>OX387274.1:19421018-21921018 GCA_947562075.1 Orthosia gracilis
AGTTCAATTATTTATAAAGGGAGCACAAGTATCTTTAATTTCCAGTTCTTTGTTTGCGGAACTATTGAAATAAAAGGGGATAGTCCCCTTCTTATAATTATGTAATTTTTGTTAAAAAACTTGGTTTGCTACATACCAGTCGTTTTTTGATTGCAGCAGGATTCAAAAATATCGCATTGTAGTATTCACAATCTAGAACATAATTGATTGGTTTGCAAATATCAAATAAATTTGAATATTGGCATTTCGTGAAATGACAGCTTTATGATAAAAGCAAATATTTTTTAAGCGATAATTTAAGTTCACGACATCAAGGTGAAAACTTTGTTGCACATTTAGTAAAATAAAAGTATTTTTACAAAATAATTTCAGCATGGACTTTAGTTGGAATAGCACATGTTTCATGTTTTCAGCTACCTCGTGATTTGTTTAAGCAAAAATTAAAAATTCTCCTATGTCAAAAATCTTATTATACTATCTCAGATTTTTTTACAGATAAATTCTGCATTATGTATTGTATAGACATTTTTGATGTTATCTAATAAATTGTTATATATAATTCTAATTTGACTTCATGACATTCAACAATAATTATACTTTAATATTAATGCTTTTCTGACTGTAGAATTTTGACATGGAGTTTTATTTGTTTATTTGCTATTACTTTTTTATTTGCTGTTGACATTTTTAATTTAATGGTATTGGCTGAAATGAATTATTGACAAACATAATAATCATCATATTTTCACGCCACAATACATGGCAAACATGTCTGAACCTGTGTTTTTCTTTTTGTTATCCTGCATACACGTTATTGTATATGTGTACACATGTTTGAGCAAATAAATAAATATAAATATGATAATTTTCACCCAAACATATTGCAACTTTTTCGTCAGGTTGTAATATGAAATTCATACAGCTTTTCATTATTACATTGCTGCATGCATTTGGCGTCGTTTGAGCGAAGACTCCATTGTAATTATTCTCGACTTTATAAGGGCTGCAGTCAGACCTACGCATTGTTGGGCGCCGAAGATCAAAATTCGTTTTCCATATTCATATTGTTGTTATTTAGTGGTCCCGGATTGTGTTGTATAGATTGAAGCTGCATAATTTTCACCATTTGTTGTAGGCAGGGCCTGTATTTGTTTAGTGAGCGTTGCTATTTCTTGTTCTGCATCTTTCAAGGCCTTTTATAAAGATACGATTTTTTGTTGTAGTCTCAGATATTAAGTTATGTTGCTGTTAGAGTCAACGTTTGATGTAGATACCGGCGAGGTTAGTGTAAAGGACACATTTTGGAATAAGAGGGAATCGTTTTTCTTTTTAGTTGTGTTTATTGGGCTATTTGCTAAAATTGCTGACTAGGAAGAGATTTTAACATTTAAATTTCAACAGTTAGTTATTACGCACTACATCCGACCCGAGTCCGTGATTTGAATTCCAAGTTATATCCGAATTGAAAAAGTTCTGAATTATGACGGATAGAGTTCGGATGTAGTGTGTAAGCTTGCTTACAATACTACGGCTACTTCAAAACCGAAACTTCTTGGATTTGGATCAGATGCAGTGCGTAACCGCTCTCGGGATGCTACTAAATATTAGTATTTCACATAGAGCGACTACTTATCTGGCTATGAGCTGTGCTTGTTTTTGTGGGTCTTACCTCCTAGTATCCTGTAGATATATTAAAAGAAGCTATCATAATAAAATAGTATAATATGCAACAAGTGAATAAAGGTCGGATTTGATACGAGGGCCATAGATGAATCACGAGTAAGTGAAAGATTCTAACAACTGAATGACAACCGTAGAGTAATTCATGATGATTGAATCACGAGCATAACGAGATTCGAGATTCAAGTGTTAGAATCCTGAGCGACGCGAGTAAATCATGGCCCTCGCTAAGATTCTGTTTTATTCAAGAGTTGCATACTATACTTTATAGCATGACTACGAGAAAAAGAAAGATTTAAGCGAAAAGCACAAGGAGTTTGTATGTCGAGTATTATTTGCACAAGGAGTTTGTATCGAGTATTTTTTGCGAACGAGTATTTTTAGGGATATTTTAGGTTAGCTTATGATTATGTGAGATGGAGGTTGAATATATTGGTGTGTTCTAAATTCAAACAACTTAATAGTATTTAAAAGAGCTTTTTATTCACTGTTTTCAGTGAATAAAATAAGCTTTGAAAAAATGGTATGGTATGGATGGTATGGTACAAAAAAGGTTTTTAAAACAAGCTTGTATACAAAAAAAATGCCTTATTACGAGAAACAA
This sequence comes from Orthosia gracilis, assembly GCA_947562075.1. NCBI lineage: Eukaryota > Metazoa > Arthropoda > Insecta > Lepidoptera > Noctuidae > Orthosia > Orthosia gracilis. Next base: position 19,423,303 of record OX387274.1, read on the forward strand.
ACGTGTGTGCAAAAATTTCAGTTCAATCCAACACCGAGAACTGAGTCTTTAACTTGCAAATTAGATTTGATTAGAGATACCGGGACAGGGGACAGGTGATAAAATCTTGTAAAAAAGATCATATATAAAGAAGATGTAATGAAAAGCTTACAACTAATCTTTTTTGCCGGAACTAAATACGTGCATAAACTTTTTATGAATCTCTTTTTTTTATTGTGTTTAGTCATTATGCTCGATCGAAGGCCGTCACCACAGAGAAACTCATATATATGGCCGTCACCATAGAAGAAAAATAAGATATTGGCCGTCACACATTTGGTGCTGTCAAAACACAGTTACGGATTATTTTTGCAATAAAATTTATTTTTGACATTCCCCTAAGAGCTTTTTATTAGTAATTTTAATTGGTAAACATGGCGATGGCTGAGAAGAAAAATGAATACCCACCGGGGGTCGAAGCCGACAGAAAGTTGCTAGGCTTTGATACGTGGGAGGATTATTTAGATTCGCTCGTAGAAATCTCTGATCTCAGGAATTTGAGGAGTATAATTTCTGCCAGGACTATAGCTGCTCTTGGATACAGGTACCTCCTTTTTGCCCATTCATCTCTTCACACATAGGATATCGGAGATTATGGAAAGATCTACAGGAAACTAGAATCGAGTTTTAGTCATTGTCACAGAAGTAAACGCTCCATGGAGCTATATGGATGAAAACGTTTTGAGAATATTTTCACTGTGCGTACAGTTATGGAGTGGAATTTCTTGCCGGAGCCGGCTTGTTAGCGACCTGGGGGTCTTTAAATCAAGAGAATACAATATGTTATACTTCTAGTCAATTGTGTTCTATTTTCGACCGCATCATCTCTTATCATGCGTGCTAAAATAGAGTTTCCAGTAGGTACCAGACTCAACCAGGCTCTTGCCACGATTTAACAAAAATAGACAAATCGTGTGTAGGTATCTGCCATGTTGTCTCTTCACCTCCCGTGTTTGACTGGTAGAGAATGCCTAAGGAATTAAGTCCGCCATTCTACCTTTGTGCATGCAGTTTTGAATAAATAAATAATTAGGACCTTGATTTAGATACCTTACATATCGCGAAAATCAGTTGTGAAAAAAATATTTACATTTTATATCAGATAGCAATCTAGCTGATTTCCCATGCGAGGTTACTAGACAAGCAGCCATGCTGCCAGTCAAGTTGATAAACTGTCTACACATTGAAAACTAAATCTTTGAATCTTATTTTTTAACCACTTAGATACATTTTACATAGGTGAGGTATCTAATGATCTCGGCATCTAAGCTGCCAACAAAGCCGATTTCCCCTAAGACGACCCACTGACCGAGAAGTGGCACATGCACTTCCAGAAAAAAATCGTCTGAGAATGGCTAAAAAGATTCAGCCATAAGACTCACAAGACAGAAAAATGTCATAGGCTTAGTGGTTAACAGTTCGTTAGTGGTTCGTAGGCACCTTTTCGCTTTGGATCACCTGGAACCGATCAAAAATAGCACCGGATTCTGTGCCTCTGGTGCCCCTTTGCAGAATATGACACAAATGCTGGAGTGTTCAAAGTGACCATACACCCCATACACCTTCACTTTGGAAGGCCTTATGCTCGGCACTGACGCCGCAATCGGCGTGGCCACGTACCCAAAGTATATAAAGAGTTTTCCATCGACTCATTAAAAAGAAGATCATATTGTGTAAGTTTAAAAAGATAATGGCTACAAAATAACTGTGTCCTAATTTCCAGAGCTTTCGGCGACACACTATTAGAAAAAGAGTTCTATGCCCGACGAAGTGTCATCCACGATATTGTCTTCCCCAAAGTAAAGCCTTACGTGCTGGTCAGTGAAGGGGCCAACTTGCAAGATTCTTTCAATAGGGAACTGGCTGTGAGGGAGAGAGCCAACAGAGTCGGGATTTTACAGGTGAGCTGGTGCAGATTACAAGCCTTGTTTACTTTCAAAAGGCGCTCGGACTTTCGATATAAGACCAGAGAGCGTGTGATTCTTATCTAAATAAAACCACCTCGTTGGGCACCATCTAAACATGGAAGTGGTCCCCGTGTCTTTCAAACACCATCCCTAAATCATCGTCTATGTTTCCTGGTAGTTAAAGTAAATAGATTACTTCTAGACAATCGTGGTCCATTGTCGACAGCGATGATGTGATTGCTCATCATTACATGAAAGGTTTTATTACATGAAAGTTCGAACGCGTCGAGTCTATCAATTATATAAAAATGTATAAATTTTTATAAAGAAAAGGCGACGTTTGGTAAAGGGGACATGGAATGTTGGCTTTCAAAGCACTTTGTATCCAAACTGGCCAAATAAATTGCTGCCCTGAATAGTAAACTGAATTAAGCACAATTAATAGAATTGATTTGTTTTCGTTCACAGTCTATAATCTTCATACGACACTTCACGAAAGGTGGCTTCGAGATATCAGGATACATCGACTACGCTCACAGGCTTCTCTCTGAGAACTGGGCCCCGTTCTTCAAGTTTGGCAAGACTCTGTGGCCGAGGGACAATGACCTGGGGTACTACCACTGGCGACATGGAACAGTGAGGAGTAATATTAGCAGGAACTATAAGGTATGTTAAGATTATAATGTAAGTTTGGATGGAGGAGGTAATCTTCGAAACTACTCATACGCTTCTATTCACTACGTTCGATTTAATTTAATTTGAGCTGTGGTGGCCCAGTGGTAACGGCCGCGAGTTACAAGTTGTAGGTCATGGGTTCGAACCCAGACAGGCGCTTTAATTTGTATAAATTATTTCATCACCACTGCTCTCAAAACGGTGGAGGAAAACATCGTGAGAAACCGGCATGTCCTAGAAAAAAAAACATTCGAAGATGACATCCGCCGACCCGCACTGGGCCCGCGTGGTAGATTACGGCCCATTCACTCTCACATAGAGGAGGCCTGTGTCCCATCTGTGGGAACATTAAAAATGGCTGATGATGATGATGACTGATAGAGAGCTACACTATCGCTGAGGGTTATGGGCTACTTTTTAGCCCGAAAAAATAACGGGTCCAGTGGGTTGGGGTACGCGAGCGAAGTCGCGGAAAAAAGAAAACAAAGAAAATGTTATAAGCGTGATCGTATAACAGTCAGTCTTATAAGGGGTATTTTTCTGTCGCTCAAGTCGACCCGGAACTATTTTTTTTTGGTGCTTGGAATATCCCTATTCTGGAGGATGGGAAATAGGTACCTTTAATAAGTGCCCATGTACCTAAGTAACAAACGGGAATGTATTAATCCTTTCCAAAGGATATTTCGATCTTTATAAGGAGACCAACTTCCGAGTAGGGTATTTATGAATTTCGTTGGATACTGAGGTACAAAAGGTAATAACTCCTAGCTAGAGATTTATGTGCAAAATAACCACTTATGTGGGTGGGTTTGAGCAGTTTTTCTCTTGCGATTAAATCGCCCCTTTAAAGTAGTAAACTATTCTAACTTCAAGTTTACAAAACTAAACCGAAGTATTCTAGAAATAACTTTAAAACCGCTCTTTTATTTTAAGTATTTTCACTAAGCCAAGATGACAGGTTGTTGTCGCCTCGTACAAAAGTCAGAAGTCAAGTTTACGTCGAAATTGTGAGATTATTTTCCGAACAATTTCGATATCCTCTGAACGTAAGGCTGACGCGAATATTTCATAGTTGGAAAAGTTGTACTTTATAGAATGAGATTGTATGTGGACAGTACTGATGGAGCATTTTACATACTTTTATTTAACTTGCAATGTATGTATGTATGTGTGTTCGGGTCAAATCTTGCATCTGAATTTTAAAGCAGTTATTCTCCACCGATTAAGATGAAATTTTGCATATATATTTACTTTGAATGACAATGCATGGTTAGGTTAGAGACGTCATTCTAAATCCAATTTGGCGGACGGCCCATGATGGTGGACTAGTTATTTTTTGTGCACTGCCATGATATGGGTATCAAATGAAAGGGTTTGATGAGAAGAATACGAAAAAAGCTTGTTTTGAAATTTTTTTTTTAATAAATAACTTTATTTTAAACTAAAATGGGATTTTGAAATAAAAATTTAGAATTTTACTTTCTCGTTTTTGTAGTGGTCACAAGTGTTACTGCTGCCCAGCAGGTCCTGGGTTCGATGCCCAGGTCGAGAAAAGTTACCCTTTCGATTTTTCTATCTGGAATTACTCAGTAGCAACCCGGAAGCGAGAAGTCATTATTTGGAGGAGGCCTATGTCCAGCAGTGGACGTCTTTCGGCTGACATGATGATGATGATGATGATGAACCCGGAGTCTGAATGATGAAATGATGAACCTGGTGGTGTGGATGGTCGTGGGTTCGTACCCAGACAGGTGTTTTACTTTATGTTCACTATTTCATCAGCACTGCTCTCAAAACGTTGTAGGAAACCAGTATGTCATAGTACCAAAAATTCGAAGACATGTGACATACACCAACTCGCACTGGGTCCACGTAGTGGATTAAGGCGCATTCCCTCTCTCACAGAGAGTTGGCCTGTGTCCCAGCAGTGGGCACATTAAAAGGCTGATGATGATGAATTAAAGGCTCGCCCACTATACCTACCAGGGGTTCTATAAACTGCTAAATGCTGATTTTCTATAGGATCACCTCTGCCTAGCCCTTCAGGCAACACAGTCCTGATATTATGTTACGTAAAAAACATAACATTAATTAAACGGTAGGTACGTTTACAAGTAATTAATTTGTATTGTGCGAAAAAAAAGTTTTAAATAAAAACTTTACCATTAATAGCTTCGTTAAACTCGTTCAAAGTCGCCCTTCACTCATTATGAACTTTAATTATTTAGGATCCTCCTGATCGCATTTTTGTGAAGCAGTTTAGAGAAAAAGCGTGAAACAGAGGCATGAATATAACTTCAATCCTATTTAATTATTTATGTAAACCATACAAAATAAATAAAAAATAAAAAAGGTACCTACTGCTTATTAACCGACTTACCAAAAAGAAGGAGGTTCTATGTTCGACTTCGTGTATGCTTTTTTTTTTATGTATGTTCACGTGTTTCGAAATTGGTCCCATTTTAATTTGGTGAAGATCTGATGAAGAACTTCGAAGATAAACAACAGAACTTTTCAATAAATAACGGGAAATCTCTCGGGATTGCTGCAATCGCATGTCTGTTTATTGTTTATACCATTTCATAACATAACATCACGCCAGTATGCTCTTGAGAGGTACGCAGATCTCTCTTTTAACCCTTTATGTTCAAGTTTCGAGATAGTCGGCTAATCTATTCTGGCGTTAAGGTAACTTACTTAACAACTTGCCTATTAGGTAGGTACAGCTAAAAAGTGAAAAATAAAAATCTTTTTTACCAAAAAATACTACCGACTTCCAAACAAGAAAAATACAAAGTAAAAAATAACTTAATTTTTGGAAGTCGGTATCCGTAACGCAAAAAATTGGTACCTACGAAAGACACCGACTTCCAAAAATAAAGTTATTTTTCACTTTGTAGTTTTGTTATTTGGAAGTCGGTAGTATTTTTTTGTTAAAATGTTTTTTATTTTTTCAGAATAAATAATTGGCTGTCACGCTTGAACGGTATAGAACAAATCTATGGAAATATAGAGATTTGAGGAAAACCTCATAATTAGCTCGATTCGATGTGTTCGATTTAAAGGGTCTAAATCGAACACATCGTATCTGGTATAAAAAAAGCGTACGCCTTACATAATGTTGACTGCTTCATTTTTTAACCCCAGAAGGAAAAAAAGGTGTTATAAGTTTGACGTGTGTTGCTTTGTGTCTGTCTGTGGCATCATAGCTCCTAAACGGATAAACCGATTTTGATAAAGTATTTTTTTTGTTTGAAAGTTGATTTTGTCGAGAGTGTTCTTATCTATGTTTGAATAAAATCGGTTCAGCCGTTCAAAATTAATGGGCGTTTTACTGTTTAAATCGGGGTGTTTTCGCAAGATATCGTGTCATCATAACGTGTTCAATAGATAGCCGACCGAAGCGTATCTACTATGTACTAGATAAATTATGACGCATGAAAAAATATGTCGGGGTTTTTTTAAATATTACTTGTTACGTTCCGTAGTCAACAAGGAACCCTTATATTATCGCCATGTACGTCTATCCGTCCGTCCGCAAATTTGCTCAGAGAATTTAAGTTCTAGAAAGCTATAACTTGGCATGGAAATACATATTAATGACGCCGACATAGTGGAAAAAGAACGGAATAAAAAAAAATACATCATTTCTCCTGTACACGTATAGTGAGGAATTTCTTTTCTCGTCTCCCATGATGTGGCGTATCGTTTAAAAGGCCATTCAAAAAGTTACGGGTCTGTGAAAACCATTTTTCGATTTAGGAATCCGTTTGCGTAAAATTAAGCTTTAAATTGGTAATTTTTGTTAGATTAACTGTCCCCCCTCCCCTTACCAGCTAAATGGTTTTATTTTTAGCTTTTTGGCGTGTGAAAAAATTCACGGCTGTAGTATATATAGCGAAATTAATAGGAACACTATCACAGCTAAGTATACTTTACAAGTTTACGAGTAATAGTCTACCAACTTAGAAAATGGTCAAACGGGGTGAATAGGAACACAGGGGTGAATAGAACCGAAACTTTGAAGGGAATTTTCACGTTATTTAAAAATTGCTTGTAGCTTTTTAGTAGGTACTCCAATATATTAAATATGTAAAAAATACGATGGTTTGTTTGAAACCAATACAGTGATATCACAGTTCAAATTCCCTTCAAAGTTTTGTTTCTATTCACCCCTGCGTTCTTTTTACCCCATTTGACGGTACTTGGAAAACTAAAAAAATTGTATATTGATGTATGTGCACAACAGTCAAAGTTAATTTTGTCCCTTCGTTAGAGCAAAGATCGGTGTTTTCATAGTTAATGAACGTTAGTAATGTTACTTATTTATTTTGTAGAATGTAGCTGTTTATACGGAACTCTCTGTGCGCAAGTCAGACTCGCACTTGGCCAGTTTTTTTAATTATAATTTTTAGAACACTATCTCTAAACGATGTTACCTAAGTCCCCAAGATATTTTGCCATTACGCAGGTATTTTTGATGGTTCTACTCAAAAACAGCAATTCTCTATTATTCCAGCCCGTAATGGATCCTGACAGAGGTCTGCTATTCCAAAACCGACATGATCACAAGATCATATGCCCGGATCCTCAACAAGATCCTGGACAGAACACCACGAAGCAACGAGTCTATTCCCCCAATTATACCCAGATTGAAATCTATGACCATGTCGTGAGAAGAAGAAGTTGATGTGTTTATTTAATTATTATAAACTATCAGTCTTTCATTAATGCTTTAACACCTGCTGTGAAGAATCTGCTAAGGAGGTGCTAAATCGTTTAACCGTTTGAATGCCGTAATTATCGAAACAATAGTCCATTGTGTCACGCGTGGACCCAAGTTTCGGGCACTCAAGGGTTTAATAATACTGTAAAAGGCAAGCTTTCGCGTAGAAGGAGTATTAAGCTGCGAGCATTCGGATAGACCATCCCCGTAGGTTTAGTACAGTCACGGCCAAAATCCGGTTGTCTTAGAAAAATACGAAATTTCGAATACAGTGCTCAAATGGCAAATACCGATGACTTTACAACGGGCAGTGCCTTTGAATCACAATAATAAGTTCAAAGAGAAATGATCGATTCGCTGCCTGGATTAAAAATTTTCTTAATCGTAATTATTAATAATCGCGCTAAGGGTTAAAAAATATAATCAGTGTTTTAAATTTAATCATCTTTATTTGTACTTAAATGCTAGTTCGAGCTTTGAAATTGTGACCAATTCTTTTTTGATCGCTTTTCTCTAAATTCTTTTTGTTATAAGCAACTTGTTTAATAATGATACATATACTCGTACATTGGAAGATATTAGTTTGAAAATTGCGAAATGTAAACTAGTAATCAACAATAACTAGTTTTGGACTCAATTAAGAAAACAAAAAAATGAATTGTGAATAAAATGCCTGCCCTGCTCGTATTTAAATATTTACGATTATGTACTTAAATTTATTTTAAGAAGAACTTCTTTAATAATAACAAAATATCCAAATGCATGTCTTTTATTTGTGTTTTTTTTCATTGCATTTCACTGTGTACTGTCTCTTTGTATTATTTGGAATATTAAAACAACTTAGAGCTAACTTATTAACAATGAGTGTCTGATAGTGATAAATAAATAAGTAAATAAAATCAGAAACATTTTATCAAAGTACAGGTATATAATGGGACTAAAAACTGTAACTTCGTCATTTATTTAAAACTCTTGAAGAAGGATTACTAAATATTACTATAGTTTCTTAAAATTGTATTTGGAAGAATATTGATAACATACAAAATCTATTTTAAACGAACAGGTTTTTTTCCAAAACAAGGAGAATTATGATACTTTTTATCCAATAATAAAATTGTGGATGTTACTTGTAAACTTCTTACAATCTTCAGAAAAAAAAAACACCCACTCATCTTTCACTTTCTAAACAATTTTGCTCTCCCATTTTGTACAACTTAAATGCATAATAATAATTGTGTATCTATGCCTTATAAAAATGTAAAATTTTACTATACCTAAAGTAATTATTGCAACATTACAGCTAATATATTTTTTGGGTTCTATACCCAAGCAGGAAAATGCAGATTTATTTTTAATCTATCAGACGGTTACTGGTTGTATTACGTTAGGTAGCTACAAAACTATCTTAACTAAATTATGTCTTTACTATACAAACAGCGTAGCAGTGCTTGGGGAAGATCAATGTCCAGCAGTGGATGTCTTTCTTCTGAAATTATGATGACGATGATACAAACAAGTCGATCAACAAATAAAGCTCATCACAAACGATGAAGCTTCTAAGAAATCTATCTATTTCTTATAAAATACTCGTATCTATATTAAAACTTATGCTAAACTGGTGGTTGATTTCTGGGACTTGAGAGATTCTAAGCGGGTCTTCTTAGCCGTTTCTCTGGATGCACTGTGTACTTCAGCAGTTCGCAGTGTGATTCCGAAGATGTCTTCGTGATATCTGTTTTCGTTCTGAAAGAAAAATAAAATTCATTCCGTAAAAAGAGTCTCAGTAAAGCTGTAGGCTACTTGGTAGATTTAATGTAAATTTATACATGATTTGTTTTATAAAAACTTAAATTCATTACAGATAACGCACAGCCTAAACCACGCTGTCTAGAAACATGACATTTTCAACTTGAAAATACAATTACGCTAACAAAATTTTGTACCTTATGGTAATCTTATTATAATATCTTATCTTATGGTAATTTTAATGCAACGTCACTGAATCACCGAATGATAAAAATAAATCATATCTTACCCGCAAATTGGCGACAAATTCTTTTGCATCCTCCTCTGACATATCGCCGTGTTTCTGAATGATTTCTTCAAGTGTCGTCTCAACATCATCAGCCATTTTACAATCACCGCAAACGTAGAAATGGCCATGTTCTTCAGTTAGAAGTCGAGTCATCTCTGCTCCTTCTTCTTCCAACAGGGCTTGAACGTATTTCTAATTGAAATAAAAATAATGATTAGAATATTGTGGAGTGATCACGACTAGATCCAACTTCAGCGTTTTCAACAAAAACCAAAATATATTTACTTTGGCCATTTAAAATAATTTGGTTAATATTCCATGTAAAACTATTGTATTTTCTTTTAGTACAATTCCATTGTAAAAAATTATTTCTTACTCACTTTATGTGAACCTTTTTCCCTTGACAGAGCCAACCGTGCTTTATGAAGCACACCGTCTATTAACGCTTGTTCTTTCTCTTCCTTATACAATTCCATTCCCTTGTATCGGCATCCAAAGAACAGCCACACTGGTCCGGATATGTTATGTGACACCAAAGTCTCAATTAGGTGTCTTCTGTGGTGCCAGAAACCTCTAAACGGTGCAATGCCAGTACCAGGGCCGACTAGGATAAGCGGTGCTGATATGTCTTTAGGCATGTGGAAGCTTGGTTTACTGCAAATAGCACATCGAGTTAGATATTGCTAGTTAGAATTAGAGTAGGTAAGTCATCGAAGTAAAACTTACTATCTGATAAATGCTAGAACTTCGTCTCCGGGCTTCAGATTTTTGAGATATGAAGAACAAACTCCGTAATGCACGGGTCCTTCGCCATCTGATATAATAACACACGTTTTCAGAATATATTTAAATTCAGAATATTAATGTTTATAGATATATATGACTATGGATAGTTATGATAGTAAGAGAAAACCAAAGATATGAAGGATGGAATATGTGAATATGATATAGCTAGCAAGGGGATGGCTATTCAGATTTAGAAAGAAGAAGTTGGTAAACATGTAGGGCCAGCCGTAAAATAAACAGGAATAAAGAAAAAAGAATGTTATTGATAGATGCATATTTTAACTTCTATTGGATATCACTTACTCTGAGTTTTATAAACAACAACAGCAACAGTGACGTGGACCCTTTGAGGGTGAGCCAAAAGTGACGAAGATATGGAATAAAATCTTGGCTGCAAGGGACTCAATAGCGTAGCAAGCAGCGACGCTTGCGGTCTGCAAGATGGGAACTGCTCGAAAACTTCTGCCAAATGGGGATAATGGAAACTAACCCAATCGTGGTATTTGTTTGAATCCTGAAAAGGTATATTTAAGTTCAAACGATGTAATAAAATATGCTCGAAGTGTTATATATCGATAAGGTTATAATAGCAATGTGGTAATACAAATTCTACTGAAGTATTAATATACGTATTTAGATGATATTATAATACCATCATTTAACCTAAATGTCAAGAAAACCGGTAATAAATACGGTCATTATTGTTTCCAAATTATTTATACGTATAATTTTATGCTCACCGTAGCCAGTTCATTAATTTTCTCAGCTTCCGCCTCATCAGTACATGACTCTGCGAGGTATTTCAGTACTTTTGTCGTCGGAGGTGTTGTGATGTCCAAAAATCTCGAGTAGATGTTTCGTATGGTCGCCGGAGGTAAGCGTTCGTATCTCTCCCATGCTTTCACAGTACCTAAAATAACATCCAATTTTAGATAATATGTTTTAATTGACCACTTTTCCTAATGTCTTTATTCCCAACTCATTCACTTTAATTATGTCATGGATTGTAAACTTTCGGTTCAGTTGCTAATCTGTCCAGCTGAGAAACTGTGCAGCTGAGAATCTTTCCAGTTGCGAATCTGTCCAGTTGCTCCTAAGGGTTATATTCTAGCTCCTGCTTAATAGTTACTTGACCAAAAAGCTTATTTTGCTTCTAAATCTATAAAATGCAAGTTATAAAGAAATTTTTATTTTTTATTTTATTTATTTAGGTAACCAACAAAGATACTTAAAATATTTTACAAAATATGCGTACTACAATTTGTATGTGCCAATTATAGGTTTCCCTGTGTAACTGGGATAAATGTATAAAACATGCGAACGAACACACACACCTTAAATAAAAAGATGCCACAAATTTAAATTAAAAGATGCAATACAATCCAAATTTATACAAGAAATCTCAATAATAAATTGGAAATCCTTTGAAGATCTAAAATTATTATGGGCACGTAATAATAGCTGCTATTTCGATTCCTGCTACATCGTGTTAAAGATGAAACAAGTTTTATGCAAATATAAATACTCGTATAAGCATTCCATCGCCATCTGCGTCATTCGAAAATACTTGTACGATTCCAGTTTTATCAGCGTTGACATTTAACAGATTGTTATTATTATTTTTTTACCTGTAGGTGTCAATGTTTCCTTCATGACTTGTAGTTGTAATATTTTGTCCATATCTTCAACGCCTTTGAGTTTGTCTAGAACTGCATCTACGATATCTTTTCGGTTGACAGCCATAACACCGATATGGTCACCGGGTACGTATTTTATTTCACACTGAAAAGCAACGTTAACAATGAATATTTTTTTAAGGATTAATTTTAAGTACTTTGATGCAAATCACATTGATTTTGTTTTTTTAGTTTGAATGTAAGGTCAGTTGTAATAAAACACTGTAGACTAAAAATATTGCACATCTGTCATTATCTTAGCATTTTACAACCACTGATTAGGCTTTACGTCATAGTCATGGTTTACGTCAAAGGAAGTAAGTTTTAGTTTTGCATAATTCGATATGTTTTCAAAAATTATGGGGTTAAAACAAATAATTCTTACATCAGGTTCCAGATCAACAAATACAGTCTCAGCATCCGTTTCCGAATGTTGTACTAATGTTTTGTTTTCTTTTACTTTGTAAGTAACCAGCTGCTTTCTAAATGCTGCTTCTAGTGCGTTTATTAAAGGTAAATCTGTAGATGGCTTGCCGAACCTGACTGTTTCTTCTGTTACTGGGATTACACCTAATGCACTCTGTGCATCTCTCACGAGATCAGTCTCGTCCAAGCAGAATGTTTTACATGATTCCTGAAAATCAACATTTTAATATTTTAACTTGAAAAAATTGGTTAACTGGTAGAATTCTTTAACAATTGGTATCTATTTACTTCAAATATTTCCGACGACCAATTACGGAATCGCTGTTCAAGCCCATACATTTCGTCACCACAACATAATTCCATGATTCTTTCACCACCCAAACTGCCGAGGATATTGTCAATGAATTTGCCAAAGTTACAGAACTTCGGATAGGCACTTGATCCAAGGGCGAATACTGCAAAGCGTACGTTGCTCAGTGGAGCAATGTGTTCTGCGGAAGATGTTGCGCCTGATATGACACCTGCCAATAAAAGAGATTTGTTAATGGTTAAAACAGAGAGAATTAAATATGGAGATAATTAAAAAGTTAAGATTTTGCCACAATGCTGTTTTTAACTTTGGCCTGCAGACTTGTATCTATAAGTTTGCTTTATAACAAAGGTCCAAAGACCTCTTGGACGATATTGTAAAAAAAATATTAATAAAATTTTTAGGACCTACTTTTGGTGGACTCCAACCTAGTTAACTGGCGGTTGTAATCCATGTTTGACGTAAGAACGCTGTTAGTCCTAAGCAAAGCCTTATTAGGAGACTTTGGTGTCTTGAAACCCCTGTAATCGAAATATTCATGAGTATTATATAACAAGTAACAAACGGTAATTTGGTCTTATAAGGATTATTATTAAATTAAACCTTACGCTGAATGAAATTCAGCTATATCTTCTTGGTTTTCCTTTTCAGTTTGTAGCATTTGGATTAGATGTTCAGCAAAGTCCTGGAAAATACGATCAGGTTATTGCTAGTTCCACTGCATGGGTGTGGTTGGTTTGGTTTGAATGATGTCAAATTGTACATACCACACCATTGGCCGGTGGCTCTCCATTTCCGAAGGTGGATGTTACAATAATAAGAAGAGTTTCGTGTTCGATTGAGAACATATCGTAATCCGACATACATTGGACCTGGGAAAAAGAATTTGTTAGTTATAATTTGTACCTTAGTACTAATTGAGACTAGATAAATTTCATTTTAAATTTTCAATGAGCTATTTGTTTTAAGTAGAAACGCGTGGAAGATACTCGATACACTTTTTAACTACATTAATCGCCCGTAAAAAGAACAAATATTACCACAGTTACCTCAAACCATCCAATTTAAGGGTAACAAAATGCTTAACACAACTTTAACTCATCCTTATTTAAAGAGCAGAATAAAAACTTACCTGTGCATTGAAAGCGTGTCCAAGAAGCGTCCCTAACTCCTTGGCATACTGTTCAGATTTGCCTGTCTCGGTGGCGTACAAAATTGTTGCCTTGATGCGCTTAGAGAGGGCCCGCCCGAACAGTTTAGAAGTGAACTTGACGGCGCGAGCAATCTGCTTAAAGTGGAACTTTCTGTGTGAGGTCTTAACTCCTTCTTTTTTGGACCATTGGTGTGTCTTCCATGCAGCTTCCTGGTAAATTTACTTACGTTTTAAATCATGGCATTCGAACAGTAATTAAATTAACAAAGCTACACACAAAGGCGACAACTCTTCATTATCAAAAAAAAAAGTAATTTTCCTGTGAACCAACACAGTGACAACTATTTTCCCCGTGATTCTATATTTATCGAAGAATTTACGGCTGGTATCATGTTACGTTAGGAATGATCTCGACCCATGGACCGACCCCGAATAATTGGGAAACCGCTAGGAAGATGAGTAATGATCCTGAATTAACACAACAATCTGGATCAGCTACGAGTGTGTTTGACTTTATTTATGAAGATTTATTCACCTAGGTTTCGGTCAGATAAGAACTAATGTTCATTTTGAAAGAAGTAGACATTGCTCGAAAATCGGTACGATATTTCATGAAGATCTAATGTTTTCTAAACGCCAAGCGCTGTGTGAATGCAAGAAGCACATGATCAGTCGATATAGTGACGCTTAGGAGATGCCTGTGCTTAGCAATAGATTTCTTTCGCCTAATGGCAATGATGAAAATGAAACACAAACACTCATTTATATAAACGATACTGTTTAGCGATTGCTTATCACATTCTTCAATCAAATTCTATATAGAAAATTTGATAATCAGTTGCAACTCAGATTTTATATATAAGGCCCATAATATTGTGGCAAAAATTAGGTTGCAATAATCTGGCATACTTAGTATATAGTAAATTATGATCTAGTCTCACCTGGTAATCATACGAAGGTCTGAGGTAGTACAAAGCCATTTCTTGATGGAACACTGGAGTCAGAGATGACGACATTGGTGGCACGATCCAGATCCAATCTGATGGACAACCTCCCCTGAAAAAAATATTAGAAACGATAACAATCGTAACTATTTTATTTCAATGTAAAAACTACAAAATTAGTGTCGACGAGGGAGTCACTAGTGTCATCAAAAGTGTCATAATTCTGGACAAGGAAGTCACGGGATCAAAAACCAATAAGTTACTGTATCCAAAATCCAGTACTTTAAGCTACCTTTAACGACGACTCCTAATCTCAAATCCAAAAAAAAATGTGATTGATACAAGAAATAAATGGTAAATTGGACTGCCTATATACTTAGGATGAGACTTACCGGACTCTACTCTCGTTCTCCATGTGTTTCATGAACTGTTCCGATGCTGAGTGGTGATCCACTATAGACACGTTGTCTCTATGGTAACTGTACAGTACTGCTATGTTTACTTCTACCAGTGCCTTGTCTTTCCACAAGGAAACCGTCATGTTTGTGTCTAAACCCATTTTTTGGGCCACGGTCTGCAAAAGAAATAATATTTTTGAGCATAATCAAACGAAGTAAAGGGTTCAGAAAGAATTAGAAGAATAAATGATATACTGATATACTTAGCAGATATTGCGGACAGAACAAACATAAATTCTTATTCTCCGTTGGAGTTGACTAAAATAACTAAGCCATTGATCTTCTTGATTTCAAGTCCAAAAAAGATTGTAAAAAGCATTCTCACCTCAAGAACATCAAATCGGTTGCTATCGCAGAAATTACGGCAACCAATCTCGGTGCCCATGTACCAGCCGTTGAAGGCAGTCGCGGTGAACTCCAAACCACCGCAATCCATTCTCATACCAGAGACGGCTGGTAAGGCATACCAGCGTAGACCTAGGTCTTGGAACCAGTCGTAACTGAAAATACATAGTTTATTTATATAGATGTCGATTAAATCCACTTCATAGCTTACCACAAGGTGAGATTTTGGTAAAAGGGGGCCCATCAATTATTAAAATAAAACAAAACAAAAATGGCACCCATTGACTTTATTTTCAATGAAAATTACAGAGATCCCATAACACTGTCAGATAGAAATGATTATCTTATGATAGCAAAAATGCTGGTAATTTAAATTATATCTCGGAGTGAAGCAAACAGCTTTGAATCTATTGAATCTACTACCATATGGAAACATCTAATTCCTATCGCTACAAATTGCAATGTTGGACCATTTTTTTTGCTGGTTAAATTTATTGTTATGGGGTACAGTGTCTTTCTCTTCCTGATTCAACCCTTATTAAGGGAAGATTAAATTATGTTTTAATTAAACAGTTCGTAATTCAGGGTTTACTTACTTTGGATGGTCCATTCGAACTTCCATAATAATTTCTCTAGGAATTTCGAAGTATTCTGGATCCTTGCCATCAGCTGATAGGACTAAAGGCAGTATATCCCATGCAGTCTTTTCTTTTGGCTTCCATCCTAACTTCAAGCATACCTAAAACAAAAGTAATAAATGTTGGAGATTATCAACGATTTTTGCTAATCTAATTTTAATTTTCTCTAATTTTTTGAATAAATGAATATGTAAAAGCGATATATTGTTAAACTGGATCGATTATTTTATTTTGAATGTTATTATTGTCATAAAAGAGCCACAAATATGCGAAAAAATAATCAACGCATATTTGGTCTGATTTTTATAACTTATTTTTGTCGATAAAAGCAGGTATCAAATGCCAAATATCAGCATATTTTTTTGATGGTATCGAACTTTTGATGCTAGCACATCATAACTTTTGTTTGTTTTGTACAAGCTTATATACAAAGCTATAGGAATCGTAATGAGTTCTACCTAGAGGTCAGGGCAGTACGGTTATTGAGGTCTATATTCCTAGTCTGTTTGAAGGACCTTCACTCGACTCAGTCACCATGCAAATACAAAGTCGTAACTGTCAATTTGATGATTCGTTATAAATTCGAGTTGGCTAGGAAAATTCAAGTTGGCTTGGAATATAGGACCTACATTATAATATACCTATTATTCCCCAAAATCTAAATAAACACACTTTATTCCGTTAATAAATATTTACATGTTATTTGTTTTGATCCATTCATCTTCGAATGCATGATAATAAATTAACATTATACAAATATTTCATTGCGTCCAAATATTCAACGGTAGAGTTCCTAGTTCCTAATATGCATTCAGTATGTTTACAACTTTTGTGATTCAAACTGGTTATTTTAAATGTTACATACAAATCAAGTTTTCAAATATCAGATGGCATGTATATATTATTATTAAATGAGTTATATAATGTTATTCAATTTTTTTGTTTTGCGGTTTTTAGCTAGTCATGTGATTTGATATCATATGTTTCTAATGAGGAAAATGGTAGTTTTGGTAATATCATGTAGTTTACGGACGGACTAAGAGAATTCTACGATGATAATATTAGGTATTATCTTCTACGACAAATGAATTTACGGTCATCAATCTCCGTGAATATAACCTTACTGCCAATTTTTCCGGGTTGGTGGCACATTACATCAAGGACAAAAATATTGAATATTCTCATAAAAATATAAATACTTTATATTTACGCGGCGCGATCTGTTCGCTCAGCATTGTGTAAGATTCCTTATGTTACACGGCACAGAGACGTTTTAACGTCACCTGCACCTTTGACATAAATCAAAATCATAATTATTTATTTATCTATCTTAATATATATAAATCTCGTGTCACAATGTTTGTCCTCAATGGACTCCTAAACCACTTAACCGATTATAATAAAATTCGCACACCATGTGCAGTTCGATCCAACTTGAGAGATAGGATAGTTTAAAAGGGTAGGGTAGGTAGGGTAAGGTAGGGTAGGGTAGGGTAGCGTAGGGTAGGTAGGGTAGGGTAGGGTAGGGTAGGGTAGGGAGGGTAGGGTAGGGTAGGGTAGGTAGGGTAGGGTAGGGTAGGGTAGGGTAGGGTAGGTAGGGTAGGGTAGGTTAGGTAGGGTAGGGTAGGGTAGGTAGGGTAGGGTAGGGAGGATAGGTAGGGTAGGGTAGGGTAGGGTAGGGTAGGGTAGGGTAGGTAGGGTAGGGTAGGGTAGGTAGGGTAGGGTAGGTAGTGTAGGTAGGTAAGTAGCCAATTGACGGGAGCGAAGCACCGGGGGTCAGCTAGTACTAATATTATAAAGCTGAACAGTTTGATTGTTTGTTTGAACGCGCTAATCTCAGGAACTACTGGTTGGAATTGAAAAAATATTTTTGTGTTGGATAGCCCATTTATCGAGGAAGGTTATAGGATATATAACATCACGCTACGACCAATAGGAGCGGAGCATAAATGAAAAATGTAGCAAAAACGGGAAAAAAATATTCCTTTTTGAGAGCTTCCGTTGCGTGTGCCGCGTAAGCGGTTAAAGTTACGCAACAATCATGTATGTAGTGTAGGTAGGGTAAATGGGTAGGTAGGTAGCCAGTTGACGGGAGGAAAGCCCCGTGGGACACCTAGTTAATGATATATCTACCACAGATCATTATAATACTACACTATACTACGTTAGATAATAATAGTTTACCTCTGACTTTAAAGAAGCGTTGTAAGTGCAACGAGTGTATCTTTTTCAGAGTTTCCGTTGCATGCGCTGCGTAAAAGGTTTAGATGGGTAGGTAGGTAGCCAATTGACGGGAGCGAAGCCGCGTGGGACAGCTAGTTTATTATAACTTTGAATAACTGTACGCGCAACGTGCTTTCGGCGGCATTTATGCACTCACCTCACTTATTGTGCTACAAATTTTATTAGTACCCACTGCCGTATTTAGACGACACCTTCAAATAACATAGTACTAGGGCAGGAGGAAGTAGAAAAGTGTATCTACCTCAGTAAACTCCAAGCGTCCAGGGTCACCAAGTATGGAACCGTCGGGCATGCGATACCCGGCGTAGCTGATAAGCTGAGGGTTCCATATCCTGTAGTCGTGTCTGCCGTCTGTGCGTTGAGGGAATATGGTTATTGCTGACCTGAAAGAAAGAATAGGATTAGTTCTCGAAATGCTTCTTACGTAAGACAGGTTTTTTAGCTATTCAAAAGTATGCAAATACTTGTAGCTTGCCTATCATTGAACCAACATAAAACGTGGTCACCTACTGGGTCCAAACTGAATGATAAAAAATATACCGAGAGACGAAAAGATTAAGAAGACTATCATTGTGACATTTACCAATCCACTATTGTACTTCTATTGATACTTGTGTGTCGGGTCGTTGAGCTCCTTAACATATTGACGCGATGGCTGATGCATGGGTGCCGTTTACTGGGATATAAGTTTACTTATTTATGTTTCTGGTAGGTATTTTCCTCAAAGGACCAGGACGGACTCTATGCTGTATTTTTACTACACGATATTTTTTATATTCCGAGCTTAGCGAAAAAATAAGCATGATCTTACCTTATGTTTCCTTTATTAGTTCCAAATTTGATGTGAGTGCAGAGGGCTTCAAACATGCCACTGGCTGTGGTCACTTCTCTGCAGTCGAATATCTATAAAAGAAGAATTTGATATAGTTGGAGTATGTTAAAAAAAACATGTGGTACAGAAGATGTAGGAAGGTACGTGACTGACAGTGGTGGATTTATGGCCATCCACTACTTATTTCGTGTGTTTCGGTATAATAGTATGATTTCCTACTGCAAAGATGATCTTAAGTTACTTAAGTTATAACAATCATTTACATCATACCCATTTTGTACTCTTGTCTTATTTTGTACTCTTTCGTAACCTAGAATACACGACACGATCCAACACGATTAGAATCATATCGAATCTTAACTAATATTGTAGAACTGTTCGTTCTTTCATCACCTAAGTTTGTAAAATATAATTTCTGTAGACACTGATTCAATTAGGAAAATTCTCTCACTGAGAAGGCTACATCACGGAATGCCATAGGCTACTTCATCTTGGAAAACTGGCCGGTTCCTGTAGCTATTGGAGCGAAACCGCGGTAAAAAGCTAGTTTTAGTTACTTTGCATAGTATAGGAACATTGATAAGCATCGATGCTCACGCTTCGCCATTCTTGTTGACATTTCCATAACTGTTGCCTTTTGAAACGTCTTTGAGCAACTCTGTTAGTATGTGATAAGCGATCTTTTGATGTTCACTCGACTGCATGGACAACTTTTAACAGTACATAGCTGTGAAGTTAAATATATCAGGGCCTTAAATAAACTTTATTGTGTTGATTTAAAACTGGTTTTTCTTTAAATGATTGTAATTGATAACGCAAACCTGTAGCAATTAGGTAGATTGTATACCTGATGGAATGATTTTGTTGTCGCTTAGGTGATAACGGTAAAATTAATAGGGCTATCATCGCTGCAATACCCTTGGAGATTAAATTGATAAGCCTCATTTGCATTTTTTACTGGTCCAGTACTCTGCTCCAACAAAAAGGAATAATACAGCTTGAAGATACAAGGACTTTATCACAAGGAGTTCTAGTATTACGCAAGTTTTCATTGAAGTTAATAGTTTCCTACTTTTAAAGCCACTAAGTTTCATTATTTTAATCCTTTTCGGAAGGTACTAAATCCACATTTAAAAGGCAAATGTCTTAGGGTCCAACCACAGTTCCAATCATGTTCATTATATAACCGCAGTACATTCATGATGCCATGTGGTGTGGATATGCAAACGTTTTGAAACCAGTTCGAGACTAGTGATCCCATCTCACAATATATTTTATGCTTTCTGTACATACCTTAACAGGAATCCGACACCAATAACGTTTATATTTAAATTAACCAGTTCGAATATAAACTTTAATTGGCTACATTGAAATGACGCTACGGATAAAATACCTTGTTCTTTTTTGGGTTTTTAAATTCTTCCCTAGTATCAGAAAACCAAAAATAATAGCACATACCATGGTAGAATATAAGTCAGTTAGCTAGGCAGTACTTGAAAACGTTAATTTATTATAGCATATGTTCCTGATGCTGGGACACCGGTGTTCCGGTTGGTCGTAAACTACCAAGCGGACCCAATGCTGTTTGAAGTTTTAGTTGTAGGACTTGGCGGTTTCATGTTTCTTAGAGCCAGTTGTGTCTGACTACAGGGCAGAGGCCTTTCCTTCCATATTTCTATTTTTATCGATCCATTGCAAGATCGGTCAAATCCTTTAGGAAGGAATCTATCTCATCTCATCAAGTCATAGATTTAACTACGAACTGTTCTGTTTTAACTATTAGAATGGAAGCAATCACTAAATTCTCTTTAAAGCTACATAACTTGTATCCTTGTAAGAGCGACTAATGACATCTAGTTTGTGGCTTGTTATAAAGTTGTACTTAAGCTGGAATCCTAATTAAAAGTTCGTATGTTTCTCTTTATTGTGTGTTTGAAGACAATTTTACTACTGGTAAGTACTCGTTTTACATATATTATAATTGACTGTTAAATACTGCTTGATTTTTTATCACTATTAATTGACCTTAGTTTGATAATTGGTCCTTGATCGATACTATATGACTGGAATATTGAATGTAGATAAAAAGCCACGTTGCACAGTTTTTTTGTCTGTACTAGTTGCTTTTCAAAGTTTTTCGAATGACACGCGGGTGCAGTCGCAGTCAGAAGATATTTATTTATTTTTATTAATTAATCTATCACCCACCGCCTTAGGTATTCTAAATTACTACAATTCGTGTGTATAGTATACCTAGGTACTGGATTCATTTACAATGAGATTAAATCAACAAACCTACTTGCTTCCATTATCAAAAATGATTTAATCAAAATACAAAACACCCCACATTAACTCAAATTAATACAGACGTAATTTTCCAATTACAATGCTACCTAACAACTCTCGCCCGTGTTGTAAAAAATAGCCCACAAAAACATTGAACACATAGAATATTCAAGACATGTAAACTAATCTGTCGTATAAAAGCCTTCGTCATAGAAAGGAAAATCCAAGGATTCTAGAGGAGCCACGAAATCTAATTTGTGTTTGGGTAACGAGCGATAGTATATGAAAGTGGCTTCATATGTTAACGTCTGCTGTTGGTGGACTAGGGAATTTGACAAATAGATATAGTCACGTGAGGGGTTTTGAAGTCTTCAGGGATGGTAGTGCGTTTTTGATACAGGGGTCGATTCGTACGCGATTGAGGAGGTGTACTTTGATCGTCTTGTATTTTAGCAGTGAGGTTTAGAGAGTTTTGATGCAGTTTGTTGTTGTGTAGAGGATTGGTATAGACTTACATACTCATAATAATTTTGTTTTGTACTTATATTAACAAATACGTGCAGTAAAAGCTGTGATGGACTGAATGACAAAGAATCAATTGTTATGTTGCAACTTAATAGCGATCTTTGTTCTGCAAAAAGCTCTACAAACTGACTATGCGGTGTTATTTTTGGCTTACGATATTTAAATAAAGCAAACAGCATTTAAAAAGTTCATGTTAAATTTAAACGGAATCCGGCTTAAACAACGTACATTTAATTAAAATAAAAAAACAAGGCCTTAGAATTCTCATAAATATTATGCAATTTTTGCACTCTACATGGGTACCTTTTTTATATTATTAAAAATAGAAAACTGTAAAATAATTTGCATAATAACAGTCTGACACATTTTTTCCTTAATGTTTTGACTACGATAACTTGGACCTTGGCACGCAGCGTGTTGGTGCCAACCAAGTATCAGATTTTTTTCTATCTTTGATTGATGATGAGTGGTAGTATTGAAGTGTGAATTATTTAAGTTTTTCTTTAAGTAATTAAAATTGCTTATCAATAATTATGCTGATTTACCGTCCGATATATATCGGTAATTCTTCGGGTTCTTCGGGTGATTTCAAAACCTTAATTAAGTGGATTTGGACTTTAATAAGCAGGTACTAGCTAGACTGCTTTTAAATTAAATGTCAATTACCTATCCGGCATACTGGTTTGATTACATACATAAACTCATGCCCTTTTCCCAAGCCAGAAACTACAAGACTTCACCTGCTGCGATCCTCAGATACTCCTTTAGTTTTATTAACGTTCATACATTCAGTCATACACCCATGCATCCACCTGGCCTTTCTGAAGAACATGACCAATAAGATCCCTGTGTATCCTTCTTTCTGGGATATTCCCTTCTGGCTTTCCAGTCATGTCTGCCTTGTAAATATCTTTTGTAAGGTACCTTTTATCCATCCTCTTAATCTGACCAAATTATCAAATCATATTATTCTCAATTTTACTACATCATTTTTTGATCTATCATTCAAAGTTACATCGGATCAAAGTTAACACGAAAGTACCTCTAATATTTTAAATATTTTGTCTGAGAGAAGAACGCGATGATTTGTAATGCTAATTAATATTAATAACAATTTAACAGATCACTCATTTTTATTCATAAAACGATATTTTAATAAAATTCATAAATATTGCATCCGCATTCTGACAAATAAATAATGTCGAATCATTATGTTGCTATATTTATAACAGGCATAGGTGTTTCCAAAAACTTTAAATCATAAAAATGTTTTATGTTGACTATAGTTAGGAACATTAGCATACCTACCACTAATAATTACTAACGACAAGTTAAACTATTAGATGTCTAACTTTAGCTTAGGCATTTTAGTGTGCAACATAATATTTTTCAGTAATAAAACATTTAATAGACCAGCTACTACCCGAAGTTCTCAATGTTACTAATATTATAAATGCGAAAGTTTGGTTGAATGTATGATTGTTACTCAATCACGCCAGAACGGCTGAACGGATCTGGATGAAATTTGGCACAGAGATAGATCTGGAATAGTACATGGGCTACTTTTATCCAGGATATATTTGTTTAAGAAATTGACTCGCACTTTTCTTTTGTTGTTGAATTAGGTAATTTATCTATGTTTGCAATATTTGTAAGTATGTGAGAACCATGTTCCTAATTATCAAATGAATGAAATTATCTGGTAGTTTTTTTAATAATTTATTTATAATAATTTATGTAAGTATATTAGTGTTAGTCTGGGTGCATCGTCCTCACGTATATGAATTAATGTATGTGTGTAAATATTCTAAAACACTTTTTTTAAAGAGTATGTTCGAATTTTCTTGTCCGTTCTTCTCCATAACTAGCTTCTTTTACAAATGGACAGTAGAATCAATTATTATTACTTATAAATTTAAATTTTCGACGTTCAAAAGTGCCGCTTGATGGCCTAATTGAAATAAAGAAATTTGCTTTGATTTTGATAAATGTACGGTTCTCCTGGAACAACGTTTCACGCGGGCGAAGCCGCTGGCAGAAGGCACTATATTTATAAATTATAGCCTATTAATTGTTCCTGTGTACTCATAAGCTATAGGTATTAGTGTAAATTTTCACCGAAATACGTTCAGTACTTAGGTTCAGTTATCTTAGACCCAGTTTTTTAATCCGTAATTAACTCAACCAATGGTTAAATATGCCAACCAATGGTTTCAAATTTTAGAACAAATTATTTATTTATTTAAATTTCATGTACAATGGTGATAAATAGACGGACTTAATGCAGCAAGGCATTTTTTAACATTCAACCTTTGTAAAATGCGTGTTTTTATCAATTGTTCATCAAAAATGGTCAAGTAAGTTGAAGAGTTATTTGTTTGACCATAAGTTTGATTAACAATTGATAAATAAAGCGTTTTACCGAAAATTTAAACCATTGGTTAGAATATTTAACTATTTGTCGTGTTAACTACTGATCAATAAACTGGGCCTTAGTAGAATTGTCTTCAAAATAACGAATTCCTAATAGGGAAAGTATCTTCTTTGTTATAAAATTCTTTCATTGACAGACAACGCACGCAAATGAGACAGATGAAGAATAAGATGGAATGAGCGTGCCCAAAAGATGGATGTTCTCTCTTATTTTCAAGGCTGATGGGTTATATATAGGTGGCATGCAACACAGACGCTAGCAAAGAGTTCCACAATTTTGCTGTGCGCACAATAGAGATTTTAAAACATAGTCCTAATCCTAAGATTTTTAAATAAGATTCGAGGACGACAGACTCACTTGTAATTTCTTCCACTGTATTCTTCCAATGCACCTGGAAGCATTTCGCCAAGATAACTTCGCTCCGAAGACTAACTCTGAAGACTTCAACTGGTACGTGCCTTTCTCTTTCAACTCCTTCTTTACTTCTTCTAGTCTCACTCTGTGTGCTTCTGAATTTTCCCTGTAATCAAATAATAAACGTTACAATATTTCTAGCTTCTGCCAGCGGCTTCGCCTGCGTGAAAAGCGTTTTATCATCCCAAGGGAACATTCGCTTTTATAATATTATATATAGTGTCATATTAGTGTGACTAGCTTCTGCCAGTGGCTTTGCCCGCGTGAATGTCAAAATTTATCCCAACGAAACATATTCCCGGGATATAAGTAAGTATCCTATGTGCTATTCCAGACTATAATCTACATCGGAGCCAAATTTCACTCAGATCTGTTCAGTAGTTTTTGCGTGGAAGAGTAACAAACACACTCACAAACTTTTGCCCCGGATATTGCAGCATATTGCCACAAACGGACACAAAAGCCAGGCTCCGGAATCCAGATGGAATAATCCAATAACATTTGGCCCAGCTCGGGATTCAAACTCAGGACTTCATCAGAGCAATAGTACTTGCGACCAATAGACAAAAAGGTCAGTAATATTAGTATTTATGACAGTGTCAATTATAGGGCTAAACCTTTTTACTACAGCTTATAATTCAACACAAAACAATATATTGCAATCAACTTAATAGATATATACCTACCTAATATCTATAAACATAACCTAAGTACCTATATTTTTCTCGTACAAACAAATCAATTGAATCATGAATGAATGATATTAAAATTAAATTATTGATATTCTAATTTACGTTGCACCGATATCAATTATTAATTGATTCGAACAAATTTTAATGCTGAACATAATTATGACAATAATATCTCCAAAAGTATAATATTCATCATTCAGACGACTACACCCGATTTC
Source organism: Orthosia gracilis (assembly GCA_947562075.1). Classification (NCBI taxonomy): domain Eukaryota; kingdom Metazoa; phylum Arthropoda; class Insecta; order Lepidoptera; family Noctuidae; genus Orthosia; species Orthosia gracilis. Next base: position 19,449,066 of record OX387274.1, read on the forward strand.
GGAAATAAGAATTTAAGTATTTGTCTAACTCTATTTAAACCTGAAAATCTATCAATCTTTGGCCATTAAAGTTTCACACAACATCTAACTCCAAATTCACGATTCAAAAACCGGTTATTCAAAGAGATGAATGTTCTACAGAACTTAAACTTTTGTAGAGACTGAAAACAAAAGAATGCAAAAAGAAACAGATTCTCAGACAAATTACATTGCCAATAGCTAATCAAATATTTTCTCCAATCGCAAGACTTCCCTTTTGTTATTTAGAGGAAATTACTTTCTGATTAAAATACTTAACTCTTTCATAAGAACATTTAAGAATTCTGCTCAAGATGACTTTTTATGCGAAATTCTTTTAGATGTTTAAGGTTAAGAAACAGGATTTTTGAAAGACAAATATATAGACTTTGATCACGTTTTTTTTCGTATCAGGAAAAATAGTAATTTATGCAATAGGTCAAATGTTGAGCTTCTATTTCGTGTTAGTATTTTCGTTGGTGCTAATAATTATCTACTATTTAAAATGATGCTACAGACAGTTTAATAAATTATCTTTTAAATAAAATATAGCGCCTAAATTAAAACAAATCATACTAATATTATAAATGTGAATTTAAGTTTGTTTGTTACGCTTTCAAACTACTGAACCGATCATCATGAAACTTTGTACATATATTCTTTGAGGTATTAGAAATAACATAGGATACTTATTATTAAAAAAAAAATGGCTTCACTGCCAGCGAAGCCGCTGGTAAAAGCTAGTAATATATATATATTTTTTTTTCTGGCCCTTAACCTTGTTCCGCCATCTCCTTTGTGGTTATGAAGAGTTACGTATAATAATTATGATATTTGAAGCCATTACTTTTTATATAACTTGGCTTGTTAGTAACTTATAATGTATGGGACAAATCTTACAACTAAATTTTAAACAGTTATACCCGGCAACCGATTGAGCTGTAAATGCATACACATTCGGTTTGGATGAAAATGCACAGTTAGCTGAGTAACACCATTCTAAACCCGATATGCTAAACTGCCAAAGATGGCGGAAGAATTGTTGTAATGCACCCCCATGATTATATGGATATCAAATGGCAAGGTTTTCTGAGAGAAATACGAAAACGCAAACGTGGTGCTCTATGCTCGTGCCTTCTCTGCATGAGAGCCTTTTTCCAGCAGTGGGACAGTTATAAGCTGGTATTATTATTAATCTATACCAATATTATAAAAAGGAAAGTTTTTTTGTTTGTTTGTACCGAATAGGCTTCGAAACTACTAGACCGATTTAAAAAATTCTTTCACCTATGAAAAGCTACATTATTCCCGAGTAACATAGGCTAAAATTTATTTTCAAAAAATTTAGAGATCTTTATGAAAATTGAAAAAATTTAATTTTATAGGGTAAGTAGGGATGTAGGGTAGGGTAGGTAGGTAGCCAGTTGACGGGAGCGAAGCCGCGGGGGTCAGCTCCTTATGAAAATTGCAATACGTACCAAAACCAAAGTAGTTTTTTTGCCTCTAAAATTCATTATTTGGCGTGCGCTAAGAAAACTGTGATGATAAATAAAAATGATTGTCTGCTTGTAGACATAAGAGGGTCCTATTCTTGATGAAAATAAAACCCGAGAACTTGATTATAACATGTATACTTGAAGAAAAATGAAATTTTACATGGAGCTGATGTGAACTGTGCACGGTTACGGTGAATGAATATAATGCAATATTTTTATCGCGGGGGTATCTCAATAAAAAGTACGCGTAGATTCTTGACGCCTAGTGAATTCCGATGAGCCGCGACCCGTTGAAATGCAATTTAGTTTAAAAAAATGTATTGGCGCTTCAGGTTGCGCCAATGATGTACTACATAATTAAAGAACTCATTATGAACTACAAAAAAATCTGCGAGAGAATATATTTCACTATTATAGTTATGTCACAATAGCAGCTTTTGTGTTCTAAAATTTAATTAGATCACTCACGCTGGTAGAAACAACAGTTGGTTACATTCGTATTGTAGTATTATTTCTTATTCAAATAAATAATTTTACAAATTGATAGGTAGGGTAGGTGGGTAAGTAGATACGAGTAAGTAGGGTAGGGTATGTAGGATAGGGTAGGTATGTAAGATAGGGTAGGTATGAAGGGTATGGTAGGTAAGTTTGTAGGATAGGGTAGTATAGGTAGATTGATCGGTAGGGCAGGTGAGTAGGTTGGTAGGTAGGTAAGGTAGGTGGGTAGATAGGTAGGGTTGATAGGTAGGTGATAGATAGGTAGATAGCCAGTTGACGGGAGCGAAGCCGCGAGGGTTAGCTAGTTTTATTACAAAAGCCCCAGCATAAAGTACTTTGTAAATGGTTACCTGCGTATAGAAGCATAGTACTGTCTGAGAAAAACTTGCGCTTCTTTGTAAACTTCCTCTGGGCTCCGTGGTGTCTCGCCCCGTCCCGGGATGTTCATTATACTCGACTGGCATACTTTCTCCGTACATCTTGTGTTCTGAAACAGTGGAAATAATAGTTGTATTAATGAGTAAAACCAATTTAATAGTTATATTTAAAGGAAGGACAAAGTTCTATGTTTCTTTTTCTTCGCATTTTTACTCGCCAAGCTTTTTTATATTTCCTACAGTGCGAAGACTTAATGTGTATTTGCTTTTTAGGTATAATATGGTTAATTACAGACTATTGTCCCCTTAAAAAAACACCTATACAATATTGACGGCACAGAAATCCCACTCTGAAGAGGCTGCTTTAGCGCTAAGGAATCAGCCGCCCACGTCATCTTGAAATGAAACGCGCACAAATATTTGGAACAGGGGTCGCCCGATAAGCCTTTGTAGTTCCTAAGTAGCTCCTGAAGCTCCCACTGTGCTAGTTGAGCCTCACACAGCAGGCCTAACGGGTGTCCAAATAAGAAAAAGAGAGATCGTACATTACTAGGTGTGTATACCAATTTTATAAGATTTATCGCCTTGCATATGTGCTTAAACAAGAAGAGAGAAAAAAAAATTATTTGCGCGATGATTGTTGCTCGTTGATGCGTTTGATTGCGCGATGTGTGATTTTAAGGGCCTACAACCGCTTTAGTGATGTAAAACGGTTACTTTATAAAGTATACTCCTTAGTAAAGGCTAGGTTAAAATGTTTGAAAAAAATACATATTTATAATTGTTTCTTGTACATTATTTTTTAAACATGTTTTTTTCGTATAGCAAATAGTTTTGCTTTAATAAAATAATTGGCAACACGATATTTTTCGCAACTTTTGGTCACTCCTCCAAATCGACTTGGACGTTTAAAAATATTTTTACACTGAACAATTGATGGCTGGAATTTCTTTATAACTGATATAGCATATGTAAATCAAATAATATTTAGCAAAGAAAACTGTTCAAAAGGAGGTTCAATATTGATACTTAGGCTCACGGCCAGTACTGCGTTAACATTGGGGCGTATATATCGCCTTAACACATGCCATAAAAAGAAAAACTTAAACAAAAATTTATGCAGTATTACACGAAGTAACTTAAGCTAAGCTAACGTACAATGCAAAGTTAAATAGTACCAGCAAATATCAAGGTAGCAACCTACAACCGTTTAATTGTTAATTCCATTTCGATCAATTAATTGTTTCTTTGAAATATTTTGCTAAAGTCATCGTGACTTAGTTTCATTTGAAATCAAGACTAATGTACAGGACGTTGTTTTATATTTAGAGTTGCTGCAAGGATTGCTACACAACCTTGATATTATTTGGGCGAATCGAATTTTAAGAAAAACATTGCTTTTTTAACTTTGAAGCAATAAAAAAATATTTTAAGGTTTTTAAATGATTTGGGTTTACCTAGTGTATTAATATTTACATGTGTTTGATTAAAAAACTGGCCAAGTGCGTGTCGGAATTCACACATTTAGGGTTCTGTACCAATTTAAATATACGTAATAATAATCATGATCACCAAACTTTAAGTTCATAGGTCAATGGGAAGTTAAAAAATTCTTCGGAATAAAATGTTTGACAGACGACAGACAGATGGATATACAGACGGACACGTGAGTAACAGCAACAGGGCTCCGTTTTGTCCCTTCGGGTACGGAAACCTAAAAATTTCGACTGGCTTCCCGTGTAAGGGAATTTTCGAAATCGGATGCTGACTGACTTTCCAACAGATCACTTTTACAAACAGAACATTTTATCTGTTTATAGTTTCGATATTATTTATTTAATCATCAATCAGTCATACCTTTAAATTATAATGAAAACTAAAGAAGCAAGAAAAATCACAAACATTTATTAAGCAATTACTTTAAGCAATTAGAAATACATATATATATAAATCTATATATTTATTATTCCTTTTTTTGTATCTTTTCTCTATTCATCATATCATTTAGTTGCACCTGCCTTGTTTTGTCTCTGCATCACCCTAAGGTCGACTGGTAGAAAATGCCTTAGGCATTAAGTCCGCCTTTGTACTTATGCATAAAGTTTTAATAAATAAATACATCAATCAATGACTAGAATACTACTGCTTACTCATGCGTTATGTATTTATTGTGTTATAAAGCTTTGATTATTATTTATATATACTAGCTTCTGCCAGCGGCCTCACCCGTGCGAATGTCGAATATTATCGTAAGGGAACATATTCCCGGGATAAAGATCCGCAGGCTTATTACGTATATTTTGCAAGAGCAAAACGATAGCGATTTTTGCGCAATAATTGCTCTTCAATACAGAAGTTTATTCAGTCAAAAGAGAGCAGTGGTGGTCCGGTAGTAAGGGCCCCGACTTACGTTTCGTGGGCCGTAGGTTCGAACCCTGACAGGTGCTTTACTTGGTGAAAATTATTTACTCACCACTGCTCTAAACCGGTCAAGGAAAACATCGTGAGGAAACCGGCATTTCCTAGAACCAAAAAATCGAAGACATGTAACATCCACCAACCCGTACTGGGCCCGCGTGGTGGATTAAGGCCCATTACCTTTCTCACAGAAGGGAGGCCTGTGTCCCAGCAGTGGGAACATTAAAAGGAGACATTGACAGAGGTTTTAGAATTCCTTGCAGTTTTTTTTAGAAATAGGTGTTGTTGACAAACAGCGAGCCATTAGCAAACGATTGTGTAGGACTAACTTTATCTACACTGTAGGTAATTCCAAGTTTTATGTCATAAAGTGTTTGATCGCGCGATGATTGCTGATTGCTGTTTCTTACGTAATAAGCCTGACGCTCGGCCAAAATATTATTAAGTTTGTCCAGCACAATTTTTTCAGTTGTAGCGTGTACTCTAGATTTGTGCACGGTTGATGGCTGTAGGCACTGTAGTCTCACCCACTATTTTAGGAACTTCAGCATAACTGGTGAAATTTGCGTACCTACTATATATGATACCTCTACCTAATCCTTCGGGAAAAACAGGCGTAATGCTATGTTTATATAATAATAATTTAGTAAATATTGCGCAGCAAACATAATTGATTTCCACGAAATTTATAACGTAAAAACATAGACTCTAGACTACCTATATCACATACCTACATCTGACATCATCTCCACATGTGCACCTACATCAATTATTAAGTTCGATAACGCACAAAGCATATAAAACCTTTTTTTCTTCTTTACGTCTCGATCAGTCTCATCTCGGCTCCAGAAGTTGGTTCCAGCGTTCATAACATAAAAACGTTGATTGGTTAATTGGTGAGGCGTACAAACGTTGGCTATCAAACTAGTTCTGTCTCGTCAGAGCCTAGATGAACATGTCCGATAAAGAAATTGCTGTAAGCGCTATTACAGTACTTAGTGCATATTATAACTTATATTTGTTAGGTACTGAATAAAAAGAAAAAAAACACGTCAAAGAAGATGGTGGATGACGACACATCATAAAACACGGAACCAATGAGCACGCACTCGATGATTGTTGCAACAGGACTGAGCAAATCACCAACGTGTGGACGGATCTCGAACATTGGCACAGACTCCTTTGATAAAACCGACAAACGCCGGCCAACTACCAACGCTCGCCCCAATGTTGGCGCCAATGCAATTTTCTAGATCCACACGTCGTCGTGGGGACCTACATTGTGGCCAACGTGTGGAGCCGGCGTCAAACTTTGTCCGACCAGAATGTGACACCTGAACAGCTCTGGTTTCTTTCAAGTCTTGGAAGGTGCAGAACTTCTACCAGACTAGTTTAAATAATCAGATGTGGACACCTAATAAATACAGTTTTATTATAAAAACACTATCGGTCCATATATTTATTTCGTTTGAAAGGTGACTTTATCGAGAATGTTCTTAGCTATGTTTGATGAGAATCGGTTCAGCCGTTCTAAAGTTATGGGCGTTTTAATGTTTGAATCAGGATGTTTTCGCAAGATATCGTGTCATAATTAAGCGTTCAATTAATTGTCGACCGAAGCGTATCTCCTACTAGATAAATTATTTAGCATGAAATTAAAATGTGTCGGATGATTATATCTTTTTATTTTTAATTTGACTTGTTCTCCTAGAAAAAAAATCTACGGAACGCCACCTGGCACATTCCCCCTGCATGCCCCATATACATTACACATCCTTACATACCCCTTTTTTATTGGTTAATAGGGTCTTATATTCATTTTTTTTTTGTATTATGAATCTGTCTGCTGCAACAGCCCATCTGATATGAAAAAACTTTGGACTGCAAGCCAGCTGTGAAGTTGGAGTACGCAAATTTAACCACAAGCCAAAAATTATCAAATGTTTAGAAATTTTAAGTATAGCTTAGTTAATGCCAGTGCACTAGAATATTATAGGGGTGACGACAGTCAATTTATCAAAAACCTATGTTTTTATTATTTAATGTGTAGACCCTACATAAGTTATTTATTATATATGTTATTACACCACAAAAAAAAAAAACATTCAGAACAAACATTTGCAAAAACAAGTGTACGATGGGCGGTCTTATCGCACGAGGCAATCTCTTAGAGACAACCTTTGGATGGACAGAACGATAGGGCTGTCAGTGCACAAAATATTAAATAATATTAATTAGACATAATAACATAAAATACATACATACAATACTACATAATATACTACTAAATATCAAATATATGGCAAAGAAAGGAAAGTAATGAAAAATATAGTGAAAAGTAATGCTAAGGTATGCACATTTTTCATGCTTTACGGTCGAATCACTTGAATCATGTATATTTAATAACACCATTGTAATATTGTTTTCTGCAAAAATATATAATTTGATTCGATTTGCACCATTACCATTTTCTTAAAATTTTGCTGTGTTTGAGCACGTCTTCCTTATGTAGGTAATACATTCCACAACCGAGCAGCTTGAATCGTAAAAGATTTGCCAAAGAAGGAAGTGGAATGCATACGATTACTCAAATTTAAATTTTCCGAAGATCTCAAGGACCTGGGGAACTGAAAACGTTGTGTGTTCTATATTATAAAATGCTATTGCACAAAACAAAATATATACTTAATGTACGACAAATTGGATGTAAATGTTAGCCTCATCATTAGCACAACTAATCTTTTTATCCACTTTAAAATAGTTAGTGTCATGCACTCTACAAAAACTGTCGAAGTATCTATTAGTGTATGATCAGGTCAATTTGACAATAGAATAAAAAATACAGCTAACAACTTGGGTTTTCTTAGCACAAGTAATAGCAGTATTGTGTCATCATTCATCGCTCATTAGTTCAGTACTCGGAATCTTTTTTGCAGTGATATTGATCAAGTGTCAATACTTATTTGCATATAAAATCAATCAATCTGCAATCAACAACTATATTGGGGGCAGCATGCAGTCTAACCGGATTCAGCCGAATTCCAGTAGATATTTTATAAGGAGCATCTGCCTATCTGACACAGCCCAGTAACTGGGTTACACCCTGGACTAATGGCAGATTTTCTAGATTCTAGTCAGAATCCAGAAACTCCAGAGCCAGAGTCACACGTATCGACTGTCAAGTATCCAGAAAAGACAGCTGATCTACTGGTTTATCATAATTATATCTAGGATTAGACGTAGGATCCTATCTCTTATCGTACATATATGACCTCTAGAATCAAATCTGTGTGTATCTGTGTGTCTGTGTATTACATTATCATAGTTATTCGTTAGTTAGTTGTTTGTTGATCCTATTTTTTTGTCATATTTGGTTGCAATAGAGGACAGGTCTCTTGTGAGTACTACTATTGCTTCGCCAGTATGTACAGCAGTGTTCCCAACAATAATTTTAGAATCCCACAACTACTAAGCATATTGTGAATTTACGCCAAAGTTTCGTTTTACTTACTTTAAACCGTCAGTAAAACGGTCACAATAATTAATTGCCTTTGAATTTAGAATATGGTCACTCTATATACATAATATGGCCTCAAGCTCTTATTTGTTTATCAAAGATTTTACATAAAACTTCTTTTAAATTACAGATTTTAAGACGAGTGTGGGCAGCAAGTGGTTTTTTTGGTTAATGAAGTCAGTTGACGTCTCAACATATTTGAAATGTCAATAGTAATTGGGAGGCCTCATAGAAGCTCTCAGAATAAACAGGTTAAAATGGCAAAATGAAGCATGGACTGACAATGGTTAGGGCTCAGAAATGCTGATATACATACGATCACGAATATGTCACCACGGGCCGCTGAACTGCATATTATGTTGAGAGAAAGGTGGTGCCCTTCAATCAACAAAGCAACTGAACGCTATAAAATCGTCTTGAAGACGTAGACAATATGCGGCAGATCTATTAATGTCACCCCTTGTGGTCGTGCTGATACGCTCGTTCTTCTGCATACGATGGATCAGGGTTCTCAAGACCAATCTTGACTTAGCTGGTTGTCCTTTGACAACCAGCTGACAGCCAGCATTAAATTACCCGGGTCCCTGTGATCCGATTACGGTGAAGAGGTCTATTTGTGTACATAATTATGTTGAGAGACGACCTTGTAAAGACTACTGATTCTATGTGAGTTGGAGCGACCTTTGATCTTCAGAAAAAGACTTTGTCCAGTTGTGGACGACACAAGATATGAATGATGATAAATTAAATTATTTTCAACATCAAAGAAACAAATAAAATATTATTGATGACTGAATAATATTATTAAGTACAAAATATATTATCGTAGTAATCCAACAAGCGCTTGGAAGAGATTTTTATTTTAGAATAAGTATATGGTAATCAAATGTTTGATCATCGTGTCATGGCATTTAAGTTTCTATTTACAACAGATGTACTGTATGTTCAAGCGAATATTCATAAATAAATTTACAAGAACAGAAATAAACGAGTAAAGAATTTTATTTGAAGTAGCAAAAAAATAAACAAACTCTAATTAGCCGTGGCTAATCGCAGAATAATTGATTTCCTTTAAACACCTGTTCATAATAATGCAGTAAAAAAATAAATTTTATTTTTAGAAATCCAAATCCACACAGTCGCTCGTGTCACCTCAGTGCATTTAAATTCTGATCAAGTTCAAGATTAGATTGGTATCTGATCTTTTGGCACGATGTACAAAGAATAAAAAATATAGAATGAACCGTAGTCTATGCTATTTTTATTCCTCTGTGCATACATCCAGGGCTAGTTTGATCCTCGCAAGTTTCCTAAGCAATGCAAACCTCGTGCTCTCTCGCCCCTTTACTAACTATTGAAATTGATTTTTATTCTTTTTTTACCTGTATTACGTTATACCTACGCAGTTTATTACAGCATTACCGACCACATAACACGATCATGACTTCACGCATACACCTGCATCTACGCCCCGTACACGTTTGTCAATTTTGTGTGCATTTGTCCAATTTATTAACATGCAATGGCCGTACGTCTGTATACATTGTCCTTTTTGTTCGGTGATTGATTCGTAATTTAAATCATTGCATATGATTGGGCAATCAATTTACGACGTGGAGACTTCGATTTACAAATCATTGCTAGTAGTATTCAAAACAATAGACGAATTGAGAATTGGAGTGTCGATATTTAAATTGTTTAGCATGGTCATTATTTCAATGATTGATGTAGCACGGCTTTGGAATGGTCAATGACTGTGAGGAGTTCCATAGATTACGAAATCACCGTGCCGACTGCGACTACCAGACGCCGTCAATTACATTTTTTTTAGTAATGGCTTCGAATACAGAGACCCGTATATTTAAATGAATTAGGTTATTATCTTCAAATAAAACTCACTTGTGTAGATGCATACAAAATATTTACATATTTTTATATACACGTTAAATTACAAAATCAGAAAATAGCTCAGACCTCACACCTCCGGTTTTTTTTTCTCTGGGGTTTTTTGAAGAATCAGGGTATACAACAGTAATCCACCAACCATATCTGAATTGATGAAAAACATTAGACAAGAAATGAACAAAATTCTTACACAACTTGGAGGTGTGATCCTGGGCTACTCAAATTCTAAGACCAATCAATAAAAAAATAGTGCCATCAATATTTCTATGAGTAAACTGTGACACTCAACGACTCGCTTGATAAATTGAAACGGTTAATGCTCCTACCTTCTTCCAACGTCCCTAGGGATAAGGTGTGAAATGAGAAGAAAGCGGAACCCATTTAACAAATATATTTATTTCCTAAAGCCAAGTCAAGCCGGAGGGGCAACAATGGTGGTGTTCGGGCCGTTCTACAATTAAGTGCTGTATTCTATTTATCCCTCAGTGGTCCAGTACTGTCCTGAGTCAAGCCGAAGGTGGAAGCAGGCGCTCGGCGAGTAGTCTGGAGAAGGGCGTAGGTTGGTCGCTGGTGAGTCCAACTGGAAGCGCCGCCGCGTAGGGTATTTTTCTAACCCGGGCCTTGAATCCCAAGCTAGGGTTGAAAAATCACTTGTTAACTACATCACAATGTATTGCGAGGTGAACAACTATGAGTGAAGGTTACGCGCCAAAAAAAATGTCCCATTGACATTTCAGCTTACTGATTCTGTGAGGTATATCGACAACATTGGTTCTCTGCCGCATCACCTCGTTTCAGATTCAATCTCTTAGAGAGACTCCGAGCATAGCCCTTTCCGTAGCTCGTTGAGCAAAATTAAACTGATGAACCAGCCGTATTGTGAGTGTCTATGTCGCAGCACCGTAGGTCATTACAGGTAGGAACTGTGTGAAGACTTTGGTCTTCAGGCTTTAGGGATAATTATGTGACGAGAAGACTCGACGAAGTTTTCCAAATAAAAAAAAACATGTTTCGTGTCAATAATTTCATCACGATTAGTATGACGACGTTTATCTCATTACCAGGAGACCAAGATCAGTCACTTGTTATCAGTATTTTGGCCTTTGTCTTTGCTTAGGGCCATAAATTTCTTCATATTCAATTCATAAATTTCTTAGATAACAATGTTTTGTTTTCATCAAGGTGGTGGTGTTCTTACAGCTGACATGATTAATTTATACCACGTGACGTGGCTTTGAGAATAGTACATCAAAATGTACATGAGATTAAGGAAAGGACGTATACGTGGAATTTAACGTAAAAGAACACTATTGCATTTTTTATGCTACTTACTTCCTACTAATATTGAAAATTTCAATAAATAAATTAAATAAATGTGAAATATTGTGTATAAATCATTTAAAAACGGCTGAACAATCTTGGATTAAAATGTACACTCATATAGTTCATAATCTGGATTAACACGTAGGATTTTCATACCGGTAGAATCTTCTCTTGGGATAGTAAAACACTTTTCTCACGGGTCAAACCCCACCGAGGCTAGCTTCCGTCCACGGCTCATAATTTCCACCGTTTTTAGCACAATATAATGTTATGTGTCACCTTGTCGTAAAAATAACCTAATTCATTTAAATAGCTCTTATTAGACTTAGTGTGCTCATTTATTTAATTGCCTTTGTAGCTAGTCAATGAGTTATTACGTTTCATTACTGTATATCGTACTAAAATTATTATATGATGCTGAATGTCACTAATTATAATTACGTAAAAATACATCATAGTCGGATCTTCAGATTAATTTTATATTCAGACCAATTGATAATGTTCAAAGGAATTATTGTGTAGAAAGAAATATTTAATTCTGCCATATAATTAATCATAACAGCTTCTGTCATTTTGAAAAGTGTTTTATTAGCCTATGGCACTATCCCTTACTGCATACCGAGTTTAAATGGATAAAAAGTGAACCATGTGTTAATCCAGGTTATAAATTAGCTATTTCAAAATTTCATTCAAATCCTTTTTTTGCGTGATTGAAACACATACAATTAAACAAACACACTCACATTTTTAATAGGATTCTCCTAATAATATTAAAAATGTGAGGGTGAAATTAAATCTGAATTACCAAGTTTTCTTTAATTGCAATATCATGAATGGTCACGTGACCACAATCAATGCATTACAAGTAACTATTATAAACATGTTAGTTCGACGTATTCTGTTTGCGTTTAGTTTGTAATTATTTATCTGTCGCCGTCCACTCATTGTGTGACTGTATGTTTGCTGGAACTAATCAAGGCGGTTTCCAATCAGCGGCCAGTGATACAACCTTCTATGTAAATGTCTCCCTGCCTTTCTGACATCCTGGTATCTAACCTTGACTTAGTAGGTACTTTTATTGGCAACGAAAGTATTAGTGATTAGTAAGGTTCTTTTTTTAATACTTATCGTTTTTATCAATTAATATGTAAGATTTGAAAGTTGTGATAGGATTGAATTTTACGATTTTCATTATGAAAGTATTGCTTGAATAGGCCAGTGATACATAGTCGTAGTCCATTGAAAAGTTACATTTGGGGTTGCGTTTTTTAGAGGACGCAATTTTATTTTTTTGATGTGTAGGGGGGTCAGTGTAAAGCTAAAACCAAGTTTGTGGGGTCGCCATCCTTGTCCCACGGCCGCCATCTTGAAAATAGGGGTTGAAATGGTTTTTACGATATATCTCTTAAACTATTTATTTGATAAAAAAAAATGTTACCATTTTTTGTTGCAAATTAAATTCTCTACAACTTTGGTCCAGTAACTTTTTTTCGTAGAACTATAAATAAAAAAGTTATAAGCGAAAATCTTCAGAAATTCGAGAAAAAAAAATATATTTTTCGATGTAACTTTTTTTTATCATTTTACGATAAAATGATATCTGACCATGACCCTCATGATATGTGACCCTCATGGTCACTTGGGTATTTTCTACCTGAACAGTATTCTCGGTAACGGCCATCAGATTTAAAATTATTTTAAAAATCAATAATTGTTAAATCCTGTTATGGAGTGAAAAAGAGTCAATAATTAATTTTTAATAATATTGCAAAATTTATAGTTAAAAAAATTATAATAACAAAATAAAAAAAATAATAATAATAATAACTGATGACATGTTATTAGTACACACGTATAATATAGGTATAGTTCAGAGTACTGAAAAATAGTACTCACTTCGGAGCGCTGTAAAACCTTAGCTATTGACTTAATGAAAAAATGATGCGATTAAAAGTTGTTCCTCAATAAACGATCTACAAAAATGGTCAGATATCATTTTTTCGTGAAATGATAAAAAAAAAGTTACATCGAAAAATATAAATTTTTTTCTCGAATTTCTGAAGATTTTCGCTTAAAACTTTTTTATTTATAGTTCTACGACAAAAACTTACTGGACCAAAGTTGTAGAGAATTTAATTTGCAACAAAAAATTATTAACATTTTTTTTATTAAATAAATAGTTTAAGAGATATATCGTAAAAACCATTTCAACCCCTATTTTCAAGATGGCGGCCGTGGGACAAGGGTTGCGACCCCACAAACTTGTTTTTCGCTTTACACTGACCCCCCCTACACATAAAAAAAATAAAATTGCGTCCTCTAAAAAACGCAAGGTAAGGCCTAAAAAATGTAACATTTCAATGGACTAACAATCTTTTATGTAAATGTCCTCAAACCTTTCTGGCATCCTAGTACCTAACCTCGACTTAGTAGGTACTGTTGTTAATTATTATTAACGTATGTGTGATTACGATTATCATCAGTAAATACTGTTTGAATAGGCCAGTGATACAACCTTTTATATAAATATCTGCATGTTTTTCTGACATCCTGGTTGACCTAGTACTGTTGTTTTTTGTTAAATATCGTTTTTATTACCACATTTACATAATGATGTTTTTGAAAAATTGTGATATGACTTAATGAAGTGATTTTCATAATTAATGAAAATCACTTCATTAAATCATATCACAACTTTTTTAAATAGGTTAACTATAATTAAGGCTAATGATGAGATAAAAATCGATAGTACGGATGTACTTACTACTCAAATCAATTTTTATTAATAACAAATAATACTTTGATGAAATGCATTTTTTTTGTCCTTGCATGAGTGCCTATCTTTGTACTTGTATTTTAAATGATTCCACTATCCTTGTACTTTTCCACAAGGTACGAGTACCTAGCTAACTCATTGTGTCAATAACAATTAGTTTTCATAATCAATGACCAACGACGATATATTCTCTTTGTCAATGACGAACAACAATACTTTTACCCGCTAAAGTGTTCATTTGTTTTTTCTTCAATAAACAGCTTTTCTCAAACATGCTTGAAAAATTGAGCATTATTTTGACAACATTCTTCGAGATAAATCGAAATTGCTGTACAGGCCAAATTTATGCAAGCAGCGGCCGGCAAAAGTTGTCTGAAAATCCATATCTGTCGTGGTTTAGCGGCCAAATAAATTACATAATGAATTCATATCTATCGTGTAATTTAAAAATGGAATGATCTTTTACTCCGAAATATGGTAACTAAGGAGGTAACTTATCAAAGGTTAAAACCTTTTGAAATTTCGAAATGGCTTGCATATAGAAAACTGTTTGTTTAAAAAAAAAAGAACACTTTAACGCGGGAAAAATTATTATTATTCGTTGTTCGTCATTGATTTTAAAAATTAACTGTATTTGACAAAATTAGTTCTACTTAATTTTAATTACCGTGCTTTATTTGAGAAGAGTACTATACTTCTTGGCCACAACTAGGTATAACTTTTGCCGGTCGCTGCTCGCATGTATTTGGCCAGTGCAGCAATTTCGATTTATCTCGAAGAAGGTTGTCAAAATAATGCTCAAATTTCCAAGCATGTTTGAGAAAAACATTCTATTTTAATCTCCCACAACCTTTTTAGATCGGATAATAATTATATAGTTTTGTCCAAAATAGTTGGATTGTGAAACGATGCAATATTTTTATTTATATACTTGTAGTATAAGTGAACCAGTGTTAACCTTTAGTAATGATAAGAATACAGTAAAATTTACGTTATCCACCCATTATAGCACGTTTTATATAAATTAAACTAAACTTCGATTAAATAAAAATAAGGTTTCCCTAACGTCTGATTTCCTTGAAAATTTGAAGCGCAGGTATCGAGCAGCCATAAAAAATTTCGGCTTTTAAATGAAGGTAACACCATCCTTTCCAGTTAATTATCTAAAGGGAAATCAATTTTTGGAGAAAATAATTATAGGAGACAAACAATATTCCGTATACACAATATAACGTAAATACTTACTAAAGAGTACGAGTATCTCTTTCAAATGTGATTTATAATATTAAAACAAATTTGAATTGGCCTTGAAGAAAACGATAAGCAAAAACGAATGATCTAACTATTTTGTCTCGTCATGTAACAGCGATAATCCTACAGTTCGAGGTATTCACCAAAAACGTGACGCTAAAATTTGATGTTTCCTTTGTAATACCAACAACTAATACTCATATTTATTTTCTATTCCGAACGGAAACCACTCTTTAAGTAATTAAATTTAATGTGCGAACGAATACCAACAACTTGAATTTGGTACAGTCAGCTTAGTCAAATCTAATCAAATACATACTTACATTGACACTGAGCTGACTGCATTTTTAGCCACGAAACGTACACCAATTTACTTTTGTTAAAAAAAAACATCTTGTTTTATGTTTATTAACAGCAGTATTCATTTATTCGAACAAGATAGCCACATTTTTGCACAAAAAAGATATCGAAAAGATAAAATGAAATTAGGTAAAACCGGTTAATTAATTTGTGGATAAAATAAAAAATGCTGCCATTTACTAATTTCGTTCAAAATAGAATCGATTCTCTTTTCTTCAATAGATTTGTTGTGATGTAACTATTTTTATAATTATCTAATTATAACTAATTCAGGTAATTTAAATGTTTTGTAAGTATTTTTTTTTAGTTTTGATGTTTTTGCAAAAAAAATATGTACAGGTACAAGGAGGAACTAAAATTATATTAAAGTTGATTTTAATCATATTTTATTATTGTACTAGACGTTTGAAAACAAAATTTTATTTTTTTGGTTTTGACTGATTTCTCTTTCAAATTATAGGTCTTCTAATTACATACAAATCATTTTTACCGACTGTACCTTATATCTTTGAACTTGTTTTGGTATTAGTTTAAACAACGGTATTCGGAATAGAATATAAATATAAGTTGAGACAAATACCAGTGGTATTAGTTGTTGATATTAGAACGGAATAAATCGAAAAAGTCATCAGCGCAGATAACCAAAAGAAAAAAGAACTGGCCAAGTGCGAGTTAGACTCGCGCACTGATGGTGCCGTACAAACAGCTACAGTCACCAAAATAATTAAAAACGTTACTGACATTTATAAACTATGAGGGCACCGAACATTGCTCTGACGATAAGATAAACAGAATTGAGGGACAAAATTAACTTTGCTGTTGGGAAACTGTAGTCCCCATACATCGACATAGTCGCGGTCAGTTTACCAACTACACTGATACAAATTTACGGTTTTCGGTTTTTTTCCTTTACTTTAAGACATTGCTTCTTGCCAAATTTCATGATTCTACGTCAACGGGAAGTACCCTGTAAAAATCTCCTGTTTCGAACTTACAAGCAGCCGGGCGAGCACGGCATCTGTGATAGGCTTGAGTCACGCAGTTTATTACGGTTTTTGCTCCCAAACGGTGATGCTTGTGACAGTGGGTCGTGCTCGCTCGGCAGTACCTAATGACATCGCAAGAAACAGATGGGGTTTTCGCTATAAGCACAGAGTTGATAGTATTTAATAATGGGTAAGGCTTGAATTCCCTAAAACCCGAACCCTAAAAGATTGGCAACGATTCCAAAATCTGTTTGTAGAAAAATATCATCCCTGACAATATGGCTTACAAAGTTCAATAAACTTAGTTTAAAATTGATATAATATTTTACTTACCAATTACCCATAACTTTATCCATTAAACGATCGTTAAGTGAAATTATTTTTTACTAGAATGACACGGAAATTATAACTATGACACGGAAAGCTATATAGACGATCACATTAACGATACATTGGAAAACAGTTTTCACCATTATCTACAGTTTAATCTAGCCTTCGTAAAAGCTTTAATCATGCTTGCATTTTAAAAATAATGCCGCTACACACATAATACGTATAGAGGTAAATATTTACATGATAGCGTGAATAATCATGAACCTCATGAACGAAAGGTGATTCAACGGTGATTTTGCTGGAAATTGAAAGGTTTGTTTAAAAGTCTAAAAAATGAAAGAAATATTGGTATCAGTGCTTTTAGAAATTACAAAATATGAGGCACGAAGCTGATTAAAATACACTAGTACCTTTTTTCCGCGGATATTCTCGAACTCAGGGATAGTGTAGGTTTATGTGTGAAAAAATATCGTAATCAAGAAGAAGTGTATCGTGGTGATCAAGCGCGAGCAAATTTTAAATAAAAAACATAAAAAATCTTTTCAGTATTTCCAAAGATATAATCAAACACACATAAAAACATTGTGTCTGTGGTTATGTACCAAATCTTGTGAAAGCTCTCATTTGTAAAAAATATATTTTTAATAAAATTTTTACTCGTTCATTATAATGTCTTTTAGTTCAGATTTATCATGAACACTGATTATAAGCTTAACTTCGATATTATTATATTTTATGCTATTTCTGGAAGAAACACAAACAAAAATTTGATGCCTATATTGCCAATATTACTAAAACGTGTTAATTTTAAAAACCTGTCGATTGGTTTCTTTCCTGTTAAATACCGTCACACGAAAGGCCTCGAAAGGCCTTTGACCACAGCCTCAGACTTATTCTATATAACCGGTGAAGGTCTGACTCATGCACCGTATCGATACTTTTAAATCTAATTTTACTTAAAAGACAGTTCACCCGGCAATTCCTTAGAATAGTAGGTATTGTAAATTAGTCTTGGGGTTTCACAGCAATTTTATCGCGCCATCTATTTTAAAGAGGTATTGAACGTTGGGTTTGGTTCAACTCGCGTCCGCCTTGTCAATATTCTTTATGTGTAACACCACACAATAGATGATAATTTATCATAAATATAACGACGTTTGTTAAAAGGTGATAAACTGTGAACATGATTGTACAATACTTTGATCTGTTAAATGATAATTTAAATGGCGCGGGCAAGTATTTGAATGATGTAATGCAACTATATGAACTTTGGCACCTCAATGCATTAAAGATACAAATGTTTTTATTAGAACAATCCTAGATCTCTATTTAATTTCAATCCCAACCTCGGATTACGAGCAAACTATTGATTTAAAGCAAACAACTTTAACAATTCAAACAAGGTTTAATATCGCAGCCAATTATCACCTGGTATTATCGTCTTTAATGATCTTGTCTGTTGCGCGAGAGCCGGTATTCCCCACGTCCGGTTCAATCCTTCATATTTTGTACCTACTTGGTATGAATATCTTCATGTCTTAACTATTTTTCTCTCGGTCATCATCCCGGTCGTGTTTCGTCATTGATCGGCAACTGATAGTGTTAGTTTTGTATTGTCATTCAGGCCTTGAAATCAGCAAGTTTTTATAGAATAAAATCTATCCTCTGTTATGAATATATAATTATGCAGTTTAATTATGATAATATTGTTAACCTTCAGTTTTTGCGTCATGTGATGATATTTTAATTATCTATTTGGAATTCCATAGGTTGCTTTTTATTGTTGTATTTTTTAAATATAGTATTTATGTTCCCATTATATTAATGAGAGCGTTTATACACGAGTATGTAAAAACTAGGGATTTCGTTGTTTACAAACTATAATATATGCACCAGGAAATGTTTGGAACATAAAGTGGAAGTGGATAGTGGTAGATACAAGACGGACGGTGGCTGGTCGGTTGTGGTGGTTGATGGTTTTTAGGATTCCGTACTCAAAGGATAAAAACCGAACCCTATTACTAAGACTCTGCGGTCCGTCTGTCTGTCTGCCACCAGGCTGCATCTCATGAACCGTAATAGCTAGACAGTTGAAATTTTCACAGATGATGTAACTCTATTGCCGCTATAACAACAAATACTAAAATCAGAATAAAATAAATATATAAGTGGGGCTCTCATACAACAAACGTGATTTTTTTGCCGTTTTTTGCGTTAATGCTACGGACCCTTCGTGCGCGAGTCTGACTCGCACTTGTTATAAGAGACGGAGAATACCAACAAATGATGGATGGACTGTGTGACGGGTAAAATGGCTAGAAAGAGTGTGACTTCTGATATAATGACTAACAGAGAAGAATGGAAGCAATAAGCGTCTAGGTGGACCGATGATGATGATGGATATGGCTGTAGGAATCCGCTAGGTTCGAGACGCACACGATCAATCGATGTGGTGACACTTGGGGGAGGCCTATGTAAAGCAGTTAAAGTTATGAGAAATGTTAATGACGTTATGAGAGAAGAATGGAAGAAGACACCTGTCTTCGCGTCCGTCGCGTCCACCTCAAATAAGTTAAGAGAAGAATAGTGATGAGGATAAGAGAATTTCGAGTCTTGGACTTAAGAACTCGCTTGTTTCCTGGCCCAGCTGTAGAATGCAATCGCTATTCTATATATATTATTAGATAAATACTATTTTTGTCATGATAGCGGTTAACAATGCCATTGCTAACTCAATGATTTAAGTTCAATTAGTTATCATTATTATACTGGGCTAACCCACCGCCTCATTGTTCCTATTATTAACTGTAAGTATGTCCATAGATAATTCTATTAGTCGTACTTTCAACCTATGAATTGGATACAGACTCTTAAGTCACAGGAACATACACGTAAAAAGTTTAGGCGTCAGAGTATTCGAAAAATAATCTCAATTTCTTTTTTTATTGTGATTTTGTGAAACAGGCGTTTGGTGGTAATCAATTTATTAACATGATTATAATCCAGATTGGATTTGGAGCAGTGGTGGCCCAGTGGGCTTACAAGTTGTAGGTCGTGGGTTCAAATCCAGGCAGGCGCTTTACTTTGTGTAAATTAGTTCATCACCACTACTCCCAAAACGGTAAAGGAAAACATCGTGAGGAAACCGGCATACCCTACAAAATAAAATTTGAAGACATGTGACATCTACCAACCCAAACTGGGCCCGTGTGGAGGAGTATTGTCCATTCCCTCTCTCATAGAGAGGAGGCCTGTGTCCCAGCAGTGGGAACATTAAAAGGGTGATGATGATGTTGAATCCAGATTGAACATATAATAAATCTGTACAAAAGTAGTATTTGTACATTGAAAATATATCCGAAAAAAACTAGCTAGGGTGGCAAAGGATAGCCAACAGAACCAATTTCCAGCATTTTTGGAATTTTTGTCTGTTTGTCGGTTTGTCTGTTTATCTCTTTAGTTGTGCACACATCACGTAAAATGTACGATACCAGTGTAGATAAATTTCATACATAAAAATTGTGCGTAACTTGAAGTATTACATTTTGTTTCATAACAGTACGTTCACTCTATCAAAACTTAGATGAATTTAAAGTGTTCAAGAAGTAAAATGTCACAACAAACGCAATTCAGATACACGGACAGTTGAACTCCATATTCGATAGATGGCGTTGTATATTTGACGTCATTTTCTGAATGGCGGTGTTAAGATTCGCCGCGAAAGAATGACCCTAGAAAAAAATTGGTAGGTAGGTACGGTAAGATAAGTTAGAAAGGTGGGGTAGGCAGTTGACGGGAGTGAAGCCGCGGGCGCAGCTGGTACTCAATAAATTTATGCTAGCCTTTTCCTAACTATGGATCTTGGTCTTCCATCCTAACCGGATACTTCTGAGTACCGGTACCCTATCTGATCTCTCCAACCCAGTAACAGGGTAACACGGTACACTTTGGCAAGATTGGTGGCTGGTGGTGACTCTCAAAAATCTATGTATGACAGGCCAGACTTTATGCAGCACGGAGGAGTCTCGTATCTATAAATATGAAAAAAAAAAAAAAAAACAATTTAAATATGCGCGAGCTGGCTGACCAAAACCAGATGTATCCTCCGACTGCACAGCATGATTTTCTTCTTGTTTCCGTGTTTTTAGTTCGGTTTTTAAGCAATCGGATTTATTATTATTTAAAAAAAAAATAATTACAACTTTTAAGTTAATTTTCCTTTAGAATTTGGTACATTTAAAAATATAAATGTCATATATTTTTGTAATCACCTCTTGAAATCCTTTATTTTGATACCCCACATGATGGGTTAGGAAGAAAAAAAATTTGGGCCCCATTAATATGGCGCCCAAAATTCGCCATTTGATGTAGCCAGTTCATTCTATTTTCCAATTTTAATGAAGCCAATGACACTCGCAGAGTTAAGATGAATCGATTGACGTGAGAATCATCAAAATCGGCCAACGCGTTTGGTGTCTAGAACTCCACATAGGAACAAAAATACATACATACATAAATACATAGACTGATAAACACATTACCCTCCTTTGGCAGTCGGGTAATGAACTCCTATTTCTCCTGGGCACGCTATAACATGAGGCATGATGGCTTCACCCATTTCGTTAATTCTTTTTTGTTGTGTTTGTTATTGTTAGGAGAAGGTACCTACATAGAAAGAAAAAATGCGAAAAAAAAATTGTAGATAGGTAGGGTAGGTATGTAGGTAGGGTATGTTTTTAGTCAGGTAGGTATGTAGTTAGTAGGCAGGTTAGGGTAGGTAAGAGTAGGTAAGATAGGGTAAGTAGGTTAGGGTAGGTAAGGCAGGGTAGATAGGTAGGGTAGGGTAGGCAGTTGACTGGCGCGAAGCCGCGGGCACAGCCAATTTGTAATAAATTGTCACCCGTCCACGGACCTTACTTATTACACGTACTTCATTGTTAATTTTATCTGCGTCAACAGTTAATGAATATGTTAAAAAATGCAAGTGGTTTGTACACGATCTGGCATTTTTATTATTGGAGGAGAACCAGTTATGCAAATTCTTTATTAGCCACAGATGTTTGCATAATAATAATAAGTGATTTAAAGTTTGCTACGTAATGCGTTGATTGTGGTATTTGTGGTTTACGGAAACATCGTACATAGAATATATATAGGTAGGTACCAAAGACCGAATTTATTAGATAAATTAGTTCACAATAAATGCAAGTAAGAGTGCAGTGGTGGCTTAGTGATATCGGCCGCGCCTTATAAGTTGTAGGTCGTGGGTTCAAACCCAGGCAGGCTCTTTACTTTGTGTTAATTATTTCACCACCACAGCCCCCCTAGCCAAGTTACAAACGTTTCGTATCGAATCTCTTTCTATAATTGCTAACTCCTTCTATTTGTGTGGTCTGACCACGTGACTTAACGTTTAGATGTGTCATTCACATACATTGATTCGTTTTCTACTAGCGTTATCGATTGTAAATTGTCAACTTGGCTACAGATGCTGCTCTCAAAACGGTGAAGGAAAACATCGTGAGGAAACCGGCGTTTTAGAAACAAAAATTCGTATACATGTGGCATCCACTAAACCCGCATTGGGCCCGCGTGGTGGATTACAGCCCATACCCTCTCACATAGAGGAGGCCTGTCCCAGCAGTGGGAACATTAAAAAGGCTGATGATGATGATAATTACATGCAAGCCGAATTTCAAATATTAGATGACCTTATGGAGAAATCCTACTGCCTCGGCTACTAATATTATAAGTGTGAAAGTTTAAATATGCTTGGATGTTTAGATTTTCCGTAATCAATCAAGCCTTTACAGCTAAATAGATTTGAATGAAACATGCCACATAGTTTGACGATGTTCTGGATAGGGCCATAACACTTTTTAATGCACGATAATACATTTTAGTACCGAAATAATTGAAACTTGATGGTTTCGTGTTTTCTTTGTTTACCAGCAGTTACTATGCACCATCGAAATGTGGAAAATCATCGTCGTCATCTCATGAAAATACTAAAAATTTCATTTACCTTGCAAAGAAAATACCAAAGTACATTAACGTAATCCAAAGCTTTCTAACACACAAAACGAAGAAACGCGAGCATCCAACTCACAGACACATGTCGCAAATTGTTTTTCTTAAACTCGTTCCAGAATTTTCCATAATAATTGATATCTTTAGTTCCAAAAGTTAAGGCATTTGCATACCTAACTACGATTTAACTTGGAATATTCGCCGGTGTTCAGACTAGGTTAATTTCCATGTATTAATTAGTAAAGGGTCACGGTATGAAAGGGATCCACTTACAATTGTATGGCACAGGTGCTCTGGTGCTTAGAGCCTACTAAAATAGATACGACTTGAAGTCGAGTTCTATTTATACAAGAACTTAATTAGTTGTTCGTATTTATTACTTAATTAGACTTACGCTGGTTATTTTTTGTGACCGATAACTTGTTTTTTTTGCAATTATTTCAGATGAAGGCTTTTCATACAAATTGATTCAAGAATAAAATTTACGTAGAACAATTTCTATAAAAAATGGTCGACGTACCAGGGTCGTATTATCGCTTCGGGTCTGACTGTGAGAACACATGTATGAACAAAACAAATCTACAACCAAAATATCTTGCACTCAGCTGGTTTTGTTTTATGTCAAAACATATTTTATACCATTCCCCCTCTAAAAAGCTTATTTTATTCACTGAAAACTGTGAATAAAAAGCACTTTTAATCACTGTTTTGGTGTTTGAATTTAGAACACACCAATATATATTTGACCTCCATCTCACTGCAATACTTGCGCCTAAAATACTCGATACAAACTTCTTGTGCAAAGAATATTCGAATTTCAAACTCCTTCGTCGATTTAATTTTGAGTTTGTTTATATTTAGGATTTTGATAATGATTTTGATTTTGGTCTAGGATGTTTAGTGAATACTTATTTGGATTGTAATTCTAATATTAATTGCATTGGTGTTTAATTAATTATAATTATGTAACGTAACGGAGATGGTCACTGGGCCCTGAAACACAGCTGCTGTTACCTAGCTCAGCTTCAATTTACAAAAAATATGAAGAATCACATTTTTTGTAAATTGTGAAGGTAATAAACCATTTATTTATTTATAATTAATTATTCCTTGTGCTTTTGGCTTAAGTCCTTCTTTTTCTCGTAGTCATGGTATAAAATATAGTATGCAACTCTTGAATAAAACGGATTTATATCGAGGGCCATGAATCACTCGCGTCGCTCAGGGTTCTAACACTTGAATCACTCGCTATGCTCGTGATTCAATCATCATGAATCACTTCCTACGGTCGTGATTCAGTTGTTAGAAACCTTCACTTGTTCGTGATTCATCTATGGCCCTCGCTTTAAAACCGTCCTTTATTCACTAGTTGCATAATATACTATTTTTTATTTATATTATTATCCAATCGAATGTGTTTATTAATTTCAAACTAGGAATTTCTGTTGATGAACAAAAAAAACGAAGTCTATTACTTTTTATAGCAGCCAGTATCTCGAATTCCAACCAATGGAGTGAGACTCTATATAATCAACATCTATTGTGCAACATATTAAACCGACTGCATCCTCTTTTGCGCACTTAAGATAAGATAATGGCCGTGAAGTATCCGTCTGTCTGCAGCGATGAGCCAAAAAACCCATTGAAATTATACGCCCATACTTATAAACGTATTATCAGATAACTTCAAAGATTATTTTGTAAGTTGTAATAGCTGGCCTACCAATACCAAGTTCAATCGCAAAAACAAACTATGTCTGTATTAGTAACTATCTAAGCCCGCGGCTTCGCTCCCGTCTACTGCCCACCCTATCCTGCCACCTTATCTACCCTTTCTGCCGCAGAGAATTCAGAAAATGACGTCAAATGCACAACGCCATCTATCGAATATGGAGTTCAACTGTCCGAATATCTGAATTGCGTGTGATATTTTAGTTCTTGAACACTTTAAATTCATATATCTTTTGAAAGAGTGAACCTATTGCGTTCATCGCAATCGGTTCAAAAACAAAGTAATATTTCAAGTTACGCAAAAAGTTATCTAAATTAGTTTCGTACATTGTACGTGATGCGTGCATTAAACATACAAACAGACAAAACTTTCAAAAATGCTGGAAATGGATTCTGTTGGTTATTCTTGAGTACCTTAGCTATTTTTTTTGGAACTGTTTTCGATGTTAAAATGATTTTTCTCCAGATTTATTATAATATATTTTGATGAACCGTAACACCTAGTTTCAGAAACGAAAATGTTTGCAAAATTAAAGTGAAAAATTGTAAAACGCGCGTTAACTACCTACTGTGATTGATTAAATGAATTTGCAACAACCAATCGCATTGCTTGACTTGCGTTTAAGTAGTGACGTGTTATTAACTTCTTTTCAGGAATCATCTAACCCTTATCCTCATTTACTGAGGATCAGCGAAACATGTCTAGTTCATGCGTACTTCTCTTATTTTTTTTTGCTATAGGTATTGTTCTTCTCTAATCCTGGGCAAAGGTCATAATTTATTTCAGAAATCGGGAATAAAATGCCTAGACATTCACTCGTTGCACTTACAATGCTGAGAGACCAAGCTTTAAAGTCAGAGGTAAACTATTATTATCTTACGTAGTATAGTGTAGTATTATATGAAGTGTGGTAGATATATCATTAACGAGCTGTCCCACGCGGCTTCGCTCCCGTCAACTGGCTACCTACCTACCCATTTACCCTACCTACACTACTAAATGATTGTTGTGTAACTTTCAGCTTCAGCTTTATAATATTATAGCAAACAAACTCTTCAGCTTTATAATATTAGTATAGATTTAAACGGACTGCCCGTTTAGTTTACTGCCCGAGTAGTCTTTGCACGATACAATATCGTGCAAAGAAGAACTATGATCGAACCATCTCATTCATAACGACCCATGACTAAATGGTTTATGGTATGTATTTTTCACACATTATAAGCTTCGTTGAATTCCTCATTAATACAGTTAGCTAACTTAATTTGACCAACGAAGCGTTTTAAAACAGCTACTATAAAGCTATATTATAAAGCTGAAGAGTTTGTTTGTTTGAACGCGCTAATATCAGGAACTACTGGTTGGAATTGAAAACTTATTTTTTGTTGTTTTGTGTTGGATAGACCATTCATCGAGAATGGTTATAGGATATAAAACATCACGTTAAGACCAATAGGACCGGAGCATAAATGAAAAATGTTGCAAAAACGGGAAATTTTCCTTTTTGAGAGTTTCCGTTGCGTGCACTGCGTAAAGGTTAAAGTTACGCAAACAATCATGTATGTAGCATAGGTAGGGTAGGTAGGGTAAATGGGTAGGTAGGTAGCCAGTTGACGGGAGTGAAGCCGCGTGGACAGCTAGTCATAAAATAAATGATAATGGCCAATCAATTGACCCATTATTATTAATTGAGGTTTAAATTATGGATGACGACGGGTTGTACAAAAAATTCTTAAGAGGTTACTTTGGAGGGCAAACACTTTTCTTATCTATACTATGGTTTTTTTTTAATTCTGTCTATACTTTGATAACTAAACAGTCTTAAGTATGTTCAGTTCTTCTTGAGGTATGGGAAGAATTGAAGAAAGGTGTAGTAGAGAGATAGCTCCGGCTAAAAATAAATGATAACATAGTGGGTACAACATTGGCTATTGACTGGTTTGTATTTCTCACCTCGTGTCTGTCTGTCGAGACTCGAGACGCATTACAAGCATTGCTTCACAACTCACATACGAATTCCGAGTAGTGAATTAATAAGACGTTCCTAAACAAGATAGGCAAACTCGTTCATTATTTTACTCCAATGTTTGGCACACAACGAAGCTTTGTTATAAAATTAACACGGTCCGGTACGCACTTGTTAGTTAGTTGGTTCTCACGGCCCTCAGTGTGTCCTTAACTTTATTTGGGGGCTTTTGTATTGCATGATTTTGTTCTACGCAGTATGAGTTGTTGGTTGATACTATCTTCTTAGTTATTATTATTATTTATATATTATTTTGGTTCACACATGACATGATCCATGATAATGCGTTCTAATGCTGTTTTTAACCGACTTACCAAAAAGGAGGAGGTTATATCTTCGACTTCATATTTTTTCTTTTTCTTATGTTCACCGATATCTCCGTCAATTGTAGACCGATTATGAAAATTATTTTTTGTTCTTAGAGTATGTTTCGAAATAAGTCCCATTTTAATTTGGTGAAGATCTGATGAAGAACTTTGAAGATATACAACAGAACTCTTCAATAAATAACGGCAAATCTCTCGGGATTGCTGCAATCATATGTCTGTTTATTGATTATACCATTTCATAACATAACATCACGCCAGTACGCTCTTAACGCAGATCTCTCATTTCACCGGTTATGTTCAAGTTTCATGATATTCGGAATATCTATTCTGGCGTTAAGATAACCTACTAAACAACTTGCCTATTAGGTAGGTACAACTAAAAAGTTAAAAATAAAACTTTTTACAAAAAAATACTAACGACTTCAAAATAATAAAACTACAAAGTAAAAAATAACTTTCATTTGGAAGTCGGTGTCCGTAACGCCAAAAAATGGTACCTTCGAAAGACACCGACTTCCAAAAATAAAGTTATTTTTCACTTTGTAGTTTTCTTATTTGGAAGTTGGTAGTATTTTTTTGTAAAAAAGTTTTTTTATTGGTAATTATTAGATAGTAACTAGCTTCTGCCAGCGGCTTCGAACGCGTTAAAAGTGTTTTCTTATCCCAAAGTAACATTATATCGGGATTAAAAGAAGCCTATGCGCTATCAATCCCTGCTCCAAATTTTATCTAGATCCGTTCAGCCGTTCTGTCGTGATTGAGTACCAAACATACATCCATCCAAACTTTCACATTTATAATATTAGTAAGATTAATATTAAATAATACCAGTCTGTTACTGGCAGCTTTTTCACAGGTACGAGCATTAAGTTTCCTCATGATGTTTTAGTTCACAGTTATCAGTGGTGCTTAAAACTTTAGAAAGTGGGTACTTGATAGGCAATGTGACTTCACATTGGTAGATTTTTTACCTGGGGTTGAACCTTGAACCCTCAACAGGTTGTATGAGAGTTGAAGACTAATAGTCAAAAAAATGTTGTTGTTCTTTCGTTAATTCAACAAAGCTGGGAACATGTCTGGTTCTTTAATTGGCCTCATTAGGAAGCTTGTTCAATGTATGACATGCAATTTATTTGGTAGTTACGTCTGAAGTAGAAAGGTCAGAAAAGGACAGTATTAATTTGATGGTGACCAATTATTGTTTTTGTTTTTAGATACATACCTAAACCTATCTGCGTGATATGTTTTACCGGGGGCGATTTAGGGTTAATTATTTTCTCTATTGTTTAATACAGTAGGTTCATATATATATATACATGTATGTGTGTGTACATTCGTAACAAATAGCAATCAAGTTATTTTTAGCCTTATTTAATTGTTATAAAAACACTGTTTTATAGTATGACTTGACAAATCTTACCGGAAAGAATTAATTTATCAAAGGAAAAAATACATTGTTATAATCAATATCATATTAATACTCAGCGGGGAACTATTACAAAACCTTTAGATTGTCAATAAATACATAAATTACTTAATGGGTTTGTCATATACATACATAGAAACTTACAAGTAAAACATAATTCATATCACAATAGACATATTTTTTCCCAAAAATAAGTCCTTGGCAGTACGACACCATTCTTATTATTCCAATTCAAGGTAATCCACCTAAAGGTACTATGATGAATACTACAATACCAGTATTAAGTACCACAAAATAGAAAGTACAGAAGGCAAAAACGCACACACAGTGAAACATACTCAGTGACTTGAATTGTTTTTTATTACCCTGCATTATTTCACTGCGAGGCACTGGCCTTGACATTGACATTCTTTAATCTTTCAATTCTCTCTCATAACTCGACAAAACGTAAGGAACAGCTGATTTTCTTTTCGCGATATCTAGGTGGGTCCATGGTAAAAGTTATTCATCTATACTAATATTATAAATATGATTGTAAGTTTGTTTGTTACGCTTTCACGCAAAAGCTACTGAACCGATCATCATGAAACTTTATACATACATTCTTGGAGGTATTA
Source organism: Orthosia gracilis (assembly GCA_947562075.1). Classification (NCBI taxonomy): domain Eukaryota; kingdom Metazoa; phylum Arthropoda; class Insecta; order Lepidoptera; family Noctuidae; genus Orthosia; species Orthosia gracilis. The sequence continues at coordinate 19,478,484 of OX387274.1, forward strand.
GAAGTAACATAGGAAACTTTTTATTTAAAAAAAATAAAAAAATAATGGCTTCACTGCAAGCGAAGCCGCGGGTAAAAGCTAGTACCAAATAAAATGAAAGCCTTTTTTTTCTTTGGCTCAAAGTGAGTACATTCAAACGATCCAGTTGGGTAGGGCCAACATCGAGAAAGAGGTCAACCGTCGAATCCGACTCGGCTGGGCAGCGGTCGGGAAGTTCAACAAGTCCAACTTACCACAGTGTCCCAAGACGAAAGTCTATGACCAGTGTGTGTTGCCAGTGAGGACATATGGCTCTGAGACGTGGTCACTCACAATGGACCTCATCAGAAAGCTTACAGTCATCCCAAGGCCAATGGAGACGGCTATGCTCGGAGTTTCCTAGCGTGATCTAATCAGAAATGTAGAGATCCGCAAGAGAACCAGGGTTACCGACATAGGCCGAAGAATTGCCTAACTTAAGTGTTAGTGGGCACATCACTCGCAAAACGGATGACCGATGAGGCAGAAAGGTTCTGAAGTGGCGACCGCGAACCAGAAGACGTTGCATTGGAAGGCCTCTCACCAGGTGGACCGATGACCTGGTGTAGGTTGCGGGGATCCACTGGATGCGAGACGCTCGGGACCGGTCAATGTGGTGAAGCTTGGGGGAGGCCTATGTCCAGCAGTGGACGTCTTTCGGCAGATATGATGATGTTGATGATGAGTACATTCAGCCCATGAGAAGAAAATATATTTCCAATAAATAAGATGTAACATCTCATAAATAAAAATATCCTGCAACGTACAGCGAGTGGTAGTGTAAGTGCACTCGAGACTGACAGTTTAAGGGTGCGTGCGGCATTTTTCTCCTAAAGTACGAGTATAGAGCTAACCTTCTGTGTCTATCTGCTCTGTGACATCACCTTGCTTGACCGCGAACTTATTACCAATTAAAACTTAATCGGGAACAGAATTCATCCGTTGAACGTTGTCTATTGTTTTGCAAACAATACCAAACAAAGTGCCTGTTGTAATATCTACGATTATTTCTTGATTGACTTTCAAATCATAATTAGTTTGTTTGTGAAGATTTTTATCAGAACTGTTTATAAAACCTACAAATATATAAGTTCATGCCATGCTGATGGATTTTTATCGAGTCTGTGTTCTCTTCAATTCTTTGCCTGAGTTACTTTAAAAGTTGTTTATGCAGTAATATTTTTAAGAGGTAAAATGTTACTTGTTTCTAGGAAGTTAATATCTGGCAATACTGATCCGAATTAAAATATTTTAGGAAGCTTTTGGCGTGATTTTTCTAGTGCAGTTCATCGGCTGTTAATATGTAAAATTTGGTGTAGTTTTGTGTCTAAACTGTCTACGCAACTGGACAATATGTGAAATCATTGACAGAAGCGATCTCGGGATAATGAAGCGGATTATTTAATTGTAGTATTGACTACCTCTGCAAAGCTTACTGGGAAGGCTGACTTGATAAAATTTGCTGCCAAATACTCCAAAAAACATAGACTCTGTTACATCCTCATTCTAATGCTTACTAAAGAATGTTAAAACCCATTTATGAATTAAGACTTGTATCAAAGATCATAAAAAAAGATATAAAAAAATACCAGTATATAGCTAAAAGTTGTGACGTATAAATAGGGTTATTTTTATACCGTAAATAAGCACGGTTCCTTTATGAGAGGCTACAAGAGCGGAGTCTCGGTAAAAAGTTATTTGTATTATTGAAATTAGAAAGCAAACCATTTTTTAAATTAATTTCTCAGCAACTGAAACCCTTTGTATAATCTTCATTATTTTACCTCTATTTGATGTCACATAGAAATAATGTCTATGTTACTGACGTGTTCTAACGAGAAGAGAACTTCCTTTGAACCATCAATGTTATAATCGTCTTTGAACTCGTATTCATTAAAATCTCAAAGTATCGATGTACCTGCTCTTGTCTTATCAAACATGACGGCCGATAAACGAAGGTTTACTAAGGATATAATATCGTATTACGAAAACCTGTTCTGTTGTAATAGCACGTGTATAACTGTATATTTTTACGTGCGTATATTGTTATTTGTTATTTATCAACATCCTCATCAGCGTTATATCTGATGTCTGACGAGACAACCGACTACTTATTCAACAAAATTTTGTTTTTTTTAGATTTACCTTAAAAGAGAAATGATATCTTTACAGGAGCTTTTTTCTCGTTATCTCTACATCATAAGAATTGCAATCTTAAGTCTCATTGACGTGCAGAGCAGAGCAGTGGTGACCCAGTGTTAGCGGCCGCGACTTACAAGTTTGTAGGGCGTTAGTTCGGACCTAGTCAGGCGCTTTAATTTGTGTAAATTATTTCATCACCACTGCTCTCAAAACACCAACCCGCATCCACGTGACATTCCACCAACCCGCACTGGGCCTGCGTGGTGGATTACGGCTGATTCCCTCTCACAGTGAGGAGGCCTGTGTCCCATCAGTGGGAACATTTAAATGCTGCAATGATGATGTTGATTGACGTGCACTCAGATCGCCAGTCATAAATATGGATAAAATTTTTTTGAGCATAATATCAATTATCTTTGTGGACTCATAATAAATCATATCTCTGCTGCATTTTTTGGTGGTCCCTTGGTATACATTACGCACATTCAAACCAATTAATTAATATAGTTTTTGCTTGAATTGGTGAAATTCCCTATTGGAGTCTGTTTCCTTATAGCTATAAACTTGACTTCTAGGAATGAATGGTTCCTTCGGGAAAGAACACAGGAATGAAGCCACAGGAAAAAGCCAGTTTCTTATTTTTATGTCATCATAAAGCAACGTTTATATGCGCATCAAAAAATCTGTGTTGACTGAACACTTTGTTCGCAATTTATCGGAATGCTGATCATAAGTCATGTTCTCAATTGCTCGACATCACGATACGACGTGCTGTCCACAGCGTAGGCAGATATAATGTCTGTTAAGTAATGACTTATAGGTAGGTAGTGATGATAAACACATGGCTTTTGTAATATCTTAAACAAATAGCTACTGGCTATCTAGTCGTGCACTTTATTACTAGATTACGTGAGATCTATTAGAGATGGATAGATTGCGTGAGGAATGAAAAAGAGTCAGCGATATAGTAGCGGTGGAGTCGAACTTTCTTCTGTTATGTTTTAACTAAGGACTTGTTTAGTTCTGGTTGAGGCATTACAGTATTTTTTAAACTTAGATGAATCAGCTGGCCTTACTTACCGATTCATCAAAGCTGACGGAGTCTAAAACATTGAAACTGCGGCTTTGAAATTTCAGAGGCGAAATAAAGTATTAAACTGTGTATGCAAAAGCCACAATCAAATCGCTTGGCAAAGCGCTACGAGTAGCATTAGTATAGTTAATATTTTTAAAATAAAACAATAAATATCTCAGACAAACCAGAATGGAGAGACGATATCACAGGTCTTAATGTCACGGTGTCATTTAAGTTTCTGTTTATCAAAAACCTATCGGAGAGACACTGGCAAGACCGGTTCTAAGCTGTAGATAATCTTATTGGTTTGCTAAACGTTTAATTGGTTCATAAGATCAAAGATATTATGGGCTTTCTAACGATTAAGTAATCAACTTAATCGGTTTAGAGCTCTTGAAAATGGTCATAGTAATGCAAACTTGGAAAGTTTTCTTGCTGGGACTGTTCCAGCGAGTTATAAAAATGGAATGTGGACATAAAAATAAACAAGACGGTATTGCTATCAGTGAAAATGTTTAGAATCAACGATTGTTGGCTCTTTTTTCGTTTTTTTTTTTTTAACTTCGCTGCTGTTGTTGCAAATCCCTCAAAACTTGGCTATTTTTTTTAGCCTATGACACTCACTGATAGCGTTATTCTTTAAAGAAAGATTTTTTGTATTCTGATACATAAACAGAAAATATTTTTATTTTTATAACACAATAGGTACGAACAAGCAAAGAAAAATACAAAAAAAAACGTACAAATAAAAACCGAAGAATTAACCCGAAAATCGTAAAAATCGACGGACATTGTGTCAGAAAGAAATTACTATCAGAGGTTAGTAATTTCAGTCGTGTACGATTGCGACCCACGCCCAAGGGTTGGGCGCCCCGAAACGCGGACAGATCGCGATCCGAAACGAAAACGGATGCGTTTTTATTACTTATGCGGTTTTCGGTTTACGTCGTAAATCTATTGTGTTTGTGACTTTCGGATGTGTTACTCACTACTACTTGTTTTAACTTGCTAGTAGATTGAAATATTTGGCATCGCTGTACTCTCAATGATAACACTGACTTACAAGTAGTCACAACACCATGCTGAGTTCGTTTGTAACTTAAAAAACTAGCGATTTTACGGCTTCGCTCCTGTCGATCACACGCATTTTCTAAAGATTGATATGGCACTGAAGCGTGCTTGCGCCACCCTGGGTTATCTTCATCATCATCATATCAAACGAAAGAAGTCCACTGCTGGACATAGGCCTAATCGTCGCCATACTGATTGGTCCAGTGCATCTCGAATCCAGCGGACTCCCGCCAATCTTACCATGACACCTGTCCTCCAGTTCGCGGTCGCCACTCCAGAACTTTTTGACCCATCAACCATCCGTTCTGCGAGCAATGCGTGTGTGTGTGTTAGTGTGTCGGTTATCTTACTAACTCCGAATTAGCAAGATTTTTGACATCATCATTATCATCATCAGCTTTTTCATGTTCCCACTGCTGGGATACAGGCCTCCACGTTGTGAGAGGAAATGGGCCATAATTCACCACGCGGACCCGTTGCGGGTCATGTCACATGTCTTCGAATTTTTGGTTGTACAACATTTGTGAATGTCACATTGACATATTTTACTTTAATCTCGTGTTAGCAACTAACTCTGAGTTAAGATTTTTGCGCAACTGTGCCTAAAAGATTAATTATCGGATTAGTACTTCCACATATTACCCCTTACAAAAAAACAACATCTAAACACCGCTTTATAATATATTTTTTTGTTTTTTTTATAACGCCTGTTATTTCCGTTATCCTTTTGTTTTAATCAAATAAAACTGCGATTTTGCCTCCAATGCAAATTAAAAAAAAAATAAAGAATATTGTAACAGAAATACGCTGACAAAATCGCATATCCTTCTGAAATCTGTCACCTGTTACTTTTCAACAGGTTGAAGTGCTTTCTATTTCGATTTTCATTTATTCACTGCCTGAATTTCAAAGCGTCAGCACGTTCGTTTCGTGGGAATCGAGGAATACTAACTTGTAGTGGGAGATTGAATCACGAAACTTCGTTAAAGTTTGTTAAACGATAAGTATTTCACTTATTGAAATTTTCAATTAATGCCATTGATACTTCATCAGATAATTTGTGTACTTTTGGAACGCTGAATAGTCGATGTTTTAACTAAAAGAATCATAAGTATTTCGCATCTATTTTTCATGACATAAGTTCTTTAAAATCTAGCTCATTCAATTATTTTAACTATATCCAAAATCGGAGTATGTTTCTTGCTTTCAGGCGAAAACTTCTAAACGGATGAAATTAAAAAAAGTAGAATCATTCATCTGAAATCTGAAATTTGGCGCGAAGATAGATTTCGGGCTGGAATAACAAATAGGATACTTTTTCTCCCGGGAACACTTCCCTTGGGATAATTTTCAGCAGGCGAAGCCGCTGGCAGAAGCTGGTAATCTTAACATAATACAAACCTACACAAGTATTAAAGAGCAAAAGTGTTCATGAGTAGAGCTTCAAATTCGTCCACATTGCTGCCAGCGGGCGAAATGCATCAATTTGATCAAATTAGCAATATAACAGTACAATTTATGATTGATACGATAACATTTGAGGAATGCTTTACCAGGTAATATTATTGTTTCTAAACAAATCAGCACACAAGAATGTGTACGCGAACCGTTTGTGTTGTGACCGAAATAACGGCTGTTTAATGAAACGTAGACTAATCATAACAGCGTTAAGGCGTATATATTCCCCAATATTAACGCAGTACGGGCCGTGCGCCCGCTCGGAGCCGGAACATCAATATTGAATTTCCTTTCGGACAATTTTGTTTGCAAAATCTTCTTTGATTCACTTAAGCTATTTCAGTTACGAAGAAATTCTAGCCATCAATTTTTCTGTGTAAAAATATTTTTAAACATCCAAGTCGTTTTGGAGGAGTATCCAAAAGTAGCGAAATAATATCGTGTTGTTAGTTATTTTTTAAAGCTTAACTTTTAGTTATACGAAAAAACCATGATACAGAAATAATGTACATGAATCAAAAATACATGTATGTATATGTTTCAAACCTTTTAACTTAGCCGTTACTAAAAAGTATGCTTTAGTAAGTTTCCGTTTTACGGCACTAAAGCGGTGAAAGGCCCTTAATACAACTGTTAACTCCTTCCAAAACGTGGTATTATCTTATAAACCGTGTTGGCTTGTTGCAGTAGGGGCAAAATTTATGGGTTCGCGACAGCGACATAGTAATATGACAGCGTCATCAACATGACGTGTGATGTAATAACAGTAATTGACAGATAATAACAGTTATTATATGACTGTCATCATTCCAACATTATTCCAAACTTTTAAGTTTTTAACTCCGTCAGCACACACATGATTTCTATAATCTGTGCCATGACTGCCTTTTTAGAAGCTTTTTGTAAACTTGCAATATATGTATGTATGTTCGGGTCAAATTCTTACAACTGTAATTTTCAAGCGATTATCCTCAACCGATTAAGATGAAATTTTGCATACAGGGTTTGGATAACAATGCACGGTAAGCTAAAAAGCTTGTACAAAAAGAGTTTTTAAGTGTCAAAAATATTTAGGTACAAGACTGCCATATTTTTTCAATCACTGCATCTCTTGAAAACCTGAATCAAAAGTGTCGACCATCAGAAAAGCACCGAAGCAATGACAACTGACAAGTCCTTAAGACTTAAATAAGTACTTTCATTACTGTCTTTGGTCAGTTACGAAAGTAATAAAAAAAAATAGCGAGATATTAATACAAAGTCATAATTTGCACTTCCCTCCGAATACTGAGAAGGATTCACAAAATGTCTTTGCATTTTTTTTAATACTGATTAAAATGAGCTAATAATAATTTAGTTCTTGCTTCATAATGCACGAGGAGCGATCCGAATCAGACTTCTTATCAACCGGTTTAATGTTTACCACCGAAAAAGTCTTGTTCTGAGTAGGTAATAAGATTCGTTAATCCGGAATGCCAAGCAATGGGTATGTACAAAAAAAACTAAAAAGTCAAGTCTTATTTTTGCCAAATTAAAACTTTTAAATTACTAATTATAAAAAGTTAAATTGTTTGTTTATTTTCATGTTTGTAAATTGTTATCTCTAGAAGAACTGCACCTGCAGCCAAGTTGACAATATACAATCGATAACGCTAGTAGAAAACGAATCAATGTATGGGAATGACACATCTAAAATTTAAGTCACGTCGTCAGACCATACAAATAGAAGGCGTTAACGATTGTAGAAAGATATTCGATACCAAACGTTTGTAACTTGGCTAGAGGGGCCTCATCAGATTAAAAAAAAAATCTTTTACTAGCAGAAAGCTCGTTCAGTATTACAGGTTACTATTTCGAAAAATTCTCGGTCCCTATGGAATAGGCCACGGGAAATGCTTAGTATTTTTATAAATCTCTTCCTTTTCGTGTGAGGTCGTGACCACTTCTGGCGTCAGAGTTAATCCAGCCTCCTCTGGGAAACCCACATCTGACTTGGCTATTTCAGACTTACAATAACTATGTAAGTCCAGGTTTCCTGATGTTTTCCTTCACCGTTGACTGTGATGTCCAAGATAAACTTAGAAAGTACATATGAATTTGAAAAAGTCACATTGCAAGCAAGCACGAGAGGCGAGGTCTTAGCCACTGGGCCACTACGACACGATTTTTTTATCAATCTTAGTTATACCATAGAGTACGTTAATGAAATATTGTTACAATTTAGAATAGCATTCGTTTAGTTAGTGCAAAAAAACAAAAATACACAAGAGTACAATTTAATATGTTTGATAATACGTATCATCGTCTTTGATATTTTCCTCCTAAAAGGTGAACTATGCCAAGAGATAAATACAATATGTCAAGATTTGCATGTTAATATATATTTTATTATAGCATTCATTAAAATAACTCGGTCGGTCTCAAGTTCTAAACCAGTTGGAACACTTTTTATCAGAAGTTTTTGCCAGATTGAGGATGTTATGGATTTTAAGTGTTTTGTTAGGGAAGGTACACAATTTTATTTATCCTAAGTGGATATTATATAAGTGCTTACCTAAATAGATAGTTTTCCTCCCAACAATAAATTTAAATCGTAATCGTTTTTTTATAAAAATCTCGATGCTGTTTAGCAACTACTTTAATTCGAAAGGTTTTATTTTTTCAAACTGTTTTTAAAGAAGGTTGTGTGCTGAAGGAAACCTTACAACATGAATTTCGCTAAAATAGTTCTGGCTGGATTTGAACATTCATTCGAATTTAGAACAAGGAAAAAAAGTAGTGACTAGCCCCGTTCACTATATTGTTATTTTAGTATAAAAGTAAAAACAAACTCTTAATGATAATTTATCTTTTTTTGTCTTTATCTATCTTATTATTATAGATAGATAAAGACTTTATTCTTACCACTTATTCACTTTATTTTTATATCGGAGATTTATTACCGAAGTGTTTAGTGTTTCACTGGCTGTTGAACAGTCGTATTTTTACTTGGACATGAGATAACCAAGGTCATTATAAAATTCAATGCTAAACATGATGACGAATCGACAAAGATACCCATAATCCTGAATGATAAGCAATCATTCGTCCGTGGGTTGCGGTAATCAGCTCATATCCCAATTGGGACCACAAAAAATTATAATGACTCTGTGAACGAGTTGCTACACAGGTGCAGCTTGTACAAGAGACTTATGAAACACATAAACAACGAAATACATGGATGCACTTAAAAAATTAAAGTGTTTTTTTTTATAGATATATTTTAATATTAACAAAGACTTTGGCTTACCTATATAAGATTTGGCAAACAATTTAAGATGGTTGCTAGTTGTATTGCAATATAATTAAAGATTATTTTCATTAAAGTTAATGAGCTAATGTAATCTTACCTCTTATCGGTATGGAGCTTGTGCTTTCTTTACCAATAAGCTTTGAAAAGTTGCAATTTTTGATAAAAGTTGGCATATCAATGAATTTTCATGACAATAAAATGTTATCTATGCTGTTGGAAAGTGAAATAAACATTTGCCTAGTTTTTTTACTTCTGTACAATAGGTTCTTTTACGTTGGAACACTAGTTTCACTAGGAATTTCTTCCTGTATCAAGGGTACGTTTACGAACATTTAAACTCATATACACAAGACACCCGTGCGGGAAGAGAACTCGCGACACGCAGCGCAGCAGCCGATCGCTCAACCACCACGCCAACCGTATCTTCAAACAAATATAAGAGATCTTTTTTTTTTAAATATACGTGTTTAAAACCACAGAAAACTCTTGTTAGTCTAGCTACATCATTATTTCGTTGTTATTACAGATTTATTTGAACAAACGTTATTTGTATACTATGCTATTTGTTGTAGCTAACTAAACAAACGGACAAACATGGTCATCTTATACCATCGATCATCAATGTACCTTTGCTACATAAAATATATATCTAAAAAGGTATTGTTAGAATACATATAATTTTTATAAATCGCTTACTCAGCAATGTTCTAGGTGTTTTTATCCAATAACTCTATGGTTATATTCCAGTATAAATTATTCCAAAAATGCATAGTTTCGAAGATATCATAAATCGAAATAAATTTATTTCAATAAAAAATTGTATAAATAATTATTCATATGCCAGTTGATTATTTGATATTATCTCATTCATTCCATAGAGTTATGGGATATTAAAAAAAAAACACCTAGAATATTGCTGAGTAAGCGATTTATAAAAATTATTGCCATTGGTCAAATATTTTGTTTAATAATCACTTATGCACAGCAACATATATGTATGTTTTCTAAAAGCAGATTTTTGCAATTGCTTACATGCTCAGTTTCTATAGGCAGTAGGTTCCTACATATATCCTTAGGTATAAACGTGTTTACGAACTTATTATTATTTCTCTAATCCACATCTTTGGCGTTTTCATGTTTGCTAAATATTTTTAAAATATTCCACATAATTTAAAAAAAAATACAAATTCCAGTCTTTGGTCGATAAAGGTCAACTACTAATATTTATTTTATATCTCGTTTGTCTTGTGTGACGTTCGACTGATTTTTGAGGTTCCGGGTTAGACTAACATATTTTTACGTAGTTCTTAAAGTTCAATCTTTCTTAATATTAATATTTAAGCAGGTATTCTGCGATTACGAACTTTAATAACTTTAAAAAACAAATAAAAATAAAAATCTATTGCCGAATGTATGCAAGCCATCACTTTAGAACTGATCTACCTGTCTGGACAAGGTTTGTAAGAAAGAAAATTTTGGAGGTGAAACATTTGTAAAGTTGGTATGAAGTTCACTGGGTCTGCTAGTATATAATGTTTGCAAAACTCTATCATCATCAATCGCCAAACTGTCTGTTTGTTTGTGTTGTATTGTTCTTTTCCTGACAAGCTAAGTTGTTAAATAATATATTATATTTGTTTGAGATGACATTTTCGTGACAAGAATGAGAATAAAAATTGGAAGAACACACACTTTATTATCAAACAGGTTTAGTTAAAACCGAATATTCTAGTAAATCTTCTATTATTTACAACAGGATGTAACTATAATATTATGGACTTTTAAATAACGTTTACATATTATGCAAACTGACAACATAGGTAAGCGAATGACTATTCTAGTAGGTAAATAATAATAATACTTATCCAGAAAAGTACACATTTACAAGGATGACTTTTTTTAAATGTGTATATTTCTGTTTTCAAAACAGTTTTACCAGTAAACATAGAAAAAGAGAATGAAACTACTGAAAATCAATGTATAACAGAAAAAGTAGGTACTAGGCGTAAAAAATGCGAAATTTGTTACCTAACACATAGTTTATGAGATAAGATTATCTACACTATTCTACATGATCAAAGAAAAACTCGCTTATCATAACCAATCACAGTTTTTATGAAGAATAGTGATCTCTTAGAAAAATCAACAAAGAGTCTTGATTTATTATTGAGATAAATTTTCCGATATAACAATAGCTGCAAAACAGTTTAATTAATACTTCCCTGAACAAAATGTTCATTTTAGTGATATTTGCTTAATATGTTGTGTGGATCTAGCTGACAAGTTAGCGCCAATACACAAATTTTATTGAACAAATTTGTATGGATATGCTAACAATCAGCTCTATTTTTGAAGACAAACGTTTGTTTATATGAAACTTTTAAATTAAATTAAAGTTTTTCAAAACGAAAACATGATCGCTTTGAAAACGTCGGGTAAATTGTTGTCGAAAATACATACATTATTTTATTTCAATCTAAAACTTTGCTAAAAATACACACATTATTTTATTTCAATCTTCCATATAAAAGTTTTTCGACTTTTATGTTCGGCAGAAACTTTACAGATCTTAAATAAAAATAAAACTTAAGGTACTTACGAAGCTACTCGACACCTCGCCGATTTGAGAATGTAGAGTGTCGAAGTTTTCATATCCTTCAATGACATGATTCTCCAGTTCAATCGGTTGAGCAACTTTTATACGAAGGGGTTGCTTCACTGACTTCTCATCTCCATTCAATTGAGCACTTTCACCACTAAAGGGACAAACCGCCGGTATAACATGGCCGTTAGTCTGCGCCATTTTACCAAACAGTTTTTAAAACAATTAATAAAAAAGTCTATCGAAAATTCGATCACTGAATTGTCTCTCGCGTGTGTAACGGTCTAACTGGCGCCCGCGGCGATTGCAGCATAATATATATGCATACCGCAGCAGATCCGGACGAGAACTGAAATCGGTTGTCTCGGCAACTGAGCACTGGGCATTCTAAGTAGCGTCCGTAAAAAATATCAACAATTATACGATACACACCGCGCGCCCGCGCCGCCTGGTAGTGACTCGAGTGCTCGACCAACTAGATGACGGATGTTATCACACACACACAGATCAAGGTAACGAGAGGCATTATCAGGTAGGCAAACTATACGGCCACTAATCCGGACTAGTACTTAGAGCTGGTCGAAAATAATTAGAAAGTAATCAAAGGTTAGTAGGAAGTCGAGCTGTTGTGTTTGTTTAGTAATTACAATTATGTCATTGTGTGATTGCTTGCATCATCTATGTACTTAATCGGCGTAAAGTCCAGATGCACGGATCTAGCGAGTTTCTTTTTTGTCTTCCAAATAAACAGTAGGTGTAGTTCTGTTTATAAAAATTTCCCAGGACCCAATACCAATAATGTTATACTTCTGCGAATGAATATGCATTTCATAATGTTATTATTGACTATAACTACCACTAGTATTCGTTATAAATTATTTCAGTAGCAATAAACTTCAACATGCGATAAAGCAGCGTTCTACCATAGATTCCGAACCCTTATTTCTGATGTGCTAACGACCCTGACCTATCACAACCAAGTTAGAGACCTTGCACTTCTTATTGATTCACTCACAAAAATCTGCAGTTAACTATATAATGATTTTCATGCAATACAGTCATTGAATAGGCAGTCTATTTTCAAACCTAGGTTCAATAAACCCAAACAATGGAATGCTGGTAAGTCTAATTATAATTTTTTTAGTAGTCTAATTATAATTCTATCTGACGATACATAATGAGTACCGGAACCGTACGTTTTGACAATAACAACTCCCACTGGTATGTGTACAAGATGAATGACACGGAACCTTAGATCGCTTAGATAATTTTGGAAAATATAATGATCATTATTTTATTATGGACCAGAAACAAAGCGGCGGTCTTCCTGATAACGAAAAGTGGCACCTTTTCAGTATCATCATCATTGGCAGCATTGTTTCACCCATTTTTAAAGTGCATAATATACAAGTACATATACATATGCCATACTTTTGCTTCTGAGAGATGTGATACATTCATTACCTGGTAACGTATCATGTTTTCAAGAAGATAAGATTTACCTGCCTAATTCAAAATAAGTAGAAACGTTTAAATGTCTGATAGAAATCAAGGTATAAACATACATACACTTACTACTTAGTAAGCCCATTATATTATGGGATGAGGATATTATAAAATCGTGGTTAATGCAGCCAGCGTTATATCGTTGAGCATTATAATTCCTCGCATTCTCGGAGTCAAATGTAAATCCCAAGAAAGTACGAACTCCTAGGAATACGAAAGCTTACCACATAGAAATGTTTTGCAGTTAACCCCGTCGTAAAAGCTGCTTTTCACTTGATTAACGTAAACTTTGAGCTTAAAGAATGTAAAAGACGGAATCAATAAAATGCACGCCTTGTAGTTAAATGCTCAACGTCCATAAAAGCTAATATAATATAATCATCCTAGTCCACTGATACAACAAAAGTCCAAGCAAGATATTTGTAAGAGGAAGTGGAACGTAAATCCATAAACCATCACGCGGGTCCGGTGAGGGTTTGTGGATGTTACATTTCTTCGAATTATTTTGTTTCAGGAATTCGAATTTTTAAGAGCGGAAGCGACGTTTACGAAAAAAAAACATTTTTTATTATTCACTTTTTAGTTGTCGTACATAAAGGACCAGTTCTATAGGCTAGGTATCAATAATGCCTAAAGGGTAGCCAGAATAGATTAACCCAATAACATGAAACTTAAACAAAACCGGGTGAATAAGAGTATACCAAGGTGAACTGTTTGCACATGCATACCCCTTTAGAGCGTACCAGTGTGATGTTATGTTATGAAATGTTGTAAACAATAAACAGTAATGCAATTGCAGCTATTCCGAGTGATTTGCCGTCATTTATTGAAGAGTCCTGAGGTATATCTCCCAAGTTCTTCATGAAATCTTGATGAAAAATAAATGAGACAATGACAAGCACCAGCGTTCATATAAAAAATAATCATCAAAATCGGTTCACCCAGTAAAAAGTTCTGAGGTAACAGTAGTAGCAGTAACAAAAAAAAAATACAGTCTAATTGATAACCTCCTCCTTTTTGGGAAGTCGGCTAAAAATAACTTAAGAGTCTATTTACGCAATTTATGACGCAAACTAAAAAATAATAGGAAAACAAATTGATACAAAATGCAATAATGTGTTCTTATAAGTCTGAAATCGCCGACCGTTTTATGAGAAGTCGCGTTTTACCTGCGATGGAACAGTTTAAAGAATGTTTTTTTTTTAATTATTTATGTTTGTATTCAAACTTTGAACCTACTTTTTTGTTATATATCGGGTGGGAACCAGGACTGGACTGGACTTTTGAGAGAAATACTAGGGATTTTGACCTCACTAAATACACCCCAGTCATCTCCATCACACTTAAAAGACTACCCCGAGACCTCCTCTGTGCAACGCCGGTTAGGACACATGTCTGTGGAGGCTGAAAAGTGCCTCCCGTGAGAACAACTAGTAAGTCGCGGCTATTTCCACTATGCTACCATCGATGTACAACGCAAGTTAAAGAATTCGGCTACGCAGGTTTGAGAATTTGAGCGTTAAGTAATGCTGAAAATCACCAAGCTCGTGGGCGAGCAAGAAGTTACTTTGGGAAGATAGTTTTCAACTCCTCAAAAACTCTTTTCTTTGCAAAATACATTCTCTCTCTTCTTAGTCGGGCAAAGTGATGTGGGTCTTGATGCATGATGGCTCTTGCTATGCGTCTCCGTTCGGCTCTATTGGACGCATTGTGGAAGCAGTCGGTCATTGTAGCTCAAAATACACTGCAAGTGAGTTATTTAGGAATAGGTATGTTCACTCAAACCTACTCATAAAAAACCTATAATGTTTCCAATGCTGCAATGGTCACAGGCCACTTCTCTAAGAGAAAAGGCCTGTTTCGCACCAAGCGCTTCCAAACATCCTTGCGCACAGTGAGAGAGTGGAACACACTGCCTTCGTCTGTGTTTCCGAACGCATTCAACCCGAATCTCTTCAAAGTTAGAGTGAACAGGCTTCTTCTGGGTAAGCTCACTTCATCTTCGACTTTGTCTCAGATTGTTTTCTACGAACCGTGTTGTTTTATATTTTCTCACGATGCTTTTCCTTAAACTTTTTGAGAGCAGCGGTGATAAAAATACAAAGCGCCAAAGATATAAAAAAAAGGTTATTTACACCAAGTGACACATACTATGACGCATCCCATAAAATTATAGGAAAAAAAATATAATAACTATATGCAAATCAGACATAGGGAAAGAGATCTTCAACCGCCTTGAGCACGTTTTTTTATTAATGCACATACCATCATTGAATAAGACGAGACCTTTGCCCTTTAGTGGATTTATTGCAGACGAGACGGGTATTTTTTTAAAGCGCCTGTCTGGGTTCGATCTTACGACTCATAAGTCGCATCGATTTTCATTGGGGTTTCTCGCAAGATTTAGCCTTCGGCTGCCTGGATCCGGGCATTTGAGCATTAAGCCAATATATACGCCCCAATGTAAGCGCAGTACTGGCCGTGCGCCCGCTCGATGTCAAAATATCAATATTGAACCTCCTTTTGAACAGTTTTGTTTGCAAAATATTATTTGATTTACATATGCTATTTCAGTTATGAAGAAATTTCAGCCATCAACCTTTCTGTGTAACAATATTTTTAACATCCAAGTCGTTTTGGAGGAGTATCCAAAAGTTGCGAAAAAATATCGTGTTGTAAATTATTTTTTTAAAGCAAAGCTACCAGTTACATGATAAAACCTTGTTTCAAAAATAATAAAAATGATTCAATAATAAATATATATTTTTTTCGAAGCTTTTAACCTAGCCGTTACTAAGGAGTAGGTATGCTTTAGAAAGAAACCGTTTTACGGCACTAAAGCAGTGGAAGGCGCTTAAGTAAGTTGTGCCGAGAATCACCAACCTCGTGGGCAAAGTTTCTACGGCGAGACAGTTCTCTACTTTTCAAAAATCTCTTTCTTTTCATCATGATTTCAGCCGAAAGACGTCCACTGCTGGACACAGGCCTCCCCGAAGCGTCGCCACACTGATAGGTCCTGTGCTTCCCGTATCCTACTATCTTTCTTCTACAAAACTCTTGAAATAATGGTCACTCGTACCTACTCATAATCAGCCTATATTATTCCTACTGTTGGGTCTCCGGCTTCTTTCTGTGAAAGATCCACCACGCGGGCCGGTGCGTGTTGGTGGATGTTACATTTCAATGATTTTCATAATTTTAGGGCATGTCGGATTTCTCACGATGTTATCCTTAAACTTTTTGAGAGCGTAGTTGGTGGTAAAACAGTCACAAAGTAAAGCGAAAAAGACGAAAAAAAAAAATATTTTCGTCAAATATGACGCATAGGTGCATAATATAAAAGTATAGGTAGCAAATATAATAAAATGCAAATTAAAGATATAGGGAAAATATGTGCTCTTCTCTGTCGCCTTGAGCAATTGATGACATTAATGCACATGCTATATCTGTATGAGACGAGTGCTTTTGCAAAACTATGCAAATAAATCGCTTGCAAAACAATATTTACTCATACCTACACATTTAGCATAATTATATTGTTGCCACTGTTGGAACTCAGGCCTCCTCTCTGTAAAGAGGCTTTCTACGAATTTTTACTAATTTTATTTATACTTTATTGTACACCAGAAAATACAGGAACAAAAGAAACTAAAAAATATACAACGGGCGGCATTATCGCATCCTCGATCTCTTCCAGGCAACCTGGAATAGACAGTGATTGCGTGGACATGACATGGGGTTGTCAGTGGTGCAACAATACCAACAATGAATATGATGATACAATAATACTTATTAAAAACACAAATAGATATATGTGCTATCGTACATTTTCTCGTTTCTTTAGCTCACTGCTTGCGTGTCACGCCAAAGACTTTACTCGTGATGGACTGTCAGTTGAAGAAAGTGCTGAAATTATGTCAGACACCTTCACTTAATATGCTGGCATTGCCATTGGTCGTGGATCTATGACCAATATAAGTAGATGTGATTGGTGGTGTGACTAACTAACTGAACAGCATAAAGCTATCGCCGAGCGCGTAAAAATCTTAACAAGTTTAAAAAACGTAAGGTCACCAGTAACCCTCTTTCCATTGCGTTAAATACGTTTAGAGTTGCCAGGTCCCACTACAGAGCATCGGTGGAAAAATCTAAGGTTAATTTATTGTGTAAAATAATAGAAAAATCAGATAAAGAAGTTCCGTGGTCTCCTTTATATCATGAGTTTAAAGCCAATCGATCAGTCGACCTCACGTTTGTTCAGAACATTAAAGTAAATAATAAGCACAAAATCAAAAAATCAAAATCAAAATAGTTTATTTCAAATAAACCTTAAAGGTACTTTTGGATTGTCAAACAAAAAAAAATATGACTCTAGTTGCAAATTCGCAAACGTCAGTAGATCTCAATGGAGAAGAATTTGCAAGAAACTCCACGGACACTCTTTTCCATCAGTTTAAATTACAAGTTTTTGTTTACATCATTCTTGTTAAAAAATAAATACATATATATGAGAACGATGCAAAAAGACGTGCACGTAAAAGCGTCTAGAGTAACAAACAATTTCAACATAAAAATGCAATAACAGGCCGAGGCAGCTAAGTTATGACCAATCCGAACTGATGGCGCCCGTTCACGAACATGACGCATGGATCGGCACCACTCAGCTCAACCATTATGGAGGGAACCGAATGATCCAACACATGTGCCACCATCAGAGAGAAACTAGAGAGAGCATGACACACTCAAATGCCAGGGCACACAGAAGTCAACCAACGACACATAGGTAGATTTACAGTCGGAACATAGTACTCACACATGTGCTGTGCAGTTATATAATACTAAAAGAAATTGAGTTTATACAATACAAATAAATTCATACAGTCTTCAGCAGCTCCAACAATACTTCAAAACTTTTCTGCCCATCACTAATTGTTCTTGCACCCTAATGGCTGCGGAGCGGGACCAGCAGCACCACCGGTATTGAGGAAATAACTGAAGTTTTGCTGAATACTCTTATACCTGATGGCATACTTGCTAATGCCAACGACTACCATCAACAGATCAGAGCGTGGGCAACTGTACCCCCTGAATCACCAGCGTCAGACCTTGCATCCACTGACGAATTTATTAACGTTTTCAAGAGGTTACCACTCATCAAGTCATCAGCTGAAGATAAAATATCTAATCGGAAGATTATAGAAGCGTGTCAAACAGCCGGTGATGCGATTTAAACCGTTTACAACCGTTGTATTGCGGAGGGTGTATTTCTTCGTATATGGCGACGCGGATTTATTCGAATCATCCCGAAAAGTGGTGGCAAACCCCCGGACATCCCAAAGAAATTTCATAACAATCAATTCGGTTTCACTATGGGAAAATCTACAGTAGACGCGGCCCTTACTGCTAAGAAATAATTAATATATCTGAACATAAGTTCGTAATTGGGATTTTTCTAGATATTTCTGGGCTTTTGATAACGCATGGTGGCCAATGCTATTATTATTTAGATGAAAACTCGTGGCTGCTATGGAAATATAGACAATTTATTTTACTTTTACTTTTTAAATGGTTCCCCGAAACTCAAACTCGGCCATCATTCGATGTCGAAGCCTCTCACCATTGGATGTCCTCAGGGTTCGGTTATTGGTCCGCCTTTATGGAATTTAGGCTTTGATGATTTCCTCGTGATTCCGCTTCCAAGCGGCTGTTCATTAACCGGTTACGCAGACGACGGTCTTCTGCTCATTCAATCAAGTACTCGAGCTGGACTCGAGAACTTGGCGGACACTTGCCTAAGATTAATATCTCAGTGGGGCGGTCGAAACCACCTGACCTTTGCGCCGCACAAAACTTATCAACTCATTTTGAAAGGTAATCTTAAATCGTGTCCTACTATTAAATTTAATAACGTTCCAGTAAAAAGAAAGCAGTCCGTGTGCTATCTTGGTTTATTGTTAGACAGGAATTTTGCGTTTATAGATCATATTAAATTAGTCGATGAAAAAGCAAAAAAGAACTTCTATGCCTTAACAAGAATAACTAAATCTATTTTATATTATTATTATTTATTATATACTTTATTATACACCACTTAAATAATTACAGGACAAAACGAAAGATCAGTGTACAATTGGCGGTCTTATCGCACAGGGCAATCTCCTACAGACTATCTACGTGGGGTCTGTCTTTTTTAACTTTAAAGACTATTTATGGGGCTACTTACTTGGGTTGTATGTGCTATGGGGCGCCTGTTTGGGCTGATAAGGCCACAATAAGGGCGATACTACGTAAATTACTTCAAAGTCAGCGTTTAGCTTTGATATTCTTATGCAAAGCATACAGGGCGGTTAGTACTTAGTACTTAAGTACTGGCGTACTTCCGGTCAAACTTGAAGTGCAGCGACGTGCTTCAATGTACGTGCCGCACGAGAGACCATGGACGCGACCTTTTTAACGCGGAGGGACCGTGAGAAAATCTCTGGATTATGTAAACTACATATTGACGTCTGGGAGAAACTTTTATCCGAATGGCAATGTAGGCGGGATAATTCCATCAAGGGCCGACACCTCCACCAATTCTTTCCATCCGTTCGCTTGCGGCTGGCCAGGACGTGGCTGGAGGTGGATCAGTGTGTTGCCCAATTTCTCACAGGGCATGATAACTTTAAAGATAAATTATTTTCCTTCGAGCTCGTTATATTTGGAAAATATTCATAAGAATAAAGAAATGTAAACTAACTCGCGCTAAAACGCAAAATCTACGAAATTTGTCGTTTTGAAGACCTCACTCTTCTCCAGCGCCCCTAGCGGAAAATTCAAACACGGTAGCCCTCATCCAGACAAAGTTGGATTCATGCGGTCTACCGCAAAATTTATGGGATTGGCAAAAATAAATGTCACCTGAGGCTCTAGAAAAGAAATATATTGTGATTGAAAACATGTGCGTACACGCACGCGTAAGGATTGAGTGTACCAACCGTAAATCGAAAAACTATTGATGCAGAGATTTAGTAGAAGTTGTAGAAAAATTTAAGAACCCATTCAAAAATTTGTATAAGTAAAACAAAAAAGTCTTTGGCAAATCGAATTGATGGACACCCTAAATGTTCTGCACTTCCCGGAATATTGGTAAGCGAATATCTGGATAATTAGCGATTATTTCGACAAAATACATTTGTAAACATTTAGTAGAAATTTTCAACAAAGAATATCATTCATAACTAATTTTACGTGATCAATCCCTGACATCGAAAGTCACTTGTCTAGGGATTCGGTCAATACAAAAATATGGTTATTTCGACAATCGCTTTCAACGATGGAATACCACTTTAATAATGACACTTGGACATAACGTATTCACACAGTCATTGATGCGACACTAATTATCTTGTCACAGTAAATTTCGCAATATGAAAAATACACGCGTGCATTCAGAGGCACTCGGTGCATATGTCATCGACCAAGTGATTAAATCAGGGCACTATGTATAATGCCCGGGTATTATGAATCTTATCAAGTCATATCAGGCTATGTAATGAATACTGATTCAAACTTCTATATTTATCACATTTTCTGGTCATTATGAATATTGCTACGTAACGGTTGGGCAATTCGAATGGTCAATTAATTAGTCCAAAAGCGTGCGAAGCGAGCTCGGGAGCTCCGAGCCCGCTAGGGCACTCCGACACAGATAGGTTAGGTTCGAAGGGGATGGTGGGAGCTGAAGTGAGCGAGCAAAGCGAGCAAACTCGGCTCTCTTTATCTCCTTCATGTTAGTTTACGGGGCTCCGTTGACTTTGTTGCATAAATAGTAATCGTACTTATCTATTCTATATTTAAACCAATGACAACATTATAATAATTTAAAAAAACTTTTTTTACCCGGCCCTATAAGTGATGGGCATTATTCAGAAAGGCCGGTCAATTTAATTATTTCAATAGTTTGTATCATATTGCTATTCATTTGCAATATTATTATTATAAATTGATAGTTGTTTATAAAGAGTATCCTTTTTAGCAAGAGAACCAGGGTTACCGACGTAGCCCGAAGAATTGCCAAACTTAAGTGGCAGTGGGCTGGGCACATTGCTCGCAGAACAGATGGCCGATGGGGCTGAAAACTAAAGTTCTGGAATGGCGACCGCTAACCGGAAGACGTTGCCTTGGAAGGCCTCCTACCAGGTAGACCGATGAGCTGGTGAAGGTTGCGGGTATCTGATGGATGCGGTACGCATGGAATCGGTCAATATGGCGACGCTTGGTGTAGGCCTATGTCCAGCAGTAGACGTCTTTCGGCTGATATGATTATGATGATTCTATTTTTGTGTCTGGTGAGATCAGTCTGCCTAGCCTGTGCCCAACTATGTCAGCTTCCAATCTAAACGGATTCAGCTACCAATACGACTATTTATGTAACTTCCAAAACCCATTCACTGGGTTAAAATACCCCTTTTCAAGTCTGATTTCAGACTATCCGGAACGACGGTCCATTGACATCCACCAATGATAGCAGGGAAAAACCTGGCACGGAACAATCTTGGTACTCGTATGTAGTTGATAGTCACCAATCTACCGCTCGACCTCATCAAGATATGTTTAATTTTTAAAATCTGCCTATGCTGGTTCAAGGGTAGAACAATATACTGTTCTATATTTAGTACATCGAGCTACCTGAATTATCGCAAGTTGATCGCAAATTAACCAAAGACGCACAAAGGACTACGGGATGAGATCACGCTCTTAGCGTCCCAGACTTGTGTGTAAACCTTTTTTTATTATGTCAATCATTGTATGTATGTTAGGAGTTTGGAGATTGGAATTAGTTATTAACAGGTGTTCTTGTTGTTTGTAATATGCCTTAGATATTACCTTGATTAAAATTAGACATATTCATGTTTTTAACTTAAAGATTGGAAAAATAAGAGTGTTGTACGCATATTTTTATGATGACAGCTCACGTATACGTCTAGGGAATTTCTGGATCTGGTAAAAGGGAGCTGGTGTTTCTGAAAAAGGGACCTGTAGTTTATCATCGCTTCCATAAAAATATATATTAGGTATGTACTGCCTAGCTCTAAAATGGTGACAACACCAGATTTAAAATTCCTAATGACGAACAGGGAACTGACAAATAAATCTCGATTTCGATTTCTAACGGGAAAACTGAATTATGATCAATGGATTATTATTATTAGACACCTTATTAGACTAACCGCATTTCTTGGTACAATGATATTGCTGGTAAACATGGTGGCGCGCACGCACTTAACTGAAAGATTAGGTGACTCCCATAATCCGTACGCAGTAATGACTAACGATCGCATTAGTATTTATTTTACAAGTAATAAATTGCTCATGTTATGAGTGATCTCAATAATAACTCGGAACGTAATTCAAGTTAATTTTGTATAAGCGATAACCGTAATATTTCTGTAGGGAAATTACTGAGCCCTACTGTATGAAAGTACTTATTACTCGAACCTATTACTTTGCATTAGCTAGAATTGCACTTCAATCTTAACATAATGTTTTAGACAATCATAACAAGATCGAATTATCTAAAAACGGACGCCTGCCCCTTATCCTGACGAGTCAAAACTATCATAGTTCGACTGTAAAAAAGGGACAGATGTAAACAAGTCATATCCATCTGTCTCTTACGCACACTCAAAATAACCTAATCTAAGAGCTTATGGTCACCCCCCAGAAAAAAAAAATATATTGTGTGTATTTTTAACCGACTTCCCAAAAAGGCGGAGGTTTCTCAATTCGACCGTATATATATATTTTTAACCGACTTCGCATAAAGAAGGAGGTTATCAATTCGACTGTATTTTTTTTTTATGTTTGTTACCTCAGAACTTTTTATTGGGTGAACCGATTTTGATGATTCTTTTTTAATTTGCAAGCGGGTGCTTGGCATGTGGTCCCATTTAATTTTCATCAAGATCTGATGAAGAACTTCGGAGAAATACATCAGAACTCTTCAATAAATGACGGCAAATTACTCTGGATAGATCCAATCGCATGTCTGTTTATTGTTTACACCATTTCATAACATAACATCACACTGGTACGTTCTTAAGGGGTACGCAGGTGTGAACAGTTCACCCTGGTATACTCTCATTGCACTGGTTTCGTTTAAGTTTCATGTTATTGGGTTAATCTATTCTAGCTTCACTTTGGGCACTATACACGTAGGTACCTAGCCTACAGAACTGGTCCATTATCTACCACAACTAAAAAGTGAAAAATAAAAAACTTTTTTACAAAAATTACAACCAACTTCCTAACAAAAACACTACAAAGTAAAAAAATAACTTCAATTTCGGAAGTCGGTGTCAAAAAACGAAGAAACAAAAACAGAAACACCGACTTCCGAAATTGAAGTTATTTTTTTACTTTGTAGTGTTTTTGTTTGGAAGTCGGTTGTAATTTTTTTTATGTGTGTTCGCGGATAACTTCGTCGTTTCTTTGCTAGAAAGGAGATATCCAAAGGGTGGTACCATGACAAGGAAACCAGGCTCTGATGATGGGATCCTAGAGAAATCGAGGGAACTCTTCAAATATTATAGGCATACAAATAGCGATTTTGGTATTTTCTTCAATAATGCAACCATTGGCACTTAGAAAGTATCATTTGGTGAAGTGGAACTGATGAAGAAGACCACAATGAACACTGGAACTCCGAAATAACACAGTGTATCTATCTTAAGTCGTGTTTATTGGAATCGTCATGAGATGTACTTTGGCTATAAATGATTTTCATGTTAATTGGAGGTACCTACCAAAACTAAAAATAAAAATCTTTTTAACAAAAAATTAAACCGCCTTCAAAAACAAAACACTACAAAGCGAAAAATAACTTTCTTTCCCGAAGTCGGTGTCGAATAACGGAAAACAATAGGTACAAAAGACACCTTATTTTTCGCTTTGTAGTGTTTTGTTTTGGAAGTCGGTTTAATTTTTTATTAAAAAGATTTTTATCTACCGTTATTTTTTTTTATTTGAATTAATCTGACTTTGACATCATATTCGTTCAAATCTGATGAGTAGTTCAAGTGCACACAAATGAATATCCACACGTAATTATGCTGCCAAACTCATTAAAACTAATAGTTTGGTAAAATTATATGAACAATCACGAAATAACTGTTCTATACTTATAGACTACATTATTTTGTAGACATTCACATAAATATCTGTAAAAATACATTAAAAAAATTGTGTCGTTTTTAGGCAGGCGTGTAAAAATACCTACATTTTTAATTAATTTTTCCGACATACTTTTGTTCTTTTTCTTCACGCATTCCACAGGTATGGCTCATCCATTAATTTATAAGCCTGGCAGACAAATTCCATAATCATTTTTTTACTGGGATTGACATAAGGAAAATGTTCCTTATCTATGTTCGAAGCTGCATTTCACTGTGCAAATTAGTTGATTAATATTCAAATAGTTTTTCCCTATTTAAAAATAATCACTATGATTCATCTGACTTCGGCAACTGCTGGGCATAAACCTCTGTTTTTATTTCAATCCCACGCTCCTAAGCCACCCTTTTCCAGGTTCTACCTGCGATGGAAACAATCTAGTCTGCCCATCTCGCAAGTCGTTGCTGGACCACACGCCACTCGGTCACTGCCTTACTAAGCAGTATATATTTTTTGTCATTACCGCGCTTTGCCATGTGTGTCCTGTCCAACATCATTTGAGTTCCATAACACTTTTTTCGTTATAGTATATCTCCGTCTTCGGATCTCGACGTTTGGAACTCAGTCTATAAATCTGCCTGTCTGCCTTGCGTGTTAGCGTTGGAGTCGGCCTCCAATCTAACCGAACGCTGCTGAGTATCAATATTTTTAATGGAGGGACTGCCTATCTGACCTCCACAACCCAGTACTTGGCTAATACGGTACCCCCTTTGGCAAATACCTATAAAAAACGTGGTCGAATCCAATAATGATTCATATTCTACTCATTTTCATATCTAAATGTGTTTCATGTTATTGCTATCAACCGTCGCGGTAATCACATCGAAAAGCTCTCACACTCAAGTGGCCACACTATTTACCTGAAATGATATACTCACGGTTTGTTATTGTTTGAAGAAACACGGCCAGAATAAGTTCTTTTTTAGTTTGTAATACTATTATTGCAATGATGACTAGACATAGTAATATCTATCAAACTGAAAAAAGTAACTGGGCCTTGCGAACTTTTTTCTTACTAGCAGTAAATGAGTTTTGTAGGCTTAGTAGGCGCACGGTAATGGTAGGTGTTTCAGCCGCTCAGTTTCGTCCGATCCGGTCGAATCAGGAATTTCATTATTATTAATATTTTTGAGTGGTGTTTTGGACGAATCCTTTTTTAGAGGCAAAGTAACGTCAGAAACATAAAATCAGTCTAGTATAGTAGTGTCAAATCAGTATAGTAATCAAAAAATGTGCAAGAGGAAGTTATATTTTTATCATGTTGTTAAACTCGCAACTAATTTTCACCGTTTTTATTTATTTTACGTCCTAAAAAAAATAAACGTCCCAACACTAGTACCTACTGATCCCTAGGTAAATATGTGAAATACAACTGAAAATAAAAAATACTCCACTTCAACACACAATCTCGATAGGTACCGTATGTGCCATTTGGACGCATAAGACTGATTATTGTTTTTTTTTGTTTTTACTGTTGTTTGTTGTAATGGCGTTGTTAAGATAGGACAACGCCATCTGGTGACGAGTAGAAGAACTCTAGTAGTAGTAACTCTTCTCGAAAGTTCGTGTCGAATTGTATTTTCCAGTTTAAGTTTCTAGTCGCTTCGGGAACAGTGAGTTCGAAAGTCGATTGTTCTGGAAGTTTCTCGAATTATTTAAAACAGTATGGAACGTTCTAGATACATCTTCCGTGATATAAAAAGAGCGGTCGGGTTCGTCGTGGGTGAGTTTCGATTGAGAATCGATACAGAGCGATCGGAAAAGGAAAATAGTGCGAAGTAATAGAATTGTTCAATAAGTGTTTTTGTAATGAAATGAAGTGTGATTAATAGAAGTCTGCTGTTTAAATAATTTATCACTGAACCCCAGCTCTTAATATTAAGCTTTATCTTTTTATAAAAATTGCCTGACTTTTACACCTTACCTAATGTTTTTCATTCTGACTATTCAATACTTGCTTATAAAAAGTATAGTCCGAAACACCACTTAAAAATATTAATAAGAATGAAATTCCTATTTCGACCGGATCGGATGAAACTTATCAGCCGAAACGCCAACTAAGCCGTTTTGTATCATTTTATTGAAGTTTATTTTCAAATAACTGATTGCTTTAATTTTTACAAAAATTTCCAAGCCCCGATTATTGTTTTTAATGCAGTGATAGCGAGTGTCGGATTAACAAAATATTTGCGATTAACCACGTGTTATTTCGGTAGCACAATCTCATGTCAATCTCATTCATATTTTGTACTTTTGAAGAAGTGGTGATAGAATTTCACTATGTCCAATAGTTTTAACAATAATAAATGCCAACGAGGCCAAATTTAAAATTAAATGTTTATGAAATAGATAAGATGCTAATTAATAAACATTATTTTGTGGTGTACCTAAATACAAAAAGTTTATTTGTGTGCTTCAGTGCAAAAAGGCAAACAGAACTTGTGTATTAGACTGGTTTTGAATCGAACTTGTCACATTCAAGCGTCATAAATGTTAGAAAGGAACCATTTGGTAGTAGGTTCTTCACAGATACTGATAACCTGTAGCATTTCCTCATCTAGTTCTACGAATGGCATCTAAATGTCATGATTTACGCATTAGAAATCTATGACACACGAGACATTACAGCTTCTATTGTCTCTGCTCAGGGTCCCTGATACTGTTATCAGGATAATGACTAATCCTTTCGAATTTGTGAGCTACTTAGCTAACCAGTGAATTAGGAAAGGCTGCTAACGATAGATAATACCAAGAATTATAAATCTATATATACATATACGAGACAAACAAAATATCTCGAAATATTTTCCTTAAGAAAATCTTCTTTAACAAAAGCCCCAAGAAAATATGACCCGAACTTTTGATCGCCTCGTACATACTTAAAAGATAATACGGTTTTATCTAATGATTAAACAATAAATACACAATTATGACTCATCGTGCCTTGCATTCATAGATTGCTTATAGTTACTAAATGCATGATAGATGCGAGAAAGTGAAAGCTTCAAGTGCCTAACATAATCGTTCATATGAAGGGTACAGGCAAAGGACAGGGAATGTCACAAGTTTTAATTTTCTATTTTCTATTGGCAAGCAAATCTTTATCTATTGTAGTTTTATTTTCAATCACTAACTTTTTTTAAAAGTAAACGTAAGGCGCCAAGAAGATGTTTTTGTTTATGGCCGAAACGAAAAGAACCGGGAATGTCCATGACATTCCGGTACATTTCGGTAAAGAAGAAGAATAAAAGTTACAAACTTCTAAACTTTTAACTGCGTTTTTCGCAAATCTATTAATTAGGACATACCCTGTTTTTGCCAGTACCTTTAATATATAAAAATATTTAAATAACCGTCAGCATCACAAATTCAAATATCAATAATAAAAAAATACCATAAACTAACGGACAACTTGCAGAATTAACTATTGGGTCTTAAAGCATGGCACAAGGTACTCCTTATATCGTAGAAGGAGTACCTTGTGTAGTACTAATGGAAGGATTTTTGCAAATTCGTTCCCTAAATGAGTCAAATAGTTGGTGAAAGTTTCAAAGTCAAAGTCAACATTTTCGAGGTCTTATCTGCGTATTAATGTTACTGTGATTTTACATATTTTGTATATGTTACTGTAAAAGCCCGAACTACAGTAAAACCTAAGATTAACCAAGTGTTATTGATTGCAATTGACAAGTTTTGATATTTTAATTGTCTACTACATGTATTCTATTATAGTAGACAATTACAATTTTCAACTTTTACCAGTCTGAGGTAAATCTTAAGACTAACCTTGTGAATGCTGGTAAAAGCTCGAAATTAGCTTTTATCAAAGATCATCTGGAACTTTTACTAGTAAGACCTGGTAAACGTTAGATTTTAACACGTTTGATTAGAGTTACTGGTAAATCCTAGGATTCACGGTACTTCGGTCTTTTAGAGTAACAAAATATACAATATAGGTATATAAATATACTAGATTATTAACAAACAAACACAACAAACTCGGGAGTTTAGGGCAGTGTTAGGTTACTTTAGACCCTTCAGACAGAAATAGGAGCCCCGGCTCCGTCGACATTGCTGTTAAATAGTAATTGTAAAAATTTAACCATGGATATCTCCATAACCATAAGGTTCCGCGGGGTGGGGATGATACAGTGGGGTATCCCACCTACCCCTCCATTTCCCTACCCCCTCCCCACCCCAAAAATCAATGGTTATTGATGGAACTTTTTATTCTAACCTAAAAACTTATTAATGATGTACTTCAAATATAAGTATACCTACATTTAAATTAATAATTCTTAATAAGAAATCATTTGTGATTATAAAATTTGATTAGTTATGATTCGATATTTTAAAATTACATCTAGCAACTTTTGATCAGTCGTTCATTTGATGTCACATACATTGGGATTCAAAATTTTTTCTAAATAAAACATTTTGTCATTTAAATTTTGTTATTTCGTTTATTGTTCTTTTGAAATTTGCTCTGAAAAGTTTTGATTTTCTAATATGCAACCTATATCTTGTATCTGTATCTGATCTAGTGACTTAGAGTTTATAAGTATATGTAGTTACTAAAAAAAAACATGGATATTTTTCTTGCCCAAATAAAAATAATAAAAATGACCGTAGATACTTAACTAAGGTAGGTACAGTACAACTATTTTCTGAATGTCCCTCAGGAATCATCGCATTTCCGAATACAAACGAATGCTTATTTCCATGCCCATCAATTATTAGATTTATCGTGTATAATAATTTGAATTCAGAACTAAGTACTTAATTGCTGTTTTGTTTTTATTTCCGTGTGAACTATATGGAGATGTAAAACTGTTTTCTTTTTTTAACCACAGCAGCTTTCCTTCCATTTTATAAAAAATAAATTACATTAAGTTAAAAGAGTATTAACAACAACTATAAAATTCCAAGTTGATTGAGATCGTCCGGTCTGCAACAAGTGAATAGGACAACTGATAGAAACCCGAGTTTGCCAAGGGACATTAAGAAAATAGGTAGTTGCACTTTGTAAGTTGTGACTAACGTCTTTTACGCATAGGCGTTCTAAAATAAATTCAAATGAATGAAAACTTAATCTGGTTTTTACCAGGTAAAGTAGACAAGATCTCCAATAACACGTCACTGAACGGATATGTCCTAACCAATTTCTTAGAACCTGTGATTTGGCACCAAAGCCTACGTGAACCGAAGCTTATTCGCTTTTCAATCATCGACAAACAAAAGATTACCAATAAATATTGTATTGTCATTTGCGAATCATGACGGAAGCAGAAAAGGCTTGAAAATGTTGAACGGATTTTTAGGTTTCGGGGTTTCTTCTCAGAGCAGTTAAATAGGAAACACTGGCGTCATCCAGATTTATATGTTTTTATTTTCTTGACATTTAATAGTAGTTTATGCAATGGTCATATAATGGGGGTTATTAAAACACGAGCGTGGGTTTATCAAATGAGGCGAAGCCGAATTTGATAATAATAACACGCGAGTGTTTTAATACCCAATTATATGCCGTTGCATACACTACTTTATTTTCACTCATACATTTGCAATAAAACAAAAAGTGGAAACGGAAAAAATATGTGACATGGCGGGCAATTCAAATTCTCATCAGCGCGCGCCTCCATAGACATGACACTACTTTTCGACAGTAAATCAAGGAGCCCATAAGCGCCAAAGACCTTATACGTATAAGCGCCAATAAATTAAAAAGTAAAAGTGTGCTTTGTTTGAAAATCGAAGGAAAATGCAAACAACTGCATCATAAAATAACTTTTTAATTTTTATAGCACACTTTTACTTTTTAATTTATTGGCGCCTATCATTCAGTTCATTGTCTTAATGTAGAAAAATAGTGTCAATTTTCTATGGATGCGCGCGCTGCGCAGTCGAGTACAATGAGAATCTAAATTACCCGCCATACCATATATTTTTTCCGTTCCCACTTTTATTTTATTAGTGAAGATAAAATAGTGTATGCAACGGCATATAATTAGGTATTAAAACACTCGCGTAATATTATTATAGCTTCCCCTCGTGTGATAAACCTACGCTCGTGCATAAACTACTATTGTCAAAACCAAAACTGAATGAGCTTTTTTTAAAATGATGATTTTTGTGTTTGCCTTCATAACACAGGAAGAGAAAAAGGTATTATTAGATAGCTTTATTTTCGCTTTATCACTAAACGTGTAACAGCAACTTTACCACAACCAGGAAATGACTGCCCGCTATCACAGATCATAATAATACTATAACGCTATCCAGTTTTAAATGTGCTGTATAATCATACTTTGATAACTCACTGCAATCAATATGGGGAGTAAGTAGTATCGGTCTTCAGACCGGTTTACAAACGGTGTTTCTGTCCGGGATCTGCATTTGTTTGTGCATCTTTCGGAATAGATTTGTAAGGATGTATGTAAGGGAAGGCATTACGAATTTGTATATGTTAATATGGCTATAGATAGTGTGCCTGCACAACACTGCCTTTTTGAAGTAAAAACTTTTTTAGGTGCATTGAGGGATTTTTGGTATATACATTTCTCATCAGAAAAATCGAAACAGTTCCGTTTTTAAGTTTTCTGTCCTAATTTAACACAAAAGAGTTGAAACATTCCATGAAAAAGTCACATGATTGTATAGCTGGCAGTTTGGCCATTACGAGAAAATTCAAAATTAGATTAAATGATTCACTATTTTGAGACAAATGTGTGTTTAGAGTTGGAGTACATTTCACCTTTGATAACTAAAAATTAGCGCTTATCTTAAAACTTTTTGTTCTGTGTTCTGTATACTGTGTGTGTACTGTGACTTTAAGACGCCTGAAATTTTTTTTTTTCTAAAAAATATGGATGCATCGCCCGCAGAAGCCGCCCAAGTGGTGGCATTCCTGGATTATGGACTTAGTCAGCGTGTTGTGGCTGAAAGATTGCATCTAAGCCTGTCGTCTGTTCATAGAGTCTACAGACGCTATCGGAAGACTGGTTTGTTCACGCGCCGTTCAGGATCTGGCAGGAATCGGGTCACTTCTGAGCGATATGATCGATTTATTGTAACAACTTCTTTATGAAACCGACACCTTAAAGCTTTTCAACTGCAGCAGCAGACTCATATTGTACGTAGGGTGGCTGTAAGTGACTCTACAATTAGAAGAAGGTTGAAGGAACGTGGACTGGTACTGCACAAGCCAGCAAATGGGCCGAAATTAACTGCAGAACATCGAAGAGCCCGCATTAACTTTGCACGTGAACATCTAAATTGGTCATACCTCCATGGAACAAAGTCCTCTTTTCTGATAAGTGTAAAATTATGCTGTATGGTAACGGAAGGAACAAGGTCTACAGAAGAGATAAAGAACGCTTTGCACAATGCTGTATTGAAGAAAAGGTCAG
The DNA here is from genome assembly GCA_947562075.1 of Orthosia gracilis. Lineage (NCBI taxonomy): Eukaryota > Metazoa > Arthropoda > Insecta > Lepidoptera > Noctuidae > Orthosia > Orthosia gracilis. The sequence continues at coordinate 19,510,271 of OX387274.1, forward strand.
CTATGGTGGCGGTTGGTGGATGGTTTGGGGAGCAATCAGCGTCGACGGTAAGACAGAGCTTGTACAACGGCTACGTATTCATGCACGACAATGCTAGGGCTCACACCGCGAGCGTCGTACGAGATTATGTTACCTTAGTCGGTATCTCCACTATGGAATGGCCAGCAAGAAGCCCGAACATGAATCCGATTGAACATCTATGGGATGAATTAAAGAGACGAATTCGTGCAAGAGATCCTGCCCCAGAAACACTTGGCCAGCTGCAAAATGCAATCCAAGAGGAAAGGAATGGAGTGCCACAGCATTTGTTCGTGACTCCCATCCGATCGATGAAGAACCGTAGTAATAAGAGCTCGGGGAGGGAATACGAGTTATTTAATAAATGTTTCTTAGCTTTTTTTTTTCATTTACGTGTGTTGTTTTATCAATTTCCTTCATACTCCATACAGGGTAAAAATTACTTGTTAAATAAAATACGAAACCTATGAAAATTTGAATTTAGAACATTAACCTAAACCTCATATAATTCACCATTAAACGACATTTGACATGTATTCTTAAATATCCACATTTTTCTGATAATCCTTACAAAACATAAACTTGCAAGGTGTTTCGATTTTTCTGATGAGAAGTGATGTCGCAGGTTAATGACAGAATCCGGTTTTGATAAAAAACCTGAACTTGTTTAGGTTTATGATAAAATTTAAGCTCTTGGCGCGATCGAATGAACGATAAGAGGGAAAGGAAAGGGACCCGGCTGCAAGGAAAGGGTTGTCTTTCGCGCGTATCTTGTTTATTTGTATGTATGTAATATTTTTTATCACCTCATATATTTCAAACTATTATATGCATTAATATAATTAAAACATCGTTAGATAGGTCTTGACCACCCAAGTGTTCTTAGATAAATGACGATGATTTTGGGTGCCATATTCTGGGGTTCCAATATTTTTTTCCTCCAAACCCAACTGTGGTACCAAAATGAAAAGTTTTTAAAGGTTTATAAAAATATACTACTTAAATGTTTAAGTCATTCGAAAAACAAATTATAAACAAAAAGTTGTAAATAAAAAAGTTAATTTATAAAACCCGACTGCTTAAGAAGTGAACTAGAAAGACGTAAATAAGAAGAAAATTATGCTGTGCAGGGGCATGGGCATATACATAATAATATGGGTTTGATCAGACAGCTCGCGATTATGATGTATCCTCTGTCTGGACAGCATATTTTTCTTCTTGTTAATCTTTTTTAGATCACTTCTTAAGCAGAGGGGTTTTTGATTTTTATTTAAAAAAATAACAATCGACACAATCATAAAACTAATTCAGTCTAAGTTTTCGATAAAAAAAACTGGTTGTTCTCAGGTTTATGATAGTATAAAGTATTAATTTTGTCTTTTTCAGGTTCTTGATCAATAGCCTAGGTTTTTGATCAAATACCTGATTTTGTCATTAACCTGCGACATATATAATAACCGAGTTTTCTATTAGTTGGGCTTTCGTTGGACACTTCGGGCGGCCGGAGGGCGCTGTCTACGCTGCACACACATCTGCGTGACCCACACAGCACTGGTGTGTGAGTGCGCAGCGCGGCGGCGATGCGGCGCGGCTCGGCGGACACTCGCTACCACGGACTCCACCTTGACAGTCGACACCTCTTCCTAAAATCTAATTTGTTTGTCTGGAACAGTTTATATTTGTAAAGAAACGACATTAAACCATTCGCCAAAATATACAGTCCACTCATTTCATTCACGAGCTAACACTATTAATAACAGTCTGTCACACAAAAAAAAGTTATTCTAAAGTTTTAAGTTTTCACCTCTGGTCGGCAGTCCCCATGACAGCCTTTTTTTTTTAAATTTCGCTTTGTTAATATCTTGTGGTATGAAAAGTACAAGTCCTAAGTTCAAGCATCCAAAGTTGGTGTAACAATATCATAAACTCAGAACCGGTTCTACCGCATTCTTGTGTCGCTTAATTATCTTAACAAATCAAAGCTGCTTGTGATAGTATCAAAGTTGCAAATAGGAATTAATAAAAATAATATTTCACAAATTAATATAGAATAGAATTTCTCTTTATTCGAGTATCCATGACTCAAAAAATGGTTAGTAAAACTTACAACTATGTTAGTAACACAGATATTAACAAATTGACACTACAAAACAAAACAACAAATAACAGTGGATCACCGTTGCGACAAACCATGTGAGATGGCACAACAGCGACCCACGAAAACACAGTCTAGGCGACTTGAGATCATACTTAGGATACTGTTGGAGCTGCCCCACACCCTGCGTACCATGGATGCACACCTTTTGCGCATGGTTGTGTAGAAACAATCCACATGCGCATCAGCAAACATCCCCGATGCACTACAGAAGCGAGGCAGCCCCACCAGCATCCTAAACGCATTATTGAACTGAACACGGAGAGCGCTGTACGATTTTTTCGTATATCTAGCCCACAGGCTGCTCGTGTAAAAGGATGTACAGTAAGCTCGAAAGAGCGTTACTTTGACCGAAATTGAGCATCGTGCAAACCTGCGAGCCAGCATGTTCGCTCTAACCGACAACGATCTCCGCTCCCGTTCAATGTCGTCATCATCTTTGAGATTGGGGGTTAATATATGACCTAGATATTTAAACGTATGGACTCTTTTTAAAGGCGTGCCATAGAGTAAAACAGGTGGCACCTTATTAGGGCTCTTACCCCCAGCCTCAAAGACCATGATCTCAGACTTCTTAATGTTATATGCCAGGCCATGTAACTTAGCATATGCCTCACACTGGGCAACCAGTTTTCTCAACCCACAGATTGACGCACTCAGCAGCACCATGTCGTCCGCGTAACTGATATTATTAACGCAGATACCGTCTACGTAACATCCAACCCTGGCACTGCTGAGCTCGGCAATGAGTTCATTCACATACAGGTTGAAGAGCGTAGGTGATTTCAACCCACCCTGCCTCACCCCACACTCCAACCCGTACGGATGAGACAACGCACCAGCCCATCGTACAGTGTTGATCTGGCTCCCATACCAAAACTTAAAAATGTTTATGAGTTCTGTGGGTAAATAAACCCGCTCTAACTTACTCCATAACACATCATAAGAAACCAGATCAAAAGCCTTAGATAGGTCGAGGAAGCAGGCATAAACAGACGTCTCACGCTTCGCATAGTATGTGACAGCATGCTTAAGACACAACACTGCACTCTCAGTTGACAATCCAGCCCTGAAACCAAACTGGTTGTCATGTATGGTTGTTCTTTTATTCAATTGTGCATTAAGCATGCTGTCGAAAACCTTCGATATCACAGTAGCCAGGGAAATGGGCCTATAGTTACTGCTGTCGGCGAGGTCACCAGTTTTGTTTTTAGCGACTGGTACAACAATTGTTCGCATCATCTCACTAGGCATGTAACCATGACCCATACAGAAGCTATACAGCATAGCAAGTACCCTAGGTAAGTGAGGGCCAGCATATCGGAGGTGCTCGATGCTAAGCCCGTCATGGCCGGGGGACTTACCCCTTGACATACATCTAATCGTTCGAGTAATTTCTGCGGCCTTAAATTTAACCCCTATTTCCATCCCGGGCATAACATATAGAAACTTGCATATAAAGTCTGTGAGCTGTTGATTATGTTCATTAAATAGGTACTAATGCTATAAGCAACTGAGCTGTCTACACTCTATTGAAAACTGAATATATTGAGCTCATAATCAATTCAAAACATTTTGTGTTGATATTTAGTGAGATATTTGTAATTTATTAAAATATGTTGTTTAGGTATATCTTCAGATGTTAAGCATTATTGAAAAGAGGCTTTTGGGTGGACTGCTCACACTAATGAGGAAAAACCAAAGACGTTCATCTTTCATATTCGTCTCAATAGTCTCGAAACTTGAACTGAATTCATAATATAGTTAAGGAGTAGCAAATAAAAAAACCCTTGTGCATTTTCGAATACGAAGGAACTTTATTTGACCAATAACAGACAAATATTTCGTAATCAATCATAATTTTCTTTAACATTTCCGAACAGGTTTCATTATTAGATGAAATAGTGCGTTACGATAATATTTTGCGTGATATGAATTGATTGATAGTAATAATGTTATTAGTCTCAAATGTGCATTCGATTAAATTTAGAAGATATGAAATCCGTAATTTGTAAATATCCGGCAAAGACAGTTATTATATTATATGCTATTTTAATATAGAAATATTAGGTAACATCAGAAAAGATTTTTTATTTGTATATTAAATTCTCATAATACGAATAATAGAAAATATGAATACATTTCTTAGGACTAGTTTAAGGATCACAAATTCAACACTCACACCTAATAGTCAAATATAAAGGACATATGAATAAAATACATTTGAATAAACATTATTATTATAGCTGCTCATATTTAATATTATAATTTAATATTGATAGGTTCTATGCGATAAACATGGTCGTTTGGTAGACAATATTGGTAAAAATCTTAAACAAAATATTATACTTTAGATAATGTCACTAAATAATTTCAGGTAAAAGATAGATTTTAAATCTAAAACATTCACGATTATAATAAAACTTAAAATACGATTATTTACATTGATAGCATAAAATAACTATACCACATTCTGTACAAAATTTGGCAATAAAGGCATTACAACGTAGAGTTGTTGTTGTAATAGAGATTTATCAACGAAACAATAATTTTGAAAATATTTACCTACTAACTAGACTAGTTAAAATTTTATACGATACTCTACTAACAAAATATATTTAAAAAATTGTTAGCAACAAGTGGACAATATTTTATTTTATGACGTCAATGAAAGTCATTGTAGTTTTATAATATTAATAATATTATAAATGAAATAAAATTACATCTAAATACTATGTGATTGGTAAATTCTTATAATTCTGAAATGTTTCGAAATCATTCGATACAATTCAACGATTAATGAAGCATTTAAAATAGAACATATCAGATGGTAATGCGTTTTGTGCGTTATTAAACATTTAATCACCCTGCATTGGAATTCATTAAAAATAATTTCATAAAAAAATATAAATATTTCAGCTGCCTCTGAACATGACCATCCAAAAATAATAATACTGAAATGGAATGTAACTCTGGGGTAGATAGTGAAGATTATGTACAATCAATTGAAGACCCATTACACGCACAACCTATGTATCGGGGGAAGGCCCAAATAAATTCTTATGCTTGACAAAAGCCAAAGTAGAGTAATTGACTCATTTGAACCAGAAATATCAGCAATATAAATTGACTCTGCTAAAAAATTCTTCGCAAATTTAGAAGCTGTTATATTTAAGATAGACGATGAGGATGAAATAAATGAAGGACTTGATTTATTTATTGTTGTAATGAAGTAATATTTAGCAGTTGTTAGGGTTGCGAAGCTAGATAGGCTAGGTGAGCGTGGAAGAGTTCGGGTGGAAGCGGGAGGACCGGCGTCATGGCTGCGCGGCTACGCGGTTCCTGCGAGCTGATTCCCGGGATGCGGAGTGCACTTCAGCAGTACGCAGTGTGATGCCAAAGATGTCCTCGTGGTAGCGATTCTCCTCCTATGTGATGGTAATATAAACAATGTTGGAAATAACATAATATTTGTAAATTTGATTCACTGTAGCTTAAAATTGCATCAGATTACATAGTGAGAACTGAAATATAAGAATTAAGATAAAAGGCAAATCTTAAATAGTTACGAGTTGGATATTCCTAATCTGAATACCGACGAGGAAATTGATAACCACTGCAATTATGATGTGGATAATTGTCTTGATAAAAATAATAACATGTTTACAAACCTTGAGCATATACATGAAGTTCTGCACTTGCTCGTCAGTCATGTCACCGTGTTTCTTAATAATGCCCTTGAGCTTCTGATGGACGTCTTCAGCCATTTTGCAATCACCGCAGACGTAGAAGTGAGCTCCTCGATTTACCAGCAAATCTTGAATCTCGGGTCCTTCTTGTTCTGCTAAGTCTTGAACGTACATCTAAAAGAAATCATTATTAATATTTGACCATTTGATTGACCATTTGATTGATGTAGATTAACTGTATTTAAGTTTCTAGTATTAACAATACCTTAGGAATGTTCTTTTCTCTTGACAAAGCCAGGAAAACTTTGGAAAGAACGCCATCCTTCACGGCCTGCTGCTTTTCTTCGCGATATAAGTCCATACTATTCGTTCGACATCCGAAGAATAGCCAGACTGGTCCAGCAGTTGGACGCTTACGGGTATTGAGCTGAGCTCGGCGATGGTGCCAGAATCCACGGAATGGAGCAATACCAGTTCCAGGCCCTATTAGTATCAGAGGCACTGACAAGTCTTGAGGAAGGTGGAAATTTGGAGCGCTGGAAAAGAAAATTTAAGTTACAAAAATGCTTAGTTATATCGAGGACAATAAACTGCTTAGATTGCTGCGAGATTTTTTAAATTTTAAAAAACTTCTATATACCTCCTGTGGAATAGATAAACTTCGTCCCCAGGTTTACGGTCCATGAGATAATTTGAGCAAACGCCATAATGGAGAGGTCCTTCGCCATCTGTATGAACATGACATCATTGTTTTACTACAACTAACCACATCATAAATAGAAAATCATAAATATAACAATGATTAACCTTTTTGATGTCGCTACTCATCTATCAGATTGTTTGTAACGGACGTCGTTTAACTTAAAATTAGATCATATTGTAAACTGGAATTCAATGGAATCAGCGATGTCAGTGTATGTGGGATTCAGTAGTAATAAACTATGAGACATAATGTTTATAGTAAAGGTTAAAATTATGTGTTACGTGTACTAACCTTGGGTTCGGTATTGGACAACAGCAACGGTCAGGTGAAGACGTTTTGAATGAGCAATAGGAGATGACGAGATGGAGTAGAATCTCGGCTGCAAAGGCGGAAGAAGTGCTGCGAGCAAAGATGCGCTTGGTCTAGCTGATGAGAATTGTTCCAATACTTCAGATACAGTGGGGAAGTAAAAGTGACGCCAGTCTTCGTATGCGCCGGGCTCCTAGAGAAAATATTTACGGTGATTGCCAATTATTTATATTATTAAATCTGATGACATTTTACTTGTGCATAAAACACAAGTAAAACTGAAAAAAATCATAGTCTGTCTTAATGCCTGGTATTTTCTACCAGTCAATCTTAGGGTGATGCAGAGCTATAAATATTTGCATCGATGTAAATAATTATGTCATTAAATACTAACGGTAGCAAGAGAGTTAAGTTGGTTACGCTCGTCTTCTGCCTCGCAGGTGGTTGCTATGTATTGCAGTAAGATTGTGGTTGGTGGTGTAGTGATATCCAAGAAGCGTGTGAATAGCTCCCGCACGGTCATAACTGGGAGTCTCTCATGTGGCTCCCAAGATTTGACTGGACCTGTACCAAAATGTTCCATATTATCTACTATAATATGATTTTTTTCTAATTAAAGACTGTTTTTCGTTGTCCTTTCTTACCGCTTGATGTATGTGTTTCCTTCATAAGTTGCAGCTGTAAAGGCTGGTCGTAATCATCAACGTCCTTCAGTCTAACCAGTATGCTGTCCACAACCTCCTTGCGATTACATGCAATTATGCCCACGTGATCTCCTGGATCATATTTAAACTCTTCCTGCAAATCAATGGCAGCATTAAAAATATGTACAATTTCATCCATAATATCAGAATGAGAAATGATCAATAGATTTCTTACTTTTGGTTCCATATCAATAAATATAGTAGACCTTTCTGAAGAACCATGGCCTAAGTCTTTGTTAGCTTTGACAATGCATTGTATGAACTTTTTGTTCAGGGCTGATTGTAAAGCAACTTGCAGAGTTGGTGCTCGAACTTCTGGCGGCGCGAAGCGGACTGTTTCTTCACTGAGAGCAACTGTGCCGAGGGCTCTCTTAGCTTCTTGTAGTGTTTCATCATCATCCAGACAAAAGGTTTCACAAGAGACCTGTTGAATTATCATTTGTTTTTATAAAAATAACCAAAGTAGGCAAAGCTTTTTTAATTATTTATCGACACAATAACATTATTCTCATTCACTTAATTCTACGAGTAAGTTGCATCGTGTCTGATAATCTAATTTCAACAGCAAAAAACTTATATAAGAAAAGTACTTCGGTTTAGTTTTTTTTATCATCACACATACAAACAAAATCGTACAGCAATCATATCATTAGCATCCATGTAACCACAAGATTTGTTTAACAGATTGTACAGACGGCTACGATTCGTCTCGAGTAATTTCCAACTTACGTTGAAGACGCCGGAGGCCCATTTCCGGAAGGCCTGATCTTGGCCACACATTTCGTCACCGGTAGCAAGGTCATGGATTCGTTCCCCTCCGAGGTCACCGAGCAACTTGTCCACGTATTTTCCGAAGTTGCAGAAATTTGGGTACGCGCTCGAACCCAGAGCGAACACCGCGAAACGAACGTTGCTTAGTGGACCGAAACAGTCTATGGATGTGGCATCTGTTGTACTGCCTGAGGAATCGAAAATTATTATTACAGCAATGTTTATAGAAGCTTTAAATTGTTATTTATTATTAACCTTGCCTTCATTACCTTTCAATGATTCCAATCGGTTCAGCTTCTTAGGATTACCGGACCATTTTTGCATTTCAATTTGACTGTTAGCTTTTATGAATGATTTTGGAGTCAGCATTTGATTCCTGTGAATATTTTCTTACATTATAATCCGTACATTATAGCCAAAAAATATTATACAGTGCAAGTTTATTCTCAAATATTCAATCTTACCCAGATCCTTCTTCGCCAACTTGATCAGCATACAGTAGCTCGCATAGGTGTTCTCCGAAAGCCTAAAGAACATAATTTATTAGAAAAGTTTAGTCACATTTTCATTCTCTATCGTTTTTAACTATTTATTGGTAAATATATACTTACAACGCCATTTTCAGGAGGATCTCCATTACCGAACGTTGAAGTCACGACCAGCAATAGAGCTTCATGCTCAATCGATGTTATATCGTAATCTGCCATGCAGTGTACCTAAAACGCGTCCAAATTGTCAGTGCTAATGACCCTAGTTCTTAGAAAAAGAGCATTACTTACATATTTTTTCATGTTTAAAAGTTCGGGGGACATTGTAAGAGTAATACATACTTGAGCATTGAAGGCGTGTCCAAATATGACTCCTAATTCTTTGGCAAACTGTTCAGATTTGCCTGTCTCGGTTGCATAAAGGACAGTAGCTTTGATCCTCTTGGATAGGGCCCGTCCAAATAGTTTGGAGGTAAACTTGACAGCCCGAGCTATTTGCTTGAAATGGAATTTCCTATTGATTGGTCTCTTGCCCGAGATTGGCTTAGATTTCTGCCACTGGTGCGTCTTCCATGCTGGTTCCTGATAACATATTGAATTGTTTACTCAAAGTCTTCAGTTGTGTTTAATTTAAATAATATAGGGTCAGAATAAATTTATTAAAACTTAACGTAAAACTTTCACTTTTCCATTTTTTAACACTTGATTTAACTAAAGCAATTTCGCCAATTCGATTAAGTTGATCCTGTTTTTTATTTTTTTTCGAATAGTTAACCTATACTGCTATATATCTTGGCGTTGTTTTGATAAACTACTAACCTGATACTCGTAGGAGGGTTTCAAATAGTACAGAGCCATCTCTTGGTGAAACACAGGAGTGACAGATGACGACATTGGCGGGACGATCCAGATCCAATCCGCTGGGCAGCCGCTCCTGTTGATACGCGTAACTCTTTAGATTTGAATTTAGAATTCGAGATAATTCGATTATGAAATTTTGGAACAATAAACTTTATGCTATAAATGACAAAGTTCAAATTCTATTGCAACCCATACTTTTTAAAGTCATTTTAATACAAGTCATTTAAAAATTAATATTTGATACTTGAATTAGTGGCGATGGATTGTAATTAACTGGAGTCATTAATTATTAGTACATATAAACAAGGAAAAAAGAAACAAAACATTTATGTGACAGTATTGTAAATTCTATTTGGTTTAACTTCATTGTATTTGCGGAAACATAATGACAAACTCTGAATGATTTGGTCGTGCGTGACAAAATAATCGTGACTTCCCTGAGCAAATTGATCATGTTGTCAGTTTCGCATAGAGTTAAACTCTTCCTTTTAGATTAAAAGTTGATAGAAGGAAAACCCTTTTATTGGTATAATTACGATATAAACGCTTCAATTGACAGGTGTTTTAGAGAAATCATTTTAATAACTCATTCTAGCTACTGCATTTTATTTAAAAAGAAACTGTTTTCGAACGAAACTCGAGTTCAACAAATAAGGAAAGGGTAGATATACTTTTTTACAGGAAAATGGGCATACAAAGATGAGGAAATTGGGTATTGTTTAAAACCATAACTTCTGACAATTAAGAGGTTTTTGCGCGTCATATCAGAACATAATCGTTATATAAAAACGAATAAATTAGGTTTAATGTCTTCTTAGAAAATCGGTGAAGTCACATCGCAAAGCGTTGTTTTAATGTATTATACATTATATTAGATATAACTAATTGGATGTCTAAAGAGCGCAAGCTGGCATTGTTATTTAAATAACGTGTCGTTGATCATTATTTTGTTTAGATTAAAATATTAATTTAACACCCACACATTAATATGTATGAAATTTCCTTCATTAACATGGTGCACACATAACTTTAATTAGTTAAACTGTAAATACAACTGTGAGCTTAAAATGCATTGGGCAAAATTATTACAGTAGTTATACCTTCAATAACTTATTGATCTTTGCGGATTTATTTTCAACAGAACTAAGGTGAGTCATCTCACTTTCTTCTTTTCTGTTACTTCATATATTTATATTTTTTTTATATGTACCTATTATATTCATATATGTACGTGTATTTCACCTTTTTTAGTATGTTAATAACAACTTTATTTTTAGTTGTTTAAATAATGTACCTGCCATGTCATCTCTTCACCACCCTTGGTTGACTGGTTGAGGTGCCTAAGGCATTAAGTCCGCCATTTTACCTTTTTCGTATGCAGTCTAAATAAATCGTTATTTAAGGGAAAAAATGCCTCATAGCATTTAACAACTTTTCTCGAAAATCCGAGCTAAGAATCCCAGCTAATTTTAAAATATTTTAGGATTTTGCAGCCAAAGATATATTTTGTAATAGTCACCAAAAGGAAAAATATAACATATGATTTGTAATAGTCACCAAAACGATACATAAAAAATAAAAAGTTTTTATTGTTTCTCATACAATTGTTCTACAGGACAAAATTGAGGCAGCCCCGGTAAGTTATAAGGATATTTGTAATGGGTAACCCCTCGCAACTTTCCGTGGGTTGCTTATGTAAAATGTTGAGACATAATTAAAAAAAAAGGAAAAGAAAAACGTTTGGGTTATAAAAATCTTAAAATAACCTTTCTACCCAGAAAAAAACATCCCCTAATTTCGCGGTGGAATGAAAAACAGCGTGGTGCTAATAATTTTGATGCACCGCAGACGACCCTCTAAATTGTCACCTAAACTGTATAACGTAATCATGTAGATACCCGAGGCCGACCAAATTGAATTAGACTCGATTAACCCACGAAATAATTTCGGATATTTACGTCGCTTCCTTTTGTTACACGTTATATTTGTAGAACTGAATCAAAGTTGTGCTATTTAGGTATGTTAATTACGTTTTTAAATTTTATTTTTTGTATAAACACTAAAGTCCGCGAACCGGAAGACGATACGTTGGAAGGCCTCCCACTAGGTGGACCGATGACCTGGTTAAGGTTGCGGGAAGGCGCTGGATGCGAGACAAACGGGATCGGTCAATGTGGCGACGCCTGGGGGAGGCCTATGTCCAGCAGCGGACGTCTTTCGGCTGAAATGATGATGATGATGATAAACACTAAAGTGATAGTCGTGACAGTCTAAGAATTCGGATTTGAAAGCTATAAAAATACTTTAACTAAACATGATGCTTATGAATTATAGTCGTTGTTACAGTGTATGGGTAACATAGTAATTAATTAGGATTATGAATTGGACTTTTCAATTTCTTACGTACAAAGTTATCGCGGCATGTAAAATGAGAAACGTCATCGGAGTTCTTTGACTTACGATTATAGTAGGCGGAGTTCTTAGATTTTCACGATTATAGTACGTGATTTAAAACTACTGTTATGAGAATTACAGTAGGATTTCCTAGTCTTTGGACAGGTGTTATTCGATGACAGCGATGGCCTTAGTCGAAATGCCAAAATGTCACATGACATTTCCACAGCGTTTGATATTCCCATAAAATTTTTGGCATTGTTCGATCGCTACCGCCACGCTTGCGTTTATATAATGTCACTTGTCAAGGGCGTCTAGTCTCTAGATAAGTGGCATTCGATGTCAGCGAAGGAGATATTCGAAATGCCAAAATGAAAGGGATTAATCACGTGACATTTAAATAGCATTTGAATTTAAATAGCATTTGACATTCCCATATTTTTTTTGGCATTTTTTCAAACGCTACCGCCACGCTTGCGTTGATAGAATGTCACTTGTCAAGGGCCTCTGGGCTCTAGACAAGTGACATTCGATGTCAACGAAGGAGATATTGGAAATGCCAAAATGTAAGGGATTGATCACGTGACATTTCAATAGTGTTTGATATTCCCATTTTTTTTGCCATTCTTTCAATCGCTACCGCCACGCTTGCGTTGATAGAATGTCACTTATCTAGGGCTTCTGGGCTCTAGACAAGTGACATTCGATGTCAGCGAAGGAGATATTGGAAATGCCAAAATGTAAGGGATTGATCACGTGACATTTAAATAGCATTTGACATTCCCATTTTTTTTTGCCATTCTTTCAATCGCTATCGCTACGCTTTCGTTGACAGAATGTCACTTGTCAAGGGCCTCTGGGCTCTAGACAAGACTGTCATTCAATATAAGCGATTGCGATGGTCAAAAGGCTAAAATGTAAGGGATTGATCACGTGACATTCCAATTACGCTTGACATGCCCAGAAATTTTGGTATTTTCCAATCGCTATCACTACGCTTTCGTTGACAGAATTCACTTGTGGCTTCTGGGGCTTTAAATAAAGTATCACTATATGTGTCGCCGATACCGATGTTTGGGATTGTCCGAGTGACATTTTGTTAGCTACCAGTGAAAGTCCGTCAAAATCGGTCCAGCCAATATGGACATTACTCGGGACAGACAGAAATAAAATCATAAAAATTGCATATTTGTTATTAGTACCGTATATACTTTCACATGCATTCAATAAAACGTCGTTATATATTTTGATATTACATACAGATACTTAAATTTTATTTATTGGTATAGATCTTGATGTCGATTTTGTCTTTTACTTCATGTTTGTTACTGTTGTGTTGTGTCTGTGTCGAATAAATGTATTTCTATTATTTTTACCCGACTGCCGAAGGAGGTATGTGTTTATCAGTCTATGTATGTATGTATATTTGTTCGTATGTGGCGTTCTAGAGACTGTACTGACAATTCTGATTGTTGCTTGAAAAACGATAATATTATTACAATCAAATGGTTGACGACGGCATAAAATTACTAAGCATTGTAAGTGTCATCGGATTTTTGAAAACATCGTTAGTTTTTTTTTATTATCAATAGGCTCGCGCTTGACCACTATCTCACCTGATAGTAAGAGATGATGTGGTCGACGGTGAAGCACGCTAGTTCATATCACATCGCGATATATTGTAAACTCTTTCATCTCAATAACGTAAGACACGCGTTTATTTTAAACTGTAGAACTTGATGGGATATATATTTGTATTTGAAAATCACAATATACCAAAAAAAAAAACTCACAAGATTAATTGCAAACTTACGGTGTCTGTAATAGGGCGATAAAAGTAGTACCTATTTACTGATCAGTTTACAAGATATAGCTTTACGTTAATTGACCGTTCCATAAATTAGTTTCAATTTGCGCGGCCACTGGCGCTGACACTTGACGGCGCTTTATTTGTGCTAAGATTTATAACTTGGTTTATTTAGTTATGTACATATTATAGTGACTTATTTAGAACAAGATAAGTTGTAAGTTACGTTTTCATTTTAAACTATCTACCTCAACTGCCGCATATATGAAAGAATGGCTCAACTGATTTAGCTTGTCATTTATTTTTGAAGTGCAAACTGTAGTCTTGTTGAGACGATTTTTGGTAAGGGGTAAATCTTAAGAGTTTGCGTCACCGACACGCCAATGTGACGTCACGGAGTCTCATTGCTAAGAAATAAAATTTGGTTTAAATAAATCTTACTAGATGACGCGATATGCGCGGTATCTGTTATTGAATGTGTGTAAAACTAAAATTTTCTGGAATTGAACATAAAAATTTTATGTTCTTGTTTAATCAACTCTCCTAAGTACAAAATGATGGAATATTGGGCTCTTAATTCACATTTCAAAGTTTATTTGAACGGATTATTTAAAATTGATGCCAATAGATGGCGCATTTTTAAATTTCTGAGGCATTCCACCCGATCGTACAAATTTGCATTGTAACACATTTTGGTGCAAAAAAAACTGTAAAAACGTGCAAAAATATACTATAAAACGAACCTTCACTATATTTAAAGAAAACAATATTCACGAACCTAGTAAACCCTTATACTTGCAAGTAGCTGCTAGCTATCTACCACCGTGAAACAGAACCGAACGCGTTCGATGTACAAAAAAATATTCAGATTATTAAATAGTCAGATTAATCAGACGAAAAACGCTAGTAACGTCGGCACGGTTTCTTTGCATGGGATGAGGTAACTGTATGCTAGTATTATATTATCTGTGGTGACGTGTTGCGCCAGTGAAAACTTAAAACTTTGGAATTACTGGCCGCTAATAATAAACAGGACGAGCAAGCAGCAGTATTTTTTATTGTGGTGTTCAATTGTCAGGATCAAGGTTTGTATGAGAGAAACTCTTTGGAGTAACCACCACAAATTAAATAGAATCCGTGCAAAACCGGGTTGGGTCGCTAGTCCATAATTCCATACTAATATTATAAATAAGAAAGTAATTCTGTCTGTAATGTTTTCACGTCTTAATGGATTTGGATGAAACTTGGCACACAGGTAGATCAAGTCTAGGCTTAGGACATGGAGATTTTATTCCGGCACTCGGCAGTGTGTTCTCTTAGGATGATAATACACCTCTTACGCGGGCGAAGCCGAAGGCAGAGGTTGGTTATTTTATAAATCGGGTGCAATATCAATTTTGTAAAACGTTCAGGGTCAAGTCGACAACCAATTCAGGAAAATTTACCTAGGTATCAAGTTTTATGCTCAAATCGGGAATTTTCATTTCCTAGAAGTTTCCTAATTGGACGCGCTCTGAATGTAACAAACCAAGGCGCTATTATTTTCCGACAGAGCATTCTATGAATTGGTTTGCAATTAAAATATTTAGCTTTAATTGATCGGTTGTTAGCAAGTGTATTAATTCTCGGAATACTTAAACAGTACTTTTATGGGTATAATTGAGGAGTAAATCTTCTTAAAGGTCTGTACGTTTTATGTAACATTAGCAAAGAGACTTGAGTCACCTCTAAATGTGGTAGGCAACAAGCTTCGTCATTTTTATCCCGACGTTCACTAACCTGAATTTAACTAACAGAAAAACTTAGTCAATTTATCGATATCCTACTCGTCTACCGCAAAAACTGTAACAGTATCAAGGAGGATGATTTTACAATATCTAAGACACTGATAAATATCTGTATGGATGACGTCACTTGTACAGTCGTGAAGTAAAGTGAAGCTGCAAACCCAAACAATCACACGATAGTTCAAAACATTGATGTTTGCTTGTCCTTCTAACCACATGTCTAGGCTAATCGGTCCATCTGCAAGGCTCTAGTGTCGACAGCTTAATTACCAAGCGGGTCTGGTTGTAATTAAGTCTAGTTTTCTCATCCGCAATCTGTTTACTACAAGCGGGCGCGACAATGTCGAAATTTTAATAGATTTTGTTGTATTTCTTGATTCACGTCTTTTAATACGTCAGGCACATTTGTTTACTGCTGTAATTATTTACTTTATTGGATAAAGACATGGATAAACGGGATTTAGGAAGAAAAAAAACGCAGGCAAAATATGGATGTACCGTGCATCAGTCACATCAAACAAGTCAGATGAAGGAAGATTACTTTTTTTCCCACGTTTGCAAAGATATGGGTCATTAAATATAAGATTGATTTTACCTATTAGTATATCGTACATGACACAACAAACATGGCAATTAAAAGAATGTTACTTTTTTTTGCCCACGTTTGCAGGTATTAGCATTTAAAAACAAGAACAAAAGCTAGGGAAACATTGTTTGTACCTTATATTATCGTACATGATACATAATACGTCACACATGCCAATTAAAAGAAGGTATAAATAAGTAGGCGGAAATTACTCTAATTTGTCAACTTTTAATGTGCCAGATCCGGATGCTTTTGGTCCAGAACGACATTAATCTGATTATCTATGTTTATTCTACGCAGCTTATGTGACAGGGCCGACCACGAAAGCAGGATAGGGGAACCAAAATGTCGCATAAACAGGTGACAGAATATTTTATCGCAAACAACTGTGTTGTTTGACACTAATAATGTTCAATTTTGTTTTAGTTCATTCAGAACGTCACTTCTTTTTACAAGATCTTATTTAATTCACCATGTTAGTATGTTTGGATCCAATCCTGGAACTGAATTTAAAAAAAAAGGCCTTCCCAACCGGTTGAGCGGAAATGTTGTACCCACGTTTCGTTTCGAATTTTCGATGACAATTTACGATATGATTAAACATTTAATAAAACCTTTTTTTTTATTAATTAATTGTCTATTTACAGAATAATTTTTCAATTGTATTATTTTGCCTAAAAGATGATTTTCTAATTATTTATTAGCGTTTTGCTATCAACTGTACACTCAATGTTTGGCAGATGCTGATAGTAGCTTGTTCTACTACCAAAAAATTAACCAGTCGGTAATTACCAGATATTTAAGTGTCAATTTATTTAAATACATTTTAATTGACTTAGATATAGTATAGTACCTTTGATATTATATTTACTTATACATTTTCGTCATGAACGAATGTGTTTTATTAAGGCAAATCAAAAGTTCATTACTGCTTACCTCAATCTGTTCTCATTGTCCAGATGCTTGATGAAACTCTCAGAAGCAGTATGATGGTCCACAATGGTAGCATTGTGTTGTTGGAAACTGTGCAGAACGGCAACGTTGCATTCTACCAGAGCTTTGTCCTTCCAAAGGGTGACTGGTGTCCTTGTGTCTAAGCCCATTTTCTGAGCTACTTTCTGTGGGAAAGAACAACATACTTATTTATTTATCCTGAAGGTAGGTACACACACAAGCCTTGACGTCCATCAAAAATATACCTATCTAATTAAAATAAGGGTCATATTGACACCGTGAGAAACCCTCGACTAATGTCAATAAATAAAATAAGCTGTAACTGTCAATTCGATAATTCGAGGTGCAATAGATTTGGAGGTTTAAAGCTAAAGGCTAAAGTTTAAGATTTCAGGTTTGAAACTTTGAGCTTAGGTTTGAAAATTGGCTAAGTGTTCACCCGGAGTCTTAACTTGTGTCTTGTGCAATAGGCTCGGAGAATTAAACATTATTGGCAAATAGCAATTACTATATGCAAGTGCTGTCTCACACTTTTGGGCATACAGGTGTGATCACAGATATAAATCTAACTAGATGACGCGTGCCAAAAAATGGAGTAAAGTTACGATCAATGATCGCAAACTGAGCTTTCATTTAGCATTATCGGCACCGGAAATTCACCGAAATCTAGAAAAATGCCTTTTTATGCCATATTGAGCTGTAAAGAATGTATAGAAAAAGTTGGCCGAGGCAAGAGGATTGAGGATTTTTTTTATTATTTAAAGTAGGCTCGCGCTTGACCACCATCTCACCTGTTTGAAAGCGTAGAAATAACCTATTCACGCTTGACTTAAAGACTCCTAGATTGAAGCTGTCGGGAAACACAGACTCCGGCGGGGAATTGCGCTCCTTAGCTTTACGCATTATAAAAGTGATGTTTACTTTCATTGGTAAGTAAATTTGTTTTTAAATTGTTTGTGAAAAAGTGGCACGCTTGGTTTTCATACAGATAGAGGGACTTGCGTTATCTAGTTAGATTTATGTCTGTGGGTATGATGTTATGTACCTTGATCTCAGCTTTCGCTTGCCTTACAACAAATAATGTTCAGAACAACACATTTCAATGCAATTCAGGCATCCTATTGGAAATGACCAATGTTATAACCAACTGCCATGTCAAAACATTCATGAGCATTTAATTTGAGCGCTCGACCATAATTCGTAAAGCAAAACATTGCGAGATCGACTGGTCAGTAATTAGTAGGTCAATCATCCAACCAACGTTTCAACCACAGTCTGCGTATGACTGGCAATGTTCGCGGTTTGGAATTGTAAAGGTGAACACATATTTGAGCATGCACTTATTGTACTTGTTAAGGATCCAGCAGCAGTAGACGCGACGCGACTACGCATTTTGCTAGAAATCTACACAAATTATTTATAACAAAGTCGGGTTGGTTACACCATTTACATATATTTCGAGAACGGCTGGATCTTTACATATTTTTAATCGGTTGATTTATCTCTGTCCCGAATAACAGAATAACTATTAAAACATCGGGATGATTTAAGTATTTTTTTTTGTAAATTAGTTTTCCCATACGTTTTGCGAACACAGCACCATCTCTGATACGTGACAGAATACAGGGACGGCAGGAAACTAAAAAAAGGTAGGTAAATAGGGTTGGATAAGGTATTAATAGAAGGCAGGATAAGGTAGGTCAGGAAGGTAGTGTAGGTTAGATAGGGAGGTATTTTAGGGTAGGGAGGTAGGGCAGAATAGGTAGGTTGCCAATTGATGGGTGTGAAGCCGCGGGCACAGCTAGTATTATAAAGAGGTAAAGTTTGTGAGTTTGTTTGTAGTAAATAATCTCTGGAACTACTGAACCAATTTTGAAAATTCTTTAACATTATTCTTGAGTTACATAGGCTATAAATATGTACTAAATCCACGCGGGCAAAGCCGCGGGCATCAACTAGTAAATAATCAATAGAAATCTTTTGATGGATAATTATATGTGTGAACTGCCATCTTTGAGCTTGCTCCATCGTAGACCTCATCCGAGATAAGACAAGACATCCTCATCAGGCGACATCGTGGCCTGATGAGGATGTCTAGTCGAAATTTAAAAAAAGTGTGATATCGCAAAATCATGTTGCATTGTTGCGTTACGTCACACCTGTCTTAAGTTAAGCGCACATTGTACCTGCTTGCTGCAGCTCGCCCAAATGTCTATCAGCATTTTCAGAAGAAGGCGCTACTTTGTGTCACCATTTAACGAGGTATACAAGGAGCTCGAAGACGACGAATGATTTTGTGTTGTTAACTTTATTTAGGTACAACCTCTCTTCGAGCAGAGAAAAGATAATGTGTTACACTTTCTTGTCAATGGTAACACGCCAAGAGCAGTTCGTTGTCCATAGCGCGGTGCAATGGCAATTAAGGACGTTGATATAGAAATTCCCTTTTAAATTGAGAATTCGCTCGTATTCGAAAGAAGCAATTGCATTAAATATTAATCTTTTAAGGGGTTCAGGACACTTCATTTATGTTTTAAGATAATATTATATTTTATGTTCCATTAAAATTAAAAGGGTGAAGAACTCTTTGGAAATTTAATAATTGACTAGATGGAAATGAGAATACAGACTAGAGAATCTGTATTCTTACCTTAACACAAACGCCAAATAACGTGAAATCAGTATGATTCATGATTCATTATGATAGAGACTGTTTTAGTTCAGTAGCTAGTTAATAAGTTAATTTTAGATCGATTAACATCAATGTTTCGTGGAATCTGTTATGGAATGTTAGATTGTGATGATGACGGAATTGTTATGACGTACTGGGAATCCCACGTGTTTTCTATTGTGATACCATTGTTGGCTATGTTACGTAGTTCTATTTAGTCTGTCTTGCGCCACCCCGGATTATCTTACTAACTCCGAGCTAGTAGCTAACACGGGCTCATATACTGGTTGGGCAAAAAATCGTGGATCAAACGAAACTGGACGATTGTTGGGGACATAAGGAATAAAAACAATTTTAATTTTCTTTCTTACCTCTTGCAAATAGCCCGATATATCGCCCTGTTTTGTTTGTTCCACAATTTTGGGGCCACCCTGTATATTGAACATTTTAATTGAACTGCCCGTAAGCAACCTAAATCTGAGTTGAGTTTTTGGTGCAAGTGGGCCTTATAGTACTTGAAACATTGATCGTGTTTGTAAACCGGTAAAAGCTCAACGAATAAACAATTCTCCAAGCTTTCCTGCACTTAACTCTAATAGCAACTCAGTCCCTCGAGATGTAACTGCTGCGGAGTTGTTTTTGAAATAAAGTTCTTTATTTAAACTATTATATTTGGTTAAAATTCCGTTATAGTCGGCATATTACATTAATTCGGACAAGAAAAAAGCTCACTGGTGCACCTAGTAGTTTGACTAGTTTGCCTACTAGATGTGATACCTACTAGATGGGATACCTACTATATGGGATACCTACTAGATGGGATACCCGGCTTTAAAAAGTAACTAGTCTGGATATAGAAGGCGGAAAACAAAGGTTTTGCAATCAAACTTTAAATAAGCCTAGTTTACCAGTGATCTATGATGATGTTCTTACTTATTCATCATCATTGTCGTAACAGGCCGAACCGAAAGACGTCCACTGTTAGAAATAGGCCCCTCTTAAACGTCGCCATGTCAAGCGGTGATGTCCTTCTCGCATTAAGAAGACTTTCACCAGGTATAAGTCGATTAAAATATCATAATCTTTGGATATAACCAGCCAAGTGCGTGTCAAACTTTGCACATGTAGTGTTCCGTACCAAACTGCAAAATCAATTTGGTTGTAATAGGTGAAATGAGGGAGTTTAAAAAAAATTGTTTCTTCTATATATTCGTTTTTATTGGTAAAACATAACATTAAACATCACCAAATTTCAAGTTCATAGGTCAATGGGAAGTTAAAATATTCATCGGAACAAATTTTTGTAAAAAAAAGCTGAATTTGGTGGCTTTTCATTCATTTGTTTTTTTTTTTTTAAACTATAAAATATAGTTAAACAAACATCTACTCAACGAGTTCGAAACAATGATACCCCATTCGATGGGCTAGGTCATTTTTTTATTCTACGCCTGCCTTTTTCATGAACAAATTTTTTAATGAATATAAATTTTTTTTGACTATTTGTATGACTTTGGGTCAACAAGATGCTTATGCTTTGAAAATTAAGACTGGCTTCAACCATTTGGCTGTGAAACCCGTGTGACAGACGACGGAAACGTGAGTGACAGCAATAGGGCTCCGTTTGGACCCTTTGCTTACGGAACGCTAAAAATGGTATCATCAATATGTTCTATATGCCTGATCTGTGTGAGTAGAGGAGTTATATCCATGTGTCCTTACCTCCAGCATATTCAGCCTGTTAGTATCACAGAAGTTCCTGCATCCAATCTCGGTGCTCATGTACCAACCGTTGAAGGCGTTAGCAGTGAACTCGATGCCACCGCAGTCGAAACGCATGCTGGAGACGGCTGGCAAGGCGTACCAACGGAGATTCAGCTGTTCAAACCATTCATATCTGTGAGAGGTAACGAAAATTGTATTATAGAGATAAATCATTAAAATTAAGTTAACAAATTGGAAGTAGATCGAGTACTAATAATAGAGAAATATGGAACATTGGACACCAGTCTTGCCATAGAGTATATTTTTATCCAGTTACTGGGCTGTGGAGGTCAGATAGACCACCTCTAAATATAGAACTCAGCTGCACCCAGCTAGAATCAAAGCCAACCTCAACAAAGTTGGAAAAACGCTGGTCAGGTTGATGGAGAGAATCATGAAAGCAGAAATCATGTTGCGCCAACCCTAAATTAAACGTCAAGGAAATGAAAATAATTATATTGGGAATAAATTGTTAAATTAGGTAATTTAACTGTGTTTGCAATATTTGTAAGTGTGAGGAACATGTTCCTATTGATTAAATGAATCAATTTACCTGTTAGTGCTTTTATAATTTCTTACCTATATGTAGTATAGTGTTATACTAGGTGGTATATGAATTAATGTGTGTGTAAATATTGTTAAACACATTTTTTTTAAAGAGTGTGAAGTTTCTTGTCCGTTCTTCTCCATAACAATCTACCTTTGTGGATGGACAGTAGAAACAATTATTATTTTTTAATATAAATTTTCTACGTTCAAAAGTGCCGCTTAGTGGCCTAATCGAAATTTGACTTTGACTTTGAACAAAACTAAAATAGTCTAAAGTATTACTTTGCATCACTGTCAGTTAGAATGACCAAACGATTGACTGCCTATTGTCAATTATAAACAATATGCTACAAAAGTCAAAAGGTAAACCCGGATTTCAATAAGCACTTAACATGCAGATATAAATTTAATGTTCTAATGAGTTGAGTTTTCAGAATATTTATACTGTGATTTTTAATTTCGTAGACTAAACTTGCCAATGATCTTATTTTTTTTAAATGTTGCAAGCGCGGAGCATAGTGTTGTAGGTAAGGCTCAATCATAAGTGATTCATCGAATCGATGTGACATGACTCCTTAATATAATTTTACTAATTAAAGTATGTAAATAAATATTTTTTGAATTTAGACGTACCTAATATATTTAAATATAACAGTACTCATGCACATAGTACATAAATTTCTATTGTGTTAAATATGAAATCAATAATAAAATAAATGCTATCGATACAATGAAGTTTGACATAAATGAGTAGAAACTAAATAAGGGCCGCTAGTTTCACATCAAATGTATTTTTTTTGCCGTGAAATGGTTCCATTTTCGATCTACTTCGATTTTCGATCAACTTTCGATAGTCAGGATACGACACTATTTTTATGTAACAATAAAGAGACAACCCCCCAAATGTCAGATTAGTTTACCAAATTAAAAATCAGACTATAGAAGAACACTGAATCGAGATTTTGCTATTTTTGTCTAAAATTTCTACAAGTAAAAATCATTTGTGATTGACTTTGTGTTCCAAAGTTACCGGATGTGTTTGAAAATTAATATTTTATACTAAGATTGTCTCCAGACCTTCGCAACCTACTCGAAGTCGTCGAAAGCCTGAAATTCGGATTGCCGGCCTATGACGTTTTTATAATAAATTTTAATAACATGTCTTCATAAAGATGTACATTACAGTCGTTACGGAGCTATATTATGTGTACTTTTTTCAAGTTATTCATTGTTTAAGCCACGTCATCTACGAATATAAAACGATCCATCATTTTCCTTGCGGTAATTACAAGGTTTCTCAGAATTCGACTGAAAATGATTTCATCTGAATCTGTGTATGTAATGTTTCCTTGAAAATATATGTGGGAAGGTACGTTTATTTTCATTCTAAATTATTTGTAAATATGCACACCGGCATGTCCTAGAACCAAAAATTCGAAAACCATGTGACATCCACCAACCCGCGCTGGGCCCACGTGATGGATTACGGTCAATTCCCTCTCGCAGAGAGGAGGCCTGTGTCCCAGCAGTGGGAAAGATTAAAAAGGCTGATGATGATGATGATGCACACAAAATTATTTCAATGTTTTAATAATTATTTTCATAAACTCACGCCTTATCAGAAAAGATATAGGAATTTTCACCTGCATTGTTCTTTACTGAAAAATAAACAGTAGGAAATGCACTTTGTTTCCAAATAAATTCGTTTTCTGTTTTCAGTAAAAGCTCCAAGCAAAACTTCTGAGTGTACGTATGTGAAAGTACTAATGGAGCTGTATCGTGCTGTGTTTTAGAATTATTGTTGCATTAGAGCTTAGCGCCCCATATTCTTTAATTAACTTCAAATGAAATCGAGTGGGAAGCACTTACTGAGCTATTTAAAATTGTTCAATAAAAACCTAATTTTCAGAGCAGTAAAACGCGTGTCTAAAAGTAGTTCTTTAAAACAAGGAAAAGTAATAATAAAATAAAACAAAAAGTCGTCAGCCAAGGAATTCCCGGACTCCATCACAACTTATCACGGCTGTTTACGACACATTACCGCCTGTTAACATTATCAATAGCAATACATTATTGAATAGGCCGAATTTATTACCGATAAACAAAGATTGGAGATCGCTGGACCTCGCTTTTACGATAGCAATCTGCGCCGAATATCCGTGTGTTCCCAAGACCACTTCTCGACATTATATGCATTCCCAGACCTTTTTATGCTGGCATAAATTCTTGATGGAAAATAAGAAAGACGTGCGTTGCCGTGTAATACATAGTTTTCGTCGTAAATCTACGACCTTTCCGTAGTCCGAGTTTTTTGCTCCTAAAGAACAATGTTTAGATTTATAGTTGGGGAGTTTGTGCCTTGCTGTTTCGTTTGTGGAAATATAGGAAGTAAGCAGACGTTTCATTTTCTTTGCATTTCCGCCATATATTTCTCCGAACACATTTTTTTGCATGGACGATAAAAGTTTTCTTGCTATGGAATGGTCTGTAAATAAATTGTGCGTACATCTTTGCCGCGATATAGTCTTCAGAATACTAAACACAAACTGCAAGACAAATGGACCGAGATACAGCTTGCCGTGGGAAATGGGTCAGTAAGCGTACAAAACAACAAGCTAAACAATCTGTCAAAATAAATGTTAAAATGCTCATGAATAGAGTCTTTTAAAACGCTGTAATAAGTGATCGTTATATATCAAACAAACCATTTGTATTCCCTTTGGATTTTTGTTCCCAACTATTCCCCAAATGGTCCATTAGAAAGGCGATGTATCACAGAAACAGGGTAGAGATATGGGCAACGCAAGTTCAAAGACGAAATTGTTTCCATGTATTTTCCTGATCCCATTTAAGTTTTACAAACCAGTCCTTAGGCTAAACCCTGTGTAAATTTAAATACGTCTATTGTTACTCAAGAGTATCAACATTGTTGTAAAGAGGGGGAATCGGGCGAAATGTTCCACTTCTTTGTCAAACTTGGGAATGTGGTACAACTGAATCTTTTATGCTTACGGTTTCTTAGGACGCAGTCTTCACAAAGTTTGTGTAATAATGTGAGCTCTTGTAATTTTTTTTTATTCAAACTTATACCAGTATTTATGTAAAAAAGAAATCCCCAGGAAAATTATGGCACAGTAGCAGAAAAGCTGTCTTTTGTACTCAGGGTCTATAAAGTATTTCCTGCTTCGTCGTGTGAATATATTTTTCCGAGTCTAGATGGGTGTGCACGTATTATAATTATGTTTAAGCCTCAAAACGAAAATTCAAATTCGACGCAAAGATCATGAAACGTTAACTGGTTGAATCAGCCAATAAATGAAGTGAAAAATTGTAAGCAAGCTGAAATTAAGCGTAGAGTCGAATAAAATTCAACACACTCATGTTTATAATTATTATAAAAAATACATGTTTATTATGGATGTTATTTACGTAAAAGTACCTAATATTACCGAGAAGCCTCAGCTGTGTACAAACCCATTTCTTCCTCGGGGTATTGTAAGGGACTAAGGGGTTCTTATAAGAAGGAAGGGCAACCGTACAGATGTGTTAATAACATTTCAAGTACTTGAAAAGCGTTTTCCGAATGTAGGAACTTTGGGTTTATTCCCTGGGAACGTAACATTTACGTACATAATTATTTTGCGAGGAGGAAGTCTGTGCAATATTCTGAAGAACTACAAGCGGTAATTTTTGGTAGTATTGTGACGCGATTAGTTTTTTTTTCAACTACGTATTAGTGCTATCAATAATCACTACAAAACTGATCACAAAGGACGTATTTTTTGCCTAGAACCAAAACAGTGCAGAAATGTTATATGAAATCTCATTAATGCAATGTTTTTTATTTAGATATCAATTTACTACAGAGGTTTAATGTCTCATTAAGTTTAATATAAAATGTATGCATTAGATCAAAAAGATTTTGCCGCAAAAGTCGCAGAATAAATATTTTTCATTAACTTGAGTTTTTATTTTGAATAGGTACATTTTATCACGGTAGGTAGTTGAAAGAAAAGTAGATTACGCACCTCGCTAAAGTGAGTAATTAATGGACTTGTGTTATTTTAGTGCCCTCGCATGCGTTCGGGCATCAACATAACACTCATGCATTAATAACTCACTTTGCGCTCGATGCAATAATCTACTATTGTGGATATTAGAATCGAATTCTGTTAAACTACAGATATATTTTAAAATCTCTGATTTATGGCATTATTTTATTGTTTTTTTGTCCATCTTATAGGTTAAGGTCATCTACATCAATTTGGGAATTTCCAAGTTGCCAGAAAAATGGTTTCATGTGCATAGATAATTATGATTTCGGAAAAATAGAGATACAGCAAAAATATGAACCTATACAGGGCTATACTAACCGAGGCAGTAAGGTACCAAAACCGTTGTAGCTTCAGAAAACATTCTTAGAAGACTGTCCTTAACTTTTTGAGTACTTGCAATTAGTATTCATAGTTTAAAAAAATACTGTAATCAAGAAAATGCACAATTAACACAGACTATTTTGATCCTCTGTCTAAACATCATCATTCAGCACATCACTCATCTGAATTTTAATGTTCCCACTTCCCACTGCTGGGACACAGGCCTCTTCTCTTTGAGAGGAAATGGACCACCACGCGGGCCCAGTGCGGGTTGGTGGATGTCACATGTTCTCGAAGTTTTGGTTCTAGGACATGTCGGTTACCTCACGATGTTTTCCTTCACCATTTTCAGAGCAGTGGTGATGAAATAATTTACACAAAGTAATACACCTGCCTGGGTTCGAACCCACGACCTAAAACTTGTAAGTCACGGCCGTTACCTCTGGGGCTCTGGGCCACCACCGCTCCCATCCTGTGTCTAATCGGGATCAAAAAGTCTTCTCGAACAAATAAGGTTTGAGCTCTAGAAAAGTCACAAATTGCGGTTATATAGTTTCCAAAGAAAGTTTATCTGTAGCTGCAAAGCTACAACGGTAAACGTACCTTACTGCCGCGCCTCAAAATGCTCCCTGTATTATGAAGGTAGAATAAACTCTTGCACGAAGCAGTATCAGAAACTTCTGAAATATGATACTGAGATACTAGGAATTTATTTTGCATTGCTTTGTACGAAAAACCGTTTTAGTTCCAACAAAGAAGTGTTCCTTCTTTCAAAAAATGTCACCACAATGAATATAAATCATACTATCACACCAATATTATAATGGCGAAAGTTTGTGAGTGTGTTTGTTACTCTTTCATTTTTTTCGATATTCAAGCGGGCGACGCTAGTATTTTATAATACTTCAGATTTTTGATACCTTTCTATGCCTCCTACTTTTGTCTAAAAGACGCACTAAACCACAATATAATTATTATTGCTGACGAGGATAATATAAGAGATAATAATGACGTAAATGTAAGGTGGTTATAAAAAAACGTAAAATTAAATCGGAAACAGATTTTTGCGTCATAGGATAACCCTGAGGCTCCCACCACACTATTCCAAAACCACTGCAACGCCTGAAAGTCAGAATCAACAGTGGCGACCACCAGAAAAGCACCGAGGCAATGAAGCTCGACGAAGTCCCGGCGAATGAATTTAACTGTCTTGGATCCCGCAAAGAAATTAATCAGAAAAGCATAACGGAGGAGTACGAAAAAAAACCGGCAAAATACGAGTTGGACTCGCGCACGAAGGTTTCTGTACCATTATTCCATAAAACAGCAAAAATCTGGGAGCCTCACTTAAATATTTATTTTATTCTGTTTTTAGTATTTGTTGTTATATCGGCAATATAAATGCTTCATCTGTGTAAATTTCAACTGTCTAGCTATCACGGTTCCTTGGATACATCCTGGTGACAGACAGGCAGACAGATGGACAGTGGAGTCTTTGCAATAGGTTCCAGTTTTTGCCCTTTGGGTACGGAACCCTCAAAATACAAATTTCCAATAACCCTGAGGCTCTAGACAGGTGTTATTCTATCAAGAAAAGTGATTGAATAATGTGAAAAATGTATCAAGCGATATCGTAATATCAGATCATAATCACCAATCATCATTTTGACTATTTGGACGATCGCCATTGCTGATAGGATTTCACTTTGTCCAAAATCTCATAAATATTAAAGATGATACTGTACAATCAACTCATTTTAAATCTATCTATCACAAAACATGGTTCTTACCCTATATTAAAAAAAAACCGGTATGTCTAGATATCTACGCAGTTAAACCAGTAATTCCTATTAGACAATAATAATAGGATGAGCTCCGCAAATGTCAAGATCATCTTAAACAAAAAAAAAATGTGTCTATAATCATATTTGTAGGTAATAAATACACAATTTTACAACGAATTGTGAATTTTAAATGACGTTGTTATTATTTTTTTAAGACTATGTCTATTTCCAATAAAATTAAATAACGATATTCTTCACTAAAAACGTACGTCATAAGTAAGTACTTCCCTTGATTGTCCAAAAAGTTATCGTTGCCTACTATTGCTTTTGATAAAATAATGTTTATTCGTTTAAAATAATATTTATAATTTCGCGCAACACGTTAAAGGCACGCTTCAGCGAGTTTAAATAATTCAGTGCTGTCCCTGATATTAATATTAAGTGACAGGTGATTCCGGGTGTTTATTTTATTTTTATTTAATCTTCGTCGCAAAGTTTAATTTATATTTCCTTGTTGTTTTTAAATGAAATTTAATCATTCATTCAACAATACCTTGACCTGAAACGTTTTTTTATAAAAACATTTAAAAAATATATATTTCTAGTTACGCACTAATCTTCAACTTACGTAGGATGGGTCATATTTATCTCCATGACAAGCTCCCTGGGGATGTCAAAGTAGTCGGGGTCCTTTCCATTAGCAGAAAGGACAAGGGGCAAGATGTCCCACGCCGTTTTGGGAGGCTTCCACCCCAACTTGAGACAAAGCTGCAACAAAATTTATTGTATCAACTTATGGATCGCATGTGTTCTTCGACAGACAGTCAATTAGAAAGCAACGAGTGCTCCGTAGAGATTGTGATTCATGAACATTGCAAGTTAAGTTTTATTGGGTCAAGAATTTCAATTGGAACTTGTTGGTTTAAAATGATAGAATTGCATGTTTTGATAAAATGCAATTGTTGCTGTAGGACAAAGGCCTTTATAAAGATGAAATAAGCATTTTTCGTTATGCTTGCTTATTGCTTGTAGGCTATTTCAGGCTATTCGGACATCCTCACGATGTTTTACTTTACCATTCATTCTGTTTTCAATTTGTACGGATCTGACGCAGAATGTCCCATTCGCACAAAATATCATTCGCATAAAGTTCCATTCGCACAAAATCCCTTTCGCACCATGTCCCAATTGCACAATGTCCCATTCGCACAATGTCCCATTCACAAAATATTCCATTTGGGAGCACCATTCATAAAAAGACAAGTAATATTAAGCACTTGTTTTTGGCACCTGTATTTCTTACTCCACTACAAAATCCTCCATTTTCTCCTCTATAATCGTATCTATGTCGAGCTAGATGGACTAATCGAGTCTGTATGTGTCAAGTAGTTATTATTTTTACATATATTTCTTAACCAACAATAATAAATCCAACTCTACAAAAGACATTAATGACATAACAAACGCTATTACATGAACAAAATAAGCATTACAATTGTGATATCCTAACCAAATAGCCCGTTATACAAGACCGTTTTAAACACGTAATCAGTCATTCTAAAAATAAACAGGCCTAGTAAACTCAACTCTAAACAATAGTAGTGTAAACAATAATGTGTGTTATATGTACGTAGTTTTAGTGCCAGTATTGTTTGCATGTAGCAGGTGCATGGGAACGAGATACGTCAGTTTTGAATGATTTATTTATGTGGGTGCAATAACTGAATGTTTTTCAATGACCATCAATCGTATGATACGATCTAGTGTAAAAGTTTTATTCTGAATAGAGTTGCTACGGAATATGGACGCGGTTTGAAATAATTCGATTGAAGTGCAAATAGGTTTTTGTTTTGAAACTTTTGTGAAATTGGTTTAAAGGTTTATGATATTTTTGTTGTTGTTGGCAGAAACATAAGCTCTTGTAAGCTTATCAATATTAAATACTTTGACTTATGATTCGAACATAATTTTGTTGTGATTCAACTTGTCAAACTCGCCTAGTAGGCGAGTTGGTGGCGTAGGCGAGTAATACTAAATTAGTTATGTAAAAAACCTATGAACTAATATTGTGTCAAACTCCATCTATGTAACATTATTAGTAACATTTTGTTTCAAAGAGCCGGAGACTGTTTATAGTGCTTAAATTGGTGTGACAGTGTAGGTAACCAAATACCTACACTAATGATATAAATGGGACGTTCGGTTGAAAATGTTTGTATGAAACTTAACACACTGGTATACCATGTCCTGGATAAGGTCATAGAATACTTTTTTACTATGTGAGATGAGAATTATCGTGAATCGAGACAAATGGCATGCGATTGGAAAGACCCAATATAGCAGCAATTGAATGTTGTAGGTTGATAAAGATGAGTTTACTTTGGGCACGGGCACCCAACTCCAAGAATGAAAATTTGCTTCGAATTAATTGCACTAGATTGCATGATAAGCTTCGAATTCTTATTGAGTTTTGTGAAATATTAAGATTTTCTAGAGACGATCATAAAAAATGTATATTCTTGTTTGAATAACTATCCTAAGGAGAGGAATATCGGGCTCTTAATTCACAATTTAAAGATTATTTGAATGGATCATTTAAAACTGATGCCAATAGATTGCGCAGTTTTAAATTTCAGAGGCACCCACTCGATTTTTTAAATTTGTTTTGTAACACATTTTGGTACAATGCAACTATATAAACGTGCAAAAATACTATAAAACTTATCGTCGCTGTATCTAAACGGAATAAACCCTTTTACTACGCTAGTTAAGTCGGCACGGTTTCTTTGTATGGGATGAGGCATCTGTATGCTAGTATTAAATTTACGCGAGCGATACCGCTGGTTATTTTCTGCAATATTGGTTGTGCTCACCTCAGTAAACTCGCAGTGCATAGGGTCGCCGAGCACGGTGCCGTCCGGCTGTCGGTAGCCGGCGTAGCTGATGAGCTGGCTGTTCCATATCCTGTAGTCATGCTGCATGTCTGTGCGTTGTGGGAACACCGTCATGGCAGACCTATTGGAAAAAAAATGTTGATTGAGTAAAGTTTTAGTTAAAAATCTGTTTAACTGATTTTTTTCGACAGTAAATTTTAGATTTCGTTCGATTCAAACCGAATGGCGGGTTGAAATACAAGGCAACTCGCTACACAATTGCAAATACATGTGGATGAGATACTGCTTAGCGATTAATGCACTTTGCAGCCGCCATTAAGTTTGCTTAGCACTGTCCTGCCAGACTGCGTCATTAGTACCAGACACTATACCATCATCATCATTTCAGCCGCAAGACGTCCACTGCTGGACATAGGCCACCCCCAAGCGTCGCCACACTGATCGGTCCTGTGCGTGTCACATTCACCGGACGCCCGCAGCCTTGACCAGGTCGTCGCTCCACCTAGTTCATCGTTCAATCCGTTCTGCGAGCAATGTGTCCTGCCCACTGCCACTTAACCTTGGTTCTCTTGCGGATGTCTTAAGTTCTGATTCGATCACGCAAGGAAACTATACCATAGATTTCGAAAAATAAAAATAACATATCTAACCTTTTAAAACATCTTCTATGAAATTTTTAATGGTCATTTTATCCTTTAAATGCAAAAGCGAAGTTGAATAACAGAAGATTGCTGTACAACTAGTAATAAAATCTCACCTAATATTCCCTTTGTTGGTGCTGTATTTCATGTGATTGCACAGCGCTTCGAACATGCCGCTTGTGGTCGTCACTTGCCGGCAATCGAACACCTGTTGCACGAACATACACGAACTTTTACGATTAATTCGTTAAGATGAGATTTTACTTGCTATTTTTGACAGTTATTGACCGACTAGTACATTTGTTGGAGGTTAAGCAACTAGAAAAATCTAGTATATTTATTCCTAAAAATACTGAAATTTGTAATCTATGTCACTCAATATGACATGGCTAAGAGTACCTAATAAGAAGCATCATGAACGGTGTGAACAATATTTCATTTAAACCTTTTACTTGCTGAGTTTCTCAAATAGGGTAGTTGATAAAAATATCAATTTAGTCAGTAAAAAATACGACGATTGCTACACTTTATACTGACAAAGTGACGTCACAGTCCCCACTCCTAAAATTTCATGCGCTTTATCTTTGTCAATTTGGATTTATTTGATAAAGCAAAAAATACGGGGTCCAATATTATTTGATAATCAAACTGACGGACTAAATAGAAGTATAGTTTTTCTATCCTGGAAACATTCCTATTGTAAGAAAACAATATTACGAGTATTAACCGTTGTTAGAGCAATAAAACTGCTACGGTTTAAGTTGCAATAAAATGCATGATGTTCCCATCACATGACATTCGACTAATACTGCAAAGCAAAGGTTTCTTCCCATAAGAACAGAGAATGCACGAGCATTTACCACCACGCTTGCTAGACTAATATTGCCTAAAAATCATAATTTTATGTTGCCCATTGTAAGCACACCTTTAGGTACCTATAGTTAGGTTACCTATACATGAAGCACAAAGGAAAGCTTTATTAGAGTCCGCTGAATACCGTTTGGGAATGTTATACAACATTCCACTCGGATAAAAGAGGGTCAAAATATCAGCTTTATTAAAACTGCAGTGAATTGAAAAGCGGTGTTTTTTGGAGACATCTGTGACACATTTTATTTTTAGTCAGTTAACTTTTTATTTCAGCTACAGATTTTGTGGTTATTTTGCTACTATGATATCTAGGCCTTTATTTTAATTCCTTTTAATGGAAACTTGCTCCTCCCTACTAGTAGAGAGGAGCAAGTTATAATAGTAGTTTATGCAATGGTCATATAATAGGCGTTATTAAAACACGAGCGTGGATTTATCACAAGAGGTGAAGCCGAATGTGATAATAATAACACGCGAGTGTCTATGGACGCGTGCAGCGCGCGCCTTCATAAACAATGACACTACTTTTCTCAATTAAGTCAATGATAAGCGCCAATAAATGAAAAAGTAAAAGATAGCAATTACATATATAATTTTCAATTAAAAAATTCAAATTCATTCCACAAATCCATTTCTTAATTCGTCAAGCTTTAACGAAATTCATTAAAATCTCATCGGCTGTCGGATAAGGATAATCTACGAGAATCTTACCGTAGTAAGATTCTCGTAGATAAATGTTAGGTGGAGTGGTAAGTGGTAGGCAATCTTCGCATCGCTCAGTGTCGCGTTAGCAGGTTGAGAGGTGCTATAGCGAGAGAGCACGATACGCCACAGGGGTTATTCTGAAAGCGAACTAATTTTTTAAATCGTACATAAGTATACAATCTACGCAAAGCGTTTTACAAAATTAGATTATGCCATCCCTACGCGTAATCATCTCTGTCCCTTCCAAATAAATTAGGATAAATTAGATCCGAGAATCTCCCTACACAGTATATACCTTACCTAAGCAGTTTAACCGATTTCAATTCATTTTAAAATAGGTAGGAACTCCAGATCAATTAAACATAATCTTCATCTATACTTAGAGCTGTCAACACGGAGATTAATTGATGATTATGACTAAGCATCTTATCGTATTGATAGATTAAAAATACATTTTGCGCATCACTGGATTCTTTCAAGTTTACAAACTTTAACCCATCGGTTGAAAATGCTGATATCATTCGTTACATTAAAAATATTGTACATGAAATATGATTTTGAATACCTATTTATTTTGATAATATTTTACTAATTCATAAAAATATCCTATCATAGAAATCTTTCTCTTCTTAAATCTTATATTTTTTCATTGCTAAAAGAAAAGTTTCTTTGATGCTAGAAGAAACAGAGATTCTCAGAATAGTCCCTCAAGACCGAGTCTATAATCAAATCGTTCGTCCCGATTAACTGAAGCAATCTGTTTAAGCCGCGTAATTACAAAACGTACTCGCAAACATCACAAGGATTTAGCAGTCGTCTCTGGTAATGCCGATTTGAGTCACCCTCATCCTTCGCCGACCGAGAGTGAATGGAAATGAACGAATGAATTAAAGTCGTTACGACTGTTTGCGGTTCTAATTTTCAAAAATATTGAGGTATAACTTTCAAAAATATTGAGGTATAACTTTTTTTAGAAAAACTATTAAGAAAAAAATAAAAATGAAAATCTTTTCGTTGGTAAGTGCTTCACTTGAGAACGGCTGGATCGATTTAGTTATTTTATTTCTGTAATAATCTGACAAAGGTTCATTGGGCAAAATTGTGCAATTGCTTTTCTCTATGGGATATCTATTTGGAGTCAGTTTAGACAGGACAACGTCTGCCAGCGAGTTTGAAATATGAATATTGGCGATTTAAAATAAAATTCAGAACCTTTACCTAGAGGTCCAAAGGACTCCTTCAAATATTTCAAGGCAAATCAATTTGTTAGTCAAAGAGAAACTAAAGCAAACGAAAATGTACTCGTGTTCAGCCATTGTTCAAGTCAGGCTTGAAACAATTATTATTATCGTCACTAACTCTAAGTTGAAACAATCAGACAGCTAATTGTACTCATTCACAGAATTCTGGAGGCATAACCAGTAAATGTCTTAGGCTGTATATTCAGAAATAAGTCTTGTGTAAGAGAAATATGTTGGTTAAATTTTATTTCACTTATTACCCACCACTATTTGAAGATACCTAATTGAATGGACCTATAATCTTTTTTTATTATCCTTTATTTTTATTTTTTTTAAATAAAAAACTTTGCCCCACACTAGGATTTTATTCCTGTATCGTGGATGCGTTT
Organism: Orthosia gracilis; assembly: GCA_947562075.1. NCBI lineage: Eukaryota > Metazoa > Arthropoda > Insecta > Lepidoptera > Noctuidae > Orthosia > Orthosia gracilis. Next base: position 19,545,378 of record OX387274.1, read on the forward strand.
ACAAACATTTAAACTCACATACACAAGACACCCAGATCCGGAAAACTATCTGTAGGTCATACAAATATTTGTTTCGTGCGGGAATCGAACCCGCGACACGCAGCGCAGCAGCCGATCGCTCAACCACTATGCCAACCGTGTCCTCAAATTCAATAAATAGGAACGGCAGTAGCTTCAAATGCTTCTAAAATCATTGTAAAAAATATCTGAAACTTATAGGCCGGCCGCTTAATTGGGACCGCTCTTAAGGTAGCAAGAGTGATGTTGACACCCATCAGCGACCTATCGACTGAAAGGTCACTACACCAGCGGCGACACTAACTCCTCCTATATACTTTTATGTTCTATGAAGTTTTAATAAATACACCCCATTCTGTACTGCGCTGCTACTTCTGAACGGTCTCAGTTACGTGGTCGGTCGTTGTTTTAGAGATACACTCTTATTTATTTATTTTATTATAGACCTTGCTTTTGCAGTGATGTTCTTATTATGTCACGTATAAGACATAATAATCACAGTACAAATATTTATAAAAAAATGTATCTCGGTAAAAACAGCGTGTATGTGGTCGTCTTATCACGTAGAGCTATGACCTAGAAGCAATTTTAGAATAGACTGAAATAAAGGATATATATTTAAATAGAATCTCTTATTGCGAACTTTCCAAGAAAGATTAGAGGAAATTGTGAAAATCTGAACATTTTCAAGCAACAATTAAATTGGCTATCTACAGTAAAGACCTCGTGAAAGTCTGGTGGAACCCTCACGGAAAACTAAACGTTAATTGCCTACAGTTTTTTTTCTCAGGACGAAATGGGAGTTTTCTCATTAGAGTCAGCAAATTCATTTAGTGCCCGTTTTTCTTGCAGTTCACTGAAGACTATGCTAGGTAAGAGGAACTGGTATAATTGATTCTTGAGTCCTCGGTTTTGCTGTTGAGTTGTCTGTTTTTGTTCAGAAGTAGATATGTTGGCAGTGGACGACCCACTGCCAACATATCTACTTACCTATTTAAAGAATAATGATCATAATATAATTGATACGAATTTATGTAAATAATATGAGTGATATGATAAATGATATGGGTTTATTCGTTGACGCTGTAGATAGTATCGAAAAGATATTAAAATATTCTTTTATCTTTTTTCTTTTCAGGTATGTAAAAACAGTACTCATTAAAAATGTATAAAGGAATAAATTATTATCAGTACAAAACATTCACAAGCAGTAGCACTTTTCAAGCGTTGAACTCTTCTGAAAACATACCTAACAGTGTCTGAAAAACTACAGATAAAATTCACTCTGGATATACATTCACAAAGAGAAAAATTGAATTCGAAAGGACAGTTAAAACAAAAGGTAAAAAGTGAGAAACGTTAAAACAACTGACTTCACTAATAAGTTCTTTTACATTTTCATTATGTAATATTCTCGCGTAAAAGAAAATTTAGCCGTCTAGAAATGGCCAGTCAGCAAATGCTCATTACAGTTTTTTTCTCTCGCTAGGAGTAACGAACTAAAATTGTTCTAACAGCTCGTAATGACAATGTTGTTCTACTACAATTTGAGAAAACTTGGGAAAACTCGGTAAAGAAAAGATGAGAATGAAATATAATAATTGTGCCCATCTTTCATGTTATACTTTTAATTCAACTCAAGTTTTGTTTACGAATTTTCTTACGCGTTTTTATTATAAATCTGAAAGTTGGGATGGATGTGCGTGGATGTATGTATGTTTGAACTCAATCACGCCAGAACGGCTGAACGGATCTGGATGAAATTTGGCACAGAGATAGATTATAGTCTGGAATAGCACATAGACTTCTCATCCCGGTGTAGTTGGGATGAGAAAACACTTTTCACGCGGGCGAATGCCCTGGCAGTTAGTATTCCGTAATACATATTTGTGAAGAATGTATGTAAGAAGTAGGTATATGTTATTTCAAGCAACTATAAATATCTTAAATACTGTCACATTAAAAACCCGTCTTTTAGATAATCTAAAAACATATACAGCCGGGCAAAAAAATATCAAGGATAAACCTGCACCACACAAAATAAAAAAAAAACCTGTTTTTAGCATCAAACTCATGTCCCTGATGATGACGTGACAGCAGATGGGTTAATACGAATACTGTAACTTTTCCTTAACAATCAAAATTATTTCTGTTCTATTGTATCAAAATCCTCATACCTGTAACTTAGACCACTGTATCCTTCCGATGCATCGGCTAGCATTCCTCCAAGCCAACTTGGCGCCAAACACCAGTTCTGTGGTAGTCAGCTGGTAGGTTCCAGTCTTCGCCACCTCTTCCTGGACCACCTTCCAGCGAGCTTCGTGGGCTGGAGTGTTGGCTCTGTTATAGAAAAACCATAGCAACTGAGTTTGGAAGTTCATTTCTGCTAACTAGGTACCTAAATACCCCTTAATTTATATGGGACAACGACTTTTACAAAAAGTTAGGGCCAGTTTTTTTTAACGTAGTTAATTGAACCAATGTTTAAATATTGTTTCAACTTTCGTTAAAATGCCCTTTATTTTCAATTGTTAGCCTCACAAACTATCAAATAAGTAGGAGAGTCAATTATTTGACCATTTGTTAGACTTACAATTAATGAATAAACGGGTTTTACCGAAAATTTAAACTTTTGGTTAGAATATTTAACCATTGTTTAACTACGGATCAATAAACTGGACGTTTCTCTAGCGTCTTCTTTGATATTGGACCATAATAACTGCCGCGTTCTATCGGGCTAAATCTTTTATGATTTACATATAGAAGCTCGCGATAAACAAATTGGTGACCATAACACTAGTTACTTTCTTTAACATCGCGTTAACACAATAAAAGACTTATTCAGAGCAGGAATAGTTACGTAATGTCAAGTCAATGCAAATTGAGTAATGGACTGAATGTAGCTATTTCTAATGTCCACGTGTTTCTCTTTCGCATAACAATTCCTTTGAGTCATCTTAGATGTTTTACTACACGGTATATTTATTTAAGAAGTAGTATACTTAAATTTCTACGTCTTAGGCCAGGTTCACATTGGATCGTACCGACAGTTTTACCGGAACGACAAAGGTGTCGGATGCAAATTGGCTATGTATTTCAATAGCGCTGTTCACATTAGGGCGACCCGATAAAACTATAGGCGACGATACATTTACCGGACATTCAAGCACGATTTCTGTCGGATTGGATTTAATATTGGCATATTGCTTTTAATAGCGCCGTTCACACTTGTCGCCGGCTCGTAACGTAAAACAATCTCAGAATCTTGTATTTTGCGATTCCCTTAACTTTCGCAAAATCGAAATCATCAAAGGTACGAATAGACATCCCTAAGTAATTATAGAACTAATCACTTCTTAAATCGCTTATTAACGTTTGAAATATTCCAACATTATTACGCTCCGCAAAGATTGGATGAACCTAATATTTCCTCTTTCTTTTTTTTATTTCATAATTTTACTTTTTTACCACATTACAACCAGAACGTTGTCGTCGTCCATTGTACACAGAAACAAACAACTACTTTATTGCGGTCCGGGCATAACCCACACCATAACCCGATAGTCGGCCAACGGTTAAATTGTCGGTCCGACCTTATGTGAACCCGCCCCTAGAAAGCACGTTAAATCGTTGGTCTTGGCTGTCATGTATAGATCTTTGACAGTCATTATGGGTAGTCAGTACCCAAGGAAACCGAAACCGCCTTGCCAGTTACAGCTCCAGCCAGTTAGACTGGCAGTTATGCTCAAATGCACAGAACTTGCAAATGAACAGGGGCTGGTAATACCAGTTTTTTTACCAGTGGCTAGTCGTGCGCATTACGACACCCGAACCGCTGCGGCAACAATAGCAGCAGTCCAACAATAAACGTCTCAATTGAAAGAATATTTAGAGTCGAACATCCCAAACAAAGCACAGTCTTATATACATGTTACATAAAATTGTAAAACATACAGCAGCAATAAAATTTTAGTACCCAAGTTTGGCCTAAAGCAATTCTAATATGCGAATTGTTACAAAACATCACATATTGCCTTGAAAGTCAAACAGCTCATGTAATCTCGACGTTCTGTACCCTAACTTTATGGGGCGAATAAAGCCTTAAGTAATGCTCAAATCCCTTGAAGCAATTTATTGCAAATGGGAGCCTAAGTTTATCAACTAACCAGTCAGGGTCTAGAACAAAATAAACCAACTGGATGTACATAGCCCCTGTTTTTAACACACTTTTCTCCAGTTATTTTTAAGTCACTTTGTAATAAAAGGCGAACTACTCAATGTCAAGACCAGATTGTCTACTTGTACATTGTATTTTGACCTATTTCGATCACATAATGCGAAGACGAGATAGAAGCTTAGATAAACTGGTTATTGTTGGCAATACCGAAGGGAAAAGAGCACGAGGCCGTTTGCCAACATGATGGTCAGACCATGTGAAAGAAGATACGTCCTCAAGCTAATTTCAGCAGGTGGTGATGGCAACTTTGGACCGCAATCGCCGTCAGTTGGGATTGATCATAACAAAACTGCTTCAGATGTTAATGTTTTTCTAGTACCTATTATATAAGTGCACAATACATGAGTGTGTACTTTTATTACTTTATACATGTACGTAGTATTGTATGTAGTCCTATTCTCGGTGCATCGTCTATGTATATATATGAATTTATTAATGTATGTACTTATGTGAATATTCTAAAACAGTTAAAGAAAGACTTTCGCAGTTCGGAGACTTATTTCACAAGTGTACATGTTGCAAGTCCCCTTGAGGCCAAACCTTTACTATCTGTATTGTATTGGAAGCTCCATCGGGATTCTGGTCAAACTTTTTTTTTAAAGAGTAATTATAGAATTTCTTGTGCGTTCTTCTCCATAAGAAGCTACTTTTCCGAATGTACGGTAAAATCAATTTTTATTACTTGTAAATTTTTATTGTTGACGTTCAATAGTACCTCTTGGTGGCCTATTTTAAATAAATATATTTGACTTCGACTTTGATCCTCAGTAATGAGGAATCAATTAAAGAAGAAGAATAATAGAAGGCGAGCCTATTACCATCGACCGGGCACATATTCACACTCCGGGTTGCTACTGAGAAATACCAGATGAAAAACCCAATAACACTTTGCCTCATCCAGGAATTGAACCCAGTACCACAGGCCAGTAGTAATGGTTGCGACCGCTAGACCAGCGACGCAATCTACCAACTGTTATATTCAAATTCTATTACAAACGAAAATTAAACTTGTCTTTTGTGCTCTGCGAGGATTTGGTTTCTGTCAAGCAAAGTGCAACTGAGAATGCATTAATTAATTTTGCACAAATTCCACATTCTTGAGACGGCAAGAGTCTTATTCAAACAAAAGGAATTCTCGAAACCTCTTCCTTACCAGGATCTAGTATCAACGTTTTAAAAATGATAAAATTTCCTTCTCTCCAAACCTTATAAAAGAAAATAAAGGTTGTTAGACGTCAAAACAAGTCCATATGAATTGCTCCGTACTCTCACCGGGATATTAGCATAATATTCGTATAGAACAAAAGTTATTTTTACGATTATACGAGTACGAGGTTATAATTTTCTTTTGTAGGAAAAGGTTTTCATTTTCAGGCAGCTGTGTACATTTTGATTATGTAAACCAGATAAGTTATACTTCAATGACTATAGGATGTTTATAGTCACTGTGGGCTGTGCCTAAAATATGTCAATCAAAAAAACTGTCCAGCTGTGAGCCTTAATTTATGTAAGGAAAATTTGTATTCGTTTTCTTTTTTATTAAAAAAAATACTAGCACGATATCGTCCGTCGCCTTTACAAAATTACTGAGCAACAGTTAGTCGTGCGCGAACATCAAATCCTATATTTGTTGTCAACGGTAGATTAGTCTCTTATTTTATTGTAGGGGCCATTAAATTGACCGTTAGATAGATTTATACGTATTGAAAGGCACGTTCCATAGAATTCAGTCTTAATTAAATGGTGATGATGCGATGAGTCTTTTCAAGTTTATTTATTCATTCATATTCAAGTTCATGGCTCAAATGTTATCTGTAGTACCTAGTATGTATGTAGGGTAAGATGGGATTTTCATACGAATTGCGGTTGTAAAAGTCCCTAACTGAATAAATCGCACTGCTAGATTAATACTGTATCAAAAAAAAAAATATATCAATTTGAGATAATTCATTTTTCATACGTTGGGCAGTTGCCCGGACCAGACACAACACCCGTCTGGTCGCAGGATGCTCCCTTTTCAATATATCTTCGCATCAATAACACCGTCGTTAAAATGGTCCAAGAAACAAACAAGAGACGGCGCTACAAGTCACTTTTCATGATTGACTGACAGTTGTAACCTCCCCCCGCAGCAACAATCTTTAGTTACCGCTGAAATTCTAGTGCAGTGGACGGGTCGCTTTGCGTTTTAGGCCGCATTATTTTGGATTGCAACGTTATTGATGAAAAAAAAAAAAGTTAACTTTTATTTCGAGTTAACACATTATTTTTGATTAACAATTATTCGATTTCAATTAATATTTAGGACATGGACATGTTTAGGACATTCTTATTGGTTTAATAAGTGATTTTAGTTTTAATATATTTTTGTTGAAAAATTTTTATTAAATAGTTTTTTTGTGGCAATTTATTTAAATTTAAATAAAATATTGTTGTTAAGGTTTCACTAGTCGACGCCACGAACTATTTTGTGCGCGAGGTTATAACACGTGCGAAAGATATAGATGCTGTGATGAGCAGTAAGAAGCTAGCTCGCGTACGAATTGGCACTTTTGCAAATTAATACTGGTAGTATTAAAAATCGCCCGTTCAAACAGTCATGTTAAAGTCTAAATAAAAAAGATCCTCTATGATTTAACAAATAATTTTGAGTTCTACATTCTGAGTGATTAAAATAAATTAAAGTTCTTTTACTTCAATATAAATAGACTTTGTTTATTTGTAGCATGAAGCGTGGGCGACTACTTGTTGATAATGGCGACCAAAATTACGTCCATCGATCAGCAGGACAAGGAAATCAACGAAACCGTTGAAAAAACCTAGATCCTTTTGAATCCTTCACCTTCTTTGTTGAATCCAGTGACTACAAAAAACGAATTGTCCCAAAATGATGCTAACGAAGCTGCGAAAGAGTAACCGGATAATTCACCATCTGTCGTTCAAGAAAACATCGTCAACAATACAGTGAGTACGTGTGAATCGAAGACTGCATCCAACCAAAGAAGATACTACATTTCACCCCTGCACAGTGATTAGAACAATTTTGATGATTGGAACTGCGATCTTCATTTCTGCGAAGCACAAAAAACCTCTTACCGAAAAAACTCTGTTATTAATGAACTTCAGCAAGTTTCACTTTTGAATAATATTCTTTGTAATCTGACTGTGACGGATGAATACTAGAATATTTACAACCCCTCTTTAGTTTCGAAGCTGTTATTATTCATTGAAAAGAGCAAATAAATTGATGCAAATCGTATTGAGATTCTTGTCAATGAATTGGGTAAAGTTATTTATCTGATCTTAGAAACATTCCTGGGTCAACGGGTAATGTGCGGTTAGTTTCCTTCAGGTGCAGCCACGAGACAGCCAAATAATTTTTCGTCAAGTAGCTCTTCTACAAGTAGTTCCAGTTCATCTTCCAGCGTATCTTCATCAAGTAGCTCAGATGATGAAGCAGAAAATAATTTAAATCTCATTGCTTCTGCTAGTGGATGGGCAGGTCAAATAACTACATAAGCAAATGCTTCAGAAGTAGAGGAAATTGCAAGAGGCAAGAAGAGGGTGAGATGTGTAATTGGGTTATAAAAAAATAAGTGTTTATGTTTTTCTAACTAAGTTTTAATTACTTCTTTTGGTAAATACATTCATTGTCTTTATTATCTGGTTTTACTAATTTCCTAACCTTAGTCTAAAATAATAGTTAAAATTGTGTAAAATTATCTGAACTCCAAAGTTACCTAAAACTATAAAAAAAAAGTCAAATAAAATTGAAATAAAATATTTCACTAATAACTACACAACTAAAAATGAGTCTTATTTAAAAAATAAAATGCTCAGGCTATACAGTATTAACTCAAATATTGGAAATAACTTAATAACCTGCAATATTTGAAACAATTTTCATATACAGAAGTTCATTAATTTTATTAATAAGCTTCAAACAGTGTTTACTTTTTTGGAATCTATAACAGGAAGTTAGTATTCAGTTTTCTGTCGATTCTGAAAAAAGCTTCATTTTGTGTTGATATACTGTTAATCTAGCAGTGCGATTAATAATAATAAATAATATAGTACAGTACTGCAGCGGCCAGCAAAAAAGGCATTGATGGACGAACGTGTTAATATGGGCCAAGGCGAAGCCGAGGCACACATACGTAAGTCCATTAATGCCTAGTTGTGGCCAAGGCTTGTGTCTAGAACTTTTCTCAAATAATGCGCGGAAATTAAAACTAAGCAGTACCTAGAACTCATTTTGTCAAATACAATTACTTTTCAAAATCAATGACGAAACCGCGTTAAGTCGTTCATTTGATTTTTTTTACAATAAACAGCTAATTTGCAAGCCAGTTCGTAATTTAATTTTTTTTTTTTTTTTCGCCCTTCGGGCAATAATTTAAAAAAATCCTTTGATAAGTTACCTCCTTGGTTGTCAGGTTTCGGAGTAAAAGATCGTTCCATTTTTAAATGACACGACAGATATCGAGTTTACTATGTAATTTTTTTGGCCGCCGGACGACGGATATGGATTTTCATACAACTTTTGCCGGCCGCTGCTCGCATGTATTTGTCCAGTACAGCAATTTCGATTTATCTCGAAGAAGGTTGTCAAAATAATGCTCAAATTTCCAAGCATGTTTGAGAAAAGTATATTTTTGTGACTCTGCAGACGCGATACAGTAGTGCAAACCTAGATAACAGCTTTCCTTTTAATTCAACTTAATTTTTAACTTCTTACCTGCGTATAGACGCGAAGTACTGTCCAAGAAAATCCTTGGCATCGTTGAGAACTTCCTCGGGCTCTCTTGGCACTTCCCCGCGGCCAGGGATGGCCATCAAACTGCCAAGGCACGCCTTTTCGTTGCATAGCGATGGCTGTTGACAAAAAAAAAACCCTTTACAAAATGTTTAATTCAAAATCTGATTATCTGTCTTGGTTACCGATAATGTTCTACTAACTGCTACTTATCACTTTTATACGCCAAAACAAATCATTTCCAACATATATTTTAATCACACACACAGAAAATATTTGCAAATTAATTCATTTTCATCTTCAATAGTTAACTGCTGTTTACGCAGACAAAAATATTCTTTTAAAGCGCCAAAACAAATGAAAGTTGACATTCAATGAATATTTTACTCGTTTTTCAAACAAACAAAATTCCTTTCGTGCATTCAGCCAGTACGGTTGTGAGAATTACTGACAAATACTTTTTCGTTTTGTTTGTCCTAGTATCATGGAATAATGAATGAATGACGGTTTTAAAATAACTGTCAAACTCATTCATAACAGCATTTTTCCAAAGAATATTTTTCACGGCTCAACTGAATTCCGCCTTTATTAATACGACGTGGAAGTGTCTAAGATTAGGGCCAACAAATTTGAACGACTGTCGTGCTAGCGATACGAAGAAGAGGAACACATAAGAATATTCATAATAATATATAAAATGATTAAAGAATATTTGTAAAAATATCGACATTGTTTAGTATTTGGTTCACCATCAGCCTTTTTAGTATTCCCACTGCTGGCTGGCTGCATGTAGCGACGATACGTAAATCGGGGCCATTAACACTGGGCCACCACTGCACTCGCGTTGCTCGAGCATTTGCTTGGCACATACTTTTTTAGAGATGTGCAACTTTTTGGTGTATAATAAAGTATAGTCTATTCTGTTCTGTTCTTTTCTATTCTATTCTATATTTGAATGTTATATAGAGAATTCTAATTTAGACTTTGCTATGGAGTTGATAGACAGTGTCGAGATTTTTATAAATAGATTATTTGGCAAAATAATCAATTAAAATACGCCAGTAGCCAGTCTGAAAAACCTACAACTAAACTTGTTTTCCCTGCATTCTTGGCAGTTCCCCGCGAACTTATTTAAAAAGTAGACCAGCAGTCATTTCTTTTATTATTTTAAAACAACAAAGTCATGAAGAGCAAGAAAATGAGATTTCAATCTGAGAGCAAAATAAGTATCTAGTGCATTAGTATTCAGCTGTAAGTACTAGATTCTGTTTTATCTGACTGTATAGGTTTGGATCTTATTAGTAGGGAAAATGGATACGCCATTTTCTTGGAGAAAATTCAATGGACGCCAGGCGTCTGCCACGAATGAACTGTTTATTTGCCTAGATATTGTTGTTTTCATTAAAATGCGGACTTTCTGGGTATAAAATATTGTTGTTTGTTTATAATCGCCCTGAAGCTTTTATCATAAGTCTTTGTAAATACTTGGACAGAATATCCATTTCTGAAATTATTTAAACAATTTTACGTTGCTGTTTTTTTATTCACTAATAGTGCCCGGCACGTAAGTTGGCACGTTAGTTGGGGGTAAGTTCGCGCATATGCCGCGAACAGACCAACCACCAAACAGAACGAACGGAACGTGGACGCAACACGATTCAACGTCGATACTCGTGTCAACTGACCAACCAATCGCGCGCTCGGAACAGTCCTAAACGTTCCCCGCGCCCCGCTTCTGAACCAAGATACCTAAAAAACGACTTCTGCGCATCTAAAGGCTCTTGCCAACTTACGTGCCGGGGATTATACGGCAATTTAGTTATAAGGAAGCGACATCAACACAGTATTATGGTATTACTTATTTACCTTTTTGAATCAAATAAAATTAGATCTCCGTTTACGTTATAAAATAACCTATTACCGATCACGTTAAAAAGACGCGCATTCTCCTTCGACTCGCCGGCAAACCCAATAAAAATGGATGTCAACAAAAGGTCTCATAAACGTCTCATAAAATCGGTACCCTATTCTTTACCTAAAACATGTTTTTCACATAAAAATAAACTTTAATAACATCGGCCTCAATTACGTAAAGAGCAAGGATCACAAATCGTTCTAGCTCGGTAGGTAAATAATTTTTCTTCGTGGGTTGAATATTGAGTGTGTAGGCAGGTTGCACACCGAACCACTGAAGTCAGAGACAAGCTGTGGACTACATTATTCATGTCTTTAAGGATCGCCGCGCACTAGGCAGCCTGGATGTCTCGGCCAGGCTGCGGCAACAGAAATATTGAGCAGCCAATTATTTATTTATTTACTAAAACTGCAAAGAACAAAGGCGGACTTAATGCCTTAGGTATAGCAGCTAATCGACGGCAATTTGTATCAAAACTCATTTTGTGATAGTATATTATAGATAGAAGTACGTCTGGCTGCTTCGACAATTGCGTGGAGACCACGATAACTAAATTGGATACTCATGGCAGCCACATTCGCTACATTCGCTCTGGCTGGGCAAAGTCAATGGGCTGCCGAACAATCAGGCCGTTCTACTACGTTCTACGGCTTGCAATTTACGTAATATGTTGGCTGGCTGCGCAGCCAGGCTGCTTAGTGCGTGGGGGGCCGTAGTCAGGGTAGCCACGCGCAGCCTTTAATAAGTGGCTCGTTTGTGGAAAGCCTTTGTGGCTGAGTATGGAAAATACTCTGTGGCATACGCCACAAACTGCGTGGTAGATAACTTCATTACGTAAAAACGGTCGCGTTCCATAACCGACCGAAGAGCTTGTTTACTCTGGAAGTTTTTTGCATTATCCCTTTAAAAGTTTGTCTCGATTTTTGTATGGGATGTGTGGAGTACGTTAGTTTTGTTGATCTATATAAGTTTATCGCCTTAACTTTGGTTTTTGGTGTGTAAAATATTTCAAATGTTTTGTGATAGATTTACAAAACTCATACATAATCTGGTCTTTATTGTTTTTAAGCTTGCAATGCTGTTCTTGGATAAATTTTGTAAAGCTACTTTGGAGAAGATGCAATATATCCTAACTACATACCTATCTATCTTTTTACTATTGCAATATCCTTAGCGATAACAATCACCGTTGCCATAATAAGTCCGTTGCTATGATGATCCCCTCACACACTCCTACAATTTTAACGCCTTCCTTTATTTTATGAAGTTCCTAACTGAATCTCAAATATTTTTACCTCCATATTTTATGAGTAACAGCAATATTTTCACGCTGTGTAACCATAAAAAGGAAAAACCTTTAAAACATGATGGGGTTTTTATAGCGTTTCAATCATTTCACGATACAAATTCCCATGGCGTTTATCACTAGTAAAAAGGTTTTATATTGGACAACCTTCGAAGTGATAAAATAAGGAGTGCTTAAAGTATGTTTTCCGCACTATTTTTACAAAATAAAAATTACAAATGGCGTGCTGTAATTTAGATGAATATGATTTGTTTGACGAAGACGAAGACGACGCCTGGGGGAGGCCTATGTCCAGCAGTGGACGTCTTTCGACTGAAATGACGATGAAGATGATTTCTTTTATTTCTTTTTAGGATTGTTAATGATTGGAAATAGTTTATTTCGAAGCAATTTTTAACTACCTACTTTTCCTACCTTTAACTATCAGCAAAATGCATGGTGGTATTTCAGTCTCACGATGTTAATGATAATGGCGAAAAATAATGTTTTATGCTCTGTGTTTGTTTATCATATCGATCACGTAAGGAAAAATGGACTATATCTACACAGGCAGTCTGAATGTAAGTAGCACATCACGTAAAAAATAACTTGCCAACTAATGAAGGTGAGATGAAATGCGTTTTGACGAATGTTTAAGTGCCTAAGCCTTACCTTGTGTATTTTGTCACTTATTTTCCTAAAAAGTTGATGTGTGAAGAAGACTGCAATAACCGTACAATTTTAATAGTTTTGATTTGATATTGGCAGCTTGTAATAAATCTCATGGTATGCATTGAAAGATCCTAACCATATCCTTACACTTTTAAACTTACATAAACAACATAAGGTTTTGAATTTTCCAGTTATTAAATAAAATTGGTAGATATAGGTGATACCTTTAAATATATTTATAATCTCCTTATGAATAACTAGCTGCTGTCCGCGGCTCTACCCTCGTAGTTTTTTTATTTTTTTATTTTTTATTATAACCTTTGTGTAATTCTGTTGTATAAACTACGTTACTGAGGTTTCATCAAAATCCGTTTAGTAATGTTTGCATGAAAAAGTATCAAACTTTCACATTCATGATATTAAATTAAATTAAATTCAAAATCTTTTATTTCAGATAAAGTCAATAGGATTAGTAACAATTTACTTAAAAAAAACTAGTGTTAGTAGGTACAGATATAAAACTAAAACTAAAACACATACAGCTACACTTCAGCGTGGAGCTGCATCCGCCTCGAACACACTGAGAATAGAGTTGGTACCGCCGCGAACACGCGTCATCAGAGAGGCACATCTTCATCAGAACGAAACCATCAATGTTTGTGTCCGCAAACATCCCTGACGCACTGCAACGCCACGACAGCCTCAACAGTACTCTCAGTGCATTATATTGGACGCGCAGGTCGCTGTAGGCCCGCTGAGTGAAACTGACCGCTGCAGACCGACAGGCTGCACGTGTAGAAGGACTGACAGTAAGCTTTGAAAAACGTTACTTTTACTGGCTTCTTGCAAACCTGCGGGCCTGCATGTTACAACGAACAGCCAGCGACCTATGTTCCCTCTCAAAGTCACAACTATCTTTAAGTTTTTCCGTGATCCAGTGGCCTAGGCATTTAAACTTGTCTACCCTTCCCAGTAAGTAGGATTATAAACTTATCGAAACTACAGCTAAATTACTTACTTTTTCATAAAATATTTTCCTTATGCCTACTAAAAATATAGCCATAAAAACTGCTCAAAGCATTTTATTTTCCCCAGCAGTATCTTGTTAAGGACAGTTCGCAAACAAGCTTGGACCAATTTCGCCGATCGCGTTGAATAGTAACAAGTTGACTCTCGTCACTTTAACGAACGTTAAGCTTCATCGAGGCCTGTTCGATAAACTTCGATTAGTCTTCGTTTAGAGTTAAGGGGAATAGGATTTCTACTGAGTTTCTGATTGCATGTATTAGGCCCAATTTCGAGTTCGTTAACACGTTAGCTGCTATATTTGGTTGAATTAATTTTAAGTAATTTATTTCCAAGTTATGTTTCATGTTTATGAGCACCTGCTAAAGGAGGTTCTTCATCATCATCAAGAAATACAGAAAATATTTTAGTTATGACTCGCAGACAAGACAAGACACACACAAGATAAAAGAAAAAAACAAAAACTGGGCAGCTGGTTGATAAAATGCCTGCTAGAGAAACGGTGTTAAATTGATAGAAATTCCTTAGACTTTGGAAGCGAGAAGACAAGGGATTTGGTCCTTGTGTGGCTTATTCGTAGGAAAATACTTCTGGACTACGGCCTTTTCCTATGAAACCGTAGCGTGAATCTACTTTGTATCTCAACTGCCAGCGCATCATGCCACATGGCTGAAGACTGATGAAGTTGGATTGCAGAGAACTTTATAAACTATGTCTATTACCCGCCTCGCGAATATAAAACTGTGAAGAGGGTGTGGAACGTGAATGCCGCCATTTTGGAGTTTGAAGAATCATCAGCTCGCCAGTCTTCGCACACGTGAGTTGGCTTCATTCCCATACTACTAATTACTCAGTTTTAATCCGTGAATAATTGCCCGCTTTTTTTTTGCAATAATTGCCAAAACCTTCAAATACAGACCAATATTTATAATAGGGACAAACTTTTAATGAGGTTTCTCAAAACGCTGAAACAATATGTTTTAGTCATTTAAATTACATCTTCTTATTATCTACAAAATTGATTGCAATCTGATGCAAAGACGAGGTGAATGCTCTTTGATAACATCTGCATAATTACATAATTTTATTTACCGACACTACTTAGTAATAGATCGTGTATATTTTTAGTTTATGATGTACTATCTATATAGTAACTGTTATAATATGGTACTGTTATTTTAATCTAAGACAAATATGGCAACATAAATATTTGTGTAAAGTGAGTTGCAATACCAAATACAAAACAAATAAGTAAATTAATACATTTTTATTAGTTTACTTTAATTCATCAATTCAGCTGAAAGAGGTCCATAGCTGAACATTTAGCTCAGTCAAGATAACTGAGCACCCGAAATGTCAATGTCACTGTGACGTTCGACTCTCGCTATTGGCTCACAAGGCGAACGCGGGGCGCCGCGCGGGTAGGCGGGAGTGGGGTTGTTTAGCATGTCGGGTGCTCAGTTATCTTGACCGAGCTATAGGCATGTTCAGCAGTGGATATCAGCTTTTTTCTTCAGCTCTGCTCCCGTGGCGTATCTCATAGGAATAGTGCGTGTTATCCAGCGTATACACCGTTTTTTTGGTCGTTTAAATCCCGTGGAGAGACGATCCGGTACATGAACAGTATCAACAGTATCGATTTGTAAAGATAAAACTAAAATATTGTTTTAAAAAATCACAAAAAAATAAACTAACTTCCAAAGCAAAACACTAAAACATGTGCAAAAATTACTTTCGTTTCGGCAGTCGGTCGGTTGCAAAATGATAAAATAAGAGGTATTCAAGACAACGTCTACCGATTTTTGCACGGGATTGTAAAGAACAAAATTTAACGGAGTACACCTTAACAGTAGCCTATGGCACACATCAATACTGAAGCATTTTATTATTGAAAGAATTTTCTTAATCAGATTATGTAGTAAAGTACCAACAGAGTTCACCTTTTACGAACGTACCTATCCATAAACAATTTGACCTCATCATTTTTTTTTTAAATACTGTGAATCAATTATAAAGCAATCAAAACAGACCTACGTACTGTCATATAGGTCCCAACATACTAGTTATTACTGATTCGCGTACCGTTTTCACATTCCAAGTTTGAAAACTTTCTGAAACATTGTGTAGTTTTTCTTTAGCAGCCTAAAGAAAGCTAGCATTCTAATTATTTTCTCATTATGCTGACACAGCCGTCGGTAGCACGCGTGACAAGGCATAATCTGCTAAGCTAAAATATAATACTTAATGACCGAAGATATTAGAACACCTTCATACTTTCATACCACTAATATTATTAAAAGAAAAAAGTTTATTTAGCTCAAACTTAGAGGCGCATAGAAAGTTGTCTAGACAAAAGAAACAAAAAAAAAATAAGAAAAAAAATTACATTGAGAAATTTTGCCTCACGGCTGTGCCAAATAGGTCCAGTTTACCAAATTCCAGACAACTAATATATAGTTGCCTGACACTGGTTTTTATTCTGAACTTCCCATGGAATGAATGCCATACGGATGTAAATCAGATATGTTGTAGTTTTTCACCAAAAATTGCGTAAAGGTCATCCAATGACTTTAGACGTCAGAAGAGTGGTCTTCAATTCGTGATGAAGTGTCTTTGAAGTCTATATTATTCATTATGATATGACAAATACATTATTAGATATCCATTGTCTCATTCTCACTTCCGATGTGATTAAATAATGCTAAACAGTTTGTCATAATGGATAAGAATTAATCAACTGCGTAGTCTTTATCCAACAATGTTCAAGTCCTACCTACCAGTATCTTACTAACATTATAAATGTGAAAGTTTGGATGGATGTGTGTGTGTGGATGTAAGTGTGTAACTCAATCACGCCAAAACGGCTGAACGGATCTGGATGAAATTGGGCACAGAGATAGATTATATTCTTGAATAGCACACAGGCTACTCTTTATCTCAGTGTTATGTTCCCTTGATGATAAAACACTAATCACGCGGGCGAAGCCGCAGGTAGAAGCTAGTTTTACATAAAATTGATTCAAAAATAATTTTCAAATGCAAATAGATCGCAACAATCCATCACACATGCTTAAAAGCATTCTATTTTCAAACTACATTACACGTTATCTTGGGCCCGCACCCAACATGAGGAATAAAGTTTGGACGCAGTAACTTTGGAACGACGGCGGCGTCGCGTACCCTGCGGCAATTCTACCACGCACCAAGTTTCAACGCTTGGAGAAGGCTCGAAGAAACAAATATTTTATCATTTTTGCGAGTGCACGAGTTGGTTAAAAGTGTTAAAACTTGCTTTTCTGAAACGAAGGTTTTTAAGTGTTCAATATGCATCGGTGCTAAGCTTTTTGCCTTTTAAATATGAATGTGGTATTGTTATGAGTTCGCGTCGAAATAAGTTTTGAACGAACGCGAATAGTATGATAAAACTTTGTTTGACCTAACCATTTGCTTTTTTTTTCAGATTTATTATAAATTCTTGATGAAAACGCTACTATCTAATTAGAGTCAGGATAAAACATTTTAATTCAGTAGGTGTCTTTTTCACGAAACCGTCCTAATTACATAATATTAACGAGAAAATGGTAATAAGTATCCGTATCATTTCATAATTTAAATCAAATGAGACCATTTTCTTATTACCACAGGAATCTGTATCTTATAAATTATTCAAATCTGTTGAGTTAGAAAATTCGTTGTTCTTTTTACTACTATTTCTAACACAGCCAGGCATTTAATAAATGAATAACTAGTTAAAGTACACAAACCAAATAATTTTACCCGATCAGCACTACATAAGAAAGAGAATACAATTCAGTGAAGTCCCTGACTCCTGTGCCTGCGACTATAGATTTACTAAAGGTACGGCAAAACAGAGACGATAGTTTAAAATGTTTAGACACAAATAATAAAGAACAACTCATTTAATAATTTATCACTGAAACATACGTCAGCCAATAACATAAAAACTAAGCAAACAAAAGTAATTCACCGTGAAAATTCAGTGCAGTATCGTATTTGTTTTCATCTTTGGTTTTAAATGGAACGTTTGTGTGTGTAAATGTACAGTCAGTGGTCATAAGTGCAGTCGCACTCTAACAAAACTTAGGTGTGTCTAAAACTTGTAGAAGAAGGTCAATTGAATTACTGATTTATGCTTTAATACAGAATCTAAAGTAAAGATAGTTGTGCACCAATTGACCTTCTTCTTCAAAGAAACTTCAGGCACTTTAGTTTTGGTAGAAAGCGACTGCATTTTTGACCCCTGACTGTACACACTCAAGTTAGTGTGTGTTAATATACATACACATAACATATTATGCTAGTAGGTGCAACTATACACACGGTGTTTCGTTGTGGGTAAGTATACACAATTACTTTATGCGCGGAACGCACCAAATTGTCGGGTAATAAAATCAGAAACCTCGTCACGGAGTAACTTTGTCATTTAGTGTCGGTACATATTTAACAACTGTATAAATCAATCAATTGCTGGATTGGATATGTAATAAGGACATAAATATTGGTCGTAAAAATATTGATACACTAAATGACTCTCAGGATTCTTCCTGTAATGGGTTTTACCCAACGAAGAAATTCGAAAGAAATAAAGAATCCAAAAAATATCTGTAAACTTTTTACCCGAGCGTCAATTTGGAATAGCAGCACACAAATAATAATAATAAGAGAAATTTATAATTTCACGATTTATTTGTATATTTCGAAACAGTGGTTTCGTATCCTGCACTCTGTTATCCAAGTATAAGTCTAAGAAATTATTGACTTTGTCGGCGCGTGTTCTGATGTTATAGTAAATATGAACACGATTATGTGTGTACTTATATAATAAATCATTGACAAAATGTATATTTCGGTTATTATTTTGGACAAAATTAATAAACCAATGGAGGTCCATTTACTGAAATGGACCTCCACTGGTACTTATTTCCAACCTCTGTTCGCAATTGTTAAGTATTTCGGGAACCTACTATACCCCTTTGAAAACAAACTCATTTTCTTCAGAACAACTTCAGTAAATAGTTAAGTAAAAATATAATTTTCTTTCACCGTTTTCAGATAAAGAATAGATGTCGCTAGCATAAAACGTAACATTCACATCATGGGAGGACAGGAAAACCGACTCAAAAAGAAACAAAAACAATGTCCACTCACGTTTCTAGGGCAAGTCGTATCATACAGCCGATCATACAGGTACTCATGACTCTCCAAATTCTTCAGCACTTTGGGTCTGATGACCCTCCTCACAGGCTTGACCTTCGAGCATGGTAACTCCACAGGGCACGTCTTCACAGTTTCCACCACCTCCTTGATAACACTCCCTTTACCATTCGCAACTTTGGTCAAATCACCATTACCATTAGTCAAAATACCGTTCCCGTTGGTCAAAATAACGTTCCCGTTGGTCGAAGTACCGTTCCCGTTGGTCGAAATACCATTTCCGTTGGTCGAAATACCATTTCCGTTGGTCAAATCACCATTCCCGATGGTCAAAGTACCATTTCCGTTGGTAAAACTACCATCTTCAATGGTCAAACTATCAGTAATTATGGTCTCAGAATTTTGAGCGACACCGGGAGCCATTTTATTTAATTAGTTACTCTTCTTCGGTTCCGTTTGTTTTAACGAATGAGGCGCGATACGCGAAACGCGACGGCACTAGCCTCTGGTAGGTGTCGCTGATGTATTTATAATAAGGTTTTATCTATTGCGGCTATGTGACAGTTGTTTTGAGTATTTACTCGCGTCGTGACACGGCTTACGATTTGACGTTTCTGGGAAAGCTTGACGAGCTTAGCTGACATGATTTCTACTTGTAGTGCGAAGTTACGCGTCTATGCTTATGGGGCGAAATATTTTTGTGTTCAAAGTTATTTCATATGATTTTTTTGTTACTTAAGCGGAATAATCGAATAAGTTGCTTATGGTTTAATTTTTTAGCAAAAATTTTTATTAAAGTTTTTGGCATTTGTGAACCTAAATCCCATCACAGCTAACGTTTCGCGTGACTTTTTGTGTATACCTGTTTCTGCAGTCATTTTAAGGCAATGGCCCTTTATTTTGAAAGCAAGCAAAACTGCAAAACTTCGGTGCTACAGGGTCGTTGGTAAACTTTGTGTTACTAAATTGGGATTACACTTCATCTTTTATAAAGTGTATATCAGAAACAAGGGGTCATTTTACTCATCAATAAGAACAAATTTCACTATAAGGCCAACAATGAATTAATCTAAAAAAAATATCGCATAACTTTACGTTTGCATAACTCTACAAAGTGTACTGAACAGCTGACTTCGCTATTTCAGGTTTGTTCCTATGGTAAACGTTGTTGATAAAGATGAGTACAGTGACTCCTTTTCAGAGTTTTGCGGTATTTCTGTTACATCTTTTATAAATATGAAAATAATTCGTGTTTTGGTGAAGATATTAGCCTTTAGGAAATATTTACATGAAAGCAACTATCGCCGTCTTTGGAGACTATTTTAATACTTAACTTGTTCTAATCAATTCGTATATTCGGGGAGTTACAGTTTACTAGTCTAACTCCCTCTAACTTTGGAAGCAAATAGAGCCTCAACTGATCCTCATGGAAATTGTGTTAAACTTAAAACTTAAATTCTAGTTCTAAGTCTAAAAGTTCGAGACCTCTTAAGTTAGTTGACACAGTTTTAGGTATTGAAAACATTTCTTCAAGTTTTATGACCCAATGTTTTAGGTTTCAAGCCTTAGTTATTTCGTGATGACACCTAACACTCTATTTTTTGGATATTATACTTAACATATACACTCTATTCATTTCTAAACATATTGGTATATTCAAATATGTGTATTCACTCAAAGACGTGTGCATGCAAGTGTGTTTTATACATTGTTAAAATCATAGTTACCTACTATAATTTTTATGATACAATGAACTAAACAGATACAATGAACTAAACAGATTTATGAAATTGTCTTTTTCTTTTTTGGGTAATAAAAAACGTATCATAACAAAAATCCGGTCGAAGTTCCAGCCCTTGGGAGAGGCCTATGTCCAGCAGTAGATGTCTAACAAAATTTGTTCTTGGCCCTGTATTTTAAGCCCTTTTAAAGAAAATCAACTCCACTCCAAGTGGCTAGTTCAATTCAATGCAGTCGCATTCGCGAATTGCCGTAACACCAAAATCCTCGATTAATGTCAACACAATGACTTATTTTCCAATAAACCAATAATTTGCAAAAACCCTAGAGTTATGCTGTGACAAAAATACCAAAATCATTATTTGCGTTGTGGTAGAATAACGATTTATCCTGAAATTCTTCTCAAAATACTAGTTAATATCAACGTCTATATGTTAACTGATATGAGTCATAACGTGACTATTACCGTCGCTCATCATGAGGTTATTATGAAAATATTTGCATTATATTCTATTCTGTGTATAAATACATACTCATAGCTGATGTTACTGTTTTATACAATAGAGAACAATCAATCTGCCTAGCCTTTTCCCAACTTTATTGGGGTCGGCTTCCAGTCTTACCGGATTCAGCTGAGCAGTAGTGTTTTACGTTTTTTTATACAATAGAGAACAATCGAAGCAATATTTGTACTGAGTATTCTCATAATTATCCTAGTTCCTTTTTATTGAATTATACCATAAATGCCATTGAGATATCTCTCATATACTGCTCTCTCATGCCATTTGGGTTGGTGCTACACGTTTTCTTGTTCCATTGTCCTCTGTCAATTTTCACAATATCAGTGAAATATATTTTCTTTCATGTTAATTTTACACAATCTTTTCTTTGGCCTTCCCACTCTCTCCCTTTTTTAACATGGCTACCCTGAACCTATTCTACTGCAACTCTTGACAAGTCAGTATAAATTAAAGTCACCGCCAAATAACAAAAAAATAAAAGTCGTTAACACCTGTCTACCAAAGTATTCCAATATTTCAAAACGATACGAAAAAACATTGAGGCAGTTTCGCTAACACAATAAAAAAAAACAAACGTATACGCGGTAAGGGGCGTCCTTGACCCTTTCACTTGGCATTCAGTAATGAGTTAATATCTCATAGGTGGACTGATTTACATGATTTAAACGCATAAAATGGTTCTTCACCTATACCTTTCACTTGAGAACAAAATTTAAAAAATATCTCCATAAACAAAAAATCATGTTTTCGAGTTATGTAATTATATTTTTTGGTATAGTGGGATCAATGACTTTTATTTATTTTGTTATCTGGCGGAGTCTTTAATCAGAAAGGAAGAATAAGAAAAACTAAGTTTTTCAACGGGCAACAGGATTCTATATGTGCATTTAGTACGAAACAAGCGCCTAAGGAAGTAGAATAATTTCACGTTAATTTATCACCATTATACCTTCGTAACCTAAACGAAGGTTACTTTTAATTATCTGGCTAAGTAACACACACTCTGAACCTTCTCAAAATAGTCATACTAAACCGTATCTTTCCTGAGTGATGCGAAACTTCTACAATTAGAACAACATCTTTTTATTACAAAAAATAACACATAATTTATTTTTGTTTTTTTCAAGCGAATTCTAAAGGGGAGAGCACTTCTCGGCTTGGTGGTTCAACAATCTTAAAGATATGGCTGGGACTGTATGGTTGCGGAAGTTGGTAGTCCGGATGTTGTGGCGTAGCTTGAAAGATACCTATAATCCAGCAGTAAACTGGGATAGGCAGAATTCAATGATTTATGTTTACAAATAAGAAGAAAAAGCCGATCGAATTCTAATAAAAAAGCAAATAAAAGTAATGCGTACTCAAACAATACAATCGGGTAACTAAACATACTGTAATCAAGTCATGTGCTACTTCTTACAATATTTGTACAAAGTCATGCACCCGCTGTTATCCGCACCCAACATTCTGTGAGCATGTGATAATTCCCCACGAATCTGTTTCCATACGATGTCACGATCAGTTGACTAGATGACGTAGAAAGTAAACATCTCCATATTTGGCTGAAGCTTTAATTTTGTCTGTTTGTTGACTACAGAAACGTATTTTCCTTTGTTTCTTTTAAAATCAGTTTAAGTTGAGTGAACCAATTGATCTCGTGTGTAAATTGCCGGCGTCTTTGTTTCCTGATAGCTACACCTAGAGGTCTTCAAGTCAAGAGTGAATAGGTTACTTCTAGGCAAGCGTGCTTCATCGTCGACCACATCATCACTTAACATCAGGCGAGATAGTGGTCAAACGCGAGCCTATAACAAATAAAAGGAAAAGGAAAGGAAAGGAAATTAAATAATTTAATGGTAAAAAAATCAGGATTAAAAACAAACTTTGTATTTATTTTAATATAAACTAACCTCACCCGTGGCTCCGCTTGCATGGCATATTCCACAGGACCGCTTTGTACCCGGAATGGAACTCACTACCTGCGTCTGTGTTTCCGAACGCATTTAACCCGAATCTCTTCAAAGTTAGAGTGAACAGGCTTCTTCTGGGTAAGCTCGCTCCATCGTCGACTCTGTCTCTGTCATTGACTTAGACTAGAGTCAAGAGCAAACCCATCAAAAGTAAAAAAAAAAAAAAAAAATGTACGGTCATTTTCCGGTATACAAAGCGGTACACAATGAAACTGCCTAACAGTAGATGAATTTTCGTAAGCGGATCAGCCCCTAATTGCGTTACTTTTTGACAGCTCAAAGCATGCACGCTACCTTTCATTTTGACAATTCAACAGTATTCATTGCGTGTTTTACAAAATACAAATACAATATTTTTATTTCGGTACCAACTAGTTTACATTAGTTTACGATTGGAGCCTCCTTTTAAGCATGATGACACTTGTGTTTGGAGAATCCGATTTATAGTTTTATGATCCCTCTTTGAACCTATGTTCTACAAATTTTTTGGATAATCTTATATACACGTAAGTAGAAAACACACAAGAACTAAATCCTTGGGTTATATAAATAGGTTATGTTAGGGGGTAGGAGGTTATGAAGCCTTTGATATCGACATTAATTACTCTGTTAAAGCTGATTAGCTACGTTGCTACGCATGTAACAGCAAAAATTATTGCACACTTTAATTCCGCCGAAAACGATCAATATATCGGACAAGGCGTGCTGTAACGCACATTACATTGAGGATATCCCATCCCACCATACATAGGTTTCTTCTAGGTAAGCGTGCTACATCGTCGACCACATCATCGCTTACCATCAGGTGAGATAAAGGTCAAAACGTTTTGGGAATACATTCAATGTGCACAGCTAAGGAGTGGAATTAGAAAACTGTGTCAAATACGAGCCTTTCAATAAAAAGTCTCATAAAGGTGCGCGCTGCGCTTACTTTAACGATTTGATTTGTTGTTCGTAAAATCGGGTTTATTGCCTTCTGTGGCAAATAAGTCTTAGAAGGGATGAGAATGAAGACAGTGACTTTGTAAACTTAATAGAGACCAGATGGACTGCTGGAAAGAAGACGTACTAGTGATGCAAACTTGCACAGGGAGTAAGATTTGAAGAAATCGAAATGCAAAAAGTTAATTCAAAAAATCACAAAGCAGACTGCTTAAGAAGCGAACAGTCGGAGGATACATCTGGTTTTGGTCAGCCAGCTCGCGAATATGTATCCTCCGACTGCACAGCATGATTTTCTCTTGTTTACGTCTTTTTAGATCCTTGGGTCCCTAACAATATGGCGCCCAAAATTCGCCAATTTTTAATTTTCCAATTTTAATGTAGCCAGTGACACTCGCAAGGTTAAGACGAATCGATTGACGTTAGAATCATGAAAAACAGAACTGAAAGCCACATAGGAACAAACATACACACATACATACACTGAAACACATTAACCTCCTTCGCCAGACGGGTTAAAACTGTAATAAAAGACACAAGACATTTCAAATTTATCTCTACTATACCAGATACTCAAATAGTTAGGCGGCAGTGACTTATTACTAGTAATTAGGTACTATTATGTGGTCATCTAAGTCGTCCTTCCATAATCATGAATCACACGACAAGAACACAGTAGGTACCCTAAATTATCTCATTCATGAAAAGAAGAAACGGGGAAGAATGTACGGGGAAAGTAGTGCACTGACTGAACACCATCGTTTTTAAATCCAAAACTCATTTACTTACTCAATTAATCTTAATAACCCAGCTTATTCCAACATAATATATTATTAATTTCTGCTGATTGGTTTAAACAAGCACGTCAATATTTTTTAGTCCATTGTTTAGGCAAGATTGTTTCCTATCCGACTACTTTAAGAAAAAACAAAGAGACAACTCAGATATCCTAGTTTCTCTTTCAAAATCCAGATATTATCTTGGTCAGATCAATCGTAAGACGATCTAACATCCAAATCGCCCAAAAGTTTACATATAAAACTGCAACATGTCCACGTGGCCTAATGTTTATTGACACAAGCCTCATTTGTTTAATTTTGCTTTGCATATAAATTAGTGTAGCAAATAGTAACATCATCAGCTACAGTATGGCACTATGAAAAAAGGTTTTCGGTTGATACATCTACCGCAATCCCGCGTATGTTGATATGGGTTTTTTTATTCAGTAACTACCTACAGATATAATGAAAGTAACACCAAAATTTCGGCCACGATTGGATATTACAGCGAAGACTAGTCAATAGCGCTGGATAAATTTTAACGTTATACCTACACTGTTCTGAAATACTCAATGAAACTTTGCTCGATATGGTAATCCAACCCGGGATACGATGCACTTGAGACCGTGATAACGAGGCAGTTATAGATATTTAGGTAGGTACTCATAGTTCGGTATAATAGTCACAGTGAATCTTTGTGTCTTTGAAGTTGGCTCTGCCAAAATTGCACAAGAGACAGTTTGTCATCGAGTATACTGCATAGAGTAAGCGAGATAGGACGATGCGACAAACATAAGCGAGTGAAAGAGACAGTTATACAATGCTATCTTCACCTTCAACATTGACACGAAAATAGCTACTGCGCTTATCTTGCAGCCAATTCAGAGACAAAAAGATCCGCTGTGAGTACCATACTGAATCAAAAATTCACCGAATTTAATGCATGTCCAACATCCAACCTTGATTGTATGTAAATTGATGAAATGGTAAGTAAACTTTTTTAAACTTTATTATATGCTAGCATTGATTGATGATAGTTAATGTTTAGGTTGTGTCTGACTAGTTCTTTTTTCGCAGGACCTAGTTTGGAAACTGAAAGAACGTACAAGTTCAAGAGCGGTCAGTGTCAATATTCGAAAGAAATAAGGACAATGCCAACTCTTGAACTCATTCTAGAAGTGTTGAACGTGTTCAGTTTCATGCTTACTCTCTTCACTTTTGAAAGTAATGAAACGCCAATGCAAAATTTGCGTCGTCGATTTACGTGAATCGTGGAAAAGGAGGCAAATTCTCTTACACCCTTTCAGCACCCCATTTATCAAAATTGACGTATCCAAAATTCTAAGATGAGGACTTGAGGAGTCTGCCTAACAATTTACAAATTCAAAACACAAATTATGTCATATAGGTAAATGGATCACAATTAATCGCCAGTTGCCCAGTGTAGAACTAGCAATAATATATTTACACAATAACAAACCACCCTGTTAGTCGTACGGTTCGCAAAAAATAGTGGCGGGACAAACAATGAACTCATTTGCCAGTTCGCCACCCGCTGTTGTGCGGACGGTACGGAACGACAGCAAAAAAGGCTAGATTAAAACTTGCCAGCGCCAATTGTTCGTAAAATAGCTATGGACCGTGTTATATTTATTTCAACCGTTTTCGAATATTGAATATTGTTTAGGAAGTAAAACAATGAAATGATAATCAAGATAACCTTGCAGTCCGATGAGTGGAGTGGAGTGATACAGATGTATGAAAGTGGACGTGCTGCGGTGCCTCCAAATAAAACAGGACAGGGCATCATTCAAACATCACCTGCATTTCCTTTTCCCAACGATGTAGACTTACGGCTTCCAGTCAACCGTGCACAACTATATTTTAAATAGAGCGACTTCGATGTGACACACACAAATTAGGTTAAATTTTTAAGATACTTTAGCCGGAATTTTTATCCAATCGGTACCTTCTTCCACAAGAATTGTAACGAAAAGAATAGAGTGGTCCCACATAATCATTACACTTTATTACGTCTAAGCACCTAATCAGGAAATACTGAATTATCTTGATACAATAAGAAATAATGAAGCAATATAGTATTTATACTTCACGTACAGAGTGGTACAAAGGCGGATCATACAATAAGACATGTTCTCTATCAGTCAACCTTAGGGTTAAGTTATCAAAATTATAATAGTGTACAAAAAAACATTTATAAAAAGTTTTCATAAATATTAAGAGAACAATAAAATAAGTACAATCGTAACCTCAACTTTAGTAAATAAATGCCGAGAAAAGCTGACAAAACAGTAAAGAAAAATCCAAGTGCCATTTAATATTCAACACAACGACCAATACTTCTCAAAGTTTACGCGAACGATCGTGACCTACCTCACTCAACAGACTTACTTATTATCCATTTTATTATCGGGTTATTCATGTTTCCAAAAACGTTTCATGATAATCCTTGTTTTCGCCAAAACTTTTTACCATTGGAAATTATGATAATACGTATTATGCAAACTAATATTTGAGGCGAGATAACTTCGTCCAAATTGTTTAGGCTCCTTAGGAGGCACTTATTCGGCTGAAAGACTGGCTTTGCGAAACTTTTTGATTGTCCTGTTTACAGGGTTCTGATATCTTAAGATGTTTAATGGTTATCTTTAGGCTTAGGGTGCCTTTCCACCAGAGATATGCTATGCTACGTTGCTATGGATGCGTTTGATATCCACCAGTCATATTTTATAATAAAATATTGGGTCATATAGCATAGCAGTGGTGGAAACGGGTTCTGCTAAGCTATGTTCTTTGTATGGATGGATGCATGATCTGGATGCATGCTCTGAATGCGTGCTATAAATGGTCGCGTCTCCCCTCCCCGTGGCTTCCCTACTATCGATACATTGCATAGCTCGAGCTGCGCATCTGCCTCGCACAGCTACCTTTCGGCGGCGCATCTTACTAGCCCGATACATAGCTTAGCATCAGTGGAAACGGTCACATAGTTTCGTAGCTTAGCGTTCACATCCTCGCAGCATAGTTGCATAGCACATCTCAGGTGGAAAGGCACCCTTAAGATGTTGTACGGAATTCAAAAAGAGAAGGCATCTGGCGCATCTACAAAGATGTAGCACTGGTACCAATTACAATAATTCACAACAAAATATTTTAGCCATAGATTTTAAAATTCAGTTGCCAAAATTAAAACGTTATTTTGCCTGTTACATTTTCTCGGTTTATTACTCTGCTTCAAGGTCTTTGTTAGTTCCTTGAGAATTATTACTGTAGTCTTAATATTACTAGGCGGTACTCAAATTCTTAGTACCCGGTTTAATAGCCGGGAATAACCAAGCAACCCTTTACTTTCTCGGCTCTCATTTTCAGGAGGAAAATACCTAATATAGTAATAATATCAAGTTGCCAAAGTGGATTATCGCGTTCATCTCGCCGTGAGTGATATCACGTCAAAGCTTTAGTTCCATAGCCGATGGGTATTAATAAAAAAGTTAATCGTGCGAGCAAAGGCATCGCTCCGTTCGGCCAGATACCAGCCTGGCCAGTGTACACGAGAAACTGGACATAATTTTATCACTTTTAGGCTCAGTTATCCCTATTTAACTCAACCAATGTTTAAATATGATAGCCAATAGTTTAAAATATTTCGGTTTAACGCGTTTATTCATCAGCTGTTGACCTAACAATTATTAATTAATAAATTTTCCAACTTATTTGATCATTTATGAGGAAAACAATTTAAAAAAAATGCGTATTAGCGAAATTTTAAACTATTCGTTAACATATTAGGTAACCATTGGTTGAGTTATCCCGATAAAAAACCTAGGCCTTAGTCTTACTAGTGATATCGGACCTTATTTATAAAAACCACTGAGGTGTTTACCAACAGTTTAGCAAATTCTTAATTCAAATTGGATTATGAAAATTTGAATAAACAATTTTCTTAGCAATCGCGAGTGTCGAGTTTTTTTTTATAACAAGGGGTGTTTGAGTGACAAAGTGACGTTTAAAGGTTTTTAGGAAGAATGTTTGCTATGTCAATATCCTACGTTCCCTTTTTGAATTCTGTTTGCGTCGATTCGCGAGGGATTGACGGCTGTCTACCAGTATGCTTTGATGTTCTTTTTTTTTGTTGTATGTGTTATTTTCATAATCAATTTTTGCGTCTTCTGCGACGAGGCCAACGCACTTTAGAGATAAAAGATAATTTATATTTTTACAAATGTACATTTACAGAATTAATAGAATGAAATTCCGCAACATTATTCACGTGATATTTGTGATAAGAAATAACGATATATTTTTACTAGTTAAATTAGATAAAGATACAAGGAAATAATATCCGTTGAACTAGAAATAACAAAATAAAATTAAAGGCTTTGCTGTAGCATGCTAGAAATCTATTGATAAGTAAATAGTTGGTTTTTATGCTTATTTTTGTCAGAATACATACTTTATTGAAGTATTTTTTGGTTATCAACTCAACGTAGCTTTTAACGTTTTCTCTTTTGGATAGGTTTCATAAAATCTATTTATTAACTTTTCGATATGCTAGTCCAGAGAAACTGGAACTAACTGGCTGATCGATTTTATTACTTACCTTTTTGGATCAGCCAACCTTATAAAACGGTACATGGAATATTTATGAAGGTAGTTAGGTAGAAGGTAGTAGATGTGCAAGTTTTTTTTATGTTTTATAGGCTCGCGCTTGACCACCATCTCACCTGTTGGTAAGTGATGATGTGGTCGACGGTAAGGTACACTTACCTAGAAATAACCTATTCACTCTTGACTTAAAGTCTCCTAGATTGTAGCTGTCGGGAAACACAGACTCCGGCAGGGAATTCCACTCTTTAGCTATACGCATAATAAAAGTGTTAAAAATACTTACCCAATGTTTGGATGCACATCATACACAGCTTCATCAACTTTAGTTATCGTCATAAAAACGAATAGTATGTTATTGCTAGCCTTTTGTCTGAATTCCAATATAAAAGTTAGAGAGAAAAACAGTAACAAATTCATATCTATAGTAAAGAACTCAAACTGAAACTAAAATAATATATTTAAATTACAGGTACTGTGAATGTGATTGTCTAGGAGTCGGTCAGTCCAAAAGATGCATCACACTCCAAAGCTTAGGTATGGCTATGGAGAAAAAGGTACATGACTATGACATGACATTTGGGACCAAAGTCTGTGTTCCCCGATAGCTTCAACCTCGGGGTTTTTAAGGCGATATATACGCCCCAATGTTAACGCAGTACTGGCCGTGCGCCCGCTCGGAGCCAAATATCAATGTTGAACCTCCTTTTGAACAGTTTTATTTGCAAAATATTATTTGATATACATATGCTATTTCAGTTATGAAGAATTTCAGCCATCAATTTTTCTGTGTATAAATATTTTAACATCCAAGTCGTTTTGGAGGAGTATCCAAAAGTTGTGAAAAATATCGTGTTGCTAATTATTTTTTTAAAGCAAAACTATTTGTTATACGAAAAAACCATGTTTAAAAAATAAAGTACATGAAATAATAATAAACATATAGGTATATATATTTCAAATCTTATAACCTCGCCGTTACTAACGAGTATGCTTTAGAAAGTTCAGCACGCCACTAAAGCGGATGTAGGCCCAGTGAATAGGTTACTTCTAGGTAAGCGTGTTACACCGTAGACCACTTCATCGCTTACCATCAGGTGAGATAGTAGTCAAGCGCGAGCCTATCAATAATAATTTAAAAAAAAGTTCTGATAATTAACTTAAGCCCAGTTTTTCTGATCCGTAGTTAACTCAACCAATGGTTAATTATTGGTACTTTCTATCGTGTCTGCTAATTAACACTTGACAGGATATTTATGCTAACCAATGGTTTCAAATGTTGGTAAAATGACAATTTATAAGCCTAACAATTGATAAAAAGGGGATTTTTATCTATTTATAGCCTTACAAATTGCCAAATAAGTTGGAGAGTTAATATTTGACTATTTGTTAGACTTACAATTGATGAATAAACGCGTTTTACCGAAAATTTAAACCATTGGTTAGCGTTTTTAACCATTGGTTGAGTTAACGGATCAAAAAACCGTGCCCTTTTAGTACCAAAATCCTAACACCTAGAATAACCCCAGCAACTTCAACTTAAAGCACCAACAAGGCGTTAATAAGCCGTAGTAGACCAAAACATAATTAATATCTGCCGGGCGAAATTCCAAAGGTTGGACATAAATATTCATCGATCCTAACACAGTGCTTCTCTGCTGATACCGATCTAATTCGTGCGTAATGTATTACGTAGTACGCGTTTGCATAACATTGTTTTGTACTATACCTTAATTAAAGGAAGATGGTTAGAAACTAATTTCGGGAGCTGTAAATTGAAATTGGCGGCAACAAGTGATAGGTTTGGTATAAATGTGGGTTATTGGACGATTCGCACGAATATGACTAACGCGAAATGTGCGAATCGACCACTCCGAAATTATATAGTAGGACACAGAAAAAATAATATTATTAATAAAAAGTGTCGATGCGCACATTTCGGTCGTGTTATATTCGTGCGAATCGTTCAATAACGCATAAATGTTTGTTGTGTTACCAGTGCTTGGCTAAATGAGTTTATGTCAACTCTTCTCTGACAGTAGTCAGTGAGGACACCACTAATGCTTGCTTCATCTTATTTTCTGCCCATCGAGCATGCATTACCACCAGCACATATCTGGTTTTGAATGAGGGAAAGACAGAGCGGTCTAGGTGGCTACATACCAGTCTGACATGAGTTCGTAGCCAATCGACACGAAAAAATTGATGAATAATTATTTTCCATCTTCATGGTAATGTCGTCAACCATTAACATAATTATTAATGCTTGCTCATCACCTATCTACCGAATTAATTGAAGAATTTTGGCTACCATTTGGCTAATAACCCTGCAAAGGTCGTCGCTCCACCTAGTCCCATATGTTTGCCTACCGCGGCATTCGGATTCGCGATCTCTACTCAATAACACGTCTTGCCCAGCGTCCATCGGTTCTACGGCTAATATAGCCAGCCCATTGCCACTTCAGCTTGCTTATTCGGTGAGCATGTCTACAATTTTGGGTTTCCGCCAGATCACTTTGTTACTGATTCGATCCCTCAAGAGACCCCAAGCATATCCTTATCCATATCTTGCTGGGTACTCCTTGCCCGGTACCTTTGGGTATGCTGACGACAGCACTGTTGCAGAGAGATACTTGTCCAACGCTCGTGCTACCGGGCCTCAGATTCAGTCTCTCCGGGAGGCCATGGTGGAGCGCTTGAACCTGTCCTTGCAGGCAGTCTCCGAATGGGGCGATGCCAATCTGGTCAGGTTTAATGCTGCTAAAACCCAGGCGTGTCTTTTTTCCGCTAAAAAGAGCCAATTTCACCCGGCTCCAACTTTCCGAGATGCAACCGTGCCAATAACTGACCATCTTGAGCTTCTTGGCGTTACGTTGACATCGACTCTCAATTTTGGCCCATACATTGAGGCAAAGGCTCAGCTGGCTGCCAAAAAGCTGGGGATCCTTGCAAAGGTGAGAAGGTACTTCACGCCAGAACAGCTGCTCAGCTTGTATCAAGCGCAAGTTCGATCATGCATGGAGTACTGTTCTCATCTCTGGGACGGATCTGCCAAATACCAGCTTGATGCACTAGAGTCGATCGAAAAGCGGGCCAAGAGGCTCATCGGCGATGAGGCACTGGTTAAGTCAAAGCTCCAGAGCCTTGAACACCGTCGCCGAGTTGCCAGCTTGTCGGTTTTTTATCGGTTACATTTTGGGGAGTGTGCGATGGAATTGCATGATCTAATTCCGCCCAGCCCGTTTCATCATCGAACTACCAGACGTACGGCGATGCGCCATCGATACATGGTGGACATCCCACCCATACGCACTAAACGTTTTGAGAATACTTTTATTATACGTACAGCTAAGGAGTGGAATTCCCTGCCAGCGTCTGTGTTTCGCGATAGGTACAATCTAGGGGTCTTTAAGTCAAGAGTGAATAGGTTACTTCTAGGCAAGCGTGCTCCACCGTCGACCACATCATCGCTTACCATCAGGTGAGATAGTGGTCAAGCGCGAGCCTATAACAAATTAAAAAAAAAAAACTGTCGGGCGAGCCGTACCGTGAGTTTTCACGTCACGGTCCCGTAAGTCGACAGACTCACTAATTGAAGACTTTAGTCTCTGTGGTACAGAAAGATGCTACGTATCTTGAGGACGGCACACAGGATGAACATCTCGACATTGCAGAACCTCAAAATTGAAAAAAATCAAGTTTGCCGAATGTGTGCCTCCACAAGGTATTTGACTTCTATGGCCATATTGCCTATAAACCTGGTGACAACTTACTAAAGGCAATGTTCACTGGCAAAGACGAGGATAAACGGCCTAGAACCAGAAGTCCTATATGCTTGTCAGACCAAATGCGAACCTCGTTAAACATCAAAGCCTCAGAAACCGTGCATGATGCTGACAATAGGAGCAAGTGGAGAAACATCATTTAAAAAGAAACCATGATGTGGTCACGACTTCCAGCATTGGGGTATGGACGCGAGGAGGAGGGAGTCTTTGTGGAATACGCGGTGACAACCTCTTCGACATTGTTGGCATACAAAGCACTTAGATTAAAAAATGATTAATTTTGTAAGAGTTGTGATCAACACATATATCATTCGATATCGTTGTGGCTACCCCACATAGTACAATAAAGTCATCACAACACAATTGTATCCACACCCGACATATTTACATAATATTAAAAATAATGAGTCACAAACTCATGCTTTGTCCACAAAGTATCGCGGGCTCAAATCACATGACGACCGCTATTTGTGCTGCGTACACTACTTAAATAATATTTGAACTGACATTACCAGGCTAAAATTGTGTGTTTTGATATTCACCGACTAAATGTTGTTTAAAAAAGAAACATGGCATAATCAGGTTTCAACACTTCTACGTCCGGTGCATTTTGCAAAGTCAGCCATAATATAGTCCCCGGCATGTAAGTTGACAAGGTTTTGACGTAGTAGGGATAAGTTAGCGCACAATACGCGAACTGGCCAACCACCAAATAGAGCGAAATGGAACGTGGACGCAACGCGATTGATCAGTCGATCCTTATGTCATCTGACCAAACAATCGCGCGCTCGGAACGTTTGATGCGTCCCGCTTCACTACCAAAGAGACCTTAAAAACGACTTCTGCGCATCTAACGACTCTCGCCAACTTACGTGCCGGGAATTATACCTCGTTTTTTTTGCTTGCTTTGTATCGCACTGGTGGACAAAGTCCTCCTCTTGCTTGATCCAAACCCTCTGTCTTACGCGATCTTTAGCTATGTTTGCCCCGGATACGTGATCAGAAGCCTAACGGCGTAAGTGAATTAGGCCAAAAATTATAGGACGCTTTCATTGGTAAAGATACTCTTTCCCGAAGAGTACGCTTAGTACGCTTAGTTGACACTTCACGAGACCGAAGAGCTGAATTTTACTTTGGTCAGAGGATAAGCATTGCCATTAAACGTGGCAATGCTGCCAGTCTTTTGGGCACAATACCAGTAAACAATGAGGAGGAATTTTTCGACGCCACATTTTAGATTATTTTTAGGCATAGTTAGCGGTTTTTGATTTAATTGTATTTGTATGTAGTTATAGTATTTTATAAACTATATACATTTTTATCTATGTAAATAAAATCACGTCCGAAAGAGTCCAATAATTTGAGGCAATACCTAATTATTTAAAGAGTATGTGTTATACTCTTTTATGGAGTAATACTCTTTGCCCTGCCGAAGCGCTGTGGATCGTCACCTCCTCCTTCATCATCCGTCATCTCCTTTGCCACGGTTGACCTCGACGGTGACTCCTTCCCTCAGGCGCCTAGTGAACGTTTGTGAGTTGTGACTAGAAAAGAATTTAGATAAAATTGGCGGAACGAGCTGTACAAATCCAAAAAACACAACGTGTGGCCTTTGCCAAGCAGAGGGGGGGAAACTTATGTATAGGCAGACACTGAAGGTAAAACAAGTGAAGAACGACAACGACTTCTGCAGCCAGGGGAAGTTAGTGTATCGTTAACTTAATTTAAAAAATATTATTAGAATATGCCATACTCATGAGAACTTATACAGACCTTATTGGTGAAGTTCTTCAGAAAGATCAAGTGTGTGTGTGTATGAGGCAAACAAAGCAAATGGAATATGTAAGGATCGGAACAGGTGGCGTTCTGTAGTTTCTGCTTACCTCCATGTGAAAAACGCGTGTATTTATTCCGGTTACTCTAAAAATTGACCGTGGCAGAGTTAAAGAAAGTTTAGATAGTTCGATTTTGGTTTCAAAACAAGAAAACAGTTT
Organism: Orthosia gracilis; assembly: GCA_947562075.1. Taxonomy (NCBI): domain Eukaryota; kingdom Metazoa; phylum Arthropoda; class Insecta; order Lepidoptera; family Noctuidae; genus Orthosia; species Orthosia gracilis. The sequence goes on from OX387274.1 coordinate 19,580,816, forward strand.
TCCTGATCGTTTCCTGTTAGGTGTGTGTAGGTTATTGTTGCTAATTCTGGCTCGACAATAATTTTTTTCTAGCTATTCCAAATGGAATTCTATGGATTATCCAGAATTCCTTCGCGAACTAGCTTAGAACAGGACGACTAGTGGGACAGTAGAGTTGAATAGCCTCGGCTACACCGAGGCGGTTTGTATTTATGCCAGAATCTATGGGCATTTGGGGATTTCAGAATTCTTTGGCTTTAATCATACAAGTTGATGAATTAATTAGGTATCATACCAATAATCGTTGTCTACCTTTCTGAAACTACAGGAAAAATCATGATCAGCATTTCAGCCGAAAGACGTCCGCTGTTGGACATAGGCCTCCCCCAAGCATCATCACACTTTTGGGCGCACGGGTGGCGCAGTGGTTAAGCTATCGACTGCAGCGCTGAGCGTCGCGGGTTCGATTCCCGCAAGGAACAATTACCTACCGATAGTTGTTTCGGCTCTGGGTGTTGTGTTTGTGAGTTTATGTTTGTAAACGCACCCACGAAACAGGACGAAATTCCTAGTGTGGGAAAACATTTTTTTTTGTTAAATCAAACAAAAACAAAACACTTCTCGGTCCCATGCGTTTTGCATCCACCGGACTCCCGCAGCCTTGACTAGGTCGCTACTCCAGAACTTTTCGGCCCCCACGGCCGTTCCACGAACACAGGAGAAATATAAAGATTTGTTTCAAGAGTCTGTCTGTATCACACTGTCTACAGCAAAACAAAAGTTTTCCTACTCTCATCCCACTTCCGTCTACTTATAGGATCTAAAAAACAGATTTTTATGCTTCTCCTCGTTCCCTTAGCACTTCAGAACTGAAGTATCCTTAACAAAAACCAGGCCGTTGAATCCAATCTGTTTTCCTCCTGAATTATGGCACAAAGCTTACCGACGAGCATCATCGCCAACTATATAATTGTAAAAAGCGAATTAAACTCAGTCAGTAAAAGAAAATATTGATACTGTAGCCTTAAATTGGCGCCACGGTACATTGCAACCCAATGGCCGGATTAATTTAATTTTATACGAACAAAAACGCAACAATTTTTCAGTCGGATTGCTTGATTTTATTTACACGGGACCGTTTAAATTTGGGGCAAAATGAAGTGGAATAATTTAAAATATCTACGAGTTATTTTTTATGTCACTGCAAGTTTTTTAAGGATAACTTCGCTTAAGGCTTTTTAGCTCATTAGAAAGGTTTAGACCTTCTAAACTAATGTTAAAGTTTGTCTATTTATTATGCCTTGATTACTTAAACGTCGAACGTTTTTGAAAACTAGTTAGTAAGTAATTTAATTACTAGGGCAAATGCCATCATTTAAGCTCGTTAAGAAGGTTACGATTTTATTAGTTTTACTAATATTATAAACTAGCTGTTCCGGCGAACTTTGTTCCGCCTAACAGTCAATTCTTAATTTTTTTAGTTTTTTTTTTATTATGATACCTACTTAGTTTCATTTTATTTTTACTTATTCCAAATTAATTAAGTGATATTTTTATTGACAATGAGCTGCGCGCGGTACTGGACAGTACTTGGACATTGCAAAATTACTTTATTTTTCTAAATTTTTCTAAGTTACTCCTTATTACATCAGCTACCTGCCAATAAAAGTCCCGTCAAAATCGGTCCAGCCAATTCAGAGATTAGCCGGAAAAAACAGACAGACAGACAGAAATAGTAAAAAATGTTATTTTGGTGTATGTACCGTAAATACATATATTCATATACATATAGTAAAAAACGGTTATTTCAATATTAAAAACAGTCACTCCAATTTTAATAATACATATAGATGTATAGATGACAAAGTTTGGATGGATGTGTGTGTGGATGTATGTTTGTAACTCAATCACGCCAGAACGGCGGAACGGATCTGTATGAAATTTGGCACAGAGATAGATTATAGTCTGTAATAGCATACAGGCTACTTTTTATCCGGTATAATATTTCCTTGGGATGATAAAAAACTTTTCCCGCGGGCGAATTCGCTGGCAGAAGCTAGTAGCCAATACTAGGCATGCCTTTTAAGTTCTGTCGTTTCCATATTTCCCGGCAAGTTTGAATTTGGAACTGTTCTATATTCGAATGTGTTTAAATTTTTTTTAGTAAATATGGGGTTTCTTGTGCGTTCTTCTCTATAACAAGCTACTTTTCCGAATGCACGGTAGAATCAATTTTTATTATTTGTAAATTTTAATTTTAATTCTTTGACGTTCAAAAGTACCGCTAAATATATTTGACTTTGACTTTACATGGAACTGTTGCCTATCTGATCTCCACAACCGGTATCTGGATAAAACGATATCGATAAGATTGGTTTCAGATTTTAAGAACAAATAGTCACATCACTAATGGAAAATTCTTAACGGACATGTCGGGTCAGTTCTGCGCAATAATTTTATGTGATAACATAATCTTGTCACCGTAATTTTATTACTTTAGTTTGTCTTTCAAACATTTGCACGAGGATAAACTGAGCTTACCTACTTTACTTAATTTGTTTCTATTGAAATGCTCACGTGCTGAACATTCAACACGTTTGTCTGCCCGGAAGGATTTGGTAAAGGTACTTGTCTAATTAAATAACTCTCCCACATTTCACTAGTTTCGTTTGACATCCACGTAATAGAGGTGTTGCTATCAAACGGACACAAATCAATCTGGACACCGGGTTGTTTCTGAGAATAACCATGTGAAAAACTAAATAACACTTCCTTGTTCGGGATCAAACCCATGACCTCATGTCATGTTCAGCGACGATTAGACCAACGAGGCATGATGACACATACATGCACATACACACACACACACATGTACATTGCTGGAACTTTTGGACTTCGCTAGGCTCAAAAGTTTGCGGAGGGATAGATATTAGTTATTATTCACAAGTAGAAATCAATTTAATCATTAACAGAGCTGTTTTAAGGAAATATTCCGCGAATTTTAATACCTCCCCTTGTATAAGTAAATTCTAAATTCTGAAGCAGTAACGTTTTTACATTTACAATACAGAGTAGGATTTTTATCTATCTGAAACATTGATAACGCGTTCAGGAAACGTTTTCCCATACACTATTGATACCTCTAAAAATAGTAGCTACATACAATATTCAGAGGCTATCACGGTTTTCACGTTATTGCCTTTAAAAGAGCCAAACGAAAGGTGTGGGTAGCCGTTGGATCAGTTGTGGGCTTAACTGGCAACATTACATTAAGAATTGATGAAGACTGCGTAGTTCAATAGTGTTTGCTAAGCCAGATATCATTGATTTTATTTTACATTATTTTGTTTTGAAATTATCGTCTATTTAGCCTACAGACGCCCCAGAACAAAGAAGCACTTAATTAGTTAAATATCTGCCTTTAATCTACATCTGACTTACAGATAAAAGACAGACACAACTAACAGTGATTACGTCTTGCTAGTTCCGACAAAAAATCGGCAGAGCCAAATAATAGCAGTTTATGCAACATTCATGTAATAGGGGTTATTGCACACGAGTGTTTTAAAACCCTTTTTATATCTTGTTGCATACATCATTTTATCTTTACTCTCAGTTGAAATAAAACAAAAGTGGAAACGGAAAAAATATGTGGTATGGCGGAAAATTTAGATTCTCATTGCGCATGACAGCGCAGCGCGCGCATCCAAAGAAAATGCCACTATTTTTCTACATTAAGTAAATGAGCACATAATCTCTAATAAATTAGAAAATAAAAGCGTGCTACAAAAATTATAAAGTTATTATATTGATTTATTTGTTTATCCTCGCACTGGAACGTCTTGCAGCAATTACACCGATGGAGCACAATCTTATAATTAATTGATGCAGTTGTTTGAAAATCGCAGGAAAATGTTGCACAAAAATGGTTTGTTTCATTTTATTTTACTTATCCACGAAAAAAAGTACGTGTATATACAATATTTTTTGAATTCATAATTGGAACATTACGTTGTGAGTGTAGATAAAATAAACCTCAGCTGATTGACACGGGACCGGTCAATGTGCCGACGCTTGTGGGAGGCCTATGTCCAGCAGTGGACGTCTTTCGGCTGATATGATGATGATGATTGACATTATGTCTAGAGTCTAAATAGTTGATAGTATGCCAAAATTAGTCTGAAAACCAATAACTGGTTGGCAAAATTTAGAAGTTTCCTATTCAAAATACCAAAAAATAAAACTTAAAACATCTAAAAATAAAACCCAATACCAATTTTATTCATCCACGCACATTGGCGGGTTCCCAAAAAAACTCAAACTACACAACGTCATAAAACGTTCTTTATGTCACTCGTTGCGACAATAATGCTACTAAACTTGTGTTATATGTTTAGAGGAACACATCCAAATCTGGTTGCGACAGACAGATAAGCAGTGTTTCATATAAACGACATCTCGAGAGTTTACTGTAAGAAATGGTTGTATCGCACTTGAGAGGGAGTGGTGGGCATTTGAACAGCGGTATTGCTTTTCAGTTTTAGATTTGTTACATGTTATGTAAAACCTATTTTCTTGTATATAGTTACTGCTAGCGTATATCTTACAATATCCTGATATCAATTTGGATGTTAAGGAACATTCTCACTGCTCACTCACATTATAAGAAGAATCTTCAAATATTTCATTTAACTGAAAACCCAAAACCATTGTTACGAATGTTTGCGCTTTACATGTGTGTCTATGGATGTTTCAAACGTAAAAAATATATAAATCCCAACCTTTGAGGTTACCCAAACCCCAGTCATGCGCCGACAATCAAATTCCGAACGAATTTCAGCCAGCTTCAACTATGCGTATCAAACGCTGCCAACAGGCCCAAATCCTAACTAAAAGAACACACTTTAGTCTCGTTTCTTTACAAATCTAGACTAAGAAGCTTTCATTTACATAAATCCCCATCTAATTAAGACCTTTTCTAAAAAGGTCTATTCTGAAACAAAACACGATACGTGCTGACTCGGCCGAGCCTACCCTTGCGACACCCCACGTCAGGAGGGGCCCCGTCAGGCCACCCGACGTCAGCACGGCTTTTAACGAGCGTCACATAATTACTATACACGACATTAGTCAGCATTAGTCGCTCGCGATACGATTGTGACTCAATTACCATCATGTTGACTCTTAATTATTTTACTTCAGAACGAATTAGGTGATAAATGTTTTATGACGGGATTGAGATAATGGTTTAAATTTAGCTGTATTTCTTTGTGATGTAATATTGTTTGTTTGTGTTTGTAAAGGAAAGACCAATCGATCTTTGGGTTATGATGTTGCGCTGTCGTGTCAAACGTTTTGGCTTTGACGACCTACTTGTTGGTTCTTTCGATGGATTTCATCACTACCTGCCAGGGATAGATATTAGTTATTATGCACAGGTAGCAATCAATTGAATAATTAACGTCCTTCAAATATCAACAAATCAAAAGTATATATCTAATTTTTTTTCCATTAATTCAATAAATAAGCAATAATATCAGAAAAAGATATTAGTTTAACTGCATCGGCGGTAGATGGGTATCATGCAAAGCTGAAAACACGAAGTCAAAAAAATAAAATAACGGATATTTAGTCACACCTGGCTCTGGCGAAATTTTACAAAGTGTCCAAAATAAAAGATTAAAACATGTGCGCAAAATTCAAGCACACCAGTAGTTTCTAAAGGAAAATTTACAGAAAAATTAAGTTATAGTATACAACTATATATACGACGACAAGGCGGCCGACCAAGGCGAAGATGATGGAAAAGCTCGACCCCTACCGAAAACAATGACCTGCACTAGCAGAAGACAGAAGTTTTTGAAAAACTAGCTTCTGCCAGCGGCTTCGCCCGCGTGAAAAGTGTCTTTTTATCCCTAGAGAGCATTATACCGGGATGAAAAAGTCTATGTGCTATTCCAGGCTATGATCTATCTCTGTGCCAAATTTCATCTATATCCGTTCAGCCGTTCTGACGTGATTGAGTAACAAATATACATACATCCACCCATCCAAACTTTAATATTAGTAAGGAGGAGAAACCATTATCCGGCAGTAGGACAATATAAGCTAGTCGGATAACCATAGTCTACACTATACTTAATTTTATTTTGTCTAACGTGCAGACGAAACATACATATTATGTTAAGACAATCCATGTGTAGTCTGTACATGAATTGTCTCAATGATGATAACATAACTCACAAAATAATGTTAATATAATATAGGTCAGCTCTATTTAAAAACAATAACGGTTCGGCCGTGTTGTGTCACAGTTATTACAGGCAAGGAATGTTCTCTTGTCAGACAAGATTCATATTAAGAATCTGATGATAGAATGTAAACGACTTCTGATTACGAAGAAATGAGACTATCAGATCGAGATTAAGATGCCAGGGAACGTGTCGATGTAAAAATTACACAAAAAATTAGTTTATTCGAAATATTTCAAAATAATTTCCACCATGAAATAAATATGTACATTTATTTAAAATTTATTCATTACTTGTTAAAATAAAAGAGAAAATCAAACCCGAATAAAATTTAAACGAGGTCACATTGGTAAGATTTTCGACTGAAAGCATAGGCAATATAAAAGTACGAGAAAATCATAGCACAGAGTATATCCTGATCTATACAACATTTTGTATTCGCGCTACAACGGTTTTAAAGAAAAACGACAGATAAATTCGCATTTTCTGGGTGTTAAGAGCATTAAAGCCCGTGTTTTCTAAATTGTTGGAATAACTTTTAGCAAACGGATTGCTTTTGTAGCCCTAGGCTTATATTAAACAGGCAGGTGCAGTTAAAAGAGTCATAATGGCTTTCTTCTTCTTGTCTATGGTAAATATAGCTTTAAAAAGTTACATATTATGTTTGGTCCATACTAAGCTACAGTAACACTATTCGCTGACGTAGCCAATTATCATGTCAAAACAAAATGTTGTAAATGTTTTTGTCAATTTTATTCTGACATGTCAAAAAAAAGTAAATGCCAAAACCGTCACCCAAAAGCAACGGTAGATGTTATGGTAGGTTAGGTATTTTAAGATAGACGCTCGATCCATGTATGAAAATCCATTCCAGAAAATCAGCCTAGATTTTTCCCATCCAACATTCAATTTTCACAAGATGTTTGTCTAATTAACGAGGGTACGCTTTCGGAAATTGGACACACCCTGTGAGATAGGTAATTATTTTTTGTACCTATCGTGTGTAGACCCCAATTATCTATTGGAAATATTTGTTGTTCATCAATTCTGTGCGAACAATTCGTTAAGTAAATTAATTTTGTTTGCTGATACGATCATTATTTTGTAATAATTTATAGATTCTCTTAATGAGAATTCTGGTGATGTGATGAAGATAAAGTTATTTCACTATCAACTTAAGTTGTTTGTGTAATATCACAACTGTCAATCTTGGTCAGTTCTGTGAAACTTTGCAATTTCACTAACCCTGAGTGTCATTTTACGAATTATTTCCTTTATGGAGCCAGTCATAATATTTGTTGAAGCTGTGATACTGCTGTTTGTATTTTGCTGTGTAGGATAGGATAGATAGACCACCTTTTCCGCACTTAGACTCTCATTTGGCCCGTTGTGCATGCAAGCCTCCTCTCTGTGAGAGGGAATGGGCCGTAATCCACAAGTCCACAACGCGGGCCCAGTGCGGGTTGGAGAATGTCACATGTCTTCGAATTTTTGGTTCTAAGACATGCCGGTTTCCTCACGATATTTTCCTTCACCGTTTTGAGAGCAATGAAATAATTTACACAAAGTAAAGAACCCTCCTGGGTTCGAAACCAGATCCTAAAACTTACTTACTTACATAAGTCGCGGCCGTTACCACTGGGCCACCACTGCTCTCATTCGGCTGTGTATTTATCAAGTAAAATTTTACATTCATATGTAATTTTTTTAAGAATTAAAATCAATGAAAAATTTACCTGGTGTTGTGTTAGATATTTTATTATCTTAACCCATGGACTCGTCTCGACTCGATAACTGATAACTTTTCAACAGTGAAAGTATAATGAGCTGGCGAGTCTTGGCAATAAATTAACGTGTCATTTTTTATGGGTATTTATTAGTAGAATCAAAAGCTCTATTTCTATATTTGCCATTATTCACCAGCCCTGCAACATGGTACTGATATCGATCTATAAGGAATAAATTACAGTGACAAAATCAAATACAATTTTATGTTATGAAGTTTTCTTCAAGTCGTCTTTCAAACATTCAGATGTGGATATACCCTTTCATTCAAACATTTTGTCGAGTTAAGCGCTTCCATTTCATTTTAAAAGAGCAGCGTAATTTTCCCTATTCAATCTTTATTTTGCACTGTTTTTTTAAAAGTGCCTTGCGTTTTTCAGTGGCATCATTAATTTATTTTTCTAACTTGATAGGTTTTTTTTTGCAATAGCAAGTAAGCGTAATTATTACCGCATTTCGAAGTTTAAAAATAGATTTTGCTTTTTATCTTTTAGGGCTCCGTAGTCAACAAGGAAACCTTATAGTTTCGCCATGTCCGTCTGTCAGAACTTAACTAAGAGACTCTTAGTAATAATTTAGCTGTACATATTAATTACGGCGACAAAGTGGTAAAATAAAATCAGAGAATCGGATTGTATAACTCCTTCTTTAGTTACCATCGTCCTATGTGGGTCCGTTTAAAGAAGCTGTGAGCCGCCGAAACCATTTAAATTTTCATGAAACAACAAAAAACCCTCTTCTTAGTCCGCATTATTGTGCAACTATGGAACCCTATTATAACGCGTGACCCGACACGCACTTGGCCGTTTTTTTGATGTTAGTTTGACTTTGATGTGTTAAACCTTAGTTAAAATTGTGCTTGGCTCGTCTACTGTACACTTCCTTTTCTTTACTTAAAACAGAAAGTCTTCATCACCATATTTATCTCTGCTATAATCTTTTTTCACATATTGTATTGTTATATAAATTAAACTATACCTATATGAATTGGAGTTAAATAGGCACCGATTGGAAAAGGCCGTAACATAAAATATACGACGATGAAAAAAAACAGAAATGTTAATGTCAATTTCAAAGGTTAATTACAAGTAAACGTTAAATGATTTCACCACCACTGCTCTCAAAACGGTGAAGGAAAACAGCGTGAGAAAACCGGCATGTCTTGAAACCAAAAATTCGGAGACATGGAGACTTCGAGCAACCCGCACTAAGCCCGCGTAGTGGAATGATAATGATGATAAAATGTTAAAAGGAAGGAGATGATAAATTCAATCTTCCATTTAATTATGTAAGGTATACTGAACCAGAAATAGGTAAGCAACCAGTTGTACTCGTACCTAAATATTTTCTTATGTACATTCTTGTATCTCTACTTGAGTTACGAGACTAACTCTTTTATAGACACACAGATGTCCTTACAGAAAGTTTGGTAGAGAAATGAGCAGGCACACTTCTTGATGAAGTGCGTAATACTGGCCATGTGGTGTCCGATTATTATGTAGAAGTGCTTGCAAGTAAGTTGTGCCTAAGAATAATATGTGTGGTAAGGTAGTAAAACATTAACAATTATAGGGATGATTCCTAGATAGAAAAATGATAATTCTATCTAGTCCGTCAGTGAGATTATTTAATAATAACCCGTATTTTTTGCTTTATCAAATAAATGAAACATTTACAAAGGATAAAACGCATCAAAGTTCAGAATTGGGGTCTTGTGACGTCACTTTGTCAGTATAAAGTGTAGCACACCGTGACGTCAAATGATATTGCAACGCACTGTATCGTCGTGTTTTTTTAAGAAAAATACGTGTCCAATATTTTTAGATTATATAACTGATGCACCAAATTTTTTTTTTTCAACTTCTCTATTATGGCATTAGAAGGAACACCACAGAAAGTTTCACACACACACATACACATTATTTTCTACCTATATACGAATTTGAGTGACAAAGTGGTACCACATCTAAAGTAATATTGTCGGTATTTTTCTTTGAGTTAGTTGCCGCGTTTCCTTAGTTCTGTAATTTAGATGATGGTCTTGATTCTTGATTGGTATTAAATAGTTTGCCATCTGAAGGAACACTAATAAAGGTTTTCAGAAAAACAGTAATAAAAATTTGAACATGGGACATTTTTTATCTACGTATGTAACTGAAGCCCAATACACAATATTGCAAAGGATTTAATTCGATTTTTGAATACATACTTATTTGATTTCAATAAAAAGGAACCACAATCAAAGAAAATACGTTTGAAAATTCGGTGAAGCTTACTGGTTTTACTTTAATCAAATGTTTTACATGCCAGTAGCGCAGGGACGTTTATTTGAACTCACATCGGGTTAACACGTATCAGAATGTTCACGAATAAATGTGCGAGCATGCTTTTACAGGACCTTGAGGTTTTTAAGAGTAATTTTTTTAAAGTTTATATGTTCTCAGTACTCATTTCTTTTCATCATTACTATTTTTCACAAGAAGAACCAAATCAATTTGCATGTTCTATGCCAGCTCATGGCAGGACTTTAAATAATAACGTCTTAGCTATCCTAAAAAAATGAAGAATATTTAAAATATTCAGTTACTTATATTTTACACTTAATTATCTTAAATTACCAAGACCAAATTTCTGGTAACAGAAAACAACACCGAAATTATTTATAGGTTACAATACAAAAGCCCAAACGAAAAACAAAAGAATATTTATAACAAATCGCTCACGGCTCAGAACAAAAGCTACATGTGCGTTATCTGAAAGGATCTAATAAATTACAAGAGCGTTCGTGTGAAAGGCCTTTCACACAGCTCTTTAATCTCTTATCAGCCATAATCGGTGGTTTGATGGAGATCGGAAACGTGTCCTATCTTAGATCGGGGAGGTTCCCCCAAATCACTTAATAATATGTATTGTCGAGATTCAGGAGTCTAGATGTTTCAATATGTTCAGTGTTTGTCTGCGTGATGGTCATGTGATGGGGAGGGATGAAATGCATGTTACTAAAAGAGTTATGAATATAAATGTTGATGGATGGAGAGGAGAGGAAGGCAAAGAAAATATGGATGGATCATCTTTATATTTACATACATTTTATTGTAGGTACACCAGATTAAAACAAAGAAAAGGAAACTTAAAACTAAAAAACATGCAATGGACGGCCTTATCGTATACCGCGATCTCTTCCAGGCAACCTGGAATGGACAGCGATAGCCTGGACATGAAATGGACATTGGTGTATCAAATAACATTACCAATATTTACTTTAAATATACAATAAAATTACAATAGATACACAAATAATTACATATGTAATATAATATCTGATACATAAATACATACAAACTCAATATAATGTATACGCAATGAAAGTAAATGTTGGCTAACGACAATCACAGTGGCAGGTAGTGTTCTTTTACGAGTCTTTTAAATAAAGGAAACGACTAAGCGCGTTTTATTGAGTCGGGAAATGCATTCCACAGACGAGCAGCTTGGAGAAAAGGGAGACAGTGATAGCGTGACGGTTGACAGGACGGAATGGAAGAAGAAAGCTCTTGTGCCGACCACAAGTAACATGGAACAAAGGCGGAAAGATGATGAAGTTCAGTGTTTGTCTATTTATAGTAGAGTCGCGTAAATTTATGATAAGTAAAAACTGTGTCTGGCCTGAACTTAAAGTCTAGTTTATCAGACAAACTTTGTGAAAAATATTTATCTTTGCTGAAGCTTTTTTTTACTGAGACGAAAGTTACATACCTAGAGTAAGGCAAATTAATTGAAATACCCTCAAGTCAAGTAGTAAACAATTAATTTCTTAAGGCGACCATAAACGTGTATATAACTTGCATATATATGAGCAAGTAGCCTACATGCCGTTTTGCCATACTAACTTCTAATTGGTGCATGTTTCAATGGCAAGCAAGCTACTTGCACAACCTTACATTTTTTTTCATGCAACCTTTTTGCACACCTATTATTATGAAAATTTACAGTAAATTACCTTTGTAAAAAGTGCCTATCTAGTATCTGCCTACCCAAGCAGGTATTGGGAAAGACATAGAATAAAGCAATAATCTCTATTCCAGTATTCCTAGTACTTTCATGAAATAAATGCCTTTTACTTAAAACTCGTCTTATTCCTGGAACAGACCTGCCATAATCTAGGTGACGACATAAGATCCCTGGACGGGGAGCAATGCTGTCTCCATGTAATTGGCACAATGCCACCAAAATAAACTGAGGATTTGCTAAAAGGAAACCACGATTAAACAACGTTTGTACGTTTTGGAACAATATTTTTAACATACTCCTTCCTATTAAAACAGAAGTTTTCATTTAACGAAATATGCAAAATCAAGCAAAATAATAAGCAAAATCCCTACATAGCATATATAAGCAGCATCCCGCATACAGATGCGACGCGGGAATACGACAACGATGTGACGACCATTTTTCATAGAAATTGAAAAAGTGTTGGCTTGTCTCATGAGTCTACACAGAGCCTTAACACATGAACGAAGAGTGTACTTGTAACTTCATGTCATTTGATGATACTTGTTTTTGAAGAAAAAATCTTAGCAAATGAATGCATTATGTGTTATGGTGCAGCTTTTTGTTGTATTTTAATTGCTACCATGACAGAGATGGTACGTTTCCATTTTCAGATTATACCAGCATGTAATTATAATGATTATTATGTCGTTTATTTATCTTTGTTCTTATTATATTTTTTAAATATTTTTTAAATCAATGCATTATGTACCTACAAAAATACTGTTTTCCAACTGCAGGTTTTTAACTCAAATTCGGTATAGAAAATACGTTTTTTTTATTTTTTTGGGTTGGGATATCATCCAGTGACTTATCCCGCTACGGCTGAAGCAGGAGGGCGTGACAGTCTTTTACTGACTAAAATGTACCCGTGTTCCTTCAGTTACTTGTGCCGGGGACGATCAAATACTTCAGAGATTTTTATAAATAAAGTTCATGACATCCAGCGCCATTTGTTCAGACTACGATGTTTACAATAAGACTAAAACTGATAAACTATAAATCTGACAAACATCCACAACACAATGTATTCCTACAGACACACTATCTCACAACTCCATCTGTGAGCCATTAGCACCAGAGTGCAAACTGACCACATTCGCAAAGTCCCGAGGTAGCCTCCTCTACGCAGAGCCCACGTTAAATCGCTAAGTCACTGCGAAACTTTTTGGTGCAGCTTTTTGTTGTATTTTAATTGCTACTATGACAGAGATAGAACGTTTTCATTTTCAGATTATACCAGCATGTAATTATAATGATTATTTTGTCGTTTATTTATCTTTGTTCTAATTATATTACATTTTTTTATTTTTTCTTAAAAGACACTTAAAAATATATATATAAAAAATAGAGGTCCACCGGTATCGAGAACAGGGTCCAAGCTATCGGCGGTCAGGGCTCCAGAAAGATATATACGAGCCGTGTCCAGCAATACTGCTTTCTAGATCAGGCCCTTGACCAAGACGCCTAACGAGAGCCTCCTAAGGTGTTGGTCGAGGCTCGTGGCTATTAAGCCCAAGTGTCCACATCCCACATGTCTACAGCCTCGCGAGTCAAGTCAAGATACTCGATTTGCTTATCTTTCTCGGCTTTCAAGAGGTTCCCGTCATGCGGGATGGTATTATGAACAATCACTGCACGCCTCAAGGTCCACCACCAAAATATCAGGCTTATTAGCTACGATAGTCCTGTCAGTGATGATGGACCGATCCCAGTACAATGTGATATTGCCATTTTTAAGAACTGGGTCGGGCACATACCTGTAGTACGGTACATCCGATGCCACAAGAGTGTATTTCAGAGCAAGTTGCTGATGGATAATCCTGGCTACAAGGTTGTGCCTATGCAAGTACTCTTCGTTAGCTAGCCAAGAACAACCAGAGATAATGTAAAAGGACAAATGTTAAAAAAATGTACATATATAATATTATCTACATTTTTAAATATTTGTACAATATATTATTTGTATATTTTTTTTTATTATATTATAATAATCATCATCTGCCTGCCCTTGCCCCTTGTTATTTTGGGTTGTAATATTTTCTTCTTCTTCGTGTCGCTGGCACGACTGTTATTTAGATGTGTTTGGCCGAAAACTTAGCCAGTCCACGGCATCATCGGTGCCAGGGTATAGATTTGCAGTTTGGATGCCATGAACTTTTAATGCCTATATATTTATTCATAGTTTGTATACACCGTTAAATTGTGATCTTTAAGGGCCTACATCTGCTTTAGTGCCGTAAAACGGTAACTTTCTAAAGCATACTCCTTAGTAACGGCTAGGTTATAAGGTTTGAAAAATATATATATGTTTATTATTGTTTCATGTACTTTATTTTTTAAACATGGTTTTTTCGTATAACAAATACCTAGTTTTGCTTAAAAAAAATAATTAGTAACACGATATTTTCCGCAACTTTTCAACTTTTGGATACTCCTCCAAAACGACTTGAATGTTTAAAATTATTTTTACACAGAAAAATTGATGGCTGGAGTTTCTTCATAACTGAAATAGCATGTGTTAATCAAATAATATTTTGCAAACAAAACTGTTTAAAAGGAGGTTCAATATTGATATTTTGGCTCAGAGCGGGCGCACGGCCAGTACTGCGTTAACATTGGGGCGTATATATCGCCTTAAATCTAGGGTCGATCCGCTACACAAAACAGTATCGATTTGTAAAGATACATTTAGTAAAAATACCGACTTCCAAAGCAAAACACTAATTTTTAAGTGCAAAAATAACTTTCGTTTCGGCAGTCGGTGTCTTTGGTACCACATGTTTTATCATTTTTCAACACCGACTTCCGTAACGAAAGTTATTTTTGCTCTCTTTAACCGATTTCAAAAAGGAGGAGGTTATCAATTTGCCTGTATTTTTTATGTTTTTACCTCAGAACTTTTTACTAGAAAAACCGATTTTCATGATTCTTTTTTTATTTAAAAGCCGGAGTTTGTCATTTAGTCCCATCTTCATCAAGATCTGATGAAGAACTTCGGAGATGTACAACAGAACTCTTCAATAAGTGACGGTAAATTAGTCGGCATATACCATTTCATGAAATAACATCACACTGATACCCTCTAAAGGGGTACACCCTGGTATACCACCGGTTTTGTTCAAGTTTCATGTTATTGGGTTAATCTATTCTGGCATAATTTTGGCCACTATAGGTACCTTACTGTCGAACTACACAACTAAATAGTGAAAAATAAAAAAAACCTTTTTACAAAAAAAAGCAACCGACTTCCAAATGTGAAAAAGAACTTAAAAAATAACCACTACAAAGTGTAAAATAACTTCAATTTCGGAAGTCGGTGACAAAAAACGAAGAAACGAAAACAGGAACACCGACTTCCGAATTGACGTTATTTTTCACTTTGTAGTGTTTTTATTTTATTTTATTTTTTATTTTAGATTGGCTTGCGTTTGACCACTACCTCACCTGATGGTAAGTAATGATGTGGTCGAAGGTGTTAGTGTTTTGCTTTTGAAGTCGGTTTATATGTTTTTTTTTAATATATACCTTTACAAATCGATACAGTTTCATGTACCGGTTCGACACTCCACGATTTCGACCAAAATTTAACGGTGTATAGGTACGTTATGTATTAGTCTATATTATTTTTTGTTGCAATCTGTGGTAATAAAAAAATGTATTACATACATTTAATTGAATCTCCTTTTAGTTTTCTCATACTGTAATTCAACAAAAGAATAATCTTCGTTTCTTAGCTGTGTCTCAACCCTAGATCACTTTGTATAGAGAACAAAAAAAACTATGTGCAAAACAAAGTCACCACAAGCTTATGTTAAACTATTTTGACGTCAGTCGTGGATCCCTTTGTATCCATCTCATCTACTTAAAAACTTTGGTAATCTCTTAAATAGTATCATTATATACCAAAATGCGGGTCCCAGACTTTTAAACGCGGTTACTTTCTAAGTTAAGGGACTTCCATCCAGATTATGATAAAAAGATTTAAAGACATATCTTACATTTGTATGCAAATGTGGCAAACTTTTTCGCATATTTTATGCTCCTGTATACAGTGGTCCATTTTTCTCATGTTCAACTTCCATCGTTTAATTCAAGTCCATTTAAGTATAAGTAAAATTTACTTTTTAAAGTGGAAATGACGATTGTTAGCAGAATTATTCTTCTTGTTTCAGATAAGTTCTAAACACTGTATATTGAAGCGGTAAAATTCATGCCAAGTAAAAGTTCATGTTATTATCTGTGCCTATAAAATGGTAGCGAGATTGACCTCCTATATGCATGACGTATTTTAGACTTCATGTCAATGGCTACCACAGATAGAACACCATTTTATCTAGATCTTCTGGGTCAAGGCTGACGTGTGTACAAGTATTTCCAATTGCAGTGGCTTTCTCAATACATCACGCCAGGAAAAGACAAGCAATAACACCATAATGATATAAGCCTGTTGTTGGATGGTGGCATATACTTCGGCAAGCGGGATGAAAACCGCAAAGCCAAGCCTGACACATTAGGAATGCTCGACTACGTCTAGGACAAGTTATGCACACAAGATTGGGATGTCAAATGTGACATGTTCACTTAGACATGTCATGAAAACTCTGTAGCTCTCTGGATTAAGGGCCTACACCCGTTTTAGTGCCGTAAAACGATACATTTCTTAAGCATACTCCTTAGAAACGGCTAGGTTAAAAGGTTTGAAAAAAAGATATATTTATTATTGTTTCATGTACATTATTTTTTAAACATGGTTTTTTCGTATAATAAATAGTTATGGTTTAAAAAAATAATTAGCAACACGATATTTTTCGCAACTTTTGGATACTCCTCCAAAACGACTTGGATGTTTAAAAATATTTTTACACAGAAAAATGTATGGCTGGAATTTCTTCATAACTGACATAGCACATGTAAATCAAATAATATTTTGCAAACAAAACTGTTCAAAAGGTGGTTCAATATTGATATTTTGGCATCGAGCGGGCGCACGGCCAGTACTGCGTTTACATTGGGGCGTATATATCGCCTTAAATAATCCTCTACAATCCACATAGGTACATCTTATGCTGTTCAACAACCTCGTCATGTAAGAAATAAAAAGCAATGCGTTTCGCTTAATAGATTTAGTGAAACTAAAGACACCTTAAAACTTTGCTTATCCCCAAAGGGTGAAACCCTTGCTCAGCAAAATGAAAGAAGGCAACACTTGGTACTACCACCTGACGCAGATTTTCAACGCGTGTTCCAAAAACTTTCGTATTATTGGGGTTAGGGAAACGGCGTACTTAGACTAAACGCTGAGCAAAATAATTTTTCGATGGAGAAAAGAACTTGTATTTCTTACAGTTGAGCTTGCAGCTTCAACATAAATAAAACATTTCTTAATACAAAGCTTGGACTATTTATTTTCAATTGTAATACAATAGCAACATTTTTAATCCGGTTCCGCTGCAGCATCTGTCCGGAAATAGGGATCTTCGGATTAGTAGGACGTGCATCGGCCGTGGTCTTAGCCTACAGGATGTATTGCGATCGACAGCGCGATGGAGCCCAAGTAAACTCAATCACTATATAGTAACATAGCATACTAACTTGGTTAGCGGCGTCACCATTGTGTGCAAGAAAACTTTAAAAAATGGTTGCTCTATAATTAATGACTGAAGCCGTGCCCATCTGACGTCTTCAGATATTTTAATTGATACGTAGATTTAAGATAATATATTAAATATAGAGATTTTTAAGATTTAAGATATAAGCAGCCAATAAACTAGTAAATGTTATCTCTTACAACTAAAATTGATGAAATAAATCTGAAATCGAAAGTTTAACATTCGCGTTCAACTCTTTTGGTAGCCTATTTAAGGCCTAATTAGGGTACTACACGCTTACGTTTACGACAGTATAAACATCTACATACAATTATTAAAATTACTTGATTTAATTCTCATTTAATCAGTGTATAATGTAAACACCTAAATATTCATGAAAATGGCCGAATTTGATCGCCACGTCTACCAAAATTTGATCGAGGAACAGATAAACCACGTACTGTGATCGATGGAGAATGAATATCAAATCTCGATTGCCAAAAGCCGAAACAGGTTAATATTAATCGTATAATACCAAGAATGATATCTAAATTGAGCTGTCGAAACCATGGATAATTCATAGAAAGGTCTAGGATAATATTTGTTCCTGTAAACGAAACGAAAACTATTCAGAAACAAATTCAACAAAATTTTATCCTTTTTCTAAAGATAACACTAATTTGTATATACTTAGTTATAGATAAAAATGAAGAAAATTATGCGCTTCAGAAATCATCTTCATCTTCAGAACCGAGACCGAAGCGCATACATTTTCTAGTTTAACTGTAAGCATGCAATCTATATATTTTTAAACATCGTCAGTACTAAACTGACATGGTCACTAACACTAACATTAACATTATAAGCGGGATATTTTCCATGTTTACTGTTTGTTTCGAGTTTCCGATATTTCGGTGCTGTTGCAAGGACCATGATCATGGATAAACTGAAGTTAATACGTGTGGGTGTTTATAAGGAGACAAAACGGTCTACCAAACAAACAAACAGTAAACATGGTAAATAGCCCGCTTATAATGTTATTGTTATCGTCAGTACTCACTGAGTGTTGATTGTTTTCAGTTGTTGCTGATTTATCCTATCCAACATATCAAAAGAATGACTTACTTATACTGATTACCATATTGAAATATTTCTCGTGTTTTTTCTCAGCTAAAGTTAAATCGACATTCCTCATCGGATGTTGATTCGCTCCTTCCAATATCTGTCACAGATTTACTTTATTCTCGATCAATGAACTGTCACGTTCTGAATAGAACCAGAAATTGGTTTCACATTACGAGACATCAGCTTTTTGAATTTATGCAGAACCCATGGGAACTTGCACGAAATTCCTTTGCTTTGTAAAAACGCGAGTGATTAATAATGAATGTTGAATGCAACCTAAATTTAACCTTAAATGTAGAAATGTTAAGGTTGAACGTTGTAGATTTTCCCACGGTGATTCATTACTTATTGGCAGTGTCTCAATTCGTACTAATCCTTGGCTAAAACATCGACTAATTGGCGGTTCTTAAACCGCTCGTATTGTTCCAACTTTGCATAGTGAGTTTGTTTTTCTTGTTCCATAAATTGACCACAGCTTTTGTTATTTTTGAAATAAAAATAGAGCTAAACAACTTTTGAAACTTGTAAAGAAAATAAATAATATTTTAGGGTTCCATACCCGAAGGATCCAAACGGAGCCATACAGATTGTCATTTTTTTAAAAATGATATATAGATATAAGAGGCGCTTCCATACAGATAAAGGGCGACGTTTAAAAAAAATTGGCATACCACATCGAGAGGGGTGTCGTTGTTAAAAAGGCTTGTCGAATAAATAAATACCGGACTATTTGTTTAAAAAAATATTGGAAAACAAAGGAATGAGAAGACACCAAAATTATTTTTTTATAACCACCCGTTGACCTATGAACTTGAAATTTGGTGATAATTTTCATTATTACGTATATTTTACCAATAAATACCAATATATTAATAAATTAGAGTTTTTATTTTATAATTGCCTCATTTTTTCTATGACCACCAACTTGAGTTGGTACGGAACCCTTAATGTGTGAAGTCCGACACGCACTTGGCCGGTTTTTTGGGATTCCTTCAGCAAAAAAAGATTGTTTCCCTTCATCTCCCTTCACACTAGAAACGGTGACGGGCAGGCGTTTTGGTGGACTGTCTTTATGTAAATTTTGACGTTCAAAAAGTGCTGATTCTCAGTTTAATTTGAATAAATGACTTTTGTGTTTAATTTTGAAGCGATAATTCAGAAAAAATAGGCAGTCATGGGGACTGCCGACAGAAGTGAAAACTTAAAACGTCAAAATACCATCTCGGCGATGCGAACCCATAAGTTTTTCAGCAATAAAAAAATCGCTCAACGCGGCTGAAGAAGTTTTCACTACAAAAATATCAAAACCCAAAGTTCTACATATAAGTAGCATCACGCCGATATTCCCCGAAGGGTTGAGCAGAGGTTTATCTATAGAACACCGATATTTCGCCGTTATTTTTAAGTCCCAAGTAATAGAAAGAATTGTCAAACTTAAGTGGCAGTGGCCAGAGCACATTGCTCGCAGAACGGATGGCCGTTGAGGCTGAAAACTTTTGGAGTACCGAAAAGTGCCGCCACTAGGTGGAGCGACGACCTGTTCAAGACTGCGGAAGTCCGGCGGATGCGAGACGCACAGGGCCGATCAGTGTGGCGACGCTTGGGGGAGGCCTATGTCCAGCAGTGGACGTCTTGTGGCTGAAATGATGATGATAGTGTAATAGGTAGGCTTCATTTAATACCAGCTTGTAACTATCCCACTAGGGCAAAGGCCTCTACTCATACAGAGAAGGTACGACACTTGGTCAAGACGGGTTGGAGATTTCAAACTTATACGAGTTCTGTGCCCTACTTAACGAAACAATAGAAAATCCATTGTGTCTCGTGTGTACCCACGTTTAAGGCACTCAAGGGGTTAACTATAAGTTCAGGTTTCCTCACCGTTGTCAATGATGTCCAAGATAAACTTAGAAAGTACATAATTAAGAATTTGAAAAAGTATCATTGATTCTTGTACAAATTTGAACCCACGACCTCAAGCAAGAGAGGGCACCTCTTAACCACGACAGTAGCAATCACTACAATTCATAATAATGCAAAGCCATTGGAGAACATTGCCAGCAGCAAAATATATGTTAAACTGTATTTAAAAAAGTTTCCGTTGAAAAGGAAAGTTAAGTCTTAAAATATGGTAAGCGAATAACTATTATAATTTTAAAACAGTCTTTACAATTCAGGAACAGTCAGCAACTTTTGCAGATTTTAAACACTTTTTGGAATTGTTACTGAATTTTCTGGGACGGAAATTAATATGTGCTAATCCAGGACGGTTTTGTTAAAAACTTTTTTGAAAACCTTCGGCAAAATAGCAGACGCTGGTTGAATAGCTGCTGGATTCATGTTTTTTTCACATCTTCCGTTTGTACCTATTATTTTTTTATATTTGTTTTTTTGCCTCTTTTGTGGCAGAATATAACGGCTTTCTATCAAGCTTTTTCTTACTATTTCGGAGGAGCACTTAATAAAAGCAATCACTAAGTGGATCCCACATAGCAGGAAACGATAACGCGGCAGGCCTATAAAGAGTTGGCGTGACGAGTTAGGCTCCTTAAAGAAGTATAGGTCTGCAAACGCAATAGACCGGGAGAGATTGGTAACTGTCCCACTGCAGGGCTAATGTCTCTTCTCAAATAGATAAGGCATGAACATTGAACACGCTTGCAATTCGGGTTGGCGATTTCAGACTTACATTAACTCTAAGTCCAGGTTTCCTCACGATGTTTTCCTTCACCGTTGTCTGAGATGTTCAAGATAAACTTAGAAAATACATATTAATTATGAACAAATCACATTGGTACTTGTCCAGATTTGAACCCATGACCTCAATCACGGGATGAACTGTGTGAGGAGTGATATGAAAGAACACGGAGTCAGTGATAGCGTGACGGGGGACAAGACGGTATGAAATAAGAAAACGCGCCGACCCCAAGTAACATGGTATAAGGGCAGGAAGATGAAGAAAAATCTTTCTCAATGAACTCAGACTCACCAATTTTATGTTGAAAACAATTTATTTCATTAACTCCGTTATTACAATTAATTTCTGGAAACATACATTGTAGCAAATCTAGTCAAAGTAATATTTACTCAGTTTCAAAACCTTGGTCGCCTCAGTCGTTATATTTGACTTACGTTAGCAGCATTCATACGTAAGTAAGTACGTGTGTGCCTCAAAGTAATGTTTGTTTCACGAAAAGCATAGGCTTAAAGTTTTCCTGAAATATTATGCTCACTAGTGAAGTTACAGCTAGCTAACTG
This sequence comes from Orthosia gracilis, assembly GCA_947562075.1. Lineage (NCBI taxonomy): Eukaryota > Metazoa > Arthropoda > Insecta > Lepidoptera > Noctuidae > Orthosia > Orthosia gracilis. Next base: position 19,602,852 of record OX387274.1, read on the forward strand.
GTAGTTCCAGTGAATGTTAAACTTACGAACAGTTTTTAAGTGATAAAAATGATCAGGGGGGTGACCATAAGCTCTTAGAGTAAGGTTATTTTGAGTGTGTGTAGGTAACTTGTATACATCTGTCACTTACGCGATATCAAAAAAACCTTACTCTAAGAGCTTATGGTCACCCCCTGATCATTTTTATCACTTAAAAACTGTTAGTAAGTTTAACATTCACTGTTAAAAATTGACAAAATGTTATTTATGTGTTTGCCTGCGTTAGAAAAACTGGCAAAATTAAACAACTGAGCTGTTGAGCTAGCCACATGGTCCGAGAAATTTTCAGAAATAAAGTAATCAAGCGAAACACAAAGGAAGTAAAATTTAAAAAAACCCCGACATATTTTATTGCATGCTACATAATTTATCTAAAAGAAGACGCGCTTCGATCGACATTCCATTGAACACGTAATTATGAAACGATCTCTTGCGAAAACCCCGATTCAAACAGTAAAACGCCCACTTAAATGACTAAACCGATTTTCATCAAACACAGCTAAGAACACTCTCAATAAAGTTACATCTCAAACAAAAAAAAAAAATCAAAATCAGTTTCTCCGTTTAGGAGCTATGATGCCGCAGACAGATACACAAAGACATAAGTACACACGTCAAACTTATAACACCTCTCTTTTTCCGTCGGAGGTTAATAATAAATTAGTAAACTATGATATAAATTGAGAACTTGACAAAAGATACGTTAACATATCATAACAATCTTCTTAAAACTTAAAATAAAAACCTAAAACTCTATTTTCTACTACCAGAAATAAACTACAGTCTGTTCGTCTGAATGTCTCCGATTTTTCATTGTCTATGGCAATAAAATAAAACTGTCAAAGACAACAGACACTATTACGAATAACATTGGAGATTCAACGTCTCGTAAACCTTGACTTTTCGGTTTACAGACGTCTTTCAGCGGGAACTATCTTGTATAACAATAATATAGGTCTGGGTTCTGTTTTTCGTAACATGGTCACATTTTTACAAAACTTAATAGCAATAAATTATCACTGGACAATTTCCATTGATGAATTCATCATCCACACCTGCCTTGTATTTTACCAACTACATTAATATCTCGGCTTATTAAAGTCCAGCGGTTAAACTCGCGTCTAAACGACCAAAAATTTTTAACAAAAAAATTGAACTGACTTCCAAAACAAAACTTTTTCGAAGTCTTTGGTACCTACATATTGTTTTTCGGTACCGACTTCGGTACCAAAAAAATATGTTTCGCTTTGTAAAGTTTTGTTTTTGCAGGCGATTATTTTATTATAGCTTTTTTATTTTTCTCTTTTTGGCTTTGGTACCTCAAATTACCACGAAAATCAGCTATAGCCAAAGTACATCTCATGACGATTCCATTAAGCCCAAACACGACTAGAATACACTGTTTTATTTTGGAGTTCCAGTGCCTACCTTCCGACTTCATCATTAGATCAGTTCGAAGGAATCATTTTCACCAGACCCATTTATTTATAAGTATTTACATAGTCCATAGTCGGTTAACTATTCGAAAAATCTTATACCCGTGACATACTTATCATTAAGGTGTTCCAGTGGCCATCTGAGGTCTTCTTCATCAGTTCCACTTAACCAAATGATGCTTTCAGAGTGTAAATTATTGCATTGTTGATGAAAATACTAAAATCGTTTCATGTATACCTATAATATTTCAGAAGTTCCCTCGATTTCTATGGGATCCCATCATCAGATTCTGACTTGATGACAATGGCACCACCTCGGCTTTTACAAACACAAAAATAATTTTCAAAATGGGTCCTCAATTGATGGAGGAATCGGTGGCAATACAAAACAAACAATACGTACAATCGAACATGGAACCTCCTCCTTTTTGGGAAGTTGATTAAATATTGTCTTGAACGTTTGCCTGTCTAACTTAGTGAGTTAGTGATAAAATATAAGTTAGTTACAATAAATAATACTGTGATCACGAAGAATTTACATCGCATGTCTTTTTCATAGTCTTTTCCCACATGTGATAAAGAAAAAAGACAAAGACCATATTCTGCTAAACCTTTCCAGACTGTATAAAGATAATTTACCTACCTAATAATTATCAAATTGCTTAAGTAGAATCCCTTTTTAAGAACAATTACATCAATTCGCTCTAATCATACTTAATTAACTAGGTGAGTACAAACGTGTGTGAATTTCTGGAATCGTCTCATTAAAAATTTGTTAGCAGAAGACTGTTAATTTCACACTAACTTACTGAGTAAGATCTACGCTTCAAATTACGTGTACCTATATACTTACATTCATCTAACACGTCTAAGTTCTTCCACAATTACGACTATGCCATTAATAAGCGTTTGTTAACTTATAAATATAGTATAGTGAGTGCGTATTTCATGACGTTGTGTTTTTGTTCCAGGTGTGACTCGGTCGCCGGTGAGGAATGGCTTTAAGAAAATAAGGTAATTCCCTAATTATCTTAAAGGTCATGGTTGTATTTTGTTGTCTCACATACCGCAGTGTCTCTAGACGAAAGTCTCTGACCATCTATGATCAGTGCGTCTTGGTAGTGATGACATATGAAACGGTAACGTAGTCGGCAGAAGGTCTAAAATTACTCCAAGAATAATGGGAATTGGATAAGGTTATGCTTGCAGTTTTTCTTTCGTGATCGAATCGGAAATATAGAAATGCGCAGGAGAACTAAGGTTATTAATAAAGACAGAAGAATTGCCAAACTTCAGTGGCATTAGGCAGGCCATCTTGCTCGAAGACCTAATGGTCGATCGGGCGAAAAGTACTGGAGTTGCGACCGCGTACTGGAAGACGCAATATGGCCTCCCACAACGTGGACCGATAATTTGAAGGCACTCGATGTGAGACGCACTGGACCGGTTAATGCAGCGACGTTTAGGGGAGTATAAAGTATACAGCAGTGGCTAAAATGCTTCAAACAAAAACGTGTATGAACTACACAGATATCTAACTAAACAATAGCTCCCAAACGCCATTTATGCAGCTAACAGCAAATACAAACAACAATAAAATTTCACTTCACAAACGAAACCAAACCCCGTAACAGTTTCCAGCAAAATATACAATGCAAAACATAGCAGTAATTATATTCGTTAAAAGGGGAACCAGAGAATCTTATACAAAACGTGGCACGGTGAAAATCCCCGCCTATTATCTGGGGACAAAATGTGGAACAAAATAAAGCCCTTGAAATATTGCAGATACACAGTCCGCCTCATTTTTACAGCTATTTTAAGACTTGAAAATGTGGTCGGCGAGGTCAAGGAAAGTAGCGGTGATTGTAATAAATTATGGGAGGAATATAAAGGGTTTTGTGTCTTTATATTTTGGTGTATTTGTATTTCTGTCTTCCAACTTACAAGTTATTTAGCATATTTTTTTGTAGGATGATATATTTTATGGTGTGTTGTTGATGTGTAGCCACTTTTTTATCGTTTCTACAAGCTATATTTTATACACCATCTGTAATAAATTATAGAAATAAAAAATGCAAAAGCATTTTTTCCCACAAAAATTGAAATTAATATATCAACATTCCGTCCTGAACTATTCTATCTAGTAAACTTAATTAGAGACGTATTCCTGTTTTGTAAAGTTTATTTATTTACTAACTTCTTCGTATCTAGGCTATACAGTTGGTAGTTCAGTTTTCATGTTGGACCATCTAACATCTGTTTTGGTCTTGAGCCAATTTCTTGCTCTTCCGACTTGCAAACTTTATGACTGAGCGTCTCTTTTAAATATCAAACAAACTGTTAGCCATTTCATATTTATTTATTTATTACCTTTTGTATAGTTATTTTGAAAAAGGTACTACCAATAGAAAGACAGAAGATAGTCTTTTATTATTTTTTTGCTCTGCAGATACAATAGATGACACACAATACGTTCAAACCCAAGACAAGCCTATATAAAGGGTATTTTCACAATGCACACTATCTAGAATTAAATTAATTTACGAACAAAAAAATGTACGAAATAACGATCCACGAAACATAGATCAAACAAATAGGTACGCCAAAAATTAAAATTCTTGATTAAAATTCACAATTCATAACCCGAAACCGTTAACCCTGTAAATGGCAGAAACAATTGTTCTTGTTTGCGTTACCTTAACGAAGGGTTACCGGCTGATGGTGGGCGTACAAATTCATAAATTTGATTCGGCGCAGGAGTACCTTGTCACGTAAGTAATTATAGGGTTAATCTCGTGATTAGGAGACTCTTTCATTGTTATCACCTGGATGGAATCAAGTAATGAATTTGATGTTGGAGATATTTGAACTTTTGAAAAGGTAGAAGGCCTACTGCCATCTCTGGATTGAGAAGGCTGTGAACGATGATGATATATTAGAACAAATTAGAAATTTAATTTGTTTTTTTAGTCCATAATATTCTGATGAAGCCAAGCTCCTACAGTATTTAGGTACGCAAGGCGTGCATCAGCTGAAAAACAATTAATTAACTTAGGGTTCATTTCTAACCGCTACGGGGCAGACAGGCTTGCTGTTATGTTAATTGAACACTGCTGGTCAGGGTGGAACATGAAAATGGATAGCTATCTTGCTTAAGTTCCTACAGTGGTTCATCCCAGCTTATTCTCAACTATGTTGTTGGGTGCTAAGCCTCCAGTATCAACAGATTCGTCTGAGTAATTAACAAGGGGTGGTTGCAATGATCTCAAACTCAAACCTATTGGAACAGCAGTAATCTCAAGTGAGAGAAGAGAGGCTAAAGTAAGTTAAGTAAGTTAAGTAGTTTTAGTAAGTAAGTTTTGAAATGGTTACGATTCGCCAGCGTAGAATGCTGAGGGCCTTGACTACCCTGTTTTCTTTTATTGATAAACCCATTTCTCCTTCTTATCTGACTTCACATGTCCAATTCCTTTGTTCTGCCCACAGTAAAACTCTTCGTTCCGCCAATAATGGTCTTCTACAATGTCCCTCTCACCGCTCTGGGTTTATCCATTCCTCCTTCTTTGTCCAGGCGATTTCCCTTTGGAATGGGCTCCCTCAGAACATCAGGATGGCAACCAGTCGGTTGTCTTTCAAATTGAAGGCACGCGAACACATTCGCAAGAAGTTTGCAGAATCATCACAGAGTTAATTTGTTGGATTCGATTTCTCAATAACATATTTTTTATGTATGTATGTATCTAAGTATGTTTTTATAGATATATATATATATTAAATTGAGGTATTTATTTTTCTTTACTCTATTTTTTTTTTTCATTAATTTGCACCTGCCATATTATCTCTGCACCACCCTAAGGTCGACTGGTAGAAAATCCCTAAGGCATTAAGTCCGCCTTTGTACTTGTGCATAAAGTTTAATAAATAAAGTGGAGAAGCTAACGTGCTAATGGGCTAATCCTTATTCTAAGTAATTTCTTGCCCAATCGCCGACGATCAGCGAGCAGCTAGTAGAGCTAGAACCTAGATACGAGTTGGCAAACAGCGAGAAGCGAGTGTGTAGTTCCAATAGTTTTACCTCTCGGCTATGAGCGAGTGTTTTTTGCGACGGGCGATTGCTCGCTCTACTAGCTCGGCGGTAGTCTCTCGGCGTGAGATCTGACCGTCAAGCGAGCATCGCCAAGCGAGTATTATCATTGATAGCTCTTGTCGCTGCGACAAAGTTGTGGTGAGGGAGTACTCGCCGGCAGTGTGAACAGCCAGCGATCAACTATAAATCATACTAACTAGTATACTTTTACTATGATTAATAAAATATGTGTATCTTTTATAGACACGGGATTTATATGTTTTGTTCGTTTCTTCAGCGAGAAAATAGTCGATTGCTAATCGCTTCGTCGCCGGCGTTGGGACAAGTGCCTAACTTCTACGACTTGAAAGCTTTTTTAAATCATTTGACATGAAGGAATACTAAAGTGAATATAACTGAAAATTCATCAAAGGTTGACTAAAAATATTAAGTAAATATTTGTAAACTCTAGAAGTAACGTCGAAATTGCTTCAATATTTTGCTCAACTCTTAAATATGAATTTTCAAAAAGTTATTAAAGGGAATATCAATTTTAGTTTTTATTTTATTTAACCATGGCTTAAATTGTAAGGCCTCGTTACATTACTTAAGAGTTATTTCAATTAGATACTAATTCGATCAGCTGACGAACTTGATAAAGTTAAAAGTTAGCTACAAACTAGGAGTCTTTAAGACAAGAGTGAATAGGTTATTTCTAGGCAAGTGTGATTCACTATTGACTACATCATCGCTTACCATCAGGTGAGATAGTGGTCAAGCGTGACCCTATAGAAAATATTAAAAAAAAAAAAAACTTGTTTACGCTCGAGTGAACCATCATATTTATATTTTACACTAGCTGTTCCCCGCGGCTTCGCTCGCGTGGCGCATACCACAGGACCCGTTTTCGGGATAAAAAATAGCCTATAAGGAATAATGTAGCTTTATACTGGTGAAAGATTTTTTTAAATCAGTCCAGTAGTTTCGGAGCCTATTCAGTACAAACAAACAAACAAGTTATATAATATTAGTATATGAGTATACTCGTAGATTAAAGCCAAGAATATTTTAATATTTAAAACCGCAAAACCTATTAATATTTTAGTGCTGTACGACTATTTAATTGAATTAATTAATGGCCGAAACCCATTAGTGACTTAAAGTTAACATTAAAAATACTTATAATTATGCATTTAATTAATACAATAAGATAAATTTATTTCAGTAGATACTAAGATACTGAGTTTTTATTTCTAAGTAATTTATTTGTTTCTTATCCTAGTCTCCATAATGACTTGGAACTTTTTTGACACTATTTTTGAGTAACTTTCTTCTTCTTAGTATCTTAATTAAACGCAATATCTGAATAATCTTCATAGGGATCATGTATCAACTTAAAAACTCTCCAACATTTTTTGTTTAAAGGATGGCCGGACGGAGTGGTCACTGATGTGCGCTTGTTAGTAATTTTTATTCTTTTTGTTGTAGCTTTTTACCTAAGTACCTACTTAAGTTGTTATTATTTTTTATTTATATTATGTAGTCGATGTTTTTGGTGCACGGTAAAACTCTAATGAGTTTATATTTTCATCAACTTAAATATATAAAATGTATGTGTTACTAAAGATTAAATAAATACAAAAAAAAATATTCAAAACCCTTCTATTCCTACTTACCTTTCTATTTATATCCTAACACGGAAGGTGATCCTTTTAACCTCTCAACACACACCCAAAAACGGTTCAGTCTTTTGATAAAACTTTTTAAATTTTATAATCAGTAAAAAAGTTTAAGGCGTCATTTAAGAAAGTCGAGGGCCGTTATGCTCAGATTTAATATTCATGAATAATAAAAAGGGCCAAAAGATCCGTGTTAAAACCTTTGCTACTGTGTTAAACCCTCGTTTGGATGTTGAACGGAATAGTTCGTTATTGGTGTAATCGGGCTCGATTTGAAATGAAAATAGGGAACATGGGTAACGTTTGTAAGATGTTTAGTTTTTTAGGGTAGCGTAGTCAACAAGGACCCCTTATAGTTTCGCCATGGCTGTCTGTCCGTCCGCAGCGTAGCTCAGAGACTCTTAGTACTAGAAAGCTTTAATTTGGCACGGATAATACATATTAATCACGCCGACCAAGTGGTAAAATAAAACTATGAAAAATATTATTTTTTAGGGTACCTCCTGTACACGTAAAATGTTTTATTTTGCTCGTCTATCACATGATGGGGGTATCGTTGAATAGGTCATTCAAAAATATTATGGGTCTGTGAAAACCATTTTTCTATCTAGGGATCCGTTTGCGTAAAATTAAGCTTTAATGGGCTAAGTATTGTTAGAGTCAAGTGCCCCCCCCCCCTCCTCCTGCCGTCTAAATGGTTCTTTTTGGATATGTGTCTGTAATCACGGCAATAGTAAATATAACGAATCCAAAAGGAAAACTATCACAGCTAATTATGCTTTACAAGTTTACGAGTAATAGTCGAGCAACTTATAAAATGTACTTGGAAAAGTAAAAAAATGTATATTGATGTATCGGGACAACAGTTTTCGAAAGGCAAACTTAATTTTGTCCTTTCGTTATAGCAATATTCGGTGTTTCATTATTTATGAACGTTAGTAATGTTACCTATTTATTTTGGTGAATGTAACTGTTTATGCGGAACCCTCTGTGCGCGAGTCAGACTCGCACTTGGTCGGCTTTTATTATTCCTGTTATTTACGTTATTATTTTAAACATTAAATTAATGCCAAGTTAAAAACGTATTCATCATTATCATTCTCACAGCAGACCACAGCCGAAAAACTTGAGTTGGCAACTCTTATCCAGGTAAACAGCACAATAAGTGTAAAATAAATCAAACTTTCTTCGCAGATATGGGGGTGATCTTTTGTTTTTCGCTGCCGCAGTTACTGAAATAATTAAAAAGAAATTGTGTCTCGCGCCAGCTTGGTCCTTAGCGGAGAATATGTTAAGAGGTCACGAGGTTTCCATTATGTTGATGGTGATCATCGAGGCGGTTTTAGTGAGGTAAATAGCCCACACTCCTTAGTATTTTCCCCACACTCCCCGGTTTTTTCTTCAAAAGGGTTTTGAAGATTTGCCCCCGACAGCAAAAAAAATAAAGATATGCCTCTTGTACCAGTTTTACCTACTATTCTGAGCTAATCGGAACTTAGATTGTAATTTTTTTTAGGTAGATAACTTACATATTTTTTTGCTTTGTTTAGGTATGTATTTATTTCACTTTGTATATCATAAAAGTTTAGGATTCCACCAATGGGAACAGTAATCACTTGTTGCGGTGTACTAAGCAAAAAAACAGCGTGAAAATCACTCCATTTATTTTTATATAGGCGCGTAAAAATATTATACTATTCATTCCCTTTCAGGGAGGACGTTTTTACAATGTTTGAATGGTAAAATTAACGATGATTTCAACCTCCATTTATTGTTGTTTCATGTATTAAAATCCTTATTTAAACAAATGTACAATAATCCCAGGTTTAGGGGCATACCTTGGGCTTACAGGTCCAGAATATAAACAGAACAGAGAGTTTTCTTAGAAAAAATAATAATCGATTTTATTTAATCAGTCACTTCAATTCTAATATTAACACCTTTTGGATAGGCAGGCTTTTCAGCTAATTTTATCTCATCGCTCTCTTGTTTTATTATGAATGAAAAATCGGTTGTCTGTAAAGTCGGTTTACTGACGATAGTTGAACGTGACAACGTCATATGATAATACTGATGGAATGATTGCATTTCTTATAAAAAAAAATCACTTTTCACTGCACTTCATACTTGACGAAAACATGTAAATGTATTATTGTATAGCAGCTGTCCACGCGGACGCATCGCTCACTCAAGTAGGAGAGAGACAGATGTCGAACGCTGCCGGACGCGGAGGCCGATTGTGCCTCTTTGTCGCTCGTTCCGCGCTCTCGCTTGCACTTCAAGCCTTAAATGGAACGCCTCAGAGCGAGGTAACGCCGCATGAGTCATGTTTTTTCGTGCATGCAGCCGGCTCCATCGAATTATAAGACGTTGTCACGTCAAAAACTAAATAAAATTATCTTCAGCTCAGTAAAATCGACAAGCAACTGAAACGTAGCTTGATATAATCTCCTTTAAATTCTATTTAACAAAAGAAAATTCAATCACAACAAAGCAATGAAACCAACAAAACAACACACTGCACTTCGCTCCTTATCCCTTACACCAAACGCACTTATTTATAATAAAAACGAATCACCAGTCACGTTCACCCAAGTTCACATGCGTTCACTCAAGTTCACGTAAGTTCACCCAAGTCTAAGTATTAGGTAACTGGCGGAAGGTGGTAGCCAACCACAGGGCCTGCTGTCGTGTCGCCGTAATTGGAGCAGATTATCGAGTTAGCACTGACGCTGGTACGGATCGGGGTAATGTCCTTTGGGTTATTGTTAGGTAAGATTTCAAAATCTTACAAAATAGTCATTTAATTTAGTGAAATTAGTAGATATTCCATTTTTTATTTAATATGGAGCGTTCTTAATGTCACTTAAATAGCAACTCATATTTCATTGGGTTTTTGCTAGCGTTGAAAATTGCGAAAGATTTTCACTTTTTTTTTCGAAACTTTGTGTATTTCCTTTAAAATACAAGTAATTGCCAAAAAAAACAAATTTGGCGTTCGTCTGAAAAATTCAATCTTACACGTTTATATAAAACTTGTTTTATACTGTGTATTTTTTAAAATAAACAAAAAATAATTTATTTATTCATTCAATTTCAAATTGAATAATTTATTCATACATAAAAAAGCGAAAAATACGCCGTGTAATACATGTAAAAAACTTAAACTTGTAAAAGATTCAACCGAAGATCCGAAAGGAAAGTTTCTGTATTTGATTGAAAAATACAAAGGCGTTTGAAATATACATGAATTTACATGTTATTTTCAACGCTAGTTTTTACATTATATCCGTTCTATTCTGTAAACATGTTTCCGTGAATACTAAGGTGGAGTAAGCTGGATCTGAACTGTTACTTCACCTACGTGGCTGCAGAAGGTTAGCCGCAAGGTATTTGCATCCGCGGGGTATTTGCGCAGACTGCGCAATTTCCTCCCAACTGCCACCAAAACTGCGCTTGCCCAATCCTTCCTTCCCCCAATCCTCGATTATGCAGATATCAGTTATTTAGATCTAACTGAAGTGCAGCTAGATAAGCTTGAGCGACTTCAAAACTTTCGCATTAGATTCATATTTGGGTTACGCAAATATGACCATGTTTCTGAACTTCGTACTAAGCTCAAGAGGCTGTCAATCCACCATCGCCGGAATGCCCACATTTTATCGTTACTCTACACTGTTCTGTTTTATCCTATAACCCCTTTTTATCTCAAAGAACGCTTTAAGTTCCTTCATGACACACATTATAGACAGTTGTGATCATCGGAGAATTTGAGACTTTGGATGCCTGCTCATTCTACTAAATTCTACAATAAATCGTTCACGGTTCAGGCTGTGCGATTGTGGAATGAGTTGCCGATGTCAGTAAGACAAGACCAGTCACTTGCATCTTTTAAAAATCTTGCTAAGAACCATTTCCTTTATTTTTAATGTTTTTCTGTTTCTATCTAATTTCTTCTATAATTGTTCAACCCTTCTTTGAAATTTTGTTACATGTAATATTATGTAAGTATGTTTATTTGTAAGTTTGTGTATAATATTTTATATAGCTATATATTTTTTATATCAATAATTTTTAATGTGGCAATAAACCATAGGCTACCCCCTGTTTTATTTTAAGTTCTTCCATCCAAATGTTGTCTGGTAGATATCGTTGTCAGCGATAAAACCTTTGTACCCATAGTATTAAGTTGCTGTAAAATTAAGGTGTAATTTCTTTTTTTGGTTTACAATAAAGTATTTTCTATTCTATTCTATTCTACATTGGATGGTTTAACAGGTCACTTCTTCGCCTAAGTTTTCACTGTGAGTTTTTTTTACAGAATTTACAGATTCCGAGTAATTTTACTTATGTAATTAGTCTGTGTTGCCCGATAGCTACAACCTCGTGGTATTTAAGTGAAGAGGTTACTTCAAGGCAAGCGTGTTACACCGTTGACAACATCATAGCTTACCATCGGATGAGATAGGGGTCAAGCGTGAGCCTATGTATACTTAAAAAAAAACGTTGAATTGTTCTACTTTTGAAAGAGACATCATTTGTCATATCATGTATTTTCATCTCTCTGAAAGTTATTGACCTTACTTTCGTACAAATCAAGAGTTTTATCAAGAAAACACACACCTAATCTTCATCACACCACATAAACTAAAACACTTACCACAAACACAGAAAAATGTCACATGAACCCGTCATATTCGACGCGAACGAGTAAAAACTTATTCGGTTAAAAGATTATACTAAGTCACTATGTAATCCGAAAAGCGAGCACAACTTAGATTTTAATTATGTCTAAAACTTGAAAATTGTGTTTCTAAACTTTAAATTAATCTTATTAGTTATCTAGATGCTTTTGTAACGTAACTGACCATAGTTTCTAACAGACAAAACAACATACATTGTGCATGTAACAGACAGTGTTTGTTATTTAAAATAAGGCTTATATTAAATGTATTTTAAGTATTTAACCTTTACCACATCATCGCTTACCATCAGGTGAGATAGTGGTCAAGCGCGACCATATTAAAAAAAAAAGGTTTAACTTATTTTCTTGATAGAAGAAAGTGGGAAACGATCAAAGTTAAGCAATGTGTACCCCATTATGGAATAAATTGAAGATTATTTTTTGTTCAAAGGCTGAGTATACTGCATGAAAAAACAATGTTACTTATACTAAAAATATACTTGAAACAAAGGATATTGCCAAAATTATCCTCAGAAACAAATATTCAACAAAACATTGTTTATAAACCAGTCACAGAAACCTAATGAATAAAGTAACAGCAATACAGTCGTAAAAAGTCCAATACGATTTCAACTTACTACTAACGCCATCTAGTTACACTAAAAAGAACTAACACTCTCAAGTCTTGCAACATGCGATTCTCACGATATAATAATCGTCTCATCGTCTCTTTCAAAGTAGGGGCCATAACTGTGACAAATCCTAGCATTACTCAGGATTTTCAGATGCTGACGCAAACCGATTTGCAGACAAGACATATTGTGTCGTGTTTTGTACTAGGAATTCAGGCTTCTCTTAAAGGATTTAGGCCGCCGCTGACGTGATCCTTGACGGCTCACAAACTACTAAGTAATAATTCCTTCGGGGATTACATACGTGAGTTTTATGCCTGCAAACCTAGAGGTATAAAAGTAAAGATAATCGTGGGAATACGTCACATGTTTATTTTTAGGAAAAGCTGGCAAAACTTCGTGTCTGAATTCTACTTTTGCGTCCACACTATTTGGTTGATTGATGATGTCACTATTTATTAGATACTGTAATTAAATAAAATCATTGAAAACCTACTTACATTTGTTTATCTATATTTTTTAGTCTTTTCCTTTCTCTGTCATATATTCAATATTTATTAGTATATTAGATATGTAGTGTAGTATATATGTATTTTATGTTATTATGTATAAGTAAGTTATATTATTTATGATCTATTGTACACTTACAACCCTTTATTCTTCTCCTATCGTTCAGTCCATCCAAAGGTTGTCTGTAAGAGGTTGCTCTGTGCGATAAGACCACCCATTGTACACTTTGTTTGAAAATGTTTGTTCTGTATGTGTTTTTATATGGTGTACAATAAAGAATAAAATAAATAAATAACTATTTATTAGTTTATGCTCGCACTGGAACGCCTTGCAGCAATTACACCAATGGAGCACAATCTTATAAACTCACTATATAAGTCTAGGTTTCGTCATGATGTTATCCTTCACCGTTGTCAGCAATGTCCAAGATACACTTGGAAAGTACATATGAATTTGAAAAAGTCACATTGGTACTTGCCCGGATTCGAACCCACGACCTCAAGCAGGAGAGGCGAGGTCTTAGCCACTGGGCCGTCACGACGATAAATATAAATAAACAAGTGTAATATAATAAAGAGCATATTAGTTTATTTGTTTGTTCATAATTATGTTTGTATAACTTCGTTTCTGGAAGTTCTGATTCCATTAAAAAAAAAACATTGATGGTTACACCAAAGACTACTTTTTTTAATGCGCGGTTTTTAGGAGAAAAGATCACGGTATTTTTCAATAAATTCTCTCCATTTTTCTACAAGAGTTAACAGAAACTACAGACCGCTGTTTATTTATTTACTCAACTTAACCCTTTACAATCCAACCAGTCGACGAGAAACAATCATAAAAACAAAGTTAAACAAATATTATTGTTACGGAGTTTAACAAAAGGAAAAGAGAACTGCTCACTTAAATCTCCCCAAGGAGAAAAAAGATAAATAATTCTTTCGACTTTTTAAATTTATTCACCGAAGTATTCCTCTCGGTATCCGGGATTACGTCGACAGAAACTCCGGGGTTCCCGCGAAATTCACTGTCTTGAATAATAAAAATTAGTTCATCTTTGAGAATTCAGGAATGTTCACGAACTCTCAGTTCAAGTCTAATTGGAAAATCAAATGAAGTTTTTAATCGTAAACTTACACAAGCACTACGTACGAATTATCCTGGATAGTTTGAAAAAGCATGAATGAAAAGCTTTCTGCAAAGTATCTTGTTTTTGTGGGCAGAGAAAATAATTAAAGTAGGCGTTAAGTTTGAAATAGTTTCATCTCAAAGGCTGCCTTCCGCAAGATTGCCTGAAAAGTTTTACAGGAAAAAAGTGGATCACTGCTCTCTTTAGTTTTTCTTGAAGCAGAAATGAAGTCTTTGGAAAGACACGCTGACTAATTTTAGACAATAATATAAGACGGAGAAAGTGTTTTTATGAAAGAAAGTAAATATATAATTGTACACTGGATCCTGCCCTCTATAATGTCATCTTTCTCTGTCACCCTAGGGTTTGCTGTAAGAGAACTCAACATTGAGTTAAGCTCGTCTTTGTACATGTACTTTATTACCACACTGTTGTAATGTTGTTTTTGGTGTACAATAAAGAATTAAGAATACATTTCTTTGCCACAAAAACTAACTTGATTTTATTGGATACTTAATTTTGACCACATTATCCAGATGGAAGGCTAATTTGAAATTTCTTGTTTTTTTAATTAACTACATACTACATTAATTATATATACTACATTATATATATACATTAATTATATATATGGTAAATTAAAATACAGTAACAGTTATATAGATATCTAATAAAGAACACAAACGCATCAAAATACCTTCCCTTTTATTTTCCACTACAACACACAAAAGCAATCACAGTCCCATTCTTACAAATTATAAGAAAAACAATGAATATATCATGTCCTTAACATCAAAGTACCATCGCTTAGGTACTCTACTCACGATGGGAAGGAAGTCGCGATATATATTCATGGCAATATAAAATGAGTACGTAACGAAGGTTGTCGCACAAGCAAATGTGCAGAAGGAAAAAAAGATTAGGGGACTGCGTCCGCTTTAGTGCCGTAAAACGGTAACTTTCTAAAGCATACTCCTTAGTAACGGCTAGGTTAAAAGGTTTGAAAAAATATATATTTATTATTGTTTCATGTACATTATTTTTTAAATATGTTTTTTTCGTATAACAAATAGTTTTACTTAAAAAAATAATCAGCAACACGATATTTTTCGCAACTTTTGGATAATCCTCCAAAACGACTTGGATGTTTAAGAATATTTTTACACAGAAAAATTGATGGCTAGAATTTCTTCATAACTGAGATAGCATATGTAAATCTATACTATACTAATATTATAAATGGGAATGTAAGTTGGTTTGTTACGCTTTCACGCAAAAACTACTGAACCGATCATCATGAAACTTTGTACATATATTCTTGGAGGTATTAGAAGTAACATATGATACATTTTATTTAAAAAAAAATGTATTTTTAATGGTTTCACTGCGAGCGAAGCCGCGGTTAAAAGCTAGTCAATAATATTTTGCGAACAAAACTGTTCAAAAGGAGGTTCAATATTGATATTTAGGCTCCGAGCGGGCGCACGGCCAGCACTGCGTTAACATAGGGGCGTATATATCGCCTTAACCAACTGCATTTTTTTGGAGGCATTCCTGCTTGAAACTAACCGGACTGTAAGCTAAGCGAACATCGACTTACACTATAAGTGCGGTTACGCACTACATCCGATCCGTGTCCGTGATTTGAGTTCCATGTACAACATTTTCTGAATTGTCGTCTTAATCTGTTATTGATTATGACGGATTGATTTCGGATGTAGTGCGTAAGCTGCCCTACAAGAAGTACTACGGCTACTTCGGAACCGAAATTTCACGGACACGGTTCGGATGTAGTGCGTAACCGCCTTAGGCCATACCTATTATTGGAATCAAATATAACAGCTCACAACGTTAGGACATATGATAATTTTTATCCGTTTGTAATGATAATTTTTATCCGTGGTGCTAGGCAACTGGGTATAACCTAATTGTAAACAACCCTTTGTGCCTATTGGTCATCGTTTGTTCTGTCTCCTGCTTGATATGGAGGGAAGTGGAAACTTTTATTTTTGCCTTCTCCTCCGTTATTCTTTTTTGAATAATTTCGTAGCGAGATCCGAGACCGTTAAATTCATTCTCCGGTTCGGTCTAGTTTTATTGCCTCGGCGCATGTATAGTTTGTCTAGTGGTCGCCACTGTTGATTCTGACTTTCAGGAGTTGCAGTGGTTTGGGAATAGTGCGGTAGGATTGTCCCAAAAAACCGCCCTTAAGCCTTCGACTAAGTAGTAGACCTCCGGCACAATTCCGCTGAAAACTTGCGGAAACGGAAGCGGTTAGATAGAAAATACGTGTATAAGTTTCGCACTTGTAGAAACTAATGTGAAGTTCTTTTTCTCAAAAATGGTATGTAATGTTGCCAAAACATCTCTAAAAAGTATCCAGAAAGTGAACTCTACCGGAGACTTATTCACAACTGTCCAGTAAGAAGCGAGATTTTAAATTTGGAATCTCCTACTGTCCAGTAAGTAATTATATAATTTACTTACTGGACAGTAGGTCATCCTCTTCAGATCTGCTTAGAAAAAAAAACATAGTACCAAAAACAGATTAGAGTTTAGCCATTTTAACATGGTTAAAGGAGGGAGGCTCTAAATATATATCCATCTCTCTTTTTGGTATGACATTTTATGAGATAGATATATTTTTGGAGCCTTAAACAGCAATTTTATAGTCTGTGACACTTAACGCGACACAGAAAAAGTATGCACGTTGCGTTTTGTTTTTGCGTTTGTATTTAGTAATATCAGTTTATAAATCATGTTGGATTCAAACTTTTCATTCTAAAATTAACATGGGGTTTCAAAAACAATAATTTATAGTTAATTTTTTTTTTCATTCTTGAGAATAGCATTATACAAGCCTCAACCAGTAAGAAAGCCTTCCTGGCCTCGTATATAATCGGACCTCACCTACGGCTGCGGTTCGGTCCGGTTAACTCATACTTGGCCAGAAAGGCTTACTGGATTCTGCAGTAATGTACTATTTCAACCCTAATATAAAGCAGGTAAAAATGCTTACATTTCAATTTATTGAAGGAAGTTGAAGTAATAAAGTCTGTTTTATATAGACTCATTGTTCAATAATTTGGCAAAGACATGATTTAATGATTATTTGGGAGTTACGTTTAGGATATTGTGAAAGATCAACAATACAAAGAAATTGGTACTAGAAATGTTTTCAATTAAAATATCAATAAATGAAAATGAAACTTAATTTTCTCGTTATCGATTTAAACTAGAGTCGATTTTAATATCATAGTTATTTTCAATGACTTTGCTCTTGAATCTCAAATTGGTTAACTACTAGTTGTAAGTTGATTAACAGATTTATCAATAAAATTATGCCCATTGAAAATTAATAACTACAAAATGCTTTAGTCAATGTTTTTTGCCCCTCGTGTATAACTTCGAAGATTAATTTATTTAATGTTATTGCGGCCAAATACTACCTTACAAGCAGGTGCTAAATTAAATAAGACTACGTTTGAATGAAGTATATAAAAATGTCATCCATTTTATGTATTAAACACCTCAAATATCTTATCGATAACACTTCCTGTTTCCACACAAGACGTTTACACAATGACACAGTGTCACCTGTCACAGTGACGTCACAACATAGCGACGTACGTCAATATTGGGCTTTAATTTTAAGTCATGTTGACGAACAAAATAATAATAATATTGTGCATTACCAGTGGGTGAGAAACTATGAGTTACGGCCTGTCATACTGGTTACAGTGACATAACCATAGATATAGGAAGTCTTTTATTATAAAATGGAAGACGAAGAAGATCCTGCTAAGTGTTACAAGATTTATATCTGTTACTTAAGAGCAGTAGGTAAATTAATTCGAAGAGTTGGTGATAATGGATTCTTTAAAAAATACTGCAAATCTCTTATGAACATAGTAAACTCATAAAGAGAGAAAAATGGCAAACAAGCCATTTCTTACAAAAACTTTCAACAAATTTAAAATTTAGTGTGGTTAAAACTATTCCTTAGATAAATAGTCAGTTCTAAACAAAGTAACATTATAATTGAGAAAACGGTAGTGGAAAGTCTGAAACAAATGGGATTGACCACAAAACAGATCGCGAGCGCTTTTCAATCCTGTAGATTTTTGGCATTGTTACCGCTAGGATATCACTCTGTCTTCTTCAGGGATGTGCACTAACAGGCGTTGCACAGCGGGGGTTCCGGGGTGGTCTTTTAAGAGGTTACGGGGTTCCATGTGCTGATGATGACCACCGATGATGATGATGATGTTTTATTGAGGTAAAAATCACACACTCCTTTCCCCAAAATTCCAGGCGCATTTTAAAGGTTAACCGAAGTAAAACATCCCTGCCAAATTCGAGTCGGACTCGCGCACCAAGGGCTCCGTACCATTATCGCAAAAAACGGAAAAAATATCAAGCTTGTTGTATCGGGGCCCCCACTAAAATATTTATTTTATTCTGTTTTTAGTATTTGTTCTTATAGCGGCTACAGAAATACATCATCTGTGAAAATTTCAACAATCTAGCTATCATGGTTCATGAGATACAGACTGGTGACAGACGGACAGACAGACAGACGGACCGCGGAGTCTTAGTAATAGAGTTCCGTTTTTACCCTTTGGTTACGGAAATCTAAAAATGCCCGTTTAATGATATGCAAGTGATGACACTTGCATATCGAAAAACAGGTCTGATGACATAAACCACACTAAACTTTTTCCTTGACTCTAAAATTAAAATGCTAAAAAGTTTTTTATCCAGTCATGACAATCACCATAAAATTACTATAGTGATTCTGAAACCATTAGCAGCTAATAATAACTGTAAAGTTAAGCTAACTATATCTTAATAGCTCAATCAGACCGTAACTCAGCATAACAACGGTCGTGCAAACGCACGCGATCCAGCGATCAACCATTTGCCTTCATGTTCCTGAATATCTGAACAGATGCACTGTCTTTGTAGACATAATCTCAGCATATCTGAGAACACGTACCGTTTCTGTTCCTAGTAAGACAATAACAAAATAATACTAAAATAAACATTCAAATTAATATTTATTTTAACATTTTGGTAGTTCACAAATATTATAGATTTAGTAAAAAATATTTTTTACTAAATCTATAATTTACTAAAGCTTATTTTATTCACTGAAAACAGTGAATAAAAAGCACTTTTAATCACTGTTTTGGTGTTTGAATTTAGAACACACCAATATATATTTGACCACCATCTCAATGCAATACAACCTACTTCCGCATAAAATACTCGATACAAACTTCTTGTGCAAACAAAGAATATTCGAATTTCAAACTCCTTCGTCGATTTAATTTTGAGTTTGTTTATATTTAGGATTTTGATAATGATTTTATTTTGGTCTAGGATGTTTAGTGAAAACTTATTTGTTATTCTAATATTAATTGCATTGGTGTTTAATTAATTATAATTATGTAACTTAAAGGAGATGGTCACTGGCCCCTGAAACACAGGTGCTGTTTAGGTAACTCAAACTCAAAGGCTCAGCTTCAATTTACAAAAAATGTGAAACCCTACGGTTTCTCATTTTCTGTAAATTTTGAAGGTAATAAACCATTTATTTATTTATGATTATTCCTTTTGTTTTTGGCTTAAATCCTTCTTTTTCTCGAAGTCATGGTATAAAATATAGTATGCAACTCTTGAATAAAAGGGATTTATATCGAGGGCCATGAATCACTCGCGTCGTTCAGGATTCTAACACTTGAATCACTCGCTATGCTCGTGATTCAATCATCATGAATCACTCCCTGCGGTCGTGATTCAGTTGTTAGAATCCTTCACTTGTTCGTGATTCATCTATGGCCCTCGCTTTAAAACCGTCCTTTATTCACTAGTTGCATAATATACTATTGTAATAGTATATAAGCTTTTTTTATTATTATTTATATACTAGAGGAAGTAGCTACTAGAAGAGATGACATAGGAATTGCGTAGCACAAACTCTTTTGTTTACAAATTGGCATGGCAGAAGATACTTAAACTAACTAAGGCTTCCGGGGTAAACAAAACTGTTCCGAAGATAGCATTTTCTTTACCCCCGATTTCTAAATCAAAAGTTTGAAATTGAGTATTTATGAAATTCCACTTCAACCCTGAAAATCTGTCAAACTTTGGAATTCAAGTAGGGTTTGACAAGTTCTTAATTCTAAATTCTCGCCAACAATCGACCATAAGACAAATGTCACTAACCGGTGGGGTTATTTGCTTCCGGGGTGAAAACAACCCAAACAAAAAACAATGCCCAAAGTACCATTAATTTACTATTTACTTTATGAAAGTAAATTACACCTGCATCATTATATAAAAGCAAAAAAATAAAAACACGATGACCTATTTGGGACAGAAAAATATCCATGTTGTGGTGAGATTGTAGAATTGATCTCTGCATGATGTGGCCGACCATTTCATGAAATGGTTGTATTTCATGAAATGTACAATATTCGCTGTCCACATCATGATTGGTTTGACCAGATCAATGAATAATCAGCGGTTGACGACATGAACAGCTAAATGCACGGCTACATCATGATAATAATATGGTCAAACATTACGTGGTTATAAATTTGTTACATTATACATCGTTAGAAGCCTTTAACATTTTGA
The DNA here is from genome assembly GCA_947562075.1 of Orthosia gracilis. Classification (NCBI taxonomy): domain Eukaryota; kingdom Metazoa; phylum Arthropoda; class Insecta; order Lepidoptera; family Noctuidae; genus Orthosia; species Orthosia gracilis. Next base: position 19,623,675 of record OX387274.1, read on the forward strand.
TTTTGTGATGCATCATTGCTAACAATAATAATCTTAATCTTAATCTTAATCTCTCTTGTCTAGCCCTGAATCCTCTAAGCATGCTGTTGGAGAATTCAGGGCTGGGCTATCGATTCTCTCTGGCTCAGGCTATCGATCTGGGCGTCAGGTTATATCTCACCTCCTTTACATCGATGACCTGAAGCTCTTTGCCCCCAACAATCTTCAACTGATGGAGCTACTAAAAGTAACTGAAACTTTTAGTAGCGCCATCAGGATGGAGTTTGGTGTGGACAAATGTGCGGTCATGCATGTAAAGCGAGGGGAGATTGTGGAATCCGTAGGAGTTCAAGTCACGGGTTCCATAAACCTGAGATACCTCTCTCCAAACGAAACCTATAAGTATTTGGGTATGTCGGAAGCGTTAGGTATCAGCACTACTGACATGAAGCAATCGTTGAGGGAGCGCTTCTTTGGCCGCCTGAAGAAGGTACTCAATAGCCTTCTTTCGGGCGGAAACAAGGTGCGCGCCTTCAACGGTTGGGTCATGCCGGTACTGATGTACTCTTTCGGCATACTCAAATGGACTCAAACGGAACTTGACGCCCTGGATAGGCGGGTCCGCACACTGCTGACTGCATATCGAATGCATCACCCACGATCATCGGTCATGAGATTGTATATCCCGCGGAAGTGTGGAGGCCGTGGCTTTTTAAATGCCAAAAACCTCCACAACCGCGAGATATGCAATCTCAGGGAATACTTTCTAAACACCGACGTGGGTATGCATCGAGATGTAGTAGCAGTGGACAAGGGACTCACCCCGCTCTCCTTGGCGAATGAGAACTGGCGCAAGCCTGTAGTGCTTGATACTAAAGACCGCAGGGAAGTATGGCAGAGTAAGGAGCTTCACGGACGCTTTTTCCGGGCCCTACATGGGCCCGATGTAGATCAATCAGCGTCCGTAGCCTGGCTGCGTTTCGGTGACCTCTTTGGGGAAACCGAAGGTTTTGTCTGTGCAATTATGGACGAAGTTATCATGACGAATAACTACCGGAGATTTATTGTGAAGGATGGCACGGTTGACATCTGTCGGGCATGTCACCGTCCGGGTGAATCGATCCGCCACATTATCTCTGGTTGTTCTCGTCTAGCTAACGAAGAGTACTTGCATAGGCACAACCTTGTAGCCAGGATTATCCATCAGCAACTTGCTCTGAAATACACTCTTGTGGCATCGGAGGTACCGTACTACAGGTATGTGCCCGACCCAGTTCTCGATAATGGCAGTATCACATTGTACTGGGATCGGTCCATCATCACTGACAGGACTATTGTAGCCAATAAGCCTGATATTGTGGTGGTGGACCGAATCGAGAGGCGTGCAATGATTGTTGATATTACCGTCCCGCATGACGGGAACCTCTTGAAAGCCGAGAAAGATAAGCAAATCAAGTATCTTGACTTGGCTCGCGAGGTTGTCGACATGTGGGATGTGGACACAGCGATCATTGTACCGATAGTCGTGTCGGCCAATGGCTTAATAGCCACGAGCCTCGACCAACACCTTAGGAGGCTCTCGTTAGGCGGCTGGGTCAAGGGCCTGATCCAGAAAGCAGTACTGCTGGACACGGCTCGCATTGTTAGGAGGTTCCTTTCTCTGGAGCCCTGACCGCCGGTAGCTTGGACCCTGTTCCCGATACCGGTGGGCCTCTATTTTTTATATTTTTAAATGTTTTTGTTTTAAATTTATTTTATAAAAATATTTAAAAATGTAATTTATAAGAAATGTAATTAATAAAAGACATAATCTTATAATAATGCGCCAATTAAAGATAAAATTGGAGTGAAATGTCTTTACCATAAAAATTACTTTAATTTACGAAAATCACTCAAAAAACGGGCAAAGCGTAAAAAGCCTTGGAGTTCAACACATTAATGATATGGCTAAACGTGTATTGACATATCAACAAACGTTTACGATATGGTCAGATTTAGCAGGCCAGATCATGAAATACAGCCGTTTCATGAAATGGTCGGCCATTCCATGAAGTGATAAATTCTAAGATCTGACCACGACATCCATATATCTACTATGAAGTAGGTTCCTAGTGATATAGGTGTTTACGAAAATGCCCCATCTACCCAATATTAATTACCTACCTTTAAAACCCTTAGTCGACATCACACTAGAGAAGACACAAGGGCGGCTATTTTTAGACGAGGACCTTCTTGCTAGCATATTCGTAAACTGATTTTAAATATTACGAGTAACTAGGTTTCATTTGCGGCCGCACCTTATGATCAAATTATTAATTAATAGGTACAGACTACAAATAATAAAATTCTTTGGGATCCTGGGATGGGGATAGGGGAGATTTGTTAAGTCGACGGTCCACTACTACGTATTCGAACGTCCGCCAGATCAAGCTTCGTAAATAGAGATAGATTTGTCACACAAATAGGAGGCATATCGATTTCATACCTAAGCAGGCCATGCAATGGAATCCTCAGGGAAAAAAGAAGCCTTGGCAGAAGCGACGAGCTTTCAAATGACGTGGAACCAGGTGAAGCGTGCAGCTCAAGACCGATCGCTAAGGAAGCTACTGTGAACCCTCTCTGCCCTAGCTAGGGATAAAGGATGTCAAAAGAGAGTTTCACCAAATTAGCTCAGTGATTTATTTGTTTATCAATCATGCATTCTGGCGTAGTGTGGCCGTACATTGCAGCGAACGATCCCGCCTATGTTTTCGTTTAGCGAAGCAACACGTGCGTAACTTGACCTTGGGCTCCAGTGGAGTGGCGCCTTTACTAAAGACAAAAATTCTTTATTTCAACTAGGCCATTAAGCGGCACTTTTGAACGTCAAAAATTTAAATTTAAATGTTATAATAATTGATTCTACCGTCCATTTGGAAAATTATTCGTTATGGAGAGAACAGACAAGAAACTCCACACTTACTCTTTTAAAAAAAAAGTGGATTAATACATTTAGATAAATACATTAATTCATATACCTACGTGAGAACGATGCACAGACTAACAACACAATACTACGTATAGGTTTAAAGTATTACAAGCATTATCAGGTAAATTCATTCATTTTACAAATAGGAACATGGTTCTCACATACTTACAGATATTGCAAACATAGGTAAATTACCTAATTCAACAACAGTGTGAGTGTCAATTTCTTAAACAAAAAGAGAAGAAAAAAATATGAAATAAAGCAATAACAGTTATGAATACAATACAAATGAACCAGGTTGATTTTGTCTGCATGTCGGTGACGAGAACCTATAAGTTTCGCCCTTACCAAAAGTCGCTTAACACTGCTAAAGAAGGTCGCTTCAATTAGTCAAGCGACCCTTGAACAAGCACATAATGTGAAACTGGTATTATTTTTAACATCAATGCAAACAAATATGAATGCTAACTCTGTCGAATACCTACTACCTACCTACATTGTTCAATCACAGAGCGCGCCCCAAGCATTTGACACGGAACACATCCAACCTACACATGTATGTGTCTTAAACTTTGTTAACTACTGCGTAAACTTGTTGTAAACGGCACCACAGGCTATAACAACTGTATACAGTAGAGCAATAGAGACCATTGTTATACGGTCTCTATTGCTTTAAAACTGTCAACATTGTACACCAGCTTTAATAGTCGGTTTTTATTAGGTTGTCGACCATTTTAAAGTAAATATGTGGTCAGGTTTTGTTACTGGCATTACTTTTCTAAATTCAATTATACAAGTAATCTGCCTTAAACTATGAAAGTTTAGTGATATGTGATGGAAAAGCTCTAGACAGCTTAAGAGCAGTGGTAGCCCAGTGGTAACGGCCGCGGCGTGCTTCACCTTCGACCACATCATCACTTAACATCAGGCGAGATAGTGGTCAAACGCGAGAATAAAACAAAAATAAAAAAAAACTTACCAAGGTCTAGGTTGTGGGTTCGAATCTAGGCAGGCGCTTTACTTGGGTAAATTATTTCATCGCCACTGCTCTCAAAACGGTGAAGGAAAACATCGTGAGGAAACCGGCACGTCTTAGAACCAAAAATTTGAAGACATGTGTCATCCACCAGCATGCACTGGGCCCGTGTCGTGTATTAAGGCCCATTCCCTCTCACAGAGATGAGGCCTGTACGCAGAACGGACCAAGTGCGAGTCTAAGTGCGGTAAAGAGGTCCATCTATCCTATCCTATCCTAAGGCCTTAGACATACTATCAACGAAAGCGTCGCTAAAGCGATTGGAAAATGTCAAAAATGCTTCGGATAGTCAAGCACTATTGAAATGTCAGGTGAATAATCCCTTACAATTTGATCATCGCCATCGCTTACATCGAATTACACTTGTCTAGAGCCTCAGTGCACTGAATGTCTTCTATGTTTGTGGATTCTACTTCTTCTATGTTTGTGATTTCTACTTCTATAATATTTGTGAATTCTTCTTCTATGTACGTGAATTCTTTTTCGTCGTATCGATGATTCCAAAATTAAATACGTTTTGATCAGAATTCAACAGCGTCAACAGCGTTTTCATTTGAGAATTAGAAGAGGTATTTGCTTAGCGAATAGTTACAGGTTTGTACATTTTTATTATGTTACTCTTTTGAATTCACTATTTTATTTAAATAAGTAGGTACTGTAGGTACCTAGTTTCAGTTATACAATCAAGTAGGTAATTTCTCAATTGCAATAATGTGGACATTAATAGAACTACACACAAGTAGATAAAATTCTATCAGGTTTCAAATTACATAAAATATAGATTCGTTCGCCGCTTCTATCAATCACCATTCTCCCAAAATTTTCTAATCAATCAAAGTTAAGACTGTTACCACCTCTCTCCTCTCTGAAGTGATCATCCGAACACCAAATAAATATAGTAGTTCGCTAAATTAATTGACCAGTGGTCGCTTATCGTGAACAAGTCCAATATCTCAAAATGTCTTGGGCTGGGGGTCAATTTACACCATCTGTCAAAACTTTCAACTAATCCCTCGGAATACAGCTTATCCTCGTCAGTATTATTGAAATAGTTTGACTGACAAATTGATCAGTTCTTTTTTGTAATGATAAATACTAATTAAGCATGATCATTTCAGCAGAGTCCACTGCTGAACATAGATATCCTAAAGCGTCACCACATTGACCGGTCCTGTGCGTTTCTGATCCAGCGGATAATTTAAGCATAATTTTTCCTTTTCGCTGAATTTTTGGGGATAGCTACTGAGAAGACAGAACAGAGAAGGTTTAACAACAGAGAAGGTTTAAAGAAAAACACATGTTGCGCCAACTTTTTATTTTATGAACATGACGTTCATTCAAATATTACCTACTGGAATCTGAACCCTTGAACATAATTCGCCAAAAGTTATGCAGATAATGAAAATGTGGAGTTTGCCATACCGTTTATTAAATTTAAATTAAATTAAATTTCATTTATTTTGGAACCAGTCCATATGCATACAATGTGAAATTAAAAATATTGTTTTTAATGTATCTAACATAAAAATAATTACAACTAGAAATACATTACAAATGTAATTAAAACACATTATAAATTCACAATAACAAAATATATTAAATACACTATGTTTCATCTTAATCTAAATTTAGGTTTGGATCTGGAGTGCTCAACATGAAGCCTGGTCCAGTACCGCATTATTGGACAATCCAGATCTAGATCCATGCTCCATGCAAACTGCTGCAGGTAGCTGTTGGAACTGCCTCGCATGCGTCGCTTCAGAGACACAACTCTCTTGCGCATAATCGCCGCGAAACCATCTATATTTGCATCCGCAAACATACCCGACGCGCTATAGTAGCGAGGCAGCTTCATCAGCGCCCTGAAGGCATTATTGTATAGAAAACGCAGGGTGCCGTACGTTTTTTTCGTATACTTGACCCATAGGCTGCACGTGTAAAACGATTGGCAAAATGCCCTAAACAAAGTCACTTTTACTTCCGCAGTACATCGAGCGAATCTACGAACCAGCATATTAGCCCTAACAGACAAAGCCCTGCGCTCCCTATCTATATCGGTATCATCTACATATTATTATATCGGTATCTTGTTAGGTATGAAATATTTCATTTTATACGCGCTTCTATATAATTCGTATATTACTACATAAGTCTTATATTTTATGTGAATTCTGTTGTAAATAATTCATAATGCCAAACTTTAAAAATAGTTATTGACGAGAACAAATAAATTTATATGTGGATTATTATAAGAAAACAAAATAAAATCCCCTTAAATCGGTAATTTTGAAGAGATGCGAATCAAACCCAAGTTTTTGCTTGTCTACCAAGCTTCTCTCGCGCGACCCCTGACTAACGATACGCTCGAGTTAATTCATTTCATTAAGCCTCTAATTATGAATAAACGCGGCTGAAGCGATGCTGATGCAATTAGCGTTAACACCGCGAGAATATTCTGTGAAAAAATTAAAAAGGAAAGGCCTCTTTTTTAATTCTAACACTTACTTTAAACTATAAACAGGCAATTTGAAAATTAACCTAATGTGAAATCATTCACTTAAATTAACCAAGCTAAAGAAGCTGCCTCTTTAAAATAATACAAAGATTAGCTTTAGTTTGTGCACTAGTTCGCGTTTAGAGCTTTGATTTCCGCTAAGTGTATTTGTAAAAGGTAATCTCTGAAAGCGATCTGAAGAAGTGATCTGATTACAAAAAAACTTGCACTGATAGGAAGCTAAACCATCGCTTAGTATCAAAGGCAAAAAGCTAGGCCACGGGACCGTAGCCGCAGAAAGAAGCAGGTTTTTTTTTATATATATAATGGGTTTGCTCTTGACTCTAGTCTATGTCAGAGGTGACAGAGACAAAGTCGACGATGGAGTGAGCTTACCCAGAAGAAGCCTATTAACTTTAACTTTGAAGAGATTCGGGTTGTATGCGTTCGGAAACACAGACGCAGGCAGTGAGTTCCACTCTTTTGGCAGGTAATGAATCTTGTACATGTAAATTTTAATAGTAGTTTATGCAATGGTTATATAATAGGGGTTATTGAAACACGAGCATGGGTTTATCACGCGAGGCGAAGCCGATTGTAATAATAATATCACGCGAGTGTTTTAATACCTAATTATATGCCGTTGCATACCAATTTTATCTTCACTCATACAGTTGAAATAAAACAAAAGTGAAAACGGAAAAATATGTGGTATGGCGGGCAATTTAGATTCTCATTGCTCATGACTGCGCAGCACGCGCCTCCATAGACAATGACACTACTTTTTTTACATTAAGTTAATGAGCCCGTACGCGCCAGTAAATAAAAAGTAAAAGTGTGATATAAAAATTAAAAAGTTATTTTATGATGCAGGTGTTTGAAAATCGGAGGAAAATGTTGCACTGTATTGATTTTTTTTAATTTTTTCTATCCACGAATATAAAGTACGTATAAATACAATATTTTATTTATACCATTCCTCCTCTAAAAAGGTTATTTTATTCACTGAAAACAGTGAATAAAAAGCACTTTTAATCACTGTTTTTGTGTTTGAATTTAGAACACACCAATACATATTTGACCTCCATCTCAATGCAATACAACCTATTTGCGCATAAATTACTCGATACAAAATTCTTGTGCAAAGAATATTCGAATTTCAAAATCCTTCGTCGATTTAATTTTGAGTTTGTTTATATTTAGGATTTTGATAATGATTTTGGTCTAAAATGTTTAGTGAATACTTATTTGGATTGTAATTCTATTAAATGTGTTAATTGTTATTAAGAAATTAATATTAATTGCATTGGTGTTTCATTAATTATAATTATGTAACGTATGTACGGAGGTGGTCACTGGCTCCTGAAACACAGGTGCTGTTACCTAGCTCAGCTTCAATTTACAAAAAGTGTGAATGCCTGAGGTTACTCATTTTTTGTAAATTTTTAAGGTAATAAACCTTTTATTTATTTATTATTATTCCTTGTGCTATTGGCTTAAATCCTTCTTTTTCTCGTAGTCATGGTATAAAATATAGTATGCAACTCTTGAATAAAACGGATTTATATCGAGGGCCATGAATCACTCACGACGCTCAGGATTCTAACACTTGAATCACTCGCTATGCTCGTGATTCAATCATCATGAATCACTCCCTACGGTCGTGATTCAGTTGTTAGAAACCTTCACTTGTTCGTGATTCATCTATGGCCCTCGCTTTAAAACCGTCCTTTATTCACTAGTTGCATAATATACTATTATTCATATTTGGAACATTACGTTGTGAACGTAGATAAAAAGTTTTAATGAACAAGAATTTATATATATTTCATACTAATATTATAAATGTGAATGTAAGTTTGTTTGTTACGCTTTCACGCAAAAACTACTGAACCGATCATCATGAGACTTTGAACACATATTCTTGGAGGTATTAGAAGTAACAAAGAATACATTAAATTAAAAAAAAAAATGGCTTCACTGCGAGCGAAGCCGCGGTTAAAAGCTAGTGTGTCTAAAAAAAATACCTAATTCTGTCATGAAATCCACTACACTCAAGAGAAAATAGAAGTACCCAATTACTGAAAAGAAAATTAACTTGCTTCAACAAAAGGTCGGACCAGAAGTACCTTTATAACGTACGAGTAAAGCATTAACACTATATTTTACATCCTAGGTGCTCCTTGCGGTTACTACAAATCTTCACAGAACCCGCAGGATGTATTTAGAAAATAACTACATGTATAAATCCTCTACCTTTGTCTGTTTTTATTGTGCGTTCGAATAAACCACAGAGCACCGAAACGCCTTGACGACCATTGCTAGAGACGGCATGGTCAAAATTTTCCATACAAACGAAACTTTTCACCGTTAACTCATAGAAATTAACGGCCCACGATCATTCGGCTTCAGCTAAAAACACATTGACACGAAACGAAAAAAAGGTACAAAGCTTATTGATCCCTATTGCCATAACAGAATGCACACATTTCTTTCTAGATAAAAAAATAAACGATCTCATTAAAAAAAATCAAATGTCGAATGAACGCGTCCCATTAACATCTTAAGCTTGTTGTAGTCATATTCCGCGGTTGTTACTAGCAATGCAATGGCGTCTCCATTTAGTGACTTCCTTTGATGGCCTCAAGCGCTCGCGGGTACTCCTGCCCATGTACGTCTGCGTTGTAGTTGGCAAATAGGTTAAAATAGCACTTATAAAAGTCAATCTTTTTTCAACTATTTGAACAAGATGAGGCCGATATTTCCTATCAGACAAGACTAATCTGAAAAGAAACAGCGAAACCAACTCTAAGGTCTAGTCTTAATCTCTTTTAAAGTCTATACAAACCGTAATTGCTGAGTTCACATGAGAATCATCTAGGTTAATCTAGTCGCTGCCGTCGCGAGGTTCCGTATTCTGTTAAAAACCCATTCCGAAAGCAGGTGTTGTAAACATTTCAGATCATTTGTTCGAAAACGTCGTCGCCGTAGGGTGTCGAAGCCGGGACATATTTTCCTCGACGTAATAAGGGATAATACGTTTATCCCATTAAGAAAATTGAAGGAGCCTTGAACATAATATGTTGTACCGTTAAGATTTTTTATTGTGGAGACAGGAATAAATTATAACTTACTTTTTATGTCTTAGCTCTAGTAGATTTAAGGACTTTTTCATTTGGATAAGAGTCTTGTTCAGAATATTCATAATCATTTTTATTTTCTTCATCCGTTTACTGTTTGACTTATACAAAAAGAGAAGAGTAAATAAAAAAAGATTTTTAAGAATATAATTCTACGTATTTATTATAATGACACATTTTAGTACGCTTTTAGCATGTTTTGACAATTTAAATACTACACGTACATTCCATTTACAACCAAAACATCGCTGCCATTACGTAAAATTATTTTAGTACTATGCCATTTAATAACATTACTTTAAAATGAGCATGTCTATTAAAAATACCATTTAGAAGAGTATTTTAAAAATTACTCGTAGAATACCCGTTTATTTTATAACAAAAAAAAATGTAAATTACAGATTTTTTGAAGGAAAGTAAACCCTCACCATCATTTTAAGCATCCAAGCGGAAGAGACGCCCGGGTGCCGCCACTGTGCGGAACGCCCGGAGGACACGGTGGAGCACACAATCGAGGTGTGCCCTGCTTGGGCGGAGCACCGCCGTGCCCTCGTGGGGGCGATCGGCGGCGGAGACCTCTCGCGCCGGGCCTTGGTTCAGGCCATGGTCCGGAGCGAGGAGGAGTGGCAGGCGGTCGCCTCCTTCTGCGAAGCAGTAATGCTAGCAAAGGAGGAGGCCGACCGGATCAGGCAACGGCGCCCTCGCCGCCGCCGCCGGGATCCCAATCCCGATATCCAGCCACCGTAGACGCGGGCTCGTGGACAGCGAGCCCTGGGTAGCTCGCTGTCCGATCGTCCGGTAACTACCCGGACCGAGCCAAGGCGTCGACGGCGCGCACTGTTCCCGCGCGCCTCAAGGAGTTGTCAGCAAAGAGAGGGGCCCAGCTGGGTCGAAGCCTACCGGGGTTCGGGGTTATCCGAAAGGAAGCTAGAGCCCCGGTATGAAGGCTAGAAGGAACGGCGCGGGGTTTTTAGTCAGTACAAGTCTGACACTATCTCCCGCTCCACCCAAGAGCGGGATTTGTCATAAGATGATTTTCCCCGAAGACAAAAAAAAAAAAAAAAAACATCATTTTAAGCAACTTATTATTTATTTATTTTTTTTCGGCGATTTATCAATGCAACTGCCATCATGTTTCTTTACCACGTTTGCTTGACTCGGAGAGAATGCCTGAGGCATTAAGTCTGCCACTATGCTTTTGCGCGTAAAGTTTTAAATAAATAAGAAAATTTTCACAAATTCTAACTCTATTAACCGAGAGTTTGTGACCGCATTTTAATATAGTCTCAACCTAATTGACCAATCAAAGGATATTCTGAAACAATGGACATAAATGTGCTTGACCTCATTGGTCTATCTTCGCTAAATTGAATAGAAATCTATAAACAATCAATTTCAAACAATCACAAGTTACTGTTCTTATTCAAACCTATTTCTAAGTCAATATAATTTAATAATTTTCAATCTCTAACTTGAAAACAATCTCTCAAACAATATTCCCTGCTCAGTGTACTCATCTCTTGATGAATTTAATTAATTAATCACGACATAATCTAAGGCGATGAAATTAATTGGCACGAATAATGAAATTTATTGAAATTAATCCAGACATTGGTTAACTTTGTTAAGCCTTTATAAGCTTATTGTGATAAGTTTATAACTATGTTGTTTTAATAGCATTACGAATATCAAATTGAAATTATTTTTAACACTATTCTGGAAATGTAATCAGCCTTAAGGCTTAACTCTCTCCTTTTTAAAATTATAAAAAATGTATTTAATCATACGTCTTCTTGCAATAACAAGTACACACACAGAACAAGCTTCGTGTTTTGCATAACATATTCTCATTTAAAATAGCAACTTTCTTCTTAATTAGGTATTTTCAAACAAAACAAATGCAGATTTGCGCAAGGATTTTTAAAATATTCTGCAGAACGATCTCATTATTTTCAAAACGGCAGCTCATCAAGTGACAGAGACAATGTTGATAAGCAATACCCCTTTGTCTGTTTTGTTACAAAATACAAGCAACAGATACGGACTCGACCGCAGGACCCAACCACGGGACGAATCTTAATCCTTATAAATTATAAACTTACCACATCCCGTACAAGCACTTAAAGTTCGTCCCAAATCAAAGTGTAACGAACACAACTTGAAACTTTGGAAACGAAATGGCAAGATTTTAAAGCAATTATTTAACTACTACTACCAAAGTTGTCGACATAGCTCACAGAATAAGCAAGCTGAAGTGCAATGGGCCGGCCATATAAGCCATACAACCGATGACCGTTGCGGTAGACAACGTTCTTGAGTGGAGACCGCGAACTGGACCTTAGGCTAGGTGGAGTGGATGAACTTCGCAGAGGGGCTTCAGGTAGCAGCTGGATAAGACTTGACGAAAATCGAAGCAAATTGCATGCAATGGGAGAGGCCTATGTCCAGTGGTGGACTGCTATAGGCTGATGATGATTATGATTTAACTAATTATTGGTCTCGTTGGTTTAGAGTAGTGTCCGACCGAAAGTCCGGTTTCGGTCGAGTTTCGACAAAAAAAGGAGTTTCGGCAGGTTTGCCGCCGAAACTACGACCGAAACCGGAACTACATTTGCGAGTTTTTCGCGCTGTTATCGGTCATGTTCGGCATCCAAGCGAGTAAGCGACGAAGACATTTTGCCACGTCCACGTGCCTAATCATGTCGTGACTGTGTTTGCAGTTCGTTTTGTTTGTTGTGAGTTTTCGTGTGATTCATTTTGAATTTGGTAAGTTTTCTTTATTTTTCCCTCTAAATCTATAGGAAAGTTCCTTGCAAGGAAGACAAGACAAGACTTCCTTCCTTCCTTTCTTGTTTTTCCTTCTATCATGCCTTGTAAGGAAGTTTGCGAAGTTTGGAAACTGAGACGGTTTCAGTTTCGGTCGTAAAACCAGTTTCGGTCGGACAATGGTTTAGAGGTAACAAGTGCTACTGCTGAGCTGATCCCGTGTTTGATTCCCGGATCGGGTGAAGTGTTATTGGGTTTATCCATCTGAATTTCATCCTTAGCAGCCGTGAATCCGAATTTGGGCTCGGTTGATGTCAATAGGCTCCGCCTCTATTGCATGGGACATTAGCATAACTGATGAAATGCGGGTGTACTACACGTGCAGCTCTACCCAACTTTTCGCCGAATACAGGTCTGATGTTATGCTAGTGTGTAATTAACTATAAAACGCTTTGAATTATGTAACTCTTCTAGCGAACCTACTCCACCCACCAACAGATCGTTTTGTTTCCAAATTTTTATAGAGACGAGAACAACAATGGTACATCCCAAATTACTTAACCTTTACGCAAAAAAAGGGCAAGTGCGAGTCGGACTTCGCCCATTTAGAACGTACCAAATGTAGAATATTCCACTGATTTATCAATAATTTATTATTGTTTTTTTTTTGTTCTTGTTATTAAAATATACGTATTAATAATCATTATCACCAAATTTCAAGTTCATAGGTCAATGGGAAGTTAAAAAATTCTTCGGAACAAATCTTTGTGAAAGACGACAGTCGGACAAGAGAATGACAGCAATAAGGCTCCCTTTGGACCCTTCCGGTATGGAACCCTAAAAACGAAATGACAGCAGTGAAAATAATACGGTACCCTTCCATTATGATTCAACCTTTTTTTAAATAAATTTTGCGTCTAAAAAAACACAATGGTACTTATTTAAATATATGTTTCGGTGAACTTTTTTGCGTGTGCAGGTGAGGGTTATTTTAAACATTAGTCCTTTCCGTTGGGCGAATCTTGTGGAGTTATGGTGATTTTTTCTTTCGGACGTCTGATTTTATTGCTGTTTACTGGCTGGTGTCATAGTTAAGAGATTACGAGCGGACTGTGAAGTACCACGATAAGAATATTTTAAACCTATTCTTACTGTGTTCTTTTTATCTTTTCTTGTCGAAAAATTAAGAACAACAAGCTTTTATTTATAATTTTCATCGATTCGGAAAAAGCCTTTTTGGAACACAGGCCTCCTCTCCGTGAGAGGGAATGGACCGTTATCCATCACGCGGGCCCAGTGCGAGTTGGTGGATGTCACATGTCTTCGATTTTTTGGTTCTAGGACATGCCGGTTTCCTCACGATGTTTTCCTTTACCGTTTTTAGAGCATGGTGATGAAATAATTTACACAAAGTAAAGCGTCTGCCTGGGTTCGAACCAGCAACCTATAACTTGTAAGCCACGGCGGCTACCACTGGGCCACCACTGCTCTCCCGTGACATACTTATCATTAAGGAGTTTGAACCCACGACCAACAATTTGTAAGTCGCGGCCGATACCACTGGGCCACCACTGCTCTACTGTTCATCAGCATAATTAAATAAAAAAAAACTGCAACTACTGATTCTACTGCAACGTGCCTTAATTTTCTCACTCAACAAAGTCAAAGTCAAATATATTTATTCAACTAGGCCAAAAAGCGGCACTTTTGAACGTCAAAGAATTAAAGTTAAAATTTACAAGTAATAAAAATTGATTCTACCGTGCATTCGGAAAAGTAGCTTGTTATGGAGAAGAACGCACTAGAAACTCCATACTTACACTTCAAAAAAAAATGTGTTTTACAATATTTACATAACAACATACATTAATAAATTCATACATGTGAGGACGATGCACCCAGAATAGAACTACACACTATACTACGTACAGGTATAAAGTATTAAAAGCATTAACGGGTAAATTCACTAATTTGATAAATAGGAACCTGGTTCTCACATACTTACAAATATTGCAAACATAGGTAAAATACCTAATTCAAGATAAAATACCTAATTCAACCGATAACAGTGATCCTTATCTACCTCCCACAGATACAAAACTGAGTTAGTAAAACAAATAATAAGGTGGAACACAGCATTATGTAGTACAGTCCCAAAATGTTCAGCGCTATGACCAATAACATTGCAAGAAATAGTTTTCTCAGTCTTATTCTCTTTTCCTCTATTATCTTACAAAACGAACTTCTTCTACTGCCTCATACCGTAACAAAATTGAGTCAAAACAGTCAAAATAAACGCACAAACAAATAAAACAAATAATGAAGCGGAATATCCAGTACAAAGCAGTTAACTTGTACTTTATTTAGCAAAGTCCCGAGCTAAGCCATTGACAGGGCTAATTCGCCGAATCGTACGGGCATCAAAAGTTTACAGCGGCGTTGAATTTCGCGCCAAAAGTGATATTTTATTGCGCTTGGGTGTTATTTAACTTTAAGTGTGTATTTAATTGTTTCAGACAGTGATTTTAGATTTAAAATAGGTAGCTTACGAAAATATTTTATTTGTCATATTGTAGCATAATACAAATTTCAAATTATACAGCTTTTCTCGATCCAGATGACAATTTATAAATCGTTGATAAAATTTTCCATATCTATTTAATATTAACATGCCAAAAACTCTGCTATTCAATTGGAATTACAAAAACAAACACTTCATTCCACTAAACATTTATTAATAAGCTGCCTCCAACTTTCCACAAACAAATCGAAAACTCAAACAGGCCACACAGTCACTCACAACGCTTCCAGTTCTGTTTAGGACAACACCGTACAGTCGCACATAAAGCGTTTCAAACGAGACCGTTGTGCTCAAAAATCGCCAATGTTTGTCCTAGTACAGGTGCACAAACACGCCGCGGCATTATAAATACTGACTGTGTATTTATGACCTCGATTGTACTTTCAGAAGTATATACAGATGTGTGGACTGTAACTTCGAGTTTATTTAGGACAAGTGTATTGTCGCAGTTAATCAATTATAAGCAGGTGGTTGTTTTAGCGAGTGTTTCCTTGCTCGGCTTAGTTGTCGCAGAAGAGATGAATGTTTGCATGCACATGCATTAATTAATCATGCTGTAGCTGATGTATGAGCGAGATTTTATTAGGAGAGTAGTGTTGCATAAATTATTTAAATATTGATTAGGTTTTTGTCTGTGACATAGACGGTAAATATTTTAGAAATAAAATATATTTTTCGAAATGAAGGCAGATGGTCTGTATCCTGAAAATAATTACTACAAAATTAATTTAACAACACTTTCCAGCACGAGTAAAACATTAAAATGTCCTTTCGACTTGTATAAATAAAAAGGTTGCCAGTTCAGAAATATATGATGTAAGAAGAATAGTCATTCAAGCATGTTGCAGCATCGTATCGCAATCTATACAATATTCCGTAGCCGGGGGCTACGCGGAAGGTAGCGGACCGTAGCTGTAGCGCTACGCCGTAGCACTGTGCTACGCGCAACTAACGATATCACTTGTCTTCTTTATTGTACGTTGGTCGGTATATTTATATATATGTGATATATCACGTGTCTTGTTTATTACTGGGATAGGTTATACGTTAACACATTTAAGGTATGCTGGAAAATAAAATATTTATATTTTTGAGAGAGTTAAGGTAAATAATTTTTTAATACTTTTAATTAATTAAAGATCCAAGACGTTCTATTTATCAATTGTTTAGCTCAATTCGGCTTTATCAATTGTTTAGCCAGTAATACGTGTATATCCTAGAAACGATGAAGCTCATTTAGGCCACAATTTTGCAAGCTCGGCTTTTGTGCCTGACATTTTGCATAGACTCGCTTACTGCATGGGATCAAATACCCTGTCGCTGTCACCCCAAACCGTGACGAGTACAACAGAATACTCGATGCATGTGCCTTTAAAGCAGAATGTGCATTTAGTAATCCATACTCTGTTGATTTCGTAGTACTTGTTAATGCCATGATTTTACGTTATGTAGTTTACATGACACATTCAAATTTCGACTTCTTCCCGTATAAATTATAACAGTATTGAAACCAATGTATTGTGTTAGAATCATACGCAAAAGGACGATCAAAACCGGCACCAACAAATTGAAAACTATACATCATCTTCATCCCCCAATTATCACCCTTACCCCAATTTATTTTGGGATCGGCACATTTCTTTGGAAGAGAAAATATTTATTTGACTCGGACACAACACAACAGCAATCAGTCTGCTGACCCTTTTCCCAACCATGTTGGGGTCGGCTTCGAGTCTAGCTGGATTCAGCTGAGAACCAGTGTTTTACATGGAGCGACTGCTTATCTGACCTCCACAACCACCTAACTGGTTGACACGATACCCCTTAGCAAGACTGGTGTCAGATCTCAAGCTTCTGACTACCCGTAACGACTGACAAAGATCTTCGAATGACAGCCGGCACCAAAGGCTTAACTTGCTTGCCGAGGCACGGAAGAACCACGGTTTGTTGAAATGGTGACACATCCATGGACCGACCTCGTCCAGCGCTGGTTAAACTTGAAGATTGACCCACGTTATTATTTAGCCACGAGCAACAAACACAAATATAATACAACAGCAACAAACACAAATTAAAAGAAAATGGTCATGATTTCAGTAGTCCTTTCTAGACATGTCAACTTTCACACTTTCCATTCATAGTTTCTTTGGTCTTCTCCTTCTCTTATTACTATCTACAAATTTAAAAGTAAAGTCCGCGTCACGAGACACTATAAATTTTATAAATCAAGAACTTCTACTAAGTTACGTAGCGACAATTCAATCAACAACAAATAACCCCAATCGTTCCATGAGTTATACGCTCTCCAGTACCACAAACAACGCTTTATATCGCTAAAATATAATCCGACCAACTGAAATAGCTCGTTAGTTTCGTATTACACATATGTTACTTTGAGTTGATTGAATTTGGGACCGTTTGTTGTTGATTGAATTGTCGCTACGTTACTTAGTAGAAGTTCTATATTTACAAAAATTCTAGCTTCTCGTGACGGGGACTTTACTTAAAATTATATTCTCTTTTAACTAACCTTATTATTATTTACTATTTAAACTATATGTACACTTATGTATTTGTACTTTATGGACTTACAAGGCATTCTGTACCAGTCAACTATTTGGTGAAAAAAAACTGTGGTCGGTGCACAAAATGACAAATGAATAGAAAATGTATTCGCAATAAGCATTTTGCTTCATCTTGAACACACTATCATACCATTTTATCATATATTAAGTACATCAAAGCTATATTGCAGTGTTTGCAGGCGCGTGGGTGTTCGTCCCACGATATGGGCATGTTGGTGCATCATGTAGCGGAGACGTCTACGGACGGTATATTACAATTTAACGTTTATTGTATGACTATGTCCACAAGTTTACAGATATTGCGAGGAGGTTTATGTTTCATAATACGAGTTGGTTTTGTGATTATGTTAGAGCGTGGGTTCTAGATTTGGTTTCTAATTCTGCATAAATTACGGAAAGCAACACACTTGAGGCAAAGCATACGATGACATTGGATTTGAAATTGAAAAATGAAGGACTAAATCTTACACAATTTCTTAAACGATAATGCTTATGCGAAAAACAATAACACAACAAAACAGAGTGAATTGAACTCGCAAGATGTATGAACACAAAACTTTAAAGTGAACTTTTAAATTATTTAAACGATGTTTGCAGCATTTCAGGACATAATTTTAAAATAAATTTGAATTTAAAAATCCGTTGCTTCATTACAAATCAATAATGTGGTATTAAACTAAAAATAAACAATCAAAATTTGGTTGGTGGTTAGTTGAATAGGCGTATGACATATATCATACAAATGTTTCATCCTCATACTTGCTAGACAAACTCATTTCATGCTTAATAGTTATTTTAATAACACAAACAAATTAACTAAAATATAAACGCGTCTTGAGTAGAAACATAGAGTAAGTAAATACGTATAAACTAAACCACAGAACTATGTAAGTACATAATATGTAACAGTCTTGCCTTCAAAAGTTTTGCCAACTGTTTAAACTTCAAATTGGATAATTTTCAACTGAAATAATATGTTTTATCCGTTTTATTTGACGAGTATTTTCTGGAACCACGACTACTAGTTTAAAGTTACTTTTTGTCCACTTATTATTTAAAACACTTTTTTGTTCTGTTTTACCTACACTTTTATTTATACCTACTTTCTTAGTAAAATCAAAATTCTTAATATTTAATTCGGTTTAGCCTAAAATACTAATAAGCAATTTATAGCACTTTCCTTAGAGTCTGACATAATTTATAAAAACACTATGTTCATGTGTTATTATGTATAGCACAGCGGTGTCACCATTATTCATTCACTTTATACACTACACTAATTTAAAAGGTATATATAGCAACTGGATAGCCTCAATATTCACTTGTCGATGAAGTCTGTGTTCGTGGGCTTCAGCAAATTTTTGTATGATGGTGGTGACGAATTCCGTTTTATAGGCCACGGTGAAGATCGTCATTTCTTACGCACCAAGGTGCATTAACAGCATCCCTGAGCACTTTATTTTGGAAGTGTTGGATTATTTTGACGTTGCTTTGTTTAGTACAGCCCCAAAGTTGGATACCATACGTCCAAACCTACATTTGCAAAAAGAATATATTCTTTCAGTCAAATAACGAATCATCCTAAACCATTAAACCTTAGATATCTATAATACCCCATTTTTTATTTATTAATCAATAGATTACTTTTGCTCGCCTTCACAAACAAAAGAAACTGCATATAAAAAAATCCTTTATGTAGGATACAAAACGAAATCTCGCGAACGAAACCGCGGGCGGAGTGCTAGTCTAAATATATTTATGGTCAGAGTTATATGACTTCTTCTTTCATACGTAGTCTATCCCTTTCTTAAAGATAAATAATGCTTCACACAATCTATTCATCATTTTTTGGGCTTCGCCACTGCCAATACCTACATACCTACAAAACTCCTGTGCGGGTCACAAATAAATATTTTTATTTTCTTTTTTATACATATTTTTTAATTATCATCCGAATCCCTCATTTATTTCAAACCAGCCGATGTCGAAGAGCTATTAGACCAGGATTTTTTACACCACACAAGTAGTCATATATGGACACGCAAAAATCAACATTATCTACCCATATTTAAATTTATTTCCGCGCAGCAAGTCTTCCTCTACAATACATCTTCAATTGCCGTTATCGGTTAGTACAATAATATAATACAACTATCACGCTAATATGGAAAAAATCTATATATATAATAAATCTGTAGAAAAGTCATTTTTGTACATCGGAAATATTTCCAAAAAGAACAGCCAGAATGTTAAAGGATAACCAATAGAACCCATTTGTAGCATTTTTAGAATTTTTGTCTGTTTATTTGTGCACGCATCACGTAAAATGTACGAAACCAAAGTATATAACTTTTGTACATAAAATTGTGCGTAGCTTGAATTTGTGGTGGGCCCTTAAGAAGAAAGGTGTGCCTGGGAAGTATGTACAGTTGGTCCGAGCGATGTACAGTCGATGCAGTACCCAAGTCCGATCTACAGTGGGAACTACTGGCAGCTTCAGTGTGGCAGTCGGCTTGCACCAAGGGTCGGCTCTCAGTCCTTACCTCTTCCTGATGATAATGGACGCGCTGACGTCGGACATACAGGAAGAGGCACCATGGTGTATGCTGTTTGCCGATGACATTGTGCTGGTTGCCGAGAGTGGCCTAGAGGTCCAGAGTAGATTGGAGATGTGGTGGCACAGACTGGAGAGTGTTGGCCTGAAATTGAGCAGATCTAAAACCGAATACTTGTTCTGCGATTTTGGCGGTCTCTCCAGTTCCGTGCCTCTAGCCCTCGCTGGAACACAAATACCGATGTGCTCCGACTTCCGGTACCTAGGGTCGCTTATCCAAGGGGATGGCGAAATAGACCGAGACGTAACGCACCGGATCAACTCGGGATGGATGAAATGGCGACAGGTCACTGGAACAACTTGCGACCCACGGATGCCCCTAAAGTTAAAGGGGAAAATCTACAAGTCCGTGATTAGACCTGTCGTACTGTATGGATCAGAATGTTGGGCTGTGAAAAAGATGGATGAAAAGAGATTGCATGTAGCAGAGATGAGAATGTTGAGATGGATGTGTGGAGTGACGAGAATGGATAAAGTGAGAAATGAGTATATTAGAGGAAGTTTGAAAGTGGCGCCAGTGACAGAAAAGTTGAAAGGAAACCGTTTGTCCTGGTATGGTCATATGATGAGGAGGGATGAAACGCATGTTACTAAAAGAGTTATGAATATAAATGTGGATGGATGGAGAGGGAGGGGACGGCCAAAGAAAAGATGGATAGACTGTGTGAGGAGTGATATGAAAGAAAAGGGAGTCAGTGATAGCGTGACGGGGGACAGGACGGTATGGAAGAAGAAAACGTGTTGCGCCGACCCCAAGTAACATGGGACAAGGGCAGGAAGAAGAAGAAGAAAGTAGCTTGAAATATTACTAAGTTTTTGTTTCATTGCAATCGTTTCACTCCGTCAAAAATAAGATGAATTTAAAGTATTTTAGAAGTAAAATTATCACTACACACGAAATTCAGAAACTCGGACAGTTGCACTCCATTTTCGATAGATGGCGTTGTGCATTTGAAGTAATTTTCTGAATGTTGGTGTTAAGATTCTCCGCGAAATAAAGACCCTAGAAAAAAAAAATGTCAGGTAGGTAGGGTAGACAAGAAGATAAGTAGGATAGGTAAAAGTAGGGAGGTAGATAGTTAGGGTAGGCAGTTGACGGGAGCGAAGCTGCGAGCACAGCTAGTATTCAAATATATTATTTCCGTTTTAAAAAACCATGCTAACTAAACAACATTCATCGCTTAGTTAATTTGCCACTCTTCACGGAAACTAGTTCCCATGTGAAGGAAACCACGTAAGTCTCTAGAGCATGTTGAAAATGATGTGAAATTTTAATTCTTTTTCTCAGTTTTCATGGTTAGGGTTGTCGGCTCGAACGCAAATTTGCTCAGGGCTAGATTATAAAATAAAGTTTAATGTATCCAGTGTTATAGCTAGTACTAGGTAATAGACATGTTAGGCTCAAAGACCGAAGAACTTTGAACGACAAAATTGCTCATAGAGCAACTTTTCTCAACGCTTATTTCGCGACGTGGCACTTTTTTATGAAAGCCACAACACAAATTCACGTTATTTTTGCTGATTATATATTCCGAACCACAACGCATTCAGAACTGTTTTTAAAAAAATCCAAGGTAGATTAAAAAAAAAAATCCTATAGTTATCTTGGGCAGTATGGGACAGGACATAACGATGGGCGATAATAAATTACACTATTGTAAATGTGCGTATCAGTATTGCGCGTTTTTAAGCCAGATTTTTTTTATAAAAGTCAGAAGACTACTAATTATTAATGTTGGCTTCGATTAATTTTTTATTATTTCAGTTAAGTTGAGAAGAAAACATCTGTTATTCTGCTATGTTCTCTTTATTATACCCTCTGGATGTGTTAGTCTGTCATAACTTATAGGCTCACACTAATTAGGGTAAGCTTATGTCAATATTGCCATACGAGTACCTTGCAAGTAGTGCCCACAAGAGAGCCGCTCATTATGTAAGTAATTACTACTTAAGCTCTAAACAATAGATTTAGACAGAAGCTTCATTTTTAAACCTTCAGGGAGAAATTTAACAAATGATTACTATAGAATTAGAATGTGCATGTAAATGTAGCTCCTTGGAGGCTGTTTATTATAAAATTAAAACCATTAATTGTTAAAAAGAAAAAGTAATGAATATAACTGTATTCAATCCACATAGTTAATTCATAAGCATTCGTGCTATACGACGATTTGTATTTAAGTTTTTCCACTCAAAGATTACTTGTAAATCAAGGGACCCAAGACGATAACGATTGTCAAGCTCAAGACCCAAATATTTATATCGGATAGACGAAGTGACATTTCGGTAGCACACAAAAACTCAGAGATATAAACCAAGCTACAATTGAGGCAACGAACCAATAGCTCTGACGGTGTGGGCCGATTGAGTCGTAAATAGGACCAACATAATTTTAATATAAGATATTATTTATTATTCTTAACACCTTTCTACGTACCCTCGTCGCAAGACCAGCCGATGCGGTGCGACATCCCTATCTGGACTCTTATCTATAACAGAGGTCTGGTCTCACGACGAAGCAATACCACTTATTAGCGAGGATACATTTTGTATTAGAGTGTCCACTTTTTATAAGCTATTGGCTTTTTCTCTTTACTTGGCTTCCGTTGGCTATCCCGTTAGGACTAGCAATTTTCCCGGTAAAAATTACCGATAGTGTATCTCGAATCACTGAGAGACAGTTAAAAAATTTTTCGAGTCTAATCAGAAGGTCATGGGCCTTATTCTATGTTACTTAGGGTCAGCGCAACACGTTTTCTTCTTCCATACGACTTGGTTAATAGGCACCATGACTAGCAAATTATGTCAATCTGATTTTTCGTGACTAAAGTCCCATTTTATCCAATTAATGTAGCTGCTAATAATATCATTTGTTTACCGTTTGCTATTCTTTTTTATTATTGATGGGTTCGTGTTTGACCACTATCTCACCTGATGGTAAGCAAAGATGTGGTCGATGAAGCACGCTTACATAAGAGTACCCTATTCACATTTTACTTACAGTTCCCCAGGTTGTAGCGATTAGGCAACACAGACTCCAGCAGGGAATTCCACTCCTTAACTTTACGGATCATGAAAGTATTCCCAAAAAAGAAAATGCGTGTAATCCACCATGTACCGATATCGCATCGCCGTACATCTTAACAATTACTTTCATACGCTTTAGTGCCAAAAAACGGTAACTTTCTGAAGCATACTCCTTAGTCACGGCTTGGTTAAAAGGTTTGAAAAAAAAAAATATTATTGTTTCATGTACATTATTTTTTAAACATGGTTTTTTCGTATAACAAATAGTTTTTCTTTAAAAAAATAATAAGAAACACGATATGTTTCGCAACTTTTGGATACTCCTCCAAAACGACTTGGATGTCTAAAAGATTTTTACAAAGAAAAATTGATGGCTGGATTTTCTTCATAACTGACATAGCATATTATGTAAATCAAATAATATTTAGCAAAGAAAACTGTTCAAAAGGAGGTTCAATATTGATATTTTGGTATCGAGCGGGCACACGGCCAGTATTGCGTTAACATTAGGGCGTATATATTGCCTTATATTGTATCGGGAGCGGTTTTCTGCGACGGGAGAACCGCCAGTGTAGTATCACTTATATTCCGATGATGGATATTCAAAGGACAACAGATTTATCTCTTGACATAATTATAGACAGGTATAGTAAAGGATAGAGTCTCTATTTTAATTATTACAAAGTTACAAGTAATAATAAACAAACCAACAAGTCAATGCTTTTAATTTTATCTCTCGCTTATTCAGTCACATGATTACTTTATCCAAAACAGAGGGTTAAATACAATGATAAAGAATACCAGGTAAGTACCAGGTAAATGAATGACTGCCGAATTTTGGTCTAGTAGTCGAAAACGCTACTGCTGCATGAGGTCCTAGGTTCGATTCCTGGGTCGGGGGAAGTGTTACCTGATTTCCGAAGGAGGGTAATGTGTTTATCAGTCTATGTACTCGTATGTATGTTTTTTTCTATGGGGCGTTCTAGAGACCAAACGCGTGGGCCGATGTTGATGATTATTACTTCAATCGATTCGTCTTACCCATGCGAGTGTCGCTTAAGACATGACAGTAATCAAAGTTCACTACAGCGACCACCAGACGCCATATTGCCAAGTTGGTTATCGTTGTATAGGTACCAAATTAAAAATCACTGCATAGCATGATTTTCTTCTTGTTTACACCTTTTTAGTTCGCTTCTTAAGGCTCAAATATCCCTCAGTAGCTGATTTTAAAATGAGAATCACGTCTAAACGGCTTGTCGTATTTTTTTGGAAAAAATATATGTTACTTTATACCAAATTCTTAATGATTTATGAACATTTTGAGTTTTATTCGTACCAAAGTGTAATAAGTTTGTAAATGTGTGGTCTAACATGTACAAAAAACGACAATTGCACCTAAACCGCCAGGCGTATTTTAATGAAATGTTCACCATCTCAAAGACAATTTAATTATCTACATTTTGATCTAAGGCTTTTTTTTAAGTTTTAGAATAATAAGGAGAGTACAAAAAACTACTGGATTTTGGATCGAGCGGGTGTGAAACGAGTGCGCGTTTTGTTCCCTCAAGGTTGTTGGTGACTACCGTCGTCTTATGCGTCAGGTCAGGTTTTTGATTTTTAAGGTTCCGTACCTAAAGGGTAAAAACAGGATTACTGAGACTCCACGATCCTTCTGTCTGTCTGTCCGTCTGTCACCAGGCTGTATCTCATGAACCGTGATAGCTAAACAGTTGAAATTTTCACAGAATGATGATGTATTTCTGTTGCCGCTATAACAACAAATACTAAAAACAGAATAAAATAAATAATATTTAAGTTGGGCTCCAATACAACAAACATGATTTTATTGCCATTTTTCGCGAAAATGGTACGAAACCCTTCGTGACCGAGTCCGACTCGCACTAAAAGTTTTTTTTTTTTCTTGTATGTAAAATACAAGAAAAGAGAAGAAGTGTTTTGTTTTCTGCTTGGTTGATGGCAATATGCTCGGCTCCATTGACTATGAGGGTTTTTAAGAAAATTCACGCCACTAGTTGGCGCCACATTGGTGAGAGGTCTTTTACTTGGAAAATTTAACTTATGACATCAACTTGCTTGACGTCAATTTGACTAATGTCAAAAACATAAGCATTTGACAGCAGCTTGGACCTCACGTCTCAGTGATGCCACCTAGTGTACATGATTTCAGAATACCCTCAATGAGGGTTTTTAAGAAAATTCACGCCACTAGTTGGCGCCACATTGGTGAGAGGTCTTTTACTTGGAAAATTTAACTTATGACATCAACTTGCTTGACGTCAATTTGACTAATGTCAAAAAACATAAGCATTTGACAGCAGCTTGGACCTCACGTCTCAGTGATGCCACCTAGTGTACATGATTTCAGAATACCCTCATTACATGGAACTTAAACATAACTGTCTAAATTTTGGTGCACCATATACAACTATATAGGTGCACATCTATCTAACCCTTTGGGGAATACCTACCGGCGTGGCGTTATGTATGTTGACTTAGTAAAATTCAAACCAACCCACGCTTGATACTTCAAAGTCAAATCCTATATCCAAATGCAAAGTCCAAAGAAAGCATAGATTCTGATACAGTAAAATATACGATGAATAAATATTTATATTAATCAAATGTTTCTGATTCAACTTGTGCGGCATGCATCATTCATAGTCTGCAATAAAGCACCGGGTTCGGATCCTGTTAGTGCTATATTTCTTATTTGAAAACGGTTGAATTAAATTCTATGTTTGTTGTTTTTGTAATTGTTCAAAACTTTTTTATTTGGGTTTTGTGGATTTTGTTTTCGATTTTATCGTGATTTTATTAATTGCACATTGCGTTGAAAGAAAAAGATAAGAGAAGGTAAGAAAAAATATTTATTGTCACAGAAGCTGACATGCCTTTAGATTATAGAAAATGCTTTATACCACTTCTAAAGGCCACTGCATACGTATCATGTTTTAATCCCGAACGGAATGGGACGACAAATTTTGAAAAAATATTTTCATACAAAATGTACGAAAGGGCGACGGGATACGATACGATAGATACGATACGACGGGACGGCGACTTCGAACTTCGGACTTCGGAACGGAACGCCGTTCCGTCCAGGATTAAAAACCGGCCAAGTGCGAGTCGGACTCGCGCTCGAAGGGTTGCGTACCATTATTGCAAAAAACGGCAAAAAAATCACGTTTGTTGTATGGGAGCCCCAATTAATTATTTATTTTACTCTGTTTTTAGAGAGAGTTACATAATCTGTGAAAATTTCAACTATCTAGCTATCACGGTTCATGAGATACAGCCTGGTGACAGACACACAGACAGACAGAAAGACAAACAGACAGACAGACGGACCGCGGCGTCTTAGTAATAGGGTCCCGTTTTTACCCTTTCGGTACGGAACCCTAAAAACGTTACGGCCTTAAGTCTGTGAACCCACTGTTATATCCTGCTTCATACCAACTACTGCTATAAATTTCATAAATAAATAAGGTTGAGCCAGTGCACGGAAGAACAATATAGCTTGCTACAAAACAGTCTCACTTTCATGGTTCACTTTATGCTATTGGTCCAAAGTCAAAGTCAAAAATATTTATTTCAACTAGGCCATTAAGCGGCACTTTTGAACGTCAACAAATACAATTTACAAGTAGTAATAATAATTGATTCTATCGTCCATTCGAAAAAGTAGCTAGTTATGGAGAAGAACGGACAAGAAACACCATACTTACTTTTCTTTTTTTTTAAATAAGTGGTTTACAATACTTACATAAATACATACATAAATAGATTCATATATGTGAGGACTATGCACCCAGAATAGCATTACATGCTACGTATAGGTATAAAGTATTAAAAGCATTAACAGGTAAATTCATGATTAATAGGAACATGGTTCTCACATACTTACAAATATTGCAAACATAGGTAAAATACTTAATTCAAAACAACAGAACAGTGAGTGAAACAATTTCTTAAACAAAAAAAAGAAAGAACACGGTAACTATGAATACCTAGGTATATAAATTAACAAACTTGATTTCGTCTACACTAAAGATTGCCCCATGGAGCAGGACCAGCATTATGTTTCCAAGCATTCTTACCTTGAATATAATCATCTAATTTGTAAGATGCACAATTTTTATTTGTAAACAATACAAAGTGTGCTTTTAACTAAAGTTTTAAATTTACTTTCATTTAGTTTTAATATATCACAAGGTATTTTGTTATAGAATTTCTTTTTTTTATAGTTGTGTAATAGAGTCCATGTAGTTGGATGGGTACAGTTATGTATGCTGAAGCTGCAGCCCTCACTTGAACGAATCGATCAATCAATCCTCCACAGTCATAGACATCTTTACTGCATTCATTCAACGACTACACTACTGACATCTGTCGCCAATTACTGGGAACGCAACTATCAGTAGGTATTTCAGATAGACAGCCGTTACAAGAACTAGAGGCTCTAGACAAGTGGCATTCGAAGTCAGCGAAGGTGTCAATAAATGTCAAAATGGATTGATCACGTGATTTTTTGATATCGCTTGTCAATCCCATACAATTTTGCCTTTTTGACAATCGCTATCCTTATGCTTTCGATGATAGAATGTTACTTCTAGAGCCCAAGGTTTGTGCATGCTGTCGTATTCAATCTTTACAGTACCGTAAAGTGTGAGAACAGTACAGTACCCATTTCTCCGCTGCTCCGTTAGTGTGTGTCGAGGTCGAAAGTTGGACGGCTGTACCTGGGTTCAATTTTAAAGTCGGGCAAAAAGTGTGATTGGGTTTTTGCATATTAGGAATTTCTCTGTGACAAAACTACTTGGTAGTTTGGAAATTTGTGGTGTGACACCCCTTATGATGCGGAGAAATCGATTATGTTATAATATATTATTTATTATTACCTCTACCTTCAACCGATTATATCGGACTAATATCGAGTTAGCGTTGCTAAGTTATAGAATATAAACAGGTACAGGTACGTTAAGCTTTTATTCTATTTATAAATATTATGTACCTATTGGAATATTAGTTGTAATTAACTATTTGTGCTGGCAATCCAGAAATGTTTGAAATATTGTCAGCCGAGAAAAAACTGTGAGCGTAGAAAAATGGCGTACTTTTAGGCCGCGGACACGCGCGTCAGCAGGCGCGATCCGGCGGCGGCGCGGGTAGCGGCGCGTTTCAGTGCATAGATTGATATGAAACTGGCCTCAACTTCGTGTCCGGAGCCTAAAGCATGCATCGAGTTAAGATATACTTTGTCAATTATAACGTTAGGCCTAGCGGTTGAGAGGTTTATTGTAAAGGAACTTACTTGTTGATTAAATGTTAATTTCAGGC
The DNA here is from genome assembly GCA_947562075.1 of Orthosia gracilis. Lineage (NCBI taxonomy): Eukaryota > Metazoa > Arthropoda > Insecta > Lepidoptera > Noctuidae > Orthosia > Orthosia gracilis. The sequence continues at coordinate 19,652,226 of OX387274.1, forward strand.
AAACAAAGGAATGTCTTATTTCAAAGTAGACCGTTATCAATCGGTTATCCGTAAATAGCAATCGATTTACGTTTACCTTCTAATAAAATAAAACAAAGACAAAGGTAAAGTCGTGTGGTTACAAACCGTTCTATATCTTCTTGGGGATAAAAGAGACATATTTAGGAGGAAAGTAATATCTATCTATAGTCGAGATCACCTTTTCAATAAGTACCTTACCTACGTGTTACTATTTAGTGTTTATGTTTAAAATTACCGTATGAAGATATACTTGAATAAAACCATGTTCAACGTTGAACAACTTATGTTTAACTGACTTCTCAAAAAGGAGGAGATGTTTTTTATTTTATTTTATTTATTTAATTTATTTTCGGACATAACTCCGTCATATGCTTTGCAAAATCTTTTTTTTGTTCGAATGTGTATACTCTCGAGGTGGTCCCATTGTCACCAAGTCTAAATCTGATACTGGAATTCCATGGAAATCGACGGAACTCGTCAAATATTATAGGCAAACACATAGCGATTTTGGTATTTTGCAAGATTATGGCAAGCATTTGCACACAGAAAGTATAACTTGGTGAAGTAGAACTGATGAAGAAGACCACATACGGCCACTGGAACTCCATAAAAAGTATCTCATGGGTGTAAGATATCTACAATCGTTAAACGAATATGATGAAGCAAATACATATATAGCACTGATGAATTGGTACTATTGAACAGATCTGATGATGAAGCTGGAAGGTAGGTACTGGAACTCCAAACAATGTATCCTAGGGTTTGGGCTTGTTGGATTTGAAATGAGATGTAATCTGGATATTAATGATTTTCATAGTAATATGAAGTGTCAAAACAAATAAACGCATTACCATCCTACGGCAGTCGGTAAAAAGCCATTTAAGCGAATTTTTTTTCGCTACATTTATTGCATTGACATTTCAATGGTTAGAAGTTGTTTTTATTTATTTTATTTTTGTTTAGATATATATGTTATACTGTAAAGTATAGAATTCGTTTCTTAAATGAGTGTAAGTAAAAAACAATGGGTGGATGAAGCGCACACCCGCAGCCGTATTGCGTAAGTGAATACGGCAACGCAAAGAGTTTGACCGCTATCCAATCGACCAATCACATGCGAGATGAATGACGCGATGTGGATTTCCATGTGTGTGATTGGTCGATTGGATAGCGGTCAAACTCTTTGGGTTGCCGTATTCACTTACGCAATACGGCTACCGGTCCGTAAGATACAGGCATCGCCTAGTTTGGGGTCCACTGTAAAGGTAAAATAATTATGGTTATAAATAATTAACGTTGGCCCAATATTAATTTATCATATATTTTACCTAAAGACATTGACTCACATGTTATGTCTTATTGTCATTATTAAACCGCTGATTTTGGAATAAAAACCGAGGGTTTTAGAGAACCTCCATTGTGGAGAATATACCTAGTATATATAAAAAAGGAAAGCTTATGTTCGGAATAATTTCTTTACTGAAAACTATCAGCAGCCAAACAACGTAATCTATACAAATAAATTATATTGAAGTGTTTGTATATAATATTAAAATAACAATGTTTTATGGAATACATGTGAAAGTATGTACGGTATTAAAAACAAATATGCAATTTTTAAGATTTTTGTCTGTCTGTATGTTTGTTACCGATTTTGATGTATAACATCAGCTATCTACGTTATTCATGGGCAACAGCTTGTCTATTAATAAACTTGCTTGGAATCCAACGAGTATAGGTATGGCAGGCGAGCAATAGACTTGCACCAACCATCTAGTGTTTCAGAGTGAAACTACTGATATCAGTTATCCATACAAGTAGGTACTTTCCACACTGTACACTGTACTTTCTACACCGCAAGTAGCTCACTATGAGGAGAAGGTAAAACATTATCTTATTTTGTAAAGGGTTTATTTTGAGCAAAGAGGTTCTGTCGCAAAGGTGGAAATCAATACGGTTACATAAAACCTTTATGGTTTTACAATACCAGCACAAAAAAAAAATAAACAAATGTGTCTGTGTTTTGTGGATTAAAACAATGTTCATCGTAATGTAAATGCATGATAAACTAAAATTACGATTCACATTTTAACATTAAAAAGATTTTTCAGTCAGCTAACACGCTATGAACAGAAGGCCAATTATAAACCGATTAAATTCCAATAGCAGTAGGTATCATTAAAATTGCAAAAAGTCAACAATTACTTGGACCATATTTAACGGTTTTAATGATACTGCAATTGGAGTATAGTCGGTAAATAATTAGGACAATTGACTTTCAGTTAAAATGTATTATTCTATGCCAACCCAACCGAAACTCACGAAGAGCCTTTTGACCGCTTCTGTAATCCAAATCTTCAACATATCTACATAAAGTTTTTCTAAATTTCTCTCAAAGCTCTATTCCAAAATCCCTATAAAAATATACGAACCTCTCTTACTCAAAACTTACCGCAAACAAACTCAAATAAGAAATACGGAAAAATATTCTTAACATTAAAACGGGTTCAATGGCGAATAGCCCAGTAATGACCCAGAGTTAACCCTGTAAGCGCTGAGACATTTTATTGAATCGTTTTGTGACGTAAATAGGGTTATTAGGGCATGACGAAGGTTTGTATGATAAATCGAACGCAATTAGGTCTTATGTCAATAAGTTCTTGGCTTATTCTGATAGTGGAATAATTTTTCGTGTAGTTATTCTACAAACGTACTTAGTGACTAATAAGCGTAAATATTATTGCTTGTTTAGGAATGGTTTTGATCGCGCGGTCGTTCACCAACAAGGTGGACCGATCAAGTGAAATACTCGTCTTCCTACAAATTGTACACGGTCATAAGATACGCCCTGGACAGGCACCGGTGGAGATAGATCATCCGCTCCAGACTTAACAATGATTTCCTACAATTATTATTTATTACTTACTTTCTTTTATTTATTTATGGATCACCAACGATTGATACAAAACAATAGCTACTTATACAAAATATAAAGTCTGACAACATATCATTTTCCTGTAATGCACACCCAATTACATAAAATAAAGCTCTACATAACCAAAAATATAAAGAAAAATAATGAAAGAAATCATACAATAAAATTTAGTACTAACTAATTTCAATAATAATAATAATTTTAACATTTAGTATTAAGCAAACCAAACATGTCAACATTTAAAAAATAGCCCAATTGAACATGTCAACAATTAAAATTAGTCAAATTTAACATGTCACAGTTAAAATTAGTAAAATTTAACATGTCACACTTGAAATTAGTCAAATTTAACATGTCACAGTTAAAATTAGTCAAATTTAACATGTCACACTTGAAATTAGTCAAATTAAACATGTCACCCGTAAAACACTTTTATACAATTTTACATTAAAAAAACCAGCCAGGTCTATTTTACTGCAAGCTTGCTTGCTGTAAGATTTTCTCTTGCAAGCAACCTTGACACTGCCTACCTAGATTACGTGTTAAGTTATGATAATTTGGCTTTAGCCGGGAAAATTCTGCTGCAAGATTTATAAAATACCTACATACTTTCACGTCGATTACTTAAAAGAGGCAATAAAGTTGATTTCAATAGCATATCTGAAAAACACGCTAGTAAAAGGTGGCTTTATAAAATATCAACATATTAACAGAGCTACTGTTAATATGTTTAATATTACTGGTTTTCTTAGCTTTGCACTCAAACCAGGAAAATACCTATCCTCAAAAATTATTATAAAAATAAAAACCTGACTGCTGAAAATTAATTAACTGAAAAGAGAAAAACAAGTACTACATATAATTTATACATTAAATATTATGAGATGCTGCCAGCGGTAACAAACGAAGTTTTGGTCGGTTTTTTTGTAATTTTTGTTTGTCCCCGCCTGCAGCACCTCATAATATTTAATGTATAAATTATATGTAGTACTTGTTTTTCTCTTTCCAGTTAATTTATTTTTAGCAGTCGGGTTTTTGTTTTTATAATAATTTGTTTTATTTCAGACTTTTTAGTTTTAGTAATGAAAGAGTTTACCAAATAACTACGTGGTAAAAGATTGTTTATTTTGGTATCAAAGTTACGCTTATCTAGAATTTGTGCCAAAATAGGAACATAAAAGTGTAACAATATAAAAAAAATTGGAATGGACTATTTAGTAGCTCTCATTTGATACCCATACTGTAGGATAACGAAAAGACAATTGTATCACCACCTTCTTTTTAGGGAGGGCGCTATTTTTTTAAATTATATATGTCACTCCCACAACTGAGACAAATTCAATGACACCTCATATGTCATAATCCGTAAAGCCGTTTGGGCTGTAGAGCGTGCTATAGAAATGGTCATACATACTTACATACATACGCTCGAAAAACATTACCCTCCCGCAGTCGGTTAAAAGCATGCAGTACGAATATTTTTTTGAGTTTTTTACTATTATGTCACCTAGTATAATTCACTTTCAAATACAGTAACATACGTACGGCAGTCATTTGAAAGCGGTCCCCTTCATTTAAGTTTTAAACTCGTTTGTAGCAAAATGAGAAAGTTTAAAGAGTGAATTGCTCATACAAAATGTTTACTGCCTATGTTAGATTAAATTCATAACAACTTTGACGTTTTCTACTCTATAATGCTTGTAATGCCAAAGAGGTAAACAGAGTGGTTAGTACCTTACAGAATATAATTGAGTTGTACAAGAAGCTATTTTAGCACGACTTAATTGCTTGCCATAAACACAACCAAATGCGGTAGCAACGATTTTTACTTCCAAAGAAAGTTTTAAATAAAACCCGCCCAAGGGCGTGTCGGGCCACGCGCAGTAATAAAGTTCTGTAGTTGCACAATAATGCGTGAAAGAAAAAGGGCTTTTTGGAGAAAGAGGGCTTTTTGTTGTTTCATGAACATTTAAACGGTTTCGGCGCCTGACGCCAAACGACGCCGCCTACTCTAATGCGTTATTCGAGCGTAAACATTACTAGGCGGGACACTTGTCTCTAACAAAAATTAGCAATTTAAAGTTTAATTTTACGCAAAGGGATCCCTGAATTTAAACGGTTTTCACAGACCCGTAATATTTTGAATGGTCTATCTGAGATAGACAATAGATGGATAGACGAGGAAAAAAACATCCCTACTTTACGAGAGCAAGACAAAAAAATAATTCATGATTTTGTTTTACCACTTTCTCGGCGTCATTAATATGTATATCCATGCCAAATTATAGTTTTCTAGTACTAAGAGTCTCTGAGCTAAGCTGCGGACGGACAGATGGACATGGCGAAACTATAAGGGTTCCTTGTTGACTGCGGAACCCTAAAAATGCTTCAAACTGAGCAAAAAAATTGAAAACACGTCACATCCATCAGCTCGCAAGCCAGTGTCGCACATTGCGCATATGAGTAAACTATTCTAATAAATTAATTTATTAAGGTAAAATTTAAAAAAATACAAAAAGATATGAACGTTATAATCATTGTCGTAGAATGTAAAAATAATAGTCCATTTTGAATTTAGATTTTTTATTCATAGTGTACTGTATTCTATTAGTCAATCACTATCATTTGAAAGGGTGCTGAAAAAATATGTGTTCCGCCATTTTGTGGCGGCGTATTGCATTTTCAATAATACTGAATACATTCAATTCTATTCAATTCATCAGAACCAAAGGTGTATTGCAAATATCAGGTCAATCTATCAACAGGAAAGTGTTTCAGGACCCAAAAAACAGGGCCAAGCTAAATAAAACTGTTTAAAAATATCTAAAATTGCAATGCTTCTGCATCAAACTTTACTCTTTTAAGATTTTAGAGAGCCTGGAGCTTTACGTTTGGCCTTGCCTGAGAACTTGCAATTGGGACCTATGACGAATATCTATACTAGTAATATAAAGCTGAAGAGTTTGTTTGTTTGTTTGAACACGCTAATCTCAAGAACTACTGGTTGGAATTGAAAAATTATTTTTTGTTGGATAGTCCATTTATCGAGGAAGGTTATAGGCTATATAACATCACGCTACGGCCAATAGGAGCGGAGTATAAATGAAAAATGTTGCAAAAACGGGCAAAATTATACCTTTTTGAGAGCTTCCGTTGCGTGCGCTGCGTAAGCGGTTAAAGTTATACAACAGACATGTATGTAGTGTAGGTACGATAGGGTTAATGGGTAGGTAGGTAGCCAGTTGACGGGAGCGAAGCCGCGTGTGACAGCGAGTAAACTATAAATTATTACCAAGTCTGACACTTCGCTCTCAGAACTTCCCATCCATCCTCCGAGTAGTGGTATCCCACATATCTCAGAACCACCTAGGTACTCTAATTGAGATCCGGAGCTTACCATAGAGTCTAGTTTACCAGTCAGCTTAAGCATCACTAATGGACTACCCACACTACCACCACCCAATTCCTAGTCAGGCGGCGTTTAATTGAACAAACAATGAGTACTAGCAACTTACTGCATTATGAAAGTTCACTGCGTGCGTTTCAGATGCCAGACAAAATTGATTGAGTTAATTATTGGTTATGTAAACTGACTGTTCCACATGTTCATCCATTTCATAAAATAAAATAATCTAGTCAATTTGTCAAAAATGTACTTAAATTACCTAATTTATAATTATAATTAAATCAACTATTATCAAACTTATTATGCAAAGTTTTCAAATTTTTTGATCAAATGTTATTCAATTATTAACTATTATCAATTTTTTATCAAATGTTTTTAGTAATTTAATACATAATATATAATTAATTAATGTTATATATGTTTGTTCTTATTAATTTATCAGTCTTACATCTAATTGAATGTATTAATATTAAAGGCAATGCCCGGACTGACATATCAACGCCCAGCCTAAACCACTAATTATAGAAGTTTGAAATTTTGAGATGATATTTATTTTATACTGTAGGTGTCATTTAAGATCACCATTTTGTGGACCGCCCGGAGGATAAGGTGGAGCAAACGGAGGGGAGTCTCCCCGGGCGTCGGGAGTCGCAAGCCGATTCCCGGCCACCGTAGGCGCGAACTTGCGGATGGCAAGTAATAAGAACCAGGCCCGAATTTACGGCGCGTAGTGTTCCACGCGCGCCTCAAAGAGCTGTCAGCAAAAGTGACGGCGCCCGCTAGGGCCATTGCCTGTCTGGGTCGCCGATAAATTTGAAAGAGAGTCACCGCGGCCCTGGGCCAGCCAATCATGAGTGGTGACACCCAAACTACCAGGAGAACAGAAACATAAAGAAAATAATTATATCCGGGGATGGAATCATCTGTGATAAAAACTTTCGAATAACCAGTAAATCAGAATCATGAAGATGTAGAAAGTCACAAAATCGATATTAACCCGAGCGAAGCCGGGGCGGGGGCAGCTAGTGTTCAAAACACGGGTTGTTATTTGCAAATAGGATACTAAACTTTCTCTAGATTTTACAAACAATTATAAATCCGTATTGTTTTTCGTGTTTTATAACCTCACACGTGTGGCAAGTAATCCAATCTTTGTTATGAAACTACATCAAACTATGTAAGGTAAAAGATATCCGTAGGATACTCACTCAACCCCTCATTTTCCCCTCGCCGCAGACAAATAAAAGAAAAATAAGTAACATTGCCGGACCATGTAGAAAAACATGGTGAGAAACCCCATAGAATTGCCTCATAAACCCGAAACGTGGGTAATGGTTTGCTTACAAGGGTTTACCTTGAGGTGCTTACAACTTTTAGGACTCATTGTCATGTTGTTTTGTTCAAAGAGTAGAGTGCCCTAGAGAATAAAATGCATCTTTATATCTATTTAAAGGACGTTATTTTTAACATCCAACAGAAAAAGAGTGGTTTTAAAAGTTTGACGTGTTGCTGTGTTTTTGAGTGTCTGTGTATCTGTGTTTGTCTATGGCATTATGATGCCTCCTGTTTCTATTAGGATAAACCGATTTTGATTAAGTTTTGTTTTTTTGAAAGAAACTTTATCGAAAGTGTTTTTAGGTATGTTTGATTAATATCGGTTCAGCCGTTCAAAAGATATTCGCATTTCACTCTTTGAATCTGGGTTTTTTCGCAAGATATTGTATTATAATTACGTGTTTCGATGAATTGTCGATTGAAGCGAGTCTTCTTCTAGGTATATTATATGTAGATTAAAAAGCATGAAATAAAAAATAAATTATAAATTTGAAAAAAACCCGACACAAAAACCTCTTAAAAGCAAAAAATAAGCTTCATACTTTCGTTGAGAACCGCTGAAAATAAACGAAAAAAAAAACGAAAATTAAATAAACTGCTGTTAATGTTGGCGGTTCCCCGAGGCGAGTACGAGGCTTATTTTTTGTTTTTTAGAGGTTTTTGTGTCAGGGTTTTTTTTTTCAGGTGTCAACCCATAACCGGCGTCCGTTTATACCCAATACTTGACTGTAAACGATGCAAAAAGAGTAGGTATGTACCTAAGTAGAAGTATTTTCTGTGGATTCTGCCTACCTCCGGGGGGAGCCTATTGACATCAACCAGGCATCTAATCCAGGTCCTCACTCTTCGCAGTAGCGATTGCAACCAATAAACTAACAAGGCAGTATCTTTTAATTTGCCATAATTAACACCGACCCTTATCATCTCTTTCAAGTTAATTAAGTGGAAGTTTAAGTTATAATAATAGCCCTCTCTATATAAATAGTTTTCTTAACTATTTACTAAAACGGTAGCTACGTACGAAACGGTAAGCGGTCTCTAAGAAAATTAGCATAATTTCTCAAATTATGTAACTTCTGAATTTCTTACTACCTCAACAATATCAAGGGATATTTGCCCGAAAATTTGAGATATTTTTACTCTTCCGATGGATATTATTACAAATAGTTAGGCTTGTAACCCTTCTACCAAAGAAAACTTAATCGGGTTTGGGCATTTCGAAAATTACAGGCGTTGCTGGATTTTTCTATTTTCTTTGATGTGAAAAATATCCAAAAATAAAACCTTTGCAAACTTTGCAAAACTACAACTTAAATTACGCCTACGTAATTGCGTTTTCATACTTACTAAAAAGTGACGTCATCAAAACTCCGTGTGATTTTCAAGTCGTTCGGACCAAAAAGTAAAGAAAACTTATATTACCAATAGTTATAATGATCCTTATTGCCCACTATGATGTAATTACTACAGGTAATATTTTGATTAATCACATCGAAATGTCATCTGGTCATTAGTAGGTAAGCTTTCAGATCTAAAAATATCTTAAGATTAAATTTAATATGTTGCAGTATGGAGCTGTGGTGGCCCAGTGGTAACGGCTGCGACTTACGTGTCCAAGGTCATGTGTTCGAACCCAGGCAGGCGCTTTACTTTGTGTAAATTATTTCGTAACCACTGCTCTAAAAACGGTTAAAGAAAACATCGTGAGGAAACCGGCATGTCATTCGAAAATTCGAATACATGTGACATCAACCAACCCGCACTGGGCCCGCGTGGTAGATTACTGCCCATTCCCTCTCACAGAGAGAAGGCCTGTGTCCCAGCAGTGGGAAAATTTAAAGGCTGATGATGATGATGAAATTGAATTTAATAAAGTTGTATAGTTATCCATACCGAAATTCGGTCACGGCGACAAATCTTAGAGCGGGGACATAGTAGTACTCAGGTGTGTTCGCAAACACAGTTGCACTGTCTGTCCCCTCACTCCCATAGTCCAATGGGGCGACAATTCGACACAACCGGTACGAGATCAGGGGCTGGATCAACGGCCGTGCTTTCCAAGACCCAGGGATGGTGAGGCTAAGGAAGCATGTTTTGTTTGGATTGGCTTTAATCCCGTTTTGTAGTTCTGCCTTCTGCATGTGGGTTACCCATGAGAAAAAGGCGTGAGTTTATTTACGGTATGTATGACATATTTTCACAAAATTCTTACCAATCTAAAATAAAAAATAATAATAATAAAATAATAATAAAAAAATATTTGTACCAAAAATTTACAGATTACAATTTTTATGGTTATTGAGATTTATAATCTCAATAACCATAAATAAAAAATACAACTGGTTAGTAGAAGAGACTTAAACAGGCGCTGGATGAACAAGATCTGTACACAATTAGTGAACCCTGCCTCCTCAACTAGGGTTACCTTTATCTTAAGAGATAGTGGTCTGTTATTTACTTTCAAAATTTAAACAAAAAAAAACTTATCAAAAGCGCTCATCAATTAACTAGCATTACGAAACGAATTCAACGCATCAAAAGTCTGCAATTAAAACCATTTTAAAATGTAGCAAAAACGAAAAGTTCATAATTAGTAAAAACAGACACTGGACGACTTCAATCATTCTGATCGCAAACATCCCGGCCAAATAACAGCAATGATTGAACTGCATACCGATAGCTTAACATAATCACGCGACAAATCCACTGACATACTAAATTCCTACTATAAAATTGTAAATATGAAAATCTGTACGTTTGAATATTTGAGTGTTTCAATAACTGTATACATTTGGATGAAATTTTGCACTCGGGTAGGCCATGACCTGGATTGGATCGTTCACACAAAATATAAAATTTTATGTGAGCGTGTTTGGTTATAGTCTATACGAGTGTGCTTGGATATTACCAATCTCGCCTGAACAAAAAGCTAGCAATAAATAACAGCTATGAAATAATCCGTCAGTCCAGTTTACACCAACAAACTAGGTAATAGATTGACCTACCGCCCTCGCCCACACGCTCGCCAGGGCTGTCAAACACCGGATTATCGACTTAGCACATTTCGACTTTCTATAAGCTGTGAGATTGCGAAATCAGCGCATCCCTTCAACTTTTACGTTCGATATAGAAGCAATCCTTTCGGTGAATACAGGTAATTTACTTATGTTGTGAAGGAAAACAAGGGGACTATTAATAGATGCTTGACATTTAGAGATTTTGCATGCATTTTTATGAGTAAGTTTGTGCATCTGTGAATTAACACATACCTATTAGTAATTGCATTTCTGATTTGTTGATCTAACGTATAATGTTTACGATTGACCGAGTATATGCCCACCATATTATGGGCTTCGTGTTACTTTTAGAGAACCCAATTCTGGGTAAAGGTCACCGTTGTACATAAGCTGTCCTACTGTATTTGTATGTTTGCGTATGCAATAAAGAATAATGAAAGTAGGAGATTTTCGTGTTTAATAGGATCACTAGACACTAAAATAATAAATTAACAATTTTAAGTAACAAACGAAATTTTGAAATTACAATAATAATTTTACTCTGGCAAGTGACAACCCTCGAAAATATTGGTAGAACCAATATTGCCATCTAAAATTAATATTTTGCACCCGACTGTCTGCTGGTTTCGGGAAATTAATTATTAACTAACTTAGTAATCCGTTGAACTTCAAGTTATTAAGTTAGATTTAGTCAAGTTGTTGATCATTTTAAAGTTTGAAGTTCGACGACTTTGTTTATTTTTGCAAATGTTTTTCTTTACTTGTTATTTTGATTAAAATTTACTTAACTATAAAACATCTAAATATTGATATAATATTATAATATAATATCTAGATATTAATAAAATATCTAAAATACTGAGAAGATAACTGATCTCAATTTATAAATACCAACTTGAGACTATTTATTAACTAATGTGAGTATAAACTTAAATTAAAGCAAGTAATAAGAAATCACGAATACATCGAGGTGTTGAAGTGTTTATGCAAAAACGCCAACCAGTCAGTTCGACTTCAGGATCAGACCTCGGAACCCGTATTTTTGCAGCGAGGTGTGAGACAGGGAGACGTCATATCTCCGAAGCTGTTTACCGCTGCACTGGAGGACGTCTTCAAGGTTCTGGACTGGAGAGGGCTAGGCATCACTCACCTTCAGTTTGCCGACGATATAGTGGTCATGGCTGAGACCATGGAGGGCCTCAGTACAATGCTCGATGACCTCAGTAGAGCTTCCGAAAGAGTGGGTCTTAGGATGAATATGGACAAAACCAAGGTGATGCTGAATGCCCATGTTACACCCACTCCAATCAAGGTCGGAGATTCTAAACTCGACTATGTCTTCCTGGGACAAACGATGCAGTTGTGTAGGGCCAACTTCGAGATCTTTCTCGAAGTTGGCCCTACCCAACTCCTCTTGGTCAACCGTCGAATCCGACTCGGCTGGGCAGCGTTCGGGAAGTTGCGCGGTATCTTCTCGTCCAACTTACCACAGTGTCTCAAGACGAAAGTCTATGACCAGTGTGTGTTGCCAGTGATGACATATGGCTCTGAGACGTGGTCGCTCACAATGGGCCTCATCAGAAAGCTTACAGTCACTCAAAGGGCAATGGAGAGGGCTATGCTCGGAGTGTCCTTGCGTGATCGAACCAGAAATTTAGAGATCCGCAAGAGAACCAGGGTTACCGACACAGCCCGAAGAATTGCCAAACTTAAGTGGCAGTGGGCAGGGCTCACAAAACGGATGGCCGATGGGGCAGAAAGGTTTTAGATTGGCGACCGTGATCCGGAAAACGTTGCGTTGGAAGGCCTCCCACCAGGTGGATCAATGATGGTGGACGTTGCGGGGATACGCTGGTTGCGAGACGCACGGGACCAGTCAAAGGCGACACTTAGGGGAGGCCTATGTCCAGCAGTGGACGTCTTTCGGCTGATATGATGAAGAAAAGAAATCAAACAGATTTCAGATAAATTGAAACTTAAGTTGAAAGACATCATACGTCGGGCTCTTGTCACCACTGGGGTGCCAGCTGTTTTGACACCCAATGGCTTGGCACGTGATTATAGGAAGAGACCAGACGGGATGACCATAATGCCTTGGAAGGTGGGTAAGCCTTTGGTGTGGGATGCAACATGTATCGACAGCCTTGCGCCCATCTTCTTAGCACGACGGGCTGTGCTGGAGCAGCTGCTGCTGGTGCAGAAAACCTTAAACGGCGCAAACACAACAACTTTATTGGAAGCTGTATATTTGAGCCGTTTGGGCATGAAACATTAGGTCCATGGGGACCTAGTGTTCATCGTTTTTTTCGAGACGTAAGCAAACGGTTAGTCTACTCTTCACGTGACCAAAGGGCTGGGCTTTTCCTGGGCCAGAGAATCAGCATTGCCATCCAACGTGGCAATGCTGCCAGCATTCTGGGCATTTTTCACGTTGACAGCGATGTGAACGAATTTTGTGACGCCCTTTTTATACGCATTCGTAGTTTTTTATTTTTTATTTAAGTGTATATATACGAGTAGGTAGTTATTGTTAATTAAGTATTTTATACTATGTAAATTTATAAATATGTAAACAAACTCCAGTTGGAAGATATTATTAAAAACTATCATCGAAGATTTTACATTTTCTAAGAAAACACCAAAATCTAACATAAACTTGCATCTAATTAACTTTACAAAATCTGTACGCCCCTCAGAACTATCTTTTTAATCTCGAACTTCTGCAGTTGCACCAAAGCTCAGCAAATATAGCGATCAAACACAACTTCCGTATCTCGTGATACAGGTACGGAAATTGATACTGTGATATGTTGCAGCTACTGTTACAGGTACTGAGAAATAAACAAGAGTATTTCATATTGATGTGTGTAAGTAACAAACAAAACAGAACACGTAAACTCTGGGTAATATAAACTGGGTAAGACAACGTAAGAATATCAAACGGAAAGCTTCTAGAATGTACATAATTATTACTTTGATTCTTCTCGATCGAACTGGGCTATGTACCTAGACGAACGTATAAAAATTAATTAAAATAACCTCTAAAACCAATAAAATAAGCCACGTACTTATAATCTATAAAAAGCATAAAATAAGCCTCGTAATCACGTCGGGATACCGCCAACGTTTACAGCACTTTATTTTATTTACTTAGCGGTTCCCCGACGTGATTACGAGGCTTATTTTATGCTTTTTATAGATTTTTGTGTCGGGAGTTTTTTTAAAAAAATAATTAAATTTTATTTCATGCTTTTTAAACTACATATAATATAACTAGTAGTAAACACGCTTCAATCGGCAATCAATTTGAACACGTAATTATGATATATCATGCGAAAAAACCCAGATTCAAAGAGTAAAATGCGAATAGCTTTTGAAGAGCTGAATCGATTTTAATCAAACATAACTAAGAACACTCTCGACAAAATCCAAATCAAAATAGTTTATTTTAACTAAATCTTAAACGTACTTTTGAATAGTCAAACAAAAAAAAAAGATGAATCTAGTTGCACATACGCAAGCGTCAGTAGGTAGGTCTCTATGAAGAAGAATGTAAGTACAAGAAACTCCACCGTCACTCTGGAAAAGAGTGTCCGTAGAGTTTCAATTACAATTATTTGGTTACATCAAAACAAGAATTTTGGTAACATATATGTGAGAACGATATAAAAAGTCGTGCACGTAAAAGCGTCTAGAGTAAAACAAACCATTCCTAAATACAAAAAGACCCAATTTTTAAACAGGCTGAGGCAGCCAAGTTATGACTTATCCCAACTGATGGCGCCCGTTCACGAACAAGACGCATGAACAAAGTCACCTTACAAACAATAAAACTAAATCAAAATCGGTTCATCCGTTTAGGAGCTATGATGCCACAGACAGACACAAAGATACGTAGATACACAGCAACACACGTCAAACTTGTAACATCCCTCTTTTTCCGTCGGGGATTAAAAAAGCTGATATTCAATTGCAACCAGTTAGACCGAAAGTTAACCTAAACATACGAGTAGTTGGTTAAGGTAGGCAGACGACTTTGATTCAGCGCGGGCACCATGCACTTGCTCTGCACTGGTTTTAATTTCCTGGTACGACAAATATGGAGTTAGAGGGTATTTCGGTCGCAGTTCTGAAGCCGCACCTTAACGAGTCAAATCCATCATAAGTCATGATGGATTTGACTCGTTAAGGTGCGGCTGAAAAAAGGAAAATGTTCTTCGTCTGTAAAGCTCCGTCTCTCTCTTACAGTGGAACCATTATGACGTCACGTCAGAATAAACACTTTCTTTTTTTTTAGCTTGGAGAAATGGTCATTAGTACTATGCTACCACGGGGAAATAGCGCAGTTATATGGGGACTCAACTAAAACTCCACGGTGTCCTCCTGTGCCGCTTATGGCGGTGGGCACGCGTTAGCAATCATACGTGAGAGTAAGACTCCTGAGTTTCAAAATAGAGCCTCCACTCATTGAGTCTATCATCTTCTAAAATGTTGTTGTGCTTTATGATAGTGTTACATATTTTAACCCCTTGTATGCCGTAATTAACTGAAACAATTAAAAAGCCATTGTGTCTCGTGTAGAACGACGTTTATATACGAGGGGTTAAAATACATAAGTACATAACTCTCGCCTTTTTCTTTTGGAATTTGCCAAAAGCTTCAGTGTACCATGATGGTACCTTTTACTTCGTTTGGTATGTTTATTTACAATAATTATATTTTGAAGAGCAGTGGTGGCCTATTGATAACGGCCCCTACTACGTTTCGTAGGTCATGGGTTCGAACCCAGGCAGGCGCTTTACTTTGAGTAAATTATTTCATCACCACTGCTCTAAAAACGGTGAAGGAAACCATCAGTGAGGAAAACGGCATGAACCAAAAATTCGAATAGGTACATGTGATATCCACCAACCCGCACTGGGCGCGCGTGGTGGATTAAGTCCCATTCCCACTCTCACAGAGAGGAGAGCTGTGTCCCAGCAGTGAAAACATTAAAAGGCTGATGATTAAATGTTTAATTCCCAACCACAGCAACTCCTGAAAGCCAGAATTAACAGAGTCAACGAAGCTCGAAGAATCTCGGCGAAACAATTCAACTGTCCTGTATGTATCCCTCCACGGGTTACATACAGGACAGTTGAATTGTTCCCACAACGAAAATTAATCAGAAAAGAACAGCAGAAGCGAAGAAGTGTCCACTTCCGTTCTTATCATGCAGGAGACAAGCAGATACTTGTATTTATGAATCATTTAGCTAAAGTAAATGCACCGGACGGCGATCGAGCGCAGTTTCCTCGCTCTTGAGACACGACTGCGGAAGTTCGTTACTGTGACAAGGTTGGTACCTGGGTGGATAGGTAGTTACTACGATCTTGTATTTATTTACTTGATTTTGGAGTTAAATAAAAGTAGGTCATGTAATTGTAAACATAGCAAGCATGCAGAGGCTTTATACAAAATGTCATTCTTGAAGCTATAGCTATTTTCGAGAAACGCATAATTTTATTATAGTCCAACATTTGTTGCTAGGATCAGGAAAACCCAGGAAAACCTAATCAGACCATATCAGAATCAATTAATAATTAACACATCATAAAATTATTGTTTACATAAGCCAATTTCATCTCTATGCTTGTTAAATGTGACAGCTGGTAGCGGTTTCGTCAGATAGGATTGAAATATCCTGTAGTCAATTCCTTACATATTGACATTACGACAACCGTTATCGATTTCACATTGCCTAGAATCACTTTCAGCTATTGATTGTAAAATTTACTTAACGGTGACAAATATGTGACAGTTCACGGAAATGTGGACAAGCGTCTTCGTGGGTTACTATAATAATATCAAAATCGTCTGTCGAACGAATCTAACATCAACATTATTGAATCAATATTTTTGTAAACTGAAGTTTCCGAAAATAAATGTTTTTGTGTATATAAGGTACCTACGTATATACTTATAAAATAAATGTAATAACTTTAAGGTAATAATACCTACCTACCTTACAGATATTATATTTATTTTATAAGTATATATGTAGGTAGTAGGCAGTACAGGGCGGCAGCGTAGAGTTGGTGGGTATCTTATGACAACCAAACATAAAAAAACAATCTCTTCGTTAATTAATTTAATGTAACCCGGTACAAATAGGTGGAAAAACTTAAAAAGAAAACCAGCGCAACAAAAAAACAACAATAAGTTATTTAATAAATAAATAACAAATCAAACAAACGCAACAAAGAGGTCTTAGCACGGAGTGAGACAATGAACGAAGTCAACGCCATTGCACTATTGTCCGTACAACGTAGCTACCTTCATTATTTTCTACAAAAACAAACAAATGCCGCTCCATTCATTGTTTGTTTATCTGTGCGACATACTTCCTGAGATATTGGAGGGTCATTAAAAGGGTTACACCTATATTCAAAGTCAATACCCTCTAATTCGACTCCACCTCTTATCATCAAATTAACAGTTAAAACTAGTTATTTAATGACCGTAATCGAGGGTTTTCCCCGTTGTAATGGTTGAGTGGAGGCCTTTCAAACTGATCTGGAAGATATCAAAGATTTCATAAAAATCTCCGCCAAGTGCGAGTCGGCCTTGCATACGTAGGGTTCCGTACGGTTATCGCAAAACCGGCAATAAAATCACGTTTGTTGTATGGAAGCACCACTTAAATATTTATTTTATTCTTTTTATAGTATTTGTTGTTATAGCGGCAACAGAAATACATCATCTGTGAAAATTTCAAATGTCTAGTTATCACGGTTCATGAGATACAGCCTGGTGACAGACAGACAGACGGACAGTGCAGTCTTAGTAATAGGGGTTTTTTACCCTTTGGGTACGGAACCCTAGAAATGCATTAAAAAGAAACCTATTTGATATGCAACAAAAACGAAGCCGCGCAAAACCGCGATGTTTAAGTATAATTTGAAGAACAAACTACCAAGTTATAAATTCATAATAAATCTGGTGGTGACACGCGAATGGAGCGTTGTACATTTGATACACCACAATGGCAGAAACGTGGTCGGAATTATGACACGATTCAGGAATATTTGCACTGGAAGCTTGTATGACTGCCTCGTTGGTTTCGTGGTTGCAAGTGTTACTACTGAGCATGAGCACGGGGTCTCATTGCTAAGAAATAAAATTTGGTTCAAATAAATCTCACTAGATGGCGCGATATGCACCTATCTGTTATTGAATGTGTGTAAAATGTTTTTTTTCTGAAATTGAACATAAAAATTGTAGGTTTTTGTTTTATCAACTCTCCTAAGTACAAAATTATGGAATATTGAGCTCTTAATTCACATTTCAAAGATTATTTGAACGGATCATTTAAAAATGGATGCCAATAGATGGCGCATTTTTTATTTTTGGGGCATTCCACTCGATTGTTAAAATTTGCATTGTAACACATTTTGGTCCAAAAAAACTGTAAAAACGTGCAAAAAAATACTATAAAACGAACCTTCACTGTATTTAAACAAAAAAATATTTACGAACCTAGTAAACCCATTTACTTGCAAGTCGCTGCTAACACCATCTATCTATCACCGTGAAACAGAACCGAACGCGTTCGATGTACAATAAAATATCAGATTAATCAGACGTAAAAAGCTAGTTACGTCGGCACGGTTTCTTTGTATGGGATGAGGCATCTGTATGCTAGTATCTGTGGTATGAGGTTCAATTCCTGGGTCTTACACTTCAAGTCCAGACTTGTCCCGGATTGATGGCAGTAGACTCGCCCCCTATTACATGGGACTTAAACAGGCGGAATGTGTTTTCACCGAACACCTTATTTTGCAATATTCGGTTAGTCCCGCTATGCTCGACTCGAAAAATGCATACTAAAAAGTGCCGCTATGCACGAAACTCTTCGAATCTACGTAAACAATGGAGGGTACAGTTGGAAAGAAAAGTGTTTGAATTAAATTAAATTCAGCAGGAAGCTGAAAAATATTGAAATTAAATTAAAAAATTGAAAATGTTAGTTCGAAATATTTTTAGATTAAGTTTCTCTTATAAGGAAAGACTTTTTGTTTTTCATAGTTCTATGGAATGGATGGACACTTTGTTTTTAAAATGAATGACTCGACGTGTTGAGTAGTGGCTAGGCGAGTGTGCGTTAGTATGATGAAACGGAACGCTTATTAACTTTTTTTGTGAAAGTAACGGAATTTACATACTAGTTTTTCTAATTTGTTTTTTAAATAGTTAAATAATATATAACATTTGTCTTCATGACTGCCCGCGAATGTGGTTTGGTGCATAGCGTTTTTTAAACTTATACCATAGCGAGACTAACCGGCAATATTGGCCTGACGCGTTTACTTAGTTTCATTATATTATATTCAGTGCACTTGCGTCTACTGCGTTAGCCGGGTGTATTCCAACATTTCATTCAACATTAATTAATCTTTTGTAACATTTTAGTCATTAAGAACATTTAAGTATAAAGAAATAAATAGTATTTCACGTATATTTTGTTTCACCTCAAAAACACCGACACCTCGCGAAATATCCTGGCATAATTATGGTCCTTCGAGCCGAAGTGTACTTACCTAACCCTTCGAGGAAGGAAGGCGTGATGTTATGTTATGATACAGTATCAAAACTTATAATACCATCTCATCTTTTTTTATCGACTTCAAAAAGGAATTGGTTCTCAATTCGACTGTTTTTAGGGTTCCATACCTCAAAAAGGAAAAAAACCGAACCCTTATAGGGTCACTTTGTCGTCCGTCTGTCTGTTAAGACCCTTTATGTCGGGAATGCGTGGAAGTATCGAGTTGAAATATATATCGTCACAGCTGTAAAAAAAATCGAACACCTAGATCAATGCAATTAAGAGATACAGACGTAAATGACGCATATTTTACACTCGCAAGGGACTCAAAATGAACAGGTTACTTCCCATTGACCTAGCATCATGAAATTTGGCAAGAAGCAATGTCTTACAGCACAAGTAGATTATTAACTTATTTGCAGTTAGTAAACTGACACCAGTTGTGTTCAAATTTCATGTTATTCGGGTAATCTATGCTGGCATAACTGTGGGTATAATAGATATGTACCACAACTTAAAAGTGAAAAATAAAACCTTTTTTTGAAAAATAACTTCAATTTCGGAAGTCGGTGTTTATATTTTTGGTTCTTAGTTTTTTGACACCGATTTCCGAATTTGAAGTTTTCACTTTTTTTATTTGGAAGTCGGTTGTAACCTGTAATTCGCTCTATGTCTCATAAAAAATTGTTATCCATCTGTTAAAGCTGTTGGTCCTCCTAGTTTTAAATAAATAAATAAATATTTTTTTTGTAAAAACATTTTTTTATAGGTACATAGCAAGAAATCAAATCAAAACCGAAAAATTTCAATTGAAAGCAATCAAACTGTTCAAAGATACAAAAATCCCGCGAAAATTTATTCCATCTTTGAATCCACACGGGAGTGATTTCTATCTAGCCTTATAAAAGCTGCCAACGATCTGTATGCACCAATCAATGCGTAAAATTGCAGCCCCGTTCGCTAGTGAGCCGGTTGACATCGTCGACTCGAGTCAGTAGAAAATATCTATTTTCTACTCGTTTGAGTTCTACCCATCCGAGCTTTATTTCTCTAAGGGGAGGTTTTAGCATGCCAGATTTTTTATGTCGCGTAAAGTTGATTTTCGGATTGCTTAATACGCTTATAAAAACTATTTTCTTTCTGTTTGACATTGATAAAGCTACGTTTTAGCAAAGGATTGTCAGTCTGGAGAATACAACTGCAATACATAATGAACTTGTGACTACAAACGATACAAACTAATTGTGGCACAACGTTCCAAAAGTTGTGTTCATCAGCAAAAGTTTCTACAACTATATTCGTTACTACAATAAAGAATAACGAGAGTTGAAGATTACTTTTCAGTGGTGAACAAATTACAGTAAATAGTTATGTTTATTTTGAACACGTGGAAAGTCCTCTACTATTTACTACACACGCCCAACAAGGTTACAGTTTGTCCTCTTGCCTTTGGTAAAACATCACCCCATTTAAACTAATATATTGAGCCTTTAACTATGTTATTATTGTTTTATTGGTCACTTTGAACTGTGATTACTTCTGTTTGACTTGGAATTCTAAATTTAAACAAACTTTAAATTTCAAAATCACTTGCTTATGCTCATTTGTTTCTTTGGGTTTTAGCTTTTCTGTAATTCTGTCTGTTTATTTATAATCTGTGCAAGTACTAATTACACAAATTACTCTCTACCACATTCCCTACGCGATAGCCCTTCTCTAAATGTCTTCAAGGGGAAAATCAAGGATCATTTTCTTTCGGAATGACATAATATTAGTATATATATATAGGTGTATATATATACTAATATTATGTCATTCCGTTTTGGTTTTTTTTTTGTACACTGGACTACTTCTCTTCTTCCTTTTGTAAACTCTCTCTATCACTCTAAGGTTTGCTGGTAGAAAACTCTTCTTAGAGTTAAGCTCGCCTTTGTACATCAACTTTATAATCAATCAAGTTGTATATGTATTTCTTTTTTTGTGTACAATAAAGAATTATAGAATTACAAATTATTTAGTTGATATTGATATAAAGTTACGCTATTATCCCTGAAAAAAATCACGGTCGCTTTGAAATAAGCCACAGGAGCACATACTTCCTAACATACATACATAAACTCACGTCTTTCAATGACAAACATGTCAAGAACAAAAATGGTAATATCTTATTTGTGCCCTGAACCGAGTTAGCGAGTTGACCTTACTTTGCTAGTGTATATATTTATCTTTCTTTACCCAACCCTCGTCGACCCGATAACATTTGTTTGCATAATGCACTAACATATTCATGTGCCTCTATTTTTATATCCTAACAGGCTGTATGGCTGAATATAACATGTGTTACAGATATTGCTATATCTACATAGTTATATTTTTATTCCAACCGTTGTCAGAACTTTCCTCTTACAGTTTTGTAACGTATTTGCTATCGAATTTCTACGTGCCTTGATCAAGCAATGGGATAGTAACAGACTAGGTGCTGTCGTCTAATGTTTTGTGGTAGACGCGTTGCAGTACCACAAAACATTAGACGACAGCGCTTTATATCGCTAAAATATAACCCGACCAATTGAAATTGCTCGTTAGTCTCATATTACACGTATGTTACTTTGAGTTGATTGAATTTGGGATTATTTCTTGTTGACTGAATTTTCGCTACGTAACTTAGTAGAATTCTTTATTTAGAAAATTTATAGGTTCTCGTGACGGGGACTTTATTTGCAATCAAAAAGGCGCAGTCTTTTACTGGTAGCCGCTGGATGAGAGTTGTATTGTGGTAGATCGTTTTAAATAACAGGCTTAGACAGGCCTTTGTAGTGTGTAGGGAGTTTTGATTTAAATTGGTTTCACTTCTATGTCACACAGTTTCGGTTTCACCTGTTTCTATGACTAATGGATTCCTGCTCTTGCTTGAGGTAATAGTTTTTTTTATTATTATTATTATTATTGATAGGCTCGCGCTTGACCACTATCTCACCTGATGGTAAGCGATGATGTGGTCGACGGTGTAACATGCTTGCCTAGAAGAAACCTATTCACTCTTGACTTAAAAACCCCGAGGTTGTAGCTATCGGGAAACACAGACTCCGGCAAGGAATTCCACTAGTTTGTCGAGTCTTCTGTTGAATTGTAAAATTAGACTACAGTTGCCCCGATTGTAATAATAATTACTCTAGTTTCGCGGATGAATCGCATGCTATTTTATTAAACTATCGAAAGATTCTCCAACTACCACTAAGTTGACCGTGTCTCATGTCTTTGGGAAGGCAAAATGCGTTCAAATTTTTTACGGGATAAATGTCCTGCTTCTCGGCGGGGCATATATTCTAAACGTAATTTACATGGATTAGCCAGGTATCCCTTATGTGGAATAAATGTCCCGATATATAGATGTCCGTAAAAATCGCTAATTCTGTGGAAATATAAAAAAATATGTTTTTACTTTTCATAAATTTGTAGATAAAAATCCAAAGTACCGGCCAGTATAACAAATAAAGTATTTTGCTTTTTGTACTAAGAGATATAGAGTGATTTCAAAAAGTGTGGCAACTATCCGGCTTTAACCCTACGTTGGTATTCTTCACACAAGCTCCATTAATTCCCAGTAACGGAAAATAATATCAACAAACACAACACCATCCTCGCAAGAAATATTTCTTATTTCTTCTCAAACAAAATCCCTAGTTAACTCCAATAAGAAGTTGAACGAGAGGCATCAGGGTCCTAAGCGTTGGCAAACACGAGGCAGTCCCAGCTCCGACAAATAGCCTGATTCACTACGAGGTCAAATAGAAGTATATTTGAGAGCTCTCGGTGCAAACATGCATTGGGGACAAGCTTGCTTTGCAAATATTTTAAAATATTCAGCTTACACTAACTGCCTACGTGAGTGGGTACAGTTAGAGTAGAGTACAGTGTGTTCAGATTTTTTTATGGGCTGAATGCTAGGGTTTGTTTCATAAACTACTGCGGATCTAACCCAAATACTCAACGAATTAAGTTTGGTGATAGTCTATTGAAATGACATAAGGCTACTGGCAGACAGGTTCAATGCGACAGTGAGACAACAAATGAACCGACTTCAAAAACAAAACACTAAAAAGTGAAAAATAACTTTCGTTTAGGATAAGTTTTTTTCTTCTCTTTTTTTAATGCTGTCTCACCATCACTACAAATTGAGCAAGTTCCATATTTAAGGTACCTAAAGTATTGACAATATACCCATAGTAACTTTATTTACACATTCGTGCCGTTTGTCGCTAAAGAGTTCGGTTATATATTCCATATCTTGAAAACTGCTTAGTCGATTTTGATGAAACTTGCACTATGACCCAAGTCGATACTTAATCCAATAATAAAAGAATGATCAAAATTGGTTCAGCCAAACGCGAGAAAATCGCGGACCAACATATAAACAAACATACAGGTCAAACTGAGAACCTTCTTTTGAAGTCGGATAACAAATTACAGCTGATATGTTTTGTACCTGAATTTTTTGCCAATCGAACCTACCTAAGTTCATATTGAGATTCTCTAAAAATTCGAGAATCGTGGTTCGTAAAGAACTTAGAGGAACTTTTAAATAAAAACGATTGATAGCTACAATTAAACAACAGAACATACCTTTTTATAGTAAATTCTGTATATATTCAAAGGGTATTGTTTGTGTATCCCCTTTGGTTCGCATTCAGTGCGCTATCGGTCTGCCATTTCATTGAGTGACCGCAAGCCTATTCAGACAGGCAGAGCCTTGGAGCTTACGGTTGCATCTTACTGACTATTCTCATTATAGGTAGTGTGGTGAGGCCTTTATGTTATAGGCGAGAGATAACGAGGTATTCATGGAATAGCGCCTAATAGATAGATACTAATTATTTTAATCGATTGACGGTTATAGCGATGTTTTTTTTCGGAAGATGCTTGCACCCGAAAATGTTTTTATTAACTTTCAGTGTATGTATCATCATCATCTGCCTATAGCAGTCCACTGCTGGACGTTGTTGGCCTCTCTAATTGCACGCCATTTGCTTCGTTCGATCATTGGCAACTCTCATCCAGCTGCTACCAGCCAACCTTCCAAAATCGTCGCTCCACCTAGCCTGAGGGCGTCCTACCTTACCTTACGGCCCATTGCTACATCAGCTGGCTTACTCTCTGAGCTATGTCGACAACATTGGTTCTCTGCCGGATCACCTCGTTCCGGTTTCGATCCCTCAGAGAGTCTCCTAGTATAGCCCTTTCCATAGCTTGCTGAGCGACCTTAAGCTGATGGACCAGCCGTACCGTGAATGTCCACGTCTCGGCCCCGTAAGTCATGCCAGATAGGACGCACTGATTGAAGATTCTGGTCTGTGGAATATGCAACAAGAAGACTCCACGGAGTTTCCCAAATGGCGCCCAGCCCAGCTATATGATTCTGCTAGCTTCCCTCTCAAAGTTGTTTTTACCAAACTGCAGTGTTTTCCCAAGGTAAACGTATTCTTGAACAACCTTGAGAGCACCGCCATTGTCAATAATCGGTCCCGTGCGTAGTGACGAATAAGTTAAACATAATATGAGTTTTATCCAAGTTCATCCGAAGACTGATCCGTGCAGAAGAGTCAGCTAGGCCGTCTTCTGCAGGT
Source organism: Orthosia gracilis (assembly GCA_947562075.1). Classification (NCBI taxonomy): domain Eukaryota; kingdom Metazoa; phylum Arthropoda; class Insecta; order Lepidoptera; family Noctuidae; genus Orthosia; species Orthosia gracilis. The sequence continues at coordinate 19,677,148 of OX387274.1, forward strand.
CATGCAGCGATTCAGCCATTATGACGATGTCGTCTGCAAATTTCAATTGGAAGATGTACTTGCTTTTTATGTTAAAGCCCCGTCCTGCCCAGTCCAGCGTCTTAAACACATCCTCCAACGCGTTACTGAACAATTTGGGGGAAATTACGTTCCCTTGTCAGTGTAAGGGAATCTATAGGTTGTGTTCAGTTTGCTGATTTTGAACTAAGACGGTCATTGCAGCATTTTCATAAAGGCAGCACTTGGATGTATCGCCAATCAACTTGGCATCGCTGCATATACTCCAAAACAGACCAGATCTCGATAGAGTCAAAAGCCTTTTCATAATCCACAAAAGCAAAACACAGGGGCCGATTATACTCTTTGGACTTCTGTATAATTTTCCGCACAGTGTAGATGTGGTGTTGTATACACCACAAGACCCGGCCTGCTCCGGTGACAGAAACTCGTCGAGTCTTCGTGACGACTCTCGAGAACAACTTATATATGAGGCTAAGAAGCGAAGTAGGTCTGTAATTCTTTAAAAGAGTCTTGTCACCCTTTTTAAAGTAGAGAACGACCAGACTTCTCTGCCACGCCTCTGAAGTTTTCCCAGAGAACAGGTCAGATTTGAAGATCTCCCGAAGCTCTTCCAATACAGGACGGCCTCCCACAATGTAAGCGTACTCGGGTCAAATCTTGCAACTGAATTTTAAAGCAGTTATACTCAACCGATTAAGATGAATTTTTGTAAACATGTTTGGTTTGGATGACAATGCACGGTAAGCTTCAAAGCTTGTTTTATATACATTTCTTTTTTTCATTTCAATTTATTTGTTTGGTTAATGTGTGCTCATAATGAATGAATGTTTCTATCAATGCTCTTAAAATACTAATTCGATTAAGAAAACTCTTTCACTGATACAAAAGCTGAAGCTGCGGGACAAAAGGTACCTAATCTTTAAAGATTAAGGGAGAGGATTTCAAAAATATTCACGAGCTTGCTGACCAAAACCATAATGATGTATCCTCAGACTGCACAGCATGATTTCTTCTTGTTTAGATAATTTCTTCTGAAGCAGTCGGATTTTTGATTTCATTATTTTGAATTCACAAATTTACTAAAATCAAATTTACTTTATCCTCTAGCGTTCTAAATCCAATTTACTTTATCCTCTAGCGGATAAAAACGGCTTTTGCACTTAGATATCGAAAAGGAAAAATACTTTTTCCGAGATGGGGGCATGAAAAGAATATTACATACATACAAACATAAAAACAAAATACGCCTGAAAAACATAACCCTTTCCTTGCAGTCGGGTAAAAAAGCCATACATTGTATTGTTTCAAGAAATTCATCTTGTAAAATAAATTCGTATTTTCTAAAATTGATGACACTACTAATAAAAAATCTTTTTTACAAAAAAAATACTACCGACTTCCAACTAAAAACACTACAAAGTGAAAAATAACTTTCTTTTTCGAAGTCGGTGTCTTTGGTAGGTACCAATTTTTTTCGTTATGGACACCGACTTCGAAAAAGAAAGTTATTTTTCACTTTGTAGTGTTTTTAGTTGGAAGTCGGTAGTATTTTTTTTGTAAAAAAGATTTTTTATTTTTCACTTTTTAGTTGTACCTATTAAACAACTTGCTTTAGTGAGGTAGTAATGCCAGAATAGATTAACTGAATGTCATGAAACTTGATCATAACCTGTGAAATGAAAGTGTTTCAAGGTGAACTGTACACATCTGTGTACCCCTTTAGAGCGTACTGGCGTGATGTTATGTAATGAAATGGTATAAACAATAAAAAGACATGCGGTTGCAGCAATCCCGAGAGATTTGCCTTCATTTATTGAAGAGTTCTGCTGTATATCTCCGAAGTTCTTCATCAGATCTTCACCAAATTAAAATGGGACCAATTTCGAAACATACTCTAAAAATCAAAAAAAAGAATTTTCAAAATCGGTCCACAATTGACGGAGATATCGGTGTAAATACAAAAAAAAAAAAAAAAAAAAACATGAAGTCGAACATAGAACCTCCTCCTTTTTGGGAAGTCGGTTAAAAACAATTATCCACTGCGTTATTCTTATAACTGAGCATAAAACTTTGAATAAACATAACTGTAAAGGATTGTGTTCTATTGTAATGTAATGAAAGGCAATTAATTCGAAGTGTGTTACAATATTAGAGTGCTGCTATGATAACCATCTGATTCCCTTCACCTTCTAATTACATAGACTAGACTTATTGTTAAGTTTGCCTAATATTCCTTTGTCCTATTTAATGATATTCGGGACCGAAACAATGTGTCTGTGGGAGCTGCTATTTAAAATAGATATTTTTTTATACTAACATAGCTAATTTCTATATGCGTTACCATCATCAACCGAATCTTTTTTGCCAACTATTCCATTATTATAAAATTCTTTTGAATTACCATGGATACATAACTAGATTTACGTCGTTAAGGATTCTTTTCCACCTGAATGCCTACAATTTAAACGGTAGCAACTGTGTTATATAGGCTCATGTATTCAGCTTAACTCAAAACTTGCCGACATTTTACTCATAAGTCCATATCTTACTAACTTTTAATTCAATATCTACGGTTTTTCCTATATTTTCAATAATGTGATTTACCTTTTTGTATTCTTTTATAGATTTTCGGTGTATTTTTACCCTTAAAACAAAACTAGTCGTAATAACGTGACGTTAAGTGTACATTTTTATTTGTATAACGTTACAAAATGACGCCCGAGCTCAGCTTCCAGTTAAGCCAGATGCAGCTGAAAAACAGTACTTTTACCTGGATCTGATCTCCATCACCTAATCACTGCGTAGTGTTCCATTTGGTAAGAAAGGCTGAATTTGTTTCGTACCTAAATCTAATTATTTCTATGGAGCATGGACGTGGGAATGCTATAATGTTATTTGAATGACTTACCTCTGAATCTGAATCTAAATCTTTAACGCAATAAATGCAAACAACTGCTGATACTTTCTAGATTGCAATGTGGTCTAGAAAGTGTCTTATTAAATGACGAGCTATTTATACCTAATGTTAATATAAAAGTATGTTGTGGCACCGAATTGTATCGTCTGTCATACCGCTGTTAAACCCGCAAAGATTTGTGTTGGTATGTTAAAACGTTCAACAAATGATTTTGAAAATGTTCTTAGTGAATAAACGAAAAAAAAAAAAATAGATTTTCGAACTTCTGGAAGAATTGTCATACTTTTTACTGCTCGAGAATTTGTCATAGTTTTTCATGGGGTCAAACCCTTTCCGTTGCCGAATTTACTTACAAATTTAGGCTACAGATATTTAAATTCAATGGTCTTCTTAATTAAATTCAAATGTCATCTAATAAGAGAAGTTTATCATTGTAGCAGTAGCCAAACTTCTGCGTAAAATTATGACGTCACCGCCTTAAACAAAATGTCAAGCAAGTTAAATTAAAAATTATTTATTCAAATGATTACTTTTGTGCCGAGTTCTATCTAATTTACAACAAAGGTGGACATTTTCATTTGAATTTAAAATGGTCGTAATACATCATGGCAAGGTCAGACTCAACAATACAGAAAATAAATATACCTACTCTAGGACGTATCGCCCAGTATATTCCAAAGGAACTTCTGGACACCGTTATTTATGAACGCGGAATAAATTAAGAACCAGTATAATCCGCATTAACCGGAAGATTGCCTGTAAAGGCCTCCCACTAGGTGGACCGATGACCTGGTGAAGGTTGCGGGGATCCGCTAGTTACGAGACGCACGGGACCGGTCAATGTGGCGACTCTTGGGGCCGGCCCATGTCCAGCAGTGAAGGTCTTTCGGCTGATATGATGATGATGATAATCCGCATGTACCATTAATTTTTCGAGGTTTAAAATAATCTTACATAACATTTAATAATTAGAAAGAAAATAAATTAATTTAGCACAAATTTAGAGGCACAAAAGAAATAGTGTGCCTCACGGCTGCGCCAAATAGTTTCAGTTCAGCAAGTAGCATTTTGCCATTAGTTTAAAATGATATAGTTGCATACAATAACTAATTAATTTAATTGAAAATTGTCAATTTATTCCCAAAAGAAACAAAATACACGAAAGAAAAATCGGAGAGATAGATTAACAATGAATGTCATGACAAGATGTGATCGCCATGTTTTTTCCTTGAATAAAATCAATAATACATGGGGTTCCATTTACCCCATGAAGAAACCTATCATATCTCCTTTGTAACTATGTCCGGCAAGGATTTCCTTATTTTCTGTGTAGATAGGATGCCTTTTGTCAAAAAATCTCTAGTGTCAATAACTACGGTCCATTTAATTACTGAAGTAATACCGCTTCATAAAAGACGCTGTGTAGACTTAAGGCTATGTCACATAGAAAGCGAATCTATGTACTTGTATAGTAAAGAACTGACATTTTGTTAGTTTAATGTCACGGCCTTGTGCTTGTTCGTAGTTAGCTGAATAACAAAGTGTTGTTTCACCGCTGTGGGAGCAGCGAACCCTGGGCTGTATTCCTTAGAGAAAGCATTACTGCTGGGAGATAACTTGGGCCTTTTGGACAACCGCTTCAGTTACTACTTCACATGAAACAAGAAATGTTTCTATTCCTTTACAAACAGGTAAAATGATGTTGTTAACTAGTAAAAAGAGTAACTTTTACTCCTATTTTTAACCGACTTCGCAAAAAGGAGGAGGTTATCAATTCGACTGTATTTTTTTTTTATGTTTGTTACCTCAGAACTTTTTATTGGGCGAACCGATTTTCATGATCCTTTTTTATTTGAAAGCTGGTGCTTGTCATGTGGTCCCATCTAATTTTCAGATCTGATGAAGAACTTCGGAGAAATACATCAGGACTCTTCAATAAATGACGGCAAATCACTCGGGATAGATCCAATCGCATGTCTGTTTTCATAACATAACATCACACTGGTACGCTCTAAAGGGGTACGCAGGTGTGAACAGTTCAACCTGGTATACTATCATTGCACCGGTTTTGTTTAAGTTTCATGTTATTGGGTTAATCTATTCTAGCTTCACTTGGGCACTATACGCGTAGGTACCAAAAAGTGAAAAATAAAAACCTTTTTTACAAAAATTACAACCGACTTCCATGTTTCTGTTTTCGTTTCTTCGTTTGACACCGACTTCCGAAATTGAAGTTATTTTTTACTTTGTAGTGTCTTTGTTAGGAAGTCGGTTGTAATTTTTGTAAAAAAGTTTTTTATGGTATTAAACGTATCTTTACTTTTCTGCAGTTGCGTCTGAAAATGAACGAAGATGCAGTATATTCGATACGATTCTAATAATTACTTTAAAAATAGTTTTCCCAGTGTCACATTGTACGTTTCTTTCATCTCAGCTAGTCTTTTCAAGCCAAGCTCTCAATAAAACGTCCTTCAAGCAAAGTTTACAGAAAACCACTCCACTTTATTTCTCTTCGCTATCAATGTGTATGAGGCTTTATATCCGTAGTATCTCAATACAGTGTCAACCTCAGGACCGGACACAACACAGACTAACAACAGAAGGTAATTAACGTGGGTTCATTGAACTTTTAGCATCTTAATTAGTAAGTAGGATCAGGTGATTTCTTGTTTTTACAAGTTATTTGATAAGAATATTGTAGTTAAGAGAATAATGACAGAATGATTTTTTAAATATTACGATTTTTTCCTTGTGGGAAAAGGCAACCCAAAGATTGGAAAGCTATGGGGACATCTTTGCCCACCTGTGGTATAGGTTGAATAAAAATTGTGGGCCCAATGAAAAGAAATCCCTTCAAAAATATTTCAAGTTTTTGTTTTTAAATCTTTCATGAAATTAATATTTATGAATAGGTTCTACTATTAATTTAGTAAAGATCACTATATTATTCAAATCCCCAAGAGTAGGTATTACAGTTTGAAACAATTCAACGCATAACTTTGTTCAATAAAGTAAGTTAACACAGAGCAAATGTTTTCTTTCATTTTTTTCATTTTTGTTTTGATCATTTTCCACGTGGAGCTTACTAAAGTTATATGTTCGGTAAAGTTTTCAAATAATATATTGTTCTTAAAGTAGGTATCTAACTAAAACTAATATATAAACTAATATAGGTTATATGAATGAAGATTTTTGTACAAACTATTAACAAGGAAAATTAAAAAAAAAACATAAAAACCCCGACACATTTTTTATTGCATGCTACATAATTTTATCAAGTAGTATACACGCTTCGATCAACAATCAATTGAACACGTAATTATGACAGTCTTGCGAAAACACCTCGATTCAAACAGAAGAACGCCCATAACTTTTGAACGGCTGAACTGATTTTTACCAAACATAGCTAAGAACTCTCTCGATAAAGTCAACTTTCAAACTTAAAATTGAATTCAAGATCGGATCATCCGTTTAGGAGCCATGATGCCACAGACAGATACGCAAACACACAGGTACACACTTCAAACTTATGACACCCTCCTTTTTCCGTCAGGGTTAGATTGCCGAAACTTTGTACTGTCTTTTAAACTGTATAAGAAGAAAATCCGTGTCCGATGGGATTGCCCACAGGGGCCACAGGACGTGATGAAGAATTACAGGAGTAAACACGGTTAAAACTTTTTAAAACTTAACGTTAACTTTTTTAACGTTAGTGCAGTTTAAACTTTTTTTCCTATATTGAAACAATTTTTGGGATGAACTTGCAAGAAAACTTCCTCGGTGCTTTTTTGGTTTAAAAGGAAATCTTGTTCTAAACCCAACTGTTAAGGCTATGCGTAGTCCTCAGTGAATGAATTTAATATTTTAAATTAAAAAGACATGATATGTTTGTGTCACATAGTCATAACTTATATTTCTTATTATTTTATAAAAAACTTTTTACAAAAAAATACTACCGACTTCCAAATAAGAAAACTACAAAGTGAAAAATAACTTTATTTTTGAAAGTCGGTGTCTTTCGTTCGTATCTATTTTTTTATTTATGGACACCGACTATTTTTCACTTTGTACTTTTCTTATTTGGAAGTCGGTAGTATTTTTTTGTAAAAAGTTTTTTATTTTCACTTTTTAGTTGTACCTACCTAGGCAAGTTGTTTATAAGTTACCTTAACGCCAGAATAGATAACCAGAAAATCATGAAACTTAAACATTACCGGTGAAATGAGAGATCTGCGTACCCCTTAAGAGCGTATTGGCGTGATGTTATGTTATGAAATGGTATAACCAATAAACAGACATGCGATTGCAGCAATCCCGAGAGATTTGCTGTTATTTATTAAAGAGTTCTGTTGTATATCTTCGAAGTTTTTTATCAGATCTTCACCAAATTTAAATGGGACCAATTTCGAAACATACTCTTTCAAACAAAAAAATATTTTTCAAAATCGCTTCACAATTGACGGAGATATCGGTGAAGAAACAAACAAAAAAAAACAAACATGAAGTCGAACATAGAACCGCCTCCTTTTTGGTAAGTCGGTTTAAAATGGAGAGCATTGGGACTAAGTGTTAATGCCTACTTTACAATAAATATAATTAAATAAATAAAAATAATACGTCACTGTCTTATACTCTAATGATAAATAAATATAATAAAATAAAAAAACGTAAAACATCTTTACTTATATTGTATTTTCTCCTACATTTTCCACTTAACCTTCTGCCTCATCTTCACCGTTCAAAACATCGTAAAATACATAAGCTCTTAGAGGTTCTTTATTGAAATGAGGCATAGAGGCTCTAACAGCGATCCACGCCTACCTCACAAACCTGATGAATAGCAAAGTGCTTTCAAATGGATCTGTTCAATGTCCACTTATAATTTATTCAGTATTGGATGTTTACTGATTGAAGTATTCCCTTTGATTGCTCTTGTATCTTTGTTTTAGGAACAATATACAATGTAGAGGTTTTGCCTTTTTAACCAACTGCCCAAAAAGGCGGAGGTTCTCAATTCGGATGTTTATATATTCTTTATGTGTATTCAAGACATACGAGTAACTCCGACATAAATAAACGGATTTGCAAAATTCTTTTTTTTTTGTTTAAAAGAGCTTTACGGTGTCAAAAAACGGAGAAACGAAAACAGGAACACCGATTTCCGAAATTGAAATAACTATAATAAAAATAAATATTAATATAATTGACTTTGTAGTGTTTTTATTTGGAATTTGGTTGTATTTTTTTGTAAAACAGTTTTTAACAGTGATTTTGACTTGTGTATATAGTTTTAATTAATGAATTTATGCTAATGATGAGATTTTTGTTACCATTAGGAATTATGTGATTAATGGACAGGATATGAGAGTGTGTCAATTAATTAAGAACCCTATAGTATTTACAATCAGTAAAACACCTTCTGTCAAATCACAATGTCACTTAGGCGAAAACACAAACATACATAATGTCACTACCGTGCACTCGCAAATTAAACGTGTATGCAGAATTTAAGATTATTCGGTTTGAGGTTACTGTTTTAAAATTCTATTGCATTTGGCTCATACATAGTCACTAACTAACAAGGCAAGTAATAACTTGTCAGTATGTAAGGCAACGGTATTAAAATTTATATTGACAACAGTGATTACATAAAAAAAAACAACAAACAGGCATGATTTTATATAAAATCGTGTAAAACATACTCAATACAATTGATCGGTAACCTTACCTTGACCTTCTAAAAATCACATATTTATTAATTTATTCATATATTATGTACACAACACACTTTTTTGGACACCATAAGATACATAAAAAACTACGGCGGCCTTAACGCATTCCGTGATCTATTCCAGGCAACCTGGTAAGGACACTAATTGCCTGGACATGAAGGGGGTATCATTGGTATGACAATTCCAGTGTTAATAAAAAAAAGTTAAATAAAAAAACCCGACTGCTTAAGAAGCGAACTAAAAAGACATAAGCAAGAAGAAAACCATGCTGTGCAGTCGGAGGATACACATGGTTTTGGTCAGCCAGCTCGCGAATATGTATCCTCCGACTGCACAGCATGGGTTTTTGCAGTCAGGTTTTTTGATTTTATGAACTAACTTTTCTTTATTTATAACTTTTTAGTTAACATTTTTTTTCGAATTAGGTACATTAAAACATATAAGTGTTATATATTTTTGAAATCACCTCTTAAACCCCTTTATTTTATAACACACACGACGGGTTTTGAAAAAAATTGGGCTGCCACAATATGGCGCCCAAAGGACGCCATTTTTCAATTTGAATTAGCCAGTGACACTCACAAGGATAAGACGAATCGATTGACGTAAGAATCATCAAAATCGGACAACACGCTTGGTCTCTAGAACCCCACATAGGAACATACATACATACATAGACTGACAAACACATTACCATCCTTCGGCAGTCGGGTAAAAACACTACCAATATTTATTACTAATAACTAATTTAGACCTTGTCAGCGCCTTAAAAATCATTCTAACAATTTATATTGAAAAGACGGTCCTTACAATAAATTACTGCTGATACTAATCGTATGCAATTAAATAAACTAAAATTGTCCAAAAGAGGCTCAATTAAGATCCAATGCACAATCTGTAAGTCTCAAGTTGGTAATCATGACAGCTTAACGATTAACTTAGCTATTTACATTGTAATTTTCCGGCATTACTTAGTTTTGTTAGACGGCGTTATAGGTTCATTATGTGATTTTGAGATGGAATGGGACCCAAGGGACTTATGATACCCTGGTCTGAAAAAGTGAAGCAACATCTAAACACAAAGATCTCCGATGTACTCGTACATCAACAACCGGATATCTCACCGTCAAAACTGAGGTGGAGTGAGCTTGAAGAGAACTGTCATTCCACCTTGTTTGCATGACCGCTCACTTCATTTTCACTTCTCTTATGTTTCCACGATGATATATTTACAGAATGTAATCTTCACAAATGAAGAAAAATCGTCAAGAAGTTTATTCGGGATCATCTCATGATGTCCTCGACTTTACTTCACTAAGCAGTAATTTAACAAATACAGAAGAAACGGCCAGTGCAAGTCGGACTCGCGCACGAAGGGTTTCGTACCATTATTGCAAAAAAACGGCAAAAAAAATACGTTTGGGAGCCCCACTTAAATATTCATTTATTCTGTTTTTAGTATTTTTTATTATAGCGGCTACAGAAATAAATCATCTGAGAAATTGCAACTGTCTGACTATCACGGTTCATGAGATACAGCCTGGTGACAGACAGACAAACAGACAGACGGACAGTGAAGTCTTAGTAAGAGGGTTCCGTTTTTAACCTTTGGGTACGGAACCCTAAAAAGGCAAGGGAACAGAAATATATCATCTGTGAAATTTCAACTGTGACTATCACGGTTCATGAGATACAGCCTGATGACAGACAGACAGTGAAGTCTTAGTAATAGGGTTCTGTTTTTACCCTTTAGGTACGGAGCCCTAAAAAGGACTTTTAAATCATTATTTAAAGCAATCTCGATGATGTTTAGCGACTGCAATTTATTAGACTCAAACTCCAAATTGTCTATAGAAAAATTATTTGTACTATTTATTTGCTAATCAGTAACTAAACAACTCAAAAAAGATAGAAAGTTTTTTAAAAGTAAGTAAAAACTGCATTTTCCTCTAATAGCCCAGAAAATAAAGAAATTTTCGGCGTTAAGTACTTTCACCGGAATTATGTTCATTATGACAGTAGTAATATGGCCGGAAAAATCCATAAAATCTCCAGAAGAACTAAATTTTTGAAAAATTTTTGAAACGCGCTCCTATTAATCGGAAAAAAATGCATCACATATTGCACATTCATTTAATAATTTCATATTTAAATAGTCCTTATTTTCATTGGTGAGCCAAAATAAATATTAAAATGTGTTTCGTTTGAAATAATTGTTAGCATGGTAGATGATATCAATAGATTTATTAAGAAAAATCAGCGTAGCACCTTAAATAATAAAACTCATTATCATTAATCAAAGAAGCATATTGTAAACGTCATGTCATGGTACTCGTATTATTTGAACGACGAAAAGAAGCCCTTTCTGTTACGATATTTTGTTACGTATGTTTGAGCTTACGACACCAACGTTTTGCACTACAATAACTCATCTATAGCTGATATTATATTTGGTACAGATAAGCAATTCATTCCGACGAATACTGAATTAAGTCAAGAGTGAAATGAATAAAGAAAATATAATAATAAAAAATAGTTTAAAAGAGATTTTATTCAGTTCGTTCCTGAGTATTCTAGAAACAAACAAAACTTAAAACCACAAACACAGAGATCACGTCGTGCGAGCCAACAAGCTTGACCCCCATTAGAACACTGGCCGTCGGAAGACCGCGAGATAAATCTTTTTGTTTCAGCGACAAAGGAGCGGCGGAAGGAGCTGGAATATGTCATGATAAGATATAGTTTACACTTTTTACACTATTTGTTGATGTTCCACTGGTTAAAATATTTTCTATTACTGTGGCAACTTTCTAAATTAGTTTTAAGTTTTTGTTTAAAGGTTCCGTACCCAAAGGATAAAAACTCCAAGTTCCGTCTGTCTGTCTGTCTGTCATCAGGCTGTATCTCATGAACCGTAATAGCTAGGCAGTTGAAATTTCACAGATGATGTATTCCTATTGCCGCTGTAACAAAAAATACTAAAAACAGAATGAAATAAATATTTAAGAAGGGCTCCCATACAAAAAACGTGATTTTTTTGCCGTTTTTTGCGAAAGTGGTACGGAACACTTCGTGCGCGAGTCCGACTCGCTCTTGGCTGGTTTTTTTAATACATTCTTTTCGAACAGAAAGGTACTCAATCTTATATCACTTGTTATTGTAAATTCAATGAGCCGAAACACAATGGAGCTCTCTCATATATTGTCTGGTTGAGGAGTTACTATGGCCACCTTCCGGATCCATAGGACCATATTATTTCAATGTTGGTTGAGAAGTTATTATACTATACCTTCCGGATCCATAGGAGCATATTATTTCAATGTTTCCAAAGTTACATACGACGCTAAGTTTCAGCTTAATCGGATGTTAGGAAGTGCTTGAAAATTGGATTACTAGTTGCCGGACGTACAAACAAAACAGGAAAACCAATTACGCATCCACTTTGATTAAACCATACCTAAGTAATTGTATTGTTTCACGTCAGAAAAAGCTTGTAAAATGGGGATAAACTTTTTGTGTTCGACCTAATTGTAAATATACAGGGTTACTGTACTATGTTCCTGGAGATGAAAGTACTGTAAGTATAACCTTTACTATGAGATCAACTCTAAAAATAATATGGAATATAACTCAGCTTTTCAATCCGTTCGCATGACTAGACAAAATGTTGGGAATCGCAGTTTTTTTTTGCAATTTCATGGTTGGTCCCATATTAAAGCTGTGCATACTCATGTGTAGTTTTAGCTACTGAAACATTTTTAATGAGTTAAAGTCTCCCTGTATAAGATTATTTCAAACGATTTTTTTTTTTTTAAGATTTTCTAAAACGGCCTGTATTTCAGAACAATAATTATAAGTAAAAATGCTTTAAAACAGCTTTTATTGAACTTAAAATTACGAAATTTAATATCGCTTGTCCATTGAGCCCAAAAGCGATGGTGCTATCTTGTTGGTAGGTTTGGTTGAAAAGTTGCTATGGCCACCTTCCGGCTCCATTCCTCCTGTTCCATTGTACTTTAATTAATCAATGTTTCAAAATTACATAAGTATGCTAAGTTTCAGCTCAATCGGATGCCAGAAAGTGCACACACGAAAGCAAGGTAATAATCATAGAACTTGTAATGATGCTAGTTTACATATTTCATAATGTTTATAGTGTTATGCAGATGAACGGGCAAGAAACTGCAGAATCAATCAAGGTGTATATCAGCATAGGTTTCAATTCTTTACCCTTATTCCCGTTACCACAGATAATATAATACTAGCATACAGATGCCCTATACCATACAAAGATAACGTGTCGACGTAACTAGCGTTTTACGTATGATTAATCTGTCGGTTCGGTTCTGTTTCACGGTGAAAGATAGATGGTGTTAGCAGCGACTTGCAAGTAAAAAGTTCGTGAATATTTTTTTCACCCATTCAATAACAGATAGGTGTTATTCGCGCCATCTAGTGAGATTTATTTGACCCAAATTTTCTTTCTTAGCAATGAGACCACGTCCTAGCATACCGTTACTGTGTGGCTTTTGACCGCATTTCACCGATAACTGATTTAGCCACCGTGCGCTAAAGGTTCTGATTGAAAGGAAAGACATGCCCCAACTCGGCATGTTGCTGAAAATTTCTACAAGGGAAAACCAATTACGCATCCACTTTGACTAAATCATATCGAGGTAATTGTGTTTCACGTCAAAACATGGAAACATACACACGTTGAAAACTTGGTTCCTGTTCGTTATGTTAGAAAGCTATGGACATATACCGCGGTGGATATATTATTTTTAACAAACCCAAATGAAAATAATTGGTGACCCTAGGCTAGTGGTTGCAAGCGCTACTGCTGAGCCCGAGGTCCTGGGTGCGATTCTCGGTCAAGAAAAGTGTTACTTGTTTTTTTTTCCATCTGGAATGTATCAGTAGCAACCATAGATATAATAAACAAGGAGATTTGCCCGGTAGACGAAAATATGTCGAAAACCTGTGTCTCCAGTTTGCCCCTACCACACGGCAACTATTACACATGCAGTTCAGTAAAGGCAATAGATACGCAGTCGCGCACACACCCGCATTTCTTAATTCAGAACGTACTACACAATAAATTATAAACCTTATCCCATCAAGCACAGCACCAATCACCGTACAAATTACGCACACAAAAACATCGGCGCTATCGTTGTGCTATGCAAAAGCAATTTATTTTACATATACGTTAGTGTTTGACTAAATCAGAAAGTTATCGATTCGCCCATTTATTATTGTACAATTTCTTTTTTGGGTACTTGAAAATAAATAAAAAATATTTTATATTTCTATGGTAGCAACTGTGAAATGAACTAGCAAAAAGTGCACCACTGTCCAACCTTTCGAGGAATTCAGGCGTTCTGTTATATTAGGTACCGGTCCAGCAAAACATTCAACAATTCGCAAGACTAAGATTAAGCTGTCAATAATTCTGAAACTTCATTAGAACACTAAACTACTTCAGCTATGTTCTGTTCATCGCTTATAGTTTGGCAATGTCGTCTAGAAACTATCTATCGTTCCAATAATATTGAATTCTTGAACGGCATATTAATTTAGTGGTATCTTGATTCGATAGTATGTCATCAATTTGTGTGACCCCCCGAACAAAGTAACATGTGTATAGTACGTACACAGATATAAATGTATTTGAGCATTTCATTTAGCATTATCGGCACCAGAAATCCACTGAAATCTAGAAAAATGCCTTGTTATAGCCTGTAAAGACTATAAAAAGTTGGCCGAGGCATCGGAAAGTATTGTCATTGGTAAGTATTTTTCCTTTTTTTATTGTGTGTGAAAAAGTGGCACGTTTGGTTTTCATAAGATGGAGGGACTTGCGTTATCTAGTTAGATTTATGTCTGTGAGTACGTTCATGCCTTGATAGTATAGCATGACAACAATTCATATGACCCCCGAACAAAGTAACAAGTGTATGGTTTGTTCAATGGTACACGGGCTTCCGATACTTTTCGTGGTTCCTTTTGATTCCCAACAAACAGTAGGCCCGTATCCGTGGGTTTTTTTTTAAAGTTACTATAGGATTGTACGTGAAAAGAACAGGAAACAACAGGAGAAATCCCAATAACGATATATGACCAATTCATATACCAGGCTTTGAATCTTCAGGTATTTTTGATAATACCTATGTAGTTTTAAAAGTTTTACTATTGCTTATGCTAAACCCGACCAAAAAGCAAATAAAATGACGATCAAGGCACAATTTTCAAAAGCTTCAAAAATTATTTCCTAAAATGATGTAGTACATAATGGCTTACACTAACAGTCAAGCATGGACAATTTAAAAATGACAGCATATGGTAAAAATGTAGGTACCTAATAATAATACCTACCGGGACACTGAAAAAGATTTAGTTTTATTCGCTGACTATGATTTTGTGGACCCATAACAACTATCTGGAGACCATTACCATACATATTCGGAAAACATTTCCTTAAAATATCTCTAACGGCTACTAGGAGACCATAACTGTCCGGAAAGGTTTACAATAAATAAGAAATCCGAGGCATATCTAAGAATGACCAGATTAACTTGTATTTGGAGCTGGATATACTCGTAATAAAAGGAAAGTATTATATTGTAGCTATTCAGTTTATATTCACGCAATTTTCCCTTTTCATAATGGGTGGTTTTCCAACCGGAAATATCATAGGGAGCGTTCATAATAAGCTTGGATGTTGAAGTCAAAGATCTTTTGGTAAGTACAATGTCCAAATATGCTTTGATATAACAATTATGACAAAAGGCACTTATATCGAAAAGTATATCGTATGTTTAATGCTTAGCTTAGTTTAACTCTTGTAAGATTACCCTACTAGAGTATCTCATGCATGCCGTGTGGTTAAATTATCGACCAGACAACAAAGTTGGTAGCAGCTTTGGTTGATGAGGCAGCTATATTTGCTAAATATAGTGACCTAAGTACCCTCAGCCTTGTGTAGACCAACCAGTGTTAACTACGACTTCTAAGTTTGGAAAAGAACACACAGCTAAGATCTGAAAATGTAACAATAGATGAAAAAGCTTACAGAGTTAAAGAGAACACAACGAAGAAAATATCACCTCAACTTACAAGAAAACCTAAAAAGATTCAAGTTCTAAATCCTTACACACAACAGCACTAGTCCTCAAGAATAAAACACGTGCTGCCTGTGTGTAATAGCCTTAACTTGCCAGCATTTTACTAAGGTTATTGTGTTATCTAACCGTGTAGCACTGGCTTTATCATCGCCGCAAACAATCCTATTTCAAGACTGAATCGGATGAAAAGGAATGCCTCGACAATGGAAGTTAACACTTTTTATGTAATTGACAAGGGGATACGGAGAAAAAGGTATTGTAGTATGTTTGATTAAAGTTTGAGAAAAGGTAGTGATATAAGGTCTTTAGCGAATCAGTATGGCCGTGTGAATTTGGGTATATTTTAACCGACTACAAAAAAAGGAGGTTATCAATTCGACACGTATGTATGTAATATTATTGGAACTGCACAATATTCACCTTTACACTATAAAGGCGTCTAAATACGAGTGCCAAAGTTCATAAGTGTGTTTGTTTTCACGCATTCCTCCGAAACTACTTACTACCGAATGGAAAAATCCATCTCGGTCGTTGACATGAAAATCAATTATGAAAGTGTCATACTAGATACATTTAAGTAGAGTTTGACAAGTTCTTAGCTACATATTAGCAATTCAGTAACCGGGGTATTTCAAATAATAAAATTATTCATCTTTGTGTACATAATATAAATTACAAAGATCGTCGGTGGACCCAAATCTTAACGTTCTGGCTAGCAGTAGTGCCAAAAGTTTATATTGCTACTTAGATTTTTAAATAAGATTCTTGGTTTCTTGAAAATAATATTATGACTTTGGAATTATTAATAGTTGGCAGTTGGCACATACCAATACGTCTCTTCTTTCTTTTTTACTGTAGCCTATGTTTTTCCAAGACCATCTTCAAAGTAAGTAGCTGAAAGTTTCCATAACTAAATTCGCGACTATCTAAAAAGTTGGATTTGACAGCTATAAAAATACTTAAAATAGTATATAATATATAGTGTATGGGTAATTAGGTAACATAGTACCTAATTAATCAGGATGATGAAGTTGATTTTTCAATTTATTACGTACAAAGTAATCGCGGCATGTAAAACGAGAAACTTCTTCGCACTTCATAGATTTTCACGATCTTAGGACTCACAACGGATAGTACCGGATATTGAGAAAATATATTTAATGGTGCTCCCTCACCTAAAGCATTCGCCTATAACGTGACATTTCTCTTTCGATTTTGAGCATTACAGTACTGCTTGCCTGACTTGACGAGTACTCACCTGTAACGTTACATCAGATTCGGTTTTGAGCATTGATTCCACAATGTTTACAAGAGGTACGCATTGATGTTACAAGTTGTATCCAAATATTTCACATTTTATCGTAAAGTTGCGCACTGTAATGCTCGGTTCTCTTCCCTCACCAATGCAATGCTCAAAACTGTAACATTACAGGTTGCGTACTGTAATGCTCGGTTCTCCTCCCTCACCAATTTAATGCTGGACTCTGTAACGTTACATTACAGGCGATTGCTCCAGGTGAGGGAGCTCCTTAAAAGGCTAAAAATAAACTTGTTAACAAACCGTATTTGTCGTACTTTTTAATATTTTTATTATATTGTAAGTGATTGGCATAGTTTGTGCTCCCTAATTAAACGCTCATAAATGTTCCAGCGATTTATTGCTCTGTAACACGCTACTCTGGTTAGGGTGAGGCCAAACGAACGTAATTTTGTGAGTTGTGAGTCGCGGAATTTACGCTACATTGATACTAAAGTCCTGTTTGTGCCACACGGCGACGCAAAATGAGTTGTCTGCTGACTCACGCACATTATTTCAACCGAATTGAGGCGCTCGATGTGAGGGAGGGGAGCGAGGCAAGCGTCAGCGAACCGATCAAACGTAGAATAGTAACTGAAATTACGTCGAACGTAAATTCCACGACGCATTTTACGCAAATCACAACTCACAAAATTATTAACTTCTTTTTTTATGTTTGTTCTCCGATATCTCCGTCAATTATGGACCGATTTTGAAAAAAAAAATCTTTTTTTGAAGGAGTATGTTTCGAAATTGGTTCCATTTTAATTTGGTGAAGATCTGATGAAGAACTTCGAAGATATACAACAGAACTCTTCAATAAATAACGGCAAATCTTTCGGGATTGTTGCAATCGCATGTATGTTTATTGTTTATACCATTTCATAAAATAACATCACGCCAGTACGCTCTTAAGGGGTACCAGATCTCTCATTTCACCGGTTGTGTTCATGTTTCATGATATTCGGGTAATCTATTCTGGCGTTATAGGAACCTTACTAAACAACTTGCCTAGTAGGCAGATACAACTAAAAAGTACCACAACTAAAATACTACCGACTTCCAAATAAAAAAATTACTAAGTGAAAAATAACATTAATTTTGAAAGTCGGTGTCCGTAACGCAATAAATTGGTGTGATGAAAGACACCAACTTCCAAAATCAAAGTTATTTTTCACTTCGCAGTTTTTTTATTTGGAAGCCGGTAGTATTTTTTTGTAAATATTTTATTTTTATTTTGTTTAACTTTGTCCTAATGTTTACCTTAAACATCACTGAGATCGGTGAATACATCGTTAGGAAACTTATCTGTTAATATTTAAGTCTGCAATCGCCAACCCGTCGTGGTTATTCATGTTCATGCCTTTTTTGTAAGACAATTCAGTATTATATTATAACTTTTTTTTACATTTTGCATCCACCGAACTTATTATAATAAAAAACCTGCCAAGTGCGAGTCTGACTCGCGCACAGAGAGTTCCGTATAAACAACTACATTCACCAAAATAAATAGGACACATAACTAGCGTTCATAAACAATGAAAGCACCGAACATTGCTCTAACGAAGGGACAAAATTAATATTATACATTATTTTTAACATACATCAATATATTTTTTTTGTTCTTTGCCAAGTACATTTTATAAGTTGATCTACTATTACTCGTAAACTTGTAAAACCTACATAGCTGTGATAGTTTTCCGTTTAATTACGTTATACTACTGCCGTGAATTTTTGCACGTATCCAAAAGCTGGTAGCCCATGATAAACTGTTGCTCCCTAGTACTAAGAGTCTCTGAGCTGCGGACGGACGGAAGAATAGATGGACATGGCGAAACTATAGGAGTTCCTTGTTGACTACGGAACCCTAAAAAAATTACCTAAGTAACACTAAAAAATATTTGATACAGTGGAGGTTTATTTCAATTCGCCCAATTTACCCACTGACTTCCTTCACACATTTGACTCCCATCTATATCACATATCAAAAGGAACCCCAATCCTTTGACAGCACTTAAATATTCCTTCAATACACAGAATTCGTGCCGTAGTCCGATAGACTACCGATACGTAAGGGGGTGAACTGCCTTCCAATCTACGGCGGGTTTTACAGCCTTCTCCGCGGGGTATGAAACCATTTTCGGATCCTCACGTGACTCCTAACTAAAGAATATACTGGTTTTATTGCGCCGAGGACGTGCGATGGACCGAAGACGTGAAATGCGACTTAAAAGATTTTGTTTTGTTGAATCTGTGTTTAGATTAGGTTATCTAGGTGCCTTAATTGCACCAGCTTTTCACGACCATTGTTTCATGCTAATAAATAAATAAATGATAATAATATATAAATAATGATATACTTGTTTGGTAATGGAGATGCAATATGACAAGAATTTATAGTATTTAAAACTGTTTCTCAAAACACGTAGAAAAGCAAGAAAAATAAATGCAACATAGGATTTACATTTTTTTTTGTGACAACTTATGAGTTGACGTTAGCATGTCGCTGAGACATGCTAACAGTGACAGCGTCATCGAGATGCTCATGTGATAACGCCATCGACATGCTAATATGATATATGACGGAATGACTGTGTTTTAAGTTGCCAGTTCTGTCGGCAGGCCCCATGACTGCCTATTTTTTTAGTAGAATAATATAATGGATTTTGCTGTCCCACTCTAACCATTCCATAACCTACAGCTACCATAACTTTAAATGACAATGGCAGAAAACCATATTTTTTTTTAGCTGAGATTGAATTCCTACGACTCTAAATGAAAAATATCTGGTTTAATTCAGGGTCCTGAATTAGGTTGTGCAAGAATGCCGAGAATAATAGATATTCAGTCATGAACTTTTGTAGGTTATGTTTGGGTAACTTTTAATAATGTGTTAAACAGGTGTTCAATTTCGTGGAGGTAAAAGGACAATATCGCATTAGTATTTCCCTTTCCTAGTTATTTCAGCATGAAATGTTAAATTAAACCCTTTGGAAAGAGTATATTTATCTAAGCGACTTTGACCTTGACGTGCATCAAAAGGTCATAGTCAATAACCAAGCTATATTTTTATTAAGACTTGGATATGAGTCTTTTTGTCTATCATTAATTGAAAGTAAGTAATTAATTAATTTCTACTACACTACTGTATTCTTACCTACCTGCAAAGACACCTACACTTAGACATAAACTGTATTGTTAATTTATTTACTCCGTTTTATTACATTAACAAATACAATTATGATATATTTACTACAGTCAATACTTGTCATTTGGCAGAATAAGTGTTAAATGGCAACACTAAGCTAATGAAAGTTAACGAAAAATCAAATAACTTTCATTTATAATGTTTTTTTTTTATCTGTGATAAACCAGTTAATATTATACTTTGAAAAAAGTAGTCATAAATCATATTCAGACGCTCAAATTTAAGTCCGCTAAAATTTCGCCATTGTTCTTTGATTAACTTTAATAGGTACTTATATAATGACAATTCCTCGAATTAATCAAAATAGGAAATCAACTCGCTGAACTTTCTACCTTATACCTGCACATTATTTAAACTTCAGTTCATTCAAACGGTATTTTCAGTTTTGATTAATTTAAAAGCAGAGTTTATTCTTAATTAATTTGCTAAGTTCTTAACGACTTTATTACTTCATTAACATTGAGAATGTGAAGCACGAATTGTAATAAAAAGACCGAAGGAACTCAGAATCTCTTTGTATCTCTATTTTATCCTAATTAGGATAGCTTAATTAAAACGAACTTGACGAAGATTTTTCCTATCAATTTTTGTTTAATTTGGCACATTTAATAAAATACCTACTATTTCAAGTTAGTTCTTTTTATGAGTTACCCGTGACCTCAAATTAGCTCGAGATAAGGCCAACAATATAAAAAATGCCTTGCCAATTTATAATTATGGCATCTTAGTGGTGAACCTAACTTATAAAAACTTATTAACCATATTAGTAGTTTATGCATTGTCATATAATAGGGGTTATTAAAATACGAGCGTGGGTTAATATTTTATTCGATAATAATAACACGCGTGTTTTTTAATACCTAATTATATGCCGTTGCATACACTATTTTATCTACCCTCATACAGTTGAGATAAAACAAAAGTGGAATCGGAAAAAAAATGTGGTATGGCGGGCAATTTAGAGTCTCATTGCGCATGACTGCGCAGTGCGCGCTTCCATAAACAATGACACTATTTTTCTCAATGAGCCCATAAGCGCCAATAAATTAAAAATAAAAGTGTGCTATAAAAATTAAAAAGTCATTTTATGATGTAGTTTTTTTAAAAATCGAAGGAAATTTTTGCACTGTAATGTTTTTTTTTTTAATTTTACTTATCCACGAATATAAAGTACGTGTTTAAACAATATTTTTTGAATTCATATTTGGAACATTACGTTGTGAGTGTAGATAAAATTAATTTAAACACCAATTCATAATTAAAATTGTCTTGGAGAATTTGAATGCAGAATCATCAGTGTTTGGACTAATCATATTGTTAGCGAGTTTATTTATATAAGGCTGTATATTTACCAAATCAACCATATCGACAAATCATAAGTAAAAGATTTGTAAGCAAAAGGTTAGGTAATAAATAGGCTTGCATTCATTAACGCTGATCAGTGATTTACATTAAGTAAAATATTGGTCTTAATAAAAACGAGTATTATCACGACTGCGAAGTAAATGCCGGTGGTCTAGGTTAGTAATACCTTCATAAACTATTAAACTAGTCCCTATCTATATCTTTTTTATTTACAGCCGTATGCACTGGTAGTCCTGACTGTACAGGACTATCAGCGTAAGCGTGTTCAGTCACAGTCGGCTTGCTTAGTACTTAAAGCCTGAAGAGTAGCAAAGTGAAACTAAATTTCTAAAATGTACTTAACGGGCCGCACTGCACGCTTGGCGCCTTTGCAAGTCGCCTAGCTTGTAGTCGCCAGACTCGCTAGGTTCTAGGGATATCTATACTAATATTATAAATGTGAATGTAAGTTTGTTTGTTACGCTTTCACGCAAAAACTACTGAACCGATCATCATGAAACTTTGTACATATATTCTTGGAGAATTAGAAATAACACAGGATACTTTTTATAAAAAATAATAATGGCTTCACTGCGAGCGAAGCCGCGGGTAAAAACTAGTAACTTATAAAAAAATAACCATAGCATTGCAGTGATTAGCAGATTCTTAATTTAAATATTCTCAATCATGCTTGGAAATTTGAGCATTATTTTGACAACCTTCTTCGAGATAAATCGAAATTGCTATACTGGCCAAATACATGCGAGCAGAGGCTGTTCTTTTTTTTTTTTGAAAATCCATATCTGTCGTGTTCAGCGGCCAAATAAATTACATAGAAAACTCATATCTGTCGTGTAATTTAAAAATGGAACGATCTTTTACTCCGAAACATTGCAACTTATCAAAGGTTATATTTAAATTTTGAACTGGCTTGCAAATAGAAAGCTGTTTATTGAAAAAATAAAATGAACACTTTAACCTGGGAATAGTATATTATGCAACTAGTGAATAAAGGACGGATTTTATGCGAGGGCCATTGATGAATCACGAACAAGTGAAGGATTCTAAAAACTGAATCACGACCGTAGGGAGTGATTGATGATGATTGAATCACGAGCATAGCGAGTGATTCAAGTGTTAGAATCCTGAGCGACGCGAGTGATTCATGGTCCTCGATATAAATCCGTTTTATTCAAGAGTTGCATACTATATTTTATACCATGACTACGAGAAAAAGAAAGATTTAAGCAAAAAGCACAAGGGATAATAATAAATAAATAAATGGTTAATTACCTTGAAATTTTAGAAAAAATGAGAAACAACAGGGTTCCACATTTTTTGTAAATTTAAGCTGAGCTAGTGTGTTTCAGACGCCAGTGACCACCTCCGTTACGTTACATAATTATAATTGATTAAGCACCAATGCAATTAATATTAGAATTACAATCTAAATAAGTATTCACTAAATATCCTTGACGCCACAGGCCGCTTTGCTAAGAGGGCGATGGATGCGCCAACCAAAACAGTCGTCAACTACAATCTTAAGACGGCCATGCAGCATCGAGACGTGGTCGTCATAGAGGCCTTGCTCACGCTAGTGAAGTCCCTGGTCAGCAGACATCACCAAAACGCCACCTAACAAATTCTATCCAACAACTCTAACCCAAACACCTCCCAAAACCCAAACCATCACCCTGTCTAAATCCTGTAATGAAAAAATATACATGTAAAGCTGCATGGTGGAACGAGTCAGTCATACTCAGCTTAAAGTTTAGGACTTTAAGCTGAGTATGACGACGGGGTTCTAGAACGGGGACCGT
Organism: Orthosia gracilis; assembly: GCA_947562075.1. Taxonomy (NCBI): domain Eukaryota; kingdom Metazoa; phylum Arthropoda; class Insecta; order Lepidoptera; family Noctuidae; genus Orthosia; species Orthosia gracilis. The sequence continues at coordinate 19,700,614 of OX387274.1, forward strand.
CGGCCGGGACTGGTCTGCTCGCACTGCCATGCATCTCCCCCGAAAGTGTACAAATAGAGATAATTAGACAAAATAGTAAATAACATAAGCATTGTATCAATAGAAATCAGTAAACAAAATAGTCAATAATATAAAGATAAGTAGTAAATAGAAATATAAAATTGTAATGCCAGTGTGTAATAAAAAAAAAAAAAAAAAAAAAAAAAAAATATATATATATATAGTATTTAATGAAAGATGAACTCACGTAGACTTAAGTTAGTTAAGTAAGACTAGAAATAATGTCCGACGTAGGAGTCCAATAATTGTAATATTATGAAAAAATATTAAACAAATTAATAAAGTAAAAAAGGGCGCGGATGTCTATGTCCGCGGTAGAATATAAGCACAAAAAAAAAAAAAAAAAAAAAAAAAAAAAAAAAAAATATCCTTGACCAAAATCAACATCATTATTAAAATCCTAAATATAAACAAACTCAAAATTAAATCGACAAAGAAATTTGAAAATCGAATATTCTTTGCACAAGAAGTTTACATCGAGTATTTTATGCGCAAGGAGGTTGTGTAGCATTGAGTTGGAGGTAGCATATGTATTGGTGTGTTCTGAATTCAAACACAGTGATTTAAAGTGCTTTTTATTCACTGTTTTTAATTTTTTTAGAGGGGGAATGGTATAATAGTATATTATGCAACTAGTGAATAAAGGACGGATTTAAAGCGAGGGCCATTGATGAATCACGAACAAGTGAAGGATTCTAAAAACTGAATCACGACCGTAGGGAGTGATTCATGATGATTGAATCACGAGCATAGCGAGTGATTCAAGTGTTAGAATCCTGAGCGACGCGAGTGATTCATGGTCCTCGATATAAATCCGTTTTATTCAAGAGTTGCATACTATATTTTATACCATGACTTCGAGAAAAAGAAGGATTTAAGCCAAAAGCACAAGGAATAATAATAAATAAATAAATAGTTTATTACCTTCAAAATTTACAGAAAATGAGAAACCTTAGGGCTTCACATTTTTGTAAATTGAAGCTGAGCCTTTGAGTTTGAGTTACCTAAACAGCACCTGTGTTTCAGGGGCCAGTGACCACCTCCGTTAAGTAACATAATTATAATTAATTAAACACCAATGCAATTAATATTAGAATTACAATCCAAATAAGTATTCACTAAACATCCTCGACCAATATAAAATCATTATCAAAATCCTAAATATAAACAAACTCAAAATTAAATCGACGAAGGAGTTTGAAATTCGGATATTCTTTGCACAAGAAGTTTGTATCGAGTATTTTATGCGCAAGTAGGTTGTATTGCATTGAGATGGAGGTCAAATATATATTGGTGTGTTCTAAATTCAAACACCAAAACAGTGATTAAAAGTGCTTTTTATTCACTGTTTTCAGTGAATAAAATAAGCTTTTTAGAGGGGGAATGGTATAAAGAATATTATTGTTCGTTGTTCGTCATTGATTTTGAAAAGTAACTGTATTTGACAAAATGAGTTCTAGGTACTACTTAGTTTTAATTACCGCGCATTATTTGGAAAAAGTACTACAAGCCTTGGCCACAACTAGGCATTGATGGACTTACGTATGTGTGGCTTCGCTTCGGCCCACATTTACACGTTCGTCCATCAATGCCTCTTTTGCTGGCCGCTGCAGTAATGTATAGTACATCACTGCAGCGGCCAGAATGAATTTGACTTTACATTCGGCTAATCAGTATTTAAACTAGTTTTTTTTTATAAATAAATCTGTCGTAGGTATGCAAGCTACTAGCCAGTACGTTTTCGGCCTTATACAAGGTTCTACATATTTATCTACTTAGTAAACTTACAGATCTTTTCAGACCATTGAAGCTATTCACAACAATATCTACAGTGATTGCGATATCACAGGAGTGTTTAAATCAGAACCGTTGTATCATGTGTTATCGCTAAACAAACCGATTGACTAAGTAGTCGGAATCGACATAATTATAATGTACTCGTACCAGTACCGAACGGAGGGAAAACCAGTAATTAGATATGTAGCGAGAAGTGCTTGTGTAGGTGGGTCAATTGTGTTTATTTTTCGTGGAAATTTAATGACGTGAGAACCTTGACGGTTTTGATATTGTAATTATTTGGAAAAAAGTAACTTATTTTATGATGTAATCTAGATCTAGGTCCATACCTAGATTTGGAACTAGATTTTTATGTTGCTGATTAAATATTCATAAACAAACGATAAACTTTGATACGAAATCACTAATTTCAATAATCATTTCATAGTAAAGTGAACTCGCACATTCGTAAAATTAAGAAGGTTAACCAACGTAAACGTTTGTATCCGCGCGATAATTTAGTGGACTCGCCTAATAAATTAAGTCATCGACTTAACCACACGCAACACGGGCGATTTTATTCTTCACCCCGGTTTTGTATCACTTTACCCCAAGTATACAGACTATCGTCGTTCATTTGAATGAAGTGTACAAAACAAGCTATCTTCGTACGACCAGAATGTGACGTCACACCGCTAAAAAAGCGACGCAGTTACGTACAAAATCACACGAGTACAGTATAGTGATGTCACAACTTATCATTAAAAATATAGCAAATTAAAATACTACCACTTACCATACCGTTCGTATACAACGTATCATACGACTCAGCCTTTGATGACACGTTCCTCAGCTTGCATGGTTTCTTCAGCGGTGGCGGTGGCTGGCCATGCTTGTGCGATGGAGACGGCTGCTGGTTCCCTCCTCCTCCACCACCAGACCCAACATGGTTCGCGTTCACTTTGTTCTCCTTCTCTTTCACTATCTTACTGTTTTGACTCAAGTTGTTCTTCGTGAAATTTCCGAGCTGTTCGAACATGCTCGTCAGATGTTGAGACATCATCTTGGGTGGTTTTTATGATGTTTTGTTCTGATACTCAGCTACTGTCTGTTTGAGGATTGCACATTTCTGTGAGCACTGTTTGGGATTTCACATGGTTTAATGTTCTGTTGGTTGTGAATGAAAATTCGTTTTTTATTTTAGGTAAAAGTTTTTGGACAAACAATTTGCAAATACAAACACAATATGTAGGTATTGTGGTTGTATCTAATACAACCGCTAACGAATGGTTAGTTCCAGTACCCAATAAGTATTTTTTATCATATCATATTATGAAAATCGATCCTAAATTCGAGTTTGTGTATCTCACTCTGGGCCACGTGATTTCCTTTAATTTGTTTTAGGGTAAACTTTTCAGCTAAACCTGAACTGTTTCATAAAGGTTTTTTTGTGGCAGCAAAGACATTACTTATTCTTCTCTAAAAAACATGTTTAAGCAACATCAATCAATACGGAATAACACGCCAAAACAAATCCATTCCGTCTAGCCACGCCGACCTCATTCACTACCTACCCAAAACCGTTGTATCTGACAGTACCATTGTACCAATAATTACTAGCGCTACTTCGCACGTTTTACTCGAAAACTTTCCTAAATAAGCTGCGGCATGTTCGCGGCATGTTCGAACAGGGTCGACGTGTAAAACAATGACGTCACAGGCTGCGATACTGTCACTTGGATTCCGGAGCGAGTTCCCCGAGGCAACTTGTCTTAAAGCCAACCTATAGGTAGCTAAGTTCGAGATGTTTGCTTAGTAATGAATTGTGAAGTCACGAGACGGTTCGGTAATGTGTTGTTTCTTTGTTACAAATATAAAATTCAGCTTCAAACATAATAATATTACGGACACTACAAAATTAATCATCTCAATCGACCAAAATTCATTCAACCAATCACAGCAGAAAACGCGTGCTTGACAATTTGTCACATTAACTCTGCGATAATTTTGAGCTTGGAAACTCGGGGTAGTATGTATACATCTACACATCCGTCTAAATGGTCAATAATATGTATCGTTGTGGTCTAAATGTAGCATCATTAGATATCGCTCAAAATATACAGAAGAAAAAAATAGTACCAATAAAAATATACCGCCATCGCGATTACCGTAAGTATGATATATTGCTAATGAAATATCTACAATCTACAAGAAATCTACTAATAAGCGTAACATATCCCAGTACCGTAATTAGAAGGCAATAATTTCCTTAATTTACACATACTCGCGTGTTAAAATAACTCGTAGTAAATTAAACAAAGTTTTCAAGAAACGGTAGCATCGTAAAGTGTTACAGGGTGCTACGATATTTTAATGCTCAACTTCGTTACTTGGTTGAGCTCAACAACTTGTGAATCAACAAGTCAGGGAGCCACGTTAAGTTCTTGCACTTAATGGGAAGTTTACCAAGCGTCAGCTCCGTTATTTAGTTACAATCGCACTTTAGTATTGAACCTGTTGGCTGTTTCGACATTTGCATGAAAATTGGATTTGAATTCGGAAATGTATTTATATCAGAAGATGTGAAAGAGGACTGAAAAACGATGTCTTTGTAATCGTTCGGCATAAACGTATTTCCTACCCACTCAACTATTCATCTTAAGCCCTTGCAAAAGGAAATTGTGAACAAAATATTCGAGGCAATGTTTTCGAAAGAAAGCATCTCGGACAAAACAAAAGAGGCTCGTCATAATAGAAGAACAGAAAGTTGCACCAAAGAGGGCCGGCCTTGTGGCAAAGTTGCCTTATCTCGGCCAAGTTTCATCGAATCACACTTATCTCTCTGTATTGATTGGAATTTAGTGGTTTGGTTATTGTATGCCAATACAAAGCGTTTATTATCTCGAGGCTGTTGGTAACATTATGAAAAATAAAAATGTCTTTTTCGGTTGACCCAAGGCGGTATTCACGTCAGCGATCACACAAAACTCAAACAAATTAATAAGGGACGAGGATCCTCGGTTTATATGAGCAACGAGAAACATTTTCTTATGACAGAACAGTTCGGTCATATGAAAAAGAATTCTTACGAAAATAATAACGAAGAAATTGAGATTTATGTTTGCTTTTAATAATTCTCATTCAGATTTAAGAGGCAGTTAATTTTAATTACTTAAGATGATCTAAAATGAAAACGAATACAACTTAAAACCAAAGTATAAACCGATTTGGAAGCTAATCTAAACAGTTTTAAAAGACAGACTTTTATTGATATAGATTAAACAATATGTCCAGGCAATAAGACTTTAAAATCGCCATATACACTTAATTTCATCGAAAATAACATCACACATAAGGGGTTTAATCCCCACACGTTTTTATTGCAAAAACAAAAAAGAACAGAATTATTAAAATACGCAGGGATTCAACAATAAAATTAATTGGCTTTGCTTGTAATTCTTATGTCAGTGTGTAGAACAACGCAACGACTATAAAAAAAGAGACATATGTTAAACCCTAAAAATTTGCAGAATTTTAGAAAATGCAATAAAAACGGGTGCAAGTATGTTTAAAGATTGACTTTTGTGGCTCAATTAAAAAATATCATGCCTTTTGTGTGTTAGTTGTTATTTTTTTAGATTTTCTGTTATAAATAACATTAAATGTATGCTTCTGCACTGGTCTCCCGCACTGGGCCCGCGTGGTGGATTACGGCCCATTGCCTTTCACGGAGAAGGCCTCAGTCCCAGCAGTGGGAACTTTAAAAAAAAACCTTATGATTCTGATGATGTATGCTTATAAAAAACCTAGATCCAAAGTTATTGTTGTTAGGCTATTTAGGTATCGAAGTAAGTAAGTCAGATACTAAAATTGCTCTATCTCTGAGGGGTTGGGGATTACACCCATTATGTGCGGTATTTTATCGATAAAATTAGGTGTTTTTTGCGGCTTTAAAGTATTATTACTAAAAGTCCGAACATATTGTATTATTATACTATAGAGTTAGAAAAGTTAGGTTCGAAAAAGATTCACCTTTTAGTGAAGCACCAATCAACGATTACAGCGAAGGTCGCATTAAATAAACACCCACAAAATATGACGATCAGAAAACGAACATATACAATATTAGTTCAATAAAAAAGAAAAGTACGTCAATAAAATCGAATCAATTCTATCAGCTACGAACAAATCAGCTGGAAATCTTCAACTATAACTCAACTAGTGATAAAATATATGAGAACTGTAACCGCCAACGTTCGTAAAGTCTGAAAGAAAATATAAGTCTTTGATATTTTGATCTTTATGCTTAACTTAAAGGAAACTTTACTTATAATAACTGGAGTACTAGTATGAATACTTAAAGTGTAGTTGCCTTATGCAAGACATATGAATATGTTATTACGTACGTGTATTGCTTACAAGATAGAAAATAGTCGTGAAATTTCACTTGAAGTAAAAACCATCTCGTGGGTTTAGCACGTCAGCTTGGATCTGAGACTCATTAAAATATCAAAACACCCAGGAGACTTAACGTCGGAGACAAGTTGAAAAATTAAATGAAAACAAACTTATGATCGAGACAGATTAGAACTTATAGCTTGAGTTAATTTCGAAATTGCATATTTTATAAACAAACTTAAGGGCCTACATACGCTTTAGTGCCGTAAAATGGTAACTTTCTAAAGCATACTCCTTAATAACGATTAGGTTAAAAGGTTTGAAAAAAATATATATTTATTATTGTTTCATGTACATTATTTTTTAAACATGGTTTTTTCGTATAACTAATAAAATGCTTTAAAAAAATAATTAGCAACACGATATTTTTCGCAACTTTTGGATACTCCTCCAAAACGACTTGGATGTTTAAATTATTATTACACAGAAAAATTGATGGCTGGAATTTCTCCATAACTGACATAGCATATGTAAATCAAATAATATTTTGCAAACAAAACTGTTCAAAAGGAGGTTCAATTTTGATATTTTGGCATCGAGCGGGCGCATGGCCAGTACTGCGTTTACATTGGGGCGTATATATCGCCTTAAAGAAAAATATATAAAAATGAACATACAATTAAGTGAAAGAAATGAAAAATATTTTTAATCAAGTTTCTGATTCTACAGCAACATTATAATTGGGGACCTTTTCAAGCCTTACACTTTGCCATTTGGTTAACATAATATTTAACGATAACTGTATAATATATGACCTCTCCCTTTTATACCTTACCTTTTGAACTACAAAATCGGCTAACGACAACTTTGAGGACTTACGTCCATAATTGGGTTGTTCTGGTAACCTAATAGGACCATTAAGCTTTCACACAACTACATCTATGTACTCCAATATGATTCACACACACATTCACTAAGTTATACCAGCTTCACCCACGTGTACATCGGAAAATATCACTGAGATAAAATGTCCTTTGCCATAAACCAAAGTCTAATCAATCTCTCGAAATTCATTCTGTGGTTTAAGCGTGAAAGTGTAACAAATTTACAGACAGATTCATTTTCGTATTTATTATATAACTAACGACTCGCCCCGGTTTCGCCCGTGACAAATTATACACAAAATTTATTTATTTATTTATTTATCTTACACACACTATCTTTACAGGATAACCCCAATACAATAGTGGTTTGCAAATCTTTTCTCGTATCTCAGTCTTTCTATTGCTAAAAACCGCATAAAATCCGTTCAGTAGTTTTTGAGATTATCGCGTACAGACAAGTTGGGGGACTTTATTTTTTAATATGTAGTGATTGTAGTATGGAGAATATTATTAAAAATGGATAAAGTAATCTAAATAAAAGCATACAATTTGCCTATTTACCACCAAAACTAGCTACGACAAGTAGAGATGATGAATTCTCTTTCTTGAGGTCGAACTAAATCATTCCAAATTACTTCTTGGCGTTTATTATTGCCCCTCTTTACGTATCAATTTCTTCTCATCTTTTGAAAAGCTCTTAGAAATGCTGATCCCTTGTTACAGTCATAGCATAATCATGGGTGACTTTAATACTTGTCTCTTGAAGAAAGATCATCGTTCTTCTTCACTAAATAATGTTTCATCTTCCAGTAATCTTTCTATTCTTCCACTTAGTGCTACGCACCATTTTCCTAACTCTACTCCTTCACTTCTTGACTTGATTTTTGTCTCCTCTCCTGACCGCGTCGCTAAGCATGGCCAATGCTCAGCCGATGCCTTTTCTTATCATGATCTGATTTTTCTTTCATATAAAATTCGTCCACCCAAGGCTAAAGCCAAAACTCTCATGCAGCGCAATTTTGGTGGTATGGACGTTGACAGTCTTTGCCTGGATGCCAGCAACATAGATTGGTCTTCTCTATTTTCCTCTACTTCAGTCGATGAGCAAGTTCTTATCTTCACGACCAAACTTGTTGAGCTTTACGACCATCACGCTCCTGTTCGGGCAGTTAAAGTAAGGCATTTGCCAGCGCCGTGGCTGACAGAGGAAATTAAAAGTCTCATGTACAAAAAAGCTACAGCAAAAGCCAAATTTAAGCGTCGGCCTACTGACGCTAATAGGGAAAGATATGTCTCAATTCGTAAACACTGCAATAAGGTGTGTAGGAATGCCAATCGCCAACATATTCATGATTCTGTCCAAAATGGGGACGCTTCCAAAGTTTGGAAATTTCTTAGGTCATTGGGAGTCGGTAAAGCCCGTCAAGAAACTATCCCTAAAGATGTAAATATTGACGCAATGAATAATCATTTTACTGCTTCGTCCAATTTTGATAGGACAACTAAATTAAATACATTGAATCATCTTTCATCTCTCCCGACTCCCAGTTATTCTCCATTTGTTTTTGGTCAATTTTCTGCATGTGATGTTAAGAAGAGCATACTATCGATTTCGTCAAATGCAGTAGGAAGCGACTGTATCAGCCGTAAAATGCTACTCCCGGTGCTGGACATTATCCTTCCCGTCATTTGCCATATCCTCAATTTCTCTGCATCTAGCAGTGTCTTTCCAAGCTTATGGAAAGATGCTCAAGTAATTCCTTTACCTAAAAAGCCCAATCCCACATCCTTCTCTGAGTATCGTCCAATATCCGTCTTGCCATTCCTATCCAAAGTCCTTGAACGGTTAATCCACAACCAAATAAGCACCTTTCTCTCCAAAAATAATCTCCTTAACCCCTTCCAGTCCGGCTTCCGCCCTGGTCATAGCACAACTACGGCGCTTCTGAATATTACGGACGATATTAGGTCTGCCATGGAGATGGGCAATCTTACGGTTTTGGCTCTACTGGATTTCAGTAATGCCTTCAATACCGTAGATTTCGATGTTTTACTCGGCGTCCTTTGCTCTCTTAACATATCTCCATCTGTTGTTGACTGGTTTCGTAGTTACCTGTTTGGTCGCCGACAACGTATTTGCATCGGGGAGACCTTATCTTCCTGGTGTAGTACTTCTGCCGGGGTACCTCAGGGCGGCGTTCTATCCCCCTTACTTTTCGCAGTTTTTATAAACTCAATATCCAACGAATTAATTTCTTCCTACCACCTTTATGCAGATGATCTTCAAATTTACACGCGATCTCCTCTTGGTAATCTATCTGAGGCTATCTTGACGATAAATAGTGATCTGGCTCGTATATGCGACTGGAGCAAGAGGCATGGACATACGGTGAATCCTATAAAAACGCAAGTTTTGGTGGTGGGTAGTTCAAGGTTGGTCTCAAGGATCGACTGGATGGCTCTCCCCCAAGTTTGTTTTGACAACTCTGTTGTACCCGTTAGCGAGAAGGTGAAGAACTTGGGGATTTTCATTGACAGGAACTTCTCTTGGACTGCCCAGCTACAGGAAGTTAGCCGCAAGCTATTCGCATCTGCTGGATCTCTGAGAAGACTGCGTAATTTTCTGCCGACTGCTACTAAGATTGCGCTTGCACAATCTCTCCTTCTACCCATCCTTGATTATGCTGATGCCAGCTATCTTGACCTCACTGAAGTACAACTTGATAAACTTGAGCGACTTCAAAATTTTTGTATAAGGTTCATATTCGGTTTGCGCAAATATGACCATGTTTCTGAATTCCGCAAGAAACTCAAGTGGTTGCCAATTCGCCTTCGCCGGAATGCTCATATTCTTTCCGTCCTGTATAAAATACTATTTTTCCCGTCTACGCCTCTTTACCTCAAAAGCCGATTTCAGTTCTTATGTGACTCCCACACGAAAGTTCTTAGGTCATCGGATAACATGAAACTTAAGATGCCAATGCATTCCTCTATCTTCCTAGACAAATCTTTTTCTGTCCTGGCCACTCGTCTATGGAATGCATTGCCTGTGACAATTAAACGCGCGCAATCACTACCGACCTTTAAAACACTAGTAAAGGAACACTACCTGTCACTGTGATCTTATTCTTGTTGGAGCTGTATTGTTTTCTTGCCTGTATATTTATATGTATGTATGTATTTATGTATATATTTTAGTATTTTATATTTTGTGCTTCCTGTTTTTAAATTATTATTTAATTTTAAAATTGCACCAAGTGCAACCCCATATCATGTCCAGGCTATCTATTTCCATTCTGGGTTGCCTGGAAGAGATCGCAGAACGCGATAAGGCCGCCTGTTGTATGTTTGTGTCTATTTTAAGGTTTCTGTATGTATTGTTTTTATTATCTTGGTGTACAATAAAGTATATATAAATAAATAAATAAATAAATAAATAAATGATGAAGGTGATGATAACGTTACGAACTACTTAACTAAACTTTTCCCTGTCTATTGGCAAAGTTACGAATGACCCGTCAAAAATGATACATAGGAAAAACTAATTACGTTTACCATAAAATGTAACTACAAAAACTTCAAACTTAGCCCGATTCCCACACCATTAACAGGTCGTATTTATAGAAAAAAAAACCATTATTACGATTAACAAACTCTCAATTAGATTAATTAATAGAATGTGCTTAGCAATCGCTAAACCTTGTCATGCTTTATTTATGTAAGACAAAAGAAGACTCATCACGGCCCATAAAAAATTTACCCAGCCCCTACGCAAAAGATAGTATTCTCAAAACTTAGTATATATTAGGCAAATAAATTACTGACATTCACCATTCCCAAAAATAATGTCTAACATAATAAAATTACCTTCTATGGATAAGTATTTTGTGAACAATCGTGTTTCGGCGATTTTTCGCATATTTTTGTTTCAATATTTCTATGACAGTGATTGCTATTTAAATAAATACTATATATTTAACATATTATAATAAAAATACATGGCATTCTCTTGTTTTTGCGTCGGGGCTTTTTGTTTTTTGCGTCACATTTGACGAGTCTTCTTTGAATTAAGAATTAAGCTAATCAGAATTTAAATAAATATGTTTACAGAGTTTTCATAAAAAGGCTGTATTTATTTTCATTCGTTACCGTCAAACGTAAGGATGTCGTCTAAATAAATATAAAGACATATTTACGAAACACGTTTGTATGTACGTCGATGCTAAACCCCTGCGTCTCGAGGGTTATAAACGACCGCTGGATCATTGGGAGCGGAACGTGTGTACGTGCTGCCTCAGAATAAGGTGAGGATTCAAAGAAAGCGAGAGGTAAGTGTGATGATACTCTTACTGTAGTTCCACTGTTTCGAGACACATGATTTGCATTTTTACCTGTACTTCTTAAAAAGCTTATATTGTTATGCTCTCTAAAGGCTCATGTTCAAGGTTCAGGGAACTTGTGTGGATATAATTATAGGCAATCGTTTTTTTATCCGACTTCCCAAAAAGGAGGAGATTCTCAATTCGGATGTTTATATATTTTTTTTATGTATTTTCGAGCATATATAAATGGATTTGCAAAATAATTTTTTTGTTCGAAAGAAATTTATTTTGGAGGTGGTCCCATTTAAATTTAGTTAAGATCTGATGAAGAACTTCGGGGATATACAACAGAACTCTTCAATAAATGACTGCAAATCTCGGATTGCTGCAGTCGCATGTCTGTTTATTGTTTACACCATTTCATAACATACCATCACGCCAGTATGCTCTAAACGGGTACACAGATGTGTACAGTTCACCCTTTTACACTCTCATTCCACCGGTTATGTTCAAGTTGCAAGTTATTCGAGTAATCTATTCCGGCATCATTAAAAAATGAATAATAAAAACTGAAATGAAGTTATTTTTTACTTTGTAGTTTTTTTATTTGGAAGTTGGTAGTATTATTTTGTAAAAAAGTTTTTTTTTTATAATTCAGCTCAGCTACTCTTACATAGCAGGAATTTTACGGGCCGGTATAACGATAAATATTTTACAACCAATCCAAAACATAAAACCGAATATGATGAATTTTGGAAAAAGGAAACAGCAGATTCTATTCCGTATAGAGTACATTCGTAGCATAAAATAGAGTTACTTTCTACTAATAATATAAACAAGCTTTTTCCCGTGGCCCGTCCCGCAGGACACGTTATTTTTCGAGATAAAAAATAGCCTATGCCACTCAGGAATAACTGATATTGCTGCTGTAGCTTTCTACTTGTAAAATAATTTTCAAAATCGATTCAGTAGTTCCAGAGGTTACTTCCTAAAAACAAACTAACAAACTTTACCTCTTTATTATACTATTAGTAAATATAGATGTTAAAGGGTTGTACTCTTTCACGCAAAATCTACTGAACAGATTTTGGTAACTTCACAGTTATATAGCCTATGCATCAAAATAACACAAAGATACTAGCTACCGGCCGCGGCTCTACCCATGTGGTATTAGTACTCCTCCCAATATCTTTATAAATAATAGCTTGTGTTATTCCGTATTAAGCTGTCTTTCTGTAAAGTTTCATCAAAATCCGTTCAGTAGTTTTTGCGTTAAGGAATAACAAACATCCATCCATCCATCCTCACACACTTTCACGTTAATAACAGTAGTAGGATTTAGTACTAATTCCACGTGGACGGAGTCACAAGCGGCAGCTAGTGGTATAAATATACAGTTTTGAAATTGTTTCGATCTAACGTGTCTACAAGACCAAGAAGGTCCTTGAAACTATTAATACTCTCCCCAGGAATTCACGTAAGATAATCTCCATTAACGACTCGACCTCCAGTTTACACTGCAATATGGCATGTAACCCTGCGGCTACCGAGCCACCTAATCAAGCGTGCATCGCGTTAACTTAGTTTGCGTAGAATATTAAATACTTCGTCTACCTCTCCCTTGACAATGACGTCTGGCTTGATGTAACACAACACTCCGTTTCTTTGGAGAGTTGCTGCATTAATTATTTTGGGCAAGTCAAATATTAGCATGTTGTTGGTTTGTATTGTATACAGTATTAGCTGTGCCCACGGCTTCGCTTCCATCAACTGCCTACCTTACCCTACCCACCCTACCAACCAATTTTTTCTAGGGTCATTCTACCGCGGAAATTTTTAACAAATTTCAGAAAATGGCGTCATATGCACAACGCCATCTATCGAATATGGAGTTCAACTGTCCAAGTACCTAAAACACTTTAAATTCATTTATCTTTTGATTGAGTGAACCGATTGTAATGAAACAAAAACTTAGTAATACTTCAAGTTACGCACAATGTTTATGTATAAAAGTTTTCTACATTGGTTTCGTAAATTTTACGTGATGCGTGCACAACTAAACAGACAAAAATTACAATAATGCTGTAAAAGGGTTCTGTTGGTTATCCTTTAACATCCTGGCTAATTTCTTTGGAAATATTTTCGATGTACAAAAACAACTTTTCTACAGATTTATTATATATATTAATATTGATTAAGCTCTATGTATTTGGTAACAATATTGCTTCGTTATTAACTTGTACTTCTTCCCTACTATTGTATACGCGACAGTTTTTTGAGGTTGAATATCTGTATGAATGTGTGTTACTCTTTTATGCAAAAACGACTGAACGAATTTCGATGCAAGTTGCGTCGAATATCAAACCTCTTCTCTATCCAATGAGTCATATATGACTCACGTGATTATTAAACTATTGTGTCTACTATTTGGACAGTGAACTTGTTGAATTTATCGTGTAGCTCTCCCTTGGAAATGACGTCTGGCTTGATGTAAAACACCACTCCGTTCTTTCGGATAATTGCTGCATTAATTATTTTGGCAAAGTCAAATATTAAACTTGCGTTGTTTGATTTCGTCTGCAGTGTATAACTCTATGTATATGGTTACAATATTAGTTCTTTGTTGACTTGTACTTCATACTTACTAATATAAACGCGTAAGTTTGTAATGATTGTTTCAAACAAAAACCACTGAACAGATTTTGATGAAAGTTCACAGCAATATTCTTCTTAATTCGGGGAAGTATTAATCCCACACGGGCGGAGCCGTAGGTAGTCATAAAAAAGCGCCTTTGATACCGAAAATAAATCCCAAAAAAATCTAAAAGGATATCGCTTTTTGGAAGCATGTCACTACTTTATACTCTGTATAAAAAAAACTATGTTTTACTGTGTCTTTCTCAGAATTATATCAAAAAACATTTTCTAATCAAAGATCTCCGATAGTTACGGCAAGAATCGAAGCATATTCTAGGCCCGCACGACAGTTATAGAAGTCGACTGAAGTAAGTGGGTTATTGCGACGCTTGAAGGCAATGACCTAGAAACCTGTACTATTTATGTGTAAACCTAATATTAGGTTCACTTGCATGAGTTTCATGGGTAAATAGGCTCAGATCGATCGTACAGGCTCATTTGAGAATCGTTACAGGTAGTTTAAACCCGAAGCCGAAGTTAATTGGTGAGACAATTGGATTTTAGAATCACCAGTCTCGTATTCAAATCTGTTCGTAGTGAAGATCAAAGAACCCAGTGATATAAGCCATAATCAATTACTCAAAACGGTTTACAAAATGACTAAAGAGAATTTAATAACCCTGGCCTTGGCATTACTAATTCCCGTGATAGTTCGGGAGAAGGAAATGAAAAATTTGCAACAAAACACAACCATAAGGCTGAATATGACCATGAGTGGACAAAAAAAAAGAACGTATTGTGGAAGAAATACAACGAAAAATATTTTTTGTGACAGACAGACACAAGAAAAAAAAAAGAGAAATAAAATTGAAAAGAAAAATTAACAAAAAAATATAACCGACTTCCAAAACAAAACAATACCAAGCGAAAAATAACTTTCTTTTCCGAAGTCAGTGTCTTTGATACCTATTGTTTTCGGTTTTTAGACACCGTCTTCGGAATAGAAAGTTATTGAATCAATACCAGATTTTAATAAAAAAGGTGATCGCACACACAAATAAAAATACCTAGTGCGTATAGACAAAATATTGTTTTATTACAACTTTGAATTCGAATACTTAGTGAGCTGGTAATGTGCACCACCATTTCTATAATCCACCAGCCGCCACTGCCTACGGAGGTGGCAGTTAATGTACTAAAACCACCACTCGTAACTGTCACTAAGCAAATACACTATCACGGTTAGCATGTCTATGTAGACAGATCATTATGCCGCCATTACCTTTATAATAACCGTGATATATTGAATTAACGTAAATGGAGTTTAAATTGAATTGCATTAGTCCGTGTCTTTGTATCATGGGCCATAATAACATTATCGATAATAGAATCGCTCGCTTTAAATCCACTATTGTAATTTTAATGCCCGTTGAAATACACAGTCTTCTTTGAAACATTATCCATAAAAGAAGTTTTATTATTTTACTAGAAGCACTCACCCACATGGAGTTTTGAACAAGGACCATGTTTTTTTTCTGGTATTTAAAAAATCTTGTCACTGCGGTAACAGGTATAGTCTAAACCAAACAACGAATTTGAGTACCAGGCAAATATTTTTGAAAGTTCGTTTTCTAAAGGAGTAAGATAGAGCATGTAGGTTTGTATGTAACTTTGACTTTTTTGCCGATGGGATATCATTGAGCATTGTCTAAGTACAACAATAGTATTTATAAATAGCAACAAAAACGTAAAAAAATAATCGATTTAGGCACATCATCATCACTTCAGCCGAAAGACCGCGGCTGATGTAGGAGACCACATGTATACAAGACGCACGGGATTAGAAGAACATTAAGAAGTTTAATAATGTCATACATTTTCTTAGATTTGAAAATACATAAAGGCTAAAATGTAAAATTTCAAACGTTTCAGTGACTTTAGATATAGTAAATCTACAAATCGAGATGAGATAGAAAACATATTGCCTAGATACGAAGGCAAATATTGAGATTAAGTAGATATCGAATGAAAAGTTATTTCATCCCTTTTGAAAGATGCAAATGTTGGTATCGAAGTTCCTCTTGGCAGAAACCAATTGATAGAATGTAGAACAGGAATCAAAGTGGATTGCGTAAATAGTTATTATTAGTAGTAAACGTAAAAAACATTGTGAGGAAACCTGGACTTATATAGTTAATGTAAGTCTGAAATAGCCAAATCAGAGGTCGGTGGGGTTCCCAGATGTAGCTTTATTAACTCTGACACCAGAGGCTTCACCACACACGAAAAGAAGAAGAGAAGAAGAAGAAGAGAAGAAGAAGAAGTAAATGTAATACAAAATATAACAATGTTCCTATCGGAAAATGAGAACGAAGACCAGCGGCTCTTTCTATCAGCAATGGCGATAATTGAAATGCCAAAATGTAAGAAATCGATCGTCACATTTCAAAAGTGCCAAATAATCCCATACTACATTTATCCTATCACTATCGCAAAGCTTTCGCTGATTAAAGGCTCTCGGAATGTCATAAAAAACTTTTTTACAAAAGTGTTCCTGTTTACGTTTCTTCGTTTTTTGACACCGACTTCCGAAATTGAATTTATTTTTCACTTTGTAGTGTTTTTGTTTGGAAGTCGGTTGTAATTTTTGTAAAAAAGTTTTTTATTTTTCACTGTTTAGCTGGGGTACTTAATGTACCAGTTCTATAGGCTCGGTACCTACGCGTGTAGTGCCCAAAGTGAAGCCAGAATAGATGAACCCATGAAACTTAAAAAAAAACCGGTGCAATGAGAGTATACCAGGGTGAACTATTCACACCTGCGTACCACTTTAGAGCGTACCAGTTTGATGTTATGTTATGAAATGGTGTAAACAATAAACAGACATGCGATTGCATCTATCCCGAGTGTTTTACCGTCATTTATTGAAGAGTTCTGATGTATTTCTCCGAAGTCCTTCATCAGATCTTGATAAAAATGGGACCACATGACAAGCACCGGCTTTCAAATAAAAAAAGAATCAACTAAATCGGTTCACCCAATAAAAAGTTCTGAGGTAACAAACATAAAAAAAATACAGTCGAATTGATAAGTCGGTTAAAAATGTAAGGGATTGATCACGTGATTTTTCGATATCGATTGTCAATCCCATACAATTTTACTTTTCTGACAATCGCTATCCTATGATAGAATGTCACTTGTCTAGGGCTTCAGGCAGAGCGAATATTTAGAGAGTTTATCACAGGAAAGCCTGACAGTGATTCACAGCAGTGCAGTGGTTAAGTATTGACGGCATACATGAAGCAAATTCGTTTTCTCACGATACAAAAATTTACATTTCTTTTATCCTTGTCACTGTGTCTGAAATGAATCCTGTATTTAATAGAAAGAATAACTACTTATCCAACTACACTAAAAGTAGGACAATGTATTTCATTATTTACTCTTAGATGCTTTGGTGCAACTGCCATTGATTTATACTGTCAAGATTAAAAACCAAGACCGCCTTTCTTCTTTTTAATTTTTTTATTTGTGATATGTTTACGTTTGACCACTATCTCACCTGATGTTAAGTGATGATGTGGTTGACAGTGAAGCGCACTTGCCTAGAAGTAATCTATTCACACTTGACTTAAAGACGCTGTAGCTATCAGGAAACAAAGACACCGACAGGAAATTCCACTCCTTGGCTATACGCACAATGAAAGTATTTGCTTAATATTCAGCGGGAACCCACATGTAACAATTTATCATGAAAATTCTATTAAATCAATGAAATAATTTTAATGAAATGCATTCCCTGGCATGCTGACGCGCGACGGACAGACTGTTGTCCAACACCAAATTATAAGAACAGTTCTCTGAATACCGAATTATACGGTGGCGAATATTAATTGCCGTATTCGTTTCAATATGAATAGGTAATATTTTGTTTCAGAAACCTGAAACAAGTGTCTTTCAGTCTTTGAATGCGGGATTATTAAGTTGTAATGTAATTAAAGATGCCACTTATTGTGTTCTTTTAAAGGATAAATCACAGATTTAACATTTATTACACAAATCGGACATCGTCATAACGATCCACGCCCACGCATGCGGGCAAAAAAAATGATGGATGGCTCTTATGATCCAGGATCTCCTAGTAAATACTCGTAGGTACAAAAGAGCAGTACTAATGTAAGTGATTGTTATAAAATAAATTAATTATCATGATCAATAAAGGAGGAGCTCGTGGCTAAATAATAACAGTGCAGGGATCGATCTTCAAGGTTAAGCAACGCTTGACGAGGTCGGTCCGTGGATGGGTGACCATTTTCAACATACCTAGTTTCCTCCGTGCCTCGGAAAGCACGCTAAGTCGTTGGTCCCGGCTGTCATTTGAAGATCTTTGACAGCCGTTACGGGTAGTCAGAAGACTGAGATCTGTCACCAGTCTTGCCAAGGGGTACCGTGTTACCCAGTTACTGGGTTGTGGAGGTCAGATAGTCAGTCGCTCCACGTAAAACACAGCCGAATCCGGTAAGACTGGAAGCCGACCCCAATATAGTTGGGAAAAGGCTAGGCAGATTGATTGATCATGGTCAATAAAAGGAGATTTCGGTTTTAAATGAAACCACTTAAGACAAATCAAACAGAAAATAAATTTAAATTATTTTAATCACAGTATGGTGCTGGAGTTACACTTTGCATAAGCGGACGTGTATTTTCATATTCATTTTATTCATTCTTTGTTTTAAATTTATATATATATGTTTATTCATCCATAATGAAGTATTTACATGCACTATCGAAACAGCTTTGCAGTTATTACATCACGAAAGCATTCCCAGGAATTATGGGCATAAGCGGACGTGTATTTTCATATTTATTTTATTCATTTTTTGTTTTAAATTTATATATATGTTTATTCATCCATAATGATGTATTTACATGCACTATCGAAACAGCTTTGCAGTTATTACATCACGAAAGCGTTCCCAGAAATTATGGGCGCGTTGCTAAGAATTAAGTACCAGAAACCCTTTTCTTTCTTCAAATAATGTAGTGGATTATTATTCAGGAAAAGAATACCTCGAACGATTGAGGGAGAGGCGATTGCTGTTGACAAGCAGTAGGACAGTGTAGGAAAAAAAAACTTTTAAAGTTTAATTTTTAGGGTTCCGTACCCAAAGGGTTAAAACGGGACCCTATTACTAAGAGTCCACTGTACGTCTGTGTGTCACTAAGATGTATCTCATGAACCGTGAAGGCTAGACAGTTGAAATTTTCACAGATGGTGTATTTCTGTTGCCGCTATAACAAAAATACTAAAAACAGAATAAAATAAATTATATAGGGTTGTTGGTAAAACACTAACAACATTGCACGGCTGAAAATTCAACAATAAAAAAAACAATTTAAGATGATTGTTGATTAAGTGAGTTATGCAAGCGCAAATGTATGGATCAGCTGATATTTTTTTGTTTTTGCTGAATTTTCAAAAGTTATGACTTTTCAGAATAAAAAAATGCTGTTGTTTTTGATGTTTGTAATACAGCCCTGCAAGGTTGTTAGTGTTTTACCAATAACCCAGTATATATATTGACCCTCTTACTGTTGAGGTCCTTAGAGGATACTGATCATAACGAACCAGCTTTATATGACAACTAGCTTTCAGGTACTTATTTCAGGACAACACAAAAATAATTTGACATTAATACCAGTATACCTACTGATAATAAAATCGCCAAATGATAACATCTGATATATTTGACCCCTTTTAATAAGCTATAGGTAATTACATCTGCTGATACTAAAATCATCAAATGATAATGTTAGATCTCTTCTAGTGAGCCACTGTTCATCACCAGAAATTGAAAAATGGAAGAGAATTCACCGGCAGAAGTGATGACGACCAAGCTACAAAAAATTGTTAAAAAATATGTTATTATTTAAAACAGTTTAAAGTTTACATATTGGCTTCAACTCCGAATATCGGACGGCAACAATATCAGCCGAGTACAGGCTTTTTGATAACCAATTTATTCAAAGTGCTTACGGCCGACTATTACGATTTCTTCGATAAAAAATATTACATATTCCCTTGGTTGGGTTAAAGTTACATATTTATTATTCACGGAACCGATTTCAAGAGAAAATGTTATGTTTCTAAATAAATAAGGATTTCTTATTAATAATGCGTTGGGTTCTATAAGTAGTTTTATGGGACCAAAAGGTTTTCGAAAGTTTCGTTTTAATGTTACACCATGTCCGTGGTTTATGGGGACTATAAGAGGTCCCATGCATGATTTAAGTTTTACAACTTAAGATCATAAAGATTATGGGGAAGTCCAAGGGGAAATGGAGGATAAGATTGTGCTTTTACTTTGACATTGGCGTAAGTATTTTTTTCAGCTTTATTTCAAACTTCTAGAGGTACGTATTTTAGGAAAAAAATGGTCTCCAATAGTTTTCCGTACGAGTATCTATCTATTTATATGAAAATCGAAGTGTGTATGTATATCTATGCCCTATGGAATCCAAAACGGCTGGAATGACTTTGATGAAACTTTGGTTTGTCGTTCTGCGTACTGCATATTAAATGTGGTTGGTGACACATTTCGTCGATTTTTTTTGTACCATTGTACCATAAAATGTAATGTGTCACTCTTTGTTTCTCCCCTTATTAAAAAATAAATACCAATGCCTTATCATTGTGTCCCATATACATTATTATAAAGCAAAGGAAGTTTATGGGACATTGTGATTGTGTTATCGTCAATCAATTGTTACATTTCTGAAGGCAAATCAATAACTATTCATTGACTTCAATTTTACAGAAATAAAGGAAGATCATTTAGGGCAGATATTAAATAGCTTTTTAAATGTCCCGTATATGAAAATACAGGCCAATGACATAAAGGCTTAGGAATAAATATGAGGTTCAGGTGTTTCTTTCTTTGGAATAAATTTGTGGAAAAATTTCTTCACAGAGATCACAACCCACAAAATTTAAGAAAAAAATCGTGGAGTAAAATACACAAACAGCTTTCCTGCTCACATTTGTATTCAAGCCATATGTTTGTGGAATTTGCATCGAAGAAAATTGCCTACTCACAATAACAATGCGAAAATAAACTTCGCTTCTTATAGACAGCTCTAAACGAAATCGAATATTTAATTTCGTATTTAATATTTAATTTTGTATGGTTTATAATTTGAATAATTATAATATTATTATTAACAATTGATTAACAGTTAAGGCGACGGGTAGGATGTCAATAGGGTCTTTACGTCACATAATTGCGGTTCATTTTCGGTGTTAGGGCCCCATTTGGGAACATTATTAGGGTACCGACGGCATTTGTTCCAAAATATAATTTTAAGGGTAAACCAGTAAGCTATTTTTGGGATGTTTGGGTTTCGAATCATATGCTCGCTATGTTTTGTAAGCGTTTTAATTATATTTTGGCGTTTTGTGAGCAGAAAGCGTAAATAAGTAGTCTTCGGAATTAAAGGCAGCTGTTTTAGATGACTTTATTTCTTAAGATTATAAGAACGGTTAGAAAAGTTCATCTGCTTTTTTGGGAGAAAGTTCTTTGTGCTCTTTCTGTTTTTTTTCTTGTTTTTGTTCTTCATACAAAAGATTGTTCAAGCATTCGTAAGAAAAGCTTGGAAAAGTTTACTCACGGTTTACCAGCCAGTATACTAATGTATATTTTATATAGTTATATTTTTTATTACTTCGTATTTTGGTGTACAATAAAGTAAATTCTATTCTATTCTTAAATGTTGTGTGCATTTTGAACAAGATTAAGTAGATCGCGAAAGTTTAAATTGACTTAGTTGTGCGACTTTGAGTTTAAAGTGCGACGGGCGAAGTTGTCAATAACAAAAGTATTTGGTTTGGAAAAATACCTTTCTATGTAAAGATATTAAGTACCTATCAATATAATACTATTAAGTACATGATGTGACGTGCATTATGTAGTCAAAAATATTACGTAATACTTACATGTTGTGTTTGATTAAAAACTTTTTACTTTTTGACAAATGAAGTTACAAAAATATTTTTGGTTATGATGGTTTAGTTGCTAATACGATTACTTAAAATAACTTCGTTATTATTTTATATAAGTACTAAAAAGTAATGAAACTTGTCAATATGCATAATCGAACTATTTACCTACATAACATAAGACGAATTTTCATCCAACAAACAACTTTCGATACTTCGCGAAACTTTTACGAACTTGAAAAGTTTTTCAACTTTGTGAAAAGTATTTTGTATGTTATGTCCGACGATCGGAGAGTACTTTCGGTGTAACTTTCACTACGACATATGTTAAGTTATGCAGAGGTGCATTTGGTTCGCGTCCGCATAGCACTGAGGTATCGCGGTGACTGCTTTGCTGTCCAGCGACCGTGGACGTTGAGAGCGCCGTCAGCCAAGCATTTCTTCGGCGGCCGCACGACGCATGCGCGAGTAGGCTCCACCTTCTCAAACTTTTTCAGAGTATACGATCTTTTTTACAGGAACTTTTCTTTCAATTTCCCCTTTGAACAGAAGGATATTAAAAAGTTATAATTAATTGCTTTTATGTTAAGCTGTTTTTGTTTTAATGATGACAAGATGCGTGTAATGTGATTGGTTAAATAATGTTCGTTGACATTTTAATTAATGATTCGATTTTGTTTTCGATAAGCTGTATTGTTTTGATCAAATAAAATAAGATTAATGACCCAAAACTTTATTATAACAGTAGATAAAATTGACTGAATATGCCTGAGAATTTGGACCATGTAGGTCCAAATTCTCAGGCATATTCAGTCAGAACGCTTGTATAACCTAAGAGGTAGGCAACAGTTGTATTAGTAGTGTACAACTAATCTGCCTTTTTTTCGCCTATCGTTCATGTTAGAAAATCCACGTTAGACGGGGCGAGATTATAAGTTCTCGCGGACAGGAGACTCGACAATACGACAACATGTGATGATGGCTATTTTACAGCATAAAATATCCGTTAAATCATTTATATGAAAGGCTTGTCAATGGGAACCTTAACCGCGGGCCACAAATCATACGGAGTACTCCTAACAATGCAGTTTTTACGGTCTTAACCTTCGAGCTTCTAAAAACTTACTGCTCCATATTCCTTCTCACCACACTGGGTTTCTATCTAAATCTTACACTGTCTCAACTATAAAATAATGGAACGTGCTCCCCTTGACATAAAAAAGCTCTGAGTAAATTTTCATTTAAGTATAGAATCCGGAACAATTATTTGTCCTCTCATACATAGCTCGGTCTTCGTTCATATTTATTATATTTTAAACTGTCTCATTTACAATTTGGTTTTTATTATAATATTTATAAGTATATTTTTTAAGAAATTATTTATGTATTTTATTAGTTAGTTTATTAATATCCGACTTTCATTATTGTTCATATTTTTTTTTGTACTTCATCACTTTTGTGTCCTTTTTAACCCAAAGGTTGACTGGTAGATAATGCCTTGCTGCCTATGTATCACTGTTGTACATGAAGTTTAAATAAATAAATATTGATCTAAAGAATACCGTAAAACCTATCTACCTTTTACCTAGGGTGACTTCTAGAACATTCGATGCTGATTATCTCCTCATTAAACGCGTGGGCTCTATCATCGGTCTGCAAACAATTAAACCAAACTGTAACGATGACAGGGCAGCTCCTATACCTAACACAATTGGTTCTATAATTAGGTAGCCAAATGACAGCTAATGAGGTGTCGTATTACGGAGTGCCATTTATTTACATAATGTATTGATGAATAGAGATGTTA
Organism: Orthosia gracilis; assembly: GCA_947562075.1. Taxonomy (NCBI): domain Eukaryota; kingdom Metazoa; phylum Arthropoda; class Insecta; order Lepidoptera; family Noctuidae; genus Orthosia; species Orthosia gracilis. The sequence goes on from OX387274.1 coordinate 19,724,494, forward strand.
CTTTGATAGATGTTATTGAGGTAGGTTTAGGTACTATTATAGCTCTTACATAAATCCTGTATGTATTAGTGTTGGAATTATTTAGCTCTGTCATGTCTCTAAGTACTTCGTAAGTAAGTGATTATGCCAAATTCTAAGAGGGTTGAACTAATAAATACTTATAAGGGTTAGCAATAATAAGGTTGAAATAATAACTTACTATACAGTATAGTGCAAGGAATTTCCGAGTTAAGCTATTTTAAAAGCTTTTATGAGTAGGTATAAAACTTGCTTTGTTAATTAGTCAGTATGCATGGATCAAAGTTTGCAATAGATCACTTATCCACAACGAATTATTCGGTAATTTTGCATACATATTTGGTTTGTTTAATGCAGGTAACGTTATTATAAATCCAATATAGTGGCCTTACAAAGATGGCGGACCAATTATTTTGTATGCACCCTTATTATATGGGTTACGGAGGGGAATAAGTGTGTTTTTGAATTCATAATTTTATTTTATTTCAACTTAAGATAAAGGTCAACAACATTTATTTATTGAGACGTTTTTAGGTATAAAAACGCACCTAAAGCCTAAGCATTCGAAAGTTTCGCATCATAGTTGCAGTAACATGCTACCCGCATTGCAAAATATGTTGCTGCAGCCATTTCATAATAGCGCAAAATGTTGCGGTCATTGTTTTCAGATTTTTCATTTATGAAGTCTCAGTAGAAAAAAGAAAAATACTCAATCTCAAAACAAATAGACAAGGAAATAAGAAAGCCAAATTCTGAAACACTGTTCAGTAAACTAGTCTCATTCGTTAACCCCCCCGAGCACCTCCAAGCGTTTGTTAGCCAAACGTTATTGCAGATTTAACCCTTCGCCCGCCGGCGCAGTCGGCACGGCCGTAAATGTTGAATAACGATACCAAATCGTGAGTTGTAAAGTGTTTACGAATAAATATAAAGGCAACAATAACACTGACTGCGACGGGTTAATATTTGCAGTGTTCACCGTTTATCTTGGGGTAACCATGAGGTTAAATCGTAACAGGACAGTCTTCTATCCTAATATGATTTCATCCTTGAGATTTTATCTAAAGAGTTGTTTCTGAAGTTAAAGTTTCTTTGGAGGATAGAATCCAAATGGGCTCGTCTGGAGAAGGCCAAGCATGCCAAAGAAATCGTAAATTTCTGGTGAGCAAAGATCATTGTGGCAGCTAATTCTCTGTGCCCAAAGTTGCGTTTAAGCACGTTCCCTAGAAGTAACCTATTTACTTTGACTTAAAGACCCCCAGGTTGTAAGTGTCAAGAAACACAAACTCCGGCAGGGAATTCCACTCCTTGCTCCTAAACACTTAAATAAAGAAGTCTTTGTTCAGTACCCATCCTTAACATAGAATCAACATGTAGGTGCAGTGATTGAATTATATTTGTACAATAACTATACTAACAGAATAAAAAATAAACTAATAAACAAAATTTACCTGCAATATTTACGTTAGATTTTTGTTGTTCACTAACAACATCGAACGAATTTCGTTTTTAGATTAAAAGGAAAGTGAAAACATGAACTCAGGAAATAACTAGCCCCGGACAAAGCAATCGGAAACGTTTTTCCTGTTGCTCGAAGTGAATGTCAAACTATTTAGTATCAAATTTTCATCGAGCTACAGTTTTATCGATTACTAACTTCTGCCAGCGGCTTCGCCCGCGTAAAAGTCGAGAATTATCCCGAGGGAACATATTCCCGGGATAAAAAGTATCCTATGTGCTATTCCTGACTATAATTTATCTCTGTGCCAAATTGCATCCAGATTCGTCCATCTTTTTGAGTGTGCAGAAGTAACAAACATACAAACACAGACACAGACTCACAAACTTTCACCTTTATAATATTAATGTGACTAGCTTCTGCCAGCGGCTTCAACCGCGTGAATGTCGTAAATAATTCCAAGGGAACATTATTCTCGGGATAAAAAGTATCCTATGCGCTATGCCAAACTATAATCTATCAATGTGCCAAATTTTATAAAGATCCGTCCAGCCGTTTGAGCGTGAAGAAGTAACAAACATACAAACACACACACACTCACAAACTTTTGCCTTTAAAATATTAGTAGGTTAGTGTGATGTAACTAGCATTAACAATTTATGGTTTAACATGAATTTTAAAGGATATTCCATAACATCACGGCTGTATTACGAGAAACGTTACGCAGAAACTATATAACAGTACTTCGACAGTTTTGTTAAAGTGCCATATATACAAAAGGCTTTACATATTCATAATATAGAAAGAAAGAAAAAAGAATATATATTTGTGACCCGCAAAGGAGACACGAGATAAGCAAAACACAAACAATAATAGTTATCTATACATCTATACATACATATAAATAAAATTGGAGTGTCTGTTTGTAATATTGAAATAACCGTTTTTTACTACATGTATATGAATATATATACGGTACATACACCAAAATAACATTATTTACAATTTTTGTCTGTCTGTTTGTTCCGGCTAATCTCTGAAATGGCTGGACCGATTTTGACGGGACTTTTATTGGCAGGTAGCTGATGTAATAAGGAGTAACTAAGGCTACGTTTATTTTAGAAAAATTCTTTTATTCTAGAAATTTGTTAGGCGGAACGAAGTTCGCCGGGTCAGCTAGTAGAAAATAAAAATAAATACCCCGTGCGAGACCAAAAAGGCTTCTATCTCAGCATGTGCAACGATTTTTAAAAAGAAAATAACGCTGCGCTGATATTCTGATAGAGCCCACTTTTGATGCCACGGATACATTCACGGAAAGGAATAAAATAAATAATAACAAAATAGTATAAACACAGAAGGTGAGTATATATGTGTATAAAGTATAAGACAAATATATAAATAAAACACAATAAATATACGACCAACGTCCCGATGGCTCAATGATCATTTGAATCATATAAATTTTCATTTCAATTTACCTAAGCGTGCGTACAAAATTTTCTCTTTAGCGACCGGCATACTTCTGTGCCAATCAAAACATTGCGATTGGCCTCATAAGGATACCTTTCGAAACTCACATACTTACCAAATTATCTAGATTTTTATATATTTATCAATTCGTTACTCTTGTCCTTTAAAATATTGAGGCAGTATAGTCGCACTACTCCTAGAGAGTGAAGGTTTGTGCGCAAGTAATTCGATCCTGCATATTTTTACGACTCTGTACTTTATCTATGACCACTGAAAACACGTGTCAGAGAATTTCAGAAACTCTTGTATATTTCACACCTGCTCAAGCTAACGTTGTTCAATGTAAACTCTTTATAACTTCGTTGTTTTTAAGTATAAACTCCCTAAACATAGCAATGAGCACAGTTTGGTTGGTTTTCATAAAACGCATACATTAATACACTATAGCGTAACAGCAATTCTCTATTTCGAAGAAATTTGTTCATATTTAGACGTAAATTAATATTTATCCCTGTTGTATTATTATTAAAGTTATCTCATTACGAAAGGCTTCAACTAAATCTTTGAGGTGCCGAAGTTTCTTGTTTGATGTCGTAGGTCAATGTTATTCTAGTAAACAGATATTTTATGAGCGCGCGCATTGTGAAGACTCGAATACGTCCCAAATGGGACGTATAGTCTTTAGTCTATGTCACGCATGGCGAAGAGCGATACGCTTTGTTGAAACAAAAACAAAATTAAAAAAATGCCGTCGTGTGTTTTATAAAGTGTACCAATTATGATACCAAAGTACATAAAACAGAAGGGATCTCATACCATATGTATACACCTCAATTTACTATATTTTTTTTTTCCTAATATTCTGATATTTGGAGGTTAGAAAAAGAAAAAAACATTTATGATCAGAATAATGTTTGTTTACCTAAATGTTGTTATTTATCTAAACAACGAAACCCCACACGCAAGTGACAAACACTAGCCGTCTCTTTTTTTCTTATTGGTTTTATCAAGCCATCTCTTTCGACTTGTAGTGAAATGTCAGATGAATGAAAAGTGTGTGTGTGCTGCCACTGCTGTGCGGAACACTTTTTCTGTTGTTTTGTGAGTGTGTAACGTATCTGTTTACTAGAATATAATTGTCGTAGGTATACAAACTTGCTTTTGTTTTTGTTAATTTATTCAACACGTGTGTCATTATTACCCTTGCATTGCATTGTCTATAGGCAATGATGGTTTCAGTTAAAGACATTACATTGGGTACTTGTCGTATTATCAATCTTCAACAAACTTTGGTACTGTCTATATGGACAATTTCGTTGTATTTCTTTCTTTACTCCATAAAACATTAACCCTCTATAACGTTAAAAATGCTTCGTCCCTTGAGTTTCGTTACAAAGAGTTTACACTGCATTATAAAATTTAAAATGTATTTTTCTCTAATCAGCAATAACATTTTTAATTACCACTTAAAAACGACCAAACCCTCATAATGTTTCCTAGAATAATATCCGTTGTACATCCGGCGCCATCTTGATAACAAGTTAAAATGGCCGCCGAGCCACGTAGCATTGTAACAACAATGTATTGTCCATAATATTTAATGTTATACTTTTTGGCAGACCTCTCTATTTCTAATATCGTGGAGGCGAGCTAGACTTTATACATAAGTGAAGTGAAAAGATTTTGACCTTTTATCAAGTAGACACAAAAAAAAGGGAGGGTATAGCTTGTTATTTATTGTTATTAATCGAGGGTTTCTTTCCGTTGTCATGGCGACGGAGTCAAGTGGAGGTCCTTCAGACTGGCTTAGAACATGGGCCTAAGCATCACGTGTACGTGTAGTACGAGTACATATTAAGCCACCTCTTCCCTATTTCGCAATCATGAAAAGAACAATATAGCAATATAATCGTAATTTGTTATTCTAATAAACGGTTACAATTTTAATTTAAAAAGGCACATTCATTTATTCGGTATGTTTTCGATTTCGAATCTTTTAAATAATTTTCGCTGCGTTCCAATTGACAGGCATGTCAAATAAACGAGACAGACGTCGATTGCCAACATAACAAACGAAATGCGACTTTTCTTTTTTCAAATATATTTGGAATGTACGGCTCATTAGAATATTTTAATTTTGATGCTGTCCCTATAGAATCGTTAAATGTGCTACGACATTTTTTGATGGCCACAGAATTTATTAACCACTTTTATATTTATTTGGAAAATGTTTATTACCAGGGACATATTCGCCCACTAATTGGCAAGACTTACTTAAATAATTTTCATACCCAGATTTATGGACGTATTTCTGAATTAAATATATAAAGATAAGATACGTGTCAAAACCTACTTTAATGTCAAACTTTGACAGGCTATCAGCAGAAAATCGTCCACTGTTGGACATAGGCAAGTATTGCCACATTGACCGGTCCCGTGTTCTCCGACAGCCTTCAACAGGTCATTGGTCTACCTAGTGTGAGGCCTTCCAATGCAACGTCTTCCGGTTTGCGGTCGACAGTCCACAACTTTTCGGCCCCATCAACCATTCGTTCTAAATCGAGCGAGCATAAATCTTCTTTTGCTTAAACGGGAGCGAAGCCGCGGAGGTCAGCTAGAAGTTAATATATTAAATATATGTCTATTTTAACTATAAAAGTAGGTATATATTTATGTACAAATTTCACTTTAGTATGTTTTTCTTGTTTTTATGCACCGCCCTTGGTTGACTGGTAGAGAATACCTCAGACATAAAGTTCGCCTATGTAAAGATATTGCATGAAATTTTAATAAATAAGAATAAGCCAAATTTAAGTGGTAGTGGGCAAGGCACATTGCTCGCAGGCGAAAGTAGAATTTTACAAATACTCTTATACCTTGATTTACCAACACCTGCCTACTGAGAGGCTTTTCACTGCCTTATTTTCAGGTTCCGTTATATCAATGAAATCACTATACCTACATCATTTTGGACCCGCAGACAAGTTTTATATGAAATAGAGATGGACTCAAAAAGGTGCGTGTCGGACTTCACACATTGAGGGTCCCGTACCAAACCGCAAAAACAAGTTCATTGTAATATGAAAAATGAGGGAATTTCAAAGAAAAATCGGATTTATCAAAATATTGGAATTTATTAGGAAAATATACGTAATAATAAACATTACCACTAAATTTGAAGTTCATCGGTCAATAGAAAGTTAAAAATCTCTTTGGTACACTTTTTTTTTAAAGTTGTCTTTAGTGGCTTCTCATTCCTTTGTTTTCCTAAAGTTTTACTACAATACAGTATTTATCTAAACAACGAAACCCCACACGATGGTAATGATAAAAAAAATCGCGCTCCCCTTTAGCTATATAGGAGCCCCTAAAACATTTAAAAATATTTTTTTACAATTTGTGTGGCTTCAGTCAACAGGATGCTTACACTGTGAAAATTAAGAGACTGTTCCTGTATCGATTTGGCTGTAAAACCTGTATGACAGGCGACACTCAGACGGACACGTGAGTGACAGCAATAGGGATCCGTTTGGGCCCTTCGGGTACGGAACACTAAAAAACTTTTTAACCGACTACTGCATGGTTGGTCCAGCGCAGGTTTAGCAAGCGCTGGGATCCTGCCGTTTTGCCGAAAAGATTTTGCCAAATTTTCATTACCCAAACAAATTTTAGCAACCTTTTTTTATACCAATGTAATATTTGGAATAATTTTAGTACGCACATTTTCATTTGGTCAAATGTTTACTTGGCAGATTGTTACCAAGGATAATGTCATTAAGGTTTTTGGTCTTTAATCAAATGATTTATTACAGCAAACAATATTTAGACAATAAACGTCTAGTCAAATGAATTGTTATGACAAAAAATATAAAGGCAAAAATAAGATTTTTTTGGGAATTGTATAATTAAAAATGCAATTTTATTTTAATATAGGTAATCATTTATTAACGCGAGTACAAAATAGCAAAAGTTAGGTTATTTATGGAACTAGTTACAGTAGGTTATTAATTTAAAAAAAATGGTTAGGTTAGGTTAGGTTAAAACTGTGACCACCTACGCACGAGCCGAGCGAGCGTAGCGAGCGGTGCCGCGGCAGCGGCCGGCGAGTGCCAGAAACGACTAGATTATATAGATAAAAAATTTTGCGTAAAATATGTTATACCAACTGATATATTTGACTAGATAAAAAACGGTAAAAGTACTAGTTGGTGAACAAGTTATTGTTCAAACGTTCACTTGCCAAACATAGGTTTTCGTAACAATTATTTGTAAAGAGATTGTTTGGTAAGTAATAATTTGGCAAATGAAGTTATGCGAAAATTTGTTTGGGAAGTGATAATTTGGCAATTTCTTTTCGGTAAAACAAGGGAGACCCGCAAGCGCTACTGGTCCTGGATTCTATGGCCGAGTCGTGCAAGGTGTTGTTGGGTTTTTCATCTGGCAATTCTCAATAGCAGCCCGGAGCCTTGATTTATTCCCAGTTGATGGTAAGGTAATAGGCTCGCACACTAATATATGGGACTTAAACATAATTGTTGAAATGTGGTGGTACACCCACTAAAGTAGTACTTCAACCTGGTTGAGCGGGACTGTCTTGCTTTCAAGCTTTCAATCCCGCCGTTCCCAGCGCAGCGAAGGCATAAACGTCCTGCTTTCGCAAGCAGACTTTGGTCTATAATCATCATCATCATCAGCTTTTTAATGTGCCCACTGCTGGGACACAGGCTTCTTCTCTGTGAGAGGGAATGGGCCGTAATCCACCTCACGGGCCTAGTGCGGGTTGGTGTGTCACATGTTTTCGAATTTTTGGTTCAAGTACATGTCGGTTTCATCACGATGTTTTCCTTCACCGTTTTGAGGGCAGTGGTGATGAAATAATTGACACAAAGTAAAGCGCCAGCCTGGGTTCGAACCTAAGACACGTAAGTCGCGGCCGCTACCACTGGGCCATTGGTCTATAATACAAGTATATTTTTAGTTGGTTATTTTATTTAAGTACCTACCTTCCTTCCCAACCTTTTTGTGTTCTCGCAAACAAAACAGTTGCTTAGACCCGTTCAACCGATTTTGACCTCTATTGCGTTGGTGTATTTAACAGTTAGTTTTGGTAACAGGTTTATGCTTTTTATGCTATCCTTATATTCACGGGATAGAACTCAAAATCGGTTAAACGGAATTTTAAAAAGGGTTGTAAAAACTTCTAATGTTATTTCAAAGGGACTATAATTAAAAAGTTTTTACAAATAACGCTGTTTATATTCCTGTTTCAAAACTTGAAATAAAATTGCTGCATAGATTGAAATTCCTACCACAAATTACTCCAGAACACAACGGTTTACCAAGTAGTTACTGTTCAGTTAGTAATCAAATTAACGTGAGATAATCGGCGTCCGCCTCGCATAATATTATCCAGCTTATTGACCTTATTGACCGTTGCATATTAAACTGAGCCGGTGAATATATTATCAACAACACACGTGCTTAGAACCCGATGACTTGAAAGGATTAATTAAAACTATTAAATTTCTTATAAGAGTTGGACAAATTGAATTCTTGTTCCCTTAATATGTAGACTTACAAACCTGTGTTTCGCAACTGGAATATTCCCAACTGCTTTAAAACGTTCCTTAATCTCACCTGTGCACAAGGGGGTGGACACAAGCGATGTAAATAACTACCGCCCAATTTCTGTCTTGCCTTCAATCTCCAAAATTTTAGAAAAAAATCTGAGTAAAAGACTTATAAGCTACTTAAATAAATATAATATTCTCTCTAGTTCTCAATTTGGCTTTAGACAATGGCGCTTGACGCAGGATGCTGTTACTGCATTGACAACTGATATCGTTAGAGAAGTAGACAAAGGGTATAAATGCATAACAGTATTCCTGGACCTTAAAAAAGCGTTTGACACTGTTTCTGTTCCCATCCTTGAGGCTCTTTCCCTCTTCGACAGCTATCTTCGGGGAAGGAAGCAGCAGGTTAAGATAGAAAACTCTTACAGTGACGAGGAAAACGTTGTTTTTGGCGTCCCACAAGGGAGTGTGCTCGGCCCGCTGCTGTTCCTGGTGTACATAAATGACTTATGTAACCTCAGGAATAGCGGTGGGAAGATTTTCTCCTACGCGGACGATACTGCCGTTGTCTCTTCTGGTCAATCATCGGAAATAGTGCACCAAAAAGCTGAACGTGGCCTAACTATTACTGTAGACTGGTTAAAAGCTAACCTTCTAACCTTAAATATATATGATATGGATATTCAAAACTCTTCGCTATGTGATGCCTCCGGACGTACTCAGTAAAATTTATGTTGCACTGGCACAATCTGTTACAACATACTGCATTCCAGTCTGGGGAGGAGTCTCAGTTACTTGAGCTCGAAAGAGCCCAGCGGTCACTTCTAAAAGTCATGTATTTTAAACCATACAGATATCCGACTAACAGCCTATATAGTATGTGTGGTTTGCTAACATCAAGGCAGCTATATATATTAAACATGACATTATACCTACATAAATCTACACCACTTAACCCAGCAGACCAGGTTAAAAGACGTCATAATATGGTGGCGCAGTCATCGCGGGTTCGCACGGCTTTTGCAGAGCGTCAGTATGTTGCTCAATCTGCCTTTGAGTACAATAAAATAAATTCAAAATTAAAATTCCTTCCGGAGGCTCAACATCAATGCAAGAAGATCATAAGTGACTGGTTCAAAACTTTAACATACGAGGCAATCGAACAAATATTGATCAGACCATACTAAAAAGGAATACATAAAAACAGACCACAGATACAATCATGCACACACAAACACACCCACACATCACTCACAAACACACAATTGAGCTGCTATCATGACAGTAACATTTATATACCTATATCATAGTTTTAAATTTGCATTCTGTTTTCTTGTCTTTTATATGTTTTACTTTTATTTATTTTTGATTTTTTGTATAGCTAGTCGGCCCCAACACTAGCTACACAAAACTTAATGGGGCTGCCTCATAGTACATATATGTAATGAATTTGGAACAATAAACAATTTATTTATTTATTTAATTCTCGTGAGCATGCTGTGTCTAAAATAAGCCAATATTAAACAATACAATTTCAGGAATTCAAAGAATAAATCTATGGAATAAATACCGATTGTTCTGTACATTCATATTCGTTTACCTCAATAAAATGTTGAAAACAGCTGATATTTGGTTCGTGCTTTCAAAGATGTTCCTGCAGCAAAAGTTTTTCATATTCAGGAGTAATTTTACCCTCTGAAAAATTGCTGATGAATAAAAAATCAGCCGCAAATATGAACATTAAATACTTCTGTTTCAAAACTTTAAACTTTAGCCTGATATCAAATTGCGTAGGTAGTTGAAATTCCTACCACATATTACTCCAGTACGAAATGGTTTACCCCGTAGTTTATTTATTTAATACTTTAAGCACGTAAACGTACAGAGGCGGCATTAATGCCTTAGGCATTTTCTACCAGTCAACCTTTGGGTGATGGAGAAACAAATAGTGGTAGGTGCAATTATGATAGTAAAATGGATTTGAATACAAGGCCTAAATATAAGCTATACATAAATACAATTCAATTATACAATAAATACTAAAACAAATAAACTAAATACAGGTACTACTTAACAATTATTTAAAATAGACAAGGGATAAAAAAAAATAGCGCTGTGACGATACTACTGCCAACTGCGTTGTTCAGTTAGTAATCAAATTAACGGGAGATAATCAGCGTCCGACTCGCATATGATATTGCTTATATATTGCATATATGCTTATTGACCGATCCTTAGTAAACTGATCCGGTGGTATTAGAACCTGATGTCTTGGAAGTGACCTGTGTCTAAATGTCGTTGAAATTTACTGTAGAGTAATCAAGCCATACTCATTAGTTAAGAGAAAATGCAGGCAGAGAGCTCCGACTGAATTTCCATAGTAATTAGTCATAATTCGAGGTTTGGCTCTCGCCTATTTCCTCCTCCAATATCGCACCAAATAATAATCCTTCCAATATTGGAATAAAGATATTCTATATCCTGGCAAAGAAAGATATATAATATGACCCTTTGTTTTTCTTTTTTTTATTTACAGGTCATATTTGTACACTATGTCTCTGTTGAATTGAAACACAGCGCAATTTTGAGGATTTTTTTGGGGGTTTCTAGTGCTTCTGAAGATTATGTATCATCAAAAAGGCAAACATAGGGGCACAGCATATATCTTTCTTTTTCAATTTATGGAATATCTTTTTAATTGGTCCAGTATTGGAGGAGGAAATACGCGAGAGCCAAACCTCGAATTACGACTTTTTACTTAGGATATTCAGTCGGATGTCTGCGACCGCATTTACTCTAAACTACTGCTTCTGAATGAAAAATTGGAAGAATATTGTCAAAATCTTCTTTGGTCTTAAAATCTGCCAAATTTTGTCATTAAAGACAGGTTCAAACAGGTTCGCGCAAATTTTTAATTCTAATACCAGTCCTAAGAGTTGAATGAATTGAGTATCTATTAAGCATGATGTCTATAAAAAAGCTGAAAGCTTTGTGGCTTAGTTCCATAATGAAACCATTCAGTTTTGTATCTACAAATAGGTCCTTTTTTAATCAAAAAGAGATGGACATTAAATGCTTCTGTTTCAAAACGCCAAAATTTGCTGTTAAATTACGCATTTAAAATTCGCACCACAAATTAATCCAGTGCACAATAGTTTACCCAATAGTTAATTTAGTAATCAATACTACTAATAACATGACATAATCAGCGTTCGCCTTGCATAATAATATTATCTAGATTATTGACCGTTGCGAAGTAAACTGAGACGGTGAATATAATTATCAACAACACACGTGATTAGAACCCGATGTCTTGGAAGAGAGTTATGATGCTAATTGTCAGTGAAATTAATTTAGAGTAATCAAGGTGCGCTCATAGACAAAACACACAACACAAATTGAATATACTTGAGCATGCTGTCTATAAAACACGTTGAAACTCAACATTATGTACCGCTGATTATTAAATTATGGGTAGTATTTAAACGAGCGACAATAAATTCAAGTTAAAGATGTAAAAAATACTGAATATGGCTTACTGAAATACTAAGTGGGCGACAAACAGTGGGCGAATACAAATGTTTAAAACAGCGACTTGATTAGTACTTTGGCAACATAGTCGACGGAGCCCCGCTGCGCGGGGCTCCTATTTCCGTCCGCAGGGTCTAAAGTAACTGTCCGTGTCGGGGTGCCCTAAGCTCCCGAACTCGCTCCGCTTGCTCTTGTACCAATTCGTTGAAAACACAATTATACCCGAATTCCCGCGCTGCACAGCGATGTCGCCTTCATTTACGATGAAGAATAATATGCTAATATAGAAAAAATAGAACCCCAAATACAATTATAGTATGTCACAATATTATTACTGCAGCTCACAAAAACCTCCTAAAAAGTATTCCTCAAACCGGATAAATAGTTGCTTACTTAGTATAATAGTCGCCCATTCAGTATATTTTTCACCCGGTTAATTATTTCCCTTAAATTATTCACCACTGCTCGCAAAAGCTCGGTGAAGGAAAACATTGTGAGGAAGCCTGCATGTCTTAGAACCAAAAATTCGAAGACGTGTGACATCCACCAAACCGCACTTGTCCGCGTGGTGGATTACAGCCCATTCCCTCTCAGAGACAGGAGGCCTTTGTCCCAGCAGTGAGCACTTTAAAAGGCTGATGTGATCTTATTGTTTGGTTAAGCTCACGCTTGATCACCTTCTTGTGCGTGTTCATGATTCCACCTGGCTTCGTAGTCGGCCTGGGTCGTGAGAAACAAAATAACCACTCGGTGTTCCTGTTTTCGTTTCTTCGTTTTTTAACTCCGACTGCCGAAATTGAAGTTATTTTTCACTTTGTAGTGTTTTTTTTTGGAAGTCGGTTGTATTTTTATTCTAAATATCTTTTTATTTTTTGCTTTTTAGTTGTCTAATGAGCAAGTTCTATAATAATTTACGAGTATACACAAATTTATGCCAGAATAGACTACCCGAATAACAAAAAACTTGAACATAACCGGTGAAGTGAGAGTGTGCCAGGGTGCAGTGGGACTGTACTAGGGTGAACTGTACACATCTGCGTACCCCTTTAGAGCGTATCAGCGTGATGTTTGTTATGAAATGGCGTAACCAATAAACACAATTGCGACTGCAGCAATCCGCAGAGATTTGCCGTCGTTTATTGAAGAGTTCTGTTGTATATCTCCGAATTTCTTTATCAGATCTTCACCAAATTTAAATCGCACCACATGAAAAGCACCTGCATTCAAATGAAAAAGAATCATAAATCGTTCTATCTAGTAAAAAGTTGACAAACGTAAAAAATAATGGCCAAGTGCGAGTCGGACTCACGCACTGAGGGTTCCGTACAAACTAGCTACATTCACCAAAATAATTAAATAACGTTACTGAAGTTCATGAACTATGAGGGCACCGAACATTGCGCTAAAAAAAATTAACTGCCGTTGGAAAACTCTAATCCCCATAAATCGACATAAGTCGCGGTCGGTTTATCAACTGCAAATAAGTTAATAATCTTTTTTATAATGCAGGTAAAAATTTACGGTTTTTGGATTTTTTCCTTTACTTGTGCTATAAGACATTGCTTCTTGCCTAATTTCAAGATTCTAGGTCAACGGGAAGTACCCTGTAGATTTTGATTCTCATGCGAGTGTTAAATATGCGTCATTAACGGCTGTATCTTTTGATTGCATTGATCTAGAAGTTTTACTTGTTTATAGCTGCAAGTGATTGCAAACTTGAATATACGATATTAAATTCAACTCGATACCTCCACGCGTTCCCAAAATAAAGGGTCTTGACAGAAAGACGGACAGACAGACGGACAACAACGTGAACCTATAAGGGTTCGGTTTTTTTTTCTTTTGAGGTACGGAACCCTAAGAACAGGGGAACTGATAACCTCCTCCTTTTTGAAGTCGGTTAAAAAATTGTTCCTCGTCCTAACTTTTGTTTAAAGAATGAAACCGTATCTTAATCAAACAAAGCGGATATAATAAAATAATTTAATCGTTTTCGAGTAGTCTTATCGTTAAACACTCCAGTCTGTAATTTATTTTATCGTCTTGAATCAATTTCTTTAATAAACTCGATAACTTTAACTGTTTTTAATCAAAAATCAATCAATTTGCTATTTTCACTTCGAGAAGGAAAGTTTCGTTACTTGGATAAACTTGAATTTTTGGTAAACACTTCTTCAAAGTAAAGAAGCAATAAACGATGAATAAATAATGAATTTTCTATACACAACATTTAGGTTTGTCTAGGAACATAATAATTGTGTATTTATTTAGAAGATAAAACTAAACAGAAAAAAAAATCTTTAAACTGTTTACTTAATATTAAATAAAAAACTGTAGAACCAGTATGAAGGAGTCATCAATAATAGGAAAAACATTTTCTCTCCTAGAAAACAATTCCATTCTGTATTTCATAGACAAGCCGAGTGTACAACCGCACGACTCATACACTCTGCAAAAACCATCCTTGTTTACATAACATAAAGGTGATGTCGAGGAAAATTTTATATCACTGATCATGTGCAGTTAACTGTACCTTTTGAATAAAATATTAATCTTACCATATTATGTCACCTACTTAAATCTTTAAGTAGCAAAAGATGCCATTTTCGCTTGTAGGTGTGTCATTTTGGCTTATAGTGGATCGAAAATTACACATCTCTTGAAACTTCATACCTGCCTTGAATAACAGCCCCACATAACATGCAGTCACACCTAGACGACAGTTGGAAGTCGAATGTCTTCAATATTGTATGTAACAGATATACTTACAGCCAGGCCTTGTACCAGGTTCGTTCAAGTAGAAGAGATAATCGGGCATTAACTTAAAGCTGTTGCAGGTTGGCTCTTTTGAAAATATCAGGTAAAAATGTGGGGAGGTATGCTTTGTTAGTTACTTATTTTCTGTGTGATGGTCTGCTTATTCGCCCTCTTTTGAATGATAGTCCAGCTTTACAATGGTTCAATGTCATTATATTATACGTTCTGGTTGTAATGACAACCAAAACGTATAGTCTAATGACGACCGATTCGACTGAAATCCTAATTCTCAATTCATTTCACAGAAAGTGTAGTGACACAATGTAAGATTGTTGACGTGGTATATTAGGCTTTCCGCTCGGGTTGCCGCACCGGAGGGGGCCGGCAGTACTCTTCTAGACTGTGTTAAAGATATTCATATAACTGTAATGTGTTTACCATAAAGTCGTGAAAAAAAGACACAAAATTTTACTTCTTAATTCCATGTTTAATATTGCAAGTTAATTAAGAGAGACAATACAAAAGTGATGACCCTGTGAAAGAACTTTATAATTTGAAGTCACGACAAATACGTTCAAGATGACGACCCCAACTCCGAGTGTGGTTCCGAAAACAGCAGCATTATCAATGACATCAAGGATTTCTGAATTCTGGACAGAACAACCTTTAGTATGGTTCATCAGGATCAAAGCGATACTGGCACAGCAGAAATTGGGAGACTACTCAAAATTCGGCCTGGTGGTGTCAAAACTGAACAGCGACACCATAGGCCAGCTAGCAGATTTTTTGGCCAATCCCGAAGAGACAGGCAGATACGAGGCCTTAAAAAATAAGTTATTGAAGATATATGAAGACTCACAAACAAAGCGGATAGAAAGATTAAGTAACGAATTGGAATTGGGAGACCAGAAGCCATCACAATTATTAGCGAAAAAGAAAGTCCTCGCACGAGACAAAATGACGGACGGAACATTAAGTGTTTTAAGGCAGAATCATCTACCAGCAACAGTAAGCGCTGTAATCATAGTCACAAAAGCAATGGATCTAGATAAGGTAGCCGCTATCGCCGACGAAATCAACGAAGTTACCAAAGCTGGAGTAGTGGCAGCAGTATCACAGCAGCCCTCAACGTCGTCTTCAAGCGAATAAGAGAAGACCACTTTACAGGAAATAGCAAAGTTAAGTGCACGTTTGGAAGAAATGGAAAACATATACAGAAAAAACCGATCAAGCAGCAGGAACCGTTATCGTTATACAGAAGGGCCACTCCCGCCGTTTCGAAAATTGACACCTAAACTTGAAAGACTCACTAGGGTTGCTACTACGAATATATTGATTCTGAATTTTAAAAAGGATTAGGTAGTTTAAGTTTACAAACACAAATACATCGATTCGTCTAAAGCCTAAAAATGCATCACATCATGCTTATATGCCTTAGGGGGTAGACAGAGCATCGAATATCCATTAAAGATCACGACTCCACATACGACGAAGATTGGCGGGTAACAAGAATTAACAATGGTGTATGATCCCACCAAAAACATTAAAATGTGAAAAGGCACCAAACTCGACAAAAACATAAAAGTGAAAAAGGCGCCAAGTTCGACGAAGAAAAGTTGAGAACAAGAGGGTGACAAGTTTCATAGTCTTTCCTTAAACAAAGCTACTATCTAAAATTTTTTCGTCTTTGGACTTAAAATTATTTATTTATTTATGAAGACACAAAACACTTAACAGAGAAAAGAAGGAATACAAATAGAAGAGCGCAAAAGTACTGCTTATTTCAATAGAAATTTTTTCCAGCAGAAGTGTGACAGGAAAGTTGGATGATAGACGAAGACACAGTGTGTGGAAAGAAAAAAGGAAACTTAAAATAGACTTATGTATTGAATTTTGAACTTGTAACCTTGAATTTTTTTTACCTTTGTCACTTATTAGCATTTCATGGACCCATTTTCGGGATTAAAAAAGTAGCCTATGTCACTCCGGCATTATGCAGCTTTCTACTAGTAAAGGATTTTTTTAAATTAGTTTAGTAGAGTTTTTGAGTTTAACCATTACAAACAAACTTACAACCAAATCTTTCTTCTTTATAATATTAGTTTTTAAGAACTACAGTAAGTATCTTTATGTAATTTCAGACTTCTTTATATTGGCTGTACCTATATCGCCTGCTGTCTAGATTAAGCTGTCCACCCTTTATAATGTAACAAGCTCAATGGAAAAATAATAACCAGCCAAGTACGAATCGGACCTGTATGGACCCGTGTGCCGAGTGTTCCGTAGGGCTTACGATTTTCGTTTAGGTTTCCCTGTAAATTATCAGTGAGTCCGTTTATACCTCAAAATATAAATAAATTAAAATATTCGTATTTAAAACAAGATAGTTTATTTTATTATTATTTTAGTTATTTTTTTTTTATTTGTTTTAGGCTCGGGCTTGACCACTATCTCATCTGATGGTAAGCGATGATGTGGCCGACGGTGGAGCACGCTTGCCTAGAAGTAACCTATTCACTCTTGACTTAATGACTTAATGTACCTCTGTTGTGTTTAAAAATTAAAAGACCAATGGTAGATTAGAATTAGAAATCAACACTATACTTATATGCACTTTTACTGTATTTCAATGTGTAGAAAATTTACATTTTCTTTAAATACATAATGGAGAAACAAGTACAAGGCATTGAAAAATATTTCAAACTTCTTCCAAAGGACTGAATGATGTGAAAAACGCCCGCGCTAGCACTCGCAACAGCCGCGACTGAGGTCGGTCCAATACTGCCCATTATTATCTGTAAAATTATAATGTCAATGTGTGCGTGTAAAATGGCGCTTTATTCGTAGTGGACTCTCTGTCTGTGGCGCGCCGCCGCTTATGTACTTTGTGAAAATACTCTCCTGCAAGAAACGTTATAATTCCCGAATTCCTTGGTAACAAAGTTGAAATCCCTTATTCAAATTGAATTAAGGATTGGCTAGAGCCAAAAATGATTTCCGTTAGTTAGTCAATATATACTTGCAAACAGAATACAAGTGTAATACATGATTTTGTAATATTTTCTTCAGATTTTCTAACGTGAGAATGAATATTAAGAACTCAGAAATGGTTATAGATAGTTTAAATCATCAGTGCGCGCGAGGCCATGTGTGCGTGCGCTTTTGGGGTTTTTTTGTGGCAATGACGCGGCAGTCGTCATCATCCCAGCGAACAACCACCCACATATGCTTACCCACACATAGCGCCGTGCGCAAAGATGAGTTGAACTATCTATAGTAAACTTACAACTATGTTAATTTGTCATTGTCAATTTGTTTGCAATCCGGATCTATCAAGATAACAGCCATGTTTACTTTGCCATACCTCATTCAACTATAAATATTACTTTCTGGTACTTTAATCTTATGATAAGCGTATTTTTCGCATTAAAGATTACTGTAATGAAATATGTGTTAAAGATGAATAAAAAAATAAATAACTCCTAAAAAATTGTTAACAAAAATTAGTTTTGTTCTGGAATCTAACCTAACTACCATAGTGGGTTACGATCCACTCGCCCACTGAACCATAATCTGTATCGTCAGATTCACGACAGAAACAATCACCAATCAGCACCCAGGAACATCAAACATTGGACATTTAAACACAACACTTGGACACTAATCAATCGCCAACATAATCAGCCAGTGCCAACAATGTTGGCTGTATAGTGTCATACAGATTATTGGCCATATTCGCTCGTCATCACACTTGATCGACTATCCGACTGCCAAGCAAACAAAATTGTACAACGTGTTGCTCTAACAGATTGCTTGTTAGGATGTAGAAATTATACGGTTACTGGATACGACATTCTTTTGTCAAAAGAACAATGAAGTAGGGGGGGACTGCCTGGCCTGTTGTATTCATTGACAATAGCTTAACCAATTTTGCGTTACAATTTCCTTTTATTATGATTAGTAAAAGGTTACGACCGGTTATAGCAATTGATACACAAACCTTGGGCAAACTTATAGACACAAAAACATTTTTGCAAAGAAAATGAATCGGCTGCCAAAAAAAACACTACAAAGCGAAGAATAACTTTCTTCTCCGAAGTGGGTGTCTTTGGTACCTAATGCTTTTCGTTTTTCGACACCGACATCGAAAAAGAAAGTTATTTTTCGCGGTTAGTTAGTGGATTTTTTTGAAAGTTGGTTTAATAATGTTTGTTAAAATGATTTTATTTTTCTCTTTTTAGTTTTGGTAGGTTCCTTAAATTACCATGAAAATCTGTTTACTATGGTTTAAAAAAGTCATAAGACAAAAGACAAAAATTCTTTATTTCAACTAGGGCATTAAGCCGCACTTTTGAACGTAAAAATAAAAATTAAAAATAATTGATTAAACCTTCCATCCAGAAAAGTTGCTTGTTATGGCGAAGAACGGACAAGAAACTACACACTTAATTTAAAAACAAGTGTTTTACAACATTTACATACAAATATAAATTCATATACGTGAGGACGATGCACCCAGCACTGCTATACTATGTATAGATATAAATTATTACAAGCACTAACAGGTAAATTCCTTCATTTGATAAATAGAAACATGGTTCTCACATAGTTACAAATATTTCAAACAAAATATATAGGTATATATAGATAAATTACCTAATTCAAGAACAACGGAACAGTGGGCGAGTCAATTTCTTAAAAAAAAAGAAGAAAATAATAATAAAGCATTATGAAATATAATTTAAATTAACCAATTTGCTTTTGTCTTAACTAAAGATTGTCTTATGGAGCAGGACCAGCATTTTTCCAAGCATTCTTATCTTGAATATATATATAAATATATCTAATTTGTAATATGCTTGTTTACAAAGTGTGCTTTTAACAAAACTTTTAAATTTTCTTTCATTTCAAAATTTTTAAAGCTTCGTAAATACATATAGATACACCACGGATGATATTTTTTCAAATACCGTGCCTCATTTTTTTTTGAGACGCCTAAACCGGTTGACTAATACAAAAATGTGCCATATCCAGTCACTTCCTTCTTTGTGCTTTGCCAGCGGTCGTAAATTGAATGAATAGCACTTCGACTGCCATGGCCTCGCACAATGTCGTTTCCTGAGAAGTATTTCAGCATTTAACAAGATAAATCCTTATTATAAGCAGATACTGCAAAAATAAATATTTTACGCGTTTTCCACGCCTCACTTTGTTATTTGATAATTACACGTATCCTAATAGTGCCAAAAGTAGTACCAAAGTTGAAATTTCTTCGGAAATGTTTTCTCATATGAATCGGTCAACCGCCTCATCTTGATTCTTGTCGTAAAGTTTTTGTGGACCATCCTGGAGCCTATAAATACCCGTTTCCAAATACGATTATTTATGATTCGGCACTTGGTCGGAATCATAAATAATCGTATTTGGAAACGGGTATTTGCCAAATTCGTCTTAATTTTATTCGCTTCCTCAAGATAACAAGCCCTTCAACAATTTAGCGTACAAAAAATCCTATTACGAATATAATAAATTTCCCACATAACTTATAACCTCCCTATCACATGACACGAGGATACAGCATGCAAGCAGTCATCGCGACTACTTGCTACTTTTCCAATACACGATCCGCCACGGACCGATGCGTGTGAAAAATGGCCACAACTGCTTGAAGTAGATTGAATATGTTGCAGGTGAACTTGTGAAGAAATAAAGTAGAGCAAAACACCATAACCTGATCGTAAAATAAAATAATATCGTTTTTAAGTAAAAATGCCTTAAGCCGTGTTGAGTGATTTTTGGTAGGGGCAAAACTTATGGGTCGCACCAGCGACGACATGCTAATGTGACTTGTACTTATTTATTCCAAAGTTTTAAGTTTTCACCTTTGTCGGTAACCTCCATGTCTGCCTATGTTTTGATATATATTATGTACGAGTAAGTTCTGTCTGCGTTTCTATTTCTGTTAAGTTTTGAAGCCAAACGAACTTAACGTAGTCTGGAAAAGAAATTCTTAGAAAGAATCTGGCATGTATTAACGGATACGTGTCGCTCATTAGTTCAAATAAACCCTCAGCATATTCGTTAACTTTCAAAACGTACACAACATTATAGAAATTCAAAATAGGTTTAGATACAAATACATAGATATTGCACTGGATAAGCATACTCCATACCTAGACTCCTTAAAAGATCTAAACCGTTCACACGTTCGATAGCGAACCTCCTTTGCATAATAATCCTTATCTATTCACACCATATCACTGTCGCTTCGATAACGATGACTTTCATACAAGTTCAGATAAAAAAATATGTTTTCGCTAAAAGTCTGGTACATCTCTGTAAATCTGTATAAATGGTTTTTCATTCAGTTTATACCGCCCTGGGGAGTATGCTCGCCTTCAATATAGCGGCTCTTAAAATATATGTAATGGTCTCATAGTCTGTAGGTTAGAGGCTGTCTGTGTTTGTGAAACTATGAATAGTATTAGCACTGGCTTTTAAGTGTTGATTGTAAATAGCCTGCAGTGTATTTGATAGGTACAGGTAAAGGTATAATTTCTTATGGACCTAGCTTTTATTTATTCTTCACTACCGAATAAAATATATAAAAAAAGTTACACGTTTATTTATTTATTTATTTATTATATGCTTTATTGTACACCATAAAATACACTATACGCTCTTTTTACAAACTTTTATTTAACTTGCAATATATCTATGTATGTGTTTGTGTTCGGTTCAAATCTTGCAACTGAATTTTAAAGCAGTTATCCTCCACCGATTAAGATGAAATTTTGCATACTCGTTTAGGTAGGATGACAATGCATGTTTAGCTAAGTGACGTCATTCGTAATCCAATATGGCGGACGGCCCAAGATGGCGAAATAGTTATTTTTTATGCACAGCCATGATATGGGTATTAAATGACAGGGTTTGCACAGAAGAATACGAAAAAAGCTTGTTTAAAAATATTTTGTCATGAATAATTTTTGTTAGTGACATCCGTATTAAAATCCGTTGCGTGGTTTAGAAAAACTTTACTGGGAAACAGAAATGACGTCGGCAGACGCGATAGAGACTTTATTTTATACTAGCTGACCCCCGCGGCTTCGCTCCCGTCAACTGGCTATCTACCTAACTATCACCTATCTATTTACCTTACCTACCTACCAACCTACTCACTGCCCTACCGATTAACCTACCTACCCAACCCTACACTACGCCCTACTAATACCTATACCCTACTAATCCTACCCTACCTACTAATACCTACCTACTAATGAAACCAACTTTTGTTTCTACCAGCGATCTAATTAATTTTTAGATCACAAAAGCTGCTATTGTATTTATTTCAATAGGATATTCATTAAAGTTTGAATATGTTTTAAGTAAAAATAATGAAAATGATTAATTGGGACGAAGCGAAAAGTTAAGTCGTATTATTCAACCTGCTTCTGTGTCCTGTTTTTTAGCAATGCATGGAGTGACTATTTTTTATTAAAAAGAAACAAGACAGAGATGTGGAGGGTTACGTTTGCGACAACATCTATCCTCTGGATGTCTTATCATGGCGCAGTACCTATGTTATCTTAACTACCATGGTTTCAAGGAGATAACTCTTGACAAAGATAAATGAAACTGGGAAAATACGTGACGTAAACTGGAAATCTCCAGTTTTGTTTTCTAACAAGTTTTCATTTTAGCACCGTAACAATTAATAGGTTCATCATCATCCCAGCCTTTTAATGTTCCCACTGCTGGGACACAGGCCTCCTCTCCGTGAGAGGGCATGGGCCGTAATCCACCACGCGGGTCCAGTGCGGGTTGGTGGATGTCGCATGTCTTCAAATTTTTGGTTCTAGGACATGCCGTTTTCCTCATGATGTTTTACTTCAACAAGTAAAGTGCCTGCCTGTGTTTGAACCCACGACATACAACACGTCAGTCGCGGCCGTTACCACTGGGCCACCACTTTTCTCATTAGTAGATTATATATTTAAAATTATGGCTAAATTTTGAGTTGCAGACTCAAAAAAAGGGCAGTCACGGGCACTGCCAACAGAAGTGAAAACTTAAAACTTTGGATTACCTGGCCGATAGTTATTCAAAAATTTTAAGTTTTCAATAGAACAACACGCCACATTAGCAAGTCGGTGGCGCGAACCCATAAGTTTTGCTCCTATCAAAAATTGCTCGAAAAGAAGTTTTCACTGTATAAGGTCAGCAAATATGTTCTAAAAATCATTAATCTAAAGATATTTCTTTCACAAAAAAAGGAAAAGTATTAAGTATATTACGAAAAGTAACAAAATAAACCACTCTAAGCTAGCCTATATAAAAGAAGCCTATTATATCCGGCTGATTGAAAGTAAGCACAAACTAAAGAAAGCGGTCACAAATAGGCTTTCCAGCGGAAATTATATTCAACCAAAGTCTATAGAAAAATTGATTTATTCGCCTTGCTTTGCTTTATACCGTATTAATCCATTTCTTTAGTCATCGATTGATTTTCATTGTATGGCTACTAGTTTTTTTCCCAAGGCTTCGGTTCCCTAACTAATCTCACAGGGACCGTGAATTTTTCCAGATTAAAAATATCGGTCGTGTAGCTGTCTATCATTCCAAGAGTTTTCGTAGTCGGATAAGAACCTTCAGAGACCGTTTACCTTTTGCAAGGATATAAACAAGTAAACAAACAGCTTTACCTTATTATTATATTACTGTATATAAAAAAATATTTAGTCGACTGTGCAGGTTTTACGCTTGTTTCATTTTTTGTAAGAAAGATGCTACGAAATAGAAAGGTAATACGAACGAAGAAGGTTACGGGAGCTGCGAAATATGAGTAAAGAAACATTCTTTACTCATGTGGCTACGGACTACGCTTTCACACTGCTACGCGGCGACGTCTACGCTTTGACATCGCTACGCGGCTGCGGCTACGCTTTGACATCGCTACGCCAAACGTCTAAGCTGCTACGGTTCTATTGAAAATACACTTTGAAACTACACTTCATCGGCACTTTCTTTGCTTTTATAAAGTAGAATAAGTCAAAGGAAAGTATCGTGTATCTTGGCTGATTTATTCTTTTTAACCGACTTTCCAAAAAGGAGGAGGTTTTATGTTCGACTGTACGTTTGTAATTTTATTGTATTTTTTCACCGTTTTCCCGTCAATTGTAGACCGATTTTGAAAATTATCATTTGTTTGAAAGAGTATGTTTCCAAAAATATTATGAGATAGTTTTATATTTTCATGGTCTCGCAGTAGAAAATATAATTATAAAGTAGAAAGTAAAAACGAAAGAAGGTATTAGAGGTTTTATCTGTCAGGATTTTGATATCAACGAGGAGTCCTGAAGAATGCGCGGTTATTCGCAATGTTTTTGTTTTGGTTAGGTTCACACAGTCATTATTAGTTATTGAATAGGTCCATATGCATATATGGTATGTGAGTTGAACAAGAACATCTCTGGATAATTCGCCGGGGACTACAACCTAATCTGTTGTTAACTATATGTCCACAGCATATAGTTCAATTCACTACCGTACGATTAAACAGTACCTATACGTCGTTGTGGCGATGTATATTTCGCTGATTTACGAGAATATTGACGGAACTCAAAATTCAGTCAAAAGATCATAAATCTATAATATTTTATCGTGAATAGAGATGTAACGCCGATATTGCACCTAACTTTCACTGCTTTGCGAGAAAATTGGCGGAACTCAAAATTATCGATTTTAGGGCATGGAATTTTAAAATGCTTTATTATTGTTTTAGTGCATACAGAAATTGTAAATAATTAATTGAGGCTAATGATATGATCTAGCAGTAGCCGTCTGTTGCCTGATATGATCAGAATCTCAAGAACTGACAACTTAAGCTCAAAACCGTAAGCTGTTATGCCACACTTCACAAAATCCGTCTCCAATTCAAAAACCTATTCCCATCAGGCCAGTCAAAACGAATAATCCTTCTCGATAAAAATATAGTTAGAAAGTTTCGATCTACACAGCCGTTCTGTATGCATATAAAGCAATATTCAATTTGCAATTGGGTTCGTCCCGGTTACCTCGGTACCCAGTTGCCCGGTTAGCGGCTGGTACAAATGGTGCAATTGCTATGATTGGTTCACCACGGACGCTCCAGTAGCCACGTGGGTACTTACCGGAAAATTGACCTACCGTCGGTCGACTAATCGACGATTTAAAAATGAAAGTTAGGCTGTATTGAAATATGTTGTGACGTGGAGTGGAGGAAGAAAAGGGGAAAGTAAATTAGATGTATTGTGATTTGACTTGAGTTGAGTTGTGTGAGCAATACAGACTTCATAACCTTATATTACGACTGTATTCTTCACTGTACAGACGTATTTTGCCCGTCACTGAGTGGTTTTAATTTTAAAAACTACTTTTATGTATTGGGTCCTGCTAGGCTGCACACTGGGTCCTGCTGGATGTGTTTCTAGCGAAAATAATAGAATGATTTTTCAACAGGGCTTATTTCTGTTTCCTAGAAAAGAAATATATGAATGCCATCGTCACTGTCATGTTCAAAACTAGTCTTTAGTCCGAAATCCAACTCAAACATAAAATATATCCTAAGGAAACTTACGGACAAAAATCTGTATAATTTTAATACAGCTGTAACTGGTTTTTCTCCATTACTGAAAAATTGTTGTTCCTACGATATGGTATTATATCTTGGGGAAACTCAGTAGATAAGGAATATGTATTTAATGCTCAAAAGAAATGCATTAGAGCAATGTGTAATGTAGACAATACTACCAGCTGTCAACCCTACTTTAAAAGCTTGAAAATTCTGACACTGCCTTCGTTATACATATATGAGCTTAATGTCTTTGTGAAATTAAATCCTAATTATTTTGAAACTGCTTTTAAAAGCTACTATAGACAATTACGTGACAAAAAAAGATTAGAAATTCATATACCTTATGGGAAAACAGCACTAATCAATTATTGCTAAAAAGTATTCTTTGTATGGCATCATTGATTCATAACAAGCTGCCTGATGATGTCAAAACGTTACCTGTCCACCAATTCAAGTCAAAGTTGCACAAACTACTGGTAAATAAATGTTATTATAATGTCAAGGAGTACTTACAGGATAAAAATATAGATAGATACTAAATACTATACTTAATATTTTAATGTATTTAATTTCTAAAACTACGACATGAACTATAATTCTTCTGACATTTTGTATTTTAATCCTTTTGACATTTGTGATACTTATTCTGAATACTTATACTTATTCGAACATGATAAGTTTGTAATATAATAAAATAACTATATTGTAATTACATTTGAAAAACTAGACTGCCTATATATTTGCACATCTAATTAGGTAATGATACAGTGCACTTTATATCTAACTGTGACATCTTTCTATACCTACCTGTATTATGCAAATAAATAATTTGATTTGATTTGATTTGATGGAAATAAGAAATCACTCCTTCACTGCAATGAACTGCCTAAAAAACCTAATTCAAAAATCAATAAACCCGACTGCTTTAGAAGCGAACTAAAAAGACAAGAAGAATATCATGCTGTGCAGTCGGAGGATGCATATTCGCGAGTTTGTTTTTTCTTAATGAGATACTTTTAAACATATAAGAATTAAATATTCTTGAAATCACCTCTTAAAACCCTTTATTTTGATACCCCACACGATGAGTTTGGAAGGAAAATAAATTGGGCCACCACAATATGGCGCCCAAAAGCCACCATATTTTTGTTTTCCAATTTTAATGTAGCCACTGTGTGACTCTCGCAAGGTTAAGACGAATCGATTGAAGTAAGAATCATCAAAATTGGCCAAAGCCTTTGGTCTCTAGAAAGCCACATAGGAATAAACATACATACATACATAGATTGATAAACACACAAAAGCTTTTTACCCGACTGCCGAAGGAGGGGACTCCTTCGGCAGTCGGGTAAAAAACTATTGTTACTGCAAATACTCTTGATGTTGTTACCTATTATTTCTAGCTTGTAGTACATATACTCAATTTTGCACTCCGTATACTTAACAAAATTGAAAACTTAATACCGCACCAGTTTTCCATTTAACTAAGGAAAGTAAAGACCAAAATAAACGGCCATAAACAGCTTTTTCCCCTACTAAAATAATTCTTGGCATGAACTATTAGTCTATAAACTGCCCTACTATACAAATCCTCTGCGAAAAGTAACATGCAGCGTGTAATGTATCGTCTTACAACTTTCTGGGGCACATTACAAGCTTGTTACAGTATTTTTAAAGTTTCTTAGAAAACAAACATTTTAGAGGAATGAAGGAAAAGTTAAAGTTTGTGAAGACTATTGATCAACCTTAAGCAATTGAGCTGCTAGTATACGTGTTCAGGAAAGTTAAAGGTAATATTTCAATTAAAAGATTTACAAGAACTGTTAAGCCTCCCGAACAAGCCAGATTCCGAATAGGCTTTAGCACTGTAGACCACATACATACGCCGCGGCAGGTTATACAGAAGACCGAAGAGTATAACCTGCCTCTTTGCTTAGCGTTTGTGGACTACGAAAAAGCCTTCGATTCGATCGAGACTTGGGCTGTAGATCGACTACCGATATACTGAGTTGTTGAAGTGTTTGCACAAAAACGCCACCATGCCAGTCCGTCTTCAGGATTAGACCTCGAAACCAGCGCGGTGTGAGACAGGGAGACGTCATTTCACCGAAACTGTTTACTGCTGCGCTGGAGGATGTCTTCAAAGTTCTGGACTGGAGCTGTTGCTGACGACATAGTGGTCATGGCTGAGACCATGGAGGGCTTCAGTACAATGCTCGATGACCTCAGTAGACCTTCCGAAAGATTGAGTCTTAAAATTAACATGGGCAAAACCGAGGTCATGGTGAATGCCCACGTAACACCCACTCCTATCAAGATCCGACATTCTACACTCGAAGTTGTAGACGATTATATCTACCTGGGACAAACGGTCCAGTTGGGTAGGTCTATCTTCGAGAACGAGGTCAACCATCAAATCCGACTCGGCTGGGCGGCGTTCGGGAAGTTACGCGGTACCTTCTCGTCCAATTTGCCGCAGTGTCTCAAGACAAAAGTGTATGACCAGTGTGTGTTGCCAGTAATTACCTATGGGACCGAGACGTGATTGCCCACAATGGGCCTTATCAGAAAGCATAAAGTGACCCAAAGGGCAATGGAGAGGGCTATGCTCGGAGTTTCCTTGCGTGACCCCATCAGAAATGAGGATATCTGCAGGAAAACCAAGAATTGAGAATCTTAAGTGGTAGTGGGCACAGTGACATTGCTTGCAGAATCGATGGCCAATGGGGCCAAAACGTTCTGGAATGGGGACCGCGAACCGGATGACGATGCGTTGGAAGGCCTGCCATTAATTGGACCGATGACCTGGTTAAGGTTGCGGGAATGCGCTGAATGTGAAACGAACGGGATCGGTCAATGTGGCGACGCCTGGGGGAGGCCTATGTACAGCAGTGGAAGTCTTTCAGCTGATGATGATGATTATGATTTCATGCGCCGACCCTACATCTAGTTATTATTGTCACAGATAATATAATACTAGCATACAGATGGCTCATCCCATACAAAGAAACCGTGGCGCCGTAACTAGTGTTTCTCATCGGATTAAGATGATTATTTTTTATAAGCAGTTCGATCGCATTCGGTGCCCTTTCACGGCTGTAGATAGTGTTAGCAGCGACTTGCAAGTAAAAGGTTTTTCTCGGTTCGCGACAATTTTTTTTTTTAATAAAGTCTCGATTAGTTTTACAGTATTTTTTGTACCAAACAGTTTCATTGTACAAAAATGTGTTACAATGCAAATTTAAAAAATCGAGTGGCATGGCTCAGAAATTTAAAACCTATTGGAATCGATTTTAACATATCCGTTCAAATAATATTTGAAATGTGAATTAGAGTCCAATATTCCATAATTTTGTGCTTAGGAGAGTTGATTAACCAAGAACATACAATTTTTGTGATCAATTATAGAAAATGGAATTTTACACACAATTCAATATCAAATCTATGCAAGTCGCACCATCTAGTGACATTTATTTGAATCAAATTTTGTTTGTTAGCGGTGGGACCTCTTGGTATTGTTGATCGAAGTTTAGCCGCGTTGAGCGCTTTTTGGTATGGGCAAAACCTCTGCCTCTGAGTTCGCGTCAGCGACATGTTAACATGACAGTGTCAAAGACATGCTGATAACTGAACTACTAGAATAACTGTGTTTTAGTTTAGAAAAATACAGTTATTCCAAAGTGTTACGAGTATGTTTTGACTTTTGACGTTACTAGTAGACTGCCTATGTTTTTATAGACCATTGTAACTTTTTTAAAATGATTATACCCATGAAGACAGCGGGGGTAAAAACTTAGGAAATAATTTTGCAATTATCTAGAATCCATGAAACAGTAATCAATCTCTATTAAATTCGACGAAGGAGCAGAATTTTCTAAAGAAAGATAAGATGGGGTCTGTCTTGGCTTCAGGAGGCATTATTGACGAGCATGTTATTCAACTGCGTTCATTCTTAAAAAACTATGACTTATCTAGAACGTTGCTGTGCCCGACAGGGTCCATAATTAATTCTGTAACTTATATTTACCACCTGTATGTACATTATGGATGCTATCAATTTAATTTGAATATTACGGAATAGGTCAAAATATTTATTAAGAAACTTAAGTACCAATCAGTAATGGTAATCTTAAAATAATTTGTAACTTATTATAAAAATAATGAAACAACATTATTTTTATTTGCAACAGATTTAGCTATTTGTGTGAAGGTTAATAAGCGTAATTTATGAGCATACAGTTTATTAAACAAAAACTGTTATTATTACAAATTTCGCTCCACCGAATTCAAGTTGCACCTGAATAATCGCGATATAATAAGTGCTTTTTTATAATTTACTAGCTGTGCCCGTGGCTTCGCTCCCGTCAACTGCCTACCTACCCTACCCTACCGACCCTACCCTACCTACCCTACCCTACCTTCCCTACCCTACCTACCCTACCTACCCTACCCTACCTACCCTACCCTACCTACCCTACCCTACCTACCCTACCCTACCTACCCTACCCTACCTACCCTACCCTACC
Organism: Orthosia gracilis; assembly: GCA_947562075.1. NCBI lineage: Eukaryota > Metazoa > Arthropoda > Insecta > Lepidoptera > Noctuidae > Orthosia > Orthosia gracilis. The sequence continues at coordinate 19,754,446 of OX387274.1, forward strand.
TACCCTACCCTACCTACCCTACCCTACCTACCCTACCCTACCCACCCTACCCTACCTACCCTACCCTACCCACCCTACCCTACCTACCCTACCCTACCTACCCTACCCTACCTACCCTACCCTACCTACCCTACCCTACCTTCCCTACCCTACCTACCCTACCTACCCTACCCTACCTACCCTACCCTACCTACCCTACCCTACCTACCCTACCCTACCTACCCTACCCTACCTACCCATCGGATCGTTTTTAGAGTCACTCCGCACTTAAAAATTCTTTTGAGTGGTATTTTTCGACGATATAAAGCAGTGTCATATATCAAACGACGCGTATTAGTGCCGCGCAAGTGCTAGTGAAAATTTCACAAACCGGAAAACTCCGGAAAAAGTGCAGTGAGTGAAAAACCGGAAATACTGTGACTTGGAAAGTTTTCGGAGCTTCATAACTCCGGAAAACGATCGTGGAGGCCTTGTTTTTATTTCGCCAAATTACGGGGCACAACGAGCCGCATCCAAAGACACCTTGCTGACAATTTTCCGACCACGCGTTGCCAAGAAAATTAAGAAAAACAGGGAACATAACCCCAAAAATTGACCACGTGGTGTCAAAACCAAACACCACAGAGACTTCATTTTTTGATGCACGAGAGGGGGTACACAGACAAGACAAACTACGTTTCAAGTGGATTTTTACCCCCACCTGAAAAGAAAATAAGCTGCATAGAAGAACCAAACTTCGGACCCTTCTACTGAAAAAACTTCAGTGAGAACCCCCACTTTTTCAAGCGGATCCTGCTGCGCGCTCACTGGAAGACTAGACCTATTGCAAGCCCATATTTTTTAAGATTTTATTTAAGCCAGTAATTAAAAATTTGTAACTTTTTCAGTTTTTTGTAAAATTTCATTGTAAAAATTATAATAATTCAAAATTTTATTTTGTCAGCTCAAAGAGCACCCTTTTATACAAATTTAGTATATTTTTCAAAATTTTTGGCCTTATGGTTACAAAGATATTAAATTTTTAGTGTTTTTTCTTTAAAAAATTAAAATAAATAGATTTAAAATTATTTTCACAGCAGGAATAGTCTTTTATGACCTATTGCAGCTTATTTAAGCCCAAATTTGCCCCCAATAGCTCCAGGAACGGGCAAAATAGACATTTTCGGCCATTTTGGTTTTTCAGGTTGCCGCATTTAAGTTCAATTATCTCCGGAGCCATTGGGCGCAGAAGAACCGGGTTTTCACTGTTCCCAGCGGCATACACGCGGGGAACAATTGTGTGTATTTCTAGGCATTTTCAGGACCTGAAAGTTTTCAGCCCTGAAGCCACTTTTGACGGACAGAGGAGGTGGAGCCAGCCTGCACATCCAAAACCGCGTTTCTCTCCGATTGGCGGTTCCGGTGCTGCAGCCTTTTGAAATAGGGTTTTGACAGTTACCCCCACTTTTTGGGAAACTTTGGCCCGACGTAGCTCCGGATCCGGTAGTCGTAGAGACTCGCCGTTTTCACAGTGGTGCATGGGGAGGCAACCTCTGTCCGACCCATTTAGTTTCAGGCGTTTTGGCGCTGAAAAATTTCAGGAGCCTGAAAACCAATTTGCGCGTCGGAGCGGGACGAGCCAAGCCGAATAAGCCCAAATTTGGGCGTACCGCGACCTTTGGAAGGGAAGTTATACCGGGTTGAAGGTTGACTTTGACAGTTCTAGAACTGTCAAACTATTTTTCAGACTCGGATAACTCTCGAACCGTGGGTCGTAGAGGGTTCGGGTTTTCTTTGGCGAAGTCGGCTGGCCCCTCCCTACCCGACTAGCGTGCTTCCAGCACCTTTCAGGACCAAGGATTTTTCAGGCCTGAAACCTGCCCCACGGGGTAGATCTCTTCGGGCCGATTCAGGGAAGCCCGAACACGGTGGTATTCGCCTGGATGGTTCCGGAGAAAACCACCAGTAACCAAATTCTGGAGGTCATCCAGGATCGGCAACCGGAATTTTAAACTGGGTTATCTCCGGAACCCGTTGGGCTAGGGTGGCCGTGTTTGGGTTCGTTGGGTTGGGCTCGGCGGGCTCTATCCAGTGACAGTATCGGGCAGACTCTACATAGAGCCGCTCTACAAAAAAATTTTTTGAAAGCGGTTTTTACGACCGGTATTGACTGAAAGGCCTATGTGGAGCTCCTGATGACTGCCTGAGTTCTCCTGGCCTTGATTAGAGTCTTGCTGGAGACTTTTTTTTAAAACAACATAGTTTTAAGGATCTTTTACGGTTTTGTTCTTTTGAACACTAGACATTTTATTTTTATTTATTTTCACCTTATTTAATTCACTTTTCGTCCCTATTGACGACTGTATATTATAAACTTGACACATACCTACAACATGTTCGGCTATAGAACGCCTTCAAAGTCGACCGACGGAGAAAAGTCGCCGTCAGGACCTGGGCCAGCGGCCCCTCAAAGCGTTAGACGCAGTATTGGGGAGTGGGAAGCCACAAATACCGGCCCCACTGCAAATGACACTTTCAGTATGGAAAGGACGTCGCAGGCTGGCCCTGCGAAAATTAAAACTAAGGTTGCCTTGACTCAGGAGAGTAAAGTTGTGACTGCTACCACAGCGAGGAGATCCGTCGAAAGATCCCCACCGCCAAAAGTCAAATATGTGGACCGGACTACAGAGGCTAAGGCCTGCTTGACAAAGACAAAGCTGCACCTGAGCAGCTCTAGAAATACCAAGACAGAGATAAAAACAGCAATCTCTGAAGCCACTGATCGACTTTATCAATTGGTAAAGGAGACTGAAACGGAGCTAAAGCTTGCCAAGCAAAGACTGACAAAGGAAGGTCTGGTAGTGACAGACCCAAAACTAGTAGCCCCAAACACTTTTCCTCCTGAAGAAACAACTAGACTCATACAAAAGATAGAGCAACACACAAAACTCCTAGAAGAGAACAACAAAAAAATGGAGGAGCTCAACAAGAAAATGGACCACCAAAAAGAGTGTCTAGAGAAGGGCACCTATGCGAGTGTGGCCGCAACTCGGGTTGCAAAAACACTGCCAGGGCGCAGTACATTGCACTCAGTCGTGGTCGCCTCCAAGGATGAGACCGAGACGGGCGACGAAGTCCTTAACAGAGTGAGGAAAGCGATAAACGCCAAAGATGAGTGGATCAAAGTGGAAAAGGTGAGGAAAGCTAGGGACAGGAAAGTAATAATCGGTTTAGAAACAGAGGAAGAAAGGCGAAAAATTAAGACCCGACTACAAGAAGAAGGAGTCGACCTCACTGTCGAGGAAGTCAAAAACAAGGACCCGCTTCTGATACTTAAAAACGTCCTTGTCGTAAATACTGATGAAGACATTGTCAGGGCGTTGAGAAGCCTGAACAAAGGTGTTTTTGACGGCCTCGGCAGTGGGGAAGACAGAGTGGAAGTGAAGTATAGGAAGAGGACACGTAACCCTCATGTCGGCCACGTCATCAACAGCGTCTCGCCCACCATCTGGCGACGTGCTCTGGAGATCGGGACCGTGCACATCAAACTTCAGCGAATAAGGGTCGAGGATCAGAGCCCGCTGATCCAATGTACCCGCTGCCTAGGTTTCGGGCACGGTAAGCGGTTCTGTAAAGAGCCGGCGGACCTATGTGGCCACTGTGGCGGTTCACATGTAAGAGCAGAGTGCCCGGACTGGCTCTCAGGCTCACCACCCGCTTGCCGAAACTGCACGAAGTCGAGGATTGAGCACGAAACCCAGCACAATGCCTTTAGCCATGATTGCCCCGTACGGAAAAAATGGGATGACGTGGCCAGATCTACTGTTGCATATTGTTAAGGGCACCCCAGTGGAACATGGCCCCTACGGGGTATTGCAGGCTAACCTCCAACGCAAGAGATTAGCTACCAACGAGCTTCTTATAGAAGCCACGAAGCGTGGCACAGCGGTGGCCCTATTGCAGGAACCGTACGTAGCCGGGGCCAAAGTAATGAAGAGTCACAGGGGCGTTCGGATCTTCCAGAACACTGGCATAGGAGATGGGACTGTTAAAGCTGCAATAGCCGTCTTTAACAACGACCTAGTAGTAAAACAGTACCCGAAACTCACCACTAATAACATCTCAGTGGTGGGAATCCTGACCAGTGCCTGGGAGATCACGCTTGTCTCTATTTACTTTGAGCCAGACCAGCCTATCGAGCCATACTTAGACCATCTCAAGCAAATATGGCTCGTCGTCGGTTCCAAGAACCTGATCGTTGGAGGAGACGCCAATGCAAAGAGCATGTGGTGGGGTAGCCCGGTGGTCGATTCCAGAGGGGAAGAAATGGTTGGAACTCTCGGCGAGCTGAACCTTAACATTCTCAACCGAGGGGAAATTCCGACCTTCGACACTATCCGAGGAGGAAAGCGGTACAGCAGTCACGTGGACATCACCGCTTGCTCCAATGATATCTTGGACCTGATAGACGACTGGAGAGTAGACGAGGGACTCACGAGTTCGGACCACAACGGCATTACTTTTAGGCTCCTCTTGAAAAAATCAAAGGGCATTAGAATCGAGAGAACTACGAGGAAATTTAACACAAAAAAAGCCAATTGGTCCAAATTTAATGAGAAGTTTGGCCAATTGAAAACAGTATATAAATTTACAACAGCCGAAATAGACGAAACTACAAACATGGAACAACTTGACACACTAACAAATAATCTAACAAAAGCAATAGACGAAGCATGCAAGCATTCGATACCATCTAAAAAATTCAAAGAGGAGCTTACCGTGCCGTGGTGGACCGAGAGGCTCGCTGAGTTGAAGAAGAGGGTCGCTACCAAGAAGCGCAGGATTCGCTGTGCCGCCCCAATTCGGAGGTCGAAGGTCGTAGAAGAGTACCTGAAACAGAAAGAAGAGTATGAGATGGAAGTGGCTAAAGCTCAGACCGAGAGTTGGAAGGAGTTCTGTGGAAAGCAGGATAGGGAGGGGGTCTGGGAAGGGATATACAGGATTATAGGTAGGACACAGCGTAGGGAAGAGGATCTGCCATTGGAACGAGACGGAGAGGCATTGGACGCGAGAGGCTCCGTGAAATTCCTAGCGGAAACATTTTATCCGGAAGATCTCTCGGAACGCGACAATGCTTACCACCGATCCGTTCGAACTAAAGCCGAACACGTGAACTGTGGCGAACAAAATGATTTTTGCGACCCACCGTTCACGATGGCAGAACTAAAGAATTCAGTGGAGTCCTTCAATCCAAAGAAAGCACCGGGTTCCGATGGCTTTACAGCCGATATCTGTTGCCGTGCCGTGTATAGTGACCCGGAAACATTCTTAAGGTTCCTCAATAAGTGCCTAGAAAACCATCACTTCCCCACGCCCTGGAAGGAGGCAACGGTGGTGATACTGAGAAAGCCCGGAAAAGACAGCTACTCAACTCCCAAAGCATATAGGCCGATTGGGCTATTGCCTATACTAGGGAAAATCTTCGAAAAGATGCTGGTGGCCCGCCTTAAGTTCTATCTATTACCGAGGATGAGCACCCGCCAGTACGGATTCATGCCACAAAGAAGCACGGAAGACTCCCTCTATGCTCTTATGCAGCACATCCACAGAAAGCTAGCACAAAAAAGGATAGTCACGCTTGTATCCTTAGACATAGAGGGAGCATTCGACAGTGCCTGGTGGCCAGCGATCAGAGTCCGACTGGCGGAAGAAAAATGTCCAATCAACCTCAGGCGGGTCATGGACAGCTACCTCAGTGACCGGAAAGTCTCGATCAGGTACGGTGGGGAAGTATATAGCAAGAGGACAAGCAAGGGCTGCGTCCAGGGCTCAATAGGGGGACCCATATTGTGGAACTTAGTCCTAGACCCTCTCCTAAAAGCTCTGGAAGATGGGGGAAACTACATCCAGGCGTTTGCGGATGATGTTCTCTTGGCTTTCGACGGTGAGACTGCACTGGAGGTGGAGGAACGTGCCAACGCCGCTCTCAGTCATGTTCTGGCGTGGGGTGTCCAGAATAAACTAAAATTTGCTCCGCATAAGACCACCGCTATGGTGATAACCAAAAAATTAAAATATGACACACCACGCCTGAGCATGGGGGGGATCGACATTGGCATGTCAAAAGAAATAAAGCTTCTGGGAGTGACGATAGATGACAAGTTAACATTTAACACCCACGTCTCAATCGTCTGCAGGAGGGCAATCGGGATCTACAAGCGGTTGTGCAGAGCCGCAAGGGTCAGTTGGGGGCTCCACCCGGAGATTATCCGTGTACTGTACGTGGCGGCTATAGAGCCCATAATACTTTACGCTGCCAGCGTTTGGGCACCGGCTGCCAAGAAGCTGGGAGTCATAAAGCAACTTCAGACCGTGCAGCGTGGAATTGCCCAAAAAATGTGCAAGGCATATCGGACGGTCTCCCTGCACTCGGCCCTGCTGCTGACAGGGATGCTCCCGCTCGACCTCCGCGTCCGGGAGGCGGCTGCGCTCTATGAAGCAAGGAGGGGAATACCCCAGCCTGTATTGGGGGACAGGGAGGTGGAGCGGATGTTCCCAGCGCTGGAGGCCCCGCACCCGGCGGAGCAAATGAGCCTGGAGTTTGGAAGCCTGGTAGACGAGGAACAATATAACGACCACAGCAATTTTGCTGTGCGTATCTTTACCGACGGCAGCAAGATTGAGGGCAAGGTTGGAGCGGCACTATCCGTGTGGAATGGTGCCGCCGAAACGAAAACCCTCAAGCTTGCTCTGCCGTCCTACTGCACCGTCTATCAGGCAGAACTGCTGGCTCTGCAAAGAGCAGCAGGGGAGGCGCTCAGGCGAAGTGAAACCACGTTCGGCATCTTCAGCGACTCTATGGCGGCCCTTCAGTCGGTGACCAACTCAAGTTCTCGCCACCCCTTGGCTGTGGAAACCAGAGACGCCTTGCGCCGCTGTAAACTCCAGAACAAGTGCGTCTCGCTGTTCTGGATAAAGGCCCACGCAGGGTTGGAGGGAAACGAGAGAGCCGACCAGCTTGCGAAGGAGGCCGCCCTGAGGTCGAAGAAGAGGCCGGACTATGATCAGTGTCCTGTTTCATACGTTAAGCGAGTAATCCGATCGGAGACGCTTGGCGAGTGGAACGGGAGATATAGATCGGGTGACACAGCGTCGGGCACCAAAATCTTCTTCCCGGATGCTGTGGCGGCATACGGAGTGGTGCGCAGAATCACTCATACGAGCGCAACCACGCAAATCTTGACGGGGCACGGTGGATTCTCCGCATACTTGACACGCTTCAAGTGTAAAGAGAATCCATCGTGCGCCTGCGAACCTGGTGTCGAGGAGTCGGTTCTGCACATACTGTTTGAGTGCCCAATCACCGCGAAAATCCGTTACGAGATAGAGCAGAAGCTCGCTTTGGAGTTGGTTGCACAAAATGCGTCAAATTTGATGATGGGAAAGAAAAGAGAAATGTTTTTAAATTATTGTAAAGAAATAGCTTACATGGTGATCAAAAGAAACAAAACCGTATAAGAAAATATGCTGCTATAATATAGTATGTTATATTAGAGGCTAGCATAGTATGAAACTGTATTATAAATTAAGAAATATGAAATAAATACAATATGTAAAATAGAAATAAGTAAAATAAGATAGATATATTTGTGAGTGCAAAAACAAAAAATGCTCCCCCTACTTTGTAAGATCTGTATAGGTAATAAGAGAAGAAACTGTTAAATAGAATAAGATTATTTATAATAAATCGCTAAATAGATATAAACTAGATTAAGTGTAAATAATGTATTCAAAAGTCACAAATAAAAAATTCTTCACCCTGTTTTATTCCTTAATACCGGATGACAATAAAATAAAGTATAGATAGTTACATAGAATATGATAGCTGGGAATCCCACCCATAACAGATACAAATGAGGATGGATGAGAGAAAGATAAAGTATGCGGAATGAAAGTGCGAGAGGAATAAGTGCGAGAACTGGAATGAATGTAAAGCTGTAGAATAGACTCCGATCATGTTGGAGGTAGAAGTATAAAAAAAAAAAAAAAAAAAAAAAAAAAAAAAAAAAACCCTACCTACCCTACCCTACCTACCCTACCCTACCTACCCTACCCTACCTACCCTACCCTACCTACCCTACCCTACCCACCCTACCCTACCTACCCTACCCTACCTACCCTACCCTACCTACCCTACCCTACCTACCCTACCCTACCTACCCTACCCTACCTACCCTACCCTACCTACCCTACCCTACCTACCCTACCCTACCTACCCTACCCTACCTACCCTACCCTACCTATCCTACCCAACCCTACCTACCCTACCCTATCTACCCTAACCTACCTACCCTAATTTATAATGGTAAAAGTAATAAAGAGATCTGGCTGACCGTAATGACGAAAATATGAAAAAAAGTAAAAAAAAAAGAAAAAAGATAAAAGTATTATATGTCCGTCTCCTGGTTCTAAGCTACTCTCCACCAATTTTCAGTCAAATCGGTTCAGCCGTTCTTGAGTTATAAATAGTGTAACTAACATGACTTTATTTTATATACATAAATAATCGTATCGGTATACGGTGAAAACGTAAATAGGCAATTTTTACGCGCTAATATACTGTAGAGGAAATAAAAGTACTTAATGTTGGCATAGATTTTATATAAAAAGTGGTTAGAACTAAAAATCATTGCAACAATTTTTTATACAGCTACTGTGTCATATTTTTAAGTGTTCTATGTTTGTTTTTATCTCTGATATGAAAGTTTTATTTTAAGGACTTTAATGTATTCCGGGGCCCTGGGGTCACCGACCTTTGGAAAGCGTATGAGGGTCCGAAGCCAACTTGCAGTTTGTGTTTGACACTTCAAATGGAATGCAGCACTAACCGACGTTTATACATTAGTCCTGCAACAAACCCGAGTCAACGCAGGAATATTACAAAATATGGCGAAAAAAATATTTAAACTATATTGTTATTCCATAATAAATCGTTACAAGCTAAAGTACTGTAGAACAGATAAAAATAAACCATTCTGCTTATACACTGAAAGTTACGCTAACCGCGAGCACGAGCGAACCCACGCAACGCAACCTAGCGAGCAATGCGTGCGCTTGATTGCATTCCAAACGGATACGAGCAATTTGTGTTCTATTTACAATCAATATTGACGGACGGATACATAGCCGCCGCATGGAATCGACAATGAACATGTTTCACGGGACTTTTTCATTCATTCAGTCATTCAGGATAATTATGGTTCATTTATTTTTAGTGTGCTTTGTAGATACAGGAATTAAGAGAAGCAGGAATTGGAAGAAGGGTAACCAAAGGGTACTAGTACTACTAAATGTACAGTCTTTTCTAAAGATATACCTGTAGGTAGATAAATGTATAAAAATCGGCTATCGGCGGCTCGAGTTGGACTCGCGCACGAAGGGTTCCGTACCCAGGGTGGCGTCAAACTATATTTGCATGAGGACACCTTTTAATTTTCAACTTATTTTTATTTTTTGGTATTTTTCCTTTGTTTGAGCTATTAGACCTTCAAGGTTAAGCTTGACGAGGTCTGTCCGTGGATGGGTAACCATTTTCAACATACCGAGTTTCCTCCGTGCCTCGGAAAGCTCGTTAAGCCGTTGGTCCCAGCTGTCATTTGAAGATCTTTGACAGTCGTTACGGGTAAAAGCTTGAGATCTAACACCAGTCTTGCCAAGGGGTACCGTGTTACCCAGTTACTGGGTTGTGGAGGTCAGATAGGCAGTCGCTTCACGTAAAACACTGGTACTCAGCTGAATCCGGTAAGGCTGGAAGCCGACCCTAATATAAAAAAGGGAAAAGGCTAGGCAGATTGACAGCGTTTTGATAAATTTACATAAGCTTAGATAGATTTTCAAATCACGGTGACAGTAACAATATCCTATTTACTCGACTGTTTATTGCCGTGAAAGTGAATATTCAAATGATATCATCAGTATTCACAATTCGATTCCCTCCATGTTCGCACTAAGGCCGTCAGGTGGACCATTGTCCAAGCTAATATAAGACTATAAAAAAGACAATTTCTACGGTTTCCTTCACTGTTTTAAATCAATAAGTCATAAACATATATTTTACTGTATGAAGTTGGATTATAAACACAGGTAAACAAACCTGAATTTATATCGGATCCAATGGTCGTAAAGTTTAAAAGAACTTGGCATACAATGCAAGTACCTCTGTTTATCAAAACTGCAATGCCAGGGCATTTTCATGTTTAATTTTAACGAACAAATTTCTTCTGGATTATTCTTTAATATTCCTGCTCCAATTCTTGGGTTAGCTGTTTGTATTCGTAGAAAAATAAATTATAAGCACTCCAATTCCCAGGTACTAAAATTCTGTTTAGTGTTAACAACTGTTACATAGGAAAACTAGATTGTATCAAAATGACCAGATAGTAGAACTTCTTTTTTGTTCCCATTAATATTTGCGTTTTTAAAGCCAGTCTCAACTCTGGCATACAATGTAGGTCCCAAACACAAAACTGCGAAATGACGTGATGCGAATTCGCAACGCAGAAAATAGCTAAGCAACAAGCTCGTAAATTTTACGATGCGACGTCGCACCACAGTTTTGCGTTTAGGCCCTTAATCATTATCCCTAATGTAGTTCTTGTTATAATCTAGCATTGTTAGCATGAAAATGATGATAAAATACTACAACTAAAGTCAAACAGACGCAATACAATATATTGCACGTGCCAACTGCCATAGATCCTCTAAACCCAATTACAGAGAAAAACTATATCCAGAGGCTAGAAACGAACGATGGCGGTGTGACCCGCCGCTATCATTTACATTAGCAATGGAAGTTATCAGCCGGTGCCAACACAAAGAAAATATCCCGTCGCCGACCTACATAGCAAACAAATGGTAAATAACGCATCAATTGCTTCCGCACTTGATATGATTGCTTTCCCATTGAACCCATAAAAAACCTATGCATTTTAAACCAACCATTCTTGTTATAATAATTGAAACATGCATTAAAAATTCCAACATATGGGCTTTTGACTGAATTCCCAATAATTGGGTCGATTGGGAATAATTTCCCATCAATGGAACTTCGATTGGATTCGCTCGATGTGAAACTGTATGGTGCGTCGTTATGGAGTTTTTGACCGCTAAGCCGTTTTCCAACTGCTTGGAGCTATGTAGATTTTGGTTACAGCAGGTAGTTTAACAGTTATGAAATAAAATATGAATCGATGTGCTGGAAAATTTAAGGTCATCAATATAAGTAGCACTTACTTCTAATAACTATATTGTTATTCTTCATGGATATTTTTGTGGCCCTTGTTTACAGATAGTACCGAACTGTCAGCGATGGACAAAAGTTTCTCAGGGGAACTATAAATAAGAATGCCACAAAACACCCTCTTGACGGATGATTTGAATGTTTCTGTTTTGTGTGTTTGAAGTCTGTCACTGCTGTTACCGATTTATTTATTGATTAAAACTTCATGTACAATGTTGATAAATAGGCGGATTTAAAGCAGCAAGGCATTCTCTACACTGGTTCCTTCCTTTGGTGGTTTTTTGGGTTCTTCCTGGTTGGTTGTTTGGTTGGTTCCTTGTTGCGTGAGGTTGACTGACACCTGTGGGTTAATAATTAAACAACAGTGGTAGGCGTACAAAATAAAAAATATGAACAATAATAAATTCAGAAATGTACATAAATTAACTAACTAATAAAATCAATCATCAATACATATAATAAATCTGTAGAATTATTGAGTTTGTACATCGAAAATATTACTAAAAAAAATAGCCAAGATGTTAAAGGATAACTAGAAAACTTTTGGTAGGTATGTAGGTAGGGTAGGGTAGGCAGTTGACAGGCGCAAAGCCGCGGGCACAGCTAGTATGTTCTAAAATAATAGACTAATAAGTATTATAATAATAACCAAATTCTAAATAACACCGTTCAAAACATAATAACTTTTTGGGGGCCGAGTTACCCACGTCCGTAGGAGTATACCCTTTGATTCCCTATACGTGGTCCCCGGGTGGTGCAAATCAGGTGACACTAACTGGTTGTAGGTTTCGACCGCAGACTTGTGACCGTACTGGGCAAAGACGTACCGCCAAGCAGCCAAACCGTGTTCCGATTACGATGCTCGGTGTAACCAATTAGAGGAGCTAGTTGGATTGAGACAGCTGTTCTACTGCAGGCAGACCAGCCTGACCCGCGCTTTTATGGACGTGTCGGGAGACTAGTCGCGGAGGTTAGCGGGATCCGAGGCACGGTGCGCCGCTGGCCGACCGCGGTTTTAAGGATTTAAGGAAATATCAAAATTTGTATGTCGTTTATGTGGCAAACACTTTTTCTTTCTTTCAGGTAGTTGGGGCCCAAGTAGTGTGCAAGCCACACATGAAAGGCTGCCCCGCCAACTGTCAAAAAATACCGGAGTGCACCATCGCGCTGGTTAGGGACCAGATGGGGAGGGCCCGATAGACATTCCGCGGGGGCTCGGACGTCCCCGCAGTCTCCAGACTAGTGCCCCAACGATGACGTCCTTTCGGTGCGTGTTTGTAGGTTAGCAGCATGGAACCTCGTCCCACTTTCTTCTCCTGTCCTCCATTCACTCCTCTATAATGATAATATCAAGGAAAAATAATACTGGATTAAAACAGTGGCTGCACCCTGTCCCCCACAAAGTGCACCTCAGCAACATTAGAGGTCTGCACTCAGCAGAGGCTGAGAAACCATTTAATTTCCTTACGGAGGTTCAGATAGCGAGTCCGTCATACGTATCGTACGTATCTTACCCAGGGTTTACCCTGGATCACAATGTTAAAACGCGCACGGGTGTGTGTATTTACGCCTGTGACGACACTTGCTATCGACGTCTCCGTAACCTTCATGACTCCAGAGTACCGGGACTGTCTACAAAAAATTACCATCTTATATATATACCTACATTATTGGCAATAAATGATTCCGATTCTGTTGTGAGATGCTTGTCCAACGCACGGGCTACCGGACCGCAGATACGGTCTCTCCGTAACACCATGGTAGAGCGTTTGAAACTGTCCTTGCAGGCAGTCTCCGAATGGGGGATCAGGTTTTATGCTGCTAAAACCCAGACGTGTCTTTTATCCGCTGAAAAGAGCCAATTTCACCCGGCTCCAACATTCTGAGAAGTGACCGTGCACATAACGGACCATCTTGAGCTTCTTGGCGTTACGTTGACATAGACTCTCAATTTGTATCACAGCTACTCAACTTGTATCAAACGCAAGTTTGATCAAGCATGGAGTACTGTTCTCATCTCTGGGACGGATCTGCCAAATACAGCTTGATGCACTAGAGTCGATCGAAAAGCGGGCCAAGAGGCTCATCATTAATGAGGCACTGGTCAATTCAACGCTCCGGAGCCTTGAACATCGTCGCCGAATTGCCAGCATGTCGGTTTTTATCGGTTACATTTCGGGGTGTGTGTAATGGAATTGCAGGATCCAATCCTAATTCAGGATCTAATTCCACTTAACCCGTTTGGTCATCGGAGAACCAGACGTACGGCGATGCACCAACGGTACATGGTGGACCTCCCACCCATAAGCACTAAACGTTTTAGAATCACTTTTATTATGTATACAGCTAAGGAGTGGAATTCCCTGCCGGAGTCTGTGTTTCCCGACAGCTACAATCCTAGGGGTCTTTTAGTCAAGAGTGAAAAGGTTATTTCTAGGCAAGCGTGCTTTACCGTCGACCACTTCATCACTCACTATCAAGTGAGATAGTGGTCAAGCGAAAGTCTATACATAATAAAAAAAACTTTGACGAAGACTAAGCTATTTATGAGAGGACAAATATAGCTCCTTACAAAAATATTTATTCGCGACATTCAGAGATTAGCATACTTTCATGTAAGTTGCAATTAGCATACTTTCATGTAAGTTTCAGCCCTGTGGATTTGAAGATTTGGTCAATTATAGGCGCAATTAGTATACTTTCTGCAAGTTCCAACCCTGCGGTTTGAAGCTTTTTCTAGGTGCAATTCGCATACTTGCATTCAAGTTTCAGCCCTGAGGATTTGAAGCTTTTTAAATCAATTATAGGCACAATTAGCATACTTTCATGCAAGTTTCAGCTCTGTAGATACGAAGCTTTTTCAGTCTATTATAGGTGCAATTAGTATACTTTCATGCGAGTTTCAGCCCTGTAGATAAGAAGCCTATTCAATCAATTATAGGTGCAATTAGCATACTTTCATGCAAGTTTCAGCTCTGTAGATACGAAGCTTTTTCAGTCTATTATAGGTGCAATTAGTATACTTTCATGCGAGTTTCAGCCCTGTAGATACGAAGCCTATTCAATCAATTATAGGTGCAATTAGCATACTTTCATGCAAGTTTTTCAGCCCTGTGGGTTTGAACTTTTTTCAATCAATCTGCCTTTTCCCAAGTATTTTAGGTCGGCTTCCAGTCTAACCGGATGTACCTATATAGTTGAATACCAGTATTCAACATAGAGCTACTTTTTATTTGCAGTTTTATGAGAGACGAGCTTAACAATATGGTGTTTATCCACAATGAATTGTAGTTGTACACTAATTGGTTAAGGAATAAGACCAAAGGTTTGAAAACACGAATTTTCTTCAAACTATAAAACACAAAGTAATTTAACTTTCAATATTCCAACAAGCAATATCAATAATAAATAAACAAACTTCTAAAGTCCACTCAATTAACACCCAACAACATAGTACCAATAATCCTTTCCCCGAGACCTTTACCGCCCGATTAGGTACCTATTCAGCCCGTACCTGTAAACACGCACGTGGCAGGTACCTACGCGTCATCCTTAAGCTAAACGGCCACTATCTGTAAAATCATATTTTGAATTAAAACGAAAAAGAAAAACTGCGAAATAATCAAAAATCGATGCTGTTTATCAACTATAAAGTACTAGCTTTTGTCAGCAGTTTCGCCCGCGTAATAGTCGAAATTATCCCCAATGATGTTTTTGGTTTCATGGGAAAACCTTCAGAAGGCGCCTTTTGACAACGAGGTGTGGGATTTTTACCCTTTAACTCAATAAGACCACCCCGAAACCCCATCTGTGCAAAGCCTGTGAGGGTACATACCTAGGGAGACTGAAAAAGCGTCTTCCCTGAGTCCCAAAGGAACCTAAACAGATTAAAGTGTTCCCCATATCCTATGTGCTAATCCAGGTTATAAACTATCTGTGTGCCAAATTTCATCCAGATCTGTTTTGTAGTTTTTGCGTGAAAGAGTAACAAACATCCATCCATCCATCCAAACTTTCGCATTTATATTATTCTATATAGTATATACATTGTTATATTTCGCATATATATATATAATAGGAAGTAGGATTAGCAGGATAGGCCCGCGTAGCCTAGCCGAGTTTCCGGTGACAAAAAAAGTATCTAATTGCGCACTTGCATTTTTTGTATGCATTGTTAGTTTATATAAATGACTTAATATTATAAGAAATAGTTTTGTAAATATATATTTTTTTTTATTTTATTATAAATAGATTTGTTAATATAACTATTTGGGAAACAGATACTTACTTTTTTGCCAGAATCTCTCGATAGTAAAACAAACACGGTACTGCTTAAACAGATCGATAGAGTTTTTTTTGCTGGTTACGATGACATCAAAAACAAAAATTGTCAGTTAGTGGCGTTTTCGCTTATGGACGGCAGCTACTGCCTCCGGGAATAAACACCTCATTGTCTATGTCAAGAGAAACGGTCCAATTTGTCCCTGCGTTTCTGTCAACCCTTTTTATCTATGAGATATGTAGTGTTAAAAGAAAACGGTTTTGCTCTCTATATTTTTATTCTGTTCACGATTTCGTTCGCGAAGATTTGGTTTGGATGATTCAATAATAGTCGGTTTTGAATAATTCTGGGTAAGTGGCTCGTGGGTAAATAAAATTCTAGAAATATTTAGGTCAAAATGCGCTGGTCATATGGATAAGTTAGGCAAATACACTTAGGGGAAATTCTAAAAACTTTCTCGGCCGAAAATGGTAAAGAACTTAGATACTGTAAAGCCAACCTACATATTACTAATATTATAAGTGCTATAGTTTGAATCGATGGATGGATATATGTTTGTTACTCAATCATGCCAGAACGGCTGAACGGATCTGGATGAAATTTGGCACAGAAATTGAATACAGTCTGGAATATCACATAGGATACTTTTTATCCCGAGAGTATGTTCCCTTGGGTTGATTTTCAACAATCTTCGAAAATAAGCTAGAGGTGCACCTATAGGTCACCGTGTCCACTTGGCCTACCTACTTAATCAATATCAATATCCTAAGATAAAACTTAAAAACTTAGCGCTATTTTATAGTTTTAATTTAAATTAGTAGTCAAACAGTACCACTTCATCTTAATTCAAAACTTAACCCTCCTTGTAACTAGTTTGTTCTATGTTAGTTAATCTAAGAATTACTGCTGTTCTTATCTTATTTTATAACACGTTTAAGAAATGAAAAACTTATTTTATAACGTTATCTTCTGGATGCAGCTTGTTAACTCTTTTATGCATAAAACTTAAAAAAAATACTAGAATTTTATTAACTGCATTCAGTGAACATAGAAAGTAAGGGCTCTCAGTAGCAATAGACAAAAATGCTAATTGTTTTTGATAGAAATAGTTATATATGTATAGCATAAGCGTAATCATCAGTACTTTTAACGTTCCCGCTGCTGAGACACAAGCCTCCACTCTGTGAAAGGGAATGGGCCTGAATCTACAACGCGGGCACATGTCTGTCACATGTCTTCGTTCTTGGACATGCAGGTATCCTCAATTTTTTTCTTCACCTTTTTTATTGCTTTAATATAGAACATATTTTTAGGGTTCCGTACCCAAAGGGTTAAAACGGGACCCTATTAGTAAGACTCCGCGGTCCGTCTTTCTGTCTGTATGTCTGTCCGTCTATCACCAGGCTGTATCTCATGAATCGTAATAACTAGACAGTTGAAATTTTCACAGATGACGTATTTCTGTTGCCGCTATAACAACAAACACTAAAAACAGAATAAAACAAATATTTAAGTTGGGCTCCCACACAACAAACGTGTTCTTTGCCGTTTTTTTGTGATAATGGTACGGAACCCTTCGTGCGCGAGTCCGACTCGCACTTGGCTGGTTTTTTTTTATTAATTTGCGTCGTCCCATCTTCGTATAGATAGTTCAACTCGCATGTGTGCGTGCGCTTGTAATTACACAATATGCATTTGTGTGGCATTGACGCGGCAGCCGTCATCCGAGAAAACAATCACCCACACATAGTCCCGCGCGCAAAGATCAGATGAGCTATCTGTAGAGTTGTTGCGTCGCTCTTTTATGCTTTAATAAGCAATTGTGTTTAATAAAGGAGATTTCGAGAATTCTAGCCTCTAGAAGACGCAAAAAAATTATATAATTCCTTCTTGTATAATTTTACTGCATATTATTACTTTAAAACTGTAACCGCAGCTCTTGGCCATAAGTTTTTCTTAGAATTTATACTTAAAAGCGCTTCTTCATTCCATACAGCTGTACAAAGAGATACTAAAAGAAAAATGGCGTCTAGTTAGATGAACGTAGTGGAAAATTGTCCTCGCTGCAGCATTCGCTATATCATGCTTAAAATACAGGACTTGTTTGTGTAATAACTAGGAGATTTGCCCAGGATTTACTTGGCAAAATAATAGTACTCGTATACCTTAAGTAAGTAATATGAAGCAGCAGAAAAATATTATTAGTGTTACTGATATTGAAATGCATTATTTATTGATTATCCTCATATTTTATTATCCACATTTGCGAAGGAAAAGTTTCTTTATATCTTTGATGACACTTTTTCTAAGATCATAAAGTAATTTCCTATCAAGTAAGTTATCATAAAGTTTGCATTTATTCCAACGACAACAAACTTAATAAAAATGCAAATGTAAAAAAAAAAATAGGAGGAAATACATGGAACAATAGAACAAATGATTGCAGAACTAATTGAGGATTATTTCCTGCTAGATTGAACCCGCATCTTTGCTTCAGTGGCCTATCATTCAGGAATCGAGCATTTTCTAAGACAACAAAAAAAACCCTAAGACAGCTTCCCTCAATGAAATAAAAAACTTTTTCATACCCCCATCTCGGAAAGAATCTGAGCTCTTCGATATCTGAGTGCAAAAGCCGTTTTTATCCGCTAGAGGATAAAGTAAATTGAATTTAGAACATCGTGTGCACTAAGTTTGTGAATAAAAAACATCATTAAACCTATTCACTTCTACCTCCATGGTGCCGAATTTATCATAAAACCTTTTTTTAATTTGTTTTTATTTTATTTTACTCTTTGAGTTTTGTTACCTTTACTATGAAAATACGCGTTTTAAGGATCGTCAGATCTTGATCATATTTAAATGCGACCACATAAGAAGCACCATGTTTCAAATAAAAAAAGAATAATTAAATTCGGTACACCTAGTAAAAGGTCTTAGGTAACATACATAAAAAGAAATACAGTTGAATTGAGAACCTCCTCCTTTTTGAAATCGGTTAATAAAGGAGATTGTCCATACACAGGCCCCTTATGAGGTATCGTGGATGCGATTTATATATTATCCTATAAATCGACTTAATTTTTGGTGTTTTCTTGTGCCTTTATATGCACGGGACGGAACAGGAGATCATATTATTTCACTTTGCATATGTATGCACCTTATTTCATTGTAATAAGATTAAATTTCTAAAACCGAAAGCTAGTTACATCTCGTGAACTTGGGTCACTAAATAAAAAATGTTTTCTAATTATGAAAGTATTTTTTTTCTACAATATACAACAAAAATCATTAAGGCACAAGTTTTTTAAGATGCCCAAGTTCCCTTACAAAATGAGCAATCTCCTTTCATAATCAAATATGTACTGCCAGAGATTAATTTATGGAAACACACATTCAATCAATTAATTTTATAGTGCTTTTACCCGCGGCTTCACTCGCAGTGAAGCCATTTTTTTTTTTTTTTTTAAATAAAATGTATCCTATGTTACTTCTAATACCTCCAAAAATATATGTACAAAGTTTCATGATGATCGGTTCAGTAGTTTTTGCGTGAAAGCGTAACAAACAAACTTACATTCACATTTATAATATTAAGTATACGAGTAGATATCATACAACACTTTTGTAACTGGTAATAGGTAGTAAGAACCTTGAAATAACCCTTTGGTAGTGAGAAAAGTACAAACAAAACTTCCCCTATATATTAGTACAATGATAAATCACGGTGCAGTCTATTTTTATGACGGAAACTTCACAGAAAATCGCCTTTTATAAGACTCTTGAGGGGAAACTAATATGATTTAAACGGTTCCAATTTGTAAGGAATGTGAAAAAATCTGCTTTCGTGTGGAAAAGGCATTGTTTTTATTTCACACGTCTTTTACAACAATATATCAAGATATTGTTAGTAAGGGAATAATAATATAAACATTTTGTATATTATGTAGACGACAATTTAAAAAATATGTTGCAGAATGCAACTTAAGGGCGTGCCACCGTTTTAGTGCCGTAAAACGGTTACTACCTAAATCATACTCCTTAGAATGGTTAGGTTAAAAGGTTTGAAAAAAGAAAAAGGAATTATTGATTCATGTATATTATTTTTGAAACATGGTTTTTCATGTAACTAATAGCATAGCTTTAAAAAAAATTAACAACACGATATGTTTTCGCTACTTTTGCATACTCCAAAGTGCAGGTGTATAGGCACTTAGGACACTCCAGCATGTGTGCCATATTTTGCAAAGGGGCACCGCACTCACACTGGGTATCAGACGGCTCTATAAAACCCCATCTTGCCAAATTTTATTTCCAGCGGCCTACTTAGAGGGAGCTCGTGGCTAAATAATAACAGCCGCACGGGTCGATTTCAAGGTTAAGCAACGCTTGACGAGGTCGGTCCGTGGATGGGTGACCATTTTCAACATACCGAGTTTCCTCCGTGCCTCGGAAAGCACGTTAAGCTGTTGGTCCCGGCTGTCATTTGAAGATCTTTGACAGTCGTTACGGGTAGTCAGAAGCTTGAGATCTGACACCAGTCTTGCCAAGGGGTGCCGTGTTACCCAGTTACTGGGTTGTGAAGGTCAGATAGGCAGTCGCTCCACGTAAAACACTAGTGCTCAGCTGAATCCGGTAAGACTGGAAGCCGACCCCAATATAGTTGGAAAAAGGCTTGGCAGATTGATTTGCAGCGGCCTACTTGGGTGCGCAAACGGGCCTTATATATACGTTCTTATATACGTCTTAAAATTCGTGTACAATTTTGGCCTCAATCGAGTTTTTTCACATTAAAGCTACAAGTAACTGCCAGACTGGTAACATATATATATTTACAGCCATTACGTATATCTAGTATCTACTTACCAACTTTTCAGGAAAGTTTCCTGAACTGAAATGACGGGGGCAAAATTTACCGCCACAATGTTATCATGGCCGACATAGTGGACGACTGCATTCTGGGATTGGACTGCATGCGAAAACATCGCTGAGAGCTTGACGTTTATCAAGGAGTGTGGCTCAGAGGAATTCTTCATGGAAGGTGCATCATCGGGAGTGGTGTACTGCCTGGAGAAGGTTATTCTTCGTCCAAGTTCAGAAACAATCGTACAAGTTTGTCTATCAAGAAATTCTGGTCAGGAAAACCGTTGTGTACTTATAGAAGGATTAGATAACGATGCCTCATGGAAGATTGCACGCACCTTAGAGAGGGGTACTAGTGTTTCATCGGTACATGCACGAAATACAAGTGACAAGGATCTGAAAGGCACAATGTTAGGCACTTGTGAAGGACTGGTTTGAGTGGGCGCGTCTGAGTCCAAGGAGTCAAGAAAATCTGGTCCAGATGTTTGGAATTCGAAAAGCTGTGACCTTGGGCTAGTAATTTCACAAACTGATTTGTATTTGTTAGCAATACACGAACTTTTAACAGCTTTTTTTTAAGCAATCTAGGATTCGCAGACGATATTGTACTCTTTGCAGAAAGTGCATCAGAACTAGAAGCTACAGTAAAAGAAATACAAGCGGTTAGCCAGGCAATTGGCTTGCAACTGAACACAACAAAAATAATAACAAACAATAAAAAACGGTCCTCTGAAATATGTTAAAGAGTACATATATCTAGGCAAGCTAATAACTTTCAAAAGATCTAGACACCGAGATGAACTGAACAGACATACGAACATGGCCTTGAACAAATTTTGGAGACTTAAAGAAGTTCTTAAATCAAAGATTCTTGAAAGACTAAAGAAAAAGTCCGGCTCGTGTATGTTGCCTTCTCTTTCTTATGCATCACAAACATGGATATTCAACAGACACACTAGTAATAAGATACAAACCACCCAAAGAACCATGGAGCGGAGCACTCTAAACATAAAATTGAAACATAAAAGGTCAAATGTATATGAGAAGGAGTCTGCCGGAGTCTGTGTTTCCCGATAGCTACAATCTAGGGGTCTTTAAGTCAAGAGTGAATAGGTTACTTCTAGGCAAGCGTGCTTCACCGTCGACCACATCATCGCTTACCATCAGGTGAGATAGTGGCCAAGCGCGAGCCTATTTACAATAAAAAAAAAAAAAAAAAAGAGAAATACAACTTAAGTTTTAGATGCTCTACAGCACTGTTAAAAAAACTTAAATGGAAATGGGCTGGGCATCTTGCACGTATGAACAGTGGTAGATGGACAAAAATGATAACCACCTGGAAAGGGCCATCAGGAAAGAGAAAAAGAGGTAGAATAACGGAGACATGGCTCGACGAAATACTGAAAACAGTGGGCAATAACTGGATGGAAATAGCAATACATAGAGATAAATGTAGAAAAATGGAGGAGGCCTTTACTCTAAAGAAGGGTCCTTATTAATAATGATTTATTTTGCATGTAATAATGTTTTTTATTTTTGTTTTATTAATTTTAATTCGTGTTGGTTTAATAATAAATTTTAAAATTCTCGAATTGTATTAAATATCAAATTAAGTATTTTTTACTAAGGAATCTCAAGGCTTCATTATTATTATTATATTGTTTGTAAAAAAAATTTTTGGTACAAGACACGATGAAAAAGAACATAGAAAGAGATTATATTCGCACAATTTTTTTGTAGTGGTTCTTCAGGTACTATATAAAACAATTCACAGAACACGAAAGGTCCGATCACTTGCCCGTATATATAGAAATTAATTCCCGGTATACCAATGTTTACCTTCAATAATATTATAAGATTTATGTCAACCAGCAATGGTTCCGCTGGGCGTTTATTATCGACTCCGATTAAATCTATCATGCGGCAAGCGAATGTAATTGAACAATAAAATTGGGTATATTGTGTTGGTTAACTATTCGATATATAAATCTACGTGGCGTTATCTTTTGTAGCAATGGTTGGTCGTTATTGGAACTGATCGAGGGATAGGGATAGGTACAGATTCATGTGTTAATTGGGTATCCCTGACACTTCTAATATAGGTTTAGCGTAGACAATAAGGGCGAATTTCACCAATGAAACTAGTCGCGATTAGTTCTACTAAACTCAGTTTACGCAAATACAGCGTTCTGATTGGTTAAGACCACTGAGAAACTACCAATCAGAACGCTACTTATTTTTTGTGGTTGGTTTGCTCTTGGCTCTAGTCTAGGTCAGAGGTGACAAAGACAGAGTCGACGATAGAGTGAGCTCACCCAGAAGAAGCCTGTTCACTCTAACTTTAAAGAGGTTCGGGTTGAATGCGTTCGGAAACACAGACATAGGTAGTGATTTCCATTCCTTCGCTGTGCGCATTAAGAAGGATGTTTGGAAGCGCTTGGTGCGAATTGGTGGAATTGCAACAAGGTAATCATGGTAATTTGTTGTGCGTCTAGATGTGCGATGGTAGATGGGGGCTGGTGGGATGAGGTCGTGGAGTTCTTGAGCACACTCACCGAAGTATAGTCTGTAGAAGACCGACAAGCATGCAACCTTGCGGCGATGAGCCAAGCTGTGAAGCTTGGCATCCACCAGTTCAACATCGCCAATGAGCCTCTTTGCTCTGCTTTCCACCGAGTCAAGCGCGGCAACCTGATACTTAGCTGAGCCATCCCAAAGGTGACTGCAATACTCCATGCAGGTTCGGACTTGCGCTTTGTATAGGGTTAAAATCTGTCCAGGTGTTAAGTATCGCTTCAATCTATTTAGGATGTCCAGTTTATTGGTCGCAATTTGGGGTTTGTACTCAATAGAGGCGCCGAAGTTGAGACTGGATGTCAACTCCATGCCTAGGAGCTCGAGCCGATCAGTCACAGGAACAGACCAGTACCGAAAAGTAGGCGCTTGATCGAAAAGACTCATTTTGGTGGTAAAATGACACGCCTGTATTTTGGTGGCGTTAAGGGGAGACCAGATTGTCATCACCCCACTGGGAGACAAGGCTTAAGGTCAAATTTACCCGCTCGACAATAGCCTCTCTCAAGGAACGAACTTCATCCATGCTGGTTTTTGCGCTGGACAAGTATCTCTCTGAAACAGTACCTGTCATCTGTGCAGCCAACAATACCAGGCTGAAGTAGGTCATTGATGTGCAGCAGGAAAAGAGTTGCAGAGAGAACAGACCCCTGAGGAACTACGGCATCAGTCAATGACTTCCCGGATCGACCCGCATTTGCATAAACTGAGTTTAGTTGAAATAATCGCGATTAGTTTTATTGGTGAAATCGAAATGATGCAGGTACTGAAACCATTTTAGAACTGCTTCCTTCAACGAATTTTCTTATAAACTTACCTTCGAAATATAAAAAAAACACCGCTGTATTTCCTGACGAGCTAGGCAGAAAGAAACTTTAGTATCTACCTGTACTCACTCTTGCCATGTTTAAATCAGCGACCCTGAAAAAACATATCTTGCATTACACACATACGTATAATCTACATAACTATACAATAAAAATAAGTTCAAAAACTAAAACCTGAGTGTTGGCGCGTTTAGTGGACTGTACCCGAAAATAATTAGGGGAGGATGCACAAACCTTTTCTGGAACCGCGTGGTAGCGTCTTCGTGGCACTGAAACACTTCACCAGGGTTCAAGGGCAGCTGGGCTTCAAATTACTGTCATCACACGTTAAACACAAACACAAATTGTTGATTATAGTTTTATTACACGCGAAACCGCGGTATTTCCAAAGTTATCAATATTTTTCCACGGAGCGAGGCAACGCCATATGCGTACGCGATGCGGTTCAATTCGGAAGTCATCTCCAAACAAAATGACGGGGTATATCTTCCTATTCACTCGCGAGGATGTGCGGAAAAGGGATAGGTATAGGAAACAGCGGATGTCAATCATATTTTGCAAGTTGGCGCAACCATTCCCCCCGGGTTTGAAGGGTTACCTTCGAAAAACAATAAGCGAAACTAATCAAAACTAAATTCAGGTGTAACCTCTAACTGCTAACCTATTCCTAAACTAAATATATATAAAACGCTACCATAACTACTTAACTAAGTTGAAACCTGCTGCTGATTAGGCAGAGGACAGAGGCGAATAACCGGACGTAAATACGAACCGGTTGCGGTTTTAATTCTTACTATACGCGTTACTCCCTTTGAATCCGGGAAAACTTCCTCCACTATACCTAGAGGCCAGTGTAGGGGGGGCACAGACTGGGTTCGTTGGAGTATTCCACTTTTGACGCGACTGCAGCGTGTGCAAATAATCTGTTCTCCAACGCCTCCAAAACGATTGAACTAATCTATCCAAAAGAGTGTGACGCTTTAGGAGATGCAGTCTGTCTTCATCGACATCCATAGCGGGCAAATACTTAAGAGGAGTCATGTTTAAAAAGTGAGCTGGCGTTAAAGCTAAAGACTCCGACGGGTCACTAGATAGAGTTCGACACAGTGGACGAGTATTCATTACTGCCTCTATCTGAGCGAGTACAGTACTCAGCTCCTCATAAGAGAGAATCTGTACGCCTACAACGCGGAACAGATGCGACTTGAGGGACTTAATATTAGCCTCCCAATTGCCACCAAAGTGACTAGCAGCGGGCGTATTAAAATGCCATTCAATACGATTTTCGGCCAAAACATGCGCGAATTCACTCTGATAATACCTTGACCGCAAGAATGCGTGTAACTCCGAAATACTACGGCGAGCACCAACGTAATTAGTACCATTGTCCGAATATAAACGTTCGACGGGGCCACGGCGCGACAGAAAACGCTTAAACGCGGACATAAAACATTGCGTACTTAAATCACCGGTCAATTCTATATGAACCGCACGAGTCGTCATACAAATAAATAAACAAACGTAAGCCTTTGTGGAGCGTACACCACGACCACGGGCAATAGTTACTCTAAACGGGCCGGCGAAGTCGGTGCCGGTGTGTACGAAAGGTTTAGCGGATTGAACAACACGGCAAGAGCGATGATCGGCCATTTCAGGCTCGATAAAACGCGGGCGAAGCTTAAAACAGGGCACACATTTGTGCACTCTAGCACGAATCAAATTGCGAGCGGAAAGTATCCAGTACTTCTGTCTAAGGATAGACATCAACAAGTCCGGACCTGCGTGACAATTCACCTTATGATGATAATCTACAATCAAATCTAAAATATGGTCCTTACGGGGTAAAACTACTGGATGCTTTCGTTCAAATCCTAAATCTGAATTTCTCAAACGACCACCTACTCGAATGAGACCATCCTGCAAAAAAGATTTCAAATGTTGGATTGCGCGACTACAAGGTTGGTTGGACTCTAAATTTTTAAATTCGGATGCTAAGTAAAGTCTCTGCAATTCACGAAGCACGACTGACTCAGCTTTATCCAGATCAGCGGCGGTTATATTACAGCGTGTGGGTAACAGTTTTATAAAACGACAAACATACACCACACAACGTAAAAGTCTCGACCAAGACGAGACGCGATTAGACAACGATAAAATTATCGACTCTTCACGTGGAACCGAAACTACCAGCGAATGCTTCTTCTCCTCGGGTGGTTCTGAAAAGGCAGCTGGGTTAAAGGGCTTAACCGGCCATTCCTCAAGCACACAATGAATCCAAGACGGAACGCAGAACCACAGCGGATGATCTAGAAATTGTGAATGTAGCAATCCACGGGAGAGACAATCGGCGGGATTATCTGTGCCAGCGACGTGAAAGAGATTTTGTGGTGGTAATTCGGACTGAATTTTAGCCACCCTATTAGCGACGACTGTGTCCCAGCGATGGGGTGAAGAATGTGCCCAACACAAAGCTACAGTAGAATCAGAAAAACCCATAATTCTATCAATAACAATGCGGTGCCTACAAGCATTGACAATAGAGCTGATTAATTGCACTAACAAAAGTATAGCGCACAGCTCCAGGCGCGCCAGAGAAATGGTCTTGCGAGGGGAAACCTTAGATTTAGCGCTTATAAGACTAACCGAGACCTTATCAGCATTCAAAACGTGAAAATAAACTACTCCCCCTTAAGCCCTTTCACTGGCGTCTGCGAAGCCTACAACAGTAACTATACTCTCTGACAATATACCAACATGGCGCGAATTTTTTATTTTATTGAGCAATGGAAGTTCCTGGCGAAAGCGAGCCCACAATTTTACAATATCGTCGGGTGCGGGGTCGTCCCAATCACTATTGGAAAGCCAAAGCTCCTTTATAAGCAACTTGGCATATAAAACGACGGGAGCTACAAATCCCATAACATCCCAAATACGTGCTACACATGACAGGATAATGCGCTTAGTACAAATTTGCGGCGTCGAACTAACTTTAAGACTGAACATGTCAGACGCGGGTGACCAACTTAAGCCTAGAACCTTGTGCATATCATCACCATCAAATTCCTTCACCGAAGATAGTTGATGTGACAGTGGAATCGAATCTAGGACGGTCTGCGAGTTACTTGTCCACTTCACAAGATCAAACTGACCGGCTTTCATAAGACATATTACTTGAGCGGCGGTCTCAACGGCCTCTGCCTCGCTGGCTATACTATAGACAAAGTCATCCATGTACAGCCCAGTCTCAATAGTATCTTTCGCTTTCGGGAATCTTTCGCCCTCATCAGCGGCCAATTGTTTGATAGTGCGAAGCGCATGGAAAGAACTCGACTTCAGCCCAAAACAAACACGATTAAACTCGTAAACTTTCAAAGGTTCTTGAGGCGAAAATCTATACAAAAAACGTTGATACCTGCGGTCGCATTCGCGAATACCAATAGAAAGAAACATTTGCCTTATGTCGGCGGAGAGCGCGACAGCAAACAAGCGGAAATTTACAATAATGTCAAATAAGTTAACTTGTAGGTTTTGACCACAATACAAAATATCATTGAGCGATACAGAAGTGCTAGTCTTAGCACTGCCGTCCAAAACCACGCGAAGCTTGGTAGTAAGCTTATCTTCTCTAACAACTCCGTGGTGCGGGATGATGTAAGATGGATGATCGCGAGTCTCGTCAGTCTCGGCGGTGGGCGCAAGTGAGGTGTATCCTTTATCTAGGTATTCGATAACGACCTCATCATAGGTTTGCTTCAACTTCAGAGATGCTTGCATCTTACGCTCTAAACAAGAAAAGCGATTTTTAGCGGAAGCGTAGGAGTCACCGAGCGAAAAAATATCCCCCTTGAATGGGAGCGCGACAACGTATCGACCATTATTATCTCGAGTAGTCGTGCGACAATAAATCTCCTCAGCCACCTTATCATCAGGGCTTAGGATAGGCGGGAAATTGACCTCTTCAATTTCCCAGAACCTGCGGATGGTAGACTTCAGCGGCGGCTCAACAGTGCAGCAGTGTGACAGTCGAGTAGCTATCTAAATTTGCGGGTGCGGAACCAATAATAACAAAACCTAGAACTGTTTCTAGGGCGTGCGGTGCGGGATACGACGAATGACCTTGAATCTTACGAGATAACTGGAGGTGCGGGAGAATCGATGCGCCGATCAACATATCGACGTCTCCAGGGACACCATAAGATTCATCTGCCAACGGTAGCTCTTTAAATTTTGCCAATAAGACGTGTCAACCGAGACAGTGGGCAATTGTTCCGTAATTTTATCTACGACAAGCGAATCCAAATCTAGGCTCTGGTGCTGGACATACTGCATAATAAACTGGCCCTGCCAAATATTACTGGCTCCTCCATCAAATCATGTCACAGGCTGGGGTCATCGTGCAGAGGTCCCACGCGCAGCAGGCCAGTATTGGTGAGGTTCTCCAATTTGGACCACAAGTCTGCGGTCTGGAGGGCGAAGTCCGCGTTGAGGGGCTCCATGGTTACAGTCAAGGAATTCTTGACCAGGACAAGACAAGCTGCTTTTGGTACGGCGCGCTTGCACTTCGGGATGCAGGCATGCTGGACTCAGGACGGGATAATCATCGTCAGATCTCCTGACGGAGCACGGCACAAAGTTTCTTCCTTGGAGGAACTCAATCCCTTGGTGGCGAAGTACCCGAAGAAGACTGGGGAATCAACTGCTGCAGCAAGAAGCAGGACAGGTATCGAAGTGCGTAGAAATTAGTAATATATTTACACTATTTACACGAGTTACACGAGTTACACGAGTTACACGATTTACACGATTTACACGATATGCACTATTTACATTATTTATTCTACACTATTTACACTTACTTAGTTGTGTTTGGGGCGACATAATTTATGTAAACATTACATTTCTATATAACACATCTACCCCCAAATTTTTTTTTTTTTTTTGTTTTATGTTTTTGTTAAATGTTTGTGAGGGTATAAGCACAGTAAAATGAATTGTTTATTTTTGTCAATACGTTTTGAATTTATAAATGTCACTGTCGTCCGTCCGTCAGACAAAAATATATAATCTCGTGCTAATGTGACGTCAAATTCCGCTGTCCAATGTTTGTTTTGTTTTGTCAATTGCGTCTTGTTCTTGCTAAATGTAACTTTGTCTATTATCTTTTCGTTCCATGTTTGTTTTGTGTTTTGTCAACTTATTTTCGTTATTGCATTAATGTAATAATTTTAAGTATCGTTTCTTTCGTTTGTATTTAATTTTTTATTTCGTATTTGTAATGTTTCTCTTTTATGTTGTTATATAAGTTGTAGTGGTATTTATGTACATTAACTAGTGCGGCTGGTGGGTGGTGCACAGATGGTGGCGTCGGTATTTTTTTTTTTTTTTTTTTTTTTAAGTATTTATATTATTTTAATTGTATGTCGTCCAACGATGATTCTTTTCACTCGGCCGTTGAATCCGTTATCTCTTCCGCTAATACAAGTTTGACTATCACCCTTGGTGACTTTGTGCGTCGGAGCTTTGATCGACAAAATGCAAGTTTATTTAATGTCTGTCATATTAATGCACAGAGTGTGCCAAGTCACTACAGTGATTTGTTCGATACTTTTTCTGACGCCAATGTCCACGCCGTGCTGATTTCGGAGAGTTGGCTCAAACCTCATCTCCTCTCTACCATCTACCCTCTTCCCGGTTTTATTCTAATCCGTAACGACAGAATTGGAAAGGGAGGAGGTGGTGTCGCCATCTATCTCCGTAGTGAATTCCCTTTCAAAATCATTGCCTCTTCTCCTTCACCCTATAGTGCTTCTGCTGAGTACCTCTTTCTGGAAGTCTATGTCAAAGGTGTCAAGACCCTACTTGGTGTAGTCTACTGTCCGCCCGCCGTTGACTACTTTTCCAACCTTGAATTGGCACTGGAATCGATAGGGTCAGAGTATGCACATTGTGTCGTCATGGGAGATTTCAACACTGACCTTAGTCATCCATCCCCTCGTTCCTATAAACTCCTTCACATCATTAAGTCCGTTAGTCTTCATGTTCTACCTCTGCAGCCCACTCATCTCAATGCCTCAGGCGATGATACGTGGCTCGACTTAATCCTTACGTCCACTCCTTCACTTGTTTCCTCTCATGGTCAGTGTCCTGCACCTGGCTTTTCCCACCATGACCTCATTTTCCTGTCATATGTCTTAAAACCACCTAAATCCCTCCCTAAAGTTCTGCACATACGTTGTTTTGCACGTATGGATGTTGAGAAGCTGCGTCAGGATGCGTCGGAACTTGATTGGGGTCATCTTGCAGCGGCAATTGGGGTTGACGACAAACTGCGTATCTTTAATCGGACGATCCTTGCCCTCTACGACAGACATGCTCCTGTAAAGAGAGTGAAGCTTAGGCGTCCACCTGCTCCATGGTTGACGACGGAGGTACGTATGGCGATGAGACGTAGGGATCGGGCCTTTCGTAAATTTAAAAAGGTTCGCTGTGAAGAAAACAAGAACCTCTTTAGAGCTGCAAGAAATCGGTGTAATCAGATGATACGCAACGCCAAACGCCGCCATATTCTCGAAAACATTTCTGCCTCTTCTCCTGCCGATATCTGGAAATTCCTCGGCACTCTCGGTATCGGTAGGAATCCTCATATGGATTTCCCCAAGACGATTGGTCTGGATGAAATCAACCGTCACTTCACAACCACTTGCCATTTGGATCCCCAAATCTTGTCTCAGACGGTTGATTCCATTACTAGCCTACCCAGTCCTATCATAGAACCATTTCGCTTTTCTCCAGCCACCGAGGATGAAATTAAAAAGATGATCCTGTCCATAAAATCTAAGGCTGTGGGCCATGATGACATTAGTCGTTACATGGTCTCCTTGATTCTGGACTGTCTTCTCTCACCTATTACCCATATCATCAATTTCTCTCTCGATTCCGGTCAATTCCCAACCCTGTGGGGTATGGCCTACGTGCGTCCACTTCCTAAAATTTCAAATCCCTCCTTACCTAGTCATTTTCGTCCAATTTCCATTCTCCCGTTCCTATCCAAAGTGCTCGAAGCTTGCGTTCACAAGCAGTTTTCGGGGTTTATACACAGAAACAACCTTATAAGCTCATTCCAGTCTGGTTTCAGACCTGGCCACAGTACTGCCTCCGCACTCCTTAAAGTGACTGGCGACGTTAGAGAGGCAATGGAGAATACTAAGGTCACTGTACTAGTATTAATTGATTTCTCCAATGCCTTTAATGCTGTTAGTCATGATATACTCCTATCTATCCTCTCCCATCTTATGGTTTCTTCCGAGGCGCTGGAATGGTTCTCCTCTTATCTTCGGGGACGTCAGCAGTCGGTTCGTGTCGATGAGACTTCGTCGAATTGGCGTGTTCTGGGTGCTGGTGTTCCACAGGGCGGTATTCTATCTCCATTATTATTCTCCATCTTCATTAATTTTATAACTCACTGTCTTCAGTGTTCGTATCATCTTTATGCCGATGATCTCCAACTATATACAGCGGTGCGGATCGAAGATTTATCTGACGCCATAGAGGATGTGAACCGGGACTTGAATGCTATCAAAGATTGGTCTGACAGATTTGGGGTGTCCGTAAACCCCACAAAATGTCAGGCCATCATAATTGGAAGCTCGCGCATGATGGGTAGAGTGGCGGTTGGCTCTCTTCCCCCGATCATTTTCAATGGTTCCGTCATTCCCATTAGCCCTAGTGTGAAAGATCTCGGTTTGCATCTTGACTCGACACTTAGCTGGCAAAGCCAGGTGTCCAGTGTCAGTCAGAGAGTCAGCGGTACTTTGCGATCCTTGTATCGTTTGAGGAGGTTCTTGCCTGCTAAAACGAAAACTATGCTTGTGCAGACTTTAATTTTCCCAGTGCTCGACTATGGGGACGTGTGCTACTTTGACTTGAACGCGGTCTTACTGGATAAACTAGATAGGCTCTTGAACAACTGTATTAGATTCATATTTAACCTCAGAAAGTATGACCATGTGTCGAACTACAGGTCTGAGCTAAAATGGTTGCCGATTCGCCAGAGAAGAAGTTTACGCGCTTTGACCACGCTTTTCTCCCTACTAAATTCTCACACCGCTCCTTCCTATCTTATGTCAAAATTTCAATATCTTTGTTCTTCACATGCTCGGAATCTGCGTTCTTCCAATAATCTCCTCTTGCTTTGTCCTTCTCATACTACTGATTTTGTTCACTCTTCCTTCAATGTTCAGTCCATTCTGCTCTGGAACGCGCTTCCTCCCGAGATCAGGACGGCTACAAGTCGGCTTGCATTCAAGCGGAAATTGCGGATTTATTTTCAACTCAATTAAGGAGAGTCATCTCACCTTCTTCTTTTCTGTTACTTCATAAATATATATATTTATATAAGTATATATATTTATATAAGTATATATTATATTCAATATATATGTACGTTTATTTTACCTATCTTAGTATGTTAATAACAACTTTTTTTTTTCTTTTTTAAATTGTTTAAGCAATGCACCTGCCATGTTATCTCGTCACCACCCATGGTTGACTGGTAGAGAATGCCTAAGGCATTAAGTCCGCCTTTGTACCTTTTGTGCATGAAGTCTAAATAAATAAATAAATAAATAAATCCATATCAAAACAAATATCGGAATTAAAACGTGATGCGAATTTAATTTTAATCGAACCATGAATGGTTGATTTTAAACCACCGAACCCCTTAACTACTGAGCAGGCTGGCCGGTTATTAATATCAAGCCCAAGGCGTTGACAACAATTATGAGTTAAGAAATTACTCTGCGAAGCGCAATCTAACAACGCTCGAACAAGACACGGATTACCTAAAGCATCCTGAACAACAACGTGAGCGGTCGCGAGCAATACGGTAGTACACGCACGGCTTGCGGACATCGAACACAACGTGACGTCGCTTACGGCGTCCTGCGAGCGGGCAACGTCGCGCGCTGGCTGCGGCTGCGGCGTGTCCCCGCTTGATAAACTAACTGTGCTCACATTGAATGCGGCATTATTAGGACGTTTCTCCTTGTGTAGTAAAGTGTGGTGCTTTGAAGGGCACTTACGACAAATTTGACTACTATTACAAGCCGTAACCCGATGCTTGTCACTTAGGCAGTTAAAACACAAATTGTTATCGCGAACAAACTTATAACGTTCATAAGGTGTAAATTTTAAGAAACCAGAACACTTGTACAATTGCGAATGTTGACTATTGCACAAAGAGCAAATAGATTGTACAGGTGCAGTATTCACATACGTATGTGTCGACTTTTGTGACTTCGAAGGCGCATCCGTTCGACGGTCGTATTTAGTGACTACTTTCTTCGTAACTTCATGGTTTGACGAAGTGCGTTGTAATATTTTAATATGGTCGCGTACAAAACATTCTAAATCATTGAATTTCGGCAGTTTACTACTGCGATGGTTCATTTCAAATAAACGAACAGTTTCCCTATCTAATTTCTTTAAACCCAAATACAAAAACAAAAAGTCGCAGAGGTCATCGACCTTTAGGTTTTTTACTGCGCGAACAGATGATGCAAAAGTATCTAAAAACCCCTCTAAATTGTGTTCATTACAAACCGTAATATTTTTCAATTCGAATAACTGATCTAAATATGCGGTAGCTACTAATCTTTTGTCTTCGTATTTCGACTTTAAAGTTTTGAATATTAATGTATAATTTTCGGCACTAAAAGTAATGCCGGCACAAACAGTTTTAGCTTTACCAGTTAACTTTTCAACCAGATAGTATAATTTTTCATGATCTGTCAAAGAGACATTCTTATCTATAGTGTTTTCAAAACTATCTATAAACAGATTCCAATTGCGAATATCACCGTTAAATTCAGGTATCTGAATGGGCGGTAATTTAGGTCGATCGCGAGTGTGGTTTGCCTGGCTCTGATGGACAGACGGCATCTCCAAGCTTCTCGCAACACGTTTGATGCGACAGAACAAATCATCGAACGACGCCAAAGCTTGATAACTTACAGCGTAATCTGGATTTAATTCTATCCCTAAAACATTAATATCATGAATTACGGATTCAAATTCCGTGCGCAAACTATCCAAGTTTTCTACAGAACATAAGAACGAATCTCTAACAGCTAGATCAGCTGTTTTGAGTGTATTATCACAAATAGATTGCACGCGTGAAAACAGCATGTCTCTTTTAGCATATAAAAGTTTCAATTGAACTTTGTTGTCCTTTGGAGGCATCGTAAATAACTATTATACACTATCAATGCGGTAAACAAACAAAATAAAGTTATTTTTACTGATAAGCGATAAAGAACAGTGACGCGGACAATAACTAATAAAAGTGGGTAGGCAGTTAGAAACGAACTGCGCGTGAAATAAACGAACCGTAGGTACTTTTAAATCAATTCTTATTCACCCACTAGGTTGTCTCTGTTTCTGATACTTACAAATACTTGACTTCCGAATGAATAACTAGTACTAGCGATCTATAGCTGCGTATGTATTACAGGTATTGTTTACTTACGCAGGCAATAGATGAACAATATGCGAAAAAAACAACGAATTTTGTTAGGTATAAAACTGCGGTGCGTTTATTCCCAAATGGAATAAATACTAAATACTAAACTACAACAAATATGTAGATACCTAATTCAAATTCAAATATCGAACTATCCGGCTCGAAGGACCAAAAAAAATGTTGGCGCGTTTAGTGGACTGTATATGCGGTGCGAAACAAAACGATTGACAAACGCTTGATGATAGGTAATTCGAATTGCGGGGTTGATGGACAATAGAGTTCAACCCGAAAATAATTAGTAGAGGATGCACAAACCTCTTCTGGAACCGCGTGGTAGCGTCTTCGTGGCACTGAAACACTTCACCAGGGTTCAAGGGCAGCTGGGCTTCAAATTACTGTCATCACACGTTAAA
The DNA here is from genome assembly GCA_947562075.1 of Orthosia gracilis. Taxonomy (NCBI): domain Eukaryota; kingdom Metazoa; phylum Arthropoda; class Insecta; order Lepidoptera; family Noctuidae; genus Orthosia; species Orthosia gracilis. The sequence goes on from OX387274.1 coordinate 19,789,202, forward strand.
CACAAACACAAATTGTTGATTATAGTTTTATTACACGCGAAACCGCGGTAATTTCAAAGTTATCAATATTTTTTCCACGGAGCGAGGCAACGCCATATGCGTACGCGATGCGGTTCAATTCGGAAGTCATCTCCAAACAAAATGACGGGCATATCTTCCTATTCACTCGCGAGGATGTGCGGAAAAGGGATAGGTATAGGAAACAGCGGATGTCAATCATATTTTGCAAGTTGGCGCAACCACCGAGTACTGAAAAATCACGCTCTAAAAAGTATGAAACAAGAAAATTATACTCATCTGAAATTTTTATGTACAAACTATTCGATGTGTATCGGGTATTAAATAAACAATTTTCGTGTGATCAATAATTTATTGTATTTCATACATATTCAGAGTATAACCGTGGTCGTATGCTACCTACGATACATTCTGCAAAGTACCATGTATGACGTCACATAGCTATAGGGTACCAGCGATTAAACAAGACGCTATCAACGACACCATATTTGTCAAATTATTAAAAGTCATTTAGAAGTTATGAGGGAACTGATGAACATACATACATACTGGTCAAAAACGTACCCTTCCCTTTTGCTTCGCCGTAGTCGGGTAAAAACTGAAATAATTTAACCATCTACAGTTAAAAAATAAACCCAGGTACAACACCAATAAAAAGTATTTATATACTCTAAGTCACAAAATGTAAATTCAGGTACTAAAGTACAAAATTCTAAACAGTTCTCGCCTCGAAGGTGTCAAGCAGTAAAAAGGGTAAGAATTTCAAGGAGCCTACATTTCCTCTAGTCATCGCCTGTGATAAAATGTACCCTCGTATTCTACTGAAAACAAAAATTTGCCCAAGAATTTATTGGTGTTAATTAATTGACACTGAAACATTTCAGGAAGTCGATACAAACGTGATAAACGGAAAACCTGGTAGATAAGTGTTATTGTTCGATAAAAAAGGGGGAAGTAAGTCTCTATCAATAGAGAATCTGATCGAGATCGACTAATCTAAGAGCGTTAATCTTTCTACTTCCTACTAAACCTACTTTATACGAGCAATTCATGTATATATATAATCTGAATTTCGGAAACGGCTCCAACGATTTTCATGTAATTTAGTGTTGTTATCGGGGGCGATAAATCTATCTAGCTAGTTTTCATTTTCAGAAAAGTCGTTTTCCTTATTTTCACCCGAGCAGAGCTCGGTCGCCCAGGTACTAATATAATAAATGCGTCAGTTCGGATGGATGAATGTATGTTTGTTACTGGATGAAATTAGGCACAGAGATAGATTATAGTCTGGAATAGTACACAATGTTCTCTTGAATAAGAAAACACTTATCACGTGGACGAAGCCACTGGGAGAAGTTAGAATAAAATAATTACAAAACTTAGTTTTTTAAAGGTATCCAAGATAGGTAAGATTTTCACAAAGGATGAGAACAGGACAGGATTTGCGTGAGTTTTTTTTAAGTACAAAGAGTAGGTAATCTCGTAAAAAGTTAAATATATTGCATGTGAATTTGTTATGTAGTAATGAACTTAAATAAAGGCTGTTATTATATTTAAAGTCATTCAGTTGAAGCATGAAATAGCCAAGTCAGAGGCCTGTGTCGTGTCCAGAGGCGGCTTAATTAACTCTGATACCAGAGATGGCCACATACTCACACGTAAATAAGAAGATAATATTTTATCTCAATATTTAGTAAGTTTTATCCTAATAAAAGCTCATTAAAGCAACTAAAACTGTACTTTAAAATAAACTCTACCTTATACAATTATTTTAGCAATTCCTCATCCTGCAACACGTTGCTCAAACATCTTGTGTAGGCGTGTTCAACCTGTAAATTGCGTTAGGTATTTATAATAATATTTGTATTCCCTATCATTTACCGATTCAGAGGAATCGTGTTCATGTTCATTTTCAACATTCTATATTACACGAATCTATACACGTGTGTCTTAGTATATTGAATAACTGTACCAGAATATTAATTTCCATTGAAGCCTGATTCTATAGTTAGGTCCATACATATAAAGACGTACCTTTAGTAGATAGTAGATACAAAGGCAGCAACATTATTTAGTAATTAATTATTTATTTATTTATATATTTATATACACTTTATTGTACACCATAATATACAAGAAAGAAAGAAACTTAATACTAAAACATACAATGGGCGGCCTTATCGCATTCCGCGATCTCTTCCAGGCAACCTGGAATGGACAGAGATTACCTGGACATGACAACAAGATACTAACCAGGATTTACCCAGGATGTTACTTTTTCACGGTTAATGTTGATGATTTAATAATCAATATTATAAAGGCGAAAGTTTGTGAGTGTGTGTGTATTTGTGTATTTGTTACTTCTTCATGCTCAAACGGCTGGACGGATCTCGATGAAATTTGGCACAGAGATAGATTGTAGCCGTCTAGGATACTTTTTATCCCGGTAATATATCTATGAATGTGTAATGAATATGTTCCATAATTTTAGACATCCACGCGGGCGAAGCCGCTAGCAGAAGCTGGTCTTGTAATACAAAACAAGAATTAATAAATCATTTGAATCAGGTTTTGTATAGTCATTATTGTATTCAGTAAGTATATACCAGGTTCTGCCGAACTTAAGTTCTTAGATTTTATTTTGAGTCTAAGGAAATAATAGAGGATAGGATGAAGGAATTATGGTGGATATAACGTTTTGGCCGAACAATCCCATGATCCCTCAGTTTCTAATCAGTTCCTCCGATATCCGTTATCCCAAATAACTCGAGTTACTAACTATTTCGGGTCAAGATTTTCAGGAAACCGGGTACCTAAGTGAATCTGGCGTTGGTTTTCAGGAATGTTGAATGGGATGACCCAAGACAGTTTAACAAGATATAATTAATTCGATACATTGTTAATCAAAATCAAAAATAAAATCAAAATCATATTTATTTTTCTTCCACAAATAACATTTATCAACTAAAATCTCAAAAACGGAAAAATAATAATAATGATATGCCACATAGTTATTTGCGGGAGATTGGTGCCTGAGCTAAGCCGTAACCTGTATTTCAGGACACCATAGACTCCCCCCTACAGGAAAAAAAAATAGAAAACAATAATAGTAATTATACATATCATCAAAAACTACTACTATGGATTGATAATTCTTAGCAAAAGTTAAATTTTTATGTTACAAACAAGCAAACAGTTCTGTTAATTGTAAGGTTTTATTTCTTTTTTTATTTGTTTTAATCAATTACTACTGAAGATCTTGTGTTTAAATAATAACAGTGACACGGGTTAATCTTCGAGGTTAACACTCGCCGAGGGCGGTCCTTGGATGGGTTACCATTATCCATTACACACCGATATAGTTCTCGCCAAACTTCTGGGCCGCCCTGGAGTTGGCTTTCCGATACGCAAGGCACGGATCGGTGCTGTTTCTAACACGTTTTTATTAGCTTGGTATGTATGTATTGATGTAACAGAATCTTTGAACGTGATTTTCATCACCTTCAAAAAATCGGATTAATTTAAAAAAAGATGCACACTTATCAAGGACCGATGAAACGTCTATAAGTCTAAACACAATTAGGATACATTGTTTATTTATAAGTATTTTCTTCATCACAGTCGGTTAGCTATTCGATATATCTTATACCTGTGGCATACTTAGCATTAAGGAGTTCCAGTGATCATCTGCGGTCTTCTTCATCAGTTCCATTTCACCAAATGACACTATCTCGGTGTAAATGATTGCATTGTTGATGAAAATATACAAATCGCTTAAAATATATATGCTTATAATGTTTGAGGAGTTCCCTCGTTTTCTCTGGCATGCCATCATTAGAACCCGGTTTACTTATCATGGTACCACCCTTGGAATACCTCCTTTCCAACAAAAAAAGAATCATCAAATCGGTTCCTAAACGATGAAGATATCCCGATCCGCGAACACACATAAAAAAAGAATATCTGTATATACGGTCGAATTGAGAAAACTCAACCTTTTTTGAAGTCGGTTAAAAAAAAAAATGTCGTTGACACCTATCTGCCAATGTATTCTAATATTTCAAAACGATACGAAAAAATGTAAAGGTACTGTCGCTAACAAGATCAAAGCAAACGTATCGCGGTAAGGGGCGTCCTTGACAGTTTAACTTGGCATTCAGTAATGAGTTAATATCTCATAAACGCGTGGACCGATTTACATGTTTTAAACGGATAAAATAGTTCTACGCCTATACCTTTCATTTGATATCAAAATTATCAAAATATCTCCATAAACAAAAAATCATGTTTTCAAGTTACGTAATTATACTTTTTGGTACAAGTCGGATCAATGACGTTTTTCTTTGTTATCTGGGGGATACTTTAGTCAATAATTGCTATCATAAATATTGATATAACTGTATAATTTGTGGCCCATTTATTACAATAACGAATTCCAGCCACTGTGACGCTTCCGCTGCTATTTGAATAATTATCATTAATAATAATAACATTTAAATAGGTAACTAGTTCCACCTAATTGAACTAAATCGCTCGTGCACAAATAAAATAATGAATAATAACAGAGTCATATATATAAATCCATCCATATTAATATTATAAATGTGAAAGTACTTACATCTGTCTGTCTGTTTTGTTTCCTTCCAATCTGGGCACACGGGTAAACCACGCCCTTCACATTTTTATCCCGAGCGTATGTTCACTTTGGAGAATTTCCCGGCGGGTGAAGCCAGAGGCAGAAACAAGTATAATATTATAAACTCATTTACATTGGACAATATATTTAGCATGTACCTACTAACTTATATTTTCATTTTCCTATCTGTCATATTGGGGTATTTCAAGCATATTGTTACATAATGAGACTTATCAAACAAAATATTTTAATTCCTGTATTTTATTTTTATTGTTATATTTGTTAAAAAAGCGCCATGAAACATTATCGAACAAATTTACCACTATCTCATGGATTGGACATTTCCGTAAACGAACATTACGGGAATTGGACATTTTGGGAATTGGACATTCTGAACCTGAACGGTAATATTATCGTCAAACCTATTTAGTTAGATAAAGTACGGAGCTAAATTCATTATTAAACATCATCAGTACGTTCATGGTTTTAATATAGGTCAATTTGTTGAACGAGTTTGCCCACTTGTCCTAGCCACTAATTGGCTCGATAAAAAGTATCCTGCCTGCTTATAGGTAAGTTAAACCTACATTTACCTCACGCCACACTTGACCACACTACTAAGCAACTTTTCCGAATGGACGGTAGAAACGATTATTATTAAATTTAAATTGTTGACGTTCAAAAGTGCCACTTATTGGCCTATTGAAATAAATAATTTGACTTTGATTCAGATTATTTCTTCTAAAATCATCATCGATCATTTTTTCTAAAATTTTAAGGTAATTAACCATTTATTTATTTATTATTATCCCTTGTGCTTTTTGCTTAAATCTTTCTTTTTCCCGTAGTTAGGGTATAAAATATAGTATGCAACTCTTGAATAAAACGGATTTATATCGAGGACCATGAATCACTCGCGTCGCTCAGGATTCTAACACGTGAATCACTCGATATGCTCGTGATTCAATTATCATGAATCACTTCCTACGGTCGTGATTCAGTTTTTAGAATCCTTCACTTGTTCGTGATTCATCAATGGCCCTCGCTTTAAATCCGTCCTTTATTCACTAGTTGCATAATATACTAATGTCACTCGAATTTGCCGCCATACAAAAAAAAAACACGCGCGTCGAGGACGTTAATATCAATACATTACAAGTTATAAGTAACTTTTAATATGCCTGAGTCGAGGTTTAGTCGAGTTTAAAAACTATTTAGAATATAGATAGAATATATATATTTTAGAAAGGAGACTCCCGAGGTACAGATGGAAGACACCTTTATAATTATTTATAGGGCTTTGGGAGGAATTCCCCCTATACCCTATTTCTACCGATAGCAAAATGACTACTAATTCCACCTTAATTAAAATCCTCAAACCACAAGCTCTGCAAAAGACCACCGAATCTGATGTTCAAAGAAAATTCAAGCTCTCAAAATTTTCAAAGTACGTCAAATTTCTCGGTACAAAATCCTCTTCTGAAGAACGGTTAGACTGCTACAGCATGAAGTGATTAATAAACAAATGTGCTGTAAACCCTCGTGTAGCGGGTTTCCGAGCTAATCCCGCACTCCGGGACTAATCAGGACATCGCTACGAGATTATTAATTAACACATAGACAGTTATATTTTGCGTGTTTGTTGGTTATTTAGTCGTATTTTAGTTTGTAACGCAGTGTGGTATCTAACTTTCATTTAGAAAATTGTTGTAATTTTCATTTAAAAAATTGAAAAGTTTTAATAAGCCTATGAAATTACCGTTTTATAACACTGGGTTTTGGAACTTTGAATTCTAAATTCAAATAAATTTTATGTTAAGGCATCTTATTCCTTTATCAAACATAGTTAGTAATTTGCATCTTTGGGTCGTTTTGTTTTTTTTTTCTGTAATATTGCTAATAGGCATTAATAAAAAAAACATGTTTTCGCTCTCTGATGTAAATATACCAGAGAGTGATAACCCGAATTTCAGAAAAGCAACAGAACATTCTCTTCTCTCGTAAAACTAACCATAATTACAACGTTTTAAGAAATCGGTATAACTTGGTCCTTGATCTGAAATGTGTGGGTAATTTATGTATGGATATGCGTGTCTCTAATGTGTGTTTATGAGATTTATAGTTTGAACAGACTCCAATCAAAAATCATTCTGACTTTAAAATGAAGTAATTACGAACATGCAAAAATAATTTATGACTACTCTATACAATACAATATGACAATTTAAACTATTCGATTGAGTATGCTTAAATTTTCAAAATCGCTACGGTCACTCTAACGTTCTGTCACAATGCAAACTCAACCTATCCCAGGATTCTCGCACGTTTTTCGTCCTTGTTCCTTATGATCGTTTAACCGCTCAGGCCCGGCTGGTACCAATTGGTACCATTTATTGGTATAAATTGCAAAATGCCGCTCCTGAGAGGTTAAGTTATCCAAGTCAAGAAACCAGGAAACCCTTATTTTATTAATTTTGTTACAATATTTATCATACTTTTGATGTTGCAGTCGAGTAAAAGGGCCCCCAAGAAATTTTGAAACGGGGCCCCTTTATGCCTTACTACGCCACTGCTTCTTCTTCTTTTTTATTAATTCAAATATAGTCTCAAATAATTTAGACAGCTCTGACAAGGGACATAATTGCCCAGAATAATAAAATGATCTCCGTTTTTACAAGCACTTCGGTGACATCACAGACAGTAGGCCTGTGATCCAGCAAGTGGGTAAATTAAACGGCTGATGATGTTGATGATTGCGGTGACATTAAAATGAATGCCCAAATAAAAACGCACTGTTGGATTTTCAACACTACTATGAAGGCTTATTTAGCCGTTTAGTCTATTTAGCTGTTGAATTGTGTGAGTAAAAAGAGGCATTCCAGCCTATGAAAAAGCAAAGATTAAGCTTATTCCATAAATCTCTAAATAGACTATAACAAAATCTCACTTTCTGCGTCTATCGATGTCATTTCTGTTTCTGTGGTAACTTCTTCTTAACCACGTATCGGATTTTGATACGATTTCACTCATAGAAATAGCGATAAAAGAGGAAGGTTTGTTGTACATTTAGTGTGTCCCGTGCGAGCCGGGGCGGGTCGCTAGTTACGATATAAAACATATACCTCATAGGCATCGTAAGCACTTGTTTAGTATACAAAACTACACATTGAAGTGTAGTTAGTTTGTGTGAGATATAAATAAAACCTCACATAGAAGTGTCACTAAAATTCGCTTATTACACCAGCAATTAATCCCATGCCCTTAATTACAACAGGTTTTATTTATATCGCACACAAAAACCTAGTTTTAAACACGTCTTAGAAGTGCGAGATACATTGCCAAGTGTTGCAAGCGCGGTCAGAAGTATTTTTAAAAAAGTTCATTGGAATTACAAATACTTAGCCGGACTTAAGCTGTTGCACAAGATGCATGGAGTTAAGAAGTTTCCACGATGTGGAACAACCTGTACGAGTTTGTTGTGTATCAATTATTTTATTTTCTTTGTGAGGTATGGGTTTTTAATGGGTTAGATAAATGATAGTGAGATTTCGATACTGATTTTCATCTGGCCAGCCTTTTTAGGGTTCCGTACCCGAAGGGTCCAAACGGAACCCCATTGCTGTCACTCACGTGTCCGTCTGTCCTTATGCCCGTCTGTACCTCTGTCCGTATGTTCGTCTGTCTGTCTGTCCGTCGTCTGTCACACGGGTTTTAAGGGCAAACGGTTGGAGCTAGTCTTAAAATTTTCACAGTAAATGTTACAACTCAGCCATATAAACTGTCAAAAAATATTTTAAAATGCTTTTAGGGTAGGTTAAACCCATACAAGAAAAAGGGGGTGCGAAGAAAAAAAAATGATATAGCCCATCGATTGGGGTAAAGCTGTTTAGAGCTTGTTGAGTAGATAAATACTGTTTTTTGTTGTAAAAAATATTGGTAAACAAAGGAATAAGGAGCCACCAGAGTCAGCTTTTTTTTACAAAATTTTGTTCCGAAGAATTTTCTAACTTCCCTTGATCTATGAACTTCAAATTTGGTGATAATTTTTATTGTTACAAATATTTTGAATGATAAATCAGATTTTTTCACTGAAATTCTTTCATATTTCCTATTACAACAAACTTAATTTTGCGGTCTGGTACGAAACCGTAAATGTGCGAAGTCCGATACGCTCTTGGCCGGTTTTTTTGTGTTAACTCCGGCTACCAGTCTAACGGGATGCTGATATACCAGTTCTTTTCATGGTTCGATTCCTATCTTGCCTCCACGGTACAGCAACATAATATACAATATCTTATTTAAAATCATCATCCTCATATTATTCAAATGGTGATGAACTTTACTGGAAGACTTTCAATAGTAAAAAAATTAAAAATGATTACTCAATTCAAACTTAGTTGTACATATCTACTACGGTACCAATTTTTTATCATGCAGTTTTGTTATAACCACGTTTTATTTATAGAACACCTCTAATCACTTCTGAAATATAATCGAACCTTGTTCCGAACTAAGTTAGTGGAGCCGTCAAGCTGCAGAGCCTACAGATAGTCAAGTAAGTCCAGCACTTTGATTGATGAGGCGGTCCCGCTGTAAATCAATAGGATATGTTGGTTCGACTGTTTGACAATACCTACATAGAGTTGATGATACCATACCAAACCACACAAAAAACATTTGAAAAGGGTACGCTGACGAGAGCGGGGTCCAAGCTTCATATAGTTAAGGCTCCAGAGACAGGAACCTCCTAACAAAGCGAACGGTATTGAGAAAGAGGACTAGGTACTGCCTTCTGTGTCATATTACTCCACCTCGATGTTTTATTTTGTCACACAGATTATCATCTTTCTTTAAAGTTTTCTTTAGAGTTGTTTAGATACTTTAATGCGGTTGATCGTACATTGGCTGAATATTTTAACAACAATTTGATATATTATTTGAAAGAACGTGGGTTATAAACCAAAAATTAATAGGATCATAAAAATAAGCTCACACACGTGTCACGACTTAAAACAAGCAACTTCAAAGAGATTTATGCTTTAATTTCTTTGTTTTATATGCAGCCTAAGCTCTATTTTTTAAACAAAATAATAAATCTTATTTAATGTATTCATTTATTTAAGGATACCAGACCAATTAATAGGTAGGTATGTATGCACGTATTCTCTTCACTAATATGTTAGGGCCCATATTAAATAAAACAAATACACAGCAATTTATTTCATATACTTACCATACAATATTTTTTTACATTTTACTTCTTAATAATGTCACTTAAATATTAGATATTATTTATATAACACTAACTTACTACTCTCTATGTTTTCTTATTATTACTTATCTAGTCTAATCTCTTACATAACTAATCTAATTATTAGGGATAGTAACCCCTTCTCAGGTATAGACCTCCTCCAGCGTGTTCCATTTATCCGTATCGGTGGCTTATTTAATCCAATGTTTTTCAGCAGTACTTATGATGTCACTTGTCCAGCGTTTTTAGGCCCATATTATGCCAAAACATAGAGCTAGCCTGAAGGGGCTGTAGTATGGCATCGGTGGACCCGGAGCCCTTCATGCCTTTACCTTTCGGGTACCTACTCGGTCTGGTAAGGAAACGCACCAAGGACCAACACACCAAGCTATGGATTGACCATAGCGAATGTAGGCAGGCTAAAGAGGCACTACCCACCATCGACGGCCGTTTCACGAAAAATGCCACACGACTGACTAAGCCACAGTTGCGTGCAGTCACAGCAGTAACGACTGGTAAGCACCTTTTTGTCATAGGAATCACTATGCAGTGCATGCATGATGGAAGATGCAGCACATCTGCTCCTAAGCTGCCCTGTAATCGCTAGTTACAGGGCCAAATTCGATGACCCAGGTACTCTGCAGGAGATAGTCGGCAGCACCAGAGCGCTGCTGGCCTTCCTCGAGGAGCTGGAGTGGATCGAATGAATAAAATACGCACTGGTCGTGGAGTTGCGGAATCAGCCCGTCAAATCTAAACTAAACTACAAAATGCCAAATCACAAATCAGTCAGTTAGCGGCCCCCTCTTCACTCAGTCGCCATGGTAACAGAAAAAATAACCTGTATTACTGTTAATTAATTACTATCAGAAAGAAAAAAAATACATACAATCGATGCGATCGATTCATGTAAAGATTTCGCGACAATTCGGGGTTACGAGAGGTCAATGCAACTTGCCCAAAAATTAAGCACAAGGTAAGGTGCTCGTCCTCGCTGACCATGAATCCTATTTATAGAACTGTTCCGGGTTCACGCAGGTTAATTTTTACTCGTCTCCACTTACCTTTAATATTTCCGGAAAGCAAGAAAAAGTAAAAAGAAACCCATCCTATTAATATTATGATTGTGAAAGTTGGGGGCCATTCTACTTTTTGACGGACAAAACCTGTCCCTTTGTAAAAGTAAGAATTTCCATTTTAAACTTTTTATGAAAAACAAAAACCATATCATTCGGTACCCCATTGGCAGAATACACAACCTCAGCTGGCTCTGTTGATACCTACTGGTTACAAATGGAAACGACAGTCTACGTCTTACGAGATCCTACATAATAATGTTAATATTGATTAATCTACCTAAAGCCATAGCTTTAATGTAGAAAAGAAAAAATAATTATTTGTGACCCGCACAGGAGACAAGATATAATTAAAACAGTTTAAAAAAAGTTCAGCTGTTAGCGCCAACAAATCTGTCATATTTAGCGCATAAGTTTTTAATGCATAAAATGTTAAGAAAATTACTGCATGAGCATAGTGTCACAAACACAATACATACAAGATACAGATATTTCAAAGTATGTAAGAGTAAGACACAATACAGAGTGTACAGAGAGAATAGCGTTGTATAAATTATGAACCAATTTATTTATTTAACACGTATTTAAATGGTAACAACATTGTTCTTCTTTGGTAACACAATCGTCTTTCAGTACTTGCTAATTTCCTCTAAAAGTAGAATCGTGCCTGTATGTTTGTAAATCAATCACGTCTCAACGGCTGAATGGCTTTTGATGAAAATTCGAACACGTGTAAACAGAACATGTTCGGTATTAGGAAATAGAGTAACTAATTTTTCCCTGTGGTTTTATTACGTTGGATAATTTTAGACTATCAAGCGGGTGATGCTGCTGGTAAAATCAAATAATCAATATCAATACATATAATTATTATAACAAATTTTTAGAAGAGTCGTTTTTGTACATCGAAAAAAAACATCCAATAAAAAAATAGCCAGGGTGTTAAAGGATAACCAACCCATTTCCAGCATTACTGGAATTTTTTTCTTTTATCTGTTTAGTTGTGCATGCATCACGTAAAATTTACGAAACTAATGTAGATAAATTTTATTCATAAAAATTGTGCGTGTCTTGAAGTATTACTAAGTATTTGTTTCATCGCAATCGGTTTACTCTATCAAAACATATATGAATTTAAAATGTTCAAGAAGTAAAACGTCACAACACACGCAGTTCAGATATTCGGACAGTAGAACTCCACACACTATTGATGTTGTTGTGTATTCGTCATTTTAAGATTCTCCGCGGAAGAATGACCCTAGAAAAAAAAATGGTAGGTAGGTAGGGTAAGTAGATATGTAGATAGGTAGGGTAGGCAGTTGACCGGAGCGAAACTGCGGGCCCAGCTAGTTAATATTAAATGAAGATCGGATATCCTTGATTACTTCATGTTTTGCCATTTTGGTTTAGTATTCAATCAGGGATAAACAATAAATCCGTTATCGTAAGTGTTTACCTAGCTCTGCTTATTGCAGTTAAAATAATAATGAGTTATTTACTACAAAGCGTCATCATTTTGTGGAACTATTGATAAGAAATAAGAATTAATTTATTGACCTCGAGTATTCTAACAATAATATAATAATTCTGGATACTAAACAACGTCAATGTGTACTTCTCCTTCTTATCTGAATTCGCATGACCAATTCCTTTGTCCTATCCTCAGTAAAAATCTTCGCTCCGCCAATAATGGTCTTCTACAATGTCCCTCTCACAGCTCTGTATTTATCCATTCCTTCTTCTTTGTCCAGACGATTGCCCTTTGGAATGCGCTCCCTCAGAACATCAGGATGGCAACCAGTCGGTTGTCTTTCAACCTGAAGGCACGCGAGCACATTCGCAAGAAGATTGCAGAATTATCACAGGGTTGATTTGTTGGATTCGGTTTCTCAATAACATTATTTATATGTATGTATATATTTATATATATATATTAAATTGTTTTATTTATATTTCTTTAATCTATTTGTTTTTCATTTAATTGCACGTGCCATCTCTGCACCTCCCTAAGGTCGACTGGTAGAAAATGCCTAAGGAATTAAGTCCGCCTTTGCACTTGTACATAAAGTTTTAATAAATAATGTCAATGAATAGGAAGTGCATTATAAATATTTTACAATAAAATTACAAGCCGTGGCTCGACTGATTTCAAATCAGCACAAATGACTGACTTACAAACTTGTATCACCTATTTATCCTTTAAAGGGGATCAATTTTCAAAAAACACATCTTTAATGCTCACTTTCGATATACTTTAACTCTTGTGCAAAATTTCAAGCTTCTGGACCCATAGATTTTGTCCAAAAAATATGAAACAGGAAAAAGGCAAAACAAATAATGCAGTAGTGAAGAAATATAGAAACGCCTTTGCATTTCGTTCTTATTTCAAAATGTCTCAACAGCTCTATACAGATCCATTTCAAACACTTTGTTTAAAGTGGCCAAGTAATGAAAACAACAAAGTACGACAAAGATCTACGTCGAACTAGAGCCGGCTGTCGAACATGTTCTTATCTTCTGTCCCTGTTTCAGCTTGTTTCAGGCCTGTTTGAGCGAAAACAGCGGTACGCAAACTTTTCTTGGGCCACATTTGTTGGCCTGTGTTTGAGATGGTATGAAGGCCGCAGGCATTTGGGAAACTGGTCATGTGTTGTCGAGGGATCGGTATGTACTACGAATAGGTGGTTGTAATTCGTTCAAATATGTACAATTATTTTTTGTCACTGTTGATTCAATTTTTAAGTAAAAACTTCTTTAGCTTCGCTGAGCGATTTTGGTAGGGTTAAGACTTCAGGGATCGCGTCAACGACATGCTGATATGACAGCATCATAGACATGCTAATGTGATGTGTGACGAAATAACTGTTATTCCTAAGTTTTAAGTTTTCTTTTCACGTCTCAAAATGTCAAGGTATATTTGGCTATTTAACAGTTCGATAGTTTGAACGCTAGGTAGTTTCAATTTGATTTTGTTTTTTATTTCAATCATTTTCGTATTATGAAAGCTAGGACCCAAAATAACCTAGCTACACTTACCTACTGGATACCTCTCTACCTCAAACAAAACTTAGCAAATATATGTTAAAAGTTAAAACAATATAGCATATTAAATATTTACTATTTAATATGCTATCAATCAGTGATGTTGTAGTTGTGAGTAACATCTTCTTAACCGACTTTTCAAAAAATAGGCGGTTCTATGTTCGACTTTTGTATTTATTTTATTATTTACAACAGATAGCAATTATCAAATTATAGACGTTTTCTTCTACCATACCGTCCTGTTCTCCGACACGCTGTCACTGAGTCCCTTACATAACGTGCCTATAATATTGTAATTGGTCCCAGTTTTAAATAACATTGCATTTAACGTTAACATTATGTCTTCATAAACTTCAATCCCACAGAGAAGTTGTAAACAAAGTTACATAACAGCCCAAGACTGTGTCCTTAAATTACAAAATAAATACGATTTATAATCTATGAATACTTGTAGATTTATCGAAAGGCTTGGCTATAAACAAACAAGAATGTTATGTACCTATATACATTTTTAGAAAGGACATTCCTTTCGGTCTATCTACACTTAGGAACTTGCTTTAATTATTAAACGATGGTAGGATGCTTACGTGTTTGCAAACTGTCCCTTTTTTTGTTGACGGGATTAAAGGCGCCTGGACTTTTGAGGAAAAGACCAGGGATTTGGGATTTTTACCTCATTAAAAACATCCCGGCGATCGCCATCTGCACTTGGAAGTGGCACTTGCTTGTACCTCTTAAAAGACCATCCCGGAATCTGTGCGCCTGTTAGGGCACATCCCTGGGGAGACTGAGAAGCGTCTCCCCTGAGCCTCACTGTGCACAGCAGCACATGATCACTGTACCACCGTCTTTCCTGAAGTCACTAGGTGATCGGGCAGAATCCCCAATCAAGCCGCCCGTGACCCCAGAGCCCCGCCTGCCCATGATGCAGGCTTCGGCGTTTTAGGAGTCGAGGAAATTGCAAACTGGCCCAGAGAGTTTCTGGGTAAGCCGCGGTATAACAAAAGGTGAGATGTTTCCTAGGTAGAAAAATGATAATTCTATTTAGTCCGTCAGTGAGATCATCAAATAATATTGGACCCGTATTTTTAGCTTTATCAAATAAACAAAATTTTACAAATATATAAAGCGCATCAAAATTCAGGAGTGGGGCTTGTGACGTCACTTTGTCAGTATAAAGTGTAGAACACCGTGCGTGACGTCACACGATATTTCAACGCACTGTATCGTCATAATTTTTTAGGTTTACGTGGCTAAAGAAAAAATACGTGTCCAATATTTTTTCAGGATATATATAACTGACGGAATAAATAGATATTTTTTGTCAACTACGCTATTTAGTAGGCGGGGTTATTTTTTTATGCCCCGTTGGTCTAGTGTTCGTAAGCGCTATTGCTGAGCATGAGGTACTAGGTTCGATTCCCGGGTCGGGCAAAGTGTTATTGGATTTTTCCATCTGGAATTTCTAAGTAGCAGTCCGGAGTCTGGATTTGTGCCCGGTTCATGTTGATATTACATGGGACTTAAATGGACATAATTGGAGAAATGTGGATGGTTAATCTCTCTGTTTAACTCTTCGGTAAATACAGGCGTGATGTTAGAATATAATAGAATAGAAGATGGACTTCCTTTTCCACACTTAGACTCCCATATGTTCCGTTGTGCGTGGGGGTTCTGGCTAAAGTAGCCAGCCTAGCTCCGTCCAAAAGCACAGAAGCTTCCTGGATGCTGTACAGCACCCTAGCCAAGTTTCAAACGTTTCGTATCGGATCTCTTTCTACAATAGTTATCGCCTTCTAATTGCATGGTCTAAACACGTGACTTAACGATTCCCATAAATTGATTCGTTTTCTACTAGCGTTATCGATTGTCGATTTTCAACTTGGCTACAAGTGCAGGCTCACTTTGCCGAGGATTAATCACGTCGGGAAGCCACAACCTCTCAGTCCAGGATGACGAGGGTGACTGATTCCTTGGCGTTAAAGCAGCCCTTGCAAAGTGGGGATGTCTGTGACGCCTATGTTAAAAAGATGTTTGTTAAGAGGGGTGTGTCCCTTAATTGTCTCTATGGTTATTCTGAGGTTATTTCTATTTAGGCTAAGAAGTTTTTTGGTTAATCGCGGGTTTATATTCGGTAACATTCATTTTTGACTGTCTACATTCTGTGACCATCTGTTATTATGCAGTTTGGTTGATCTTTGGCGGATCCAAACGCGAACTTGTGAGAAAGACAGGGGGAGAAGTACGGGCCTAGCACTATCATCTGGGATTGCCTGGGTGATTCGATTGTATATCGATATATTCTTCAGGGCAAGGTGGCATTCAAAGATTAATTTGTTGTTGGTTTGTTTGTATTCTAGGGCTTTGAACACAACCAGACTATCGCATAGGAATCTAATTCCATAGTTATGGATATATCTGGTCTATTTATTATGATAGCCTAGTGGATAAGGCATCGAATACACGAGATTGTGGGTTCAAATCAGGATAATTGGTACTTGCCTAAGTACTTTTTTAAGTTTTTGTTGTTAGAATTTTTTGAAGAAAAACCAAGTGACTTGTGGAAACCTAAGGATATAATTAGAAAAAGTCACATTCTATCAGCGATGACGATTGTCGAAAAGATAAAATTGATTGATGATTAAAGACAAAATGCATTGACCACCTGGACTGTCGATAGGGTATGTCAATCACACATTTTGTATTTCACAATTAGTATTTTAGAATGTCACTTGTCTGGGGCCTAAGTTAAGCCCATAATCGGCAATCCACCTTGAGAAGTGTAAATAGGCCTTTTCCCTTCTGCGGGACAGTACCTAACAGGCTTGTAACATGCAATCTAGAGTAACAACATAATTATTTGGTAAACAACGTTTATAATAATTATTAACTAGCTTTTCGTTCGTAATATTTATTATTATATACTTTATTCTACACCATAAGTTGCATTTATAAAGAAAACTTAAAACTAAAACACATAGAATGGGCGGCCCTATCGCATTCCGAGATCTCTTCCAAGCAACCAGGTCGTTAGTACTTTGAATAGCCCATTTTTTAGGGTTCCGTACACAAAGGGTCCAAACGGAGATCTAGGGCTGTCACTCACGTGTCCGTTTTTCCGTCTGTCCGTCCGTCGTCTGCCACAAAATGTTATACCGAAGTATGTTTTAATTTTCCATTGATCTATGAACTTGAAATTTGTTGACAATGTTTATTTTTACGTATATTTTATTTATAAATACTAATATATTCTACATTTGGTACGGAACCATAAATGTGCGAAGTCTGATACGCACTTGGCCGGATTTTAATAACTCGCAATAATATTGTAGGTGTGTGCCTTACTTGAGAAATTATTAATTCGCCATACAAATTTCCACCCCTTTTCTGCTCCTTTACGGATGATTTCCGGGGTAAAAACTATCATATTTCCTTCCCTGGATCTCAAACTATCTCCATACTAAATTTATTCTCAATCGTTTAAGCGGTTTATGCGTGAAAAGGTAAGTTCAGACAGACAGACAGAGTTTCTTTAGTATTTATAATATTATAATACTAGCTAGCACTTCACCCGCGACTTCTTTCGCGCGATTCGTATTTTATCCTACAGATGTTTAGTTCACCCCCTTAAAGGTTTAATTTCCAAAAACCCCTTCTTAGTGCTCCCCTACATCATAAAAAGAAGAGTGCAGTAAAATTCTTCAAAAATCTGTAACACCCCCTAAATCGTCATAATCCCCTAATCGATTGAAAAATTGATAATGAAATCCTTTACTATTTACTAAAGTTAGAATTTATGCCAAGTTTCAAATATATAAGCCTAACAAATTGCCACCTTTTCACCTCCTTAGGGGTAGAATTTCCAAATGCCAATAAATACATGAATTCTTTTGATCAACCAAAAGCGTAACTCTTTAATTTCACGTGTCACACATAAACAGTAGAAATTTCACACAAACTTTCAACCCCCTGTTTACCTTCTTAGGGATGGAATTCCCAAAAACCAATATATACATAAATTCTTTTTATCAACCAAGGGTATAAATCTAAAAGGTGTCCAACTTACAAACTATAGAAATTTAATACAAACTTTAACCCCCGTTTTACTCCTTTAGGGATAGAATTTCTGATATAAAATAAATCATTGTTTTAATACTAACCAACAGCGTAAACCAACAATTTCAGATGTTTACCTTTCAAACCAAAGAAATTTCACATAATGTTTCAACCGCTATTTTTCCAATCAAGAGCATAAATTTAAAATTTCACGTGTCCATTTTACATTTTTTATACAAACTTTCAACCCCCCTTTTACCCCCTTAGGGGTGGAATTTCCAAAAATCTTTCTTGGTGCGCACTTACGTCACTTGAGGAACCTGCCAAATTTAATCTTTATATGTAAGGTTTTCGATATTTCGTGATGAGCGAGTGAGTGACCATTCGCTTTTATATATATTAGTATAGTATATTATGATATGGTATGGATGGATAGTTCTAATTAATCGTATTCTCCACGGTTGCATTACCTTACCATTACTTAGGTAATTTTATTGATCTGCTCTCGATTTCCTTGTAACACATAACTTTGTATATTCGAACAGGTCAGTTTCTCATCTCTTTACAATGTTGAAAGATAGAATGATAAACCTAAAAGCTGCAAATCTAAGAAAGAACACACGGTTGACGCAGTGGTTGAGCTATTGACTGCTGTGCTGCGTGTCTTGTACAAATATTTGTATGACCTACAGATGGTTGTTGCGGGTTCCGGGTTCACTGCCACTTCTCTTCTCCTTCGCCCTCCACGAAACACTTCCAGCCGCTATGATGGCTCTTTCTCTGCTACTGCAGTGCGTCTCTGGAACTCTCTCCCGCACTCCCTACGCGACAGCTCTTCTCTGGAGGTCTTCAAGATGAGGATCAAAGAGCAATTCCTTGCGCAGTGACATAATATTATATGTATATAAAAATATGTATTTATGTAAGTATATTTAATTTAATTTGTCTATAATGTCATCTTTCTCTGTCACCCCAAGGTTTGCTGTAAGAGAACTCAACATTGAGTTAAGCTCGCCTTTGTACATGTACTTTATTATCACACTGTATGTAATGTTGTTTTTGGTGTACAATAAATAATTAATTAAGAATTAATTATAGTTGTTCCGGCTCTGGGTGTTTGTGTATGTGAGTTTATATTTGTAAATGCACTCTCGATACAGGCGAAATTCCTAGTGTGGAGCAACGTTTTTTTTAAAGAAATAAAGTTCACAGCACGTTGATTCACTCTTATGTCATAGAATCCATTTATAATATCATTGCATAATAATCATTATGAGGTAACGTAGGTCTTTGCTGATACAAAAAAAGAAGTGTAGATAAAATCTTTGAACATTTTTGAGTACGTACAGCGACAATATAATCAAGCTGTATAAGTACACAAACTTCAATCAACTTTATTTTTTTTATAAAATAAATCTTAACCTACATTATTAAGAAGTTATTTGTTTGTAAAAGGTAATCTTTAGAATTATCGATCCAATTCCGGTATCATTGATGGAAAACCACACTATCGTTCAGGGTGGAAGGCTACTTTTGATTAGAGATGCCGTGAATTATTGTCGAATACTGAATAATCGCCATTCCCTATGGCGATTAGTCGAATACTCTCAAATGCAGTCGTTTGGGTGCTCTATCTTTTGGGCTTTCAAATATTAAATTATTAATTAAAAAGCCTAACTAATTAACTTCAACATATTAATTTTTGGTAAACATTTTATATTAATGATAATAATACTAATTGTTTTTTGTTTTTAAACATTAATCATAGTTTATTATTTTTAATCCTATAGTTTTCTGTTTATTATTAATAAAAAAAATCGAGTAATGCCGAATACCGAATGATAGAGAGTATTAGTCGCGGCATCTCGACTTTTGCGCCCGAAAAAATATAGGTAAGCTTCTTTTAGGATAGGCCAGAGAAGCGAAGCTGCGGGAAAAGGCTATAGTTTTGCATAAAGTTGAAAGATAATAATTATTTGAATCTAGAGCTTGCAGTGTAGCTTTCCAAACTGTGTGAATAACAAAAACATGAAAGTTAGTCATTGTTTTCAAAAAGTGAGTTGAAGATATTATGTAACTAGTAAGTTCAATGCAATAGTTACAAGATCAAAAATAAAGTTCTTAGATAGATATAAAAGATACCCGATTTTAATAAACATAATGTTGAACACGCATGATGTACATGCTTATGTGAATAATTTCAGGGGAAAACAGGAATAGAATTCATAGAGCAACAAAGGAATACCACGATTACGGTGTTTCGTAAATGCGGAAAAAATCTTTTTATTGATAGGTACATATATATAGTTTCTACCTACTTTTATGGAATCTAAATAACAAGCAGTCTGTTCGTCTTAAGTTAATTTTAATCCCTGGCTATGAAAACATTATGACCTAATACGAAATTCTTAATACCTATTTCAAATAATAATTAACAGACATTGCTTCGTACCAGAAACTATAGTTTACTCATTTCTACTTTTTCTCACATTTGAAGACCAACAAGAAAAGTTTAATCAATTGTTTATTTTTAAGTTAATCTGGGAATTAAAAAAATAATAATTTGTCTGTTGTATTAAAAATAAAACAATGACTTCATTTACGAAAATATACTGTTCAAAGAATATGCGCAATAGGAGCATTATATATTGTTGATTAATATTATAGGTAGTTGGTACTTATGTATGTATATGTATTTTATTAATATGCATGATGCAAATAATATAATTAACGACAGCTGATATGGTTTGGCTTTATTTGCTTGTAATATATTATAACCTGCTTCAAATTTATAATTAGGTTGTGCAAATAATGCAACTATTATTTTATTCTGTTTAAATGATGCATTTAATTATTTACGACATGACATTAATTTAATATTGTGTAAAGTTTTCTGTCATTCCCGTCTTTCTTAGAATTTTACACTAAACCCGTTTTAATAAACACTAGCTGTCCCACGAGGCTTCGCTCTCGTCAACTGGCTACGAACCTACCCATCTACCCTGCCTACACTACGCAGCGCACGCAACGGAAGCTCTCAAAAAGTAATAATATTTGCCCGTTTTTGCAACATTTTGCATTTACGCTCCGCTCCTATTGGTCGTTGCGTGATGTTACATAGCCTATAACCTTCCTCGATAAATGGACAATCCAATACAAAAATAATTTTTCAATTCCAACCTAGTAGTAGAACAGTTCCTGAGATTCGCGCGTTCAAACAAACAAACAAACTCTTCAGCTTTATAATATTAGTATAGATAAGTCAAAATCAAAATAATTTTATTTCAACGAAACCTTATATAGGCACTTTTGAACTGTCAAACAAAATATGAATCTAGTTGCACATTCGCAAGCGTCAATAGTTCTCTATGGAGAAGAATATGCAAAAAACTCCGCACGGACACTCTTTTCCATCAGTTTTAATTATAATTATTTGGTTACATCATTCTTGTTGGAAAAATATATATGTGAGAACGAAGTAAGAAGACGTGCATGTAAAAGCGTCTAGAGTAAAACAAACAATTCAAAAAAACAATAAGTACGTAATTAAAAGCAGGCCGAGGCAGTTAAGTTATGACCAATCCCAACTGATGGCGCCCATTCACGAACATGTCGCATGGATTGGCACCACTCACCTCAACCATCATGGAGGGAACCGAATGATCCAATACATGTGCCACCATCAAAGAGAGCATGAAATACTCTCAACCAGGGCACGCACAAGTCAACGAACGACAAGTAGGTACAGTAAATGGTAGATTTACAGTTCGTACATGTTACCCACACAGTATGTTATTTACGTGTAGTGGGTTCGAACTCAGGCTGGCACTAAACTTCATTATTTATCACCACTTCTCTAAAACGGTGAAGGAAAACATCGTGAGGAAACCGGCATGTCCTAGAACCAACAATTAGAAGACATGTGGCATCCACCAATCCGCACTGGGCCGCGTAATGGATTAAGGCCCATTCCCTCTCTCACAGAGAGAAGCCCTGTGTCCCAGCTGTGTGAACATTAAAAGGCTGATTATGCGATGAGATGATGAAGTGTGTTATTTATCAAAACCAGATTCAAACTAACAGTCCGTATTAGGAATACCATGCTGAACTCCAAAACACAAATCGCCGATGTCACACAAAGATCAGTCAAGCTTACCTAAATGGGTCAGCAAAGGTTCAGCTGGCTGCCAATAAGTTGGGGAGCCTTGCAAACAGGAGAAGGTACTTCACGCCGGAACAGCTGCTCAACTTGAATCAAGCGCAAGTTCGATCATGCATGGAGTACTGTTCTCATCTTTGGGACGGATCTGCCAAATACCAGCTTGATGCACTAGTGTCGATCAAAAAGCGGGCCAATGAGCTCATCGGCAATGAGGCACTGGTCAATTCAACGCTCCGGAGCCTTGAACATCGTCGCCGAATTGCCAGCTTGTCGGTTTTTGTTGGTTACATTTCAGGGAGTGTGCTATGGAATTGCATGATCTAATTCCACCTAGCCCATTTATCTTCGGACTATCAGAAGTACGGCGATTTGGGGACACTTTTATTATGCGTACAGCTAAGGAGTGGAATTCCCTGCCGGAGTCGGTGTTTCCCGATAGCTACAATCTTGGACGAAAAAACCAACTTTGGTGTTTAATATCGTTCTTAACAATATTGTGTAAATTAATTCACAAACGTGCAGCTTCCTATCACCTGTCTCATTAACATTGAATTCATCGTGATCATTATTCTACGCAATACGTGTTAGTACCTATAAAGGAACGGTTCTTTACCTTAGCAATACAGAATGACTAACGCATTACCTATTCTTCCTACAAAAAAAAACATTACTCGATTTGTCATCAGAAATGAGGCAGAGTTCACTTATCTCCGTGTTCTGAAGAATTTGAAGTTTGGAGTATTTGGCACACTCTAAACTCCATTTGAAATAACATTAGACATGTTTACAAATCTTTTTACAGTCCGTTCAATCGATTTTGAGTTCTATCTCGTAAACATACGGATGACATAAAAAGCATAAACCTGTTACCAAAACCAACTGTTTCCTACAGCTACCATTTGTCGTATTATTAACGCAATAGAAGTCAAAATCGATTGAACGGACTGTAAAATGGGCTAATTTAAACGTTTAATCGCAAATGGAGTATACCTTAGCCTGAAACGACTGTCCATGACCATGTCTCCGAATTTTTAATTCTAGGACCTGCCGGTTTCCTCACGATGTTTTCCTTCACAGTTTTAAGAGCAGTGGTGATGAAATAATTCACACAAAGTAAAGCGCCTGCCTGGGTTTGACATCACGACCTACGACATACCACGACCGCTCTCACTGGGCGACCACTGCTCTCGATTAAGCTATCCGATGTTTAAAAGTCCAAAATGTAAGGACGCTACCAAAATGGAACGTGTTCAATCCCAAACATTTTGGACCTTTTACAACCGTACTCGCTGATATGTTGTCAGTTTATCGAGTCATTTCTTTCCACTGTAGAATTCACAAACTCTTCTGCCGAGGGACAGGTTTGATTCTGTCCCTCCGGTATATCCTACCACCTTCCTCAGGGAGGTCAAACTCAACCTTCCAATCATAAAAGTTGGCTTAAATGACTTGTCTTGAGCCCCTGCACGATAAGTGAAGCTAAGGCCACCACGAATATCGATCGATTTATGAGATTATTCACCAACGTTACTCAGTCATTACCACTTAACCATCCATTCAGTCAAGATCCAGCACATTCTCTACTCTTAAAAGTACTCATTTTTACCTACGAAAAAACATTATTTGGAGAGTGTATATGCAGTTTGGGCAAGATGATGTTTGTGCAAATTCATGTTGGCATTTTTCTCCAAAACTACTGGTCCGATTTTGATGCACTTTTTATGGATGGCTTTAGTTCCA
The DNA here is from genome assembly GCA_947562075.1 of Orthosia gracilis. Lineage (NCBI taxonomy): Eukaryota > Metazoa > Arthropoda > Insecta > Lepidoptera > Noctuidae > Orthosia > Orthosia gracilis. Next base: position 19,813,183 of record OX387274.1, read on the forward strand.
GTTGTCAAACAGATAAACGTGTTTTTTGAACGCTAGGGTCGCGTTAGACCACTAGCTAAGTTGAAAATCTACAATCGATAACGCTAGTAGAAAACGAATCAATGTATGGGTATGACACACCTGAACGTTAAGTCACGTGGTCAGACCATACAAATAAAAGGCGTTAACGATTGTGGAAAGCGATTCGATACGAAACGTTTGTAACTTGGCTAGGGGGGCTGATGTTAAGTGATGTTGTGGTCGACGGTGAAGCAAGCTTGCCTAAAAGTAATCTATTCACTCTTGACTCTCTCTTCTGTTCTGTATTGACTCTTGACTTAGGTTGCAACTATCAGGCAACACTGACACCGGCAATCTCCACTCATTAGCTGTACCTAGGCACAATGAAAGTAAAAGCTAAAGCGAAGGCGAGGCGTCATAGCAAAGGAGTCAATAGCGTAGGTATAAAACCCATAAGTCTTTTACAATTCCATATGGTCCAGCCTTTGGATACAGGTTTATCCTTTATAATTATCTTAGTCATGAGACAGTCTAACATGAGGTGTCAAAGCAAGGCCTCTTAGGCAATATTTTCTAGGATAATCTGAAAAGTATAATTTAATATAACATAGAAGAAAAACCCTATTACATTCATCGACCTCAACAAACCATCTGCTAGCTGAGTGAGTGTGCGAAGTTACACTTAGTGACTATGTATAATCATTAGCACAATTATAGTCGGTCGATAATTTTCCCACTGCTGGAACACATGTTCTCTCAAACTGAAACTCAAAGCATTTAATCCTATTCAACCAATAAAGCACTTTCGAATTGTCAAGGTCGGTCAGTCAAAATGATGAAGTGTAGATTATATGGAGAAGAACCACTTTGTGAAGGAGATATACCACACCAGCCCTGTGCGGGTCGGTAGATGACACATGTCTTCGAATAATGCCCGTTTATAGATGAAAAATAATAACAAAAATTAAGTTCTAAAACAATATAAAAATTCAACCATAGTCCCAAAGACACCAGTTAAATATTTATAAGTCAACTAGACGGGTAAGTACATATTATAAACTATATTTTGCACCGTTCAAGGACAGTGGGTTTGTTTTTTACATATTTAAGGACTATCTGTATGCGTCGCCATGTTGATATTACATGGTGTTATGAAGATTGGGGGGTGGTCGACTCCTGCGCATCAATGAGCGTGAACGGACGCATTATCATGTTTTGGTATTCGATTTCCTTGTTTTGTTATGTCATAGTGGATGTGGAGTACTGTCTTCGAATTAATGATCAGTTTTGGTCTTTGATGACGTCAGTTGAAGATGCTGACCATTCCCTCGGTATAGGTCATACAAGAGAGGTCTGGAATGACACTACTTCTGGTGGTGTACCTAAGATATGAAGCCATAGACGGTGTCACAATGATTCGGGGCCTTGGGCCTAATTGTGATAATTAACCAAACACGTTTGGGTTACTTTAGTTTGAGTAGATAGATAATTTATATAACATAGACCCTGCATGCATTCTGCAAGTTTCCTGTATGAAATAGGGCTTGGATGAAGAGCATTATTATGACACACATCATGACCACCACCATGATCATCATCATCTCCTATGTCCTTGGTCGCCCATGGGTGCCGCTAGGATTATTTTCAGACCCTTCTCCTTCGAAATTTTTATGACTCCGTCTCCGATAGATTCTCTATAATTTTATATTTCGATTTTTATAGGACTTTTAAATCTACATGATTACAAATTTGAAAACCAATAACCAGAGTCTAAGTCTAAAGACCAGAGTCTACTATCAGCTTTTATTGCATATGTCGTAAGCCAATCGTTGAACTGGGCCGATCGAGATATGCCTGGGCACATCACGACACGCCGCTCAATTCTTGATTTGCCTGTCTAATACCCGCCATATCGTTCGAAGATTAACGTTTGACGATTATCCCAGCCAGGCTTGATTAAATACCAACATATCAGCGTTGAATTTGCCTGACTCGCATAAAAATTCGTAAATGATGCACGTAATTCACTTGGAAAGCACTTTTTTCTGCAATTAACTCACTGTTATTGTTTTTATTACCACAGTTTTCGATTTCTTGTGACGTCGCCTTCTCTCTTTCTCGCACGTCTGACAGAGCGCAAACATCGCCACCAGCGTGCAACGTTGCGAATCGGAACTACATTACGATGTGCCCAGCCTTATCTCGATGTGGCCAAGTGACTAGTTGGACAAATCGACAAATAGGTTGCTCTCCTCATCTCATCGATCTGCCCAACTTTATGTTGCCCAACTTTGTGTTGCCGTGAGCATATCGTGATGTGTCCAGGCATATCTCGATTGACCCAGTTCAACGATTCGCCTACGACACATACATGACGTCTAAAAGATGTTTTGTTCACTAAGTGATAACTCTTCAATAGTTACTATTTAATCAATTCAGGGTTCAGAAAATTTTCGGATGGCCACATCACACATGTAGTACAACGTGACACCAACTGGCCCCGTGGCCTATATCTTTGTCATTTGACCTATTTCGATCAGCTGATCTGGCCGCCTTAGTGCGGAAAGAATAGAAAACTATATTGAAATAGATGAACACTGACACCATTGTCATCGGAAATATCTTTGAAGAGGAGGGGGTCCAAATTCAAGAACAATCAAACTGCCTTGCCTTTTCCAAAGGATGTTGGTTCCGGCAGTCGGCTTATATAACTGAAGCCAGCTGAGTAGGTACCAGTATCAAAAACATGGAGCGTCTCCCAAATTTTAGGAAGAAATCGACTTGAGCGATGAGATTGCCATTGTGTCCTATAAAATTACTGCTTTATTTGTTTTTGTCAAACCTTATGGTGTATATAATAAAAAGAATTCATTTTTTTCTTTTTTTCAAGCCTTGCCCCATGATAGGAATTTCTTCCTGTATCGTATGTGCGTTTAAAAACATTTAAACTCACATACACAAGACACCCTGATACGGAACAACTATCTGTAGGCCATACAAATAATTGTTCCGAGCAAGAATCGTACCCGCGACATGCAGCGCAGCAGGCGATCGCTCAACCACTACGCCAACCGTGTCGTGATTCAATTTACTTCTGAACCAATCTACCTTGGCAGTCATTGCAACGTTCAACATCTCGGTCTCGCAAAATCTACAAAGATAGATATATTTAAGTCTGAATATCGTAAAATAATTTATCTACAATGATTATCCAAAATACAAATATCTATTAAGTTATAATATGTCTATGATAAACAACTAACACGTATAATAAATCAGTGCTTTTTAGGTCAGAGCTACACCTGCGCACGCGCTCGTAAACGATCTATGAAAATTGAACGCAACGCAACTTACCAACGACTAAAGACTACGTTAGGTTACGTACGACTAAGCTTTATGACTGCACATAAATATAACTAATTATATTAATAAATGGGGTTGAAATGTATTCTTCCTTATTTCTATTTATATACATCTTAATGCACAACCAATCAATGGCGAAATGTAATGCGTTCTGATCGTAAATACTATGTTTTATCTCATATTTTACAACTTGCAATTTATTTGGCTTTTTCTCCTTTTTTAGGGTTCCGTACCCGAAGGGTAAAAACTTGACCTTATTACTAATACTCCACTGTCTGTCTGTATGTCTGACTGTCACCAGGCTGTATCTCATAAACCGTGATAGCTAGACAGTTGAAATTTTCACAGATGGTGACAATGTAATTCTTTTGCCGCTATAACAAAAAATACTAAAAACAGAATAAAATTAATATTTAAGTGGGACTCCCATACAACAAACGTGATTATTTTGCCGTTTTTTGCGATAATGGTACGGAACCCTTCTTGCGCGAGTCCAACTTGCACTTGGCCTGTTTTTTCTGGTGTGTGCACAGGATATTAATTCCTTTATCGGAGAAAATTTGTTTCAGTTTGCAAGACAAAAGTTTCTCCGATTGCCCAGGGCAAGACAGTACCTACGTCTTGTCACCAGCATAATGTTCCTATTATAAGTTTCCTAAAGTACTAGTAGAAATGAATCATTTATAAAAATAAATCGCCCTTTCTTGCATGATTAAATTTATTGAAGTCGTTTGGTCTTATATGAGTCCGATCATACTAACAAAATAATCACCATACCTACAGCCTTTTATTGGGTTGTAATTTGAATTATGGAATGAATAAATCTAGAATGGAACTATTTGCTAAGATAACTAACTCGAGAACTAACCAACAACATTCACTGCTTCGTCAATGCCTAAAGAACCAATCTATTTTTAAATTACAGATTTGTACATAGAATTAATTACTTGTATTTTGCACTCAAAAAGATCATGCGTGCAGGCGCCAAACAAATATGGCTTTACAGGAAATTCTTTTGCTATTAGCACATATAACCACGGCTAAGGAAATAAAAAGCAATCTGTCAAGTGGTACATAACCAAAGAGACGGTTGTTGATTGAGTTGTGTCCCAGATAAATCATTGTAACGATACGCACTCCGGAAAGTGACCTAATTCACAACAACACGGCGCGAAACAGACTTGAAACACATTCATAAGTTCATAACTTTTATTTTATAACTTAAAATATATTTACAATACTTAAAATTAACTTGTACTAAAAATAAAATTAAAAGAAACGCTTTGGTTGAAAAAGTATGGAAGTTCACAGACAGTTGGATCTAAAAGACAATTTTTCATCTAAGTACAATAAGCCAATCATAATTTTGCCACGTTACGTATTTACAAATCAATTTTAAAACTATTATCGCGTGTTCTAAGCGTCCGGTGTCCAGAGAAACTATATTAGCTATAATATAGAGGAATTATCACAAGGTTATCACTGCAATGATAAACTTCGTATCTCACGTTATAATACAATGATAATAAAAAGTTACTTATCACACTTTCAGACAGGTCGAGCTGGCATTGTAAACATCGTGGATATATTAACAAGACACTTGACACTTGGACTTCGTAAACTTGAAAGAGATTACGATATCGAGACGTTCAGTACAATCACTGCTACAAAAATAAATATCAGAGCACACACTATTGAAGAAAATCTTCACATTATATAACAACAAAACGGTTATTAAACAAATGCTATGATTCTAAATTTTCTAGTAGAGATCATCTGTGAATTGTTGGTGCTTTTGAACCAGTTCAACCCATCCTCATGATGTTACGTCTTCGGAGCAGGCGCTCCACTGCGTAGAACACGCGATCTGACCCTCAGTAGGGGCACACAATGCCCCCCGCGCCCGGGACCGCAATGGAGTCAGGGAAGTGCACCCTGCAGATCTCCTTGTAGGTCTTTCCCTGTCTCGGCGCACGCTCTACATGCCTTGGCTTGTACGCGTAGTTAGGTTGTTGGTAGCCACCGCCATAACCATATCCATCGTAGCCGTAGTTTCCATAGCCGCTGTAGCCGTAAGTCCTCCTCGTGTTGCCGTTAATGGCATCGTAGATCGCATCGAAGAAAGGCTTGCACTCGACGGTGACTGCAAAGCAGAGCACGGCGACCAGAAGAACACGGAGAACAGACATCGCGGAAGGGTGGCAGGCAATTGTATCAATTCAGTTGACGGTCAGACTGGCCTCAGTCTGCGGAAGCTCACTCCGGTGGCGTTTAATCGCGAATGGTGTCGGGTGTTCATGCCGACGCTTATATATCGGCCTCGGATCATCCGACGGCGGACAAACACGGGTGCGTGCGCGCAGGGTTCACGGTCCATACCCTGGAACTGTATTGGGCCACTGATTGCTGCGGAATATTCGAAGGGTATGTTTTGTAATCCGTTTCGTAAACAGGAAGCGTTCTCAAGACTCAAGGATTGTAAGTGGGTTTGCACTTAAATATCAAAGTGGGGTAATCTATTCGTATACCGGTATGGTTTTGTGCAGCGTTACAGTTTCCTTATTGATAAACAATCTAATAATAAACGTTTAATGCTAACACTACACAGTCACAACAACATTTTGTGTTATTTTAACTAATGTCAACGTTCAATGACACAGTTAAACATTAACTGCCGAAGATAAACGCGAGTTTAATATCTATAGCAAATAATATTATGTTTAAGTATAATAGGATTCTAAGAAAATATATAATTACGACGTTACGCTAATAATGAATACTGCTATAAACACACCGAAGACCATACAATAAAAAAATTAAGACCTAAAATACTTAGTAAATTCAAAACCAAAAAGATCCAAGCAATCAAGCAGGCTCCTTATGAAACTACCATTAAAAAAGAAGAAAATTTTAAAAAGAATACATTTTTTGAAAAACGAACGCTTTCAAAAAACTTTCATGGAGACCGCAACTAAAACAATAGCAAAGTATTTATTTATTTATTATTTATTTATTTACTTTAACATAACACGGCATGCATGCATTATTAGATCATTTCCTTATATAATACTTTCACGGTACGGCAATGTTAAGGTAGCCGCGAGTCAAGTTCAACGGGTGGTTCGAGCATTCACCTCTGTTGTTAATTTACTGTTCAGCACAACGCCTCACCACACGTATTCTGCATTGTCTGACTAAAATATTGTCACTGCCTGTTCTTTTTTTGAACACTGCGCTGTCAACATCGAAAACGTAGTCGAGCTTAGAGGATTTATGGACCCTTCGAATTTTGAAATAAGATTTAATGTGTAGTCTGGTAAGAATCTATCAAAACTTTACTTGATCACTGAAACAGTCACCATATTCATTTTCCGGCTTTTGCCGATCAATTGAATAAAAAATAGTAAATACAACTTCCTTAGTACTTCAATATTTTACCAAAACACAATGATAACCGTAGATCACATCCACAATTGCGGAAACAACATCTCGAAAAAAGTAAATTCTCTCTGGCCAATAACTTCGATTATTAACAGCTTGCCATAAGATTAAAGAAAAAAATATTCTGAACGTGCTGCGTTTTACCGGCATTATAAATTCAAGTACTGGCCGCTCACGTATGCTAACCACGTAGTCTCTAAGTAATTTACCTGACCATTCACTAGATTAATTCGCGTTTAATGAAAACACATATGGCCAGGTCATGTGTGTTTTGCACCTGGCTTAGACTTTTAACCCGATTACTTGCCATAAAAGTCATAGATAGATCTATAAAATCGAGTTTCGTATTTTTAGACTGCAATGCTATAATTAGATGTAGTTGGTCTTAAGGTTCCCCTAGTCGAAGGCACGAACTATTTTGTGCGCGAGGTTAAAATGCATCTTATCTCATCCCACAACACGTGCGAAAGAGATAGATGCTGTGATGAGCAGTAAGAAGCTAGTTTACGTACGAATTTGCACTATTGCAAATTTTTATCGAAATGGATAATGATTTAGGACGAAAACGAGCGCGCGAAAGTTAATTTTGAAATATGGAACTTTCGATGCTCATATCTTTCAAATATATATTTTTTCTATTTTGTTTCCATACAGTGTTAGATAATGATGAGACAAATTGATATCATTTTTTTATTTTGAACGTACATCGCCAAACAGTGGAGTAATCGCCAGACTACGTTTGTATGGAAGAATGATTGACTAGTGTAACCTTAAAAGAACCGAATGAAGGTATCCCTTTCGAATTCGTTTAGTTCAAATTTCATGTAGATCTTTTAGTTGCAAGGTAGTCTTTTTTTCTTTTTCGTGTGAGAATGTGGCCACCACTGGTTTCAGAGTTAATTAAACGGCCTCTAGGAATTCCACAGGCCTCTGACTTGGGTATTTTACATTTACAAGTAAATGGGGCTGAGTTACTTCTTTCAAATGTTCTCAGTCAAGTCAGTACAATAGCCTTTTTATGACATCTTTCAGTAACTACTGTCATCATCATCTTTGTACCGTTCTCTCCTTTCTACTGCCATATTATCATTTAATACTGTATCTTGTTTGAAAGCAGCATACGTTAAAAGTTTCAAACAGTGGATAGCTAATAAATATAAAGCTCCTTTTAACACGTTCGCTGCCATAATTACTGAAACAATTAAAAAGCTATTGTGTCGGACTCGCGAGCCGAGTCCTTATATTAAAGGCATACGTCCAGGGAAGTACTACCACTTGCTGTGTAGACATTATGTTGTGGACCGGTGCAATAAAACTGCCGTAATCCGGTTTGAAGGAGATGGATGCAGATAAAATTACGGAACCATGCATGACATACCAACTTTGCCTAAATCCCTTTGTGTTACAGGTGTCAATAGGCGACGACACCCCATTCGATCAGACTAGACTGGCCCAATGGCAAGACTATTGACTAAAATGATTATTAGTTAAATAATACTGTACGCAAACTGTCTAAAGCTGCATTAATCTTGCAAATGGAGCTAGTGAACGCATACCTACGTTCATTATCGAGTAAATATCGCCTGTCACGTGCAACGTTGCACTTGCAACACAAGCCACGTAGCAACGAGCTAAATCGACCAATCAACTCAAAGTAAATACGAAAAAAATGTTGCAACATCGTTACATTCTGTGAGGTTACATTGCTTTGTTTAGCTAAAACAATCAAGTGTTTGTCAAGCTCAATGTCGGCGATTTGAATTTGGAATGGAATTTATTGCAATCCAAAAATCCTAGTGTTTAAACTTGCCTTGTTTTTAGGGCTCCGTAGTCAACAAGGAACCCTTATATTTTCGCCATTTCCGTCTGTCTGTCCGTCCGTCCGTCGTTCCGTCCGTCCGTCTGCAACTTAGCTCAGAGACTCTTAGTTCTAGAAAGCTATAATTTGGCATGGATATGATTGATTGAGATTTAGATATTTATGTTATATATTTATAATATTTTTAAGTTGTTTAAATGAATATAGTATTGTATACGTTGATATGGGCCTTGATGCCTGAAATAAATGGATAAATAAATAAATAATAATCGCGCCGATAAAGTGGTAAAATAAAACCATCGTTTTTTTATGTTGTTCACGTAAAGTGGAGGTGATTTTTTTACTCGTCTTTCCCATGGTGTGGGGTATCGTTGTATAGGCCATTCAAAAATATTAATATGGGGTTTGCGTAAAATTAAGCTTTAAATTAAAAAAAATATTAGATTCAAGTTTCCCCCTCCCTGCCATGGTTGCATTTCACCAATGCTCAAGTGGTTGCTTTTAGATATGTGAAAAAAATTACGTCAGTAGTATATATAACGAAATGAAAAGGACACACAGCCTTAAAAGTTTACGAATAATTGTCAACCAACTTATAAAATATATTTGGAAAAGTAAAAAAATTGTATGATTTATGGGGGCAATAGTTTTTGAATGGCAAGTTAATTTTGTCCCTTCGTTAGAGCAATGTTCGGTGCTTTTGTTTTTTTATGAACGTTTATGCGGAACCCTCTGTGCGCGAGTCAGACGCGCACTTGGCCGGTTTTTTTTTTAATTTGTAGTCAAATAGTACCATAAAAGTGCATGTTGCTTTAGCCGCTAGTTTCATTCGTGTCATTTTATTTGCGGTTTTACATCATAATTTGACATCACGCTCGACTCAATCAAGACAAAAGTTGAAAGATTATATCTTTTCTTTTTTCCTTGAAAATTTTAAATAATATCAAACTTACCGTGCATACCTAGTGATTAATAACTGCAAACATAGTTCATCCTACAATATTCTAGACCCTGCAATGGCCATTGATTGAATGCTAATTATAAACTAATAGCCAACGGAACAAGACATTCAACTACCCGTCTAATACACGTTGTAAAATCAATAGAACGGTAATTGCACCATATAATTCACAAACGCGAGTTGCACAATTAAGCTCGAATGCAATGCGATGTGTATCAAAGCAAACGAATAATTTTGGTCCACTAACCAGCGGTTAGTCGCGAAATGTGCTGTTAATTCCCTCTACGTGGTGTAAACAGGCCGAGTATTTCGTCAATAGTTCGTTTTGAATGAACACATTGTTCCAGTCTATGGTGTCCGTTGACATGAACTAAAAAGACGTAAACAAGAAGAAAATCATGCTGTGTTGTCGGAGGATATGCGCGAACTGGCTGACCAAAACCAGATGTATCCTCCGACTGCACAGCATGATTTTCTTCTTGTTCACTTTTTTTTAGTTCGCTTTTTAAGCAGTCGGGTGTTTTGTTATTTTTAAACATTATTTTTTATTTGCAACTTTTTTTTGAATTAATTACTTTTAAACAAATAAGTGTTACATATTTTTGTAATCACCTCTTAAACCCCTTTATTTTGATACCCCACACAAGGGGTTTGGAAGAAAAAAATTGGGCCTCGACAATATGGCGCCCAAAATGCGCCATTTTTAATGTAGACAGTCGCAGGGTTAAGACGAATCGATTGACATAGGAATCATCAAAATCGGCCAACGCGTTTGGTCTCTAGAACGTCACATAGGAACAAACATACATACATACACACATACATAGACTGATAAACACATTACCCTCCTTCGGCAATCGAGTAAATATAACTTAAACTTATTTGACCCACTTATCGATAAATTAATCGATCGACAATCAGATTCGGTATATAGCATGCAATGTATCGTTCTCGTATATTTTATGTTTCGATTACATACCGATCTCCACTCTTGGGTCATTCCTCACGATTCGATTTATTCTAAACGATATTATCTAGAAGCTTTCTGTTGTGCAACTTTTTCTCGATAAACTTATTGGTAGAGGCAGTTTAGTCTCGCTTTTTATTTAAATCTGTATAGGTACAGTCACAGACATAAATCGAAATAGATAACGCAAGTCCCTCCATCTGTATGAAAACCAAGTGTGCCACTTTTTCACAATCAATTTAGAAACAAAATTTACTTCTCCTGGAAAGAATACAAACATTCATGGGCATTTTTCTAGATTTCGGTGGATTTTCGGTGCCGATAATGCTAAATGAAAAGCTCAGATTACGATAATTGATCGTAACTTTACTCCGTTTTTTGGCACGCGAAGTACACACAATCGCGTCATCTAGTTAGATCTATGTCTGTGGGTACAGTAGTCACAGCGGATCTTTGCGTCTCTGAGGTTGGCTCTACGAACCATTGCGCAATAAACAGTTTGTCATCGAGTGTACTGCCTACAATAAGCGAGATAGGACGATGCAGCAAACGTAAGCGATTGAAAGAGGCAATTATACAATGCTATCTTCAACTTCAACATTGACACAAAAATAGCAACAGCGCAGGGTCTTTCAGCCAAGTTCAAAGACACAAAGATCCGCTTTGACTGAAACTACTGTAGTAAATCTTCTGTCTAAATCTCATGTGAACAGTTGTGATATAGGTTTTGATTGAAATCCGTGTAGATTGAACACAGATTCAATTAACAAGCTTTCAGAAATGTCTAAAATTATATGACCTACGTAAATAATTAACGCATTAAATTAATTGATATAAGTAATTAATAACTTTGAGTACCTACCTAAGTAAATGCATTACATGGGATCTTATTAAATTATATATAATTTACTGTAAATAACTTCAAGATAAACTTCAAATGAATATTTGTGGATCTTGTGACTGCGTCAGCAAATCTGAAATTTGGACCAAAACATATCCATTAATTTAAAGATTAACTTATTCCCTTGAGTGCAAATTAGCAGACACAATAGAAAAACAATTGTTTCTGGGAAAAAAAGTTCCCAATTGCACTCAAGAGGTTATGAAACAATTTTTCTTTTTGACATCGAAACTATAAGAAACAGTTGCGTGCAATTTATGTCTACACATTTAATTTCATTAGAAGGGTTTTTGCTGGTTACCTAGTGCCTAGCTTTCCGAAAAATCAATCCAAAAACTATTCTCCAACTGTTTTTCAGAATGCAAGATCCGTTCTTAGCCGCGTCTTTTATAGTATACTTTCAAAACATCACCCCCAGGGACGTTGAAATATTTGTATAGGACCAGCTTACGCCCGCATCGTGTTATTGATATAAACGTTGCTCTATTGTCTCTGCCACCTACGAATATCGAACTGGCTGGAGTGAATGTAGAGGTGGATTGTCTATTGGTGTAAGTTATTTCTGTAAATAACTGGACTACTTTAGTCTGAAATTGTAAATTTGTAAATGTTAACCTTATTAACAACGTATATATAAACTGGTAAATATGTCTTGGACCAAGTCATTAATCAGGGATCAAGTCAAATCGGGTAATGAATACTGATTTAAACTTCTATATTTATTACTCATTCTCAGGTCATTATGTATATTGCCTCGTAACGGTTGGGCAATTCCAAGAGCGAGCGAAGCGAGCTCGGAATCTTCGAGTACCCCGGCGTTACTTTGGACCCTGCAGACAGAAATAGGAGCCGTTGACTTTGTTGCTTGAATAGTAATCGTTCTTATCTATTCTATATATTAAAACCAATGTCAACGCTAAAATAATAAAAAAACACATCTTTTTTACCCGGCCTGGTCAATTTAATTATTTCAATAGTTTTTAACATATTGCCTACTCATAGTGGGCATTTTTCAAACTGCCCGGGTATTATGAATAAAGCCGTATTAATCGCTTGTTCCCTAACATATACAACTGACAAATAAATAATAATTATGTCCAAGATTTTTCCATTGACAGCGCTTGTACGAATTTTGTGTATTTCCAATACTTTAAATTTACAACGTGTTACAGAATAGGAAAAACATGGCAGCAAGCTGTAATTAAGATTGTTGGCTATCTATCTACGTTAATATAACGTAACCAACAATCTTACGACGAATGATTACTTTGACGAATGATTACTATCGATAAGAAATAAACAAGTACTTATTCGTCATTATTTTTCCGACAAAAAAGTTCATTCATTAATGTCTGTGGCCATAAAGTAACTTTCCTTGAAATCATGTGATATATTCCAGCCAGTCATGTTGAAAACTCAAAAATAGTGAAGAATTAAACACGCATGAGATAAAAAAAACTAGCCAAGTGCGTATTAAGAAAAAAGAGAGAATTTCACAGAAAAATCTTTTTTACCAAAATGTTGAATTTTATTGGTAAAATATACGTAATAAACATTTTCACCAAATTTCAAGTTCGAAGGTCAATGGGAAGTTAAAAAATTCTTCGGTTTTTTTTTTGTAAAAATGCTGACTTTGGTGGCTTCTCATTCTTTGTTTTGCAATATTTATTAAAACAATAAATACAGTATTTTTCTACACCACTCGATGGGGTATGTCAAATTATTTTCTTCACGCCCCCTTTATCTATACTAATATTATAAAGCAGAAAGGTTTGTTTGTTTGTTTGAACGCGCTAATCTCAGGTGTTGGATAGTCCATTTATCTAGGAAGGTTATAGGCTCTATAACATCACGCTACGACCAATAGGAGCGGAGAATAAATAAAAAATGTTGCAAAAACGGGCAAAATTATTCCTTTTTGATAGCTTCCGTTGAGTGCGCTGCGTAAGCGGTTACGCAACAATCACAAACACCTTAGCATGTCGGTGACCCGACCCCATAAATTTTTCATTTCAATAACTACGAAGTACTTATTTCGTAGCCTCATATTAAACCTAAGTCACAAGTCTATAAGCTTTCAAGTTAAGAACCTCACGGTCCAGTAACATCAAAAGTTTATGTAGTTTTGAACGCGAGTGTACTACAGCCGATAACACATGATGTGTCCATAGTTTCTGAATGTTACACATCTAGAACATAATGCTTAGTTTTGAAGTTGACTTTACTTGCTTTACTTGTAAGTCAAGTTGGAAACGGATAGCGAATTTATTTTACTGTCTTCAAAACTATAACACCCGAATTAGATTAGGTTGTTGTAAAATATAAGCCTAAGTCTGAACAAAAATGAGAATATTTTGTCTTGGTGAAAATATCCATCGCATTGCACTCATGCGCACAAAACGTTTTGAGATAACCTTCATTGTGCGTACGACTAAGGAGTGCAATTTCCTGCCGTGGTCTGTGTTTCCTGATAGCTACAACCTAGGGATCTTTAAATCAAGAGTGAATAGGTTACTTCTACGGTTCTAGCAAGGTGTACATCGTTAACATCATCGCTCACCATCAGGTGAGATAGTAGTGGCCATTATAATGCATAGACAAAGATTATACAGCATGATATAAATCAAACGTGCATATATAAAAAGCCAGTATCCACAATATGCATAACTAAACAAAGAATGCATCATTTTACGGCATTCATTTATTACAATTGCAGAAAATTTTCATTTTATTCATACAATTTTTAATTCAAATTAACATTGTCATGAGTTCCAATTACAGTATGATACATAGATTATAATCCCCGACTTCTTTGTCCCCCCTGTTTGCTATTCATACAGGTAGCTATTAAACATCCACAAGACATAAACTCATAATATAATCATAATGCACTCATAAAAGTGATGCGGCTTCATTTCTATGCGTATTACAGGCTATTTGATAGATATCAGTGTAATCGCATTATCAATGATACAATATTCACGCATGGTAACATTGAAGTCGGTCATAAACCGGACAATCGTGCGTGTGCTGAGAATATGCGCATAATTTAGTTACATCATCGTTTAACAGGGTAATGTAGACTATGTAATTACTGGCGACCTAGACCAGTTTTGCGTTGAGTTCTTTTTTTAAAAGCGCGTAATCAAACATGGCGTTTACATTCCACAAATGTTTTATCTGTTGGAATTGAAACCAACCCTGATTCTGTTGAATTTTCTGTCTCATGAATATTGTCAACAACTAGCTAATTAATTATTTACAGAACAGCTGAATATTATGTACCTTACTTATTCACTTTCTATCCCACTACTCAACAATGGACGACGAAAATGACGATGATGATTTCACTACTTACTTATTGTTGTGTTATTGTTACCAAAGAAACCTAAATCATGAAACTCCTACTTCTCTACCTAGATGTATTTTACCTGTCCAACAATCTCTCGCAAAGGCAGAAGTAAAATGGCGTGAAAATTATAGATACCTACACTTATTTTTATTAACATAAATCTTCACAGTTTCATCACAAATTGTACATACAAAAACATTTCTTTTTTTAAAGTAAATGTGTGTTTGTTTACCATTTTTTCCTCATGCACGTGCACGAGATGACTATCTAACAAAACCGCATACGGTTGAACGAACTCCACCAAATTACACCAAATTCTGCGTGAATTGAAAGAGAATGAAACTGACTCTAAAAAGTTTAAAATCTTACGCTAACTGAATTATAAGTAACTAGGTTTTTCCCCGCAATCGCACTGCAATGTTCCACAGGAACTGACATTTTTTTTCGGATTAATAGTAGGTAGGCACCCAGAGCGATCAGTACCTACCTCCAAATATTATAATATATCTCGTACAGACAAAAGAACTATGTTACCTCTTTACAATTTAAGATTTTTATAGAAGTCCAAAGCTAAGCTTTCGCAACTTATCTACATCTGGCGTAACCAACAATTCATAAATCTCCAATAGTTATGCCTTGCTCCAATAAGTTTCTATTAAAGAAACATAAATCTTAGAAAAAGTAGCACACGTGTTATAAAAAAAAATAAGAAAAGAGATGTTCCTATAAATTTTAACTCCACATCTTCTTGTGAAACTTTAGAAGTCATGGTAATTCATGAAGAAAAACAAAAGGTTTTTTTTATTCTTCAAAACTTAAAACTAACAGCGAACAGTTTACCAGACTCATATAAAACCATCGTTAGACATAACCTCCATTCGTATAAGAATTAAAAGGGGTCAATCATAGAAAATCATGCGACAAGAAAGATTACTAGACTAAGTAAGATTCTATCAGCCATAACGACTCTCAATCTGAACCAATGGTTTTAAATCTAACAACAGTATTGCCAATAAAGCGGATTACCAGCTACTTGGTTGTGGAGATCAGACAGGCGGTGCTTAAAGCGAACAATCTGAGTACCAGTATTTCCCTGTTGTTTTGGAGTCTACAACAGGGTAAAGGAAAACCAGATTGATTAAACTAACGGTTTGTCGCGAATCTGAACATTTTAAAACAAGCACTCGAGCAAAACTGCAAACAATCAAAAACGCTACTTAAAACTCTAAACAGACATTAGATACTACTACGTAGATATACTAGATAGAAAAAAGAATAAACACTAACACTAACATCCTCAAGAAGCCCATGAAGATAAAAGCCATATAGTTCACCTGCAGGGATGCATTATCGTTTTATACGTAGCTCATAATGCGCTCGGGACGTTAACTGACCATTTGATGTCCACTCTATTGCTATCTAGCGGTCTTGAACGATACACATACCTCATATAATTCATGTTGAGAGCTGTGGACTTAAGTTAATAGGAGTATTTTTCTGTTGTAAGGGAAACACAGAGGCTATTTTTTTTAATCCTCTTTTGTCAAGACATTGTAGAAAGGTTTGCGCTTGACCCCTATCTCGCCCCATGGTAAGCGATGATGTGGTCGATGGTGAAACACGCTTGCCTAGAAGTAACCTATTCACTCTTGACTTAAAGACCCCTATCGGTTGTAGCTATCTGGAAACGCAGACTCCGGAAGGGAATTCCACTCCTTAGCTGTATGCTTAATAAAAGTATTCCCAAAACGTTAAGTGTGTATGGGTGGGATGTAGACCATGTACCGAAGGATACATCACCGTACGTCTTGTAGTTCAATGATGAAACGGGCTAGGCGGAATTACCCTGTTCTGGTATTGAAGATTCTAAGCCAAATTTCGTGGTAGTCAAAACTCATTATTTCAACTAAACCATATACAAGCACTTTTGAATAGTCAATTAGTCGTTAAGTCAGAGAGTTAAAGCTTTTATTTGCAAGTTCCAAAACGTAGATCTTTATGGAGTTGGAGTAGAGGGTGCAAGAAACTTCATCCATTTTAAGTTACCTAAGTCAATCAATCTACATTTAATGGTACTAAAGCCACAATCCTTCTGAAAAGCCAGTTTAAGATGGTGCAGAGCTTGGTCGAGAAAAACATCATGACATCATTGTATCGGACAATGAAATTGCTGCACAGCATAATATACCTAAGCGATAATCAAAGCTTTCATCTGTAGATATAAGATGAAGCTTGTGGCCTAAAGTCGGACAAGAACGATACTTATTCTACCTCGACTGGCCTGTCTGTCCAAAGATTACAAACACTCCTGCTAAGGATAGAGAGCATGCATGAAATCCTGCCCTTAAGGTTCCTCTAATCGACGGCACAAACTATTTTGTGCGCGAGGTTAAAATGCATGCTATCTCATCCGACAACACGTGCGAAAGAGATAGATGCTGTGATGAGCAGTAAAAAGCTAGTTGGCGTATGAATTAGCACTTTTGCAAATTTGTATCGAAATGGATAATGATTTAGGACGAAAACGAGCGCGCAAAATTTTATAAACAAAGCTTTGGGAGTCTAGATATCATGAAAAAACGACTAAATGTATATTTTCAAAATAAAATTATTTGCATTGTTGAATTACTAATATATCCCTGTATGGAGCCCGTTTTGCAATTTTCCTTCTTCTTATGGTATTTATTTCCGCCCAAAGATGCGTTAAAATTAGTGTTGAAATATGGAACTTTCGACGCTCATAACTTTCAAATATTTTATTTTTTTAGTTTTTTTTTCCATACAGGGCTAGATAATGATTAGGCAAATTGATGTAATTTTTTTATTTTGAACGTACATCGTCAAACAGTGCAGTAATCGCCAGACTATGTTTGTATGGAAGAATGATCGACTAGTGTAACCACAATTCCTTAGCCTAGAAAAGTGTTATGGGACTTTTCCATCTGCAATTAGCCTGTATACAAATCTGCTTAACCGATGTTGTTATGTTATGAATGGTACTTTTCTGGTCGTAAAAAGCCAACATTTTGTATTCGGATATTGTTGGCCTTAAAGGAATAGGTAAACACGAAAAACTTATGTCAGAGTTAGTTGCTAACATGAGGTTAAATTGACAGTTTGTTATACAATATTGTCAATTTAATCTCGTGTTAGCAACTAACTCTGAGTTAAGTTTTTCGTACAAATGGGTTCTATATGTTTCTCAAAGTAAGTAGGTATACATACACTGTACAACCCCTTGAAACAATTTTAATAACCTTCTAAATAAAGCTGTATGCTGATCATATTTAAGACGACAACGGACGCCAACGACCTTGAAGGAACAAAACGCGTGGCACCGTTTCACACCCGCGCGACCCAAAATTTGTTAGTTTTTTGTACTATCCTTAATATTCTATGACTTTCCAAAACAAAAACTGTTGGTGAAAATTTCATTAAAATACGCCCGGCGGTTTTGGTACAACTGTCGTTTTTTGTCCGTGTTAGACATAACTGTACAAATAAATTAGACAACTATGTTATACAAATAAAATCTACATTTTCGTATATCAAATTATTAAGAAAATAATCTAATGTATTTATTATTATTCTTTATTATTTTTTTATTATTAAAATCTCCCTTAAAACTATCATTACAGGTATAGGTAACTTATACAAAACTACGAAAAACGTAAAAAACTAGTTCACACATACATTTACATACCACAATTTTATTTTTCCAAATAAGTTACGACTAGCCGTTTATACGTGCTTCTCATTTTAAAATCAGCTACCGTAGATACCCCACGCCTTAAAGGCAGGCATATTTACATAACAATAATTGTGAGCAAACTCAATTATATGAACAGAGCCTTCTCTTAGCACACATGTAAATCGTAGCGGAATGAAAAACTCCTATTGTATTTCATAATTAGGTCTCAAGTGTTGATACTAGGGCTAAGCTTTGTATTTAGGACTCTTTTGTGTGTGGTGTTTATCACATCTATACTAATATTATAAATGTGAATGTAAGTTTGTTTGTTACGCTTTCACGCCTACTGAACCGATCATCATGATAAATGATAAATGATTTATTTCTGTAAGTAGGTTTGTACAAAAACTTTTACATGTCGATCATATTTTTAAAACTAGATGAAGTCGGCGTTTCCTATCTGACTACTCTGAGAAGAAAGGCCGAAACAAACTCAGAGTTCACAGTCTCTTTTAAAGTCCAGACAAAATCTTGGTTAGATCATGTGAAGACCATGTAGACTGAAGTCTGAAATGGTCTTTTGAGGAAAGAACCAGCCAGATTGAGTGGACCTGTCCAGTCAGTGCACCCATTTGTCAATAACCGTGCAGCTCAACTCAGAAATTAAGGAGCTCAACGATTCGACGAACAATACCAAAGAAAGGACATTCGGGTAGGCCGCACAAACTACTCAAACTGCCAGACCATGATTAAAACTAACTTAGATAAATTAAAATTAAAAACAAACAAAAAGTATGATCCACATAGTCTTCACATTCACAACAAATAAGAAAAAAAAAAAAAAAAGAACTTAAAATAAAATAATATAATACTTTAAAAAGTAAATATTCTTGTCATTGCAAGAAAACAAAAAAAGAAAAAAAAAACAAAATTCATGGTGCAAAATATAAAAAAAAAACAAAATTAATTGGAGCAGCTCAATCCCAAGCCTGTTTGTCCTCAACGTAATCTTTAATTGTATAAAACGCTTTCTGGCACAACTTACGTTTAATGAATGTTTTGAATTTATTAAGACTTAGATCTTGTACATGGCTTGGAAGCTTATTATAAAAGCGCACACATTGACATCTAAACGAGCCACCTATTTTCGTGAGCCTTGTTGCAGGTACTATAAATTTGTGTTTGTTCCTAGTATTTATGTTATGGATATCACTGTATTTTTTAAACAATTTTATATTTTTATGGGCATATAAAAGATTTTCATAAATATACTGAGAAGGCACAGTCATTGCATTAATCTCCTTAAATTTCTCTCTGAGAGAGTGTCTCGGGCTTAATTTATAAATTGATCGAACAGCTCTTTTCTGCAAAACAAAGATAGTCTGGATGTCGGCGGCATTTCCCCACAACAGAATACCGTACGACATTACACTATGAAAATAGCTAAAATATACTAAACGGGCTGTCTCTATGTCAGTTAAATTACGAATTTTCCTAACAGCATATGCTGCGGAGCTTAGCTTTTTTGACAATTTATCTATATGTGGGCCCCACTGAAGCTTAGCATCCAAAGTTAAGCCTAAGAATACTGTGCTATTTTCAGGATTCAATTCTTCGCCCTTTACCAACACATCAGTTTTCACCTGCCTAACGTGAGGTAGGGTAAACTTAATGCATTTGGTTTTTTTTCATTAAGTAGTAAATTATTAACATTGAACCAGTGAACTACTTTTGAGATCGCGCTATTTACATCGTCAGTAACCAGCTGCTGACGTTTAAGTTTAAACAAAAGTGAAGTATCATCCGCAAACAACACTATATTATGGTTATCCTTTATGAGGTATGGCAAGTCATTAATATAAATAAGAAACAAGAAAGGACCAAGAATCGAGCCCTGCGGGACGCCCATCGTTACTATAGATCCGGGAGATCTTTTTCCATTAACGTCAACGCTCTGAATCCTATTACTTATGAAACTTTGTACATGTATTCTTGGAGTAACATAGGATAATTTTTATTAAAAAAAAAAAAAATGGCTTCACTGCTAGCGAAGCCGCGGGTAAAAGCTAGTATCATATAAATCTAAGTAGATAACGCGATTCTACTTCGCGTGTCAAAAAACAAAGTAAAATTACGATCAATGATCGTAATTTGAGCTTTTAATTTACCATTATTGGCACCGGAAATCCACCGAAATCTAGAAAAATGCCTTTTTTATGCCATATTGAGCTGTAAAGATTGAATAGAAAAAGTTGGCCGAGGCATTGGCAATGTTTTCTTTCATTAGTAAGTAAATTTGTTTTTAAATTGTGTGTGAAAAAGTGGCATGCTTGATTTTCATACAGATGGAGGGACTTGCGTTATCTAGTTAGATTTATGTCTGGTGTGTTTGTTAGATAGGCTCGCACTTGACCACTATCTCACCTTATGGTAAGCGATGATGCAGTCGACGGCGTAGCACGCTTACCTAGAAGTTACCTATTCACTCTTTACTTAAAGACTCCGAAGTTGTGGCTATCATTAAAATCTGCCAACCATGACATGAAACATGAAAACCCCGGCTTTTTGAACTTACAATCCGGACATTTGAACAGAGTATTTTTATTCTAGGTTACTTAAAATATAGTTGTAAAGGTTATAAATCAACTTTATTTTTTATTTTCATACAATTTTAAACTAAATTTAGTCTTGATAAGAAAGAAAACAGAACTTCTTAAAGTTTTAAGGAACTAATAGCAGTCCTACAGTTTTCATTTCTTTCAAAATTATACTTTTTTTTCTCATTAAAAGCGGCGACCGGTGGTGATTTGAAGACTTTAAAATCCGGACTATAAATAAAACCCCGCCCGGACGCTCCCCGGACGTCTTCTAAACTAGGACAAATCCGGGTAAACCTGGACGGATGGTAACCCTACTATCAGGAAAAACAGACTCCGACAGGGATTTCCACTCCTTAGCTGTACGCATAGTGAAAGTATTCAGGTATAAGTTCTTCTGGAAGGCTAGGAGCACAGTACCTACTCATACCGGCGAGCGTTTATGAACTAAGATAAAGCAAAAAGAGTTTGTAAGGATCTAAGCAGGTAGCGTTCTGTAGTTGCTATCTATTCTCATGGAAAAAAGGCGTGAGTTTTATGTATGTCTTTCTGTTGCAGTTATTTATTTTATTTTATTTTGTTTTATTAAGCACACCAAAGTACAACTGCTTAAAACCATCCGAAAATGAATACATTTAAAGTCCGAATTACATAGCAATCATACAGATTTAAGGTATGCATGACATTTACAAATTCAAAATTAAGAATACAAACTAAACTAGAGTAAGAATAATGAGCATTAAGAGTTTAAGTCAAACACTTAATGCTCATTACTCATAGGAAAAATAATTTTTGAATTGTTTGTTATACTGTGGTTTTACTCTAGACGATTTTACGTGCACGTCTTTTTACATCGTTCTCACATAATATATGTATATTTCAACAAGAATGATGTAACCAAATAATTGTAATTAAAACTGATGGACAAGAGTGTCCGCGGAGTTTCTTGCACATTCTTCCTCATAGAGACCTACTGATGCTTGCGAATTTGCAACTAGATTCATATTTTGTTTGAAACAACAGTACCTTTTAAGGTTTAGTAAAATTAAAAATTTTTAGAATTTTTGATTTTGGGAGTGTCTGATTGTTTTGAATATGGGGCAAAGTATAAGGTTTGCCGTATGGCATGGTCTTACTTATGGGTGGCTTATAGCAGCTGGAGAGCAGTAATCGAAGATCATGCTTAATGGCGTGCAAGTGGATAGTCCACTTGTGGATTGATATAGGCTGATGGTAATATATTGATGTGTTATAAACATATGGATGTAATAAATAGATAATCAAAACACGAATGACTGTACGCTTTCAGTCAGCGGAGCAATATTTATCGAAAAATCATGTAAAATTTCAACGTTTTAGTCAAAATTTAAAATTACCTATATATATTATAATAACAACATCTTCTGGGATTTAAAACAGGTATAGGCAACTCATAAGCTTGAAAGGTATAAACGTGTAAACTGTTTTTCTATTTTTAGGGTTCCGTTCCTCAAAAGGAAAAAGAGGAACCCTTATAGGATCACTTCGCTGTCAGTCGACATATCTGTCTGTTTGTCCATGTGTCAAGACCTTTTTCTCTGGAAGCCTGGTGGTAGCAAGTTGAAATTAATATGATATACCCAGGTCTGCAATCCCTTGGAACCGTAAAAATCAAACTTCTTAATCAACGCGATCAAAAGATATAGCCTTTTTACCTACATCAAAAAACAAACAGTCAACAGCGAGTCGGTCTCGTCGTGCACCGAGGGTTCCGAACCATCATATAGAAATATTTTGGATGTGTTACTTAAGTACAGTTCTTCAAAAGTACAATAAAGGACTGGTGGACAGGTGAATGGGCGGACAGTACTTTTACTATTAATTTTGTAGCTGTTTATACGGAGCCCTCGGTGTGCGAGGCCGACTCGAACTTGGCCAGTTTTTTAATTCCCTTGGCGAAAGAAAAAAAAAGACCGCCTCCGCCGTCCGCCTCTGTACGTTTTTGTGCTTGAAGTATTAAAAAAATAAATAAACAAATAAATAAACTTCTAAGAAAAATACATTAAATAATAATGGGTATCATTTAAGCTATCGCCAATTTAATTAGTTTTGTGTTTCTTAAAAAATAGAGTTTGCCCGCAAAATAGTAGATTTGTCACCAAAATGTAGTCAGCAAACAATATAAAATTCATTCCACAATACATCTCCTAAAATCATGGAGATATAGGGTCTAGTACCAAATAAATGTTTTTGTATGTATTATAATAGGTTTGTCCCAATAAGTATTTAAGCAAACTAATTTAAAGAGATCACCAATAAATCATATATTATGTCAATAGAAAATTTCATAAAGTTAGATTAGTGTCGCAACAGAGTCGACGGAGCCTCGCTGCGCGAGGCTCCTGTTTCTGAATGCAGGGTCTAAAGTAACCTAACACGAAGGAGATGACGGGAGCTGAGTTCGCTCGCTTTGCTCGCTCACTTCAGCTCCCGTCATCTCCTTCGAACCTAACCTGTCCGAAACGGGGTGCCCTAAGCTCCCGAGCTCGCTTCGCTCGCTCTTGGACCGATTCATTGACCATTGTCATTGTCATTTTAATGTTGACATTTTCATTAAAATTATAAATTGATGTATTAAATTGGTAACGAATACTAAAATTTTAATAACTGAACGAAATAAAATGTAACAAATAAAAAGGAGTCGCAGTCAGGGATCGATAATCGATTTATTTGGTGACAGATCTACCATTCTGAGCATAAAGCTATTATTTTAGTAATAAAACTATTATTATAAGAACGAAGTTTATATATTTATCTAATTCACTAAAATTTTATTGGTAATCCATCTCTTATTATACACATATATTAACATTAATTTGATAATTCATACCTGGGAACACTTTTTTTTATCTG
This sequence comes from Orthosia gracilis, assembly GCA_947562075.1. Taxonomy (NCBI): domain Eukaryota; kingdom Metazoa; phylum Arthropoda; class Insecta; order Lepidoptera; family Noctuidae; genus Orthosia; species Orthosia gracilis. The sequence goes on from OX387274.1 coordinate 19,837,167, forward strand.
AGAACGAAAATATTTCGTGGCGATAGATCTATTTATTAGGTGATACAACTTGATGACAAATATAAATTTTGGTGACAAGAAATATAGTTCCCAATAATAATATCTAAATAACATCTTTAGACTACTCCAGTTTTTGTCTTAATATTTCAATATCGAGTCTAGCTTTTTGAAAATGTATTCAAAAAGCCAGACATACCTAGGGCCTAGATAATGTAATTAGTTACCAATCAATGGTTGCTGCCAATTATTTCAGCTTGTTATTCGCAATGAAAACGTCGCTCGTCTGCCGATACGTATTTATGCTAACAAAACCAAACTGATGGTGATAAATTACATGGAGAGAGGTAATTATATCGGACAGAAGTAGAGTGGAGATGGTGATTTAATATAATTTATTTATTATATAATATGTCGCATCAAGGGTGGCTTAAAGATGCAAACCATCGGGAAGCCTGAATGGGCGATACACTGGGTTTATTCAAATGGTCACAGTAACAAACTGGTTACAAATATTACGAATCGATGGTTCTACGATGTTAGCTTGAAGGCGGTCACGGTTAGTACTACGCTGCCATATTCTGCTGTCCACACCACGCAAGCGGTTAGAAAAAGCGCGCCAAACCGTAGTTGTTCTTGATTCGCCACCAAGGGGTGTGCTTGTGATTTGTTTTGACGTCCGTGCCATTGACTAAGGGGGCTATTACACTACCATATGTCTAGGATCACGCATAGGAACCTATCCAAAATATCAAAAACAAAAATCTTTTTTCAAAGACTATTCTTTGATGATATATGATTCATGTCTATATTACATTATCATATAAATATGACTCATACATGTATGATCCTTTTTTTTTGCGTTGAGAAATGCTCATGCATACTGCACTACCACGGGGAGATAGTGCAGTTATGTGGGACTCTAACCCACTAAAACCCCACGGTGTCCTCCTGTGCCGCTTATGGCGGGAACACGGGCACGCGTTAGCACTCACCGCGAACCCGCCGCGGCTGTCCGTCACAGGACCCTCCTCGGGGGATACATGTATGATCCTAGATATATGATAGTATTTACCCCCCTAAACCGGACATATACTTTATTGTACTTCGCAGAATTTAGGACCTGTCTGAAATGTCCTACATTACCTTTAGGACAAACGTGGAGCCGAACTTTTCCTTGCCTTAATTCTCAGTCCTTGCTCGTAGCAATAGTTTGACAGTTAGAAGTGAGTGACAGAAAAATGCCTATTAAAAAAACAACTGGCCAAGTGCAAATCGGACCCGCGCACGAAGGTTTCCGTACCATTATCGCAAAAACTACAAAAAAAAAACACATTATTTTTATTCTGTTTTTAGTATTTTTTGTTATAGCGGTAACAAAAATACATCAACTGTGAAAATTTCAACTGTCTGCTATCACGCTTCATAAGATACAGCCTGGTGACAGACAGACAGACAAACGGACAGTGGAGTCTTAGTAACAGGATCCCGTTTTTACCCTTTGGGTACGAAACCCTAAAACCGTGTCAATTCATCAATCTTGTCTACAGAGGACATTCCATCGTCTTAGCTTGAAAGTAAAAATGTATTCGAACATTATTCTTCCTAAATTTATTTCGTGTTGGCTTTCAAAATTTTAATTGAAGCAGATTCAGCATAACAATATTATATTACATGGAACACCGGGCGTGCTATAAAATCTTCAATTTGTTGTAAAAGAAGGTGAGAGACACTAACCAGATTGTACCTAGATACACGACGAAATCAGGCCAGCCCACAAAATGCAATAAATGAGCTTTCTCTAATCAACACTGTGTGCTTTGATGAAACCTGTCGACTGTGGGTCGGAGAAATGAGCCTCCCAAACCATAAATAATTTTATAGTGCTCTGTGGTTCAATACAAATGGCAAGTTCGATTTATCTCTGGAAAGTATTGTGTTCCTAAGGCGACAATACAATACACAATGCCTGTTAGGGCGGTTACGCACCAAATACGATCCGAGTTCCTAATTTGAGTTCCGAGTTCTATCCAGATTGAAATTGTTCTGAATTTTGGCGGATAAAGTTCGGATATGTGTGGCTTAGTGGTTTCTCTGCAAGAAGTACTACGGCTTCTTCATAACCGAAACTTCTCCGATTCAGATCGGATACAGTGCGTAACCGCCCTAACTGGTGGCATGGCATAACAGTGTGCAAGTTTATACACCAATGGGGATGTGAATGCAAAGCTGAGCGCAGATGTCGCCGGCGGCGCAATGGCTGCTGTCAAATCATTTTTGCTGTGTTGCATCACATTTTCATGTATTTTTTTTGTTTATACCGGTCTACCATCGTTATTGATAATATGTATTGTCCCTGAAAGCTTAAGAAATTGAAAGACGAACCAAAGGAATGAGGAGCAAGGATAACTGTAAAGAAAACAGATCTTATTGAGAAGCAGACTTTTATATTATAATTTTTTTTTTCATGGGTGATATGTTCTAGATTTGGCTATATTTGTTGTAACGAGTAATTTCTTACTTGACTCGTAGTAGGAAAATTTACAAAAAATGAGAGAACATTACTTTAATTTGTTGGTATTTTTACGTTTTAGGTTAGAAGTTTTATTTTATTTTCGGCAATCAAAGCCCTCAAGCTTCTGAAGTTCTGTTTTGGAAATTCTAAAGCAGGAATGTCATTTGCTTGGCAAGAACTTTATCAATACGTTAATTGCTCCACTATATCAACGAAGATTACCAAGCAACATATTCAGTTACTTTGACAGGTACATAACATAACCTATGAATATGTATAGCATTTTACCAGTTTTTTTTAGCGTTGTATCTTTGGGCAACAAATGAACACCGGGGTTGGTAAATCCTGGTACAGCACACAGGAGACATATTTACAAAATGCATGGATTTGACAGCTTTCAATAGCCATAGCGACGATGCGCCACCTATCGTGAAAAATTGGCAGTTCACATCCTCATTGAAAATGTATGTAAAGTGATTTCGACTCTATGGCTTCTCGCTATTTCCATTTTAGATTAGATACCACAATACTTTGCAGTTAAAACAGTGAGCTGCCAATTTGTGGTTTTTAGTTAAAGATAGGTTCTTCTGTACAGCTTATTTAAGGCTTCAAAAGCTTTCACTTTGACAAATGACTTAGTTGTAAGACATTGAATTGAACTTAGGTACTTATTGGAGTCGCTTTTATTTGAGGGCCCGCTTTTATACCTCTTTCAAAGACTGATACATTATTTCTAATTTAACTAATAATTGCTTATTCATAATATAAAAGTGATCTTCATGCAAAGCGATGCAGTCAACCCGTAATTTTTTTGTATCATATATCCATTGTAATATTCCGTGTAGTTTTCCAATTAAATTAAATTGGTCTAGTACCAACCGAAGTGTTATCATTTCAAAGGGCCACCATCCTGAAGGTCCATTATCAAGACTGGTTAGCGATTTCAAAGTTATTTTAACAAAATTAACTACAGTCCAGGATTCCTAACGATGTTTTCCTCCAACGATGTCTTAGACAAACAGAGAAAATACATAAATTAATTGAAAAAGTCACATTGGTACTTGCTCGGATTTAAACTGTACCCACGACCTCAAGCACAAGAGTGAGTTCTTAGGCACTACGAAATCGAAAAAAAAAACAATACTTAAAATATTAACAGACACAATCTAATATATTTCCTGAAACACCTCCACAAACCAACAATCGTTCAGAAAGCGATCTCACGCAACACCGCGATTGAACTGACCTCTCTTAAGTTCATTGCCAGTGATCGTAGACGACGCGGCGACGCAACACGGTAATGTTAGTTACATTACCGTGACGCGACGGGGCGGCGCGGTGCGGCCATCCTGCCCGTACCAGACTGCGTTTAGCGAGTAAGGTTAAGGCCACTACTGTTCAAAGGTACAGGGCCAACTGGAAGATTCTCACAAGAGTTATGGGTTCATCTTTATGTATGAACTGTACAATGTATTGGAGTAAGTGCTGCAATGAATTGGTCGTCAGAGACTTGTGTGCCTTACAAAATTATGGTTGTACTTTTTTTATTCGTCTAGGCAAGCGTGTACCATGGTCAATCACATCATCGCTTACCATCACGTGAGATGGTCGGACGGGAATCTTTGGAAACGTGAAACGCGACTCGCATTTGGTTTTGACATTCCAGTGAAGATAAAGGAAAAGGAATGGACTCGTCTTCCTCGGGAACACTACAGCCCAAATTCGTCAACAATCTAGATTCCAATTGGGAATTCAGACCGCAGCTTCTTGCTAAGATTACCCGCCAACCGAAACCGGATTAAAACGCATATTTTATAGTACCTGACAGCTCACAGGCTTCATTGAAGATACGTGACCAATTATTCTAGTTATATGACACGGCTCCCACTTAAAATAAATTGTAATTGAATGTGACAAAAGTTAACGCACCATCTCACAAGGAAGTAAGCCGATAAAGTGAGACACTGCAAACCTCTTACGTAAGTCAACGCAACGGGATCCAATCATTGCCAAAGTTATTGTAGCGTCAATCATTTCGCGAAATGGCCTTTAAACTATTATCTGCCGAATTCAGAGCTAATGGGATGACCTCCGGGCGCTGACAAATTATTTGTTAATGCAGCTCAATGTCGTCTAACGGGTAGGGCTGGCTGGGTTCTGGATGGGATGGGCTTGTCTGGTTAAGGTTTTATTTCCTGGTAAGTTTACAGTAAGTAATTTCGTATAGGTTTCAAAGCTCGGACACGCTTCGTGAAACGACCCAGCAATGGGCAATTTATAGATATAAGCAAATAAGTAACAAAGCAAAACGTATTCATGCTTGGTTCTTCTCTGTAATTTGCCAATTCCTAACATCACTCTGTTATCTCAATATATTATCTATATTCAAAAAGACATTCACCTTTCTGTACATTCAAAAATTCTTTAACAAGGCACCTTTATAAATTCGAAACGAGATTCTCTTGCAAATGACATTGACTGTGAATACGCTTACAAATATTCAAGTAAAAAAAAGATAGGGGGCGACCTGTCAACCCTGGCAGAGGTGGAGGCCGTCCGATATTCGCGTAACACTGACTCATTGACGCATTGCACGTCAATCGTCATGCAGAGTCAATATCAACAGACCCATTTAGACTGGTTAGTCCATGATCTGGAGTACTACCGGGTTTGTTATGTATTATATAACTATTGAAGGATTTGTAGGACACTACCGTGTTTATGATTTGAGACATAGCATTTTCCTTATAGCAAATATTCTTTTCTTTTTGTGACTTTTAACAATAGCCTCGTCCCCTCATTCTGAAACTTACCTAGTGAAAGATAGGAGTACTAAGTATCTGCACTTCTACCTAACCTTTCGTGGATTGCCTGTCATTGTCATGTTATGGCATTTGATCGTCATTAGATAATTTACCCTAGAAAGCAGCAATTTCGCAGGTAACGTAACAGGTAGGGACTCATTCAAGCTGGTCAGTCCCTGATGCGGAGTACTACCGGGTTTGAGATGACTGTGGTAAGAGGACACTACCGTGTTTATGATTCGAGACATCGTTTTCCTTGTAGTATTTTTCAACCTGACTTCAAAAAGGTGGATGATCTATATACATTTGATGTGTTCAGAAATATTTTCGCCAATTGTTAACCGATTTTGCTGCTTATTTTTACATTGGGTTCAGACTTTTCTACAAATTTATTAGGTATATGTATTGATAATCTTTTTAAGATCTAATAATATTTAGTATAACATAGATTTCATATAATTTTCAATAAATATAATGCTCTTTTTATATAACCTTCAGTTGACTTTATTTTCATACTAACAAATTTTCTAAAGTAAAGCACCGTTCATGAGAAAAAAAAATATTGTAAACTAACCTCAAAACACTAAAGTTGCTTCTGCATCGTCTCGGCGCAGCGGAAAGTGCAGCTCCTTCGCCCTTGGTCTTACGTAACAAAAGATAGACACCCATGCACCTCCGCAGCTTTGGCTTGCTGGTCGCCTCCGGCGCCCAGCCTCATGTGCTGTTGCTTGCACTGGAGCCTATGCTTGGTTACAGCGAGCGGCGACTGCTCTTCCTTTGCGTCTCCGTTTTTATACACTTAGCTTTACTTAGGGTTAGCAGACAAAAGACTACATGAAGTCAGGGTGCCCCGATTCGGTTTTGGAACAGATTCGGCCTATTTAACTACAAGCTGGTGTAAATATCTAGATCGCAATAGTCAAGACATACAATACATATTTTAGCTGTATGACAGAAAGAAAAATTAAAAAATATCCATCCACCCGCATAAAAGCAAACTAATATCAAGCAATATTTATGTGCTGCTTGTTTTTGCAAAATGCGATTGCTAAAATGGCTGGCATTTAAAATCTAATCAGTTTTTGCAAAAATATACAAAACAATGTAGACGTTTCTGTATTATATTAAACGTAACTTATAAATTTTGAATATTATAGTAACTGAATATTGTACTAATTGAATATTATTTCAAATGTGCATTATATGAAATGTTCATTATACCATATAAAATTAGGTTAAATGCAATTATATCAATAATTAATTATATCAATAATCATTTGATCTTTTGTTATTATTTCAAACGTTACACACCCTGTAGAACACTGCCGTGTTTATGATTTGAGACATAGGATTTTCCTTGTATTATTTTTGTATTTTTTTTTTTTGTTTTTGTTGTGTTTGGAGATAAATTCGTGTGGGGATTACACATTACTGGCGAAAGGCTGTAGGTACCAACTAACGGTTCAGTACAACTAAATACCGGTTTCTGAAATGAGTATTTCGAATTAAAAAAGTGTTAAATCCTACTTAAATGCTAAAGCTTGACATGGTTTTCAAGCTAAAGTAGAATTGACACATACTCAATTCTTTATTGAGAAATCGGTGGTTAGTATTCTGCCAAACTGATCAGGGATTACGTACAGGCGTGATGTTACGCTATTTGATCATCATCATCCTAGCATGCATCGCAGGCAAGCAATAGCAGGTAGGCCTTGGTTTGCGCAAAAAGCTTTACATCACAAAAAGCTTTTAAGAAAAAAAAAACCGACTTTCAAAGCAAAACACAAAATAACATTTCGTTTAAAATAAAAAAAAGTTTTTATTTTTCTCTTTCTACTATTGGTACAACATCATTAAAAAAAAGTAAGTAAGTTACAAAAAGGATTGACAAAATACCCATAATATCTCAATTTATACAATCGTGCTGTTTGTCGCTTAGGAGTTCGGTTGTATGTTCCATATCTTGAAAACCGATTTTGATGAAACTTACACTATTCCCTAAGTTGATAGATACTTAATCCAGTAAAAAATAATGATCACTATCTGATTACTAGTTTCAGAGAAATACGTGGACGAACATAAATACTTTTGCGGGCTGATTCACCCGCGTCCGTAGGTGAGTACACCTTTTTATTATCCTACACGTGGTCCCCGGGTGGTGCTAATCAGGTGACACTAACTGGTGTTAGATTCCGAAGGCTTACGACCACCCACCGAGCAAAGACGTACCGCCAAGTAGCCTAGCCGTGTTCCAGTACGATGCTCGGTGTAGCCACAAGAGGAGTTGCGTCGAGATAGTTGTTCCACTGCAGGCAGACCAGCCTGACTCGCAATGTTACGGGCCTATCGGGAGACTAGTCGCGGAGGGTAGCGGGATCCAAGGCACGGTGCGCCGCTGGCCGACCGCCACTCACGAAAGGCTGCCCCGCCAACTGTCGAAAAATCATCGTGCTGGTTGGTGACTAGGCGAGAGTGCCCGATGGGCATTCCCGGAGGGGCACGGGCGTCCCCGCAGTCTACAGACTAGTCCCCCAATGATGGCGTCCCCGCCCGATCCCAGCCCGAGAGACACCTGGCGGGTTTAGCGATACAGGTCAGCAGATTGCGATGGGATGCGATCTTTCTTCGCATGCTATCCTTGGCGGCCCAACGCCGTGACTGATGTGTTGTGCCAGCGGATGGATTCCATTCTCTGACGTAGCGCTGTCCAGCGTTGACCGACCATGGTTTGGTGCCGAGTGCGACCGCACAAACGCGGTTAAACACAAGGCGTACCTGGCATGGGTCGACGCTCAAGTGCACAAGGCAAATGCGTAAGTAACTCAAAAGAAGAGAGCCTTCAACAGGGCTTCCAAGTCCAGCAAAAAGGCGAAGCGAAGGGCACGGTTTGATCACATTAGTATTGGCTGCGCGAAGGGCTGGTATAATGGACTGTATCTGCGATGCGGAGCAAAACGATTGACTAACGCTTGGCGATAGGTACTTCGAGTTGCGGTGGGTGTGGAAAAAAAGAATACAACCCGAAAATAATTAAGGAAGGATGCACAAACCTTTGCGAGAACCTCGTGGTCGCGTCGTCGGTGCACCGAATCACTTCACCAGGGTTTAAGAGCGGCTGGCTTTCAGGTTACTGTCATCACACGTTAAACACAAACTGTTGATTATAAGTCTTACTACATGCGAAAACCGCGGTAATTCCAAAGTTATGAATATTTTTCAACGGAGCGGGCCGTCGCCATTGCGCACGCGGTGCGGTTCGATTCAGAAATGATTTTTAGTAAAATGGCGGGGCGAATCTTCTTATTCACTCGCGAGGTATGTACGGGAAAGGGTCGGGTATAGGGAATAGCGGATATATCAATCAAATTTTGAATGTTGGCGCACGAACAAACTTGCTTCATACCCTGCTGGTTTCAAAGCGTTTTAATCCCTGGCTAAGTCGGTTGAATCAAACTTCTGTCGCCTCTCACTACTACCACTGCTGAGACCCGACGAGTCACTCGCCCACTCCGCTGAGGAAAGGCAAACTTGTTTGCCTCCCATTTTACGGAATCTTTGCGTCTGAACTCTGATGGCGCACGGACCCCTCCCTCTACTGCTGGATGAGACGAGTATGTCGGACATTCGCATCCATCAGAGGGAGATCTGTAGGGTGCTGCGTAACCTTGACGTGAACAAAGCTAGTGGCCCCGACGGGATACCGGCAATTGTACTAAATACTTGTGCACCTGAAATCGTCTCCGATCCTGACACGCTTATATCGCCTTTCGATAGTGACTGAAAAGGTGCCGAAGGCTTGGAAGCAAGCTAACGTTCAGCCCGTGCCCAAAAAAGGTAGTCGGGCTGACCCGGCCAACTACAGACCCATCTCGGTAACGTCCATTCTCTGTAAGAGTATAGAACGTGTGCTGAACAATAAGCTACTGGCATACCTAGAAGCAACGACATCCTCAGTGACCGCCAATAATGCTTCTGCCGAAATCGGTCAATTGAGGATCTTCTAGCGTATGCCATTTACGTCTGGAGTGACGCCATCGAGAGACACGGGAAATCGCTTGCTGTCTCCCTTGACATCTCGAAGGCTTTCTTCAGGGTCTGGCATGAGAGCCTTATTGGTAAGCTTCCTTCCTTCGGTCTGCCTGGTGGTCTGTGTGACTGGATTGCTGACTTCCTGAGGGATTAGTCCATCCGAGTGGTTATCGATGGCTGCTCGTCTGGTCAGTTAGGTATTAACGCCGGAGACCCTCAGGGGTAGGTGCACTCGGCTACACTGTTTTTGCTGCACATTAATGACCTGCTAAAACCCGGAACCTTTGGGTACGCAGATGACAGCACGGTTGCTGAGAGATACGTGTTCGGCGCACGGGCTACTGGGCCTGAGATCCAGCCTCTCCGGGAGGCTACGGTTGAGCGCTTGAACCTGTCTTTGGAAGCAGTCTCCGAATGGGGCGATGCCAATCTAGTCAGTTTAAATTCTGTTAAGACCCAGGCGTGTCTTTTTCCGCAAAAAAGTGCCTATTCCACCCGGCTCCATCTTTCCGTGGTGTAACCGTGCCGATAACGGACCATCTCGATCTTCTTAGTGTTACGTTAACATCGATCCTCAATTTTGGTCCATTTATTGAGGCAAAGGCTCAGTTGGCTACAAAAAAATTGGGGATCCTTGCAAAGGTGAGACGGTACTTCAAGCCTGAACAGCTGCTCAACTTGTATAAAGCGCAAGTTCGGTCATGCGTGGAGTACTGCTCTCACCTCTGGGACGGATCTGCCAAATATCAACTTGATGCACTTGAGTCGATTGCCAAACGGGCCAAGAGGCTTATCGGCAACGATGCACTAGTCGCCTTTTTGGTCGTCGGTTTTTTATCGGTTATATTTCAGGGAGTGTGCGATGGAATTGCACAATTTGTTCCACCTGACCCTTTCCATCATCGGACATCAAGACGTACGGCAATGCGCCACCGGTACATGATGGACATCCCACCCATACTTATAAAGCGTTTTGCTAATACTTTCATTATGCGCACAGCTAAGGAGTGGAATTCCCTGCCTGAGTCTTTGTTTCCTGATAGCTACATCCATGGGGTCTTTAAGTCAAGAGTGAATAGGTTACTTCTAGGCAAGCGTGCTTCACCGTCGACCACATCATCGCTTGCCATCAGGCGAGATAGTGGACAAACGCGAGCCTATCGTTAAATAAAAATAAAAAAACATACATACACTTATGAAATGTGGCACACATGCTTAACATTAAGTGAATAATGTGCAATTCAAACAATATTACATAGGTATATACGTATCGAATTGAAAAACTCCTTTTTTTGGAAGTCGGTAAAAACAGACCCATCCTGATTGTAGACTACTACCATATTTGAGATGTACGATATAACACTGCCGTGTTTATGATTTGAGACCACATTTTCTTTTCTTGAAGTAAGTAATTTTGATCTTTATCAAACAAACTGCCGTAGTAAGCAGCAACTATCTCTCTTAGGTGGTAAAACTTTCGCAATGAGCATCTCAAAAGATTAAAAAAGTGCCGCTCTTCTCCATTGAAATTCACAAGTGTCTGATAAACTGACCGACTCCTTGACAATTCAAACCTGTAAGTGTAACCCCTTTGCCTGTAATTACCTAAATGGTTTACTTTAAATTCAACCTTCTTTATTTAAATTCATATCCTTTGAGCTGTCTTAGATCTGCAATCTGAAATGTGCCCAAATGTAGTTGAGATGAATGCGTTCCGCATTGCAATCTCGACAGGCAAGGATGAATGGAAAAGTAGTGAGCCCGTGAGCAAGATTAGCCAGTCATCGAGATTAGAAGCAAAACTGTCTGTAAGATGCAACTAACATGGGTATCATATAATAAATCAATCATTCATATATTATCTATCAGGCAACATTGGCCTATAGAAGACAACTTTGGACTTGAAGCCCTAACCCTAACAAAAGGTAGGGTGGCGGGAAGGGAGACTTTACAAACTAAAATACCTACGTATCTATTATGAATGTGCAAAGCTTTTTAACCGACTTCCCAAAAAGGAGGAGGTTCTATGTTCGACATTATGTATGTTTTTTTTTTACACCGATATCTCCGTCAATTGTGGACCTTGAAAATTCTTTTTTTTTTGAAAGAGTATGTTCCGAAATTGGTCCCATTTTAATTTGGTGAAGATCTGATGAAGAATTTCGAAGATATACAACAGAACTCTTCAATAAAAAGCGGCAAATCTCTCGGGATTGCTGCAATCGCATGTCTGTTTATTGTTTATACCATTTCATAACATAACATCATGTCAGTACGCTCTAAAAGGGTACGCAGATCTCTCATTTCACCGGTTATGTTCATGTTTCATGATATTCGGGTAATCTATTCTGGCGTTATAGGTTCCTTATTAAACAACTTGCCTATTAGGCAGGTACAACTAAAAAGTGTAAAATAAATCAATTTTTACAAAAAAATACTACCGACATCCAAATAAAAAAATTACAAAGTGAAAAATAACTTTATGGAAGTCGGTGTCTTTCATAGGTACCAACTTATTGAGTTATGGACACCGACTCCCAAAAATAAAGTTATTTTTCACTTTATAGTTTTTTATTTGGAAGTCGGTAATCTTTTTTTGTAAAAAGTTATTTTTAATAATTAGTGTCTTTATTCTTGGGGTTTCTTTTGATGCATCCGAACTTATGCTATTGGGACATGTATTTATACTAGCTTCCGCCAGCGGCTTCACCCGCGTGAAAAGTGTTTTCTTAACCCAAGGAAACATTATACCCGGATGAAAAGAAGCCTCTTCCAGACTATAATCTATGTCTGTGCCAAATTTCATCCAGGTCCGTTCAGCCGCTCTAGCGTGATTGAGTAACAAATATACATCCACATACACATCTATCCAAATTTTTACATTTGTAATATTGATAAGATTGATATTAATTGATTGATTACTACTTTAATTTAATTTATTTTTGACTGATTTGTACATTTATTTTGGACGCTTGTGAACGCATTATTGTGTTGAAGTTATTATCATATTATTTTGATTTTTGTTGTGACATTTTTGGTTGAGATTTATTTTTATTTTTTATTCGTTATGACATGTTTAGATTATTTGAAGGGGCAAAAAACAGGGAATGTCCTAATTAATAGAATTTTAGAAAAACGCAGTTAAAATTTAGAAGTATGTAATTTTTATTCTTCTTCTTTACCGGAATATACCGGAATGTCATGGACATTCCCGGTTCTTTTCGTTTCGGCCATAAACAAAAACGTCTTTTTGGCGCTTTACGTTTACGTTTTAAAAAAAGTTAATGATTGAAAATAAAACTACAATAGATAAAGATTTGCTTGCCAATAAAAAATAGAAAAATTAAAACTTGTGACATTCCCTGTTCTTTGCCTGTACGCTTCATTTCTGGCTTCATTTAGCTTATTACATTATGAAATTTTTTGACTACTTTAATTAATTTCGTAATGCCATTATTGGATAATTTTATTGTGACGTATTATTTATATTAGGTATTTTAATTGACTTTATTAGGACATGTTTTTATTTTTTACTTATTTTGATATTTATTTTGGTATAGGTAAATGTTACTATTTATGAACGAAGTATTGTGTTGTCGTTAAGTAATATAATATTTCACAGTCGTAGTTGTAATTTTTGTTAATGCTACATCGAAAATTATATATATATTTTTTTTTTTGTTAAATTTTAGACACTATGTAAGTAATTTGTGCGGGACTCCGGCAGCCTAATGCGTGAGTGAATTCGGCTAGGCAAGGATTTGACCCCATGAAAGAGAAAGACAAATTCTCTTTAAATAATTGAGTATTGACAAAAATTATTGGACGCTTTCATTGGGGAAGCGCACACTTTTTTCGATCTTTTTTTAAAAGTGTCTAAAGACACAATAGAAAATGTATTCTTTCTCGGTCACCTGGCAGTTGAGGTGTAAAAGAGTATTTGTTTCATAGGGTCAAACCCTTTGCCTTGCCAAATTTGTTTTACGCAATAGGGGTGCAGGACTCTGTCATGCGGCACTGAAATGTAGCCTTTACACATATCTGTAATCATTTCAGAGATTCCGCGAATCATGAAATTATGTTTTAATCTAATAGCAGTACACCGCAGACTTCCCCTTTTTATTCTATTTTTTTTTCAGTCAATCCAAAGGTTGTCTGGTAGATATCTCTGTCAGCGATAAGACCGCCTTTGTAGTCGTATAAAAAGTTTTTCTTGTAAATGTGTGTAACTTTTATGGTGTACAATATAGTATATTCTATTTTATTCTACCATTTGATCAATTCCTTGAATTACCTTGGAACTGTTCAAGTTATCTTTGCGTTCCAATTACTGAAGGATTATTGTTGGTATTGGAATACGCAGAAATATTATGTTGTCAATACTTTGCTATCTGCGTTTCATTGAACGCAATATATTTATAATTAAACTGTTAGTTATATTTCAATTTTCCTCGTTGTTTAACCTTAGAACATTACAATAAATCTATTAATTAGTATTTCTCGTTAAATACACCTACGACTATTTATTATTGTTTCATGTACATTATTTTTTAAATATGGTTTTTTTCGTATAACAAATAGTTTTGCTTTAAAAAAATAATTAGCATCGCGATATTTTTCGCAACTTTTGGATACTCTTCCAAAACGACTTGGCTGTTTAAAAATATTTTTTACACAGAAAAATTGATGGCTGGAATTCCTTCATAAATGACATAGCATATGTAAATCAAATAATATTTTGCAAACAAAACTGTTCAAAAGGAGGTTCAATATTGATATTTTGGTACTGCGTTTACATTAGGGCGTATATGTCGCCTTAATGCACCACGTGCGGGCTGGTAGATGTCACATGTCTTCGAATTTTTGGTTCTAAGACACACCAGTTTCCTCACGATGTTTTTCTTCACCGTTTTGAGAGCAGTGGTGATGAAATAATTTACACAAAGTAAAGCGCCTGCGTGGGCTCGAACCCACGACCCACAACTTGTAAGTCGCGGCCGATACCACTGAGCCGCCACTGCTCTATTATTATTTATGTATTCATAGTTTATTCCAGTAATATTTAACCAAGCATTCTGTTTAAAGTAGGCATAACAAAACTTGTGTACCTTACCTACTTAATTAAATTCAACTTTTATTTCAGAACTGGACAAACGACTCTGATCCGGGTATTTTGAGTTGAGAACTTTTACTACCCTACTTTAATGCCAAAGGAGACTCGTCAAATGTGACCCAAAATCCAAAAACCCCGGCGCAAACAAAAAAATGCCATATTTTTCATTATAATATGTGTAAAATAAATGTGTAAAGTTTTTTATACCATTCCACCTCTAAAAAGCTTATTTTATTCACTGAAAACAGTGAATAAAAAGCACTTTTAATCACTGTTTTGGTGTTTGAATTTAGAACACACCAATACATATTCTACCTCCAACTCAATGCTATACAACCTCCTTGCGTATAAAATACTCGATGCAAACTTCTTGTGCAAAGAATATTCGATTTTCAAACTCCTTTGTCGATTTAATTTTGAGTTTGTTTATATTTAGGATTTTAATAATGATGTTGATTTTGGTCTAGGATATGTAGTGAATACTTATTTAGATTGTAATTCTAATAATAATTGCATTGGTGCTTAATTAATTATAATTATGTAACGTAACGAAGTGGTCACTGGCGTCTGAAACACACTAGCTCAGCTTAAATTTATAAAAAATGTGGAACCCTGAGGTTTCTCATTTTTTCTAAAATTTTAAGGTATTTAACCATTTAAATAAATGGTTATTTTTATCCCTTGTGCTTTTTGTTTTAATCTTTCTTTTTCTCGTAGTCATGGTATAAAATATAGTGTGCAACTTTTGAATAAAACGGATTTATATCGAGGACCATGAATCACTCGCGTCGCTCAGGATTCTAACACTTGAATCACTCGCTATGCTCGTGAATCAATCATCATGAATCACTCCCTACGGTCGTGATTCAGTTTTTAGAATCCTTCACTTGTTCGTGATTCATCAATGGCCCTCGCTTTAAATCCGTCCTTTATTCACTAGTTGCATAATATACTATTATTTATTTATATGGCTATCATAGAAATATTGAAACAAAAAACATACAAAAAATCTTGGCGAATGTCGGTAATTTATTTGCATAATATTTAGTAAATTTTGAAACTACTATCTTGTGCGCCGGGGCTGGGTAAATTTTGTATGGGCCGACGATTTGATTTTGATAAAAAAATCAAATTATCTTATTTCAAAAATCGGGGGATGATTGAACAACCATGTTACTAGGTTAGGCCTCTTTGATTTTTGCTGTAGCTAGAGCAGTAGTGCTATATCTTTAAGCATCCCATTCTCACTTATCTAACATACTTGACGAAATAAATAAGAAACATATTTTCTTCATTATTTTATTTTATCAGAATAGATATAAAAGATATCGTCGATTGCGTGCGAGGTTTAGATTGTATCATCTTACGAAACTCGGAAGCTCTAAGGGTACTCGGTGGTAAAATGGATCTTTCGACGTCTATCGACAGCTCCTAGATACTCCACCGAAAGTTAAGTACCGCAGCGAGCAACCGACTTTTATCAATTTTAAGAAAGAAAGAAAACCTTCAACATTTGTCAATAACAGGCACACACAAACATAATAAAATAAAAATAACAGGCACACACAAACATAATAAAATAAAAAGTGTAAATCTTGAAAAATAACATACCTAAGCTCCATTTGAAATTACATTAGACATGTTTCCAAATCTTTTTACAGTCCGTTCAACCGATTTTGAGTTCAATCCCGTAAACATACGGATGACATAAAAAGTATAAACCTGTTACCAAAACCAACTGTTTACTACAGCTACCATTTGTCGTATCAACGGAATAGAAGTCAAAATTGGTTGAACGTGCTGTAAAATGGGCTAATTTAAAAGTCAAATGTTATCGCAAATGGAGTAAAGTGGTCGAAATACGGAGCGACGGAATACGGAGCGACCTTCACCCATCTATTAAATGGATGAAAAGTATGACAGGAATTTTTCAGACAACCCACTCGCGAGACTCGCGACAATTTTTTTTAACATATTAAATTTGATTTTTTTCGCTTCTTACTCGGATCCTCTACTATAGTGTGCACTATGAGTCTGCCAAATAGAATAGAAATATACTTTATTATACACCACAAAAAGAAATTACACATTTACAGCAACTTAATACTATGGGTACAAAGGCGGTTGTATCGCTGACAGCGATATCTACCAGACAACAATAGGTCCAGTTTAGCAAAATACCAGTCTAGTAAAGTAGTACAGTTACCTGACGCTGATTTTCAATTTGAGTTCGGTTACGGCCCTTACGGATCAGTCATCGATCGACGATCATACTATTGGTTTGGCAACAACCTTCTTGTGATTTCCAATACCTAATAGGCAATCTAGTGATGACCTATCACGACTTTAATGTAGGTACAGTTCGCTCCTATGTTTATGGTTTTATCGAACATGTACGTGTAAGGAAGCCTGCTCATGCACTATTGATTGGCACCTTTGCACCTGACTCTGCTTATTACCGAATAAGGAAACTTATGCAGGCCTCTATGTACTGTGAGTTACGAGAGAGAAAACGATGACGTCCAACACGTTTAATAAACAAGTTAGTTTTTAACAAACTCCGACTCAAAGACCTATTGGGAAAGTATTCAAGTGCCAAAAAAGGTGCATAAGAGCTACATATAATTTGCAGATGTAAGACAGCTGCAAACCGTTTTTTAAAAATAGTAAAATATTAACTATGCCGTAGTTGTACATCTGTGAAACGTGTATGTTCGTCAAAAATAATCCACATAAATTTGCTCGAGTCATTAGTCAGCGCCGTTGTGATCGGTTACAAACAGTCGGATCTAGTACTGCGCTATACGGAAATAGTATTTTTGTAATGGCTCCAAGGGTCTATAATAAATTACCAAAATGTATAAGGTTTGAAGATAATATCCGCAAATTAAAAAGTAAATTGTATTTATTTCTAATAGATAAGACATATTACTCTATCGAAGAATTTTTAAATGATAAAATATGACATTATTAGCTATTTATTATAATTTACCATTAACATGCATGTAAAAATAAATTATATTTGTTAAATTATTAATTAATAATTGGTACTTTTAATTGACATTATTTACAATATGACGTTACTAGTTCTTAAAATAATTTACCATTGGCATGCATGTAAAATAAATTATAATTGATTAATTATTTATAAACAATAACTACATTTAATAGACATTATCTTCATGAACTTGACTTTGTATTGTAAAGATTCAGATTTAGGTATCTATTACTAAAAAACCTAATATATTTGTGCACCAATTTCATTGGTAGGACATAGAGCTCGACTGCAATGTAAACATAAGACCTTTATTGTAATACCTATGTTCACGAATAAAGATTGATTGATTGATTGGGATTATACGCAAAATGACATAGTGGCAGACTAAGACGAAGATGACAGTAAGTAGGTACTTGCCCGCACAAGCAGATAACAGAACTGTTTTGAAAAGGGGGAGGAAAACTTCCACTCTGCAATAGGATACAGTCTAAATAGATTAGATTAGTTATCAACAACCGATGATAAATTTTTCTCTTCTATTTTCTAATGCCTAAATTGCATCACAGACAATTCCTGGTAATAACGGCTCCCTAAGTAACCAAATAGGTACCGAAACTAAGTGTTATCACACATTACTTCGTATGTAATTACATCCACACCCTGGCAGACACCCAATAGAAAGCTGTGGTTTAAACGTGGTCAGTCTAAAGATCGCTACGGGTACCGGTATCTGACTTTTGCATATATATATCTAAAGCCCCCACAGAAAACAAAAAAATAAGTCATTGATCCGACTTGTAACAAACTTTTTGGTATTTTTTGTTTATGAATATATTTTGATAATTTTAGTCTCAAACGAAATGAACAGGCGTAGAACCATTTTATCCGTTTTATCATTAAATCCTGTAAATCTTTTCTCGCGTTTATATCAATTAATTACTGAAAATAATTGTCAAAAAAAGTTATAATTTGGTATTATTAAGTTTCAATATACTAGTAAGTATGTACCTACTTAAATAAATACGACTGGTTTTGACCAAAAGGTTTGTAACTCATGCCAAGTGAAAGCGTCAAGGACGCCCCTTACCGCGATACATTTGTTTTGATCGTGTTAGCGACACTGCCTTTATATTTTTTTCGTATCGTTTTGAAATATTGGAATACATTGGTAGACAGGTGTTAAAGACTATTATTTGTTTTGTTATCTGGCGGTGACTTTAATGCAGTCCAATACCCACTTACTAAAATCAACATAGTTTCATACTTACATGAAATAGACACCTAATTAAAAGAGTCACCACAAAACCGTTATTGAAGCATTTTGTACATCGAACTATGTAAATAACATTGTTCAAAAATAATTTACTACTAAATCCGATATTTATTTCTGCTGTACAAAATCGCTAACGCATGAACGGAATAGAGCTCGTGGGTGTATTTAAAGTTAAATTAATTACTACGTAGGTATACATTTTTTATAAAAAAAAGTGAACAATAGTTGATACTTTGACCTTCCCGGTAGGTAATGTAGGGTTTTTAAACAAGCATATTCAGAGCCAGAAGCCTGGTCAGGATTCCACTTCTAGAAGTCCAAAAAGGACATTAAGCGTTCGGGGCTGTTTTATTCTCATTTGATCAGCTACTGCTTGACGCAAAATGACATAAATATAAACATCTGCAAAAGAAATTGTGGCCTAAATCTGACCATGTTGAAAACAACCAATATGGTTAATTTTTAAGTCGTAACAATTTCAAAAAAGCAAACACCCTGCCAGTTCCCCCTTTATCAGTAGTATAGAATAATTTACTCTGTGGTACGCTACGCTGCAAGCTGTCCACGGCCACTCGACCAGACGGCCTTCCCGAGCCGTCACGTCACAATCAATATTAATACGTTTCTATTCGACCACCGTTTTCCCAGGCGAAGGGAACGGGAACAAATAATAGAACTAACGATGCTAAGTGAGGTAGGAACCCTGAAAACTAACTGGTGGTAAGGTTGTTCTGGATTTAAAGCTGACCTGAATACATGCAATCACTTGTTTACTTCAAATATTTGAACCAGTGTCGAACCAAAATATTGTTGTATTTTTGATATTTATGCTCAAAATTGAATTAATTAGGTACCTATATTGACCTACCACTGTATTAACTCCTAACAATAATTAAACTACCGACTGTCACATGTTTGACCCGTGCTAAGCATTTATGACAAATTGTAAGACATGACATAATTTATCATGTCATTAACGGGCATTCTCGCCCCGCTAGAAGTAAAATATCCATAGACTACTATTATGATATGTATATCTCTGCCAATCCTTTGGATGATAGATGCGTGACGTTTGCATTAGTGGCGACACCTATCGCAACTCAAGTACAATTACTAATGAAACTTCGTCTTGCTATTATCTAACATTCCCAAGAGATGGCGCTGCTTTCAATACTTTTAGAAAAAAATCTGTGTTAAATGAAAACACCATCTCAATGCCATTCAAGTAATCTTTATTACACATTACTTACACAATTCATTATCATAATCCATTATAAATATTGTCCTATACATAAAATGATTAAAAGATCATTAGAATATTTAAAATCGTTTTTGTACAATGTACAGGCAGACAGCTAAGAAGAATAGGAATGCGAAGAACATGATAACTTTGTCGGTGAACTCTCGTCGGCCATATTTCTTTAGAAGTTTACCAGACTCTGATATAGTGCTAGCAGTGTTCTGTAGCTCCGATTGGGTGCCCTGAAACACAATACGATTAAGATTTATTTATTCGGATATATAAATTTATTCAGCTGGCTATACTCTACACGCGCGATTCGGAGTTACAAAAAAAAATCTTCCAATCTCAACTAATAATTATGTTGTGGTGGCCCAATGGTAAGACATCGCCTCTCAAGCTTGAGGTCGTACGTTCAAATCCAGGCAAGTACCATTGTGACTTTTCCAAATTCATATGTACTTTCTAACTTTATTTTGGACATCACAGGCAATGGTGAAGAAAAACATCGTAAGGAAATCTAGATTATAGTAATGTAAGTCTGAAATAGTCAAGTCAGAGGCCTGTGGGGTTCCCAGAGGTGGCTTTATTAACTCTGACACCAGAGGTGGCCACATCCTCACACGAAAAGAAGAACTAACAACAGGCCAGATATACCGGCCTATGGCCGCTGGTAGTAATAGACTTTAGAGTTTAGATTTATTGAATTTTATTTATTTATTTAATACTTCATGCACACACAAGTACGAAGGCGGACTTAATGCCTTAGGCAACTTTTATCTTTCTTTGCCTACATACGCTTTAGTGCCGTTAAACGGTAACTGTCTGAGGCATACTCCTTAGTAATGGCTAGGTTAGATTAAAAGTTTTGAAAAATAAGAAAAAAAATTATTGTTTCATGTACATTATATTTTAAACATGGTTTTTCGTATCACAAATAGTTTTGCTTTAAAAAAAAAATTAGCAACACGATATTTTTCGCAACTTTTGGACACTCCTCCAAAACGACTTGGATGTTTAAAAATATTTTTACCCAGAAAAATTGATGGCTGGAACTTCTTCATAACTGACATAGCATAATTATGTAATTCAAATAATATTTTGCAAACAAAATTGTTCAAAAGGAGGTTCAATATTGATATTTTGGCATCGAACGGGCTCACCGCCAGTACTGCGTTTCCATTGGGGCGTATATATCACCTTATGCAGTCTTTATCCATAATACCCAGTTTTGTTTTAACAATAAACATTAGTATCCAATCCATGAATCCATAACCGTACTTAATTAATAAAGTAAATAATGAATACCCATTGGAGTGCAAAAATAACTTACATGCACAGTAGAACTGGACTGAACCAAGCTGTCCAGGGTGTCTTGACTCCTCTGCGCGGTGTCCGCTAGTTGCCTACTTATAGATAGCAGTTGTTCAGTTACACCTGTAACAATTAACAAAGTAATAATAATTAAAGTCTTTTTTAATGATAAGGAACACCAATAGATCCTACTAAGTGTGTTTGTACGTTTGGCACAGAGATAGATTATAATCTGGAATAGCACATGGGATATTTTTTTATGCCGGAAATATGGTTCCTACGGATAATTTTCGAAATTCACGCGGGCTAAGCCGCTGACTAGTATAGTATTAATTTAAATATATCATTGGATCGTTAGGTTAGTGACTATATTTACTTAATGATCCCTGGAGAGACAACTGTTGTTCTTGACTTACTATGTAGTATGCATCTTGTTACATGGGATTGAAACCATAACTGGCGAAATGTGCATTTTCTGTCAGACCCGTTGGGGAAAACAGTCGTAATGTTATAGGGACCTTAGAAGTTAAGCCAGGCCGCCTTCACTCGACCGTACTTACAGCGAATAATACCTACACCTTAGCGCGGTCCCGGCACACCGCTTCGCCAGTCGATTGTCACCGCTCGCAAGCAGAGCTCGCGTGTGCGAGTGCAGTGCGTGGTTAGTGGGCGCGGGGGTCTTAGTTCGGTAGCCTCGCAAAAAACGAGTCTTCACAGATCAACCTAACCATCATGGATATTGAGCTCAAAATTGTGTACTTGATCTCGGAGAGTGAAATATCTGTTACTTAGTAACTTCTCTAATCTTTGGTTAAGCCATCAAACCCTTAACCACATTACAGGAAACTCAGAGGTGGAACAATCAGATCTATTAATCCAGAGTCAAGAGGCTTTCCATAGGGTGGGACCATCAAAAATTTTCACAATGCGGCACAAATATTGCATTACAAAATGAGCAACTTGGTAAACACCATTTGTAGATTATAAGTTTGGTATCTACCCTAACCCCATGATGAATATTACAAAATTACAAAAAACAAAGTATATAAACATAGTTATTTCACTATGACCAGCCTGTAACAATCAATGTTCATTGTTGTACTTATCTATGGCAATCTGCCAGTACACATGTTCCTTAGGTATTTAAAGATACAAATTATTGTCAACTGTTAATAGTCAACATAATATGGCAATAAGTACATGAGCTCTTAACTAATGAAAGATATTCAGTCAAGAGATCAAAAAGCACAATTAATTAAAACACGTATTTTCAAATGAAAGCCAACTTTTGTTTCCTAATTATTCTATGGCAAGTATAAAATAGTTATTTCTGCTACAAGTGCGGAAGGTAGGTGATTCCCGATGAGTGGCATTATTATTGACGAGCGAGCGAAGCAAATAGGTGAATAAATCGACACTAGTCAGGAATCATCTTACGTACGTGTATCATACAACATTTTAATATGCATTGTGGGAGGAAATAAAAAGGCTTTTTCAAGTGCACTGAGCATATCAACAGATTAACTAATAGTTCCTCGGGCATTTTTACTGCGAATGATGTGAATGAATTTATTGATGAAATCTAAATCTAGAGTAATTAAAATCGCCTTTAATGAAGTATTAATTATATTTTACCTTTTATATGAATGATAATCTATACTTAACTAACTTGGAAAACTTTTCACAAATAATAAAAATTATGTATTTGGCTGATGACGGAGTTATAAATTAAAAAAATACAGAAAAGTAAAAAGCACTAGTGAAAAAAAAGTGAACTTTCCGCACAGTTTGGCTGCTTGGAAAACGCTCTTTAAAAATAATTATGTATTGGCAAAAATTATTGCACCCTTTCATTGATGAAAATACTCTTTTCGAAAGAGTCCAATATTTTTGACTCTTTCTTTGGTCAAACCCTTTGCCTTGCCGGATTCACTTATGCTAGGCTGCTGAAATAGTAGAGCTACTTGGGTACCGTGGCAAGGACCACTGTCTAAATTAAATAAGTTAACAAACAGAACAGTATATTATGTACCTGAAGACATTTTGAACAGTCCATCTCTCTCCACTTTAGTCTTTCTGTTCCTGATACCACAATCATCCTTTTCACCAGATTTTAACAAATCGTCTCTTTGAGCCTTCTCTATGGCAAACATACTTGTTATATTGGCATCCTTGAACTCTTTAAGAAGACTGAAAGATACAAAATAATTAACTCTGACACCAGAGGTGGCCACACCTTAACATGAAAAGGGATAGATCTGATATTAAAAATGGTATCTAGACTGCTCTTCATTTCGAAAAATGATCTTAAACTCCAGAAAATAACATAACACAATGTTTTCCACTGCTGGGATTAAATGCTGAGACAAAGATCTATCTATGTTCAAAGTGAGTATAGAGCTATATTAAGAGCCAAAACTATAAAATAATAAAAACAATGGTGCTCAAATAAAATAATGGAAGAACACAGGTTTTGTTTTAATCATGTGCATTTTGAATGAATTATGAATGCTTATTGATAGTCCGGAATGCACACCATTATATAGAAGGTAATGAATAGGCGCTTACCAAGCTAGCTGATGCCTCTGGGCGTCCACTTCGCTAGCATATTTCAACTCCCCAGTATCCTTTCCATATTGCTCAAAATTTTCCATCTCATCCCTCAATATTGATATAGTAGCCCTTCCTTTTTCGTTGAGTTTGTTTAGACTTTCCATTGAGTCCCGACATGCTAATATTTCCTGTAATTGAGATATGAAAATGTTGCAAAAGATTTCTTTAAATGCAATGTTTTTACTTTTATTTTTAATTTTTGACAGTTACATTAACACTAGGCTTAACTTTGTTATATCAATAAATTCCTACTATTATAGTTATCATTCATAATTACCTGAATTATGTTTTTCACAGTAAAATAGTGCTTGGCTAGAATTTTGAGATGATTCGTGAATATTGCGTCCGGGTTATCTAATTTTTGAGGAAATAGCTTGCCGTAGGCATTCGTGGTTAATTCTCTCTCTGCTCTCAAATTCATGGCGTTTTATTTAGTATAAATAGAAATAAATAAAGCAGTAATTTCCTATATTTTGAAAACTTTTTGTGACTGACCTGTCATCTGTCATGGCGTGACGTTGACGGTTGACGCAGTCGGTGGACGTTATTGACGTTTTATATGACGTCAGATGTTACTCCTTTACACGACACAAACGCGTGGCCACAGATAAAATAATATATCATTGAGATCCACGAGTGGCAACATTTACATTCTACGTAACATAGCGCACCATGGACAGTCGGACAATCAACCCAGCTGCTACTTCGCTAATACAGACACTCTTCCCAGTCGGGTGGTTGACCTTCCAACAACCTTGGTTAGGAGGTATGCGCTTGGGACCAATTTGGAAACCAACCACCGTCTACACGATCTTTTTTTTTTGGTTGGTGCCCCGACCAAGGGCAACTTGGCAAACCGTTCGACTGTGTAGAAGGGGTTTAACAGAAAATACGTACTTCAAAATTATAATTAAATATGAGTAGGTACGGTCAGTAACGAAAGTCGATTAGATAGTCACTCAACTTTTGCTACCCACTCACCCGTGTTATAATTGAAAATTATAAGACGCAGAATGTAGCGGAAACACCCAACTCTGTACCTTCTTAAACTTGTACCTACATTGCTGGCAAATAAATAGTTCTGATTCTGATTCACATCTAAAGTCTACCGCTCTACTAATAGGAAGTAGGATTATTGAACTTTTCATCCATGGTACCACCCAAAGTACATTGAATTTCTGAAGTAAACCCTTCCTAGCATCTGCAGCATTCACCAGGTATGTCAGACAATGTACATAGCAGGCAATTTTCGTTCCAAAAGTAGATCTTTTTAAAATAGTTTATTTTCGGGCACTAAAATTGTGATCACATTCATTGTAGAATATAAAAACAAGACATTTTTTACAAAAAAATATTAAGAATCCTAAAGTGAGTCACAAAACAATTTGTTAATCTTGGTTTAAATAGTCACACACACTCAAAATACAATCTTTTTGAATGGTTATCATTGACCTATGGTAATATCGTCCATGAAGTCGTCATATACATTGTCATCCAGGTACAAAGTATGATAACCCAAGCCTGTCAACCTTCTCCGACATGTAGGACACACCGGCCTTAGTAACAACGCCTTCTGCAGACAATTTCTGCAAAATACATGGCCGCACCTCGTCGAAACAACTGAATCTTTGCCCAAGTTGTTGAAACATATAGGGCAACGAATTCGCAATAATTGTTTACGTTTTGATTTTATCTGCAAATAATGTTAATTCAAATTCAATTACCTATCTGATAAGAAGCAGTTGCAGAGTAAGGTACCAAACCTATATTAATCTATTGAAAGTCTTTGTGGATATTCAGAGTTCACAATCAAGAAGATTTTAATACGATCTTACTTTGGTCTTTTGTTTCTTTGCTTTTTTCTCTTTTACTGTTTTCTCCTTTGCTTCAGGTATTCCAGGCGTCATTCCTTCGTATTGATATTGTATTGTCTTAAATGTAATATATATTTTCATAAGTATTGTAAAATCATTTTACAAATAATTTGATTCGTCAGACATTATTTTGACATAACATCTGACAGTCTCTCATAGTAAAAAATACTGTTCTCTATTTCTTATATAACTGCTATGAAAGAAGATCATATAGGTCAGGTAAGACAAAAGGAATTCGTTTGCCAAATTTAGAGAAAAAAATGAAGGCAAAACTAAAAAAACTGTTTTATTTGTAACCAAACCCAGCAATACCTAAGCCGGCAACTAAACGCCCGGTATTTTGTTCTGTAGACGTGGATCTCAAATGAAAAGAAAAAAACTTTTTTACAAAAAAATACTACCGACTTCCAAATAAGAAAACTACAAAGTGAAAAATAACTTTATTTTGGAAGTCGGTGTCTTTCGTAGGTACCGTTTTTTGCGTTACGGACACCGACTTCCACAAATAAAGTTATTTTTCACTTTGTAGTTTTCTTATTTGGAAGTCGGTAGTATTCTTTTGTAAAAAAGTTTTTTATTTTTCACTTTTTAGTTGTACCTACCTAATAGGCAAGTTATTTAGTAAGTTACCTAACGCCAGAATAGATTAGCCGAATATCATGAAACTTGAACATAAAGGGTGAAATGAGAGATCTGCGTACCTCTCAAGAGCACCAGTATGCTCTTGAGAAGTACGCAGATCTCGTGATGTTATGTTATGAAATGGTATAAACAATAAACAGACATGCGATTGCAGCAATCCCGAGAGATTTCCCGTTATTTATTGAAGAGTTCTTCGAAGTTCTTCATCAGATCTTCACCAAATTAAAATGGGACCAACTTCGAAACATACACTTCTTCGAAAAAAATAATTTTCAAAATCGGTCCACAATTGACGGAGATATCGGTGAACATAAATAATAAAAAAAAACGTACATGAAGTCGAACATAGAACCTCCCCCTTTTGGTAAGTCGGTTAAAAAGTTATAAAATTAGATTATAATATTGAAATTCCCATCAGTTTACAAATTTCTACTGGACACCGTAGCTATATACTCAACTTCTGTGCTTGCTTAAAAGAAGTCCTATGGACATATAAACTTTTTTTGTGATGAAATAAAATAATAACTCCCTCTTCGTAAATGCATTGTATTTATAATAATGAGTAGTTACAATATCACTGATCAAGAGAAACCTTCGTGTACAAACGTAAACTTAGTTTTACTAGTCTTTGAAGCGTTTTTACAGTTGCTTCTCAATAATTTCACTAATTTCTTTGGTCCACAGCAATATAGGTTTAGATGGTCCCTGAAACAAATTTATCAACTATTAATTAGGAAATGTCCCAATGTTGGAGCTTGAGGCACTCCAAGGTTTTCTAGTACTTATGTAACTTATTGATTGCGCCAACTGCAGCAGTAAGTTAAGTTTATTCTATAAGGAGATAAGAAAGATATTGAAGGCTCATTTCTTAAAACTAAAATGAACTTAAAAAGTAAATAATCCAACATGAATGCACTCAAATGCTTTAGGGCGGCCACAACAATCTGAAATAGGTTCATTTTCAGTTGAAAATGTTGAACATAAGGTACCTAATAATATAAAACAATAATAAAAGTCAACTTACTCAGGATATAAGTGCACCCAATATCCAAAAACTCTATCCCAGTGCGGCCTCCCGCGTCTCACTCTACACCCAATCAGAGGATAATGTTTCGCTATATTATAATTATTGCCTTCATCTCCTACCGACTTCACCTCGTTAGTATTCCTGTTAAGATTCGGCGTCAGCAAAGTCACTCTCTCATCATCTCTATTTCTACTCAAAACATGACTGAGTCCTTTCTCGTTAATCACGACCATGTGTGCTACGGGATTATGTGCTTTATTTATTTCATTCTTATGTTCATTTTGTGTGTTAGTGACGTAGAACTCTATGTTCAGTCTATCTGGGCGGTTTGCGTTTCGTAACTGTAGTATAGTTTTGTTCGCTAAATCTGCAAGCCATGTTAGTTCTTTTTCGTGTCTTACTATCCAGACAAGGTGAATTCTACCGGGCAGGCGGTTGCGTGGGTTCCTGGAACGTAATGACATCGAACATTAGAAGGGATTATCGTTTTCTTCAAGAGGCTTTTGGCAACCAAATTCAAACGGATTCTCATCTCTCGTTTATCAACGCAGCAACGTTTCATCATGGAAGGATAGATTGGACGAAAAAGAGTTAAATTCGATTTACCTATAAATAAGAATTTGAAGATAAGTATTTTTCAATCAACTTCGGCTTTTATGTATGGTTTTATTTATTTATATAGCTTAAATTCATGCACAAAAGGTACAAATGCGGACTTAATGCCTTAGGCATTCTCTTCCAGTCGACCAAGGGTGGTGAAGAGATAACACGGTTTTGACACGTTCTTAACTCCAAAGTCTCAATTTAGAAACCTAAGCTAAAATTTCTTATTATTTTCGAGTCGATGGACACTTAAGATATTTTGGGACCAGTAGGCAGCCAATCTGAAAGTCAGTGGTGTTCATTAGGTCCTCTAAAGTGCCCTTATACCTGCATTTTATCATGCTGTAGCATGTGAGTCATATTCTACTTATACTGGTACAAAAATAATAATGAGTTGTCGTCATGCTAAGTTGAACTATAACGATAAAATTGTGATTTGTGTAGGAGAAAATGATCACAATTTAAAATATGTTTTGTCTCAACTACAAATTGTATTAGATACATTCTATAACAATATGGTCATTGTATTAAATGTATTCAAGAATGAATATTTACATGCCAGCAGGCTTAATTATCGCATTAAAAATGTATGCAAACACTATAAAAAATGTAAATTTCTCGAAAGCGAATCCTTTGATATGACCGAATTATGTACTAAAATTAACTTCTTTATAGATTGTAATGATTATAATGAAAACTATGTAAACCCTAGAGAACTTATGAAAAGAATAGCTAGTAGCAGATCAGGTCTTAAACTAAAGTCCAATAATGTACCTGAAAAAGGAACAATTCCATTCTACTTTGGTCGTAAAAACCAAACTGAAACAGAAAATCCCTCCTATTTTCAAAGTAGCACAAAACCAGATCTAAGTATCAATATGCGTATTGGGGAACCTAAAAAAGGTACGATACCTTACTATTTTCGGTCAATTACAAAAAATAATTCGTTTTTTCGTTCCTAAAACCGCGACATCTACCTTACACGACTTTAGGATACTGCACCAAAATATTGCAAGTGCACTATCTAAACAGGAAATATTGGAATTGACATTACAGGAGATGCGAGATTCCCAAAGCGACACGCATGTAATCTGCCTCTCTGAGACATTTATTAAAAAAGGGCATGAAAACTATCTTAAGTTGTCGGATTACGAAATGGCTTCAAATTTTTGTAGGGAAAAACAACGAGGTGGCACTTGCATTCTGATTAAAAAGGGTCTTAGTTACAAAGAACTGCCGTTTATAAAAACACATGCCTCAGTTAATACATTTGAGGCCTGTGGCATAGAACTAAAAAATGAGAAAGTAATCGTAATCTGCTTGTACAGAACACCTCAGTCCGATCCTAACCAATTTTTAAGTAAATTAGATAATATCTTACATGATATTTACAAAAAATACAAAACAAAAACACGCATAGTTTTAGCAGGGGACTTTAATATAAATACGCTAAAAAAGGTAGAATCACTCAAGAATTTCAAGACATAGCACTTAGTCACAATGTTAAAATTCATATTAACGTAGCCACTCGTAAATCGTCCTGTATAGACCATATCCTAAGTAATATACCTGATGCTAGCGCAAGAGTACTACCACTTTATCTCTCTGACCACGACACGGCACAAATGCTAAGCTTTCCTTTAAGGTTTCAGACGGCAAAAACAGCAATATACCATATTTACAAAAGGGATAACAATCTGGATAATACACAGAAGTTTAAAGAATGCTTACAAAGCTTGTCTTGGGCGGATATATACATGGAGAACGATGCAAATATGGCATTTGATAGCTTCCATGAATTGATATGTCTGTTTCACAATCTCTGCTTTCCAAAGGTAAGGGTTAAGATAAACTTAAACAAACAAACAAAACAAACGTGGATAAGTAAAGGTCTAAAACAAAGTTCTAAAACCAAGCGTTGTCTACGATACCAATATTATAAGAATAAAAATCAATCTAACAAGACAAAATATAACACATACTCGTATCTGTTACAAAAATGTATCCACAATGCTAAGCGTAATGCTAATATTCAGTATATTGACAAGAATGACAACATATGTAAAGCTACATGGACGGTTATAAAAAACGAAATTCACAATATGAAAGCCATGGATAATATTGACCATATTAATATTGACAATACCGTACTCACAAAACCGGAAGAAATAGCCACCGCCTTCAATAATCATTATACAAATACTATCCTACCGCAAAACTGTAACACCAAGTGCCCTAATAAAAACCTAATTGCTAATTCTATGTTCCTCACACCAATGTCCGAAAATGAAGTAAGAAAACAAATATTATCATTAAATAATACTACCTCTGAGGGCTACGATGAACTCGGCACCAAAATTATTAAAATATGTGTTAATGAAATAAGCGGGGTGTTGACATATCTAATCAACCTATCATTTTCACAAGGCGTGTTTCCTAATGCCCTAAAAATATCCCTTGTGAAACCAATATTTAAAAAGGGTGAAAAATGTGATTTACAAAATTATCGTCCTATAACATTGCAACCCATCCTATCAAAAATATTTGAAAAATGTATGTACATAAGATTAATTAATTACTGTGAAAAATTTAATATTTTAAACAAGGAACAATTTGGTTTTCAAAAACGAAAATCCACTACCTTAGCCATCTTTTCTCTTTTAAAAACCGTAGTGACGAATATCAATAACAATCACCTAACAACGGGTTTATTTTTTGATTTATCAAAAGCGTTTGACCTAGTTTCACATGACATATTGAAAAAAAAACGACTTTGTCGGAATCAGAGGATTGCCACTGCAGTGGCTATCATCGTATTTAACTGATAGACGACAGAGTGTGGCTATCACTAAACTCAATGAAAATAGGGACATGACACTACTCGTCTGAGTACAATAAAATAAAATGTGGTGTACCCCAAGGTAGTATATTGGGGCCTATCTTATTTATAATATACATAAATGACATAGTTGATATAACCATTCATAAATGTTTCCTTTTTGCTGATGACATCTCTATTATTGTTACTAGTGCCAAAAAATCAAAAACCATTACTGATCATTAAACGGACATAAATAATACAATTGACAATTTAATTAGCTGGTTAAATAATAATAATTTATCGATTAATCTAAATAAATCTGTAAATATTCAATTTAATAAATCCTATAATGACAAATTTAATTTCAAAATGAACATACCAATGATTGCCCAAGTAGCACAAACTAGATTCTTAGGTGTAATAATAGATGAACATTTAGGCTGGAAAGCTCAGGTCGACCATGTGTGTAATAAAATAAATAAATTTGCATACGCTCTTAGGCAAATTAAGAATGTCACGAATTTAAAAACGGCTGTGATGTCTTACCAGGCGTATGTTGAGTCCTCATTACGGTATGGACTAATTTTTTGGGGAAATAGTACCGACCAAAGTAGAGCGTTTGTTGCCCAGAAAAAATGCATCCGAGCTATGTACGGGATCCCATCGGATGAATCATGTGAACCTATTTTTAAAAAGCTTGGTCTGCTACCGTTGCCTTCATTATATTTGTATGAAATGTCTATGTTTGTACGAAAACATATAGAGCTGTTTAAAACAGTAGAAGAGGTTAGCTCACGTAATCGGCGGGACCAGTATCAACACAGACTTGTACTAGAAGACATCAGTAGGCTGGCAAAATACAATAAAAGCTGTCTAGCTATGTGTGTGTATATATAATAAATTGCCAAATACTTTTAAAACGTTAAACTGTAGGATGTTTAAAGTCAAACTGTGTAATTGGTTGACTCAAAATAACTTCTATAGTATTAAGCAATTTTTGGAACATAGACTGTAGTTCATTTCTGTTATTAGATCTATTGTACAAAATAACGTTTGTTTAGCCTACCTATAAGTTTGCATGCTTTAATTCTAAGCAAAACATGTTGGACCATACACCTATATTAACTACCTTTTATACCGTGTTTTTCGCAAATAAATATATTTCTATTTCAAAAAAAAAAAAATGAGGAGTTTACCTTAACCGTGAGGATCGATAAAAGCGAGGACCAACGTCTAAGGTATTTCTTTTATGTTTTTAAAGTATATGATGGAACACTTACAACAACATTTCATGCAATACAGCTACAAACGGCGTAATCCCAACTCCTGCAGCCACGCAGATCGCCACATCACTTCGACAGACGCTCTGCATAGGACTTGAGAACGGTCCGTCTACCAGTACACTGGAAATTAAGAAATAGAATATCAGTTAATAACATGTAGATTTATCACGTAGTCTAAGAGAATTTAGCTCGAACAGTAGAATTGATTTGGAAAGTGATAAGAAAGAGGGTGAATACGAAACAGCTGATAGAAATGGAAATTAAAAGTTATAATGCATCGCCATCAATGGATAAAGGCATGCAAATAGTGATGATAAAGATGAACTTCTTATTGAAGATTTACCTTAGTTCACTGGGCCTTCTTTCTAATAACAATTTCTCTAACGATTCAGTCCAATCTCCCTTTACTCGTATCCATACGCTGATATTTCTTTGGTATGATGTAGGAACCTGAAGTAATAGGAATCAGATAAAATAAATTGTTTGCAAACATCACAAAAACTATGAAGACTGATATCATAACCCCTCCGGGTCGTTCAACCAAATAGGGCAGATGATATAAAATTAGTGAAATAATTTTAAAGACGGAAGTTCGTCATTCAATAAAGAACAAAACGGACAATTTTTTAATAAAGAATCCAATGGAGCGATGACATAATTTGAAGAGACGATATCTTCCATAGAAGCCGTTATAAAACCATCTGATATAACACTACAATTACAATCTACCATATTGGGATGCCACAAAAACCATTGTCAATATGCTTAGCGTGATTGCTAATGGGTCAACTACCTTATATGGAATCTCCCAACCCACCCACGAGGTTATAGCACTTATGGAAGAATATTATTTTAACTATTGCTGGAACCGTTACGTAACCGAATATCGTTTTTTTTGTTAGAACATTAATAATTCACGACAGGTTAAGTGGGAAGTACATGAAACCGTCATATATTCGGTAGCAACAAAATCTCAATGAGTACCTACTCTATTGTCTTAGATAATTTTTGTAGTGGTTTTAGTTTAGAGGCTGTTTTTACCGTAGATTTTAATTTTGAACACGTAAAGGAACGTGAAATAAATGGTGGATGTTAATTATACGACACTAAACTTAAAGTGGTATTCACCAAAATGACGATATCCTTTTCAGAAACTGGCAGGTACGAATTAAGACTCTAACTGTTAGAGGCTATGTGGAGACTTTTGTACAGGAACCTGGCAATGCAGGCAAGTATCAAGCAGCAAGCTAAGATATCCAAGATAAACTTAGAAAGTACAACACACAGTATGAATTTGAAAAAGTCACATTGATACTTGCCCGAATTGGAACCCATGACATCAAGCACGAGAGGTGACGTCTTAGCCACTGGGTCGACACGAATTAAAGTAAACAGTGGCGGCAGGCAAATAGTGGTATATAAAATTTCAAAAGACAAAACAATTGAATTGACTGGCTCACAACTGGACAAGGATGGTGGGCCTTTTGGGAGGCGTCGAGCAGCCGAGTGTGTCACAAAATTATTTTTCATATGATTACTTTGACAACAATGAAGCCACTCGATGAGAGAGACGTCTAAACACTGCAGAAACACATACTGCCCCATGCGGCACTGGAACTCGGGTGGTCAGCTCACTGTCAAGCTTATGATACACTAGTGCAATAAATATTACTTTGACGATAGTGAAAAGGGATGCCACTCGATGGGAGAGACGTCTAAACACTGCAGAAGCACATACTGCCCCATGCGGCTCTTCAGTTCTGGCGGGCAGCTCTATCTCAAGCTTATGATACACTATGACACAGGTGCAATATATTACCTTGACGACAGTGAAGGGATGCCACTCGATGAGAGAGACGTCCAAACACTGCAGCAGTACATACTGCCCCATTCGGCACTGTAGCTCGGGTGGGCAGCTCAATGTCAGGCTTATGGTGCGTCCCGCCATGTGATGCACCTATAATGTTAGTAGTGTAACAGTAAGTTCTGTTCTTGTTTATCGAATAACGTTTCATTACTTAAACAAGTTCCATCTTAATCTGTAGCTTTTAATTTAGATTGTATAGAGGGAATATAGTGAACTATGCGCCACCGGGGAACTGATAAAATGTCATTGGTCATAATCTAACCCGCTTTGTGAAGACTGGCGGACATTAACCAAAATAGTTTTGAAATAAAGAGAATAATGTGACCTTTCATTGGACATATTTATTTGATACAAAATCGATGACGAAAAATGTACCTAATCTTTAAAAAACAATAAAAAACCAAGCGGTTTCAGAGGACTTATTTTTCGTCTGAACCTTTTGTTAAAAATTAGGTATTTTCTTAAGTTTTCCGTGTGTCATTACTTTCCAGATTTTTTTCGTTATTAGCGACACTAGTTGATCGTGTAATAATCAGCGTGTTTATTTTTTCAAAATCAATAGGTTCGATTCCTGGCTACGAATATTGAGTTTTCAAAAAGCCCATAATACAGTTTTAATTTTCATCAAAACGGCCTCGAGACTCCTTTCAGTGTTTATAGCTTTTCCTCATAGTTTTGAATTTGGCCCACTTAATAAACTCAGCCTGTGTATGTATTTTTTTTATTTTTTTCGATATTCTCGTGACTCAGATTAATGTGATTAATACCATAGTAAATCAGAACCATATATTAATACATTCTACTATATTTCGTCTGTGTACGCCATGGATATGGTTTTTAACCAACTTCAAAAAAAGGAGGATGTTCTCAATTCGTCGCAATCTTTTTTTTTTTCAGTGTATGTTCCCCGATTACTCAAAGACACCTGGACCGATATAGAAAATTCTTCTTTTGTTTGAAAGGGTGTACTTACCAGTTGGTCCCATAGTTATCAGGTCTGATAATGGGATCTTGGAGATATCGAGATTGACCTCAAATATTATAGGCTTACATATAGCGATTTTGGTATTTTCATCAACAATGCAATCATTTGCACTCAGAAAGTATCATTTGGTGAAGTGGAAGTCGTGAAGAAGACCACAGGTGACCAATGGAACTCCTTAATGCTAAATATGTCATTGGTTTAAGATAACTCAAATAGTTAAACGACCATGCTGAAGCAAATACTTATAAATACATAGTACTGATGAAAATGGTGGTGGATCTGATGATGAAGCCGACAGGTAGGCACTGGAACTCCAAAATAAAACAATGTATCCTATTTGTGTTTGGGCTTATTGGAATCGTCATGAGATGTACTTTGGCTATATATGATTTGTATGGCAATTGGAGGTACGTATCAAAATTAAAAAGAGATAAATAAAAAACTTTTTAACAACAAAATAAACCGACTTCCAAAAAAAACACTGCAACGCGAAAAATAACTTTCTTTTCTGAAGTCGGGGTCAAAACATGGAAAACAATAGGTACCAAAGACACCGACTTCGAAAAAGAAAGTTATTTGTCGCTTTGCAGTGTCGTTTATGGAAGTCGGTTTGTTTTTTTGGTAAAAAGTTTTACATACTAAGACCAATGACCTTGGGCCGAAAAAATCTAAATAACTGTCATGCCAGCGACAGAAAGAAGAAGAATTTATAGTAGATACATCTAGATCAAGTCATATTATCGGTGACCTTAATTTGTAGGCATTTTGCTATACATAGAATTTATTCATTGCCGCCATTTACACTGATTATGTTATAATCCTCACTCTATTCATTCATAATTAATAATGGGCGCCGAGAAAATTGGACACAGCAAGCAAGACGTCAATGTTTCTTTGCTAACTCAAATTATAACTACTTCTCGATTAAACCATTACCACGGGCCTCATAGATATTACAACACCCCTCGAAAATTATACAAGCCTCAGGGAAGTGGTTAACTCATTCATCCCAAACCGCTAATCCCATCAATGCGGAATTACCCATGGGACCATAACCTGTTAGCAGGCTGTTGAGCAAGAAATAATGGGGTTGGCAATATTCTAGGATAAGAGGAATATTAATAAAACTGCTTATGTTTAAAAAACAGGTGCATGTGATAAGGACACTACTACATAGATACTTTTTGCATTGTAAAGTGGGTATAAGAGAAGAGGCAGACCAAAGAAAAATGGAAATAATGAAATAGGAATGATGTACTATCAGGTGACGAGTTATAGATTAAAGATATGGGAGAAAAGGACGAAATAACTTGACTTCTGCTTGACTTGAGATAAATTGGGATATGCAAAATAAGTTGACGGTTAATAAAAAGCACTCCGTGCTACTGCAGTAACAAACAAAATTAAAAGACACGATGAAAAAATTCAATTAAAAATCCTAGTTAGAGTATTGAGAAATGATTTTTTATAAAATAATAATAGTCTATAAAAATATAATAAAAGAAATAATGCAATTAAAACATGATACGAATCTAAAATATGCAATCAGTTCCGTCGAATCCAATAGACCGTAACCCAATAAGAGGCTTATGCAAAGCTTGATCGGTTATTGGATTAAAACTGCCCACGTGACTATTTTCGTGAAAATCTTTAGCTAAATGTGAACATAAAACCGCATTAACCATAATGGGTATGTTTCAGGGTTATCTGTTTAGTGAACATTGTTAATGGCCGCGATTGAACCAACAATAATTATCAAATTAATTTCTGCTACAATCTTGAAATTAATTTCAAGATTGTAGCAGAAATTCTCACGTCTGTATAATTTTCATTGTTAATTGAGGTCTACTGTGTTTTTTTTTTGGGAAACATAAGAGAAAAATATCTACCATTACTTAATGATATAAAATTCTAGCATATACTTACTTCCAATATATTAACTCTCGCTCTATTTCTAGTACAGATCCGCCACAAAAGATCCAAGACATAACAAGTCAGCGGCAAGGACATCCACAGCCAAGTCTGAAAATTAAACACCGGATTAAATACCTTGAAATTTGCAGTTGCAAGTCAACGAAATAAGACACAAATTACAGAGAAGATGGCAGGTAGGCAATTAAACTTCAAATTTTCATCTCAGTCCCGCAAAAATGGTCTTTATGCACGAAGAATTTGCTATGAAGATAAGAACCAATTAATAAGTCGACAACGTTTGCGCAGTGGCTGAGCGATCGGCTGCTACACTGCGTGTCGCGGTTTCGATTCCCGCACTGAACAAATATTTGTATGGCCTATAGATAGTTGCGCCGGATCTGAAACCGGAACGCACTCACGATACAGGTCAAATTCCTAGTGTGATGCCTCACGTTATTAAAAATAATAATAATTCAGATGGCGCCCAAATAGAAATAAACGTAATAGAATCATTATCTTGGAGTCTGGGTTATGACAATTTTCATTGGACGGAACCGCTTGAAACCAAGCATAAAATTAAATTGCATAAACAGACCAAAGCATAATTATTTATTAATGGCGATGATATAGGTCAAGCAATACAGTTAGATATTACAATCAATGAGACATGATTTAAATAAGTACATTGTCCTAATGTACAACATCAAATAAAGTCTTGAAGGGGAATTAGGCATCTAATGAGTAAATAGATCTTATTAACCCAGACACATTCCCTGCTTAATTAGATAAATGAATTAAGGATGATTTTTTAGCTAACTACTAAGTACTTACTTGCTTCATTTTCACTGATATTACCAGAACATAATGTGATGCTATTAAAGCAAGCAACATTGCAGTAGATACCCACATATAATAAAGGGTATCATTATTCTTTACCACCGTTTAGTGTAACTGCCCACGTAAAGAAATGAATCGGCCTATTGAAAAAGCGGTGACTAAACGGTGGTCATGCATTTAAATGAATATTATTCATTGTACAGACAGGTCGATCATGATGTCACATCAAAATTAGGTCATAAATGAGTCACATTTACAACTTTTACAACAATATTTCTAAGAAAGCAGACGAATATATTTATGATTAAATTGCTGTTGATAAACATTTAACCGTAAAATGTGATGATGATGGAGTGTAGTTCAGTGACTGGTTTAATACAAATATATCATAAAGGAAAATAAATTACTTAGAACTGCCAGAAAGTTAACAAAATGTGACAAATCAATAAGAAAGACAATAGCTTCTTCATTACATTCATCTTCTAGACTTTTTCCAACTTAGGATGATACAAAATTTATAACAATGTCAACAACACAACAACAATGTTTCAATTTGTTATTGCACGTTGTTGCTGTTGTTAGGTTCCTAACCTACGCCTACGATCTCAGTTAGTGAGTGTGCTTTTCAAAGTTGACTCACTTCTCGCATTTGCTTGAAAGTGAAATAACATGCATGTCATATTTTATGAATTAATTAGTATGAAAAGCTTTAAAAGAAACAATGATCTCGTAATAAAAAATTGAAAAAAACAATTTTATTGAATAAACAAAAAGATCTAGGAAAGTGACAAAAATCGCTAAGTTCGATTAGGTACAGAAATTTCTTAAGTAGGTATCAGTAGGATTCTTTCATACGTACCTACGGCGTATTAAATCAACAAAAAACTTAGTACTAACAGGACTGTAGACCTAACAAAGTAGCTAATTAGAATTTTCCCGTACAAAGTTTTAAATCGAATCACAATAAAAAAGGACAAATATAAAGGTTAATATAATGTTTAATGAGGCTTAACCAAAACGTTTAACATCGTAAATCTATTATAAATGCAGCCATTGGACTGGCCACAGCTGGTGAACGAAAATTAGCCGCGCCTGCTATATCAATTTGAGTCCCTACAATGATCATTATGTGCCCGTATTATTGTGTGGTATTAAGTCTCCAAATAGAGCTTCGGCTGTTGGTAATTCAGGAACTAGGCGAACACAATGGTTTCGTAATGGATTAAAGCCATACATAGGTTTCCTAGCGCTTCATGATTTTTCAATAGAGTTACATAGTTCAATGACACCATTTCCAGCTTATTTGTGTTTAAAAAAAGATATTACGAAAAGTTTGGTTTGAAATAGGTATTTAGAAATGAATTCACGAAGCTGAAAAACTACTTTCAGGAGCCAATGACGATGTTAGCCATTTTTTTTTGTTTGTCCTCTCGCAGTTCAATCAAAGTAATTGTCTACTGATTAACCGGGCGATCCTGTGGAGATTAAACTAGAGTCTCCAGACATGCATAAAAAGCTTAACCTAAGAGACCGCGCTGAGGGCTACCCTCTATGGGGTCAATCCTAGGCTCAGGGCGACGCTGGGGACATGGGCTGGATCATCATCATCAGCTTTAGATATGGCTCAGGGTTGGATCATAATTAACTGATTGTACCATCCGTTCGGAAGGTACCTACGTGGAGAAGAACGGACAAGTTATAATGAGACATAAAAACATTTATACATAAAATAGAAGCGTAAAATCAATGAACCTGTTTTGTTGCTCAAAAATAGAAAAGTAACTCATGAATTAAAGATAGTTCAACAGTATTTATCCTGGTTGGCAACAATAGTTGACTGACTCAAAAATCTTTTAAATGTTCTACACAATATAATATTGGAAGTTAAATAAATTGACTTAGAAAATGATGTGACGAATGTGACTGCGAGGACAAAACACTCGTTCAAAAAGACCATAATATTAAAATGGCGATGAGTGACAATATTTCTGTTCCTCACTTAAAAGCACGTCTAAATAATCTAGTTGGTAACTTGGAGGTTATTGCACTAAATATTTCTACTAAGAACTGCCGTACGTTAAACAATGTTCAGAATAGTTTTGTAAATATCAAAACAACTACTAGTGATTGTGAAAACCAGGATGTTTAAAGTATAACTAACTTATTACATTAGAAATAAGTCTAGAGACTAAAAGAGAGTATATTAATAACAGAATCTAATCTGTGTAACGAAATATTTCTAGGTTCTATGTATACGTTTGCTCAATTTGCTAGAATATAAAGATAATCGTTTCGTCGACGCTAAGTTGTACTAATTGATTTACGGGATCTATGTATATATTGTATTGTATATCATTAGCTAGTTAACCATTTCTAGAATGCGGGCGTGTCGATTGTAATGTTAATTCGGAGAGAATTAATCAAATCATCGGATCGGAACACATGCGTCAGGTCACACCGAAGATATAGTTACGGTAGGTCCGTCATACGCGGCAAGTATATATTTAGAACTAGATAATCTGGGTGAACAAATATCGTTTAGAATCTGACGAGAATGTGAAGGTAACGCGAGTGTAGCTGAAACGCTGAATATATGCGTAAAGTAGTATTGCAAATGTGGTAGTAATGTCCCTTTTTTAAAAAAAACTCTAAGTATTACAGAGTCTAGTTCACTTTTAACAAAACCAAATCATATAATTATATCGTCGAGATACAATGTATGAACATATCGTCGTCGATATACACGAATAGTGATGTACATAGGCCACTACTCCAGAATACAGTAGACGGGGCGCGGGCCCATCAATTAGGGACATTAATATACTTATTAGTTTACCCTCGCAGAAGCTTTCACGTCTGAATGAGACTTTACTTAAGGTGTATAATGGTGTCCTCCCACGAGAGTGCCGTATGAAAAGGGTTAACGTCAAAAACAGACGCGATTGTAAAGGTCTCTACGCCCTACAGTGTACATATACAGCATAATATATTTCTCACACATAGTTTAAAAACCCACTGCCCACTGTAAAATGGTCTAAATCTTATGACAAATCCCGCTCTTGGGTGGAGCGGGAGATAGTGTCAGACTTGTACTGACAAAAACCCCGCGCCGTTCCTTCTAGCCTTCATACCGGGGCTCTAGCTTCCTTTCGGATAACCCCGAACCCCGGTAGGCTTCGACCCAGCTGGGCCCCTCTCTTTGCTGACAGCTCCTTGAGGCGCGCGGGAACAGTGCGCGCCGTCGACGCCTTGGCTCGGTCCGGGTAGTTACCGGACGATCGGACAGCGAGCTACCCATGGCTCGCTGTCCACGAGCCCGCGTCTACGGTGGCTGGATATCGGGATTGGGATCCCGGCGGCGGCGGCGAGGGCGCCGTTGCCTGATGCGGTCGGCCTCCTCCTTTGCTAGCATTACTGCTTCGCAGAAGGAGGCGACCGCCTGCCACTCCTCCTCGCAACTATTTCTTCGCTTGCATTACAATCTATTTATTTTTTTACTTAGGTACCTTTGATTTGATGGCGACGAATTTCGGAGTATTCTCGTTTTGACTAACATTGAGACTAGTTTCTGTTTCCATGACTTGTTCTTTCAGGACACCACTGAAATGAAAACCTTATTTAATATCTAATTTTAAAGTAGGATAGTTTTATAGTGTATATTATGATTTTTCTTCCGTCTTTTCTCTTTTAGTACAATTATACAAATATCCTTAAGGCAGATAAAAACTACATCGGCCAAAAAGCTTTCTTACAAAATTATTTAAATCTCTACTTTGCCATAATTCATCAGTTCCAATAACATCAAACCTTGACACACACTCGACTTCTGTAATAAATAAGGCCCAGGTTCGCAACTAAATATGGTCAAAGCTAGCTTTAATACAGTTCGACATGATTCATTATTTTCATCTGACTCACACGCATTGATTGACTTGCCACTCATACCATTGTGTAGCTTTTGAAACTTTAAACCATCATTTAAATTCAGGCATTTAGACATGGTCTGGGGACCTTCGTTATATTTTTATAGGTTTGTATTTGACCACTTAAATATTTAATTAGACAAGCTTTAAAGAATGAACATTTTTACAATGCAATTTTGGTGGGTATTCGAAAATATGATGATCGAATATAATAATCCAGGCTGTTTCAAAAGCATTAGTTTTGTAAAATGTTCAACCTTATAGAGCATCCTCTTTCGTCAGTATAATAACCACAACATATTTTAAATCGTCTGCAAACTTTAAATTTTCTGGTAGGTACGTAATAAAAGGTCCTATGAAATTGCCGTTCTGCAGCACTGGCCATTCCAAATCAAAATAATTTTTGATTGTTTAAGAATTCTAATTTCAAATTGATTAACGTTATCATTTGAATCTTTTTTCATCGAATTTGAATCTTTTTCGTCATCATAAATACGTTAAAAAATCGAGTAATTACGGAATATGAGTACTGTCGTGGCAGCAACGGGGCACAAGCAGCACGCAACGTCAACGACATTTAAGGAGCGAACACTACAACCGAACGCACCACCTGTTATTGGTTTGCCCGCTTCCATTCTGGAAATTTCGACCGTGGAAGCTGATGATACTCAATCTACGGCTGAATTAGCAGCAGCTTTTGACGTTAGCATCAAAACAATTTCGGTCCATCTGCGTCAAATTGGCAAGGTAAAAAAGCTTGACGAAAGGGTGCCCTACGAACTCAATGTTCGCCAGCGCGAAGTACGCGTCGAGACGTGCCTTGCACTGCGCAACAGGCACACAAACGAAGGATTTTTGAACCGCAGTGTTACCTGCGACGAAAAATGGATTCTATATGTCAATCGCAAGCGCTCAGCAAGTTGGTTAGATCCTCGTTCAGTACCTA
This sequence comes from Orthosia gracilis, assembly GCA_947562075.1. Classification (NCBI taxonomy): domain Eukaryota; kingdom Metazoa; phylum Arthropoda; class Insecta; order Lepidoptera; family Noctuidae; genus Orthosia; species Orthosia gracilis. Next base: position 19,879,785 of record OX387274.1, read on the forward strand.
AACAATGCCCTAAACGAAAGGTGATGGTCACTGTTTGGTGGTCTAGGGCCAGTGTGATTCATCTTAGCTTCTTACCAAAAGGGATGAGCATTACTGCAGATGTGTACTGTGAAGAACTGAACACAATGATGAAGAAGATCGCACGTCTCCATCAGCTTTGATCAATCGCTCGTCTCCGCTGCTCCTGCCTGACAAAGCGCGATCTCATGCACAGCAGACGGTCTCCAAATTTCAAGAGCTGGGGTTGGAAGCTCTCTGTCATCCGGCAAACTCATCAGACCTTGCACCTACGGACTTATATTTTTTCCAGAATTTGGATAACTTCTTGGCGGGAAAAAAATCCAATATCCGAGAGGCAGTACAAAATGCCTTCGACGAACTTTTTGCCTTCGTCCAGCTGATTTCTTCAAGAAGAGCATCAATACGTTGTGTTGGCAAAGATGCATAGATTGCATGCAATTTGATTAAAATAAATAAAAACTATAGAAAATAAATTACGTTAACTTATTTAATAAAAACGGCAATTTCATAGCTAAAGACCTAAGATCTTGCTAACCAACTTAGCAAAAAGGAGGAGGTTCTATGTTCGACTTTTTTTGGTATTTTTTTTGTGTATGTTCATCGATATCTCCGTCAATTATGGACCAATTTTGAAAATAATTTTTTGTTTGAAAGAGTATGTTCCGAAATTGGTCCCATTTTAATTTGGTGAAGATCTAATGAAGAACTTCGAAGATATACAACAGAACACTTCAATAAATAACGGCAAATCTCTCGGGATTGCTGCAATCGCATGTCTGTTTATTGTTTATACCATTTCATAACATAACATCACGCCAGTACGCTCTAAAGTGTACGCAGATGTGTACAGTTCACCTTGGTACACTCTCATTTCATCTGTAATGCTCAGTTTCATGATATTCGGGTAATCTATTCTGGCATTAGAGGGCCTATTAGATAGACACAAATAAAAATTGAAAAAAAAAATTGCAATTCGTTGGAAGTCGATAGTATTTTTTTGCAATAAAGTTTTTTTTATTTTAAAATACTTTAAACCCAAAACTTTGTTGCATACTACTTGTGCATAAAGCAACAAAGATTTGTATTTGTGCAGCTGTTGCGTTAAACTTACAAAAGTCATAAAGAGTTAGCTTTCTTTTACTTGTTGCAACCGTTAGCTCGTAAATACGAACTCAGCTGCAACAAACTGAATTGTAAGAAAAGGAACTGTACAAAAAAACATAGGAAACCATTGAATATACTTAAACATCAAATAAATGACGTAGGTACTTACCTCAGTGGATGTATAATCAGTAGCACGATAAACAGTAGATACAACTGGTGGGTATACCAGAAAGCATTGTAGACCCTTCTACGGACGACTCTCATAGACGTCAGACCCATGCATACAGTGATGATAAGCATAGACACGCCAGTTATACCTGCCGTACTTAATAACAGACATAGAGGATTCTGAAATTAAATAAATTATTAACGCCAAAAGCCAATACTGCCACTCTATTTTAGCCCCAAGAAAATCATCTATGGCAGAATCAACATTGTAACTGGCGATCTAACACAAAATTGCCAGGGAAATGAATCTCGGCAGGTTCCAGAGACATAATACAACAAAGTATCTAGAAAGCCTTTGTCTGGCTTATATAAGAAGTTAGGAGAAGTATAGCTTGAGCGCTTAACTATACTAAAATTATAAAGAGGAAACATTTGTATTTTTGTATGTAACGAATAAACTTAAAAACAACTAGACCGATTTCAAAAAATTCTTTCACCTTTGGAAAGCTACACTATCCCCGGGTCACATAGACTACTTTTTATCCTTGTATTCCCACGGGAACGGGAACTACGCAGAGGAAACCGCGAGGCGTCCGCTAGTATGGTACTAAATACGCAAAACATAACCATTCAGCAGACAGAGAGAAAAAACACAGGGCCTTAAACTAGCAAATAAACTGCTTGGAAACCAAGATCATCAAGTCATAACTTTATCATTGTCTATCATCTTCCTTACCGAGAGACAACCAAGAGTCATAGTTATTATGACCCACAGGATGTAGATGAAGTAATAACTACGTTTGCCAGTCAAGATGATAGCAATCTGGAATTGTTAGCTGAACACACGTCTAATTTATTTTTTATACACTTATGTTTAAAAAATAAATTAGATATAGGAAGATACCGTAGACACTTAGGAATTTTTAAGAATCTTAATCAGGTTTTAACATTCGTCACCTTTTTTGTTTCTGAACATTCCTTTCCATGGTCAGATTAGCAAAGGGTGTCTCAAAATGGTTTTCGTTTTTGATACTTAATACAAAAATATGAATTAGTTCAAACTCGTTTTCTTTACTGTTAAATTAAAGAGCAGTTTTTGTAGTTTGTTTATGTAAAATAATAGTTTGTTAATGCGCACCCTCCATTTCCTGACACTCATTTAGCCAGTAACTAAATCTTCAACCACACGATGGAGCATCCTCAAAGAAGTAAACGCCAATAATTCCTTGACATGATATGGCAGCCCAAACAGTTCAGATTTAACGCCTGAAGAGATTTTCCTATGGGGTTACTCAAAAAGTCAAGTTTACCAACTATTGCCACCCAACCTGAATGTTTTAAAGCAAGCAAAGACTCGGAGATGAAATCAAAGCTATTCCAAGAGTGATGCTCCACAGCGAGTGCTTGATAATTTTAGTAATTTCATTATTTGATCAGTATAATACAAAGAGTTTGAATTAATTCTAGTTTTTTTTCTAGTTTTAAAAACGAAAACATTCTGAGACACCTTATAAGAATTAAACAGTTAATTTCCCTGCTTGTTGGACAAAGTGTCTGCTGCCTTGGCTCACCTAAACCTGAGAATTCCATATCTGCCTACCCGTAAATCCAAACAATATATCTCGTTAGTCTCATCCCTTATAGTTTAATTAAATCATGTACAGATGCTATAATGTACATAATTGTATGCGTATTTACCTCATACAATTAGGTAACTGACAGCAATTAGCTTGGTAGGTACTATTCACAGCAAATTGCACAGATATTACATATATACCCAGACTATGGAATATAAATTAATGGCATTACGTAGTCCAATTTATCTGCAATTCTATCAAGAATAAATAGATTCAATTGTTTAACTACATTCTAATTCCTCGACATGAAAGTTAAATGAGCAAAATAGAAAACTAAATTCTCAAAAGGCTTACGTAAGACTAGCCTATGCAGTGATGATTCCTGCCAGACCTAAAGAATTTCTACATTTGCATTGTCACCTATAGTAATCTTAGTAGTGTCGTACAAGGGACTGTGTTATGGCCCTCGTTGTTGCGATTTGCAAAGCCCAAAATTAGACTCGCCTAATTGCGGTAAGCAATTACGAACTTTGTTAAATATTTTCATAAGATATCGAAGAATAGAATCTTACCATTATAATAACTGCACAGTTTTTGAAAATTCTGATTTCTAACTCTTCCAAACAAAGTTCCGGTTCTGAGTGTCCAAAAGTGGGTGGATTAACAAATTTAATTGGTCTGACTCTTCAATCTGACTTATCTGACTGAGTCTGCTCAGTCCTTCTTAACTCCACAGTCACCACACCAAATATTTCTCCAAAATTTACCTTCACGCCAAATTTTACAGAAGCTTTTGCAGATAAAACTGCTAGAGCCAAGCGCCATATTCATTCCTAATCTACACATTTACAATACATCCTTGATCCACATATCTAGATCTATTAACAACAATTAAGTACGTAAATGCCAGCTATACCAGAACAATTCCACTGTAAACCACCTGAACATAGATTACGTAAGTCTAAAACGCGGATAACCTAAAGTTTGTCAAACTAACCTCGTTTCTGTGCTTCGCGAAGTTAATCTCGGCGTGTTGTTGGTCGTAGCCTCTGGAGAAATTCCACAAGTTTACCAGGTGAGAAATGGAATGTACAACTGGAAACAATCATGTACCCTGTATATACTGTTTGTTAGTAGGTAGGTGTGAAAGGTATGAAGTTACGAAGCCAGTAGTAAATCCTGGTACGGAAATTGTTAAGGAAGTTTCGAAGTAAGTACCTAATGGCCAGCGTTTGCGGTATAAAGTATTTTTATCAGAATGAACAAAAATAATTCTGAATTATTACTGGAAATTGAAATTAGACTTTACAGAACAAGTATTGATTTGAAAAAGGTCACCTATCTACCGGCTCTTCAAAATGTATATGAATATTTAGGTTTGTAAGTTTTGTTTCAAGTTTTCAAAATTCTTACAGTTTTATTTAAAAGTAAACTTAAAATTGGCAAACTAAAACCCACGTTCTAGTCCACGAACAAAAGCTAGAAACCTCCTAACAGTGGTGTTGGCAGCCATTAGCCTTCGTCTCAACAACTTAATGGTGCTCTACATACGCAGAGAGCTTTAACGAGCCTTCCACCATTTCCAATTCGCTTTGTGAATATTTAAAAAATGGCATCCATTGAAAACCTCAATTTTTCAGTTCCTAGTTAGAGACTGGCTCGAAATAGCTCCGAAAATATGAAAAAGAAGCCGAACTGTTCCCATGAAGTTTGTTTATCGACGTTCAATTTTTAAATAGCAGCTGCTAGGAATCAGTTACAAATTTCTTAGTATACAATAACCGTTCAGTAATTCTTATAACTTGCCTAATTTTACGCCACATATTTTCAGACTACGTTTATAAAACCCCTCTTTGACTCAGCAACGCAAACTGTTTTTAATTACATTCCTTGTTACGTAAACACGCACAACTTAGTGAGAAAAATCCAACTCAGTTATATTGAAATGCCGAGTTTCTGGGAAAGCATGGAACTATTTTGCTATTTCATAGAAAATACGTGACCGTTTCTACTTCGTTATGAACCCATTGACCAGTGCTCACAGCAACATCAGTCTATCAAAGCTTTAAATCTAATGCTTTGGACGCATAACACGCACACTTACCGGCAAAAACTAATAGTGTTATTGCAACAGTCATGTGAAAGCTCTTCGCTTTTTCTAGCCAGAAAAAGAACAATCCAGGCCATAATCTTGATAAGGCTCTGTACAGCAATTGATTCAACTTCTTGCATAGAGGCAGTAACACCAGGGCGCAACATAAATTTATAACAGTCGCCGTACCACGGGAGATACATAGTCCTAACTGAAAATGAAAAAAAGAATATATCGCCGACGAGGTTTATTCAATCTTTTTTGAGCCCGTGTAGTTGAATGCTGGCAGGTGAGAAAAAACTGCGTTTTATGAAATAACATGTTCTTTTTTTTCCAACACACGTTTTACAGTGTAGAGTTGGGCTGTCTCGCTCTCGTTAGCACATTTTGTAAAAAAAATTTAAACTTACCCCTAATATCCTTCTTAAATAATAAAACTGCTGTTTAATGTTATAATAAATAAATGTATCGTAAAAAAGATACAGAACTAATGAGATCCATAATATCTGTAACAAAAAAAGATTAATTAGCCGTAAAGTCTTAAAAGAGAAGCTTTGAAGAATGGGAATGCCCGTAGTGATTTCAAACGATTTATGATTCAAGCAATGTGTGTCATTCTTCAATTCAGGTTCGGAGATCAAGCGTGAATGCCCACTCAATTTAGTTTTAGCTAATTTTCAATAGTGGTTTTCTCTTTAATAGATAGTCTTATCTCAAGTGCCACGCCACATTTCAGCCAGCGCAAAAGAGCATAAACTGTACGTTGCATCAGCTTACGTCGGTCGTGCGTCGGAAGTGTAAACGGACGTATAGCTAGCCACTTCAGACTCTATTCAGCGTCGGTGCGTAGACGGCTTTCTATACCCAGCCTTTGACAGCCGTGTTGTGCCTTCCTCCATTGAACGAGTGAATGGTGCCGATGACAGCGTAAAGCGAGAGTGTGGGCTTGCATTAATTAACGATGTCGAACGTCTAAACTGAATGCCATTGAGATGTAGCATGTGTTATAGTAAATTATAGGATTTGGTTATTGATTCGATCTCAGGATAATGGCATCAGGTGGCCTAGACAAATTTAAAAGGGAAGAAGGAAGGTATGTTAATTAAAAGGATTCAAAAGGAAGAAACGAGGATGAAGGAAGATTTTCAAAAGATCCATTTATGGGAACGACAAGCCTTACCGAAATGACACGCGGTTGATCATGTAATCTGCGTATTTTTGTAATTTTGTCTAAAGCTCCTGATTTTGGAATCCACATAGTGGCTCGAAAACCATGTTCATAGCATATTAATAAGCTTTAGGATACAACTGCTTCAAACGAATTGTATGGGCAAAATGCTGATTCACAACCGCTCATAAAAGACTTGGTAATCTCAAAGTTCTCAACGACCAAAATAATCTTTTATATTTTTTTTTGTAGAAACTCATAAATAGATAAAGGTCATTATTAGCCATAAGATCTAGCCAGTTGTTAGGTTTAAGCATTCCGCTTGAAGTTTAAAAATAAAGTTTTACATTGTTCTGAAATAAACCAGTATGAACATAAACTTGTACGAGTATGAACGTTTGAACATGAAATAAATGTCATGCTATAAAATACAATTTGTTTACTAGCCATTGCTAATCTGCACTAGGCGGCATAGCGTAAAGCATTATTCAAGGCCTACTCTTAAAACACGAATGAGCATTTAAGTCTGATTAAAAATAGTATCTGCTTTACTGTTATATTAGGGTTTTTGTATTTGTACGTCTTTATCTAAACTCAAATATGTACCTATTGCATACTCATATTTTTGGCTTTTGGAGAACTTGATGAACGCCACCGAGGCCGCTATAAACGTGGCCACCTATAAGGTTCAAACTATATAAGGGTTACACCACCATCTCTACTCGAAAAAAATCTGTTTGTACCATTTCTATTAATTCTGTATTCAATGAAGGTATACAAGCAGAAGACAGTGTTTATTCAGCTATGGACTTCGTATGAACGTTAATATACAAAATTGCCCTAACATTTAATCATTTTCGGAATTGAAAATGATAGTTTGGAACCTTAAAACGTGTCCTCAATTAAATTGATTAATTAAAGCAAATCAACTTACTGTTGCTAACCCATTAATGTGGCCATTCCCTTCACCTTCGAACGCAAAGCCCCATATAGGGAACACCATAGCTACATTACACCTATGGAGGGTTTTTCCTCCTGAGTGCATTAATCCATCTTATGGGGGTGATGGGAATTGATGGCTATCAATCATCCCGTCCCAAAGGATTTAAATTTATTTGTATTCTCGTGTATGCAAAATGGTTTAGAATTTCGAATATTTAGAATAATGTTTATTTTGATTTATTAGGCGCAGATGGTGCCCGTGCCAAAAGAGAGGACATTCATTATTGATTTGATGAAGTACAAACGTTTAGATTTAATAGCAGTAGCAGGCAATGCAAGAAAACATACGAAACAAATACTAAGGATTACTATGTTGACACATGATTATATGAAGCCGAGCAATGGGACAATCAGTTGAACAGCGTGTAGTCCATATCTTCTCTCAAAAGACGTGATTGAACAGACTCGTCATAATAGATTATTCTTGAGAGGGAGATCGAATATACCGAGCAGAGTAGCCATTCAACTTGTGACTAGACTCCCTATTATAAGCAAGATGACGCGAGCAAGTTAATCCAAGATACATATTCAGCCGGTGAAGAAATAGAGCTGTTCCGGTCATTATAGCAACAATATTAAGACATTCAAGTGAGTTATTACGGTTTAATGACTCATAATAAGCATGAATCCGATAAATTCACAGACACCACAGAAAGCAAACAGTCTGTCGTAGAAACCAAAACACTTTTTGCATTTAGTGTGCCAAATCGGATTTCAATAGCATATCTCAACACTTCACGCCTATATTCAAAATATTTTATTTAAAATTCAAAGAATCTAAAAATATGTGAATGCCCGTGGATCTCCGCCAAATGATAAAATCATTATTGGTTTTTCATGTTTCAAGAAAAACTGCGTGCACAACGATCCATTCCTCCTGTATCGATGACGTATTGATAACATCTTATATTTATTATATTATCTGGGTACAGGCTTTTTAGCAATAGAGTTTACAGCACGTTCTTCTCCATAGATTTCAACGTTTTAGAACGTGCAAATATCTTCTACTTTCTGACTAACTAACCGACTCCTTGACAATTCAATAGTCCTTGTGAAAAGTTTAGTTGAAATAAATACTTTTGTGTTTGAACGGTCTTTGGCCATAACACATTTCGATACTTGGGTCTTTACAGCTTAAAATAAATAGAACGATTATTCCATAAAGCTATCATGTATTTTTTTTTTACACTGCCTCGTTCTAAATTAAGAGCAAAGTAATAAATTATTTAAATCATCAATCGCCTTCCTACGCAAGTCAAGAACCAAGGTCTAGGTCACTATAACAATGGCGATTCTCATAAGAACCCTACCCATGATATCGATACTTCCACATAAATAGACTAGACAACAAAATAAGTCGTTAATAAGGCGAGTTTAACTATACTGCGCTGTATTCAACGAAGCAAAATTATTTCTTGCTAATAGAGCTATTTTTGTTTTTAGGAAGCCGTTGACACTATTCATCAGTGGTTACTAAATCATCTACTCAGAAATGAGACTAAATAAATCGCTCGTTGATAAGTCTAGCTATCTTGCCGATAGGAAGTAGAATAGACATGACACTTTAGTTTATGATAATATATCTTGAATCATTCGTAAGTGCTTCCTCTGTAGTGAAGGGTCTGAAGAAGTGAAAGGGCATATGTCTTGTACTAAGGGAAATGAGAATCGTGTTCTCAATTGAATCAACGTCTGCGTTTCCTTCATGTATTGCACGCAGACGGCTTCTTTGAGAACATTTGTAATTCATATTTTATCGGTGAATAGGAAATGAGACTTTTCTGAGATCACCTGGAGGCTGGAATCTATCAGGTTTTGAATACTTATTTTTCGTTTTGGAGGAATAAAACTTGTGACAAATGATTTAAACTGAAAATAAAATCATTGACATAGTTAATTAATTTACGATTAGTAGTAGGTATAGAATGATAGAAACAATGCCAAGATTACTTTTTTTCATGGTTTGAGGTTTTTCAGAATTTATTTTTTCATTCTTTGTTTAAATGGTGTGTACTGTTTGAAAAGTTCTTTGACATATAAATTCACGACATGCTATTGGTTGCCAATTTTAGTTATTGAATTTCTGTCTGCTGCCATTCTTTATTCAATTGGTTTAAATTATGGCTATTTAAAATACTAAGGTACCTACTTTTCAAATGGTGTGAAAACCCACTTGATATGAAGCATATAGGTAGATGAAACGCAAGATTTATGTAAGTAGGTACCTACTACCAACATACTTAGATATAGACATAATTTTACTAGTTGTGTAGGTCTAGGTACCTACCAACACAGAAGTTCATGCTCTAGTTTCCAATCGCTTAAATTTTCAATGAGGTATGGCACTATGAAGACTCTGAGGCGTAAGTGGATCTTTGCCTGATGCGAATGCGAGTGTTGGTATCGTATTCTTTATTTTATCTATTTTTCAAATAAATAGCAATGCAGCTACCTACTTTTCAATTATGAGTTGTTATGCTTTGGGGTTTTAGTTACAAGCAGAACAAACTTTAACATTTCTAAAAACCTATCAATCAATCATTTGCTCTATGGTTTTTATCAAGCTAATTCACGTAGAACAAACACTATAGTCTACCTACCGCTATCTAATCAATTTCAAACAGTTTTCTGAAGTAGGCATATTAATATGTTAGCAATTTTGTCAACTAGATGACAAAGCATTTACGCAGGTGTTTGTGGTGTTAATAAACCATGCCTAATTTTAGCAAAAGGTCGTTATTTTTAGTAGAGCCTGTCTACTGATAATGCTAAAATATGCGTTTCAGGACGTGCCTATTGTTTTTACTAGCACACAGACAAAAGAGCATCAATTGTAAGCTCTCAACCACCATGAGTGGCCAAGGAATGCGGTCCCTGTGGCCGAAATCGGCTAGGCATTTTCTTCATCAATACTTTCATTGTTAATCTAAACTAGTACTACTACTACTTGCCACGGCACAATTGGGAGACGGAGGATCGCCCTCCCAACTTTAGAGGTCCCTTGCAAGCTTGCTGATTGTTCTCTTGTAACTAATTAAAACCTCGATCATTAATTAACAGTAATGAGATTTACTGAAGATAATTTCCAACCCAAGCAGATGCAGATCCACAGACCAAGTTCATAAGGCCGAATTATTTGGAATCATATTTAATTTAATTACATGTTCAATTCATAAATGCAAATGCTGCAATGATCGTAACTGCATGATTGATCGTGCCCGGGTGGTTACAGCTGATAACCAGAGCGAATAAATCATTTTTATTGGATTTACCCTCACGCTTTATGGCTCTCATGGAACGTTATTTGCATTGTTTAAAGTTTTATTTAAGCTTTAATTAAATGATTTACCAAATGTTTCAGTAAACAGGATGCTGAAATTTTTGAAATTACTGCAATGATGGCATAGTAGTGTTGTGGTATCTACTCTGCTCCCGTAACAAACCACAATAGCGATAATTTTCTAATTTCTAGATAGATCTGCAGGTGCCTGTTAGGTCCTAACAGGTAATTCCAATCTAATAAGACTTTTCCAGATACTCAGAAGTTATTTTTATCTTAAGACAGCTGTCTCAGTGCTGGGTTTATAAAAAGCGGCAGCTGGTTCCGAATCTCCCAAAATGGAACAGATGAATAATTACAATTAGTCTTCAGATGTCTTAGGGGTCCAGTCTGTAAGTTTGGAAACCCCAAAGATAAAACTAACGGAAGTGTGCCTACGTGATTCAGGACACGGTGATCTCGTGGTGATCTCTAAAAACGGGAATGCCGATGTATAATAATTATGTAATCAAATCAAATCTATTATATTTTTGCTCTATCCAATTAGGCCACCAAGCAAGCTCAAGCCTATACCATACACAGCTATTATGTCATCACATCAAATTGTCCATTTAATAGTTCGACACTCGAATTCGGAAATGTATCCTTTTCGGTGAGTCATCTATATACAAGTATGTGTCTAGCGTCTATAATCGAGTTAGTTATCAACTCGTGCGCATAGCGACAAACGATTTACACTCACGCTCATCTTAATTGGTTTTAAGTATAATTTATTGTCACTAGTAGTCTAGTTGGTAACCATGTAAATTTTACGATTGTAGTAACACGTTGCCGGCCTCAAAACTTTAACCATGTTTTACAGAAGTTTAATGTGCAGGCACGGTCTAGTCCTAAAAGAATAATTTCATAAACTTTCTGTTGACATGTCTAGGCGTCTAGAATAGATGGAGAGACAGACAGACGGACGGGAGCATAATATTATTGTTAGTACCGAACTACAGATGCATGCTGGATAGCTTTCGGTCTCATGACTCACTTCGGCAAAAATGATGCTGAGCAGACGATTCGATATTATAATAATATTCCAAAAAAAAAATGGATTTCGTCAGCTGACTAAAATGTATATATGCGACATTTTTTTTTTGGCTTTGTCTTCCTTGGAGATAGTCGTTCGTTTACATAGGCAGAAGTATTTTTTAAAATATGTTCACAGGTTTCCGTTAAACACACGTGCTCAATTTTCCTTTTATGCAGTATATATCTACATATTTAAATACATACATAAGTAAGTATTTCCTGAGTGATACTAGGAAGATTTCCAGTCGGGTTTTCGGCCCGGCCATAGTACAGCCACAGCCTTGCTTAAAGTTACTGAGGACATCAGGAACGGCTTGGAGAGTTCGAGGTTAGCGGTGTTGGTTTTAATTGATTTCTCCAATGCATTTAATACCGTCGATCACGACATTCTCCTGGCCATCCTGTCTCAAATTGGGGTTTCATCGTTGGCACGGGATTGGTTTTCATCTTATCTTCGTGGTCGCCAGCAGGCGGTACGTGCTGATCAGAAATTTTCTGATTGGTGCGCTCTGGAATCAGGCGTTCCACAAGGCGTTCCACTATCTCCACTCTTATTTTCTTTTACTACTATCCTCAAATGCTCCTACCATCTGTATGCTGATGACCTGCAGCTCTACGCGCAAACTGACATTCTCAATCTGGATAACTGCATCTCCCTGTTGAATGCTGACCTTCAAGCAGTCGCTGACTGGTCTAGCAGATTCGGGGTTAGTGTTAATGTCAGTAAATGTCAGGCTATCCTTATTGGTAGTTCGTATTTTCTGCGAACCTTGGACACTAGCCTTCTACTTTTTCGGCAATACTGTCATCCCTCTCTCGCCTCACGTTAAAGACTTAGGCCTTTATATTGATGACAGGTTAAGCTGGAATAAGCAGGTCGCTCAGGTAAGCCAGAGAGTAACATTCACACTGCGGTCTCTCTATAGATTCAAACATTTCCTTCCGTCTAGCACTAAAACCACCTTGGTTCAGGCTCTTGTTTTGCCCATAATCGACTATGCTGATGTTTGTTACTCTGATCTATCCCAAGAACTTCTTAACAAAATGGATCGACTTCTTAACAACTGCATTCGCTTTATTTTCGGCCTTCGTAATATCGTGATCACATTTCTTCCTTCCGTTCTCAGCTTAAATGGCTGCCTATCCGTCAGAGGAGATCTCTCAGATCCCTATGCATGCTCTTCACCATCATGAACGATCCTTGTACTCCCGATTATTTAAAAACAATATTTTAAAGTGTTGGGCAGTTCTCACGATCTTAACCTTCGAGCTTCCAAAAACTTACTTCTCCATATTCCTTCTCACCGCACCGGGTTTCTATCTAATTCTTACACTGTCTCAACTATAAAACTCTGGAACGTACTTCCTCTTGACATCAAAAAAGCTGAGAGTAAATTTTCTTTCAAGCGTAGAATCCGGAACTATTATCTGTCATGTCATACATAACTCGGTCTTCGTCATATTTATTATATTTAAATTTCAGTTTCATGTTGTATTTAGTATTTATTATAATATTTATTAGTCTATTGTTATAGCAATTATTTATGTACCTATTTTATTATTTAGGTAGTTTATTAACCCGACTTCAATTGTTGTTCATAATTTTTATTTTGTACACCTACCACTGTTGTGTCCTTTTTTACCCAAAGGTTGACTGGTAGAGAATGCCTTGCTGCATTAAGTCCGCCTATGTATCACCAATGTACATGAAGTTTAAATAAATAAGATTTGCATTTAACCCAAGTTTTTTCTTTAGCTGAACTTTACCGCCACGCTGGACGCGAGGCTAACAAACTGCAAGAGTTTGTAGCTACTTTACCGCCTGACCCAAATACTTTTACTTGTCCTGCACGCTTTTGTCGCGTATTCTTGAAATAATTAGCATAGCACCGTTAAAGGAAGCTTGTGTTTGGTAGGATACTCCTGGAATAAAATAGCCTAAAAGAAATTCTGATCAGCAGATTAGCTTATAAATTTAGGGAGACACCTAATGTATTTGTAGATTTTTTTAAATAAACAGATTACTTTAAGCTAACTCTCAATAAATAAAACTTAAAATTACAAAAAAAAGAATGAATAATATTACTGAACAACACTGGCCATATGAACCAGATAATCCTCGCCTTCTCTTTGAAAGCTTCAGTTAACTGTAGGTTCTCTAACTAAAAAGTTATGTAACCAAGTTAAAAGTTACGATTACGAAACATTCAACCTTCACTGATCACTCTGCCAACCCTGCTTGTGTGGCTGATCAAATTCGTTCCCTCATAATTGCACCCTTTACACTGCGTTCTTATAACATGCGTATGTTTTATGATGACCAACAAATGAAGCAATCTGTACCAAACATAAATAGCTATTCGGAATTGACCGTGAAGTTGAGATCATCATAATTCTCGGAATTTTGCGAAATAACCGGCTCGCAATTTGTGCTCTCGACACAGACACAGGCGGGCAAAATGCGGCATGATTAAAATTGTAAATAAAACAATGCATCTAATGAGAGTAATGTGTTCCTAAATAATTATGATAAGTTAAATAATGTACCTATGTATTCGATAAAAAATCGACGTTGTTTATTGTTGATCTAAAGATTATTGGGGAATATGAAAAAGTAAAAAATAAGTTATTTACTTACCAAATAAATACGCCTCTTCACACATTCAAAACTGTCCATAATAAATGATGTTAACTTCATTTTAATTTAATACTAAAACTAAACCTAACTAAACTTTATTTGCAAAAAAAATAAGCGATCAATTTTAATTTTAAACTTCGAAGTTTCGTAATTTAAATTCGTGTCGAATACAAAAATCATTTTCGCGCTCTTCGTTTTTTTTTAATCTACTATTTTTTGGGCTCTGACAAGGAATGCCATGATGCCAGTGATCGCGATGTTTGCTCTAAAGCGTGCAGCATGTGACTGCCGCGATACGTGCGTCGAACCGCCCGGCAATCGTGGGATTGGGTTGGGCATTGCAAAGGGTATTGTGTGAATTTGTATGTGTCGCCAAAACCCACGTTGAGATTTCATAGATCAACGCATTTTAATCCTCGTGAACGCGTTAGATTAGAGTAGGAGTTTACATGTAATTCTATTATGTGTTACGCGAAAGGAAATATTAAACTTAGCGTAAAGTTAATTATCTATTTGGACTGATTAACGGTTAAGTAACATATATTACCGACTTCAAAAAAAAGGAGTTAATAGGTAAGTACTTACATTCGTCACGTATGTATGTAATGTTTCTATAAGTGGGCTTCTAAACACTTGTGCCAAATTTCATAAGTGTATCTACGTACCGATGTTTTTTTGTGTGTATGTATGTATGAATGTTTGTCCACGCGTTTTTCCGCAACTACTTATAAGATCGTAACCATTCTTTTTGTGTTGGATTGAGTATCTCTCAACATAGGGATAGTTAGATAGTTCAAGTATCATCACAATCGGTCCGGCAGTTTTCAAGATATGGTGCATACAACCGATCTCTTTAGTGACAATCAGCTCGAATGTTGTTAGTTGTAAATACCGTTTGTTATAAAAAAAAAAATGTGTAAATTGAGTTATTAGGTACTTGTTATGGGTATTTTTTTAATCCTTTACAACAACATGCTCATTTTTATTGATATTTTACTTAAACTAAAAATAGAGAAATAAAAACCTTTTCACAAAAAAAAATATCCGACTTCAAAAGTGAAAAACACTTAAAAGTGCAAAATAACTTTCGTTTCGGCAGTCGGTGTCAAATAATTATAAAAACACTTCACACTGCCGAAACGAAAGTTATTCTGCACTTTTTAACCGACTTTTCAAAAAGGAGGAGGTACATTCTCAATACGACCGTATACCTATATCTTTTTTTTATGTGTGTTCGCGGATAACTTTGTCGTTTATGAACCGATTTTGATGTTTTTTTTTTTGGAATGGTTATCAGTATCTGATGATGGGGTCCTATAGAAAACGAGGGAACTCCTCAAATATTATAGGCATACTTACAGCGATTTTGATATTTTCATCTATAATGCAATAATTTGCACTCAAAAAGAATCATTTGGTGAAGTGGAACTGATGAAGAAGAACACAATGGCCACTAGAACTCCGAAATAAAACAATTTATCCTAGTCGTGTTTGGGCTTATTGGAATCGTCATGAGATGTAATTTGGCTATAACTGGATTTAACGTTAATTGGAGGTACCTACCAAAACAAAAAATCAAACCGACTTCCAAAACCAAACACTAAAAAGCGAAAAATAACTTTCGTTTCCGAAGGCGTGTCGAATCGGAAAACAATGGGTACAAAAGACACCGACTTCTGAAAAGAAAGTTATTTTTCGGTTTGTAGTGTTTTGTTTTAGAAGTCGGTTTGATTTTTTGTTAAAAAGTTTTTACAGTGTTTCGCTTTGCAGTCGGTCGGTTTGTTTTTTTTTTTGTGAAAAGTTTTTTAAAATACGAAGTCCTAGTAAACTTAGAGGAATATTCTATATCTAAGCAGTGGGTAGGAAACTAAAAATCTACCGCTATGAATTCTATCCATGAGCTTTGAAAGAGTCATGTACAAAAGAGAGATCTGTCTCTTTCTTAGACAAATATAATATGCTTGCAAAAGAGCTATACGGTTTTAGGAAAAAATACACCTCACAAGCAGCATTTAAATCAAAACTATAGATAATATATAATCTTAACTCTAAAAGTGTAACCTCAGCTTTATTTAAAGCGACTATGTAAATCATTCCAATCTTATCGATAAATTATAAAGAATAGGTATTAGGGGACCAGCCCTGGGTTTCCAATATTATTTATTAATTAAATAGAACTCAGATTACCCGAATTACAAAATTTTATGACAAGGTGAACACAACTTCAATTCTCAGCCTTGGCAAAATTACTTTGGAGTTCCACAGGCCGAATTCAATCCTACTCCTCATTATTCTTTTCAGATTAATTTCGTTGCGGGATCCAAGACAGTTAAATTCATTCTCCGGGACTTCGTCGAGCTTCATTGACTCAGCGCATTTCTAGTAGTCGCCACTGTTGATTCTGGCTTTCAGGAGTTGCAGTGGTTTGAAAATAGTGCGGTGGGAATATTACAAAAAAAAAAATAGGCCGAATTCAAGGTCTGCCAAGTGCCAACGGGCGATGGAGCGCAGCTTACTTATGGTTACACTAGTCGATCATTCTTCCATACAAACGTAGTGTAGCGATTACTCCACTGTTTGACGCTGTACGTTCAAAATAAAAAATGATATAAATTTGTCTCATCATTATCTAGCCCTGTATGGAACCAAAAAAGTTAAAAAAATATATATTTGAAAGTTATGAGCGTCGAAAGTTCCATATTTCAACACAAATTTTAACGCATCTTTGGGCGGAAATAAATACCATAAGAAGAAGGATAATTGCAAAACGGCCTCCATACGGGGATAGATTAGTATTTCAACAATGTAAATAATTTTATTTTGAAAATATACATTTAGTCGTTTTTTCATGATATCCAGAGGTCTGTATATAAAATTTCGCGCACTCGTTTTCGTCCTAAATCATCATCCATTTCGATACAAATTTGCAAAAGAGCTAATTCGTACGCGAACTAGCTTCTTACTGCTCATCACAGCATCTATCTCTTTCGCACGTGTTTTCGGATGAGATAGCATGCATTTTAACCTCGCGCACAAAATAGTTCGTGCCGTATGACATAATACCCATAGTAGTGAAGGACAATCTCCGTGTTAACAGATTCCAATGTTTTTTATTTTTTTTATTTTGTCACTTGATTGTCCTAGGATAAACTGGTATATCCTGACACGCATAGGATAAATAAGTTTAGCCTAGAACAAACTAGTTTAGCCTGAAATTAAATTTGGCCGGTAACTACTGAATGTAAAGTGAATAATAATTTGCAATCTTTTAGTTCCTAGCTTGTTACTACTTGGATCTCTTGTCTTGGGCTTGGCTGAAAACTTTTGATTTTTGAATGAACTTAAATTCATAGGCCAGGGTCACGCTTGACCGAATGCAATTTATCGTTAAGTTGTCATTTCTGAAAACATGTAGTTTCGTTTCGTGTAACGAGGTAAGAATTGCTGTCAAATGGCTGTCAACAAAAAACCAATGTAGCCAGATAATGCAACTTTTCGCCATTTAGGTTACTCGAAAGAGTGATATTTATGATTTGTGACTTTATGATTGATGATGATGATGGATCCGTCGTCGTCGAGGTAACATCCTTCTAATTTCAAAGTCGACAAAAACTCAGGCTGAACAAGAAAAAATTGCCGACTTTGTATTATAATTGGGCGAATTTAAATTTTTTCGGACGATATTTTAGGCAACTTAGGGTTCACAAATTCTGGCAACACTGATGATGGCAGTGTTTGAGGAGTGTTTGTTTGTTTGTTAGATAGACGTATGTAACGGACGTGCATATTACCTGGTGAATTTTAGTTTATAAACGAAATGTTTCGGTGATTTAAAGTTTTAAACAAGCTTAGTTGAAGTGAAAAGCAAGCCACAGTTGAACTTTATTTATTTTCCGATATCATGGAGCCCCCTTCGCCATGGAAGAAACCAAACGAAGTTATGCAGCTGCACAAGCTAAAAAAACGAAAAAGAGCGTTGCAGGTATGATAACGTTCACATAATTTAAATATTGTAATAGAATAATTATTTTAGAAGAAAATTTAATAATTATTACTTATTTATTGTTAGCGTCAATCAACTGTGACGCTATGTATATGGCATTAATAAAAACAAAACACAAACTTATTCTTGCATAAAGAGTAATTAAAAAGTGGTAGCTCATAAGTCTAATTCCATAATAGCTTCATTACAAAAAATGCGCCTGAAGCTGTATTGCAGTTTCTTTCATGGACCCAATAAATTACCATGCCACTAACCTAAATAGCTACAATAATATTCAGGGCCTGACTTCTCTTTTTGATACAGAAACTGTCACCTGCTACTCATTCATTTTAAAGTAAGAGCTCTGCCCAGGGGCAGGATTCTTATCACTGGTTATAGTGATCATTCATCCATTTTTAAAGATCCCTGCAGCTGATTGACAGGTTCAAAACTGAGAACCCTAGATCATACCTATACCATTCAGGCAATAGATCTTGTCATGTCACTGTTCATCCAAGTAATCACATCAGCATTTTCTTACCCTCATCCCAATTGGTTTAGATTGGCGCTTTATAAGTTTCTCTTCTTCCATACTTCACCGTTAGTCTACAACTTTGTAGAGACCCCCTTTCCAGCCAAATCATCATCATCGTTCATCTATTGTTTTGCTGGCTCTTATCAACATTCTATCAGTATATATTATTATTATTATTATTTTAACTTGATCTTCCTCAGTTGATGATCCCGTGTTTAGTTATAAAGCTAATCCATTTATTTTCATATTTCTTTTGCAACATAAATTATTTTTGGCAGCCAATTGTTTTCTTCTGCGCACTTTTGTCTTATCTATTGGGCCCAGCAATTTTGTGGTACTATATGCCCTGCTCAATTTAGTCTCGAACTATGCTTGGATGTCTGGTAACTTAGTTTTTCTGCGGGTGTCTCAAGTTGTCTGGTTTTTTGTATTCTTCTCAAGTTCAAGATGCTACTCGCCATTGCATGTTAGCAGAACAGAATTTAGTTTTTTACTTATTCTCTATATGTTTGGCATGCATAAGTTTGACTGGGAAGGATACAGGAATCTATTATTATCTTTTTCATTCTCCTTTTGGAATAATCTTCCTTGAAATAAATGTTTTCCAGAATATTTGATTTATTTATCTGCTGAGGTTTTTCCATGTTTACATGAACAAGTAATTACTGATCAGGTTTTATCTGGGTGCTGTCCAATTTTTTTTGCATTAACTAGTTCTTGGCTTTCTAGGTGTATTTAAGTACCTATTTTTATGGAATCTCTACTAGTTCTGCTTTCAGTGATTCATTTTTCTTCCAATCCAAAGAACACAAAAATTTGAATTTTATATTATCTCTCTCCTTGTTCTTTACATAAAATCTAATTTGGGTTCCATCTTCATTACTTTCCTCCAGGAGCGAGTTAATGTTTTCATTTAATGCTGCCTGCCTGCATTACATTTTTAGCAACTTTTAATTTTTCCTCCAGGTTTTCATCTACTTCTCCATAAAAAACAGTTGTTTTTGTGTAATGTGTGTTTGGTATGGTATTTAAATATATCCTAACTAGGTATTCTCTTTGTGTCTAGGAACGCATGAAACAACCATCACAACCAGTTGTAGAAGAATCAAGCAGCCAGAAATCAGTTGATTTAGACTTCTCAAGAATCCTAGAAAGAGATAAGAGGAAAAATCCATTTTCAAAGTAAGTTATTTTATGGCAATAAGTTTGAATATTTACCCGACTGCCGAAGGAGGGTAATGTGTTTATCAGTCTATGTATATATGTTTGTTCCTATGTGGCGTTCTAGTGACCAAACGCGTTGGCCGATTTCAATGATTCTTACGTCAATCGATTCGTCTTAACCTTGCGAGTGTCACCGGCTACATTAAAAATGGTAAATAGAAAAATGGCGGATTTTGGGCGCCATATTGTGCCGCCAATATTTAATTTTTATTCAAACCCATCGTGTGGGGTATTAAAATAAAGCGTTTTAAGAAGTGATTTCAATAATATATAACACTTATATGTTTAGGTAAACGAACATAATTCGAATAAAAAATGTTAACTAAAATAACTTTCTAAGAAAATAAAAAAGTTACTTCAAAATTTCAAAAAACTCGACTGCTTAAGAAGTGAACTAAAAAGACGTAAACAAGAAGAAAATCATGCTGTGCAGTCGGAGGAAACATAGACGCGAACTGGCTGACCAAAACCAGATGTATCCTCCGACTGCACAGCATGATTTTCTTCTTGTTTACGTCTTTTTAGTTCACTTCGCAAGCCGTCGGGTTTTTTTGAAGTAACTTTTTTTTATAATCTGAATAAGCCACTGTATTTAATTATACGCCTTTTTGTTTTTTCTTTAAAACAATTTAAATAATTCATAACAGCCTTCCTTTCCCGTCAGCAAAATGATGGAAAAATAATGCTACCCACTAGAATAATTAGAAAAAGTTTAGCTCATTCCCAAATTACTAGTAAAATACATAGTAATACTTATGTTGCTTGCACCTTAGAATTCGATCGTGTGGGGCAATGTTTAATTGTTTTTAATCTAGTTTTGTGTCCAACTAAACAGATGCAGCTGAGTTGCTACTTAGCTGTATCTGTTTATACATATTCAGTTGTTGTAAACCTGCCTTTATGACATCCACAACCCAGTAACAGGGTAACACAATATCCCTTATCAAGACCAGTGACCTCAGATAATACTAAACCTTTTACCAAAAATAAACCATTATTGTGGCTTGACCTTTAAAATAACTGTATTATTTTAGAAACAAGCCACAAGAAAATAAGAAACCAAAACTAGAAGAGCCACTAGATGAGTCCAATGACAGGACATTGGATGCCTTGCTTAATCGGGCAGCAACGGTTGTTGAGAAACCGGTTAAGGACTTGAGTAGTGAAAAATTGGCCACATTCTCCAACCTCTTACAGAAGTTCACTGCTGAACATGCTGTGGAACCTGTAAGTATGCATTACATTGGCTACCCTGGTTTATTGTAGAGCCGGAATCTCTTTTGTGACATGAAATTGAAAGAGAAATATTTTATTTGAGGCTTCAAATTCAGTAGGACCTTTATAATCTTGATTTCTGATTATTTATTCAAATAAATCCATTTGTATACCTTTTGAACACCACTACAATCTACCCTTCATCTAAAAGGTATTTCAAAGGGAGAGGTAATAACTGCTATTATATAAAAGTGATACAAATAATTATAAAAGATAGCAAGAATTCAAGCAATATCCATTTTTTTTTTCAGATTCCAGAGAAGAAATACAAATATTTACCTATTGACTGGGCACTAAAAACTAAGTTAAGATTAATGTCACCTAAACCATTTGCATGGACCTCTAAATTGAAAGCTAGTGAAGAGGCATCAGGAATTACTGGGTAAGTTATTATATACCATACAAAGTGCTGCAACAGATTCTACATTTTCCAATAGAGTAATTAATAAGCCTGATTCTCAATTAAACACATTACATTCCCATCATTCTCTTGACTTTGTTTCAATTTATTTGAGGTAGGTGCAAGAAGATTTCTTCCTTATACTCAGTAAATTATCAAATCCAGTAATATCGAAAAAATAACCCTGAAACTGCATTAAACATCAGTACGTAATAAGGTGATACCGGTTTTATCTGAAACAGACGATTTATCAAAGGCTTATCATTTGTATTACAATGATGCACAAAACAAGTGATTGCATTTTCGAACGCAGCACTTTTATGTTACTTTACAAATTAAATAGTATATTATGCAACTAGTGAATAAAGGACGGTTTTAAAGCAAGGGCCATAGATGAATCACGAACAAGTTAAGGATTCTAACAACTGAATCACGACCGTAGGGAGTGATTCATGATGACACTTGAATCCTGAGCGACGCGAGTGATTCATGGCCTTCGAAATAAATCCGTTTTATTCAAGAGTTGCATACTATATGTTATACCATGAATACGAGAAAAAGAAGGACTTAAGCCAAAAGCACAAGGAATAATTATAAATAAAGAAATGGTTTATTACCTTCACAATTTAAAAGCTGAGCTAGGTAACAGCACCTGTGTTTCAGGGCCCAGTGACCATCTCCGTTACGTTACAAAATTATAATTAATTAAACACCAATGCAATTAATATTAGAATTACAATCCAAATAAGTATTCACTAAACATCCTAGACCAAAATTATTATCTAAATCCTAAATATAAACAAACTAAAAATTAAATCGACGAAGGAGTTTGAAATTCGAATATTCTTTGCACAAGAAGTTTGTATCGAGTATTTTAGGCGCAAGTATTGCAGTGAGATGGAGGTCAAATATATGTTGGTGTGTTCTAAATTCAAACACCAAAACAGTGATTAAATGTGCTTTTTATTCACTGTTTTCAGTGAATAAAATAAGCTTTTTAGAGAGGGAATGGTATAAAATATTTTTTACCTAGGTTTTCTTCATCAAATAGACGATATTACTAAGCAGATTTTTATTTCACTTCTTCTCAGCATAAACACTAGATCAACATTTTGATGTCACAGGGGTGATTTTTGTACGGTGGTCTCACTCTCTTTGGTCTTTTCCCCAAAAATACGAGCGCTTTATGAAGGTTGCCCCTCAATAACAATAAAAAAGGTTCAGCATTTTACGGCTGCCTTTTATAGCTTTTGAACCTCAGTACTCATTCTCAGCCTAATTTGAATTCTTGTTTATATAGCTTCGTCCGCTGCCTCGACACAACTGCATCACCCACTCTCGACACATCTCCCCGCGCGCGGTTCCACCAAGCCTGCCTATACTGGCAACACCCACACTTGCCATGGCTGGACCTATACCCTCGGTCCTCAGGGAAGGTCGCAGCCACCAGCTTCATGGCTACCAACGAGGATGTCAAGCAGGCCCTACATAGAGAGTGGACGGAGAGCTTTAGGTCCTTATTTCAGGTGAGAATAAAACCTATAATAACTTTGTTGAATGTGAATAGAATTGAGATTGCAACAGCATGTTGGTAAAGGGTTGTATTTTGAGCCAAAATAGAACTCTACCTACTTAATGTCTCTAGCCACTTTTTAATAATTTTCAAACAAAAGACAGTTAGGCTTCGTGTTCGTCACCTCGGCCACGATGTAATTTCTATACAGGCCCTGTCCTTGAAATACTTACCTACAGCTGCGCGGTACATAAACAAGCGATAGGGCTGCCCGTCTACAGTATTTTAATTTTAATTCCTACCTATAAAAAAAGAAACAAATTACGTACTAGTAATAGTAGTTTATGCAATGGTCATATAATAGGGGTTATTAAAACACGAGCGTGCGTTACCACATGAGGCGAAGCCGTATGTGATAATGATATCACGCGAGTGTTTTAATACCTAATTATATGCCGTTGCATACACTACTTTATCTTCTCTCATACAATTGAATTAAAACAAAAGTGGAAGCGGAAAAAATATGTGGTAGGCAAAGAGAATATAACCACTAGAGAGCTTATACGCCGATTTCTTCGAAGCACACGACTCACTACCGCGGGCCGGGAGACGAGGAAGAACGCGCGGCTGCAATTGGTCAGTTCAAAGTAAGTTGCGTAGGTATGGCTATCGTTAGGGTTGATCAACTCGATTAAGGGAAAATTGTCGATATCGATAAAATGGATTTTAACATTATTAAAAATACTCAATTAAAATCATATAAATATTATTTAATAAAAATCAATCAATTACAAATATAAACATGTTTGTCGGGGACATAGAGAAACAAAAAGTATTTTTCCAAATCGGTCAAGCCGTCTACGAGTAATCCGGGAACATAATACATAAGAAAATTCGACGAACTGAGAACACCCTCCTTTTTTAAGTCGGTTAATTTTTTTTTATTAAGTTTAATTTTATTATTATCGATATCGACTTCAGCTATTAAAAGTAACAGCACAGATATTTACGATAAAAATACAAAGGGAGAGAAAGGGATAGAAGCATTAGAATTGTCTAGTGAAAGAGCGAGACTTTTCCAAAAGACATCAACGCGGGACTCAAAATTGTGCTCGTTTACCCCATCCACCATTTTAACTAGATCCCTGCGGTGTCTCATAATCTGATTAAATTAAAAATAATTTTCGTACTGTTTACTTACCGATGAAAAGTTGTGCCATCCTTTTTGTAACTAGATGTCTTGGCATGTTTCCCATACCCCTTTACGGCGCATGAGGGCATTTTTATGCGTTATAATTGCAATAAAAAGATAAAACAATTTGTATTTATTTAGCGTGCATACAGGTCTAATAACTGGACACAACTAAAATGGTTACTAGTACCGAAGCCTTTACATAGGCGACAAAATACTAATAGTTTTCGAGCGTCGGGGCACTGTATGCGCCGTCAAGTGGTTATATCGTCGTTGGTGGTAGGTATGGCGGGCAATTCCGATTCTCATTGGGCATGACAGCGCAGCGCGCGCATCCATAGAAAATTACACTATTTTTCTACATTAAGTCAATGAGCCCATACGCGCCAGTATATTAAAATGTAAAAGTGTGCTATAAAAATTAAAAAAGTTATTTTATGATGCAGTTGTTTGAAAATAGAAGGAAAATGTTGCACTGTAATGGTTTTTTTTTAATTTTACCTGTCCACGAATATAAAGTACGTGTTTATACATGATTTTTTGAATTCATATTAGGAACATTACGTAGTGAGTGTAGATAAAATATTTTATAGTCTTACCTTTTGAAGTTGCCAGGTAATTAAAAAAAGCTTAAGCAACCAAAAGCAGCACAATGTAGTTTATAATTTCTTTTTGCCATATTAAGTAAGTACTTTATTTATTTAATATTTTTGAAGAAAACTAACAGTGACACATTACATTTTACAACTTAGGTACTATTACAAAAACTACGACCAAAATATTCACAAATCGCTTACAAAACCATCACACCGTTCGTTCGTCCCTGCGGCGCGTTCGCGACTGTTTGTGTTTCGAGTGTTGGCCGAACTCGAGGCGCGTAGGTATGACTCGCGTTCCGACCGTTAGTATGAAGATAGAATGCGGTATATATCATTACCGTGCCTCGGCGAATTCAGTTTTATGTAATTCATTCGGTGTATCTAAAGTGTTCGTCGCATCTCATCACAATCAACTTGGCGTTTACATCGGGGGCCTTACTCTGATGTGTCAAAAGTATCATGGTTCGAATGTGAGAAATAGACGTAACTATACAAGATGAAGAGCACTATCCCTTTTTCACGTAGTAGCTTTATATTACGGCCCCTGAAATCTAATCCATGGTGTGCGACCACAAATCCTAAAGCAAACAACTGCTGATCCCTTTGCTGGATTTATCAAAGAACGAATTCAATCAAACACTACACCACAATTACTATTGTAGACCACTGTTTATCGTTCTTGGTAATGTGTCCTATTACTTTCTAGTGTACAATAAAGAATCTATATCTCTAGTTGCTGCGCGCGCGACATTGCCCATACTTCTACGTGTGCTCGAATACGTTCACGTGTCTCTTCCGCGCCGCTGGCATGTGTGGAGTATCGGAGCCGTGTGCGTTGATCGCGCCCACGACGCGAGGATTCAGGCAGATTTTGCGGCAGGAAGGTAAATATGTCTCTTGAATTATCTTCGTCCTTTGAATCTAGGCTTTACTTTTATTATGTAGTCAGAATATATGCATACAGGTTCACCACTTTTAGTACAAACAACCCTCAACAATCCCATGAAGAACTTGACTTAGGGCCGATTTCACCAAAGCAACCAATCGTGATTAGTTCAACTAAACTCAGTATATGCAAATACTGAAATACAGCGTTCCGATTGATAGTTTCCAATCAGAACGCTGTATTTGTATAAACTGAGTTTAATTGAACTAATCGCGATTAGTTTCATTGGTGAAATCGGCCCTTAAACGCTGTTCATCAGTGGCGTATAGTAAATTATACCATCCTATTTGAGAAGCTAGCTTCTTATCTCCCTGTGTGTAGCATGTAGGTTTCGCCTTACTAAATTAATGATGATGGTGGCAATCTTTATAATATTTCCATTTTCTACCCACAGATGTAGAATACACAATGCCACTACGGCCAGACAGCAAGAAGAAGCATAACACCTCAGACGAAGACAAACCAAAGAACTCATCCTTCGACAGCTGTTACGACACCATGGATAACCAGAGCACGCAGGATGAAGTCGATAGGAAGGAGGATGACGATGAAGAGGATCCTGACGAGTTTCTGTCACAGATGGGCTTCGAATCTGAAGTTATTAAGAAGATTAATATCACACAGGTAATGCATTCATTCAGGTAGCGCTTCTGACGCTGTAATAAACGTGGCCACCTACTAGGCCCAAACAATATGATTAAATGTACCGTCATTTCGAAAAGAAAATATACATTTTCAGTCTGTAAATCCGAGCAGTCAGTAAAATATACATAACACTTTTCATGGCCCACTAGCAAGTTTCATAACTATGCTAACAAATGCAATGTAACTATCTACTTGTGGAACTGTGTCACTCTTTACTTGCTGAAGTCATTTAGTGAAATGAAACTTGCTAAGAGTTGAATAAAATTACAATCAAAACTCAACTTGATTCACTCTTCAATACGATTCTAATTTAGTACTCTAATAAATTGAAACCACGCGGATTTTCGAAATAACGTTTGGACCGCCATTTACGACTGTTCAATGGCTACAACCTTGATGCTAATCTTATAGTTATTATAATATTATAAATGCGAAAGTTTGGATGTGTGTGTGTTTGTTACTCACGCCAGAACAGCTGAACGGTTCTGGATGAAATTTGGCACAGAGATATTATAATCAGGAATAGCACATAGGATACTTTTAACCGCAGGAATGTCCCCTCGGGATAATTTTTGACTTTCACGCGGGCGAAGCCGCTGGCAGAAGCTTGTTCTTCTATAATTTACCACTCCTTATACCACAGGCTCGCATCACCCACAGTGCAGAAAGCAGCGTAGACAGCGCAGCAGAATCTCTAGTCTTCGTACGAGGAGCCGACGCACAGGCTTTGTTCAACTTCCTACTCAACTGCAAGTCTATCATCAGTCCCACCGGACCGTTCGCCGGGGTGCCGCCTACGTTACTATCGCCCACGGCCTTTCATGGAGGGACACTGCAGTCTTTGAAAGTGAGTAAACAATGTATTTAGACATTTTAAGCACATGCACAGAAGAATCTAATATTATGATATAATATAAAAAGAATCTAATGATATTGACCCAAAGATCTAACCAAGGAGTTTTAAGTTCAGCAGTTTTGATACAAAATTCCTATCATGTAACTAGCCCAATCATTACCGCAGTGATTTTTAAGCCAACTAATATGGACCAAAACAACTAACAAACCAGTAGATCTTGATATTACAAAGATAATTAGTTTTTTTACCCTTTATTCAGGTTTCACCAGTTAACCTGTTCTGTAAAGTTATAAGACAGATAATTTTGTGCCATATCATTTTTGGTGTTTGCTCCAAATAATAAAGATCCAATTATTTATGTTTCAGGTCCGCGAAAACACAATACATTCCGATAGCAATAAGTACTACTCGATAGAGCTGAGAGGCCCGATACTACCAACTACCCTCCACACGTTGTTCAACGTGTTGAAGGAGAGTTCGTCAGCGCAGTTCAGCGCTACCTTCGCGCATCATCAGCCCACGCTGGCCTTCTCCTGGGCCGCTAGCAATATCGCTGAAGGTATGTAGATTTCATAATAAAACCTGTATTTCTAGCAGGGATAGGTAGGGTTGTATAGAAAACTACATTTCGTGTTTTATGTTTTAGTCTCATGCTTTTGGCATAAATTAGGCACACATTCAGATGGCATGGCCTGTCCTAGGGACTTCAATCCACGAACCAGTAGTCGCGATTACTAGTTGCAGTATATAAATCAACGAAGAGTACAGTACGACCGATGAGTCGTGGTCCGTCTGAAGTTAGCGCCAAGTGGTTGCGCAGAAAATACTTTACGAAGCTATTTTCTTCACGAGTGTGCGCGAAAGTTCGCAAAGACTATGTTCAGACGGGCCACGACTCATCGGTCGTACCGTAGATAAAACCTTTTTTAATTTTCATCCATAATTACAAATATGTTATTATTTGTTGCAGATGAATCGTCAAAAGAAAACGAGCCAAACCACTTCGCCAAAGCATTTAACAAAGAGAATCTCTCAGATTGCGGGATCAGTGAAGACATGCTGCAGCATTTCTGTTCCTCAGACCCCAATCTTATCAAACCCATAGATTGTGTGAAATACAATACAGACGATGATACTTACATGTGGTGATATTTTTTGTCTAGTTTTATTGTATTGACTGTTTTGAATCGATTCATATTGTGATCATTAATAAAATGGTAGTTTTGTTTATGTGTTGTATTATTTTGTTACACAAATCACGAGCACGCACTTATTGACTTCTATGTCGATGGCACAAGGTTTACATTACTATGATTGACGTGTGGTAGTACAATGCATCAACTATGCGATTTTTATAATTGGTAATGGCTCCTGGCCAATAAAGCAGCTGCTATATGTTGATTTAAAGTTCAAATTGCAATAATATAAATACTATGCTTACGCCTCTGTACACTTGTGTGCATAAAGTATTAAATAATTAGAGTCAACGCACACCCAGCTGAGTCAAAGCGAATCGACGACTCAGTCTGGAAATTCACCGAAAAGTGTTACCGTAGCTGAATTCTGGGCCAAAAATAATCCTGTTTTTTTTTTTGTTTTTTTGCGTATATTCTACCGCGGACATAGATGTCCGCGCCCTTTTTTACTGTATTAATTTTTTTAATAAATTTTCATAATATTACAATTATTGGACTCCTACGTCGGACATTATTTCTAGTCTTACTTAACTAACTTAAGTCTACGTGAGTTCATCTTTCACTAAATACTATATATACATTTTTTTTTATTTATTACACACTGGCATTACAATTTTATATTTCTATTTACTACTGATCTTTATATTATTAACTACTTGGTTTACTGATTTCTATTGATACAATGCTTACGTTATTTACTATTTTGTCTACTTATTTCTATTTGTACACTTTCGGGGGAGATGCATGGCAGTGCGAGCAGACCAGTCCCGGCCGAGGGTCCCCGTTCTAGAACCCCGTCGTTAGGACGTTAAGCTGAGTATGACTGACTCGTTCCACCATGGAGCTTTACATGTATATTTTTTCATTACAGGATTTAGACAGGGTGATGGTTTGGGTTTGGGGAGGTGTTTGGGATAGAGTTGTTGGATAGAATTTGTTAGGTGGCGTTTTGGTGATGTCTGCTGACCAGGGACTTCACTAGCGTGAGCAAGGCCTCTATGACGACTACGTCTCGATGCTGCATGGCCGTCTTAAGATTGTAGTTGACGACCGTTTTAGTTGGCGCATCCATCGCCCTCTTAGCAAAGCGGCCTGTGGCGTCATCGGCGTCGTCGGTGTAATAGACGCAACTAACTGTATGTCTGGACACTGCCACTAGAATCCTAATAATCCTGAGGGTTCGGTCCATTCGAGTGGTTATTTATGGTTGCTCATCTGACCAACTGGATATTAATGCCGGGGAGTGACCCAAGGGTCTGGATGGCACCCTTGGATATGCAGACGACAGCACTGTTGCTGGGAGATACGTGTCCGACGCACGGGGTACTGGGCCTCAGACCCAGTCCTTCTTTGAAGCCATGGTTGAGTACTTTTACCTTGAACGCAGTCTCCGAATGGGGCGATGTCAATCTGGTCTGGTCCTGGTTACTTCTATACAAGCGTGCCCCATCGTCGACCAAATCATCGTTTACCATCTAGTGAGTTAGTGGTCAAACGCGAGCCTAAACTTTTTAACAAAAAATTTACACAATTTTATTTTTTGCTTTGTAGTGTTTTGCTTTAGAAGTCTGTTTAATTTTTTTGTTGAACATTTTATTTTATTTTACTCTTTTTAGTATTGGTACCTCATATTACCATGAAAATCATTTATAATCAGTGCTATGCCCAGAGTTCATCACATTTCAATTCCATTAAACCCAAATACGATTAGGATACATTGTTTTACTGCGGAGTTCCAGTGCTTACCTTCCAGCTTCATCATCAGATCAGCCCCACCAAGATAGTTTTGACCATGACGTGTCAAAACTTTCATGGTTTGACTCTAAAAAAGGGACAGATGTATACAAGTCATATACATTTGTACCAGCACACTCAAAATAACCTTGCTCTATGTGCATATGGTCAACCCCCATTTCGATGGTACTATTTTCATCAGTACCATTTATTCATATGTATTTGCTTCAATTCGAGATATACCTATGACATACTTATTAAAGAGTTGCAGTGGCCATCTGTGGTCTTCTTCAAAAGTACCACTTCACCAAATGATACATTCTGAGTGCAAAAGCTTGCCAGTTATTGAAAATACCAAAATCACTATATGTCTTAGAAGTTCCCACGATTTCCATGGGCTCCCATCATTAGACTCTGATTTGGTGAAAATAGGACCTTTCAAACATCTATATAAATATGAAAAAACAAAAAAAGAACATCATCATCATCATCTGCCTAGCCTTTTCCCAATTATTGTTGGGGTCGGCTTCCAGGCTTACCGGATTCAGCTGAGTACCAGTTTTTACATGGAGCGACTGCCTATCTGACCTCCACAACCCAGTAACTGGGTAACACTATACACCTTGGTAAGACTGGTGTCAGATCTCAAAAAAAGGAAAAAAAAGCCTAAAAAAGAAATATTTGCTACTTTTTGTAAAAATGTTTTTATTTATTTATTTAAACTTCATGTACAATAGTGATACATAGGCGGACTTAATGCAGCAAGGCATTCTCTACCAGTCAACCTTTGGGTTAAAAAGGACACAACAGTGGTAGGAGTTTTTATTTCTCTCTTCTTTTTAGTTTTAGTACACTATCAGTAAAAAGTGAGCAAGTTCTATAGTAAGGTACGTGAAGGATTAGCAAAATGATAACTCAATTTATACATTCGTGCTCTTTGTCGTTAAGAAATTAGGTTGTATGTTACATATCTTGAAAATTGCTGAACCGATTTGGATGCAACTTGCACTATTCCCTAAGTTGAGAGACAACTAATCCAATAAAAAAAGAATGGTCACAATCCGATAAGTAGTTTCGGAGAAATTTGTGGAAAAAATACACTTATGAAATTTTACACACATGTTTAGAAGCCCAATTAAAATAACACATGTGAATATTTGGCAATTCCAACAATATTACATACATACGTGTCGAATTGATTACCTCTTTTTTTTGAAGTCTGTAAGTCTATAGAAAAATCCTCCTTTTTTGGAAGGACATAGGTTTTCATCCCGGTAGCGTGTTCCCTAACACTACGCGGGCAGAAGCTAGTATTTTATAATAATCGACACCCTAAGAGTTCTAAAAATTTACAAAGCGTAATAACCTTACCCCAACCAATCTAGCCATAAATCAAGAAAGTAAATTTGGTGTTCAACAGACGGATGACGCCTTATTATGTATGTAGGCCTGTCGCTTGACTTTGTCGTCTTCAATTACAGTGATTCAATACGCAGTTTCAGCCTCACATAGTGATAACGGGTTTCAGGGTAGGGTAAAAATAATACGAACAAAATCACTTAAAAGATACGATTTATTCAATTTTCATTTTTGGTAAATTAAAAATAGGTTTCTTAATAATCCACAATCACTTACACAATAAACAAGATTCATACAGATCAGGATGAAATAAATAATATTGTGAGTTCTGCATCAAAATGACGTAGCATTTGTATATGTTACCTAACATAACTGCACTAATACGCTATAATTATCACTTCAAACCCAAGGTGGAACACGAATCTTGGAAAGATTACATCTAAAATATTCATCTATGTGACCAATTAGCCGCTCACTAAAACAAATAATTTATATTTTAATATTACATCAAACATTCTACATCATTCACCATTTATTGTAAAATTTGCTACGCGCAATTGTATGTAATTTTAGTAAATTATAAACTATAAATTGTCTATTTATGAGAAAAGAGAGAAATGTAATACCTGCAAATTTTCAAGTTGAATTATGTTGTATAAGTTACGGAGCTTATGATTTCTGTAAAACAAAGAAAAGGAAACATATTAAATACTGTAAATGATAAAGACAAACAAACCTATTTTTTTAAATAGCCATGTTAATGCCTCTTGGAGCTTCAATCGCGCTTGGACTATCATAATACTAGTCTAGTTGTAGGGCTACTCTTGTACTCACATTAGAGGATCCACTGGAAGCAGGCTGTCCGGGCACGGAGTACTGCGGGCGGAAGTTCGAGAAGTTCGCGGCCGCCGCCGCCGCCGGGGAGAAGCCTGGCAGCGAGCCGCCCGACTGGAAGCCCGCGGGGAACTGCGCCATTTGTGCTGCGAATACAAACACATACAATTAGTATGTTGCAAGAAATAAGTGGTTTGGGAACATTGCAGTGGGACGGTCCCAAAAAAAATAATGTGTATACAAAGTCAGAATGCAAAGTTTTAAGAATAAGAAATATTTGGCTGCTTTCCTAAGAATCCATCTTTTTTACTTCATAATTACTTTCCTCCCTTCAGAAGGACTTGGGGGGAGGCCTTTGGTCAGCAGTGAGACAGTAAAGGCTACTAAAAAAATATCATCTTTCCACATTATTATCATCTAATTTGTCTCTTGACTAATTCGGAAGTAAGACTTCTCGTCGCATCGTCTCTTTTATCATCATCAGCTATTTCGCAAAATGAAACTATCTCATACTGTGGGTCAATATTGCGAGGAAACAGTTCCACATCTACTTAACTATATCCAGTATGCTGCACTGTCGGTGATAATCATACCAATTAAAGTCAACACAATCAGCCTTCTTTTTCTTCGCGTATTTGGCACGAGAGTCGGTTCCTTTTTTTTTGGCCCAAACCTAAGCCATTTCCACGACGATGTCGGTGGCAGCGCTTAGATCACCCTAGTTGCACGTTTTGGGGCACAGAGGAAAAGACAGAAAGAAGCATGGATGGCGACTCAGCACGACATGCACACCCCTGCCGTAGTTCCGTCAAGGTAGCCCCAAAGTATAAATATAATAAAATATCTTACCAGCTGGCACTGGGTTGCCGGCAGTAGCCGCTAGTCGGGAGAGAATGGAACGCTCTGACATCTGCAGGCGTTGCGCAACGGGCGGGATCCGCGCTAGAGTGGCCGGCAGACGAGACACGTCCGACTTCATATCCGACAGCAGCTCCTCCAGCTGATTCAGCACCTGGAGAAGGGAATAAGTTGGGTTAAATCATTCATTTAGATGTTGGATATTGCCTCAGAATCAAGCTCAATGGTGTACTATGAACGAGTACCATGTCCAACAGACGACAGATTTAATTATAAATTGATTGGAAAATTAATGCATTAATTAATTAATTATTGAATTATAGTTCTGTTGACAATCTGGTTAAAATTTGTTTTACTATTATTTGAAAACAACATAAAAAGGCTGATGCTCCTATTTTTTTATTTATCTTCACTCAAAATTACGTTCGCTACGAATTAATGAAGTATGACTCCCATTCACTCTTGGTTGGAAGCTGTCATCCATACCTTGTGCAACACTGCGTTGGCAGGCTTGTTCCCAGCCAGCGACTCCTTGCTGAGGTGCTGGTGCGACTCTGCCAGGCACTCCACCTCGGCGAAGCGCGCATTCAGCGACATAGCGGGGTGGTTGGGGTCCTGAGTCAGGTTTAGGTAGGCCGCGCGGCGAAGTTGTTCCTCGATTACTAAGGCTTGTTCGAGGAGCTGGAAAGAAAATAATTCAACTTAATTACACTTGAAGTTAGGTACGCAAAATACGCGCTTGGATGTGGACACCAGCCTGTTTAACCTAACCTAGACATTAACGTCAACTAGTATGAACAGAATTAATGATGACTCTGTTATGTTGATATTTTACGTCATTGTTTTTGTAAAACTAGAAGGCATTTAGCTCGACGATTACTGAGTTGAAAATCAAAATATTTACTTGACGAGAAAGCATCAAAGATTGCATGATAGTTGAGCACTGTTAATAGTCAACAATTAATGAAAAGTATATAAAAATAGAACCTCCTCCTTTTTTTGAAGTCAGTTAAATGAGATAACGCCTCACCTTAAAACGCCTCGCCAAAAACTTATTCTTGATTTCCAAGAAGTTTCCTTTTCCCACATCCATCTTAAACGGCTCATTGATGATAGCGAAGCGCAGGTCGTTCTGTATGTCCTGCCAGCGCCCGTACCCGTGAGTCACGATCCCGGCCAGCAGCCAGTAGTCGTGCCGTCTGTGCCAGATCTCGTACTCGCGTCCCGGGGCGGCCGCTCGTTCCTCGTTAAGCCACAGTGTGTGCAGTTCTGTGAAGCCTCCGTCGGCAATGTTGAACATGAACTTGCGGCGCTCTACCTTGAGATCTTCGTCCTCTTTTACGAGCACCACGTCGTCGTCATCATCGTCCTGGAAATGTTTAGGTTTAAGTCAAACTTCGATCAAGAATTTTTCAAATAAACTGCTGTTTACGCGTTAAGCATGTATGACACAAATATAAATCATGTTAATTTATTTTGGGGAACATAGTGTAGTTTTATATTTAGGACAAACAAGTTAATTAGAAGGGCATTTGATTAAGTACTTTGAATCTCAAGAATATAATAAAGAGAGAGCAAATAAAATAATTGTGTAACTCACATTTACCTTCTTCTCGTCCTTGGGCTTCTCAGAAGCTTCCGACTCAGCCTTGTCACTCTTAGCGTCTTCTTTCTTATCTACATCCTCCTTCTCATCCTTCGTCTTAACAACTTCTTTCTCTTCCTTCTTTTCTTCTGGCTTTTCGTCCTCTTTGGGCTCTTCATCCACGGACATACGTCTTTCACCGTCCTTAGAATCTTCAGATTTATCCTTAGATGACTCCTTTTCGTCACCATTCTCTTCTTTAATTTCACTTGTGTCCATTGGTTCATCTTTGACGTCCTTTTCTAATTTCTCTTCTTTAATTTCTTCTTTGTCGTCTTTCTCTGAGCCCCCGGGTGTGGGAGCCTGTCCTGAAGTTTGTGTGACCTGTGTCGGGGCGGGTGAGGGCGCGGCTGATGTAATAGGGGTCGCCGAAGAGGGCGCGGGCGACGGCGCGGCACTCTCTCCCGTACTTGATTTCACTGGCTCCACGGGCTTACGAATCATCTCCGGCATACTATAATACCCGTTAATGTGTTCGAATTCTTGCACTTTCTTCCTAATTAGGCTCATGACTCCAATTCGGGTCAAAACATGCTGTCTGGATAAACCTTCCCTGGGCACGCCGTCAGCGAAGTTTTCAGCGTTATCGGCACCGGGCTCGCAGAGATGCCGCATGAATAGGGAGACATAGGCTTTGAAGTTGCGTTCGGACTTTCCTCGGAGGTCGCGTACTAGCCACTGGGAGTTGAATGCATCTTGTGGCGGCATGCCGTAGCGCATAATAGCGTTGAGGAAGGACTTCCTCTGGCGTGCGTTGAAGCCGAGTACTTCCATGTTGCCTCCTACTCTTGCTAAGAGCGGCGGTAGCGGCCTGTCTCTCTCCTCGCGTCTCTCAAGGCGACGCTTGCTGCGGCGACTAAGTAAGTCACCATTGTCGTTCTTCTCATCGAAGTCGTCATCCTCCTTGTCATCCTCGCTGCCTTGTGAAAAGTCTGAGTTATAATCAGAACCATTCTCCTGCCAAGTAGAGTCTTCTCTGTTCTCAGTCTGTGCAACAATGCCGTCATTGTAGTTGACCTGTTTGCGCACTCGCTTGCCTTTACCGAGTGTCCTAGCCTGGTCTTCTTGATGTTGTTCATAGTGATGCCTGAGCAGTTTGATCCAGTAAGCAGGGTCAGTATTCTCAGCTTCCTGTTTGATAATTTCTGTGTCCACTTCTTCCTCGCCGTCGCCTTCCTTTGTCGAATAGCTGGCGACTTTGAATGAACTAAGGTATTCGTTGGCCCACGATTCCTTCGATTCTATACCTTCCTTTGAACGATCGAGGAGTTCGCCGACAGCTCTGTCGTCGTAGTGAATAGCTTCTTCTTTGCCATCCTCTTCTTTGAAAAGTTCCTCTGTACCAAACCTTAGAATATCGTCCAATTCTTGCTTAGTAAAGTTAGCGCCTTTACCGCCCATACCTGGTCGTACGACCAAGTGAGTCAACATCATTTTCCTCTTAGCGACTTGCGTGACCCTCTCTTCAACACTGTTGCGTGTTACGAAACGGTAGATCATGACCTTGTTGGCCTGACCGATACGATGCGCACGAGAGAACGCCTGGATGTCGTTGTGAGGATTCCAGTCGGAATCGTAGATGATTACAGTGTCGGCTGTGGCCAAGTTAATACCCAGACCACCAGCCCTAGTCGACAGTAAGAACACAAACTGTTGGGCGCCAGGAGCATTGAATCTGTCAATAGCTTCCTGACGAATCGTACCGGTAATACCGCCGTCGATTCTCTCATATTTGTAGCCTTCTCCCTCCAAGAAATCTTCGAGGATGTCCAACATTTTCGTCATCTGAGAGAAGATCAATACCCTGTGTCCTTGTTCTTTGAGTAGCCTCAACATTTTGGACATAAGGACTAGTTTGCCTGACGCTTTAACTAAAGCTTGTGTGTCGTAGTTGCCGTGCGGTCCGAGAGGAGCCTCCTCAGCGGCGACGGGGAACAGATAGGGGTGGTTGCAGCACTTCTTCAGGTCCATCATAACGTTGAGCAGTGACACAGTTTGCCCACCACTCTTGGGGTTCAGTGCCTCGTAGTTCCTCGTCAGAATGTACTTGTAGTACTTCTTCTGCATTGGAGACAACTCGACTCGCACGATGAACTCCGACTTTGTGGGCATGTTCTTGAGCACGTCCGCCTTGAGTCGCCGCAGCATGTGAGGTCCCAACATCTCGTGCAGTCTCTTCACCTGCTCTTCCTTAGACACATCCGCGAATTCATTCTGGAATGCGGCGAGATCGTTGAACTTGTCCTTGTTTAAGAAATTCAGGAGATGGAACAATTCTTCTAGGTTGTTTTGTAGCGGGGTACCAGTAAGTAGTAGTTTATAGTTTATGT
Source organism: Orthosia gracilis (assembly GCA_947562075.1). Classification (NCBI taxonomy): domain Eukaryota; kingdom Metazoa; phylum Arthropoda; class Insecta; order Lepidoptera; family Noctuidae; genus Orthosia; species Orthosia gracilis. The sequence continues at coordinate 19,917,035 of OX387274.1, forward strand.
GGTATCCAGCTAGCAGCCTAAAGAATTTGGACTGATTGCTCTTGAGTCTGTGGGCCTCGTCGACGACTAGTACGGACCACTCGATGGAGCCGAGGCAGGTGGCGTCGATGGACACTAACTCGTAAGACGTCAACAGTACGTTGAACTTGATTTGAGACTTGATCTTAGAAGCTCTTCCCCCTCTGTTGGCGCCGTCATCGAAGCTGAGTTCGTTCTCTCGGATAACGGCACGGGAGTCTTTATCACCGACATAGGTGATGCAGTAGAGATCAGGAGCCCACAGCTCGAATTCTCTCTCCCAATTGATGATTGTAGATAGTGGGACAGATACCAAGAAAGGACCCTTGCAATGTCCCTCCTTGAACAGTGAGTTAAGGAATGTGACTGTCTGAATAGTTTTTCCGAGACCCATCTCATCAGCGAGGATTGTGTCAATTCCTTGTCCCCAGGAGTACCGGAGCCAGTTGAGACCTTCTAACTGGTATGGATGAAGCTGCATGCCGGTCTCGTAGACGTAGGGTGGTTGGTCTTCATACTTTTTATTGAGGTTAGTGGTAGGACGGTCGGGCGGTGGGTTGTATTTCTTGGGCTTCATTTGCAAGGCGCCGCTGCTGTCATCCTCGTCGATAATGTCCTTGTTCTTGCTCTTGCGTCCAGCTTTTTTGCCTTTAGTACCCTTTGTCTTGCCTTCAGATGTGATGTAGGCGCGCATATCCTGTAAATAAGAAGTAGTTTTATTTTTATTTTTTTGTTCCAAGAACACCTTTAAAATAAAAAAAGAGATGGCTAGAAATATTTTGGCCAAAATATAATAAATATTATCGCGCATATCCTGTAAATAAGAAGTAGTTTTATTTTTATTTTTTTGTTCCAAGAACACCTTTAAAATAAAAAAAGAGATGGCTAGAAATATTTTGGCCAAAATATAATAAATATTATGTTTGGAAAAACATTGTTCATGTCACTATCTCTTGAATGCCAAACTATGAATACCACAATCAAAGTCCATGCCACAGATAATATAATACTAGCATACAGATGCCTCATCCCATTCAAACAATAACAAGAAACTGAGCCGAAATAACTAGCGTTTTTCGTCCGATTAATCTGATATTTTTTGTGCATCGAACGCGTTCGGTTCTGTTTCACGGTGACCGGTAAATGGTGTTAGCAGCGACTTGCAAGTAAAAGGGTTTACTAGGTTAGTGAATATTTTTTTCTTTAAATACAGGTTCGTTTTATAGTATTTTTTGCACCAAAATATGTTACAATGCAAATTTTAACAATCGAGTGGAATGTCTCAGAAATTTAAAAATGCGCCATCTATTGGCATCAATTTTAAATGATCCGTTCAAATAATCTTTGAAATGTGAATTAAGAGCCCAATATTCCATAAATTTGTACTTAGGAGAGTTGATTAAACAAGAACATACAATTTTTATGTTCAATTCCAGAAAATGTTAATTTTACACACATTCTATAACAAATAGGTGCATATCGCGCCATCTAGTGAGATTTATTTGAACCAAATTTTCTTTCTTAGCAATGAGACCCTGTGCCCATGCTAAGTATTTTTATCAATTTTGGGTTTAGTGTTATCAGATTTACAGTCTTATTCTTTCGAGTCAATGGAAACTCTTCAAATAGTTTAGGCCCAGTAGGTGGCCACAGTGACTACTAACCTGATAATATTCCATAGCATTCTTCAAGCCTGCTATATCTGCATTCTCGGACTCCCAAGTAGCCTGATCGTAGGACAGATCCCTCCATTTTACCAGGTAGTATGTGGTACCATCCCGGGATGTACGGTGGTTGATCACTCGGTGCACGACCAGCCATTCTGGTTTCACGCCGTATCTGAAATCATTGGTTGTTTGTTAGAATTGTGAATTGGTGGGGACAATAGTGAATGGTGTTGTTTTTTAGGTATAATAAGATGTTGGTATTTGGTAAGCTTTTAATTTGTCAGCAATTCAAATAAGCATGCGAAAAGGCTTTGGGCATATGAACATAGGTCTTCTAGCAGACAACTGAATAGACTGGCCAATCAGCAAATCAAATCGATCATCCCTCTATGACAAATCACCCCAACCAACTTATACTTAAAATGGGGATGGTCTAACTTATATACTGAATACCACACAGACATAGACGATCAATGATTCTCTTCACCAATAAAAGACGTAAAAGTGATCCTCACCTATAATATTTCTCCTCAAGAATCTTCTCGTCGGTATCTTGGTCCTGCTTGTCCCGCAGCCGCTTCACACGTCCGTCGTTCTCGTCCAGAGGCTCCTCCAGCTTGGGCGGCTCCTCCAGATCTGACTTCCGCATATAGTAGCGGTACATTAGCGGGTGGAAGACATCCAGCTGGAATGGAAATGGTGATGTCAAGTTTAGTTTATGAAAAATAACCGTTTTTTTTTATATAGATGTGAAATCGTTATCTTAAATTACTGGTGGATGATGAAGTTTGAAGAAGATATTGTGTACTTGGATATGCTTGGCAACATGGATTTGATCACTTATTGGTGACATCATGAGAACCGAATCGACCAGTGTGAATCAACAACATGCAACTGTATTTACATTAGGCAAAGAAAATGCAGAGTGAATTAGCTTCGGTTAACTTATCTAGCAGATAGTGATATTTTCTTTAATTCTTTAATTAATCTAGTAGATAATGGCTCTTCAAATTTTAAACTGCAAAATTGGACGGGTTACGTTGTCTTGTAATTTTATTTCGCAAGAGTTCTATTTTGCGACCTTTCATACCGATATTTTAGTATGTTTTATTCAATCTCACCTGTAGTTCTGATATCCAGCTGCAGTGCCAATAGGACCGTTCGTGCCACTTGACGAAGAACTCCCTTGAGCGAGGAGCCTTGGACTTGGCTGACGTGTCCTTCCATCGCCACGTCAATATCTTCGCCACTTTGCCGTCCAGAGGTGGACACTAGAAAGGGTCATTTAATTACATTTATTTACTTTAGAATTTGGCTAAAAACAACAAAAATATATTAGACATGACTCCTAGTTTCAGCGCGCAGTACGAAAAAAAAAATAAGATTGCATAAAAAAAGTATAACAAATACAATCTATTAGTTACTAGACAGCACTGTGAATAGTATTTTTTCGAATCTGCGAAGTCAATGACCGACGTTTGAAAGCTGCTCTTTTTTTATCTCAAATCAGATTGTAATTACATATGTAGCTTTTCTTTTTCTTGTTTTTCTTTTGCTCCTCATTTATCAATTAAACCTTGAAACGTGCCAATGAGCATGTTACTTCTTGAAGAATCCAAATTAGTACATTTTGTGTCAAGCAAGAAAAGTCGAGATTTTAACACGTGTTGCCAATTTCGACGAGATCCGAAGGCGATTAAAATGAAGACTTTTTATGCGAGACACGAACGATTATTTTTCCACTACCTGATGAGCTTACTTAATTAAATGCAAATAAGTTCCAACAACAATTTATTAGAAACATTCATACTATAAACCACAGACTATATACACACAATCAACGCGCGCTTTTCAAAAGTCATTTCGTAACTGTTCTCCATACAAAAGTGTTTTCGTAACTGTTATTAAGTAATTTTGTTTTTTTTTAAATTTTTCTTTTATAATCTTTTGTCTAAATGTTCATATTTCGAAACGAATTTCTTAGGCAATGTATTACATAATAAACAAGGTAGTGGAAAAAGTATATTGTCAACTCTCAAGATAATGCATCATTGTGATTTTAGGACTTAGAACTGTATGGTTATATTTGTTGCTAAGAATGCTCTCAAAGTACTAGTATTCTCTCAAAATCCTAAAATATAAAAGATATCTATACTTACACTACATCTAGGACACTTCCAGTCCCCGTCGGGTACCTCTTCTAGCGGCGGATTGAGGCAGAACCGATGGTACGCCGACGGACAAGAGTCGCAGCATAACAGTTCACCGCCGTCCTTGCAAACTCTGCGGATGTAAAGGAATGTTTTATGAACTGTTTGAAGAATTTGTTCCATAAATGACTTATACAGTAAAGAATGGCGTAACCGTCCAAAAAGGCCGAGATTGGTAATGTTATGAAGAACAACGTAATAAAAAAATCTAGTCTATAATTAAATCATCCATGAGATTGTTCTAGGATTGTTCAAAAATTCACATAAAAAGTTAATCAAAATATATTTCTTTATCTTGATCAATTAATTGTATTACAAAGATTTTTACAAGACATAAAGGCCGTTAGCAGCATTTCTAGATTATTTCATGCTATATAGAGATATGTGGAACAGGATGTTAAGTCATCATACATTGAAAAGGGATTATCTCCCGATTTCTATGCCTATGTAGGTAGGAGTGTTACCTGCAGAACTCTTGATGCTCGTCATCATCGTCCTGCTCCTGGTTGCCCTCGGCCTCGCAGTGCGGACAAGACCAGCGGCCCTCGGGAGTCTCCTCCAACTCGGGCTCCAGGCATACCAAGTGGTACGCACGTGGACAAGTGTCGCAGAGGATAATCTCGCCGCCTTGTTGACACACCTGGACAAAAGCAAAGAATAAGTTACTTACATGTTTTTCATCTGTCAGCTTTAGGGATTCATAGTGTTTTTGTTTTAGTCATTGGGTAGCAAACATGCTAACCCCGAGTTTCTCAGCTCAAAATTATCGCAGAATTAATGTGACAAATTGTCAAACACGCATTATCTGCTGTGATTGGCTATTGAAAATTCATTCAACCAATCACAGCAGATAACGCGTGCTTGACAATTTGTCACATTAATTCTGCGATAATTCTGAGCTGAGAAACTTGGGGTAAGCAGCATGCAATTAGCCCAATGAATGATTAGTGGTTACTATCTCTTAAGGTGTTTGCAATGCTATCCCATATCACAGGAAAAGTTAATGATTCTCTTTTATCTTTAATTTTTAACCCTCGACGGAATAAGAGGGGTGTTATAAGTTTGACGTGTGTACATTATAGCTCCTAAACGGATGAACCGATTTTGATTTCTTCTTTTTGTTTCAAAGGTGACTTTATCGAGAGTGTTCTTGGCTATGTTTAATGAGAATCGGTTAAGCCGTTCAAAAGTTATGGACGTTCGTGTTTTCGAAACATATCGTGTCATAATTACGTGTTCAATTGATTATCGATCGAAGCTACTACTAGATAAATTATGTAGCATGACATAAAAATATATTGGGGTATTTTTTTTAATTTGTTCTCCTTTTGCTTTTGCACATTCAACATTTTGTGGCCACCAGCTACATAAGGATGGACACGACCCAACATATAACACAACAAGTCGACATTAATTTACAATAGAAGATGCTCAAACACACCATAAACAGCCTATTTTTAACCAACTTCATGAAAAGGAGGAGTTTCTATGTTATTTTCAAAAAGTAACAGTGACATGATACCAACCTCACAATAGTCCTGGTGCTCGTGTTCTCCCTCGGCGCCATCGGGGAATTTGCTTGTGGTCTTTAGTTTCTTCTTCTTTTTGCTCTTATTACCGATCTTGGTCTTCGCCTTCTTTTTCGGTTGCTATAAAAGAGAGACACATGGGTTAAGAAAATTCACGATCCAGGGATCTTCATAGAAATCGATAGTTGACTCGAGTCTCAAAATAGTTTACCGATTTGACGACATACACGACTTTTATCACATTTCACAGGTATGTTTTCGGGTATCTGTTAACATACGCAAGGTATGACTGATAAAGATTGACCTTAGATAAGAGACACTTCAAGAGATTCAAATACGTGCAGAACATTATATGTCTGAATAGTGATTATTGTACATGCTGCTTTTCATTAAAAAAAATACTGAAATTCAGACTATGAAGGTATAAGGAACAAGATGGCAATTCCCGTAACCTGCAATTCCCTTGAGTATTCTCCGACCGAGGGTGTTGTGTCTGGGCACGGATTTGCAATTGGATAATGATTGGCATATAGCCAATCGTTGTTGTAATGTTGTATATGTTCAAATCATCGCGTTAAGCGGCGTCCTTGACCCTCTCACTTGGCATTCAGTAAGGAGTTAATATCTCATAAACGCTTGGAACGATTTACATGATTTAAACGGATAAAATGGTTTTACGCATATTCCTTTCATTTGATATCAAAATATCTCTATAAACAAAAATTAGGTTTTCAGATTACGTAAATTAATAAGTAACTACCTATACTTTTTGGTAAAAGTCGGATCAAGAACAAAAAATTCGAAGACATGTGACATCCACCAACCCACACCCTGACCCGGATTGTCCGGTCAATCCGGGTCTGGCCCATTCCGTCTCACAGAGAGGAGGCCTACACGCACAATAGACTAAATGGGAGTCTAATTGGAGTAACTGGGGTCCATCTGTACATCTTATGTTGTTGTATAGATGCCGCTACAACGCTACAAGACTACAATAAAAATAATAATAATCACAGCAGGGTCATCCTCCTTGGGCGGCGCGCCTTCGTCAGTGGCGGCGGCGGCAGCGGCCACGGGCTTGGGATCCTCGGCCTCCGCCAACATTTGTTCAAACTCAGCGTCCGAGTCTGAGTTCACAGCACTACCTTCTTGGTCTTCCTCCTAGTAAGAACAACAAACATTCCTATAGAAATCTGTCATGTTTACAGAAAACATTTTTATTTTTCGCTAGTCATCGCTTTTACTAAAATTTTAATTTATCAGCAATAATAAATATAGCACCTATAATTTTGGTTTGGTAAGAAACCAAATAGTAACTGCAAAACTAATGTATATTTTAAAGTTATTTAAAAAAAGAAAACTAGATCTTCTTGTTAACATAAAGGATCATACACATTAACAATTTGAGGTACACTATAATAATATAGTCCTGATACTATCTTTCAGATAGACAAGTATTTTTATGTGTGACAGGAACCATTCTAAAGTTTATGCCAAAAAGACAAACCGTGAATTTAGAAATTAAAGTATTTGTCAAACTCTTAATTTAGCTTGATAACCTCTCAAAATTTTGGCATTCAAGTAGTTCTTAATATTCTCAATTCAGAAGCAGGCCCTTAACCAAATAAAAAATAGGCTTATCATCAAAAACTCACGCTGCTAGTCCTCTTCCGCTTGCTAAACTTGATCTTGAGCGTGGGCACTTTAGGCTTGCGGCCCGGCTTGCCGCGCGGCGTGGTGGTAGTAGCGCCGCCGCCACCGTGCTTGGGCTTGCGGCCTCGCTTACGTGGGGCGGCCGCACCTTCATCACTCTGTTCCTCCTCTTCTTCTTCCTCCGGTTCTTCTATTGCTTCTTCGTTCTGTGAGGGAGAAATAAAGATATAGTTTGACAAGCTGGGTGACGACGACAAATCGGCAAAGCTAAGGGACTTTACCAATGGCGCGACGAAATGAGTGCTACGATTTTTGTGCTCACCAGTTGGCGCCACTGGCGAGTGAGATTCTTAAATATAGCTGTTAAACGTTATTACGCGAACGAAAGCAGCGTTTAAATTAAAATAATTTCTAAAGCCGTAGAAGTGCGATTAAAGAAAGAAAGAAAAAGTATTTAATTGTCACAAAACGACATACAATATAAATATATGCTTATGCTAAACCCTTAACCGTAGTATTAGTAGTACTTAAAGTAAGTTAGTAAAGATGAGAAATAAATAAAATAATAATACCATTTACTACCTACATTTTGAATAAAAAAGAAAAGAAATAGGGTGAAAAAGATGCCAGGCAGATGCATGTCGTGATTGTGGCAAAAAGGCTTCCACTCAGCATAATGCTGTGCCGTGGGGGATCCACAGCACGGCGCGGATTTATAAATATAACATCGAGTATGCCGCAATTTTGCGAAACATAAAACTCTATTAAAGCAGTGCTTGGTAAAACCCGTACCTATCTTAATCTGTCCTTAAAGGAAAATATTCACAACTATAAAAGAACCTCCTCCATTTTGGTATGTCGGTTAAAATTAGTAAATAAACTTGCGCTAAAAGCCAAAAACTGTGATATTTCACATTTTGAAGACCTCACTCTACACCAGCGCCCCAAGCGGCAAATGCAGACGCGATAGCCCTTATTTAAATTGCTTTGGCATGATAACGCCTCCTATAGGCCTATGTCGAGCAAAGGACGTCTTTCGGCTGAAATGATGAGCCGATATCGCGCCCGTATTTCTTATGAAAAATTCTGCCGTAGTTGCAATTTAGCTTAGTAAATATTGTTTATCGGTGTGTTATATAAATCGAATCTCGTCGAGCCATCAGGAATATAATAATATATGACTTGTATACATCTGTCCCTTACGCACACTCAAAATAACCTTACTCTAAGAGCTTATGGTCTGGTGACCTAAGCATGAAATTGCGGCGCCGCCGACAGCTGCTAAAGACAGCACTATTAATATTTGTGCCTATGTAATGTGCATGGAGCACAAGTTTCAGCTGTTGAGTTGAGTTTACCATTGCGGTGAAAGGATTAGTCAGCTAACTCTGCGTTACCGAGTGCTAGCTGTCATAGCCATAGATAGAAGTGCCCCGGGTCATACATTTTGATGAGTGACATCCACCGAAACGATTGTTTTTTTGGAAATTTTCGTACAATGCCGTCTCTAACAGTGACCGTCGTGTCGCCTCGATGCTCTGTGGGTTTAGCAAAACTTTGTCAACCTAAGACAAATTGGAATGTGCGTAGATACCAATCAACACAGCAAAACTTCTATGATTGTTTTTTGGCACAATGCAATCTCCTCTGCGACGACAATACCATCAAAATGGAGATATAACTAATTTCTTCCTCTAAGAAAGAAAGACAAAAATCATAATTACCTTAACCTCTTTAGGGGTGCGTCCAGGCCTGCCGGGTTTGTTGGGCACGTAGTCTGAAGTAGTAGATGTGTTTGTGTTCTCTTCGGAGCCCATGGCCGGGGTCCCGCTGCTCAAGTGCGGGTTTGTCTCACAGAATAGCCGCCATTTTGCTGCTACTAACATCATTAGTTTTGATACTGGAACCTGGTTGAACGAAAGATTCGTTGAGAGTAACATTCGTGTTGTTATTTTTTGCGTTTGATTTTTCGTGTTTAATAAGTAGCAACCTAAGTTTATGTTATAGATAAAAGTCTAGTTCTAAATTCGAAAACAGCCATAGTGTATCATAATGTGCACATAATATAGAAATATACATATATTCTACAACGCAGAATATTTATCGCAGGTCCTTGAATTCTTCATAAATGAATCATATCTTTTTTCGAATTGGTATAGCCAATGAAAACGCAGCAATAGAATGAGGATGTTCCTAGTTATTCCATCTATTCCTAGTCGTTTTATTAGGAGGAAAAAAACATGCAATAGTGATTTAACCAAGTCAATTACTGCATATTGATATAAGTATCTTTGACTTTGAGAATTGCAACAATGACAATGATTTTTACGATCATAAGGCAACAAAATGATCATGTATGCTTGGATTAAAAGCAAAGTTTTTTTTTGTCAGACATTACTTATCAAATTAGAATAAAGAATTATTTAAAGTATTTTGTAAAAAGAGGATGCTGCTTTCACTTTTTAGGGTACCGTACCCAAAGGGTAAAAACGTTTGTCTGTCTGTCCGTCTGTCACCAGGCTGTATCTCATGAACCGTGATAGCTAGCCAGTTGAAATTTTCACAGATGATGTATTTCTGTTGCCTCTATAACAACAAATACTAAAAACAGAAAAAAATAAATATTTAAGTGGGGCTCCCATTCCCACTCCCAAAAACGTTATTTTTTTGCCGTTTTTTGCAATTAAGGTGCGGAACCCTTCTTGCGCGAGTCCGGCTCGCACTTGGCCGGTTTTTTATATACCTGCCGATAAAATACTAAATTTCTCTCTACATACATGGTTTGAATTATAGACAATAAATCCTCCTAATGTTGCATGAAGATTTAACAAATAAACAGACATTAAAAATCCTACCAACTTAGGCACCATTTCCTGCATTCAACAGGCAGTAAGATTGCACCATACAAACCTTGTAACCAACATTGATTCTTGCAACAAACATTCGTGCCAAACATCTATCCATTCTTACATAATTATCGAAGCTGAACTTACCTTAGGGTTCTCTTTAACGAGCAGTGGTCGTACATGTTGCTGAAACAGCTTGTATGACGTCAGATTCTCTAAGTCGGCGTCTGAATACTGTATGTCCACATCTGTGAGCCCAAATGATGAGCACACTTCTTCTACTGTCGGCATGCCTACTGTGGAAACATTGAACATTAAGGGCCTTACTTATAAAAATATCTGAGCTTTTTATCGAGATTCTGAATTAAAATAATCTACATATAAAAATAACATTTGCTGATCTGTCCCTAAACAGAGTCGAGATTTTTATTTACAAGGGGTATATAAGAAATAAGAGTCAGCTCGCAATAAACGAAGAATAGTTTTCCCGGCAAAATGACATACATGTTGAAAGTCAAAAAAAAATACAAAGATTTATTCATAAGTCCGAGAATTCATAGTACAGTGGACAACGGCGAACCGCCGAGGACAATAAGGACAAAAAAATGTTGTATTGATGGCCTCTCCACTAGACAGACGCATTCTCCGAATTAGTCTATAATTATTGTAAACAAGGTTTAAAAATATCAATGGGCTCAGGTAAGGTGTTCGTTCACGCATTACGGAATAAGTGCAGAAACCAAATCCCTAAAGAAGAAGGGGCCAGGTACCCAGCATTCATAATTTTAAAGGCGGTTCTATACTTACCAATTCCTTGACATTGAGAATTTTTAAATGAGTATGCATTTTTTGCATACATAGGCCAGTATTTGCATTTTACAATACAACATTGGATATAATGCGTAATTTGATTTTAGTGAAATAGTGATTGATATTATTTTAGTGCATTGCCGAATTTTAATACTACCCCGCGATCCCGCTTTCAAGTTTTCTGAAATCCCACCTCACCTCATTAGTGAGTTGAGTCAAATAAACGGTATGCCTGCAAAATCGACGTCCATTTAGCAGGTACTTTTCATAAGGATATAAAAAACAAACACCCAATCAGGATCGTTCTACCAACATGATAACAAAACATGCACAAATTATAGACAGACGCAATAACGATCTTGATACATAATAGAGAACTGAGCAAGGTCATTACAAACTTGAAGAGGTCATTGCACCGCGCGACGCTAGACTTCGATTAGAATACATAAGGAGATAATGATTTATTATATTATTTGTATGTATCCCATTTCCTGCATCCTTTCCTTGGGAATTTCTACATAACTGCATTTTAAGGTAGTGTTTGTTTTCTTGCAAAGACTCTCGTGATTAATACGTGTGACGCGTTTCTCGTTACGTAACTAATAAGTACTTGAAATAAGAAGGCGTAAAAACATATCAATAATATCGGGTGAAGGCGTTATTGATATTGCAATTACGTAGTCCAATATTGGGCGAAGGTCCTTCTCTTTTACATATCTGTTATTATATTAATGATGCCCTTTTCAGAATAACCTTGAAATTATTGATTTATTAAATTAAGAATTGAAGTTGGGGTTTTACCCAGACAATAGTTTTCCTGTTCAAAATGATGCATATCATAATAACAGGGACTACTCCCTTTGGGGTAAAGTTTCTGTACAGCCAAATGGTGATAGGTACTTATTAGTTTTTCATCTCTTTACAAAACAGTAACAAACCCAGTAACAGGAGAATCGCTGCTGGGGTTGTTTCTGTTCTGTGTGCTTGTTTGTGTATACTTTACGTCTCACAAGATTGACTTGAAAGCTTCTAGATGTACTAGGTACAACTCTAAAGCTTTTACCATTTAAATCTACTGAGTGCTGAGCAGAAACAATAATATTATACCACACATGCTAATCCCGTATAATAGTCAAAAACTCTCAGCTTGTCATAAAGTCCTAGCAGTATAAAGAGTTGTAATAAATACATAGAATTCTACATAAAAGATACTATAACTAATTAATTCAGTAAAGAAACAAATAAATAGAACTTACTTGATCCTGAATCAGAGGCGGCCGGTGTGACAGGTGTGTTGTGCTTACTTCCTCGGCCTTTCCTGGATTTCTTTGTAGAGGACATAGCACTGAGAGCATAGTCACTGTCCCCTTCAGCCTCAATCTCAACTCCGCCACCGCCAAACTCTTCCTCCTATGTAAGAAAACATTAATTTTGAGAAGAAAAAATAAGTAAGAAGTAAAGCTAAGTTGTGATAAAGATGATGGACCTTAGCAACAGATTTTAAATTCAAAATGATCTATTCAAATTAAACATCCTGCTTATCAGTTGGTAAAAACATCTGAGGGTTTTATAAATAAGGGTAGATATGTCTAGAAAGACACTGAAATGATGACTCAAATATAAGTATGGAAGGAGACATGTCCTGCCAACTCCAATAAATTGTGATAATGGTGTGCCAAGACAGTTCATACTACCTAAATCAAATTTAAAATGAATTTATTCATGTGAGATTTATTTATTTTATTAAAACTTTATTCACAAAATACAAACGCGGACTTTCTGAGGTCATGAATCAGGTCTGTTGGTACAATGAAAATCAAGTTATAATAAAAGACTACCCCCAAAATGCCTACTTTTCACCAAGTCTTAGTGTGAAAAGAAAAGTGGTGCCAGAAACACCCTTTTGTCCTGTCAGGCCCTTGAAATGCAAATATTATTAAAAAAAAGAAGGTAGCTTTTATAATTGCCATTACTATTGGTGTTTATTTAGATTTGTGTGTGTGATCAAACATAATAATTAACATTCAGATAACATTTAAATTAAATTTGTTTTGTTTGTTTTGGAAAGGTCAAAGTACTAAATGAATTAGCCTTTTTGCAGTTAAGACAATTTATAGTGAAAGAAAGAATTTAAAAAATATAGAATTATGTGCCATCATAAGTAAATTGTGATAAATTAGTAAGTATTTCATAAATTGATGATAACTTTGTAAAGAAAACTTTATTATTAAGTTTTCACACAGCTGAAAAGTTTTCTCAAAGATCTTTTATCAATAATGTGATACGAGTTCTAAATTAAACAGAACAAAATAATTTAAATCCATTAATGGAAAAACCTTATCATATTTAATAGTAGTGGTACTGATTAAAACGTCAATACAATAAAACTCACTCCACAATAGGTAATTGAATATCTGACAATCTAACATACATAATGTTTCTTGCATACAAAATGAATTTTATAGTAAAGTCGGCTTAATATCTGCTGAGTAAGCTGTGATCAGTAATTAGATCATTGCTTGGTGACATCACATTAAAAGTTAAAAAAGAATACTCTGTGGTGCACATACAATGAGAAGGCCATAAGGCGATAAGGCCGCCCATTGTGTCACCTAGTGTAATGTTTACTTCTTCTATACTTTCTGTAACTTTTATGGTGTACATAATAAAGAGTATTCTATTCTATTCTATCATTTACATTCAATAAATTGAATTGGTAGATTTTAATGATTTTTATATTTTAGACTTTCTATTTTTTGTGATTAGTGTTACTAATTATAGTAAGTCATGGAAGAAGTTTTTGCAACTTCAACTCATTTGCCACATGGCAGCCTTCTTTCTAGGTTGGGATACCTTATTGTTGGCCAAATATCAAAACAATAATAAATGTAGGATGTGGTTTGGAATGCATCGTAGTGTTGTGAAATGTTTAGAAATATGAATAGAAGGATAGAGTATGTGTGTGAGGGAGAGGGAAGGATGGGGGCCCAACTTACCTCTTCACTCTCATTCTTGCGCTTCTTCTTTTTCTTCCTACCCTTTTTCTCTTCTCCACGGGCTTTCCTTTTCTTTCCTTTTTTCTTCTTTCTACCATCTTCAGGTGAGTAGTCTTCGTCCTCCTAACAATATCAGTCACAGCTAATGAGTCAAGTTCCACAACATAACCATAACACAAATAGCAGTACCTCAAATGTTTACAAATACAATCATTCACAGTGGTATAATACTAAAAACATGAATGAATATAATATTTTACAATTACCTTTGGAGGTGCTTCATCACTCTCTCCCGAGTTCTCGTTCTGACCCTCACCTTCCTCCACGTCCTCGTCGCCTGCAAGTTCACAATAAACTGGTCAAACCAGTCCACCACTCCACCCTCCTACAAACACTCTAGCTAAACCTTTACGATACTGTATTTCGCCACATGAGCACACTCCTCACGCTAGGGTCACTAATCCCTTTGTTTGGCGGCGTCCATTTTGTTAAGTAGTAATGAGGGGATATCGCATGTTCTTTTCTGTCACAAACTGCCACTTAAAAATATTTACAACCACAAAATAACAAATACATCATTAACTCACTGAAAACCACTTCTTTGATAACACATCACTCTGTTTGAACTAAATAAGTGGCAAAAACTAAGTCACGGAACCCAAAATTTTCTAAATTTTTAATTGCTTATACCGCAAGTAAACACATGATACCGCTATTCGCGGCTTACCTATGACATGCTAGCTAAATTCAACGTTTACCTGCGAAAGAACCGTCTACTTCATCATCCGATGCCATTTAGATCACTAATCAACACAACCTGCAATAAGATTAAAGATTTTGGTCTAGAAAAGATAAAGGACGCGCAGTTTTTGCGACAAATGGTAATTAATTCAGAAATTGATGCCGCCGTCACTACACGGCAAACTAGCGAGAATTGCTATCTCGCTTGCACACATTCAAAAATATGGGAAAAAAGAAATTATAGGGTGATCATACTTTATTGAAAAAATTCTACTACTTATGTTCTGGTAAAATCTACCAATGCCTTATGTATACTTATAGGCTATTTCGTGACACGTGTTTCTTCCAGCTAGGCTTATTTTTAAGAATAAAACAAAAGGATGACAGTAAAAATTATCAAATATTTACGCTGACTACTTCTCGCTTTGAGGCATTTTTAACTGTTGTTTTTATTTGTAAGTGTGTTACCTCGGTACTTTTTATTAGGTGTAACAGATTTGATGATCCTTTTTTTATTTGAATGCTGGTGCATCTCAAGTGGTCCCATTTAATCAAGGTCTGATGAGTAGTTTTTGAATCATCCTTAATAATGCGTATTTAATTGACTTCGACTCCGTTGATGATGATCTTATTTCATGTACACTTTATTGCACATTGCTATAGAACTTGCTTACTAGTAGTAAAATGTTTTATTGTTCGCTTTTCAGTTGTACCTAACAACTAAAAAGTGAACAATGAAAAGTGAAAAATAACTTTAATTTTGGAAGTCCGTGTTCTTGTTTTCGTTTCTTCGTTTTTTAACACCGACTTCCGAAATTGAAGTTATTTTTCAATCCTAGTTGCCAATAGATGTGTTTGCGTGTAGATAGGAAGAAACGTATTTTATTTTTGGATTATACCAGAAAGTTCCCCACGCGTTCCTTAGAAAAAGGTCTTGAGTACTTGACAGACAGACATTAAAGGGATTCTTTAAGGTTTCCTTTTGAGTAATGGAATGTTAAAATTATCAGATGGTTGATAAATTACACTTAAGGGCCTCAGGGAAAAGCCACACGTGTAGATAGTTGAAGATGATTAGACTAGAGTAGGTGGAAAGTTAATAAGAAATTAAAGAGTGTGGAAAGTAAAACAGAAACACGCTTGTACGATATGACTACACACCGAAAGCAAAGTTAATATAAATCTCTATTCCTAGACAGCACGTTTCGCCGAAAACCCTGTTGATAGAAAACATTGTTCGTAGACATCTCGGTACATAGAAAGCACTGTTGACAGAGATCACTGTCCTTAAATAGCACTTTATGGCGGAAAACTTTGTTCATAGAAACCACTGTTTCCAGATACCTCAGTTCACAGAAGGTGCCTCTGGAGAAGAAACTATTAATATTTATTATATGACTAAATTTCGGTTTTCTGGCTTAGATTTAGACACACGTTATGTTAGTAGCGGCTAAAATTTCGGTTTTCTGGCTTAAATTCAGACACACGTTATGTACATTTATTTATTCAATGTTACTATATCGACTTATGCAAGAATCTGTAATACGAGACCGTAGACTTTGGCTATTATAAATATGCATTATTCAAAAAATGTGGAAAACCGAAAATTCGAAGAATTCCATCTGTACTATGAAAGTTGATTTTAAGAGATGTTTTCTTTTTGTGTTTTTGATAGGTTATTATGTTTATATTCTTAATAATTCCTGGTAAACAATGGAATGCAGTGTGGATTTGATACAGTTTTATTACTTTAAGTGACCGTTTTCGTAGTTTGTGATTACTGCAAAATCACAAAGTTTGTTGCTTTGCTTCATAATGTTGTAATTTGAAACGATCTTCTTGTAAACAACATGAAAAGTCGTATGAGTATTCGAAATAATGTTGTTAGTTAAATAATCTAGTATGCAAAAATCAAAAAGCCAAATATCAAAATCATTAGCTCGACGTACACGTCAACATTACGTTATCTTGAAAACATTGGCGGTTTTAGCTAAGAACGACACCGTGCTGTTCCTTCACATTTTGGAATTTACATAACATGTAATATAATAACTTCCGCAACCCATATCTAATAACCATTTTTCTAATTGGATTTCTGAGAAACAATGTACAGTGTAAGCAATCTGGCAGGCACGAAAGTGACAGTTGTAAAAGCATACCTACCACATACAAAACATTTTTGGGATACCAATTATGAGTTCTGTAGAGTTATAATAGCCAGAATCTAGCATGCAAGAACGAACGAAGTGAGCGCAACATTTTTGGCTAACTACAGTTTTAATTTTCATTTTGGATTGTTTAATGTTTACTGCCTAATAACCTTTTAGAAACAAGAGACGCCTAATCCATCCCAAACAGATTGATCAATCGGGTGCCAATCGAATCCAAGGAGGCGAATGTGTGGGCAAAAATGAAAGGAAGTATTGCTTTGCGGGGTGTGTCTTTGAGGTATAGTTCAGTGCGACGACCCCAAGTCGTAAACTTTAAGTGCCCCCCACCCTCTAGATAGCATATATAAAACTAGGAGAGAAATCTACAATACCGCAAAGACAACATTCATTTGTTTTTGCGTACCGACATAAGAAGCTCATTATAAATTTATTTTACAGTTATTGTAAGTCATCGGCCACTTATTTCATTTGATTTGTCCTGTATCAGGTTTAGCAACGACAAGTGACCTTAACCACACGTAAAGAAACATGCCTTCTGTGACTTTAATCGCCATAGGGTGATCAAGATGGATGTTGCACAATATCTTAGAATGTATTTAGATAGACGTATTACATGGAGACACCACATACCTATGTATTCACCAAACTCCCATTTCACTGGATAATCAATAAAAACACAAATATTTCTGGAAAGCAAACTACTTATTAACAAATATATTACCAAGCCTATCCGGTGCTACGGTATCCAACTGTGGAGAACCACAGCAAGCGCCAATATTGAGATCCTTCAAAGGTTCCAATCGAAAATAGTGCGACGATAGTTGATGCACCCTGGTACGTTACAATTTCACAAACGAAAGAATGCATAAATGCCTGAAGATAAAAACTAACTATTAATGAGGAAATTAAAGTAAGTATTACCATAATATACTCCAGTAGCTTAAAAACCATTCAAATCAATTGGCTATGTTATGGAGCTTATTTGTAATCTAGCCACATTCCTAGTACTAGTACTCCTAAGACCTATAGAATAAAAACCAGCTTGAGTGGGCTATAGTAGGTATAGAACGGGTTGGGCAGCGATTAAAGATTGACGGTCGATGCGGCTTGGTAGACCCATACGGTCAAATTATTAAATAATAATGTGTTTACATCAGTGGGGTGGAGATTACACTTTGACATACTTTATATTAAACGGCGTATGTCGTATCTTAAGATCTACCATTTCAAGCAGCATTTATTGAATGGCAATAATTTCTATCAAATGACAACTTTACAAAACTAAAATGTTGCTAGTGTTTAAAAATTAACTTTCATCATTGATGTTGACCAAAATAAAAAATAAACTTTTTTTATAACTTTTTGTAACGGTTTAAATAATTTTAATAATAATACTTACTTTTTATCATCATCATGAACTTTTATAATTTTAAAACACGTATTACAAAATAAAAAATAATGTCAGCATGTAGCGTGGTTTAGTGTGTTATCACCACAGACATAAATCTAACTAAATAATGCAAATCCCTCCATCTGTGTGAAAACCAAGCGTGCCAGTTTTTCACAGACAATTTATAAAAACAAATTTACGGTAAGTAAATTTGTTTCTAAATTGTATGTGAAATGAAAGAAAATATTTCCAATGCCTCATTCAACTTTTTCTATACATTCTTTGCTACTCAATATGGCATAAAAAGGCATTTTTCTAGATTTCGGTGGATTTCCGGTGCCATTAATCCTAAATGAAAAGCTCAGATTACGATCATTGATCGTAACTTCACTTCGTTTTTTAGCACACGAAGTACATACAATCGCGTCATCTAGTTAGATTTATGTCTGTGGTTATCACCATAATGACGTCAGCGGCCGATTACATTACTGCGCGAGCCTGGCGCGAGCAGGCAAAACTATTCGCATCTTTTTCTTTCACATTCATTGATTAACTTGAATTTGACAATTTGTTATTGTTTCGTTTCTTTCTCGTTTCGTGCTGCTGCAGTTACTAAAAGCATGGTTTTATTTTATTGATTGTATGTAATTGTAGTTACTATTACAGTAATTTATTCTAAAATAGTTTCACAGCATCACAAAAATGAACGCTTTACTAAATTACGGGTCATCCTCTAGTGAATCTGAGGAAGATAATACAGAGCATGAAAAGTAAGTAAAAACTGCAGTTTGTAAACTTTATCGTAAATCATAATTAAAATCATTTTATGACACATGAATGTATTCGATTTCCAGATCTCCAACAGAGAGCACAAAGCCTAAACTGCCAAAGCCGACGATCGGAGAAAGTAGCCTACAAACTTCCGTTTTTTCCAATCCGTTCGTGGCAGCTGAACTAGCAAAGGCCGCAATACTTGAGAAGCATGTTAAAATGGTATATGTTGACTTTCTATCAGATAAATATCGTTTACAAGTCCATGACATAGAGTTTTGCATCAATAAATTATTGTTTACCAACATTGGTTAAATACTATTGTAGTGGTTGTGTATGTACCAGCCAAATACTAATAACAAATAGGTATCTAAGGAACAAATCAACAATTTGTAGTGATCTGTTACTGGTAACCCAAGTTGTGACTATACCATATAATGCTCGCCAAACTTCTTGGCCCCCTGAAGTTGGCTACAATGACTGCACTGTAGTAAATCTCATACAAAACAGCATTGTGCAGAGCAGTGGAAAGCCAACTGCAGGACGGCCAAGAAGTTTGGTGAGGATTTTAATATCTAAACTATTGAAAATTCTCATAAACTAATAAGTAAATATGATAAGTATCATTACTTAAAAACTATATAATTAATCCTTGCATACATTTCATGGTATCTAAAGACTTAAAAAATGTTAGTATCGAGTGGTGCATACAATCGTCAAGTACATAGGCAAAACTGTAAGGTTCCAGGTAAAGACACCACACAGATGATAAACGGCAAACGGATATGCTGGAACTACCGGAAGGGCCGCTGCCGCTTTGGGCACAACTGCAAGTACGCACATGACACGGATATACAGAAGTCTAATGATGAGATGGAAGCTGATAAACAGGTAGAGTCTGATCATAATAATAACTAATAAAAATATGATGATAATGTAAGGTTAACTAACCTTATGTAACATTCTTCCTAACACATTTAAGTTCATGAGAAGTATAACTAATCAGCTTCTAATCAGTATAAATGAACATTACATAATATCTATGATGAGCATTAGAAATTTTACATAATTTTGAATTTATTTTGTAAGTACCAGTAATGTGGGTATTTGGAAGTCTTCTTTGACAAATAAGATTTATGCTTACCCCACTAGAATATACCACTTTCTGTGGCTACCTTCATAGACTAATATGAGGCTCACTACTAAATAAATTTATTGAACTATAGTTATAGATAAATAAAATATTTAGAAATAAGGTAAGGTAAAGCGACAAAATGTCAACAATGTAATCTTTATACCATTCCCCCTCTAAAAAACTTATTTTATTCACTGAAAACAGTGAATAAAAAGCACTTTTAATCACTGTTTTGTTGTTTGAATTTAGAACACACCAATATATATTTGACCTCCATCTCAATGCAATACATCCTACTTGCGCATAAAATAATTGATACAAACTTCTTGTGCAAATAATTTTCGACTTTCAAACTCCTTCTTGTATTTAATTTTGAGTTTGTTTATAATTAGGATTATAATAATTATTTTGATTTTGGTCTATGATGTTTAGTGAATACTTATTGGGATTGTAAT
Source organism: Orthosia gracilis (assembly GCA_947562075.1). NCBI lineage: Eukaryota > Metazoa > Arthropoda > Insecta > Lepidoptera > Noctuidae > Orthosia > Orthosia gracilis. The sequence continues at coordinate 19,937,427 of OX387274.1, forward strand.
TCTAATATTAATTGCATTGTTGTTTAATTATTTATAATAATGTAACATTACGGAGGTGGTCACTGGCCCCTGAAACACAGGTGCTGTTACCTAGCACAGCTTCAATTTACAAAAAAATGTGAAGCCATTTTTTGTAAATTTTGAAGGTAATAAACCATTTATTTATTTATTATTATTCCTTGTGCTTTTAGCTTAAATCTTTCTTTTTCTCATAGTCATGGTATAAAATATAGTATGCAACTCTTGAATAAAACGGATTTATATCGAGGGCCATGAATTACTCGCGTCGCTCGGGATTCTAACACTTGAATCACTCGCTATGCTCGTGATTCAGTGATCATGAATCACTCCCTACGGTCGTGATTCGAGTTGTTAGAATCCTTCACTTGTTCGTGATTCATCTATTGCCCTCGCTTTAAAACCGTCCTTTATTCACTAGTTGCATAATATACTATTGTTTTACAGAAACTGAAGTCTGTGGTATGTGAAGGTGCGGGTACAATGACTTCTGTCCCACCTCCCTTGGCCGTCCTGGACACAGTGTTGCCTACAGATGACGCCGTCTGGGAGGGAGCGTCAGACAAGAAGAAGTTAAAACGACCAGGGCTTAGCCAGACACTAGTGCCTGGAAAGAAAGTTATCAAAATGTATAAAGAACAAAAAATCAAAGACACTAATAAAAACTAAATTACAAATCCTGTTAAGGTTGCTGTATTTGTGGCATGGTCCAAATTGGATAAATTTATTGTTTCGCGTATAGAATGGTTACGTAGGAAGGTTGGGCTTTGCATCTTCTGTATACGTAATTCAGTTGATTCTGTATTATATTCTCTCTCCACTAGGCGAATACTGACGCCTGTGTTCTTAAACAATCATGAATCTTGGTTAGAAACTGACAATAATTCATTATTCAGTCACTAAACAAGCTTAATTTCTTTTTAAATCGAGATTCGTGCTTGAGCATCAGTATAAGGGCCTAAGCCTGAAATACTCAAACGCCACTTGATTAGGCTGGTGTAGGCCAGGCGAAACACAGCGGAGCCTTATTGTCACTGCCAAACAAATATCAACATTATAAATTCTAAAATAAAAGTCATGAGACGACTGTAACCTCCTTCAGTCTTGGCTAATAGATGTTTATTTATTTTGAACTGTATTTAAATTAAAGCAAGGTCGGTTTTTGTTCGACAGTGACAATCTTCGATAACCTGCGTTTGAAAATAGACCCGAGACTAAACAGCTATCCAGTCCCTCTAGCACAAACAAAATTAGCAGTAATACAATTAATTATAGTGACCGTTATATTATATCGCAATCGTCCAATTTTGTATAGAAATTGTAGCAGCGCCTTAAGCGCTTATGAATAAGAAGTTGCTGTTATAACATTTTGTAGTTGCATTTGTTTGTGTGCTAAGGGTAGGTAAGTGCCGATGGATCGACAAAAGGTTTGTTAGCGACATCTACATTGCCCTCTTTTTGATAGATTTGCATTTCAATTTTAGCTTCGCATTTTGGCATTATCATTAAACCACGGTGCATATGCAGCAATCTTTAATTTTACTTCCACGTATTTTAAGCTTGATCTGGTGCATTCCATTACTCATGTATAGTATTTTTAATTAGACGAATGTTTCAGTACCTAATGTTGAAAGCAATAAATATGATCGCAGAAAATACTGAGCGCTTCTATTTAATGTATGGTGAGGATGAATGTGTTGATGATGTTTTGTTAAAATAATATTAAAGACTACGGGCCTAAGCATATCCGCAACGTTGTCTAGTCAATGGACTGCTTAGGTTGTTCTATCCGGCCTGTTGTTTACAACCAACTTGCAAATAACGCGTAATTATTTACCGAACTCCATGATCCATGTAACTGGTATCAGATTAAAAGCTATTTGTTATATACCTACATGCCTATATGCTTGGCCCTGTGTCCCACTGGTGGTCAAAGACCTCATATTTTCTCATTTTTTAACTCCGTCATATTAACTATCAGACAAGATGCTATTAGGTGGGTATAGCTCTCGCCAAACTTCTGGGCCGCCCTGAAGTTGGCTTTCCGCATGCGCGGGGCACAAAACTGTGCTGTTTTGTATGAGATTTACTACTGCGCAACCATTGTAGCCAACTTCAGGGCGGCCAAGAAGTTTGGCGAGGACTATAAAATGCTACCTTTATAACTGACTTCAAAAAAGGAGGAGGTTCTCAATTCGTCGCAATCTGTTTTTATTCGTTATATTGTGTTCCACAGTTGAACAAAGGCTTCCTCTTACTCCTTCCAAATCCAAACCTCATGCTTCCGGGCACATAGGTACTTCCGGGACAAAAACTATCCTATGTCATTCCCAGGGCTCAGACTATGTAACTATATAGAAAGTAACTATAAAGATGCTCAATGTGGTCCAATATCTGCACGGATAGACATCGGAAAGATGGAGCCGGGTGAAATTGTTTTTTTTTTTGCGGAGAAAAGACACGCCTTTGTTTCAGCGGCATTGAACTTGACCAGATTGGCATCGCCCCATTCGAAGACTGCCTCTAGCTCAAAGGCACTCCACCATGGCCTCACTCCGGATGTGAATGGCATACGCTAGAAGATCTCCAGTTGACCGATTTCGGTAGAAGCCGTATTAGTGGTCAGTAAGGATGTCGTTAACTTCTAGGTATGCCAGAAGCTTACTATTAAGTACCTACCCGTAGAGAGATGGCCTTGGCCGGGTTAGCTCGAATGCCCTTCTCGGGCACGGGGTATACGATGGCTTGCTTTCAAGCATTCGGCACTTTTCCAATCTCATACGAAAGGCGAAAAAGGCGTGTCATGATCGGAGACAATTCAGGCGCACGGGTTTGCTGGCTGAATTGCTGGTATACTGTCGGGGCCGCTAGCCTTACTAGCGTCGAGGTTGCGCAGAACACTTTTTGTTCTGTGGCAACCGCAGCACCCTAAGTATGTCCTTTTGATGGATGCAAATGTCTCGCATACACGTCTCGGAGAAGGTGGGGAGCGCGGGCCACCAGGATTCAGTGGGCCAGCGACCCTGCGGTTTTCAGCAGTGGCGGTAGTGAGGGACGGCAGTAGTTCGATTCAACCGATTAGCCAGGGACCAAAACAGTTTACTACCTGCTGAATATGTGTAGGGTTGCCATCCGTCCGGGTTTCCCCGGATTTGTCCTAGTGTAGAAGGCGTCCGGGGAGCGTCCGGGTGGGGTTTAATTTGTAGTCCGGGTTTTTCACCGATTTCTCCGTCAATCGTAGACCGATTTTGAAAATACTTTTTTGTTTGGAAGGTTATAATCCCAAATGGGGACTCATTCGGGATCATAACCTTCATTTAAATTTTGTGAAGATCTGATGAAGAAATTCGGAGATTAGCAAATCACCCGGGATTGCATGTCTGTTTATTGTACACTACCATCTGCCAGCGGTTTCGCCCGCATCAAATGTTTAAAAAGCAGGATAAAAAGTAGCCTATTCCTAACTTTATTCCATCTGTCTGCCAAATTTCATCTAGATCCGTTTAGCCGTTCTGGCGTGATTGAGTAACAAACATGCATCCAAAAATGCGCGTTTATGATATCAGTAAGAAGTAAGATTACTATAGAAATTGACCAAAAACTAGGTGTCACAACAACAAAGTGAAAAGTAAAAACTTTTTAGCAAAAAATAAAACCTACTTCCTATTAAAAACACTACAAAGTGAAAAATTACTTCAATCATTTGAAACAAAAATTTCAGATTTATAAGTCGGTGTCAAAAGACTAAGAAACGAGTGTTTCGTTTCTTAGTCTCTCACTTCCGAACTTGAATTTATTTTTCACTAAGTAGTTTTTTTAATAATTGGTAGTCGGTTGTATTTTTTTTTGTAAAAAAAATATGTTAAAACTACATTTAGTTTAAATTTTAGTTTAAAAAAGTTATGAAAATAAAATTATTTAAATGTCCGGGTTGGAAGCTCCAAAATCCGGGGTTTTCACGCTCTTTGTCCTGGTCGGCAGATTTTAGAGATGGCAACCCTACATATGTGTTCGTTATTTTTCGATTATACAATGTAACAAGCGATTATCTAATTGTTCGAAGATGCAGTTTTGAGAAACCCAAAACAAACGGTTGACTACTGACGGTTGAATAATTTGTTACAAATTGTCAGCTAATTCGAAATGTAACAAGCGGCTAAAAAACTGGGCCTAAAGATACCACATAAATTGATATCGGTTATGCCATTTAGAAGTTACGGTGGAATAAAGAAACTTACAAACATACATGAGACCTGAAAACATAACACTCCTCTTTTGAGCAGTCGTGTAAAACTGTGCATTTATTCTTTCGTAATTTCAATCCTTTCAATCACCTACAGGTAAATTTCGTGGTATATACGACCATCAATAATTTCTGGCGGAAGACATTAAAAAAAAAACAGATTTTGGTTCGACATAATTATCTCCAATTCATCTTCTCTAATTTTTTTCGTAAAGTGAAAAGCGAATCGGTACACGGGGCGAGGGCGCGCGTGCCGTAATCGGTCGGCAGCTGCGGCGCGCTCTTACGCACACAAATACACTACTGGTTCACACATTGATATTTCGCTTGGTCGAGCGCAGCGCAACGGCGAGTTTCTTCAAATTCCTGGGGACTAGAGTCCCCTCCGTAGCCAGCCATCTTCTAATTTACCTTGGCTGCTTTTCTCTAACAATCGCTTGGTACTTGAGGAGCTCGTTATAATAATTATCATCACTGACTATAAACTATTTATAATAGCCGCACAGATAATGTCATTCGAAGTCAGTGATGGCGATATCAAAAATTCCAAAATGTAAGGGATTGATCAAATGATATTTTGATAAGGCTTGGTAAGACCATATTAAAATCCATACTAATATTATAAATGCGAAAGTAACTCTGTCTGTCTGTTACCTTTTTACGCTTAAATCGCCGATTTAGATGAAATTTGGTATGGAGATAGTTTGAGGTCCTGGGAAGGATTTTAAAAATATTGCATTTTGGTTAAAAAAAAGTTGGGTAGGGTAGGGTAGGTAGGTTTTCAGGTAGGGTAGTTGGGTAGTTAGCCAGTTGACGGGAGCGAAGCCGCGGGGGACAGCTATTTATTATTATGTTTTTAATTTTTGATCAACCTATGTCGCGACGCTTTCATCGGTAGAATGTCACGGTTAAGCAACAGTTGCCGAGGTCGGTCCGTGAATGGGTGACCATCGGTTGCATACAGAGACCCTTTTGTGCCGTTGGTCCCGGCTGTCATTTAAACATCAGTTATGGAAGTCAGTTATAATCAAGTATTTTATATGGAGCCTATAAAAAATACTTGAATTCAGCTGCACACGTTTAGATTGGAAGTTGACCCTTGGTACTTTAGGAATATGTAGTTGTGTCCGACCGAACCTTCGGCAATGGCCAAAATGGGCCGATCTTTTGTTCGAAGCCGAAGGTTTCCAGCAAATGCCGCAATTCATAAGTTGCCCAAATTGTTCCAAATGCGCGATGGACGGGTTTAATGGCGCGGGGAGCAGGAGTCATACTACATTGCGGCACCCAGTCGCCATCGCCAGAAAATAGCCACATCAAAATAACAAAAAATTGCAATCTTTATCTGATTTTCTTAGAGATTCTCAACCTTCGGCCGAATCTGGCTAATATGGTGATAGCCGAGCCGATTCCAGTAATATACCTTCGGTCGGATACTCCTACACCAAGTATGCAATGCTCTACTTGCTCGTTGGCAAGTCTTGAACTTGGACATAAGTCAGATTAATAAATCGTTTTGATGCTACGGAAAGTCGAAGGTAGAACTTAAGGTATTATCTTGTGCGGTGCAGTGCAGCGCGCGCATATCATCACCGGCAAACAAATATCAACCTTGTTTCTTGACATAGTTGCAAAATAAATAAACTTTACATGTTTGGTCCGAGAGCTAAGGTTGCTCTTCTTCTGTCTAAATCACAAATAAAAAACATCATATTCCTGTCCTTATCCCATGTTACTTGGGGTCGGCACAACACGTTTTCTTCTTCCATACCGTCCTGTCCCCCGCCACGCTATCACTGACTCCCTTTTCTTTCATATCCCTCCTCACACAGTCCATCCAATTTTTCTTTGGCCTTCCTCTCCATCCATCCACATTTATACTCAAAACTCTTTTAGTAACATGCGTTTCATCCCTCTTCATCACATCATCATAACAGGACAAACGGTTTCCCTTCAACTTTTCTGTCACTGACGCCACTTTCAAACTGCCTCTAATATGCTAATTTCTCACTTTATCCTATCTCGTGACGCCGCACATCCATCTCAACATTCTCACTCTGCTACAAGAGATAAAAATACAATCTCTTTTCATAGCCTAACATTCTGATCCATACAGTATGACAGGTTTTATCACGGACTTGTAGATTTTCCCCTTTAACTTGAGGCGCCAAACCACAGATAAAACATGCGATTATTTTTTACCCGACTGCCGTGGGACTGTAATAGACTAGATAGACCTATGATTAATTGATACATTGTTAGGCAGTGAAAACCGCGTTTTACTCTTCGCGGAATACGCTATACTGGTTGTGTCGACTGATTTTTTGTACCAAATAATGTTGTAACAAGCTCTCCCGATTAGCAATAATAACACGATATAATTAACAAACTTCAAAAAAGGGTCAATTCGTCTGTTTTGACGTTGTGTGTTGCATATTATTAGTATACCTCACAAATCTTTCACAAATTTAGTTTCAGATGTTAAATAAAACCAAAATATATCCAATGACGCATTTTCTTTATTAAGAAGGATGCAAAAGTTTTACATAATATGCAATTTTGAGATTTTTACGCCCAAAAGCTATCAGCACGATGCACCAAAATAAATTACTTTATAAAATGTAAGATTTCATTCAATACAATATACAAAGCCAAGTCTACAAGATTATGTCAAATATTTCTGGCATTTTAATTGTACAATACAATAAAGCTAGCTTCTCATTTATCCTTTTGGTGCAAACGGCTCGTAAGATAAATTTCCTGTTGGCACGCCTGCTGCCAACAGTTGCTCCGTAGTATTAGAGTCCTCAATTGCCCAATTATAATAGCACAGCCATTAACAATGCTACCGTGGATCTTTGCCAAACGATTGAATAGCTTTACAGCTATTTAGCAATCCGCTATACAGTAGATGTTGTCTTCACACATTAAAAAGGTGGCTTAAAATACTTCTGTAAAATTATTTTTATGATTTTGCGATAAGTACTAAGTCTCCATCGACAGCAAAAAATAAAAATAGTGACATTGCAACAACATCAAGTTCTAAATCGAATTATTCTATGTCACATAAATATACTTCTTTATTGATAAAAATATATATTTCATTTAAGACAAATTCAACGCTAAAAGCTTGGGGGTCCGCTCTACTGATTGTTTGCGAGTGGTGGTTGGACCCCTGTAAAGGAACAAGTGTGAACGATCTACGTGACCACACACAACATCGAGACATTTAAAATTTCACGATTTCTACAAACTAAAACGATTTACTGCAACGTTCTAATTATGAAGTTGATTAACTTCGTCATTACATAATTAAATAAAGTCTATAAATAAAATGCTATCGCGTTAGGTACATTAAAACCTAAAACACTAATTGTAGTGTTCGTCATACTGCCTCAATACTTATATTGATATTATTGCAACACTTTAAGTACATACTATTAATGTTAATGACAATATTTCTTAGTACATTTATTTTATGAAATGTATTTAAATATATTATACTGTGTAAAGGCACAAACAATACAAAACATTTCATTTGATCTGAATTATTTTATTCAGGATGCTCAATATTATATTTATAATATGCTGCAGGGTTCTTGGATGCGTTATATATGTAAAATATTGTAATATTTAAGGAATACTACAAAAATAGTTATCTTTTGGCAATTTATACAATTAGTATGCATAGATACAATATTTATAAGAGCATACAATGATCCATTTAATGATGGTTGGCGATAATTAAGTAGTTATTACATTTAAGTAGATCTTAAAATTATTGGTATTTCATAATTTGGTGTATATTGAAGTGTTACAAAGTGGAATTTCATAAAATTTCAAAATCTATAGTAGATAAGTTAATGTTTTTAAATTTTTACAGCGACCTTTGTAATCTTTGGTGCTCCGAGATCCATTCTGTGGTTTTTCTTGAATTCGTCCAGTTCAGTGTCGTGCGCGTCCCCGTTGACGGCGGCTCCGTTGAGTTTCGGCGCGTGCGCATCCCCGTTGACGGCGGCGCCGTTGAGTTTAGGCGCGTGCACTTGGTGCGCCTTGGTAGCGCGAGCGCCGCCCTTCTCACTGTACCCGTTAACTTTGTCCCCGGCGTGCCCATTCATTTTGCCAATGGCATGACCATTCATTTTCTCACCTGCGTGCCCATTCATTTTAGCGACTCCATTCTGGCCATTCTGTTTGTCATCGCTGTGGCCGTTGGTCAACCTTTTAGCATGCCCTGATAAACCAAAGAAAATTTCCTTTAACCCCCAAACTACGTGGTCATAGTGACACTGGCGCAAATGTGTTAGTAACGTTTTCTAACTAAAAGTTCTCTGCGAAATAAAATTCTTAAACTCTTGAATGGTAATGTTAGATCTGCGAATTCATCGAATCGAACGACTTTTCGGATGAATCCACTTAGAATGGTCCCATAATATGAACAGCACTCGTATCTGGAAAGTTTAATATACTCTAATATACTCGCGGGTACGCGTGGAGGAAGCTAACGTAACTCATAGAGTGATAATAAAACGAATTGTATCGATACCTCCCGCGCTTCGTTTTATTGAGACAAATTGAATGTTCTTTTAATGATGTCTGCAATTTTAAACTATACATATTCTAAACAGGTTGTGTCGAAACCGACGTGGTAGCTTTGTTAATCGAGTGTTTTCAAAGTCTATTCAGAGAGAAATTTACGAGATTAGTCAACGATGCTATCACGGGGGAGATATTGACGTGTCAGTGCAAAACATTCAATGGGTGATCGAGCCAAAAACTAGAAAATCTCTTAAAAGGTTCCTAAACTAATAAAAAGAAGTCTACCGGAACTAATAGGGGTGTCTAATCTATACTAACTATAACACACTTACGCCAGTGTTTCACATCACAATATTCCATGCAAAGAAATGTCTGACCCAAATGCTATCAGAACTTTGTATCCTGCTCCAAATAAGCAGTCGCCAAGTAAGATCAATATGTTAACTTTTAGTTTTAATAACATTTGTGGACATTTTAAATTGACAGATAGTAACGAGTTTTAGGTGATGTTTCATCTCAATTCCATACAATACTTTCGATTAAATCTCGAGTCATACTCGAATTAGAGTTAAAGCAATGAAATTCAATAATAAATAGTTAACCATTTGCTACAACAACTATTTTGTAACTTAATTGTTGAAGCAAATCTTATTTGCTCGAATTCAGAATTAATATAGCGAGCGCAAAAGGTTTGGAAAATGAATAGTGTTGCTTTAAGTCTGAATATTAATTTGTATGACTTGCGAGACGTGAGCATCCCCTTCAAATACATCAACGACACTTGAAATGGCGCAGCAAACATTTTCCGTCTTACCGTTCGCGCTCGCCTTGGATTCACCACCAGTGTAGTACTTTTTTGAAGTCTTCCAATCTTCCTTCAAGGACAAGTTGTACATGGAGTAGGCAGGGTCGCCAGTCACCTCCTTCTCGATGACGAGGAACTTGGGCAGCGAAGCTATCAGCGTGTCCTGATCGTACACAGCACTGTATGTCTCCAACAAAACTAATCCACGGCACCTGGAAATGTTTCAATGTAGCATAAAGAAAATTTGCTTGGTAAGTGATAATTACCGAATAAAGCATAGGTACATACATATTGATTACCATTAAGCTTGTAATGTGGCTAGAGGATAAAAAATAAATAAATAAGAAACTAAAAACACAGCCATTTCATTTATTTATAATATAAAAGTAAGCCATATATAAATAAATAGATAATAATTATAATTCTAATATCTAGTCACCTGGGATGAGAGGGCTGTCTATATATATCCAACTGATAGTACTGATTATTGTAGATGAAGCAGCGACGCTTCTTGAAGATGGTGAAGTGCGCTTCATCACGCTGCGGGAGTAAATTCAAGTAGTCCCTGTGTGTCAGCTGCGTCCGCACTTCGACAGACTGCCCATTGACAGGGTGAACCCTCCTCAACGTGTGAATATAAGACCAGTGGCCCTTCTGACCGCGCTTGCGCAGTCTGACCTGCGCTTTACGGACATCGCTCTGCAAGTAGTTGTGAACCACATCGAAGTCCTGGAAGGACGGGAACTCCGAGTCGAGAGAGATCGGTGATTTGATGAGGAACTTGCGCTTCTTGGAGTTGACGTTGAGGCGGTCACCGGTGTCGATGCCGATCCTCTGGCATACGCAATCGATCAGCCGGTTCATCTTCAGGTCGAAGTCTGTGGAGTTGTCGATCACGTCGAAATATGGGTGACCGATCCAAGCGGCGGCTGCGTTGTAATCCAGCTCCCTCGCCAGCTCTACCCCTTCGGATCGGCTTGCATGATCCTGTTAACAATACAAACACCTTCATTATTTATTATTCATTTAATCAAGCCAGATTACCTACCCATCTGTCAAGGCTGGGCAAAAATAAGTACGGAAACGATTTAAGTCATACGTTGAATTGTCTGATTCCGGATAACGACGTAAGACGATTACAACTATCATATGACATATATATTCATAATGAATGATGATAGTTAATAATATTCCTACAATCTGTGTTTTAATCTCTGATCTTGGAAATTCATAACAAGGTAATCCTATCTTTCGATGACGTCATTAAATTATTATTGTAGGTATTTTTGATAGCACTCGCTTTATCAGCATTGTCTTTAAAATGGCACACTGCCAATGTTATTGCGAAACCAGAGGTTGCATGCGCTGTGGTCATTCATAAAGTTAGACATTTGAATAATATTGTTTTGTTCAGAGCAATTGTTAAGTGATATCAACTGCAAACTAATTTAGAATTAAATAGTTTTTGTTTGTTTTGGAACAAAACTATGTACTTAGTAGAAGACTGCCGTCAGATTCTACTTTCCTAGTTTTCAATAATACCTACCTACTTAAGTCAGCGAAACGACGCCGACACTTCGTGTACCTTAGCATTAGTTTTTAGATATTTATGTTATATATTTATAGTATTTTTAAGTTGTTTATATGAATATAGTGTTGTATATGTTGATATGGGCCTTGATGCCTGAAATAAATGGATAAATAAATAAATTCATAATTGAATCATTCTACCTATACTGAGTATATTCCTTCAGTTACTCTGTTTATGTCCTTTTATCGTTGATTGATAAGTTTTCCATTTATAAACTATAATACCTACATATCTATAGATAGCATAGAGTGGTGATACACACGCAAGTTTAAGTACCTACCTACTTACACTCATAAGTGTTAATTAAATAATAAGTGTACACTCTTGATTATGAAAACCCACTATCTCTTTCTTTTTAAGTATACCTACAAGTTTTATCAAATTCAGCAGGGAAACGAGACAAAATTATTATTTTGTACACAAAATAGTTTGATGGCCACAACTTACATGTCAATGACCATTTCGCAAGCAACTGTAACAAGGAATTAACAAACATTGTCGTATTTCAACATGTGTGGCTCACGTGAATGGGAGGTACCGTGACACGACAGGCAAATTTAATGCCAGTAGACTTACAATGAAATTGTACTCAGAAGCATTTTATTATTTAAGTCACGTTTAACGCCATGTGTACGTAATCGCGTAGAATGTAGCCGTCACGACAGATACGCTCATTTATAAAAATATAATTACACGAATTATCATTCATGAATGAGATGTAAACTAGTATGATAATTCATTAGTCTCGTTTTTATAGCATGTGCTTATGCAAATATCTGTCGTGAAGGGATGTTAAGGGAGCTCCGTAACCATAAAGATCGGATATCCATCATAAAAATCTATTTGTAACCAATAATATAATAAATTAATAACATAACCCGATTTAACAGTTTCGAAACATTTCCAATACGGGTAGTCTAAAATGAGACACATTATGACAGGTTTTTCTGCCCGAAAGCCTCCTTTCGCACTAGCGGTTAACCGCGGAGCGCCAAGCCGCTTTTCCATTTTAATATGCAACCGCTGAGTATCGTACGCACTTGAACGCCACAAAATTTCCGGTTGACCGCCATCTTAAACGCACTGGCGGTTCATGGACGGTTTAGTTTGCGGCGAACCGCCATTGGCGCTCAGCCACTATTCAACCGCGTCAGGCGGCTGGCCCCTCAAATGAACCGCCTACGCGGCCAACCGCTAGTGCGTAAAGGGGCTAATCGAAACTATCCGAACCCAATGGATAACCAGAAATTTCTTATCCGTATTCATATCCGAAATTTGATATCCATAACATCCCTGCTGTCGTGTATGTGTTAGACTTAATAGGGCCCATATTTAATGTTACTATCCATTGTCTGGGCTAAAGAGTTCCTCAAATAACGTACCACTTTATTGTGAAATCGATAGCCTGAAATCAGTAAGCCGTGTCTAGAGCCAAATGAGAAGTTCGTACAGCAATGTGTCTCAGAGTGATTGATTGAAAGATGGGTGTCAAAATGCTTTTCAACAATGTAATGGGCTGTGCGGTAGTTATGACAGGAGAATATGAGCATTTTGATGGGCGGTAAATTAGCTACGACTTCTGTTTCACATTCAGGCTTAGTGCGTATTTTAGAGGTGTGTGCTATGACGTAGATAGGAAATGAGTAAATCGATTATTGTATCATTAAAGAAATAGTTATTTCTGATCTCACAGATATACGAGTACACCAAATTACTACGTAAAAAGGTGTGAGAGGCTTTTTTTACGTGTCGTTACAATCGTCAATAGTTTACAGATCTTTTTTTTATTCTTCTTTTAGAGTCGATGAGGATTCTTAACCCTTAGACAGTTTTTTTTCCAGTAGGATGCCAAGTTTATAGCGGCATCAGTGATAATATCTCCAAGTGCCCATACACCTGCACTCGGAGGACTTGATCATCGCCACTGACGCTGCTATTTTTTAAATTAATACTTATTTGTATGTAAAACACATTTTATACTTTGTTTCCTTGCACATGATATTTGTTCTCACTCAAAATTCTGACTCACTCAAAATTCTGACCCAGAACATTAGAAGTATATCAAAAAATATAACAGGATTTCACACCATACTCGCCAGAACAAAGATCGAGTGGGACATCATAACACTGACCGAATGTTGGCTCCCCAATACACATTACATTCCAGACCTTCAAGACTACAACTATTTCAAAACTGCAAACAACTTCACACAAAACGAGGGAGTCGTCGTTTATGTTAATAAAAAAATTTTAGTCTCTGTAGAAGAACCCCCAATAATGGAAGCCAACAGTCTTCTAATAAAAATCGACCCTAACACCATACTTGTAGCAATATATCGTCCACCGGGATATAAAGATATTAATAAATTCTTAAACTCACTCAATTTGCTTCTGACAAAAATCGCACACTGTAAAAATATAATTATCACCGGGGACATAAATATAAACATTCACGAAAAATATCTTAACTCTGCCTCACAGAGCTACCTAAATCTATTAGCCTCGCATGGTCTACTGCCTGCCCATTCACTACCTACGCGTCTTCAAGCTTGCCTTGACCATGTTATTCTTAAATCGACTCTGCCAGCTTTCACCTATGTAGCTCACTCCGCACTAACAGATCACGAAACTGTCCTGTTTTTCCTAGTGAAGAAAGTCCCTAAACCTGTTATAAAACAAACAGCCACCCGCATTAACCATGATCAGCTTGACGCAGAGCTAAAAGAACTTAACTTTGATCAAGTATATTGCACGCAAAATCCTCATGAGGCAGCAGAGCGCATGATCAATCTTATCACACAGGCAATTGAGTCAAGTTCCAAAACCGTAAAAATACCTAACCGGAAAAAAATCATAAAACCTTGGCTTACTCCGGGCCTTCTACGATGTGTCCGACATAGAGATAACCTGCACAAAAAATTAAAAAAGTCACCTGATAATGAAATTTTAAAAACATCATTCAACAGATATAGAAACTACTGCAACAAGCTTTTGAAAAAAAATAAAAAAGACTATGATAGGAGCGAAATAAGCGACGCTGGTAATAACACCAAAAAACTCTGGGAGGCAATAAACACAATTACAAGCAGAATCAAAAAGAAAGACCACTCAGAGGATTTGTTGAGTTCGTTTGCTACTCCTCAGGAGTCGGTTGACGAGGTCAATAAATTCTTCGCACAAATAGGAAAAAATCTCGCGGAAAAGATAACTAGGTCACCTAATAATGCACATATTACCGTCAAGCAAGATGTCGCACAATCTTTGGTTCTTTTACCCACTGATGACGAAGAAGTTGCCAAACTGATAGGGTCCCTACGTAACGACACTGCCACAGGGTGGGATAGAATATCAAGCGATCTTCTAAAAAAACACATAGACATTGTTGCGCCACCCCTCACGTATGTCTGCAACCTTGCACTTTCATCTGGTCAATTTCCCAGAGCTTTCAAAAAAGCTATTATACACCCAATCTTTAAGGGTGGGGATAGAGGCCGTGTCAACAACTATAGACCTATAGCAGTACTCCCTATTCTATCCAAAATACTGGAGCGGATCATGAACAATAGGCTCGTGGGTTACTTGGAAAAGTTTAAAATCCTCTCCCCCTCACAATATGGTTTCAGGGCGGGCAAATCCACGGCCGATGCAGTTCATGATCTGACCAATTATGTCATCACAAACTTGGATGCTGGACAGAAAGTCTTGGGTATTTTCCTTGATCTTGCAAAAGCTTTTGACACGGTGTCTATCCCTACTCTAATTTGTAAGATGGAAAGCATAGGAATCAGGGAAATACAGCTCAAACTCTTTAAGGACTATCTGAGCGAGCGTACCCAGTGCGTCAAGATAGGGGATGCCATCAGTGACGAACGCGCGGTTACCTACGGCGTACCACAGGGCAGCGTATTAGCCCCGACACTCTTCTTAATATACATTGACGAGCTGGGTAAGCTCACTCTTCCCAAAGGCAAAATAATAACCTTCGCAGACGACACCGCCCTACTATTCAGTGCTAGCTCATGGCACGATGTATACATGCAAGCCCAGTCAGGTTTTGATGTCGTGTTGGAGTGGTTGCGTAATAATTCTCTCACTCTAAATGCGGAGAAAACAGTATACATGCCCTTCTTTTTGAAAAATACTGCGTCAACCACACACATGAACTCGTCGTACTCTATAGTTGCCCACACATGTTCCAAACAAAATATAAATAATTGCACCTGCACCAACCGCATTCAGAAAACAGACAGTGCAAAGTACCTAGGAGTTATAATAGATAGCACCTTAAGTTTCAACAAGCATATCAATACTTTGAGCGGTAGGTTACGTAAACTTATATATGTCTTCAAGACCCTAAGACAAGTGGCGGACGAGAAGCTAAGGAAATCGGTTTACTTGGCTCTCGCCCAGTCCCTAATAACCTACTGCATAACGTCCTGGGGGGGTGCTACAAAAACTTCTATGTTAGAGCTCGAACGAGCACAGAGAGCCATTCTGAAGGTATCTTTATTCCGACCTTTCCGATATCCAACGGTTATGTTGTATAAGGAAGCAAAAGTCTTATCCGTTCGTCAGCTGTTCATACTGCAAACGGTTATAAAACAGCATGGCCTCACTACCTTCAACCACTCACTCTCCCAAAGAAGTAGACGATTCGATCCCATAGTCCGCCATCACATCCGACTCACGACTACATCCTCCCATCGCTTCTTTTGCTACCTTGGTCGCTTTCTTTATAATAGGATAAATAGGCTGCTTCCAATATATAACCTCCCCAAAATCAAATGCAAAATTAAACTAACAGATTGGCTCTGGGAGTTAAATTATGAAGAAACAGAAAATTTACTTGCTGTCACAAAATAGCCAAAATAACACATTCTGTTCCCCTTCCCAAACATACACTGCCCCCACACACACACCCACACATTCACCTTATTCACTCACAGACACACAATCATGCAAATACCTACTTACTAAGCATACTAACACCATGCGTAATTAATTGTTGCTATTTTCTTTATCTTTTTTACTTTTATCTCTAATTTAAAAAAAAAATACTTATGTTTTTTGGTCATTCTTACCGCATTTATTAAAGTGTACTTAACATTAAATGTAAACTTTACCCAAGGGGTGGAGACCTGGTGTCCTGAAATACAGACCTCACAGTCTAGCTTAGGCACCAGTCTCCCACAGTATGATGATTGTGTTACGTATTTTTGTATTGATACCTTTATAATGTAACTATATTGTGGTGAGAAATAAACATTATTATTATTTCCTTGCACATGATATTTGTTGACATAATTATTGTTATTAGTCACGCAACTATTATCACGCGTTAATTATTTACAATGATTATGTTTATGAGGTAGGATGTTATCATATCAAAACATTCGGTATCTACAGCGTGTACACGTATACATATGTAAAGACTTATCAAGTGTTTAGATACACTAAAGAATTTAGTGACATTGAAATTAGCTATATTTAAAGATAGTAAAGTGCCATTTCTTGACCTCGTCCTCGATCTCAACCGATGGATGAAATTCGCGATGGAACGAGCTAACCCAGAATATGCCTTTTCACTCTTGCTTTGAGGATTAATTTAAATGAACTGAAGTAATCTATTTGTTTCATCTTTCAACCATTCTAAAGTATACCTTATCACAAACATCTTTGAGTCACATGTCGCGCGCTCGTGTAATAATAGACGGTGGGAATGATTCCCCCAATAGATAGCTTCGTTGGATCAATGCATTTATCTTTAAACCTGACGTAGCTTTACAGACGATAATACCCCCACCCACAGTCGGGGTTACGATCCTAAGACACTTGGATTGGCAATTTAAACAATGATAAATCACTAACAATGTTAGATAAACGAGAGGATATACAGCATTAAATTTATTATCACTGTTTACATAGAAATTCTAGCCATCCTACAACATAAAACTGATAATAAAATTGTAGGTGTATATACCTACATCTGTGCCAACGCCTGTGGGGTATACAAGCATGAGGTGTATGTTTTTGTAAACTATTGGCTTTTGATTTTAGTGCCTTCAGATAATAAATTCGACGTAATATTTTTATGATAAAAGCAATTAACAGACTTTGGTCAACCTTAACACTTTGACAGCCTTTCACGTAGTGAATACGTGATGCCGCTCTTCCCTCAGGACGCCGATCACGTAGTCACTACGTTATCAACTTTCATACCACTTGTTAAAAAATCACGCATTCAGTACGTTATCGGCGTGCAACTCTATTCAAGCGGGTTTCTTTAGCTATCCGTACGTGCATCAATCATCAACCTGTGGTGCGGGGTGTAGGTGTGGGGAGGGGTTTTGTCAACTGGAGCGCGCCAGTACTCGCATCGTGAGAAAGAAGGAAACTGGCAAACGAGGAAGGAAGGAAACGGTCTATTACTGTCCAGACTGTAATATACCTCTTTGTTACTCTCCCTCTTTTGGTCATTGTATGGTATTTTTTGAAACATGGGTTCAAAAAATACCATACAATGACCAATTACGCAGATTAAAATAAGTAAAATGTTGTTGTAAGAGTTTTTTTTTTTTTCATTTTTGTATCATATTCAGCGTTTATTTTGAAATATAAGAAAAAATAATAATAACATGTTTTTTATTTAAATCATTAAAATAGATAACACATAAACGAAATAAAAAAAAAATATGCCTATAGCACTTATAGTTATGTTTTTAAAAATCCTACAATATCTTAAAAAATGGCCGGCGTCCCTGAGAGTGCGCGCAAAAAAACGGTCGGCTGTCAAAGTGTTAAGTTTTACGTCAAGTATATGATACAATATTTACAATAGATACAATCTTTATGGTCTCAATAACCTTTTTTATCATCCTTTTATTTATATCAGGTTTGCTTATTTAGTATGTTTGTACTTATTTGGCATAACTCGGACTTGTGTAGCAAGCCCCAGGAAGTGCAATAGTACTTGTGTACTATTGAATTACCTGGGGCTGCTTCAATTCACGTATGCTCACAATTTTCGTATTTGACAAACTTCAATTTGTTGCATTGATATTTGCATAATATTATACTGTTTTATTTTATCTGAGTAAGTA
Organism: Orthosia gracilis; assembly: GCA_947562075.1. Lineage (NCBI taxonomy): Eukaryota > Metazoa > Arthropoda > Insecta > Lepidoptera > Noctuidae > Orthosia > Orthosia gracilis. The sequence continues at coordinate 19,955,723 of OX387274.1, forward strand.
AAATTATACTTCATTATCAGCATTTGTAATGTGGAATTAACTAATGTGAAATTCGATACCTAACTATTCAAGATAAAACTTTCCATTGTAATGATTAGAATTATAAGAAATCTATGCTGATTTACTAATGAAAATTGGCGTACCATACGAAGATACGACGTAGTATCGGCAATGAGCTAATAAAAGAGTTTATTCTTTGCAAAAAAAAAAAAATATTTTCATCAAAGAAAAAACGAAATTAGAACGAGCGCATTATCTAGTGACTTTTATCTAACGAGTATTTTAAACGTGCTCTACTTTCTTGTGTTTGTGTGGCCTGCATTTCCTGTGTACAGACAGATTCGCCGGCGCCTGAATAGTATAAGAGAAAGGTTACTGGTGAACTGTCCGTCTGTTTGTTTGTGTGCGCAAGCGCACTCAGCATACCGTAATATCAATATGTGTGTCTCATTTGCAGCCTTGAGTCTGGCTTTGAATTCGGTTGATAGTCTCTGCCAGAAAACAAAAAAATAAAAGTCATTGATCTGACACGTACCAAAAATTAAAATTACGTTTCTTGAGATATTTTAATAATTTTCGTCTCAAATGAAAGGTATACCTTTCATTTGAGACGACCTTTCGTAGAACTATTTTATCCGTTTAAATCATATTAATCGGTTCACGCGTTTATGAGCTATTAACTCGTTACTGAATACTAAGTGAAATGGTCAAGGACGCCCCTTACCGCGATACGTTTGTTTTGATAGTGAAAGCGACACTGCCTTTGCATTTTTTTCGTATCGTTTTAAAATATTGGAATACATTGGTACAAAGGTGTAAATGATTTTTATTTTTTTTGTTATCATGCGGTGACCGTAGTAAAAAACTCGTCCCCATATAAGGTGGACCTCTAACATAACTGGGGAAATGAGATTGAACTTAGGAACTGCTCTTCTTAACCCTTAGATTACATGACTATGTATAATGCTTACCTCTGTGGAGTAAAAGTCTTCAGCACCGTTGGCAGCAGAGAGCATGTGCACGATGTGATTGTACCGGTTGTCACGCAGCTCCACGCAATTCCAGTTGTTCGTCGACAGCATATTCTCCCATTTCTCTCTTGATATAACTGGAATGTGTTAAATACAATCTATTAGATACAATCGAAGTTATAACTGAATGTAACATTCGGCTGCCCGCCAATTTTATGTAACACACTGACATACTTTTGTTATTTTTTTCGTTCGTGAATGAACACGGAAGCAGTCTACAAGTCTGTAGCTCAATTTGAGTTAAGTCCGGTAAGAAATTACCCATAATTTTCCGATCCTAATAATTACTTATAGGAATGATTAATTATAATTGGCGTGGCTGATTAATAAACGATCAAAAGCCAAGTCTCGCCAGTCACAATTTGTAATTATGACCCATTCAGATATCGGTGGAAGTAAACAAAATTGAACTCGTATATCAGAAAATGACCTACTCGGTGCGCGCGTGGCAGGAATTTACATAATAACTCTTTATTGAATACAGGAAAAAATATGTACTTTTCTTTAGGTAAATGTGCGTGATTAGGGCTCATTTGTTTGTTTGTATTTGTATTTATACTCATCATTACCACATTACAAAGCATGAAGGTTGTTTGTACAGTTTGTGGTATGTTTCTAAAGAAAATGTATTCTTCGATTGCAAAATTACATCTTACTCATCTTTAGTATTCATTGGCTTATAAGTAAATAAAATTATTTGCAACCTTAAAATGTCTGTAAACCAATCCCAACCAGCGTTCGTTATTTTTATCTGCAATATGCCTATCAAGAGAGTGCAGATATTATCCACGGAAATGCATTCCCGCGTGTATTTTTCTTGCCTAAAATAAAATATTTGTAAACATGTTTACGACCTTCGCGTCAGCGTCAGTCATATTTAAATACCCCGCATTTGAAGGGAATTTTAAAATGAAGGAAATTCAATTATTTCACCTACATTTTCCTGTGTTCTTGCAGTTTTATTCCAATCTCAAAAAAAATCAACCATGTCGTTTTTACTGTCAATTGTGCTCGTTTCTAGTAATTGCAAAACTTCAATCTGGTCTAACCGCATTATATTTCAATTTATCATCAATGCCCTAGATTTAATAGCAAATTTATAACAAAAACAATGAAATTGTGTTGTTATACATTTACATAGATATGTACTTGATGGTAGTAGGCATGTAGTTATGAGACCACTCTCCGATACAATAGACGATCCATTTATTGAAAACAATAATTATAAATATGTCGCCTATTCACTTGTGAATCAGACAATACAAAGAGTTTGCGCAACGATTTTATCTATGTATCTATATATATAATATATAAATAAAAGCGAATGGTCACTCATTCGCCTATCACGAAATATCGGAAACCGCTTGACGTATAAAGATGACATTTGGCAGGGAGGTAGTTTATAGTTAGTAGATTTTGCGACAGTGCCGGCTTTAGGGGGTCTAAGGGCTCTCGCAAGTTTGTATGTATATATATGTCCTTCATTATTTGAGCTACAAATAAAATTAGACAGGGAAGTAGTTTATAGTTAGTAGACGTCCGCTAAAAACGGATTTTGCGACAGGGCCGGATTAAGGAGGTTTAAGGGCTCTCGCAAGTTTGTATGAAAGTCCTTCATTTTATGTGCTACAAACTTGTGGTATGGCATGGAAGTAGTTTATAGTTAGTGTATGTCAGCTAATAACGGATTTTGAGACAGGCCCGGATATAGGGGGTCTAAGGGCTCTCGCAAGTTTTCACGAAATCCTTGGATTTTTGTGCCTGAAAATTGGTAAAGAGATAGTATATAGCTAAAACATGTCACGTAGGAACAGATTTTACGACAGGGCCGGTTTAAGGGAATATAATCGCTTTCGCAACACTATGTGTTCAAAAAACAGAAAATACTACAAAATTAATGACACACATGTGTGTGTAGTCTCGTTGTTTGTTTTTGTTAGCTCTGATTTAAAAAAAAATGCTGCACCAAAATAATAACTATATCAAAGATTTTAAACATGTGGTGTATAGAGAGGTTTTACAAAAATACAAAACCTCTATATCTTTTTTCTAATTAGTGCCTTAAAAAACTTGCTTAGTGTGATAGGCATTTTCTGTTGACTGAAATATAAAAATAGTTTGCGTTAAACATCATTAAACTTTATATCTTCATAATCATGCGGACGAAGTCGCGGGCAACAGTTAGTAATGATCTAAACGTAATAAGTAGCAATCAAATGCAACCACGTAGCTACCTAAGAACGTACAGATAACACAGCTTATTGTATCAACTATACGTAATCAACATCTATGGAAAATTATAGTTCACGCCCTGGAAATTAAGTTTAATCTTGTATAACATTAAGACATAGGTATTGATTTTAAACTGTCCATATCTTTATTTATTTATCTAGTCATGATTACAGTATAGTTTTATTGCAAGCCTGCGTTAGATTCCCTTAAGAGGAAATGCAGTCGCAGACAGCCGACTGAAATTTCCTAAGTCATAATACGAGGTTTGGCTCTCGCCTATTTCCCCTAACAATATTGAACCAATTTAAAAGATATTCCATAAACTGAAAAAGAAAGATATTAACTGTGGCCTTATGTTTTCCTTTTTGATGATACCTTATCTTTAGAAGCACTAGAACTCTGAAAAGATACTCAAAATTTCGCAGTCAACAGAGGCCTACTGTATAATTATTATGACAACTATAAATGAAAAAAAAAAATGAAAACTTATGGACACTGTATATATCTTTCTTTATCAGTATTGGTCCAATATTGGAGGAGGAAATAGGCGAGAGCCAAACCTCGAATTATGACTTTTTACTTAGGAAATTCAGTCGGATGTCTGCGACCTCATTTTTTAAAAGGTTCTGATTATCGCTTTCGTCTAGTTTATGTTAATAAGGACCATCTATAAAAACCCGGATCCAATAGTGTTGCGAGTCCAGTTCAGTTAATAGTAAACGTATTTGTATTCACTAGAATTCTCGACTGACAGAAACGAATAGCTGCCCACTTTATTTTTCTTGATGGTATAAAAGTTATTTTCTTGTTTCTGACTCATTAGTTTTATAATCCCTAGGCACACTAGAAAATTAAAGTATGGATTCCATAATATAACGTGTTGAGAAACGCCTGAGGCTGAGACAGGAATGATAATAAACTTTAGTTAAGTTAAACAGCTGTGTTTACATAAAATAGGTAAATATACCAAGAAGCTACTACAGCTTGACTGTCTAGTTTTCTTTATAAGGCACATGTTACTGTTTTATCGTCCAGGTATCTGCTAGCACTGGCTAGCACTTACGTTGTTGATTGTAATATTGTTGAGTGTCGACGATACTTATTTATATACTCTCAGACAAATTGCCCGCCCTTCAGGCGCCTGTTTGTCTGTCTGTACGTTCTTAATCATAATCATGGCGTGACGTTCTTTTGCTGCCAGTTGGAATTGACGTGGTAATTATAGTTTTATCTGCGTTCATAATAAGGTGCAAACCAGTTAGTTTAGTCATCTTAAATCTGGAAAATCAGGTATATTTCTCGCTTAAATCACAATTTCTGTAACTGGATCTTTCATGGCCAGCAAGTTTTTAAGCAATTAAAAAAGTATTTAGAAATAACAAAAAAAAAAATATTTTTAAATATTAGTTAGTTATTTTTTTTTAGAATTAGGTACATTTAAACATATAAGTGTTCTATATTTTTGTAATCATCTCTTAAAATCCTTTATTTTGATACCCCACACGATGGCTTTGAAAGAAAAAATTTGGCCCACACAAAATCCGCCATTTTTCTATTTTCCAATTTTAATGTAGCCAGTGACACTTGCAGGGTTAAGACGAATCGATTGACGACATCATCAAAATCGGCCAACGCGTTTGGTCTCTAGAACGCCACATAGGAACAAACATACATACATATACTGATAAACACATTACCCTCCTTTGGCAGTCGGGTAAAAAGTTATGACTGTACCTATGTTTAGAACGTCATCAGCAATTATCTGATAAATATCTAGGTACTGCTGGATAAAGGAATTCCCCTCCAAGGGTCATCACCTCATCGACCAGTAGTGTGCTTCTCGCTGTCAGCGGGCTTTTATACTTCATCTCCTATTCGTTCGTTTAGAACATGGGCATCCCAAGATTCCCACTCCTAGAACTAGCGTTACTTCATATAAAGGCGTAGGAAGTGGACTGAAATTTACGTTGTAAGGCAAAAAAATAGAATTAATAACTTACATGCACTGGCATCCATCGCTCCCCTATCGCATATAATCAGGCAATCCCTCTGGCAAGTCCTACCCAGCTCGAAGAAAGTGTTCTCAATCTGTATCATAGTCCTTAGAAGATTCTCCTGGAATTTTAACGCTGTAACAAGGAAAACATTGTTTATGAATACAAAGGTTTTTGTCTGAAAGCTGTACTATGTTTATATGTGAAGATGGATGATGTCAGTGCAGTGATGAAGAGTTTGCATCATTGTTAGCTTTTATCAACCCACGCAAAGATGGCCAAGAACTTCTAATGACCATCTAAAGGCTGCCACGTCAGGCAAGCACTGGGTCTTTCGACTAGCACTTGTTTTTGAGAGCTTTAAAACTACATAATTATGTATTTGAAGATCTCGTGAACTATCTACCGATAGTACCGATATAAATGTATCTACTAATAGAGCATAATACTTGCTTTGCTACTACTACAAACACAACTGACGAATCGACTACTCTTTTCATGAGAAAGCACAGATGTTCAAGTCTATTCCTGCAGGTATTATAAACTTTGTAAATGACGGTGCTAGTTCGAACGTTTACAAATACAAAATTGACGGTTAGACAGAAAATGAGAAATTTATCAAGCAATGTTTGTAAAGAAAAGTTGGAAGGAAAATTAATGATGTCTATTAATTAATAGCTATCTTCTTGAGAAATTTTAATTACGAAAACCTCCTTCGTCCAAAAGTATCTTAATTAGAAAAAATAATTTCTTCGCCGAAGTTTCCGATATTAATTTTTAATAACCGGTTTCAAGACAGGTGTAACCGTGACTCATAAAGGTCAAAGAATAGATCGGTCGCTATAAAATTAAATATTTATTTTCCAGAATCTAGAACAATAAACAATAAAATGTGACGTTGAGTTGGAGCCAAAGACACACGTGGTATAGCGCATTGCCACAGAAAACTGAGAGGAATTAGATGTATTTATACATTGGCAATTCGGGATGCTCCAAGCTTTTGATAAATGGGAAAATGGAATTCCCTCAGACAACCTGGCACTCGAAATCCTTGTCCTTTTATCAATTATGTACCAAGATTAAATCGACTGAACATACAGACTTGACAATAAAATCTTGTCAAGTAAGTAAATATTGCTAAGTAGATACATACGCTTTTATTGGACGTGTATACGATGCTAGACTTGATAAGATTTGGCTTAGCGCGTGGTTAATTTATACCTACTATGTTTATGCAGCAGTAATTGGATAATCTTGTGGCTTTAATTGGTCAGCAACATGTTGGCTTATATTATTATAAAATATAATGTTTGCATAATAAACAATAATGTATGCAAACAAAGACAGCACGATTCTGCTGAAAAATAATTGTTGCGAACTCTCTCAAGTGCTACAAAAATGGCGAAAAGTAGGAAGCTTATCAGATAACGCTTCAGGAATCGACTAATAAAATACAAGGGAACATTCCAATTTCCTGTTGGAAATGGAGAAGTGATAAGCTTCAAAAGAGAATTCCTAACTCCAAATCACAGAAAGTACCTTAAATATTCTGTTTGTCTGAAAATGTTGAAGGTTAGCCCAATCTGGCAAATTACCCGCTGCATAATAAACGATGACAGTCAGGTCTATTTATCTACATTAAGTTATTAGGGGAATGCAAACGTTTCGGAAAGACATGAACTTTGATCACGGCAATTTACGGCACGATCTATACAAGTAAACGTCGGCTAAAGCGGGGGTACAATTAAATTTAGTGAACTGCTGTCACCACGCATATTGTATTTATGTTATGGACAAAGTGCCATACGGCATTATTCATAAACTCCGGGCAATTTGAAAAATGCCCAATTTGAGTAGGCAATAAGATAAAAAACATTGAAATAATTAAATTGGCCAGGCTTTCTGGATGATTCCCATCAATTATTGGGCCAGGCAATAAAAAATGTGTTCTTTATTATTTTAATGTTGGCATTGGTTTTAATATAGAATACTAGCTTTTACCCGCGGCTTCGCTCGCAGTGAAGCTATTTAAAAAAAAAAAATTTGGTCTACTCTAAAGTAACCTATCATGAAGAACATGACGGCAGCTGAGCTCGCTCGCTTTACTCACTCACTTCAGCTCCCGTCATCTCATTAGAACCTAACCTATCCGTGTCGGGGTGCCCTAATCTCCCGAGCTCGCTTCGCTCGCTCTTGGACTAACTCATTGACCATATTCATCGAATTGCCCTACCGTTACGTAGCAATATTCATAATGACCAGACAATGTGATAAATAAATTTAAATCAGTATTCATTACATTGCCCGATTTGACTAGACTATGCCCGGGCATTATACATAGTGCCCCGATTAATCACTTGGTCCATGACATAGGCATTTACCAAATGAACGGAAATTGAATGTTCCGTTCTGCAGAACGTGACTGAAAATCGTAGTGATAAGTACTCTTATGCTCATATCACCCGATGAATAAAAGATGAAAATCTATAAAAGGGGCGCGTTAGTCCTTTCCATTACAACATTCCATGCATTTGTAATTTTTAATATAAATTGAAAAACTTTACTGCCGCGACGCATAACGACTTGGGCTTTTTAGTGTCGACAAGATGACAGTTAGACAAATATAAATAGCAAGATTTTGAATAATTTTTTTCGCTTTGAGTGCGGATGTTAAGATGAGACCACGAGACAGTCTATGACGCAAGAGGACACTGACGCGACAAGGCGCGCAGAACACATATTATCATCTACAAATCACTGTTAACGACCCCGACAGAGACCATTGTAATCAATGCCAAAAAATACGCACGAATATAGATTTTAAAAGAATACTTTATTCGCTAAGCAATTAAGCTTAATTTCTTACAGCGTATTTAAAAATCGATATCATGAGTCGTGCTCATGATGAATCAAGCATCTAAATCATTCATCAACTGTTACTAATTTGCGAGAGAATCCGCTCGCGCTAGTACGATGATACGTAGATATAATAGATAGTGTCCATTGCCAATAAGTTGCTGAATCTGCGAGTTCATATTCCGATATCAACTGGCTGGCAACGACCAATTAAGAAGGAATCACGTCTAGAGGTATCCCGTTTATGTAAGATGATTCCACTTCTGACCGTAACCGGTAATGTAGTCATGAATGCCACCGGTTCACACTGCATTACAATAAAGCCAGTAAACATTTTTTACACAATTGCCAGCGAGTGACAGCCGGATATCAGTTTAATAAGAAAGATGGGTCGCAAATGATTGTTTGTGGGAAAACTTTTTGAGTTTACAAATAGATACTGTAGACTGTAGTTTCTGGTGTAATTGACAGACAGTTTGCAAAGGACGGTGCCTTGGTGGTCTATTTAAAAAATAAAGTAAATTATCTCTGCTAGAGGCGTGCCGGGAGATGAATTTGGCCGTGATTGTCTGCTGCGTTTTATTTTAAGCCAAACCAATGAACCCGCTTTCGGTGTGGATTATTCAGGTTTTCAGTAGCATTTTTATTTAAACTAAGTGGGAGTAATTGTAGGATCATAATCGTATCATTTAATAAAAGTAGGACACGATAGCGGAAATTCTGTATAAAATGTACGGAAAACAACGTCGGCGACAGCCGCCTAGACTAGACAATTTACGAGCTTGATATAAAAACGATGTCATTAACAAGTTTTACGAGTGATAACAGTAAATGCACAAAGAATCGTAATATTTTAGACACGAAATCTACTACCTCATCACAAGTCACGAGTAGTCTACGCAATTTTGTGGCAGTATCTATACTAATATTATACAGCTAAAGAGTTTGACAGAGAGTAGAGTTATTTGTTTGTTTGAACGCGCTAATCTCAGGCACTACTGGTTGGAATTCAAAAATACTTTTTGTGTTGGATAGTCCATTTATCGAGGAAGGGTAAAGGCTATATAACATCACGCTACGACCAACAGGAGCGGAGCATAAATGGAAAATGTTGCAAAAACGGGCAAAATGCTTTTTGAGAGCTTTCGTTGCGTGCGCTGTGTAAGTGGTTAAAGTTTCGCAAAATTCATGTATGTAGGGTAGGTAGGGAAGGGTAGGTAGGTAGCCATTTGACGGGAGCGAAGCCGCGTGGGACAGCTAGTATCTAATATAGATTGGTACTCGAAACCAGACTCATACTCATTTAGTTTGTCTCTAATAAGTGGTTAAGTCCCTTATTAACATTGAGTACAGCCTCTCGTAAATACTACTTGTTTTATTTGTCATCGGACATAACAATCATAAATTACCTACTTTACAGTGGACTAACGGGTATCACATGATAGATAAGAAATCTTTAGCCTTGAACTTGATAAAACATTATTGTTTTTGCTAGGTGCGTAGTGAAAAAAAATATGACTATGCAAAACCGCGGCAAAACTTCTAGTCACTTCGGTACTTTACAGGTTTCTTGAGGATAATAACATTAAATAAGGAAATAAGGGCTTTAATTAGATTTCCTACTTTGAGCAAAAAGTTTTGCTTTTTATTTAGCGAATTCATCTGTCACTGTACAATACTGTAATCAATGTTTTTCCCCTAATTACAAAGTCAACGTGCCGAGGCCAAATGCTTTCGTACCAAGAACAAAATGGTATTCGGTAGGGCAAAGAACAAAGTCGACAAAGACTTATATTTATTGCAAATTTTTTGCTAGCTGACAGTAGTAAGCTGATCCATAAAGATAAAGATTTTGTATTTTTAATGCCTATATTTTCAGCAAAGACAGACGTTTCATTCAAACTACGTAAAATAGAATTTCAAAGGCAGTCAGTCAGTCATATCTGTTTGATAATTAATTGAATTAAAACATACGACGATAACTTTATCTGCCTTCACAAAACGGGGAAAGAATTCGTTAAAATTAACGTACTAGAAAGTTATTTTGGGACATAAACTCTTGTATTGTCGAAGAAATCGTGGAAATCAAATTTATTTGGGTATCGCGTGCTTTAATTTTCATGACAAATTTCATGCACTATTCAAATTAAATTATTCATCGTCATTTGAGTTAGCTACTGTTCGCTTTACATGTCGAATTGACGAAATTTTATGAGTCATTAATTTTCTATCATGCCTAAACAAATGACGGGATTTTTGTTACAGTTGATTCAATTTAACATCATCGTTGCTAAAATAACAAACGAATGGTCTTAACAATGATCGTTATTATTGAAGAATAATTTGAATGTTCAACGTTCCAAATTGTTTTTTGTTCAAATGCCTGTCTACTCCACAATAAACGTTGGCAGCTCTTTTGTGGACGTTGACCAACACGCCTCCACTGACGTCAACCTCTCATAAAAAAAAGTTTCAACGCTTTTTGCGACGTCATTAGAAGCCAAACAAAAGCTCCTGATACCTGACTGAAGCTAATTAGTCGGTCACGCCTTAATTACCAAATAATTCAATCATTGTGATATGACAGTCTTCAAGCAAAGGAGGATACGAAATTTTTAAAATACTGTGCGTAGTTAAATATGGTTACTGGCACGATACCAAACCTAACATATTACTGAGCACATGAACCGAGATAATCTAAAGTGAAAAATTCTAAAAGCCGCAGTCTGCTAACAATTCTATAAATAATTATCAGATGTCGGTTGTTATCACTTATCACTGCGACATACTTCGATTACGTGATGTAACGAAATCGAATCAGACTAGAATTCGTCGGTTTAGCTTGTTTACTTTTCGATTGATATCTATTCTAATAATTATTAATAACACTGTTTATTATGTCTATTAGACACAGTGGATATTATTATAGTAGGTATGGGTTACCTAATTTGATAAGAGCTGAGCGACACATACCTACGCGTAGATAGATAGCCGAAGCAATTAGCGATAGATCGATGACCCCGAAGTGTTGTTATGTGATATGGTTGCATTTAGCGTTGGTACTGAGCCTCCGTTTTAGCTTTGGTTACCGACTCACCGCAGACTCCGTCACTTGCTTGGGCAACAGCCGCGGCAGTGCACCATTTGCAATTGGTAGAGCACATGTCAACTGAAACACTTTTCGGCGGATCTGCCACACATTCATTATCTATTATAGTTTTCATGATGTGTTTTGGCGAACTGAACTGATTGTGGACTGTGGTGCGTAGTGCGGAGCACATGTTTTGATCAAAGTTCATCATCTAAGATTACGGCGAACTGGTTTCTAGCATTGCTATATAAATACTTATCATGATTGTTAAACCCGTTAGGATCTATTAAGGTGATATTATGAATATGCGCATTACGAATTTTATAATCATTAAGTTTTTAACTTTTTATTGATAATCCTAATGACTTTGCTTCGCGTGTTAAGGTAGATGTTAGTCGAGGTGTTTTATTGTGTCACCATTAAGTGTCCGAGGGCCTGATAATGATACCTTTGTGTTATTATATTGACATGAAACTTCAAGGCGAAGGCGTAATTGATACAGAAAATATTTGTAGGTCGATATTAACTTCAGCATTGAAACTTGGCCCGTCCTACTTCTGAACAAAAGGTTTTTAATACGTACTGTTATTACTTATTTACACTACCTATAAAAATTTAGGACAAGAAAGCGAACTGTTTGTTTCTTTATTTCGTAAGTTTAGATATTAGACGAAAAAGGGCACGAGGTCGTACGGCCACTGCCTTACAGAAATCATAAAAAGTGGTAGTACTACACGCCTACTAATTTCAAGTTTGTAATGACAAAAAACCTTAGTACCGTTACAAGTTAATAACATTTCATAGTGGCATTCATTGAGTATGAATCAATATCTCTTTGGAGAGGTCGTCCTGACCTTGGGCGATATCTGTCCGAACAAACTGTCACCAACCCCTATAAAAGTAAGCTTTATGTGTTTGTCAATAGTACGCTAGGCTAGACACAAATATCTACGACGCCACTATGCCCATTATTTTTCGAGTAAACGAAGAACAATCTGAATACACATGGTTGGAAAATTTTCAAGCTATTTTCTTCAAACGACAAAATAACAAATGGGCATTTTGTCAAGTCTCGACTGCCATTTATATTATTTTTTCCTTAATACCCTGATTCATTCAGACATTTAAAAATACTTGAAATGTTTAAAATAGCTATAAGTCACATGGAAAGTGAACACTTATTTAAGCGTGAAGGAAAAATGAAAGATATAGACAACATTGTCTTTGAAGATCTCGTTTATGATCTACAAGATGTCGGAAAACGAATATTTTTAGTACAAAAAGATGCAGCTCAGTAATTATGACAGATAAAAAGTAGCAATGCGGGCCAAAATTAATTGTTTTACGTCAGAGATGCATGTGACTTTATTTGTTATGAGTAAATATCATCAGAAGATATAAAATGATAAATATGTATAACGTTGATGCATGTTTAGGAGCGGATGGTGAACTTATTCAGGCATCGCTTGAAGCTATTGTACACAGAAGTCTGCGTCACAACTGATGACAAACAGTTTGTATGTACAAATTATTAACAAGTACAATGGTTACGAGTTAAATTCAGTTTGTTCGAGTGACGGCTAACCGTTGGGGGCACTGGGACGGAAAACTGCGGTTGAGTGGTACCGGGCTCGATTGTCTATTTCTGTTTAATGGGTATCACGCGTAAATAATAAACGTTTGCAGGTACCTAGATACGGTTGACACATTAGGGTTATAAAGGGACTTTAATAAAAGCCAAAAAAATATACTGTTGTTAGGACGTTTAATGTTACAAAAACCAATCCAAAGGCAACTTTATCTAGAAAAATCACGAATTGGTATATCTAGTAAGAGGCTAGCCGGTCTCTCAATCAATCGCTGAAATTGTGTCATGCCACATTTCAATTGTATCCACATTTTATTAGAAACAATTACAGCCGAAGCGATTCAGGCGCGAAACAGAGCAGGCCAACAAAAAAACGTGCAATGAGGAGCTTATCATATCAACACCTTGTCGGACGATTATACAAGCAAACGAAAAACTTGGATAAATATCAAAGCAGTGGGAAGTTATTTTTATCAAAAGATTGTGATTACGATTTAGATTGCATTTCAGGCGCCACCAGAATTAGATATCATCACTTATCCATGAAAATAATCATCAAAAACGTCGAAGAGCAATACCCACTAAACAAAACGTTCCATCGATAAAAAATCTACATTTTTCCACATCCGAGACCTGCCCAGAACCTCGTCATCGATCCTAGAGCCTAACAATGCTACAGATACGTAACTACGCATTCCGTGCACAACGTGTTTCTATTGCCGTGAACGTGACCGTGAACTAGCTTAGACTCGATACGATACGTCAGCGAGAAGCGACTCACACATTAACATTCACGTGTCGAGAACGGTGAGAAGCCTCATAAAGAACCTTCCCTCTCCACACCCCATGTATAATGAAATATTTATAAGAAGATTATTCCAATGCAGAAAAATGTATTATTCAGTGGGTTTGCCCGGTTCTTGCCGATGGTGGATTAAACAGATTTACAAACAGGTAACGATTGAATACAATCGTCAATAGAAAGGACTGAGTGAAGTTAATCTTGCTCTTTTCACTAACAAAGGGGCTTGTAGGTAAGAGGATTAAAAGTACTAAGCTGTGGATTTAGACCAGAATAATAATGATTATTATGCGATTCTAACAAGTAAAATTAAAAAAAAAAATCCCCGACACAAATACCTCTTTAGATTTCATAGTTTATATAGTAGTAAACACGCTCCGATCGACAATCCATTGAAACACGTAATTATAACACTATATCTTGCGAAAATACCCCAATTCAATGAGTAAATGCACATAACTCTTGAACGGTTGAATCGATTTACATAAAACTTTGCTAAGAACACTTTCGATAAAGTCACCTTTCAAACAACTTAAATAAAAATCGGTACATCCGTTTGGAAGCTATGATGCCAGAGACAGACATACAAATACACAGCAACACATGTCAAGCTTATAAACACCCCTTGTGCAGGATGACGTAGATCAATAAGTTAGATTTAAGTAACTTGTTTGTGTAAGTGAAAAATTACTCTATTTTTGGAAGCCGGTGTCCATAACGCAATAAATTGGTACCTATGAAAGACACCGACTTCCAAAAATTAAGTAATTTTTCACTTTGTAGTTCTTTTTTATTTGGAAGTCGGTAGTATTTTTTTGTAAAAAGTTTTTTATTGCGCTTAGTCTTCGCAACATCGATCACAAATACCCAGAAATCAATTTACTAATGGCTAATTTTTCAATAGTCAGATCCTTACGCCTATACTCGAAGCCTGTATTCCCCGAAGGGGTTAATCAGAGGTGCAACTTTAGAACACTAAAAACACATTTTTAACTGAACAATAAACAATCTTGATTGACCTTTTTCTATACAAAAGCTGTCAAACTGCATTTTTTAATCCTCAGGTAAAAAAGTTAACAGACAATTGAAATAAAAAAAATGTATTAGGTATATTCGAAAAGCCCAAAGCTGCGACGAAGCAAACAATAGCATACAGCCAGAAAGAAACAAATAGAGTATCCTTAAAATAGACAAGAAAACCGTCCCCAAGAGGCGGCTCGGAGCATCGGAGCTTATAACAGGGGCTCGCAAATCGGTCTTCACCTAGAGCTGGCGCAAAAATAAACGCACGTGACCGTAGCCGATGTATACAACAACCGAAATACACCGCGTAACAAATACGTTTGATGTTACGCAATATAATTATTGCCCGTTTTAAATTTTATACGAGTTTTATACAGATCTAGTCCGTCTTATATTGGACTTTAGCCCGACGGGCCAGACTTTAAATCTTGGCAGTGGATGAAATGATACATCTGTCCTATACAGAGCGAGTATGGTGACAAAGCATTCACATTTACATCACGGAATTCTCGGTAACGTGCGATTTCGTACGATTTAAATACTGAAAAAGTATTGTGGGCATGATTCATACATTTACTGGTTTATACGAATTTATACAATGCAGGTGGGAGATTTCCAAATGGCGAGACTTAGTCAAAAACTGCAAGATTTTTCGGATACCATCTGTATCAATATTTTGTATGTTTATTATTTTAGATAACTTGAAATAGAAGGACTAGTTGAAAACGAGGTTGGCGTCCTATCAAGCTTTAGGTACAAAATTTTGGGCCTGTGCAGTGAACACGAAATGTTCAAAATTGGGTGACTAAACAGTGTAGCATAAGAACAAATTCTAATGAGAAATTTTTGTCCTAAACAAAAAAGGAACTAGAAATCTTATCTTTACAATTAATACGAAACCAGAGGTTATCGTTGTTCAATAAGTTACGACTGCCGCAACTTACGAACAGTTTGTTTTTATTTGTCGCCCAAATATCAAAACATTGTGGAACATGCTAAAAAACGTGATAGTCAGTTTAGACGTGTTTGGCCGCGACCTTTTATCTCGGTACTTCTAAGGTTTCTCCAATACGAGGTCAGTTTTACACAGATTTTTACCAGGATTCTGCGAGACCAGCCAATGTTTAAATGTAGATGATCATTTTTGTGGCATGCCCCCTTCCGACGCATTAAAAACGTGATTTAAGGAAAGTTAACTTTTCGAAGAAACCGAAGGGAGCTCGATATTATTTTACTAAAAGGTTTGAATACTGCCAATTGCCAGCAGAGTTATCCATATTTCTAGACCATATTTAGAAACCTTTCTCGTGTTATTCTCATTTGAAATGTTCCATTTGTCCATCATAATATAATTACATACTCGCATTTAGAAATGAAAATTCAATTACCAGTTGGCAGAGCGTAAAGTCGACCTACCTCACGTGGTTCCTACGTCAGTGGCAGTCACGCCCCTACCGATATTGTGCCGATATAAAGATACCAATGTCTACGTGTGTAATTCTACAGAGAAAGTCTATTTGACCTTGCAATGGCCGTCAAATAAGGTCTGAAAAACTTGGAGAAGACAAAAAATAACGCGTATTGACGTAGATCAAAAAGTTTCTCTAGTCTTCATAGCGAAACATCGGCTAGAATGGAATATACAGCATGCAAGCAGAAGCTTAATCCAAGCATTAATTTGTATCATTAGTAATGATACCAAGTCATTGACACTGAACTTGGGTGGGCTGTGGATTAAATTACATACACAATGGAAAAAGTTCGGACGTTCTCATCTAGAACAGGATCCAACAATAAACAGACAGTAGAATGCAGTCTAAACAAAACGATCTACGATTGGGTGAAAAAAAAAACTTGGTAAGTATTTAAGATTTTGGCAGGAGCCAAACAATAAATGTACGCACTGGCAAGTTTCCGGTCATCAGACTTGCCAATGTTAACAAAGGTCGACTTTTAAATTTTCCTATTTAAATTTTTCAAATCCAGAAAATTATTCGTTCTGCGCAATTATCTATCACCGGTATTCAAGAATTTTATGGAAACGTCGTAAAAACCAACAATCAATATTTATTATTCAGACAATGCAATAAACGTTAAATGTTACGGCAATGTGACATGCTGCTATTAAATCAATTGTTTACCCCCATTGTTACTCCGTTCGGTTAAATATGTAGCTCGTCAAGTCAACAGATGTACCATAACTTGGAAGTTTCTGTTTGTAAATTGTAACAATGGGGGGTTGAAATGTTGGCATTCACAATCAAGCAGGTTCCTGTAAGCACTATTCTTCATAATATAAGCAATTCAGTTGCTTATGTAAACTGAATTCATCACCGCGAATGTGGAATGAAAATAGCTTTATCACATTTGCAGTATCAATAATGTCTACGTTGGAGAATTTACAGAATAAATTGACGGAAATTATGGATTTGAAATGGGTTGAACATAAATTTTCCGTTCTTGTACGTAATTAACATGTGTATTTTGTTTAAGGAAAACTAAGTTAAGCCAAGAATGGAGTCGTAGATATGCTATCAAGGTACCTAATTTTATTATTTCTAAAATATGCATTTAGGTTGACCAAAGCTGAAAGATGAATTTAATTTAACTAAATTATTTGAGCTGTGAAAGTTAGGCTGCGTTGCATCCAGCGTTGGTAAACGTCGCGACAAAAGGATATTATTCTTTGTAGACTTTGGCGCAGTTTATACGTTCAACAAACGGTAACGCTAAATGCGAAGGGTGCCTTAAATCGTGATTTGGTGGAAAGCAATGGCATGCAATATTTGGACATTTGGTCAATTATGCAGATAAATGCATTGATAAAAAAGTTGAAATCTTACCTTCGTCTGCGGAGAGATCTGCAAACTTGACACCACCACTGCAAAAGAAAAATATAAATTGCAGAAAATTTTACATACAAAACATAATTGAATAAATTTCATGTTTTCATTATTATTATTACATCACTTATGCATTAGTTCCCAATTCCATATAACAAGATAAAAAATTAACAACTACTGCATACATGTTGTGCAAGCTTTTAAATTTCAAAAACTAAGGCATTTTCACAGTGCATACTTCATAAATCAGGTTTTAAATTTACATTAACTTTACATCAGTATAACAAATAGTTTACAGACAATCATGGAATCGGAAACTACATATTTTTATACCAAAATGTTTTTTTTTTTTTATATTGAAGTTGGTTGACCAATTTAGCAATTGGAAGTGCATATTTAATTATTAAATATCTATTTGATTACTGAGTCAGAAAAACACATTTAATGAATTGTTTGAACTGACTGGTGCAACTTTATATTTATGTAAAGGTACAATATTATGATGTGTACACAATACACATCATAATATTATACCTACACAAATATAATACACAATTATTCTGATAGTGAATGTAAATTTAAAAGTTTGAATTAATGTATTGTGATGCACTGTGTAGTTTTTGTAGGTATCTCATTTACCTGAGGAGCACGTTAGCCGTTTCCGGCACCCGGAACACCTGGAAATAAACACATTGTGGAACCATGTCAAATGATCTCCAGACGGAGACACCACAATTCAGAATTCGAGAGGGAAGCAATATTTTGCTAGGAACATAAAATTTTTGAAGAAATAATATTTCACAATAGAAAAAGTAAAAAACTATTAAAATTAAAAATTTTGTTGTGAAACGGTAAAACGATAACAAATAATTACATGATATTTCTTTCAACAGCATTGATATGAGTTATAGATAATTTAATCATTATCATGAAATTTTTACATTTGATCAATACAAATAGAGGCAATTTTTTCAAAATGTTAACATATTGACTACAATTTACTGTTATGGTAGGAACTTCTCTAACTACTAGTTTAAATCAAAATAGAATGCTCACCTTCCATCCTAAATTCTCAAAGAACGTGCTGAGACGCGACTGCCCGGTGGTTTTGCCGCCACACGGTCCTGAATAAAAATACAATGTGGTTTCGAGGTGAGATTAACGTCGTCAAAAATCCACGTGTTGCATTTTTCATGACACCAATAACACATACAATAACAAATAATATATACCACAAAGATATAATAGACAACATTAGTAAAAAAAACCATATCAAACATCATAGCGGCAAGAAAGAATAAAAAAATCCTCACAAAATATATATGAGCAATTCTTACCTCCAGTGAGGACCAGTTTGTAAACGATTTTCTGGGTTTGATTCGCCATTTTGAAGTAAACGCAAATATATAAATTAAAATTAAATTACACTAAGAAGGATACTATGCACACAAATATCATAAAAATGTTGAATTTACAAAAGTGTTAAAAAGAGCCATCACTGTTTAACACGCATCGCCCGTCAGGCGTGCGCTCAAATGAAAGAGTGAATGAAAAGGAGGCGAGTGATTGACTGAGAATTTTGACGCGAAGCATCGGGACCATTATATTGAATTGAACGACTCATAGACAAGTTTCTAGAACCATAAACGTAATGAGATGCGCAATAAATCTGCACCGTTAACGCCATCTAGTTGTTACACGATGTACTAGCAGATTTTACGTTAAGGCTCTATTTTTTATTTAAGTAATAAGTTTAGAGATGAACAAGAACACTAAACAATATATTGAATATAGGTTTTTATTCAAAAGCAAGTAATTCCAACTGAACTTAGTTTTAAAATACATTGACCATTTTCATTTTTAATAACATTGGAATTTAAAACTGAAGCTTTAATTTGTGTGTAACATTCGCTTTCCTTAAAACTATCTTCATGTTTTTCCAGTTGTAATACTAAAGCTGGAATCTGTTCCCAATATCTTCCTAGACAACGGTTCCTTTTCTCGATGTATGTTGGTTCTCTGAATGCAGAAGTTGATTCACCATCATCTGAAACAATACACATTTTTTTTATATAGGTTATTGTTATGACTTACACAATAATTTTCGGAAACTTACCTTCCATATCAGAAATATCATTTTCTATCCATCTTGTTTGTATGTTTACATAAATTATTCCCACATTAAATTCATTAGCTATAAATCTGCTATAGTTTACAAGGACATTCAAAAGAGATAATCCTGTGAACAAAAAAAAAGGCTATACAAGACAAATTGTCATAGTGCTTGAACAAGAAATGGTTGTAATGAACCACACACACAAATTATAGACAGGCAATCTTAATAGGAGTGTGCCTAGAGCCAATACCGGTCACATTTTAATTATGTGTGTTTATAATAATTTGTTAAATATGCACTGCATATCCTGGTAACTCTAGTTATTTTTTACTGCAATTAATAAACAGTTTCTCTGATTTATGATTGTGTAGATACCCTACATAATTCATTATTATTTAGTTTCTGCATTTATTTTAAGTTTGGTTTCTCAGTCCCCTTACATGCTAATTAGCAAAGACAATAGAAAAACAATTGTTCCTGGGATCTGCAGATCCCGTTTGCATTAGATGGAATTTTAACTTACCAATTTTATTATCATCGCCAAGATGTTGAAACATTAAACATGGTAAGGAATCAACAATAATCATTGCTAAGTTTTGAATTAGCAGTGTTTTGTTTTTAATGTTCTTGAATAGATCTACTAAATCCTCCATAGTCCATATGTGGACTACTCTTATTTTGTACATTATTGAAGCCATATCCTGGAAAGTAAAAAGGATATTTATTTTTTCAACAAACTTAGTTAATGTCAAGGTAGTAACAATTAAAACTACCATTCAGTCTGTTATGTATGGACATACTTACCATACCTTTGAAACTATAAAATCAATTTCCGACTGTATTTAAGTGCATCACTTCAGAACGGCTGCACCTATGGCTAATTCTTTCTTTTTTTGTGTTTGTAATTGTCAGGACAAGGTTTGTGTGCAAGAAAAAAAGAAGTTTCATTTTCTTCATTAGTACACCTGTAGAAAGCCGGGGCATGCAGATAGTTTGTAATAGGAATAAATCAATACCTGATGGGAATATCTGTGTGCATACAACATTTTTTGAATTCTGACCGCTGAGAAATCTCCTTTAGTATCAACATATAGGACATTGCTGGCATCAACTTTGACACAGTTTATAGCTAATTGGAAGGACAATTGAGTCTTCCCTGACTCTGCAAGGCCACATATCTCTGTAATGTACCTCACTGGAATCCCACCATTTGTTATCTCATCTAATCTGAAATATAATTTAATTAAGAGTTTGTTAATAATTAGTTACTTCACTGTAATCTTCTGTAGACTTAACTGTAGTCTGCAGTTGCTTACGCCCTTCCATAAAGATTAGGTTTTCAGGGGCTCCAAGTAATGAAGTAAGGATTTTAGTCGATTCATACACTGCTCCTTTATACCTACGCTGCGGGGTGCGTGGTGACGAAGTCACGACATTGCGTGTATCGCGTTTTCTGTGTGTTGCACTAAGCGTATTTTCAATGCAAAGGGAGATACTTTCAAGCAACGCAAGCTAAGAACACGCACTCCCGCGCTACGCTGCGTAATGCGGTGCAGTGTGCGAATATTGCCTTAAAGCTATTTTAATGCCAAAAACAGCAATAGGTACCTTTCTATACCTGTACTAATCCGACTTCTTGTCTTAAAAACTTTTGCATATAAATCTAATCCATTTATTAGTGGTGCTGAATACTTCGTAAATATTTCATTTCTTATTGATAATATTTGAGGTAAGCTCAATTTAGTTAGCGCTGACAACTTTGAAACATCTTCTTGAAGAAAGTCTAAAATTGTTGTAATACGATTTTGAGCCAGAATTCGTAGCGAAATCTCGGAAAGATTGCCCAAATTCTGGGTCTTTAACTTTTGCATTTAAAACTAACTGAATTAAAACGAAAATTAAAAAACAAAATATTAGCAACTGCAAACAATAACTTTTCGGAGTTTTAAAATCGTGAAGGTGAACTTAATGAACTGATCAACTGACTGAATGAAAGACCTAGTGATTGAAGCAATAATTGTGAAGAAAACTATTGTCAAAAACCAGAGACCAAGAGAAAATAGAGATGTTACTACGGGGATCACGGGGTCAATAATTAGTGGGGTCAAAAGTCGACTGCAAGACTCGATCCTCGATCAATCATTTTAAATTTCAAAAATGGCCCACTAGCAACTGAATACAGAAATTAAAGATTTCTTATGCAAGCTTTTCTGCCATCTTTGATTATCTAAAATTCTAAATTATAAAACATCAAGCTTTGGAAATCAGTGAATTTCGTACTGTGTATTCGAATGGACCATAGACAAAAATATAAATAAAGGAGGCAGGCATCTCCTCTACCGACGCCCGCCATTTGTGTTTGCTGTCAAAAGCGTTGTAATGTCGTGGAGTCGTGAATAAATTGCTATAGTTGCGGCGTAATAACGTAGGATACTTTATTTAGTTAAGTGTTATTTTTATTTTCCACGATGTCTAATATATCGCTCGATAAAGAAACTTTTTATCGACGCATGAAGAAGCTGTACGCAGCATGGAAGGTCGGTAACTCTTCGGCTACTGATGTCACCGTTTTTAAGGGCCCGTTCTACAGTAATTGCATGTTTTACAGGCTGCTGCAGCAGATCCAAAGGGCGATGATGCCCTGGCGAAGGTCGATTGCCTGGTTTCATGCGTCGGAGTGGACGAAGACACGCTTTACAGCAAGTCAACAGCGCTACAGGTTTGCGCGAGTTTTATTAGTCTCCATGTGCTTAAAAACGGGATTATAACATGTCGTGCGACTTTTATGTATTGAATTTACAGTTCTTTCGATTCAAAGGACGTCTTTGTTTAGAGTTTAACTGTATATCTTGATATAAACAGCAATTTCAACAAAATATACTACCTTCAATTTATCAAATTGCAATTGCAATTCTAATTGTAAAATCCTTATTGGAAAAGTACTTGGGTGAAGTGAACTTGATACATCTGATTGTATAACTATACAATTTTGTTTTTATATCAGCTATAAGTCTCATATTGTATAGTTGCTTTGTTCATTAGTTGTGATCAAGAAAAGAAAACCTAGTTGTAGGATGTTTTGGGAATATACAAAAATATACAGATTCCTGGTGGATTAACTCATGTGCAAGAAGAATCATCACAATTTTTTAATCTACCTCCTGTTAACTTCATTTATTTCCTTTTATATTCAGTTTCATCAAATAAATTGTTGTTGTTTACAATATTACACTTTTAAAAATTGCTTTAGTTTATTTTATCTTGTTATGTAGTGCTTTGAACATTGTAATCCAAAGATAAATTGAAGTATTGATGTGTTTATGAAGGGTAACAATGCTAAACTTTGTGTATAATTATTCTGGGTGTCTGCATTCTATCTAATCCAAATGTATAGATAGATGACTTACTATAAAGTCTTAATTCAATATGCTTTTTATCAGTTTTCTTCAATTTTACCTTAATACATACCCAGAATAAAATTTACTGTCAAGTAATTATTCAATCATAATATGAAATTGTAAGTATATTGCATGATTTGGTTATAATATTGTGTAATAACAACAAAGATATTTATAAAATATATAGTGCTATAGTAAACCTGGCCTTTGAAACATCATCATATTTAGGGAACAGGTACAGACAGGTCTTATCCAATCCCTAAACACAGTTTAATGAATGTATTTTATGGCTTAAACCAAAATAAACAGCAAAATCAAATTTGAATGTAGATGATGAAAAGCCAGGCTTTGAAACATCATCATATTTAGGGAACAGGTACAGACAGGTCTTATCCAATCCCTAAACACAGTTTAATGAATGTATTTTATGGCTTAAACCAAAATAAACAGCAAAATCAAATTTGAATGTAGATGTCTTAGAAGAACTCAAAATTTTATTGATTAACCGCACCCTTAGTTGCCTTTGTACTTAAAAACTAAATGGAGAATATGACATGGATCACAGATTACAGTACTGTTTTACAGTAATATCCAGTCTTTTTAGCCAGTTTGAAGTTGGCTACAAATGGCTGCGTATTAGTAAATTTCATACTAAAACAGTAGCACGCCATGCCATGCGCTGTGGAAAGCCTAGGTTCAGCCCGGCCAAAAAGTTTGGAGAGTACTGTACTTTTGTTTCCTATTATTATTACATTTTATCTAGCCATTATGGTCCAGCTGGTGAGAAAAGTCCTTCTGGATACTCTTTCACATTTATTATAATACTTTATTGTAAACCACAAAACTCATAATGGAGGAGTGTACAATGGGCAGTCTTATTGCACTAGGCAATCTCTTACACACAACCTTTATATATATGTTTTTGTATCCAGACTTGGCTGTTTGGTTATGAGCTGCCCGACACAATAACAGTCCTCACAGAAAACAGCATGTGTTTTCTTGCAAGCAAAAAGAAGATTGAATTTTTAAGACAAATAGAAAACGGTAAAGAAGAAACAGAACTGCCACCAGTGAAATTACTTGTTAGAGATAGAGTAAGTATAAATCCAATTCCTATAAAGCCAATTCTCTCTAAATATAATTAGTTAGCAGTTATATTTATTTCTCATGTAATGATAAGTAGATCATTGCCTGAGTTCTGCAGGGCAAATGGAACAACTCCATGATAGAGTACGACACATTTCCTTTAAATGTTTTCTGTATTGCGTAAATAATTTAGAAAGTTGAAACTGAGTTGAATTTACATATCCTTTCCACGACCTATTATCCGACCTACCTATTATTTCGAGTGTATTACGCAATACGAGTCGTTATTTTAAAGGTTTTGTCACCCTTACCTATACATATTCTTTGTCGAATTCACTGACCCGATGAAGCATAATGAAGACATATGCATGGCAATGTTAATACACACGCTGCCATAATTTACATTTTTCATACACGTTTAGGATTCATTCAAATTCCCTCCCTCCACTCCATGGCGTTAATCTGGCGCAAATGAGTGTTAAATAATAACACTCATTAAAATAAATAAATTTAGAATTATCATGTTGATTGATTGAAGACTAGTTAGTACAGAAATGATTTATTGTAAAAATTTATTCTGCCTGGTCTGTTAGGAAAATCTATTTTAATCCCTCTCTACATAATTGATTACTGTGTAAATAACGGGCGTGTCTGTTATGCGCATGTCTGGACAGAAATGTTTGGCTTACAAGTTCTCTGATTCTGAAGAAACAAAAAACAAAACATGATGAGGAAAACAAATGTAATCGGAATTATTTTAGGACATTGTACGACTGAACGTATTTGAATATTAAGTTAACAGTACACTAAATGTAAGGCTTACCCCCAGTTTCCCAGCTCAAAATTATCGCTGAATTAATGTGACAAATTGTTAAGCACGCGCTATCTGCTGTGATTCGTTGAATTAATTTTCAACAGCCAATCACAGCAGATAACGCGTGCTTAAAAATTTGTCACTATAATTCTGCGATAATTTTGAGCTGGGAAACAGGGTTAGCACGCACTGCGGTTTTTATTCGCGCGGTTTTTTTTTGCGCTGGTTATAATACCGCAAGAAATCCGTTTTTTGACACAGAATACACCGCACCGCGGCGTGGATTATATTCGCGCGAATATTTTGAACTCTATGAACAGGCAGAATGAGACAAAAACCAAGCGGTATTTTATCCGCAGTGCGTGTTAGTTACTCGATTCAGTACGCGGATAAAAATTCGCGTGAATAAAATCCTCGGGGCTAAAAATCGCAATGCGTGCTAAGCCTAAATTTTCATGTTCAATCTGTTTTCAGAATGATAAAGATAAAGAAAATTTCAACAAATTAGTACAAGAGATTAAAAAATCAAAATCTGGCAAGACACTCGGCGTTTTCGTGAAAGATAACTATCCCGGTGAATTCTGTGAAAGTTGGAAAGCAGTAATGAAAGGTGAAAAATTCGAAAATGTAGATATAAGTTCAGCTATTGCACACCTTATGGCACCAAAAGAAGATTCGGAAATCATAACTGTGAAGAAAGCGTGTATGGTCACAGTTGACGTGTTCACGAAATATTTGAAAGATCAGATTATGGAAATTATTGATTCAGATAAGGTGAGTTTCCTCATATATCTTTTGAAACTACTGCACCTATTTTTAATTCTTACTTAGGGCTGTGCTAAGGATTAACTTCTCCTTTACAGAAAGTAAAACACACGAAGCTTGCAGAGGGTGTCGAAGCAGCGATATCGGACAAGAAATACGTCACTGGTGTAGACACAAGCCAAGTCGACATGTGCTACCCTCCCATTATCCAATCAGGAGGGAATTACAGTCTTAAATTCAGCGCCGTATCCGACAAGAACCACTTACATTTCGGCGCCATTGTCTGTTCATTAGGCGCTCGATATAAATCGTACTGCTCAAACATAGTTCGGACATTGCTCGTGAATCCTACAGATGACATTCAGAGCAATTATAATTTCCTCTTGAATATAGAAGAGGAGGTTATGAAGAAACTGGTTGCTGGCGCTAAGCTTTCGACTGTATATGAAGCGGGATTGGAGTTGGCGAAAAAAGAGAAGCCAGATTTAGTTGACAATCTTACTAAGTCTTTTGGGTAAGATTCTCATTTTTAATCAAGAACGAATAGAGTTCTTCTAAAGGATATAATTATTATAGATTTACATATTGTATGTTGTTTACAGATTTGCAATGGGAATAGAATTCCGTGAAAGTTCAATTATAATAGGCCCCAAAACTTCAACTGTGGCTAGGAAAGGAATGGTCTTTAACATTAACATCGGCTTGTCAGGCTTGACGAATAGCGCCGCTACGGAAAAGGAAGGCAAGGTATGGTGAATCATAACATTTTTCTAATTCAGCTTACTACAGTATTTTAAAACTTCACAAAATTCAAAATTTACCACGAGTTTGTCACAGAAAAGTTCAAAATGTTTTACAACCATGTTTTGGCAATTCAGTATTTTCAAAAATGCCGCGCGAAAACAGCGAGTATTTCCATCCTATTTTATTTAGGGTTAATTTTGTCAATCTAGTTCAGTTTCATTACTGCGAAAATTACTTCAAATTCATAACTGATAACTGTGAAGATAGCTTCTATTTCGTCACTGCGAAAATCTGTTTTAGCTTAAAAATTGCGATAATCGCTTCTATCTCAGTAGTTTTAGTCGTGAACACAATTTTCCGAACACAGAATAGTATTTTTATGCCATTTTCAGACATACGCCCTCTTCATCGGCGACACAGTATTAGTGAACGAAGAACAGCCGGCATCCCTCCTTACACAATCGAAAAAGAAAATCAAGAACGTGGGTATCTTCTTAAAGGACGACGACGAGGAAGAAGAAGAAGAAAAGGAGAACAAGACTGAAATACTTGGTGAGTCATTGTGATTGACAAGGGAGTTTGGACTTTAATTGAGTGAGAAGATTGATAACTGTATGTTGTGTTGAAACTATGATGTGGCTCAAAAGAATTTAAGCACTATTTTGTTGGATGGAAGGTTGAAAGTTGTGAGCATTTGGTTGTTTAGTAATATTTCTGCAATTGTGATTGACAAATGAGTTTCAACTGGAAAGGATGTTTTCAAGTACTTGAGTAAAGATTTGAATGTTTTTAGAGTTTTTCGAATGTTTTTGATGACTTAACGGAGTTTAAGCTTTTTAAAAACGTTGCGAGCCACACGACTTCATTACTCTGCATGTTATTTGAAGGTAAATAAAAATATTGATACAAAACTCAATATTTTCTGCGAGAGTGTGTTATATGCATCATCTTACTTTTCTAATATATTGCTTCATTTAAGGGTATGTTACTGAAGAATGGCAGATTATTATTTGATTGATTTTGCACTTGAATTTTCTACCTGTATAATATTGTAAAAGCTTTCAGTATCTATACCTAGATGCTAAACTAACTACAAACAACTTGAGGAACTGGATTTTTTTATACTTACACCTATTTTTGTTTCATTACATGCTATCGGAAATATAGAGAATGGAGGTGAGTTTCTACTTTTTGACTAAACTAGTATTTTTTATGATTTTAAGTTCTGCATGGGATGATAATGCTATGTACGGATTTGGTCAATGAAGGCTCAAAAACATTTGATTTCCAACATAACAATCATCAAATAAAACATTTATCCATAGCTTTACAAACCTGCAATAATTGTCACTGACCCATTTAATGACATTTGATCCATTCTGTACATACGTCAAATCAGAGGCATTTATACATAAATATTTTTTTACAAAGGACAGCCACACACCAACTTGTTTTCTAAAACACAAAATTATTTCAGGCAGAGGCAAAAGAACCGCAGTGATCGAATCAAAGCTTCGTACGGAGCATTCTTCAGAGGAGAAGCGTAAGGAACATCAAAGGGAACTGGCTATCACTCTGAACGAAAAGGCTAAGGAGAGGTTAGCCAAACAATCAAATGGCAAGGAAGGAGAAAAGTTGAGGAAAAGCACCATTTCTTATAAGAGTACCAGTCAGATGCCAAGGGAAAATGAAGTCAAAGAGCTCAAGTTATATGTTGGTGAGTTTTTTGAATGGATTGTCATCATCTTCCTGCCCTTGTCCCGTGTTACTTGTGGTCGGCGCGACAAATATTCTTCTTCCATACCGTCCTGCCAACCGTCACGCTATCACTGGCTCCAAAAACGTACGCTAATTATAGCGTACCGTGCGCACCGGATGGTTACCTTTTATATTATAAGGGCCCTGTTTCACAATAAATAAAGGCAGTATTTACCAGGTATATTAAGAACCGCCTCCTTTTTGAAGTCAGTTAAAAAATTAAATAAGCTGCTAGCCAGAACTTAGGGTGAATCTCGTGAATCATTGATATGACACGACCATTGAAACTTCACATTATTATTATCTGTGCAATGTGAACCTCTTGTATCTTTATGATTTTCGATTGTGTTCTTTGCAGGAGATACCAAATAAATAAATAATTATCGCCATATTTGTTTCCAGATCGCAAATATGAAACAGTAATATTGCCGATATTCGGCGTACCGGTTCCATTCCATATATCGACGATAAAGAATATCTCGCAGTCCGTGGAGGGTGATTACACCTACCTTAGGATAAATTTCTTCCACCCTGGAGCAACTATGGGCAGGAATGAAGGAGGGAACTACTCACAACCGGATGCTACGTTTGTTAAAGAAGTGTAAGAATTTAATTGAAATAATTTACTGAAGTTTGAAACTCATGTTGTTTATTTTTTTGAGGCAAGAAATCTTTTTGCAAATAATTTTGTATCCTGACTAAACTACACTTTTATATAATTACAGGACATACAGAAGTACAAACACAAAGGAGCCGGGCGAGATATCCCCTCCATCTTCAAACCTGAACACTGGCTTTAGACTTATCAAAGAAGTACAGAAGAAGTTCAAAACAAGAGAGGCAGAAGAGAGAGAAAAGGAGGACCTGGTCAAACAGGACACTTTAGTTCTCTCACAGAGTAAAGGCAATCCGAAACTTAAAGACTTGTACATAAGACCTAATATCGTAACAAAGAGAATGAGCGGGTCTCTAGAAGCACATACAAATGGATTCAGATTCACTTCAGTTAGAGGGGATAAAGTGGATATTTTGTACAATAATATTAAGAATGCATTCTTCCAGCCGTGCGATGGAGAAATGATTATACTGTTACATTTCCATTTGAAGCATGCTATTATGTTTGGTAAGTTGTACTATAAAATGCATATTTTTGTAAATTACCACGGCTTTCGTCGACGTGTGTCACTTGATACAATCTGCCAATCTTGCGCATCGTAAACCGTAAACTGAAAAATGCTATAATATGTGAACTTATTTCCTTGGCATATAGACTAAAAGTTATGATTAATGACAGTTATGGTTTTGTGTGCTGTAACATCTACCGACATAACTATACAGTACAACTATTTTCTTAATGACCCGCGGCAATCATTTTAAAAATAAATTACATTATGTTAAAAGAGTGTTAACAAGTCTATATACTTCCAAGTTGATTGTGAGCGTCCGGTCTGCACCAAGTGTAAAGGGCAACTGATAGAAATCCGACGACTAACGAAACACGAAGTTTGCCGACGGACATTAAGAAAATATTTGTACTTTACAATATTTATCTTATCTTTTCTTTAGCCAGTCTATTTTCAATAAACTCTGAATTTCAGGTAAAAAGAAACATGTCGACGTCCAATTCTACACCGAGGTGGGTGAGATTACTACCGACTTGGGCAAGCACCAGCACATGCACGACAGAGATGACTTAGCGGCTGAGCAGAGTGAGAGGGAACTCAGACACAAGTTGAAGGTTGCCTTCAAGAGCTTCTGCGAAAGAGTCGAGAACATGACCAAGCAGGAGATCGAGTTTGATACGCCTTTCAGGTTAGTTGTAAAAAATAACCTAAAATTATTGATTTCGGATCAGACCATGACTAAACGCCGACAGACATTACGCCGACAGACTGAACACCGACAGACTTGGGGCACTCCGACTTGGACAGGTTAGGTTAGAAGGGGATGGCGGGGTCCAGTGAGCGAGCAAAGCGAGCGAACAGACCCCGCCATCCCCTTCGTGGTTATTTTTTTTATGACCATTAAGCCCTCCGACTAAGCTCCGACTTTGATTGTCGGTGTTCAGTCTGTCGGCGTAATGTCTGTCGGCGTTTAGTCGTACACTCATTTCGGATACGAATAGTAAAGTTGCACGAGTTTTTTACCAATACGAAGTGTATCTTCAGAGTCAGCGCACAGAAAATCGCTCAATGTGACGCCAGTCCAATTGATAATCAAATCTCGCCACGTGATTAATGTAGCCTCCACCCGAACAAACAAAGAACGAAGCATTATTTCATTGTAACGTTCCGTTACATTAAGGCTTATGATTAAGGGCCCCATTAGAGCCGGAAACTAGTTGAAAAATATCGATATGATCTAGTGAATAAGATCTGACCAGCCCCATACATACCATGAATTGTCAAAACTATAATGGTTTGACTGTGAGACAGATGTATACAAGTCATATACGTTCCTTACGCACACTCGAAATAACCTTGCTCTAAGAGGTGATGGTCACCCCCTGACCTGAAGATCTCACAAAAAAAGAAATTATAAAGGTTATTATAAAGATGTTGTAGCTAGGGTTACCAGCTATTTTTGCAGGATTCAAATAGGAGATATGAATGATATTTAACTACATTGATGACAGATGTGACTATTGATATAAGTGTTGACAAATTTTTATTTACCTTCACAGAGAGTTAGGCTTCCCTGGAGCCCCATTCCGCAGCACAGTTCTCCTCCAACCGACCTCCGGCGCACTCGTCAACCTGACGGAATGGCCGCCGTTCGTCATAGCCCTAGAAGACGTCGAGTTAGTCCACTTCGAGCGAGTACAGTTCCATCTCAAGAACTTCGATATGGTGTTCGTTTTCAAGGATTATGCTAAGAAGGTAGCGATGGTGAACGCTGTACCTATGAACATGCTGGATCATGTGAAGGAGTGGCTTAAGTGAGTATGATTAGAAATTATTAAGTATAATGAAATCATAAGCGCGTCTTGTGACTTTTATAACATTGCCATAAGGTTTATATTTGTACAAGCAAGCTCTTGAAATGCAACCACATAATTTGTATTTAGGAAAATATTTTCATTTCTCTTTTTTGAATTATTCCATCCTTGTGTCCAATGTTCTATTGGGAAGGTTTTAGTAACATGACTCTTGTCAACAACATAAATATGAAATAATGCTACTATGGTTTAGCAAAAAAAAACTTATTTATAACAAGCTTTGTAATACTTTACTCCCTATTTCTCAATGTTTGTCTACTCCTAGTTTTGACATTTTAAAACCTTTTTATTATTCATAGAACCGAAAGAAAAGATTGACAAGTAAATTCTAATGATAAACTATTCTCCCCAGCTCTTGCGACATCCGTTACTCTGAAGGTATTCAATCCTTGAACTGGACGAAGGTCATGAAGACGATTACGGACGACATCGAGGGCTTCTTCGACAACGGCGGCTGGTCGTTCTTAGATCCTGAGTCTGACGAAGAGAATGCTGCCAATGTTAGTACCGTATCTATAATATTTTAACTAGTGCTAAAAGTTGTGAACAAAAAACTTTTAGGCTTTGGACATGTAAAGTGACAAACATTTTTCATCGGAAAATGCATATTTCACTTCCTCTGATTTTTAAGAAGAAAAACGCTGATATGAATTAGAAAATACAGCAAAGTCAGTATTTAAGTTCTATTTAACTGACCGGCTATCTTTTTACTATGTCAGTAGTCATTCTTGTGTAACTCGTACTATACCGATAAAAGGAGAAATAATTGTGTTAGATGTGCGCAGCGACACTTGAAATTAGTTACCGACCGACTTTTTACGACTGAAACCAAAACCGAATTTCGGCAAAAGCCTCAGTTTCGGCCGAAACCGGATTTACAAGAATCATGTTTTGAGGGAAAAATAGAGAAAACGTTATTATAATATTCGCAAAAAAATATGGCTTGGATGGAATTTAACGCGCCGAGTATGACCGATCACAGCGCGTGAACTCCCGAATGCAGTTTCGGTTCCGGTTTCGGTTGTTTCTAGAAACTAAAACGAAACTTGTTTTTTTGTCGAAATTCGACCGAAACCGAACTTTCGGTCGGACACTACTTGAAATACTAAAGCCTTACTGCTACGAAATAAAGGCGCTATTAATGTCAAATTGTTTAGATGTGTAGTCGTGCAGTAGCACTTCAATAACATGCAAACGTATTTCAAATGATAATATTCTGTTAAAGGATGAATCGTCGGAGGAGGAAGATGACGCGTACGAGCCCACAGACGTGGAGAGTGAGGAGGATTCCGAAGGCTCCGAGTACGATTCTGAGGCTTCCGACGAGTCCGACGTCTCTGGTGACAGTGATGGTAAGATACCTGTATTTGTTTACTTGCGTAAAACATAACATATCATCACGCCTGTCCCTGAAAGGTTGGGCACAGTTGCACCTGTAGTGTAGCACTGGGTCCCGACGCTTAGAAAGAAAATTTGGTTCAAATAAATTTTACTACACTAGCGCGATATGCATCGATTTATTGTTGAATTTTGTCTAAAATTTTCACTTCCTAGAATTGATCATAAAATTTGTATGTTCCTGCTTAATCAACCCTCCAAAGCACACAATTTTGAAATATTGGGCCCTTGTTTCACATTTCAAAGATTATTTGAACGGATCATTTAAAATCCATACCAATAGAGGGCGCGGTTTTAAATTTCTGAGGCATTTTTTCATTTGTTAGCATCGAGTTTGGTACAATGAAAGTAAACACGAGCAAAAAAGTACTATAAAACAAATCATCACTGTATTTAAAGAAAAAAATATTCACGAACCGAATAATCCCTTTTATTTAGAAGTCACTGCAAGCACCATTTATCGCTTGGGATGAAACCGACCGTGTTCGATGTACTTGTAGTGAAATAATGCTAGTTACGTCGGCACGAATTCTGTGTATGGGATGAGGCATCTGTTTACTAGTATTATATTATCTGTGCCTATAGAAACACCCATATTTGGCCATTCTTTACTTGCAATGCTATTAAATTTTGTTACACAGTAGAGCTACTAGCAGTACCCGGGCGTTAATAGGACACATCGGACTTTAGATAGGCTGCACACTCTCCAATGCCAATCGGTTTCTAAAATTCCATGTGCATTGCACAGCAGAGGACTGTATGCTCTAAAGATGGTGTACTAAACTACCTCTAAGATGGTGTGCGTAATGCGGCTAATTTTGGAAGTCATAAAAAAAGTTTGGCATTGTCAGCTATTATGAGACTATCAATTAAGTGATACTAAAGGGAGTGTGTTGAACTTCCTTACAGAGTATTTTTGGAATATAAATTTTCTTTTCCAGATGCTGAAGATGAAGAATCCGGCAAGGACTGGTCAGATCTTGAGCGGGAAGCTGCCGAGGAAGACAAAAAGGAGCGCATATACGATCGAGGTGGAGAAACAGACTTCGATCGCAAGCGTAAAGGCGGTCGCGGACGCTTCGAAGATGAAGGGCACGGAAAGAAGGGCAAGCACGACAAGAGCTCCAGTAATCATAAGAGCTCTAGCAACCACAAAAGCTCCAGCTCCAATCATAAGAGCTCGAATCACAAGAGTCCGTCTAAACATAGTAACAGCAGGTTGGTTTCTAATTGTGATTTAAAATAATGTCGCCACACATTAGGAAAGTCTTTTACATGACAAGTAAACGGTGTCCATGGTCATCCAAAACGTATTTACGGAGTTCGTGCATTGAGTTCACAGCTATAATGTTTTATATATTTATTTATTTATTCGAAATTATGTAAATAACACCTTAACAGCTATAACGCCAATGCGATGTTACTACCACACAGATATTAGTACTAACAGAAATACAATTAAAATACCACGGCATTAATAATAATTAATGGCACGTAACTTGGCAAGATTCGTTAGATGCGAGTCGTTTATTAGGTTTCTTTGGTTACCAAACGGGACGCGGGGAACGTTTAGCACCATTCCGATCGCGCGATTGTATGGTCAGTTGACACAAGGATCGACTGACCAATCGCGTCGCGTCCACGTTCCGTTCGCTATACACCCTGAAATTTAATTGGTTGTTTTCCCGCGGCAGAACGACTTGCCTTAAGGAGTACTTTCGAGGTATAGAGTTAAAGTAAATAAATAACGATGTTTCTGTTTTAAAATAATTAAAAAAATATTCATCAACTCGAAAAAGTGAGTAACAATAGTAACTCTGGACGTAACTTGTAGGTACTAGGGACTACTCGTGTCACCACCTACAAAGAAAACCGATGCACAAAATAATGTCAAACCAAAATAAACTCTCGCACGTGGTGATACGGCATAAAAGTTTGCACGCAAAACAAACGAGCGAGCCACAAGCCGACAAAGCAAAGACCGATTTATTAAATGTTTAAAGTAAAATAAGCTCTCGCGTGTAATTATACGGCATAATCTAGCCCGCGCGTAACATGATCAAACGGAGCCGCCTTCGAACCTAATCCTTTCGACGGTGACCTAGCACCCGGGTCAACGGCCTGCTGTCGTTCGGCCGTAGATATCGGGAGGTATACTATTGGTTCGTGATCGCTTTCGAGTTTAGTTTTTCACAATGTTAAATATGCCAGTTTTTGTTTCTAATATTTTATATAACTACGAAACGATTGTATTACATAGACAAAACCATTTCGCTGCGGGAAAACAACCATTTAAATTTCACGGTGTATATGGTGGTTAGTCAGTTCGCGCACTATGCGTGAACTGACCCAGTAGGGGTACCTACTACGCCAAAACCTTGCCAAGTTACTTGTTGGATACTATACCATTTATTTATTGCAGTACTATCGTAATCTACTTGTAGTCTAAGATTTCTCGCAATTTGTGCTACAACTCAGTTCTCCACCTTCCGGATCTTTTGGGCCGGCGCGGATTTTTTCGTGGACAAATGATTTTCGATCTTATTGCAGTGAAATTAGCGCTGAAATTCTTTTGCATATGCGTTTTGTTTTGCGTATGTCGTGTTATTACGCGAGACGTTTCAACCTATTCATGTTAAAACTATTCAGCGCTTGTCCACGAAAAAATATTTGCCACGCCGTGCCGTGCCATGCTGTCATTGAGCCGGCCCTTTCTAGTAGCTGCCGCGCCGTTTTACCGATGTTCGTTGTAATTAGGGGGCGCTCCAAGCTTCGGCTTTAAAACATTTATAGTTTTTATTATTTTCCATGCGTTTTCTAACCTATAAACTTTTCTCCACAGCCCCTCAAAGAACCGCGACAAGCACCACAAGTCGTCGCACCACGAGCGCGACCGCGGCAAGAGCGACAGCAAGTCCCACAACAAGTCTAACGATAAGAAGCACTCCAGTGACAAGTCACACAAGCGTTCCCGCGACGATAGCCGGGAGCATGACCGTCATCCTAAGAAAGCTAAGTGAGTAGACTAGATTTTCTCGTTTTGTTGTGCTGTGCTGCCCAGTAAAATGGGCGGGTCTCCTTCCCGAGGATGTGGGAGGGATAATAGGGCAATACTAGAGAAATTAAATCAGTAAGGTACAACTTTAGCTATAGCTTAGCAAATTCGTACGTGATACTCCCATGGTCCGCGCGGATGGCGACGTTAACGTCAACTCGACACGACGACATCCCGTCAGGCGACACCAGTCCCGCGCGCACGTGCCACCTTACGCCGCTGCCTTACGTGTCCCGCGTCCGCAGACCATGGTAGTGTGGATAGTTATTACTTTTCAGTTTAGTTGCACATTTGTTGGCTAAACTTTCTTGTCGAACAGTAGTTTTATTTTCAACCGACTTTAAAAAGGAGGAGGTTCTCAATTCGACTGTATGTTTGTTACGCGATTACTCCACCAATTATGAACGGATTTTGATGATTCTTTATTTATTTAAAAGCTGGTTCTTATGTGATCCCATTTAAATTTAATCAAGATCGTGACGAGTAGTTTTTAAGTTTTCCTTACT
This sequence comes from Orthosia gracilis, assembly GCA_947562075.1. Classification (NCBI taxonomy): domain Eukaryota; kingdom Metazoa; phylum Arthropoda; class Insecta; order Lepidoptera; family Noctuidae; genus Orthosia; species Orthosia gracilis. Next base: position 19,991,821 of record OX387274.1, read on the forward strand.
AATGCGTATTTTCATGGTAATATAAGGTACCAAAACTAAAAAGAGAAAATAAAACATTTTTAACAATAAAACACTACAAAGTGAAAAAAACCTTTTTTCGGACGAGACACCGAGTTTCGAAAATAAAGTTATTTTTCGCTTTGTAGTGTCTTGTTTTGGAACTTGGTTTAATTTTTATGTTAAGATTTTTCAGGTATATTTAAACAGAGTGTGTGTGTAATACTAATACGTATTTATTTTGTTTCAGGAAATAAACTGCTGAGAACTTATGATTTTCGTTAGGAGCAAACATGGGTTTCTGTTGCCACATGGCTTGTTACAATTGATACTGTGTTCTCACACCCAATGTCCGTCTGTCTTGTTCAAAATCAGGTCTGAATGTTTGTATGTATGTAGTTTATTTCTGATTTCAATGACATTGTAATAAATTAATAAGACGATTAAATAAAAGTAAGGATTTATTATTTGCTGATTTCATTTATTCCCGAGTCATGGACTAATTCATAAATCGACCGATTCTATTCAAATTACAATGGTAGTGTTACCATAGAACAAAATAGCTTAATTTTACTATTGTAGTAATTTCGAGACTATTTTAGAACATAATTTAAATAATAAGCACACTAAAATAAGCTGGCACATGTCAAAGTGTCTTAGTACTGTGACCTAATAACACAATTTCCTGAGGTTAGATCGTTATTACTAACTTACGAACATCTAAGTGAATCACATAATTACAATGTACATTATTTACATAAGTACTACATCTACTTCCTTGTAGATTAAATTAGCTTGGAACACTGATCGGCAACAAGCGTATGTATCGCACAGATAACTTACCAAACATAAGTTTCATATAACTTTCTTTTTTTTTACATCAACGATGCGACCAGTACGACGAAACTAACAAACACGCGAATTGTACGACTCTTGCCGATTGGTTTTGTGTTGCCGCCTAATTGACATTCAATAAATAAATATTTACTTAAACTATAGGTAACAAATACACGATAGTGACGTCCTACAATTCATTTTGATTATATGATACGTGCGGCTCGGTCATTATCGATCAGTGGTTCCACTTCTATTCATCGTCAGACTCTTGCGCAGCCACGACAGGTCGACGAGGCAACACTGATATCCTTGAGTCGGGAATCTTCATATCCTGTACCTTTGGAGTCTCTTGCTCCTGCGTCCCGCTTTTATACCAATACTTCTTATTGACTAGCATCAAAATCATGAGTGCTGGCAGGTGTACTAGTGAAAACCTGAAGAGTTTCCTTGAACTGTTACTGTCTGATTTCTGGTGGAATTGCCAAGCTGACAACAAAAGAAAATAAAATAAGTGTGTTTTAGCCATTATCACAGCTTTTCTGTAAGATTAGATGTCTTTACAGACTTATTATTATATGACTTGCATAATTTACGAGAAAAATTTATAAAGATGCACCCAGCACCAATATTTTTATATAAACATTAATAAAAAATCATCTTACCTAAGTACATAAAATAAACATTTAAGGGTAAGGATTCTAGGGCGAACCACATGTTGGTCACTTCTAAATAAGATGAGGCGATACACGTTCCGATGATCACTCCCGTATGCCTGAGGGCTACCCTTCTGCATAGCGCTGAAAATAATGAGAAAGAATGAAAAAACAGAAGTTAAAAGTAGTTGTATCTCAATATTGTCAATATATATGTAGCTGCATCAAATTGATGATGCGTTCTTGTCACATAATTTAATTTGGAATTATTAACGTGAAATACAAAATTTGTTATGAAAAACGGCCCTACTATTATGATAATAGCTTTTATAACAATGAATTAAGGCTCAAATTGGAATACCTCACCCATTTTCATAAAAAGCTAAACTGTACTTGAAAAAAGCCTGACTAGTCTAGCACAACGTACTGGTAGGAGTAGAAAGCTATAGAAGAGATCTTTGCCCAGCAGTGGGACTACACATCATAATTTCAGCCGAAACACGTCCATTAATGGACATCGGCCTCCCCTATAAGCTGAATGAAAAAAAAATCTTAGAACTGAAGAGTCAGATTACCAGGATCAGTGACCGCCATCATTCTGTAGCCGGCCCTCGTGTAATCAGGCCGGAGATTCCACGACAGCGCGTTGAAGTGCGGGAACTGCCACGAGTACAGGATCACGCTGAGCACGATGGCGCCCGGGTCTAGTACACCCGCGCACCCCGCCCAACCCATTAGAGGGGGTATGGCACCCACTGGGAAATAACACATGGAAATGAAGAAAATGGAATACAGGTCCGCGATAAAGTTTCTGACAAGTCAGTTCTGTTTGCACAAAAAAAAATACACTAAAGCATAAAGTTGATACTACAGAAATAACATCAATTTGAAACAATAGTATGTAATCATGTGACTTTCAGAGAGTAGTGATGTGTAAATTCTAAAGGAGAATATAGTAATAGTAATAGTAATAGTAATAGTAAATTTATTTCATAAAAAAGGAGATTGTAGTACATGAGGCATACACAAAGTTATACATATAAGTTTTTACAATTTCAATCACAATCTGGTGGGTGGAGTTCTGCTTTCCTAGCTAGGTTATAGAATAACCTGTATTAAGGAAAAACAGTCCCTGTCCCTTACAAAAAGTTACAATAAACTAGTACAAAGGTAATTTACTACAATAATGTTTATAATTGAATACGTGCGAGTGTGTGAGTGTGTGTGTGATTGTTTGTATTTGTGTAAGTGGTATGTGTGAGTGTACGAGTGTGTGTGATGGAGTGAGAGAGTGTGTGTGTTTGTTTTGTTTGAAATCGTGTATGGTAATATTAGATCTGTCACTGTTACTGTAACTTAACGAGATAATTTTCTGTTTCAACATAGCTTTTATTTTGAAGAAATGAACGTAGAACCTTTTTGCACTTAAAGTTAGATAATCCGTAGATCAAGCAGATTTTGTTAAATTTATTGTACAGAGTCGGGCCCAAGTAATTACAAAATTTACTTGCAAATGATGTGCGAACCTGTGGAACAGTACAAATTAAGTCTTTCCTACGCTTTGTTACCAATTTGTAAGGGGTTTTGCGGTGCTGTAGGAGAACTGTTTGAAGGATGAAGTGTTGTCGAACGTTAAGAACATTACATATACTATACAATAGATCAGTAGGAAACATGATAGGTCTCGAAGTAGCTACTTTCAGTATCGCTCTGTGTGCGATCTCGAGTGGGTTTAGTATAGTTTTTGCAGCACCACCCCAGCATGTGATACAATATGTAACAATAGATAAGCATAGGGAAAAATAAACTACACGTATAATATTTGGGTTCGCTATACTTCGGAGGGTTTTAAATATATAAATTAACTTGCGGACTCTACTAGTTAGTTGGTTAATTTGAGTTTTAAAATTAAGATTTTTGTCAATATATACTCCTAAGTATTTTATATGATCGACTACATTTAAGGATGGACAGAGGCAAGAGGCATTTCCTTGTAGACACCTGTATTTGTGCGCTTTAATAGATACAGGAAATCTTGGCTGGGTGGCGGGACTTATTGAATAGGTAATAAAGTTAGTTTTGGAGGTGTTGAGTGATAGTGAGTGAGAATAGAGCCAATTTAGGGCTTTGCTGAAACCAGCCTGTGCAATATGCTCAAGTTCCGACCAGGAGTCAGCAACAAAGGTAATGGCAGTGTCATCTGCAAAGGTTACTATGTTAGCGTTTGCGATGTTCAGCTTGCATAGTTCGTTTATAAAAACCAGAAAAAGCGTCGGACCCAATATGCTTCCTTGGGGTACTCCGTAATATATAGGAAGCTCTTCGCTTTCATTTTCTCATATAATGTGTTATTGAAAAATGTCCTGTAATATTTAAACTAATAACTATTTTCAGTAATATGCTGGCCCGCAGGTTCGCACGTTGTTCGAATGGCGTGAAAATAATTCTTTTCCGAGCATATTGCACGTCCATGTACACCTGCAGCCTGTGGGTGTGTGGGCTAATTACACGCAGAAAAGCTACAACACCCTTCGCATTCAATTTAACTATGCTTTCAGAGCGGTTTTGAGTCTGCCTCGCTACTGCAGCGGTTCAGGTAGTTTTCATGCGCCTATGCAGAAACACTGCGCGTCTCTTGTGAGCCAAGTGTGGGGCAGCTCCAATACCTTTCTGAGTATGATAGCAAATAGGTTGGACTGTCAACACAAGTTACATATAGTATCGCACGTAAGAGACTACTGTAATTAATATGATTATGATTGAATATGAATTTATTTGATGTGTTGATATTGTATTTATTTGTTTGTATTTATCAATGTGTGATCTTGTATTTATTAATGAATAAGTACCTGGGCGACCGAGCTCTACTCGGGTGAAAATAGAGAAAATGACGTTTTCTAAAAATGAAACCTAGCTAGATCGATTTATCGCCCCCGAAACCCCCTGCATACTAAATTTCATGAAAATCGTTGGAGCCGTTTCCGAGATTCAGATTACACATATACAAGAATTGCTTGTTTAAAGGTATTAAATATATACTATTAGATTAAATTCAATTTAAAGATATTTTCTGATATGGATTATAACCTGAAATAAATGAATTTTAATTTTCAAGTAACAATGCACACTTTCAAACTTTATGTTACGAGAAAAAATTAAAGATTGAGCCATAAAGGGATACCTCTTTTGTATTATAGGAAGTAATAAGTGAGCTGCCTCTCCTTTCCATTTGCTTGAACTACAAATTATTTACAATCAACATTGTTGATGGTTGACCACTTTTCAGCCTTCTGTCTTTAGTTATAAGGTTGAAAAAGATCAACTGCAAATATTTCTGACTATACCATACCATTTTACAAATCAGTCCAAAAACAAAACCAAACTCCAATATTATTTTACCAATTTAAAAATAAAGTTATTAAACAAAGCTTACCTACAGACCCCAGCCAGGTATTATATATAGACATCCTCTTCATGGGCGTATAGACGGACGTGTAAAGTACTAGGTTGACGGCACCCAGGGCTGCTGTCAGAGGATTCACGCCAAAGTACAGCAAGCCCAAGCCTGTGGTACCTGTGAGGGCTGCGAAACCTACGGCGTGGATTGGCCTGGGGAAAAATAAGAGGTATGAGGATAGCGTGTAGTGTTTACAGTCAACATGTCGTGGTGACCCAGTGGATAAGACCTCGCCTCTCGTGCTTGAGGCCGTGCGTTCAAATCCGGGCAAGTACCAATGTGAGTTTTTCAAATTCATAATTATGTATTTTCTAAGTTTATCTTGGACATCACACGCAACGGTGTAGGAAAACATCGTGAGGAAACCTGGGCTTATATAGTTAATGTATGTCTGAAATAGCCAAGTCACAGGCCTGTTGTGGGGTTCCCAGAGGGGCGCGGCTTATTTAACTCTGACACCAGTATTTTTTTATTTGTTATAGGCTCGCGCTTGCTTACCTAGTAGCTGAGTTGTGGATGTCAGAAAAGCAGTCGGTCACTCGGTCCATATAAAATTTTGTTATTCAGCTGCATCCGGCTAGACATGAAGCCGACCCCAACATCGTTGGGCAAAAGACTATACAAATACACATCGTCGACCATATCATCGCTTACCATCAGGTGAGATAGTGGTCAAGCGCGAGCCTATCAATAATAAAAAATAATAAAAAAATGATGGTGAATGTTTTCTGGACCAAGTGATTAATAATTTATTGTTCATAATGGCCGGGCAATTTGAAAAATGCCCAGTATGATTATATGAGTAGGCAGTAAGAAAAAAACTATAGAAATAATTAAATTGATCAGGCTTTCTGAATAATACCCATCACTTATTGGGCCCATTGGGTAGGTAATAAATATATTTTGTTTTGTTATCGTCCTCTTCGAACCTTACCTATCCGTGTAGGAGTGACCTAAGCTGCCGAGCTCCCATACCACGCAATTATCAACTGTTGTGACGTCACAGCCAGAACCTGTCCCTTCTATTACGTCACAATCTGAGGTATCATTATCAAATTGTCCAACCGTTACGGAGTAATATTCATAATGACCAGACAATTTAGTTTAAATCAGTATACTTTACATTTCATATACATAGTGCACTAATTTATCACTTGTTCTATTACAAATGTACGAAATAAACCGACAATGTCTTTGCCTATGTATCCGGTTGTTTCAACCTTAGAGAAGTTCAAATTTATAGGAATTATGGTCAGGATGGACGTCCGATAAAACGGATCAGTATTTTAATACTGTTGTATGTGTGAACTCGCTTATACAATACATACGTCAGCGCCGAATTAAAACGTATACGATAAAGCGAACCTGTAAAACGGATCTCTGTCTGAACGAGCACATACGTAGCTGTACATTTTGCAATATTTTCAGAGGTTATCAATCACAACACGCGTGTCGAAATGAGAAGGGGCGATAAGACAGACGATTTATAAAACTGCTTAATTTTTTCAAATAATTTCTTGATTTTGAAATTATTGTTAATTATGCATGCATATTGTAGCATAACAGTTTGTATTGTTTATTTTATTATTAATTTCATGCAAGGGTAGCAATAATAAGAGGAAAATAACTAAATAACATGGTTTAGCAAATTTAATAGATATTTGATTTGCAATTTATCCAAATAACACGTATCGAATTGTTTTTAATTAATTAACCCCTTTACTGCCAACTACGCACTACACTGATATTACAAAGAGTGAAGATTTGTTTATAATGGATAAATTCATAAATTACGATTTTAAAAAATATTTCACCAGAAAGATACATTATTTCTAGGTAAAATAGGCAAGTTTTTATCCCGTTAACGGGTCCTGCGGGTGCGAAACAGGGGCGAAGCCGCGAGGAAAAGCTAGTATAATAATACTACCCTATAACTGTCCCACTGCAGGGCAAAAGCCTCTTCTCATACGGGGAATTTACGAGCATTGATCACCATGCTTGCTCAAGGCGGGTTGGTCGGCTTACTGTTTACTCAAAAGTCTTGCTTGACTTTAGATTCAAATACTTCGTTATGTTTAGACAAAAAGCAATAATATAAAATAATCTTTTAGATAGGTATTTAATTATTTAATATGTTGGTCAAAAGGTTACCGATTTCGAATTTGGATACGTGTATCCAAACCATTTTCAATAATAATAGGTACGAGGTACGCACCGTTAGGTATTTAATAACATGATAAGATTACATAATAAGTAGTTAGAAATATAAATAATAATTTCTAATTACCAACCGCGGTAATAAGTGTTGAAAATTATGAAATTGTTTAGGTAGGTACCTAAAATTCTTTTGTTAGCAGTTTTTGAGGGCCATGCTGGCTCGAGACAGAAAACTGGAGGGAAATGGATCGTAAGGGCCTATCTCACTCGGAGAAGACGTCAGGAAAGCAACCGTCCTGATGGCGAAAACGCCGAAACCCCAGAATTCCAGGGTCACGGGCGTTCAGACTGGGGACTCGCTGTCCGCCAAACAAGGGACTCCAGGAACGACAGTGGCTCAGTGATCACGTGCTGCCGTGCACAGCGAGGCTCAGTGGCGACGCTCTTTTGGTCTCCCCAGGGATTCCAATAATATTAGGCGTTGCACAGAGGTGGACCTCGGGTGGTCTTTTGAGAGGTCACGGGTTTCCTTCTACGTGCTGATGTTGATCACCGGGGTGGTTTTAGTGAGGTTAAATGCCCACACCCCCTGGTCTTTTCTCCCAAAGTCCAGGCGCCTTTTGAAGATTTCCCTCCGTTATCAAAAAAAGGTACCTAAAATCTAATATACATTTATTTTTATTGGATACTTGAACATGACTGGTATATACGTGTATCTTGAATTCCCTTAATAATCAAGTCACTCATGTGCATGTAATTTACACACCTGCATAGCTATTCACGACCTTTCGATTCCATCCTGAATTATATGATTGTAGTTTTGTAAGGTTCTTTTAGCGTTATGCGGTATAGAATCGGACATATGCTGTACGAACGTAATAGTCAATCAATACATGGCCTAAAAGCATGCATTCTAGTATGATGGACGATGGCCTAAATCTTTAACATAATACTTTTCCTTCAGCATAGCAACATTCTTGTAAGTCACTGTACCTTATGTCACAAAGTACGTAAGCAACGTTACGGCGCGCCGCAGACAGAGAGTCCACTACGAATAAAGCGTCATTTTGCACGCACACATTGACATCCTAAGCAGCACATTACATCCACAAACCAGCTTTATTACAGTCAAAGGCTCTTAGGTAGCTGTACTAACGGATAAGATGATTCTTGAGGCTGTATGAGGGGTGATCTTACCACTTTTAAACAGCACAGCTGACTAGGCTGTACAATGAAGAAAAAAACAACAAAATGCATCTTAGTAGAATTTAAAAGAACTATTGTCCAGCCTTTGGCTACGTAATGCTACTAGCTGGTTAAGAAGACCAAAGCTTATAAACGGCTGCTTAGGGCGATAATGTCACACCTCTTCTAAGCTGTGAGCTGTATTAGAGAATCAAATTTTGCCATTGGCTTTTTATGGTGTACACTAATTCTGTTATAATGCTACCACAATGAGCTTAATAGTAGCTGGTTAAAAGCATTTAAGAATGCATGAGCTGTAAATTAATGTAACCTTACTCCACTTTATTTTCAAAACTTGTAGTGTAAATATTAGCTATTAGGGCTACTAATAGCTGCCTAAGCCATTATACAGCCCATGTAAAGCTCTTAGATTGCTCGACAGCTTTTAACAAGCTTATATAATGCTCAGGGCTGGTTAATTTGGGGCCAAATCGGGCATTATAGGAGCTGTGTAGCCGGATATACAGCCCTTGTACAGAAAGTATAACAACCTCGAGTTTTCAAAAGTTCTGTTGTCGGGAGACTAAACAGCTATGTGTGCTGCTTGGGATTACGTTTTACAGGGATTTTCGGGCAATATCGGACAGAGCTCAGTCGCGAGTGCTAGCGTGGGTGTTTGTCACGTCATTCACAACGTAAAATGATTTATTAAATAATAATATTTAAATCTACAACTCTTTTTTTCTGTAAACATTCTATTTTGTGCTTATGTCATGCGTGCAACTAATTCCAAAATCCAAAACAGGCTCTTACTCAAGTAATCCTTTAACCAGTAATCGATTCTTAGTCCTAGACATCTGTGCATCGAATGGAACTTCGTGGTATTGGTTGATAGAGTTGGCGGCTGCCGAGGTGAGTCCCGTTCCGATCGCGCATAACGCGAACGTCGTCAGGTCAAAGGGCGCGGGCGCAAGCGCATACCCGGCCATCGAGGACATCACTACTAGTGCTGAAAAAAAAAAACATTTTATTAGAATAAATAACAATATTGTAAGGGTGCTGTACTGTTGGAGTGTTTAAGTCAAGAGTGAATAGGTGAATTCTAGACAAGCGTGCTCCATCGTCGACTACATCATCGCTTGCCATCAGAATAGACGGTGGTCAAACGCAAGCCAAAGCCAAAGAAATTTCTGACTGCGTATTTTTACGTAGGGAATCCCGCAGGTCATCTTGTGAGATTGGGTGATTTTACATGCTGGATCAGACTTTGATTATATTATTTAGGGAAGAATTTGGGCTAGGCTCAGAGGCGCGGTCTGTATCGAGCAAGGGTCGTTTTACCTGCACTGGCAGGTAAAAACATCGGCAGATGGCGGCGTTTTTAGTAGATGCGAGCCTTATACACTGCATTTCCTTGTAACTTGTGGTATGTGCACAGCGAAGTACATTCTTTTTTTTTCAAATCGACATAATACTACTATTATGAACGCAAAAGTTGTGAGGATGGTTTGTTACTATTTCACGCAAAAACTACTAAACGCTTTGGAAGTAACTTGGCGCATAAACAGTTTTAACCCTTTTTTTTTTAACTGAGTATTGCGATAATTTTCGACATTCACGAGGGCGATACCTCTGGCAAATACCAGTTATCTCTCTAAAGTTTAAATCTCTTTTAAAGAAACAATGACGTTCCACACCACTGGTACTTATATGTTTTCAGTTTATCATTGAAGTTATAACAGTATTTAGTAAACTAGAGTCGCCGTATTTCCAAACAACGGACTATCAGTTTGATACTGTTGTGCAAACATATTTTACAGTCCGAATTGCATCAGTTACATAAATAACGGCATTATAATTTACTTTTTTTTGTTTATTGAATTAAGCTTGTTGCATGGTTCCAAATCCAGTATCATTTTCATTAGAGTGATGTGGGTTTTCCGATTAGAAAATACTCAAGACTATACCGATACTTGCCCGTTATTTATCGATAACTTTAAGGTTATGAAATGTCATCCGTTGATCCGAATTCTCTTTGAGGGCATCCCCATCCCTCCGAAGTTTTTTTTTAAATGATACATAGTATTTATTTCTATACGTTGTACGTGTTTCAGACCACCTCAAACTGTTAGTCTCAGGCATCTTTCTCTGTTTACATATAACTATGATCGATTATATTCTCCAAAGATATAATGACGTCGATTATCCACATAACTGATAAGCGTCAGGAATGTCCGCAGCTATTATAAATGTTGATATCAAAATACTTCAACATAGAATGTGGGATGGGCGTTTGTTTTCAATCAATTGTACGGCGTGAGTGTGCTGATACGAAATAGTGAATGAGTCAAGTCTAGACATGCTTGATTTGACTGCGACTGTATCGATCTTGTGTTATCCTGAGACGAATTTTGGAGCTTAGGTAAATACGATTTGTGGTTCTGATCCAAGTAGAAAAGAGCATCATGGTAAATTTACGGCTTAGATGCATGCCATAACGAGATCGTCATCATGAGCTGATGCTAGGCAATGTTTGTAGGGATCTTTGGGAGACGGTAAAGTTTTGCATAGTCCTGAATATTTCGCACACTGCTTTTAAAAGTCCCGTGGGAAAAGTTGTAGGTAGTCAAAACCCAAATAGAAGCAGACTAAGGCTGCCTGTCCACTTCGCGCGGAGCGGAGAAGACTCCGCTCCGCTTTAGTGGGCAGGGATTTGAAAACTAGTTTCAAAATTATATATATTTACGCGGCGCGGGGCCACGGAGATAAGAAACGGAGCAGTGAGGCGGAGCGGGGAAGCGGAGCGGGAAAACAGATAGGAGAAACTGGTTCGATACAGCGCGGCAAACGAATATCTGGGAGGACTTGGGACAGGCCTTTGCTCAGAAGGGGGCAGCACCGGCTAGATAAAAAAATACATAGAAATATAAATTCAACTTACAACTTAACCGAAACTTGGACAGCATCATACAATAGTTCCCCATCTGATTCTTTCTGTCGAGTGAAGGCGTCTCCTTCCACATCCTGTTGTCCTGTGGTGGTACATTTTTGTTCTTTACCGTGGCCGTGGTTTGTGTCGTCAGTGGCAGTTTGCTGTTCCAACATTGTGACGTCGATATCCTTGCCAGTTGCTGCAGAAGTATGCCGTTCTGGAATAAAGGCGGACCGTTAATCAAGGCTATGAAGTTACGCGTTTTCTTCCAACATCCATGAGAAAAGAGCATTATTTTTGTCGGCAAAGACTAAATAAATTATTATTATGTACTAGCGGTCTGCTCCAGCAACGCACGGGTGTACTAATGAAGAAATTTATACTTGACAATTACAAACACAACAAAAAAGTAAGCGAAATATGGCAGCCGTTCTAAAGTGATGCACCTACATACATTCGGCAATCGATTTTCATTTATATAGGATAGATGTGTTGGGTGCTAATTAAGGCTAGAATTATTCGTAAACAAAACCTTTATTTTAGACATTAGCACTGTTAAAGCATCTGACAACAGCCGTACGTATTATGACGACATTCCTACGTAAGACATCACAGGATGGAGTTCATTACACAATATGAACTGGAAAATACCGCGATCCTACTTGTAAAACGACGTCTAATTATTTTAATTAAGAATAGCGTGGACAAGTATAAGTTCAAGTATCTACTTTTTGATTTCTGTTTAATCAAAAATCCAACCAGTTTTACCGAAAAATCGAAACTGAAACTAATCAACATTCTCAGAAAAACCTGATTGTTCAGACTGTTTTTCTTAAATTTTTAATTAACCTTTGACCTTCAGAAGTTCAGACTATAATTATACTATTTGTAGATAATGATGGTTTTTTAATTACTATTTTTTACGTCCGAATTTCGGATGGTGACAGCTAATCCTAGCTAGTTTTTCTGCCTTTGGATAGGCTCAAACCGTGAGAAAAGGTTGAAGAAAATATTTTGGCAGTCAGCTAGGTTAACTGGCTAGGCTGCGATCTCCGGCTTCCGGTACCAACGTTTAATCTATTTATAACTTTCGCAACTTCTTGCGGGGTTTTTGGACACTATATCTAAAATGCATGCTCTTTAAGACCTTAGAATAAGTTTTTTTAATCTGAAGCCAATTTTGGTACAATTTCGTCTATTATGAAACGAAAATATCGTACATACCATACACGTGTACATTTTTTTTTTTCAAAAAATTAATACCCTTGGTTTTTGATAAGAGTATCCGCTTCGTAAGAACATTTTTATTTTATTAACCTTTACAATCACTGATGAACTTTTTTTGGTTTATTAATAACAACTTTTTAGATTAGGTACATAATGTTATCACCATGCTGATGCCATACCTTGTAGCAGTAAGTGGCATTTAATTAATGGTGATAAGTTGAAAATTTGATTTTTTTTATGTTTATTGACACTTTCAAGTTCATGTTTGAGAGCTTCGATATATAATACACGGTGGTATTATTGATAGAAGTTTGAGAGAGTATTATGGTTAAGTAATTGATTGATAGTAGTTGATAAACTGTTGCCAAATGCCTCAAACACGGAAATAAGGTATTAAATATTCAGTAAATATTTTTAGGTGAGGATGGCGAGACGCATTTTCTTTAAAAAAAAAAAATGACTCGCACACTGATCTGTTGTAGTTGAATTAGATAATTTACCTATGTTTGCAATATTTGTAAGTATGTGAGAACCATGTTCCTATTTTTCAAGTGAAGGAATTTACCTGTTAGTGCTTGTAATACTTATATGTAGTATATAGTGCTAGGTGCATCGTCCTCACGTTATTTTATTTTTATTACTTGTTAGTTTTAATTGTTAACGTTCGAAAGTGCCGCTTAATGGCCAAGTCGCAATAAAAACATTTGACTTTGACGCCTTGCACGGCTTCCTTGAGAACTGGCGACATGAAGCACAACACTGAGAGAAATGGAAAGAGGCCTTTAGCCAGGAGTGGGACAACACAGCTGCATCAGACTGGAAGCCGACCTCAAAATATTTTTTTATTCTTTGTTTTGAGGCTTCAGTGCACTCTGGGTGACTATGCCAGTCTCATGGAAACAAACAAAAGTAGTGTAACCAATAGTATGCATGCTGCACAGCGATTCTACCAGTTACACCACACCAGTATCTACTCACAACACTTTTCTCTAATACCTTTTTCTCCCTTCGTATAAATACGTATAACTACTCATGCATTCTTTAGACAAAGGTCGGCCTAATGTCGCATTGATTTCCGTTAAATAGATCAATATTCGACAATAACGTCAGTCTCAGGTCACACTCCACAATAAAATGCATTATATTCTCTGGCTTATGGCACAGGTCACAAAATGGCGATGATCTCACGCCCATAAGATAGTAAAAACTGTTCAGGGGAACATGACCAGCACATAACCTGAGGGCCACAACCAATGTCCGCCTGGAGAGGCTGGCACACTCGAACCAGGGCTTGAGTCTGGTGCATCTTGCATGGTGTAGTATCAAGCACCCTTAGTCTGCAAGGACTCCTTAAAAGCCTATTCCCACTTTCCTTTACATAGACCTGTGGCATTTGGAATGATTTCACTACCTACTCAACATAGTTGGTAAAAGGCTTGGCAGATTAGATTGGGGTGGCTAGGGCAAAATTATATCTACAAATCATCAAAAACTAACATGACATGGTGGACTAGTTTATGGCTTATCTTATTCACAAATATGGCAAACATAATTTAAAATTAACTTTATGGAATAGAATAATCTTTATTAAAGTGACAGTAGTATGTTAGTAGGCACTGACACTAAACAAAGAACAACAAAAGAAAACATACCTGATCACCGTTGAGGCAACCAATGAAAAATATATTTCTTTATACTGTAAAACTTATTATATCACATAATATTTTCATTTAACTGGTTTTATATTTAATTGCTAATTTAGGTAAAAACCAAAAAAGGCAAAAAAATAAAATATGGCATATGCAATTGTCGCCTTGGTTTTACAAAACTTTTCCTGTTAGCTAAATATGTATTGTACTGTAATATCTTAACTTATTGTTTCAGTTTATTGAAGAACTTATAGAGAACTGCCACGTCATAACTACATGCCATCATCTTAGGTTTTTGTTTTGAAAATGTTAAAATTTTCAAAGAATTGTAAGTATCATAAAGGGCATCTATTATTCTTAATATTCAGAATACTAATAGGTACTAATACATAATACCTTCAACTATTTTTTAGTAAACATCAAATTATACTCCAAAATTATCTTAGTAAAAGGAAAATTCAACAATGTTGTTAAAACAAACAATAAAATCTGGTGTGTGCCAAAGTTTGGCACAAAATTCTATTTCCAAGGGTATGCTTATGATAAACACTGCAAAGATCTAATTTTCATGTTTATATCAGTGTCATAATCATAAGATAAAATAAAACGTAATAATCTATCATGTAGACAACACACCACACTGTGTTCACCTTTCCTGTAAAAAATAAGTAATAGTTTCCAAAAAGCTTACCCCAGAAATGCCGACAGTGCCATGTTTCAGGCAAATCGTGCAATGCATCACTTTTCTATAGAACATGGTGTTGTTACTCGCCTTTTAGATCAACATTCTGAAATTAACCAAAATATAAATATTTATTTTAGTGTTGTTGAAATATTTATCGGTTCAGCACAAGTACGACCACAGTACGGCACAAGACTGTAACCAATACTAAACTCAAATAAATATAACAATGGAGTTAAATCGATTATAGTTAAATAACATACAGTTCCATTCAAAGCTTAATTTCAAATGAGTAAATAGTTGCATGTTATGTTGTTGAAGCACTAGTTATGAGTGACTGAAATACTACTAACATGTTTACAAATTGTAATCTAGTATTAAAAATATTCTAAAAACAACCCTTATTAACAACACAAAAAATTATTATGATTTAAACGATAATATGAAAACATTACAGAGGTTATCACGTTAAAATTCGACATATGACATAAGTGACGTAACATTGTCAGCACTCAGCAGTGATTGCCCTGTGCCACAGATAACTATATACTAGGAGTACGGCTGTCAGTCTGCGGGTGCATGGTTATTGCCAGTGTCCTTACATTTTAATTATTTAATTGATGTAACTCTTCTCATGGGGGGTTAAGGAACTTGAAATTAAAATAGTCCATGGTCATGGAATTAATTCATTACATAGTAGGAATGAGCAATAAGGTCTTCAAAATGTCAAAATTCATGGATTTTTGGCTTTTCGCGCGAGTTTGTTGGCTTCTTTTTTATTGTTGTGAATATTTTCAAAATATGGCAGATTAAGGTAGGCACGGGTTTTACCAACCACTGCTTTAATAGAGTTTTTTATATCGTCAAATTGGTTCCTCCTTTTTTTCCAAAAAAGGGGACTTTGCAAAATTCGATTTTATACTCATTTTATATTTAATCGCACTTCTACGGCATTAAAAATGATTTTAATTAAAACTTTGCTTCCGTACGCGTAATAACAATGTTTATGATATAGCGCACACGAGCAACTTTTGTCTCTGCAATTATTTTGTCACTCACCTCAAATCTATAGGTGTATATGAATAGTCGCCCGGCTGTCGCGTCACTTCATGCGCGCATTTTGATTTATACCCGTAAACTTGATGTGAGAGACAAATTAGTTGCGAAGACAAAATTTGCTCGTGCGCGCTATCTCTCATTTATAAACTCAAAAACTACTGAATGGATCTAATATACACTCAAAATATACTTACACAAAGTGTGAGAAACGAGGCAGGTTTTTGTATTTAATTTGTTACAGGCAAAGCCTGGGCGGGTCGCTAGTAAATGTATAAGTTATATAGTCACCTCTCCACTTTTTCTATTTTTATCACAAACGTAGTGCAGCAGTGTGTTGTATTGTAGGGATAGGATCAGGTCAGGAGTGGCTCCACTGCACAGTTCCACTTGTGTCCATTAAAGTGTCCTGTATAAAGAGGTTGAATAGCGCAGATAGCAGAAAAAAAGCGATCAGAAACAAAATAGATTATGTCGAAGCAAAACAAGAATAGAGTGCGGATAAAGTATATATTTTCTCATCATATCCAAGTGTGATTTTACTCTTTTTCGAACGCTACCTCTATTATCGATCGATGTACTATTATTTGAATTTATATTTTATGGCAACATTGTCTTTTCATCTGTGCTGCCAGCTCTGTTACCCGTTTATTGGGGAAAACTTGCGACACAAAATATGATTGACGGCGTATAATACGCGAAAGTTTTGCAGAAATAAATAAATTGTCTAGTTAAATGGTATACTGAAATCAATAGCGATTTAATTCAAATACCATTACTCCAATCGAACGTTTTTCTTTATTGATTAGTGTATCAAGTTTTACTACAGGGTAATTTTAACAGTTGTTCAAAAGCACCATTTTTTTGTTTTTATTTTGATTCGATTGATATTCGAACGCGGAAGTAGTATCGTGTATTGACGCTCGCATTGCGAAACATGTCCAATTGTTATTTTAGAAATATATAAACATGTCTAAATTATGGTGAATATCTCGTCGGCCCCGTAGAAGAAAAGCAAACCTGTAATATGGCCTCGCGAGGAGACAAAGGGAATGGAAATGGCGAGGAGCAGATCGTTGAGGTAAATCGATGTGGCCTACATATTTGACAGTTATGTTGAGTTGACGAGAGTTTTGAATGGGATGATGGTTGCAGACATTGGCGGAGGTGTTCCGCTGCTTCATCTGTATGGAGAAGCTGGTGGACGCACACCTCTGCCCTCACTGCTCAAAGCTGTGTTGCTATGCGTGCGTGCGGCGATGGCTGACGGAGCAGCGATCGCAGTGCCCGCACTGCCGCGCAGCCCTGCACCTACACGAGCTGGTCAACTGCCGCTGGGTCGAGGAGGTCACCCAGCAGATCGAGACTATGCAGCAAAGCAACTCGGCTAGTCAGAGGGAAAGCTTTAGAGATAGGTGATTATTGCATACAATTCTGGCATCATACTTCTTTGACTACAATACATAAAAACCCTAAGATGACACTCTAACTTATCTAATCCAAAAAATGAGAAACATTATTTTCCATTTTTTGTAATATTTTGTTTGAATTATATTTTTACATGACAAACAATATTTCAAGAAGTAAAACTTTATTAAGACACTTAGTCCATTACCATCTAATAGTTGGATATAATAAACACTCGTAAAGCACCCTGAACAGGTGTCCAACACATCAAGAAAAGCTGACAGTGTACTGCTGGACTTGTCGGCGCTGCATCTGTCACCAGTGTGCACTGTGGGGCGGCACTCACTCCGGGCACACCTTCAAGCCATTGGAAGAAGTTTATGAGCAACATGTTACTCAGATCCGTGATGAAGTCTCCCAGTTGAGACGTAGATTGATGGAGCTGATCAGTCTCGTGCAAGATGTGGTGAGAGTTAAAAAAAAATACTGTACTTCTTCTTCGTGTCTATGATTCCATTTTCAAAATACTGTTGCTATGCAAACGTAAATGCAAAATAAATTTATTGACGTAATAACTATATTATTCAATTTCGAAATTCCTTGATTGCTGGCCTATTGTATTAATTACAAAGCATTCTAGAGAATATTATATTTCGACCTAAGCATTATTTCTTCATATGTTATAAATCTTAAGAGTAGACATGTAATAACATGACATATGTGTTTGTTCTTTAGAACTGTATATTTGAACCTACACTTACAATATTATATTAAAACTATAGTAGTACTCCTAAAAGCAGCTGATTTTGGCATCACAAGTTGTCCAGCCTCTAATGAGTTACAAAAATCTTATCTTCTTCCCTAATCCCATGTCACTTGGAGCTAGCAAAATATTTTCTCTCCAGCAGTCTTATCATTGCTAGCATTTTATTATTTTATTAACAAAAATACTGAAATCCCTATGAAAATAAGTTCAATATAAGTTAGATGGATGGAGGAGTCTCCCACATGGCATCATCATTATAGGTATACTAAAACATTGTTCACAGGAACGCAATGTAGAATCAGTACGCGCTGCCAAAGACGAGCGCGTACGCGAGATTCGGAACGCTGTAGAGTTGATGATATCACGCTTGGACTCCGCGCTGAAGGCCAAACTCCTCACGCTGATGGGGCAGAAGAACAGCCTCACTCAGGAGACGGAGCAACTCGAACATCTGCTGCAGGAGATTGAACATCAACTGCATTCCAGTACTAGGTAGTTATGTCGCCATTTGGTACTCTGTTAACTCAAATTGGTGTCTCATTTTGTCAATTCAACTCAGGTCCTTGATTGAAAGAAAAGAAAACAAAGCCCATTGCAATACTTTTTACTTTTTAGGGTTCCGTTAAACGGGATTTCTGTTGCCGATATAACAACAAATACTAAAAACAGAATAAAATAAATATTTAAGTGGCTCCCATACAACAACGTGATCTTTTTGCCATTTTTTGCGATAGTGATACGGTGCCTACATACCCTACATGCGCGGGTCCGACTCGCACTTGGCCGGTTTTTTGCAAAGACCATATCTATGAAGTATTGTACTTGTAAATAATTAATGGACTTTATAATTATGTCTACTAATTACTTGAGATTGTCTCATCTATAATAATTTACATGAGGAATACTTGTATTGATATAGACTATTTTGTCATCAGTGAGAGAGTTAAGGAAATGTGGTACCAAATTAAGTAAATGTAAAATAATCATTGAACAAATTAATTGCTATTACAATTTATAAAAAAAAACTCGTATTAATTGTGTGTCTTCTACCTTCATGCTATAATCTGTTTTGGGGTGACCAGAAAGCGTACATCATCAAATATGTTAGTATTGCATGTGAAACTTCATTCAATCATGCATGTTCGTTGTTATATGTTGTGTTTATTTTTGTTTATGGTTAGTTCCTGCATTTTGGTTTAGGCTTTGCACGATTCGTATCCGGCAACAGCCGAGTTTTTATTCATGAGCTGAATATCGAGTGAGGTATATTCGTTCGAGCCCGAAACTATTTGGAAAACCCGAACCAAACGCGAGTTAAATACCTTAAATAATTATAAACACTTATATGTATCACACTTATAATATTTATTAGAAAAAAGTAAAGGAGTTTATCTTACAGATTCCTGTAAATATCACAATGTTTGCAGGTCTGAATTGATATCCAAGAGCGGTGAACTCTCGAAGATGATTCACCAAGTTCGTAAGAAGCCAATGGCAAGCTTCGTGACTGCTCCAGTACCGGCCGATTTCCACAGGCAAGTGTCCTTCATCATATGTTACTTTTATTTTCCAGCTTTACTGAGTTTCTGTCTGAATTGCCGTGGGTGCCAATGAAATATTAAAGGAGCATACATTTTAGTTAGGTTTCTGAATTTGGAGAGCTTCGTAGGTAGTTCGTAAGCGCATATCAACAACAGGGCCACTTGCTTGATTGCCGCTCATAATATTCTACCTCTACGTTAATTTCGTGACTTTCTCATTGACATTGCAAAGCCAAATTGTTGACTCTCAAATACATTTTAAGATCTATCATTTTTTAGAACATTATTATCTAAATCTTGAAGCAACGTGTTGCGGAGGAGGATAATTTATGCACGATAAACGGTTTTTTTTTTTAGAAAACTCGTTTATTTACCGAGCAGTGACAACTTGTAAGTCGTGGGTTCGAACCCAGGTAGGCGCTTTACTTTGTGTAAATTATTTCATCACCACTTCTCTCAAAAAACGGTGAAGGAAAACATCGTGAGGAAACTGGCATGTCCTAGAACCAAAAATTCGAAGACATGTTACACCCACCAAACCGCACAGGGCCCGCGTGGTGGATTACGTGTGGTGGTCCCAGCAGTGGGAACATTAATAGGCTGATGATGGTGATGATGAAACGGTTTCTTTTTGTAAGTTACTATGTTAGATACAAACTAATGTACCTATAAATATTTCGATTGCATAATTATTTTTTTTTTAAATAACGTTGCCCCACATTAGGAATTTCTTCATGTATCGTGGGTGCGTTTACAAACATATAAACTCACATAAAGAACACCCAGAGCCGGTCATACAAATATTTGTTCCGTGCGGGAATCGAACCCGCGACACGCAGCGCAGCAGTAAATCGCTCAATCACTGCGTCAACCGATAGTATTTTACATTGTGATAAGGGCAAGCTTAAACAAGCCGTACATGATTTCATGAACCTCTTTTGGTCCTCGTGATAATTTGTAAATCTACGAGATTATTTGGTTAATCCAATTTAAGCCATATGCAACGCAAAGTAGGTTCAATTTGAATAAAGGTCATGATTGATCCTAAACTCCTTTGTCTTTATACGACTCAGATCTATTTAGTGCCGGCTTTTGCCATTAACACCTTAAAAATCCCTCTGTAATCTATATTCCAATCAAGTATTGACAGTCCACCTCGCCTATTCGTCCTCAGTGAAATTGTCCCGAGCTACGACAGCAGTACGTTTCCCCTGACGAACTTCACTCAGCTGCAACACGCTGCAGCCCCGGTTTACTCCGCCCCCCTACACGTCAACGGTCTCTGTTGGCGTCTGAAGGTGTACCCTGACGGCAACGGAGTCGTCCGCGGCAATTATCTCTCCGTTTTCCTCGAACTCAGCGCAGGATTGCCCGAGACTTCCAAGTAAGTTTATTCAATGATTGGGTTGCATTATTTTATCCCACAAATGTCCGAATGTGATTTCTCTATTTTTTGTGGGTCTGTTTCACCACAAATATTACGAAATTATGTCTCTAATTGTCTTGCAGACGCCACATTATAAATTTTTAAGACCTTAAATTTTTTTGTAGTAGTATTTTTGATTGGCACTTGATGCAATAATGACACGTAATCCTTTTGTTTCGCCTTTATCAAATCAAAATAGAACACAAAACATTGGCACATCCCAGCTTAAAAGTGGTGAAACAGTAACCAGGAGCCTTTCTATGATGTCTAATTCCATCGTGTTTTGGTTGAGAAAATGGGATGGTGCTATTCGTCCTATATAGCTCCGTCTCTATCTCACTCAGGAACCATGATAGCTTTAATACGTCATAGTAGGTACCCTGAACACTTGAATTGAATGCACAACCCGTCCCTGATAACTTTATATCCTGTAACTTGTGAGTGATAGTGGAATAACTTAGTGTTTCGTTATTGCAAGCACTGCTAAGTTAAGAGTAGGCAAGAGGTAAGTGCGGGCTGAGGGGAGTCGCTCATTAGATGTAGCTCCATGTGCTGGCATGCTGTTGGTATTTAAGGCACTATTTATATTTGAAGAGTATTTGCGACCAGGATGTGATTGCTAAGGGTACCTTCGCGCCTAGTGTTGGTTCAGAGGCGTTATTCAAACCTTTGCGCACTTGCGAAGCGTCTTCAGCACGCACACAGCCAAAACGACAATATGAGTGAGTGCTAAGACTCTCGTAAAATCTTTAGTTTTAAAAGCCTTTTCCTTGGTTAAGAAGCTTAGTCAGTGTCTTGAGATATAACATGAGAATTAATAACCTATTCGGTAACATGATCAGCCTTTTTTAATATGCACATAAATTTGCCTATTGTAGTAAACAGCTGTTCATGACCTTTCCCAAAAAGGTGGCTACCTCCTTCTAGGGCGGGCTTAAGAGTCAGTTCTTTAGGAAATCTTTTGATTGTCTTTTGTCTCTATAATGTTTCTTATGCTAAATATTTGCAAAGATCCCAAATAACAACAATGATCAAGGGAATGATTGTTTTAAACATAAGCCACATCCAAGTCCCTGTTGTATAAATTGTGCCTTAACTTCTCTTCTGTGTGCTCACTTCAAATGCTCCTACGCCTTGATAAGTGATAACTTGACATCTTACAAACCACCTTACTCATGTCATGAAGTTTGCAGATAAAATACTTGTGAATTTTGTATTGTTTCCTATTGATATCTCAACAGTCCTGACGATAACTAATTCGCTTCTCGATACAACAATTAATGTGGGTCAGATAATAATAATCAAACAATAAAATGCATTGTGTATTATTCTAAATCTGCACATTTTTCAGTTGGATGATGTTAAATTATGACTTATCAGACTAAAGACAATCCTTTGAAACATTCTGTGGGAAGCTTATCATTGTACCATATCCATCCCTTGTCGACTTCTTAGAGAACTCGAACATAACAAAACCTTTAATAAACGTATGTCGCACACGTTCAGAGGAAACAAGCTTTTATGTTTATTTAAACAAGTTTTTTATGTTTATTTAAACAATTTTCTATGTTTATTTAAACAATTTTCTATGTTTATTTAAACAAGCTTTTTTTTTTAACAAGTTTTTATGTTTATTTAATTTTATGTTTACTGAGACAAGTTTTATGTTTAACAAGTTTTTATGTTTATTTAAACAAATTTTTATATTTATTTAAACAAGTTTTATGTTTATTTAAACAAGTTATTATGTTGATAATTGTATTGTCACGAGAGAAAAACGTGTGTGGAAAAAATCAAGTCAATCGAACACCGGAAAGTGGGTTAAATTTAACTTGAAGTTTTGATTACTCACATATACCGAAACAGGTTTATAAATTAATTAAAAGCTTGTAAATATCTTTAAACTTAACAGACTTCTAAACGTCTGCGACATATCCTTTGGTATCGCATCCATTACATAAATCTGTGCAGTTTATAAACAGAGTTCGTAATTTGCAGTGTATTCAAACCTAGGAAATACAAAATCAGACATTAGATTTCGTTAGAAATTACTCAGATCTTCTATGTGGCCTTACTTGTTCGTACATCTGTCCTATCTGTTGTTAGTATTGCTTATAACTTTTAGAGAATACAACTACTATATTGAAGAAGAAGCTGTGAATATGTAAGTAAACAGTTCTAATAGTAGGGCTAATAATAAATAACATAACATATGTTAGTTCCACGCAAGTGCAATGTTTGCACAACTCGTATTTTCAAATCATCTTGAAAATAAATTCATTTGCGTATTTTTTTACATATAAGTCTAGAGTTATTGTTTATTCATGAAAATCAATGAGGTCTAGACAAATCTATCACCATTTATTATGAGTATGGTAATGGGAATTTGAGTAGGATGGTAACGGGAATTTAGGTAGTTTTATTGGTCATTAAGAGTGCCTTCGTATCTTGCTGTGGTCCAACTTAGTTAGGCGTTTGTTTTATATACAGGATGTGTCTGAGCCCGATGCGGAAAAAATACCATGGATTCAGTACATAATTCTGGACTCCCTAGTGTTGGGATTTTTCGTCGGCTTTTTATTCTAATAAAAAAAAATGTAAATTATATTTTTTCATAAATAAATCAGCTGTGAAAATATAACTCAAGAAGCGTTACCTATCAGCGAATTGCCTTAAGTTCACCAACGAGGTCAATGCCGCCAGGTAGCAAGCCAAGCGCCGCGCCGCCCGCACTTTTCCTCTTTGCGGCGAGCCGACAAAGGAGAACAATTAAAAATCTAATTGAGCTGATATTTACTATTACAGTTATAACAGTTATAGTTCTAATTAGGAAATAGTCGACGAAAAATTCCAACACTAGATGTTCCAGAATGATGTACTAAATCCATGGCATTTTTTTTCGTGTTGGTGTCGGACACATCCTGTATACGCAGTATAGACACTGTACTAGCGCGGCTCTTGATCAAATCACGTCTACACAACGTATTTACGTAGCGTTAAATCTATGCTGGACCACTCAATCCAAAAACACTCTTATTCAGACATCGTTTCTCAACAAACTCTGCCATATTCCCCTGAGCAGTACCTGTACACTCCCTATGTCCCAGATACGAGTACCGCGTGGAAATGCTGCATCAAGTATCGCGCGACCCCTCAAAGAACATAGTGCGCGAGTTCGCGTCTGACTTTGAGGTGGGAGAGTGCTGGGGATACAACCGGTTCTTCAGGCTCGATCTGCTGGCCAGTGAGGGGTATCTGGACCCGGAGACTGATACTCTCATACTTAGGTATGGATGGATTCTATTTTTGTCTTGGTTACAATACTAGTTATTAAATAAAACAACTTTTTCTGAACTATTTGCATTGAAATAGTTTGTATTGTCAAAACTCATTGAAATATTGACAAAATTCCATTTTACAAGTTGACTTCACAACCGAATCGCCAACAGCAACTTGCCATTTTCAGAATTGGTTGCGACGTCAATAGAAATGCTATTTACGCCATGGAAGACAACTTGCAAACTAAAACTTGAAAGCAGTAGCAGACATCTTCGACCAAAGTCTTGTGTTGTATTACCTCATTACCCTCACATAAATTTGTTTTTTCACGTTAAAGATTCCAAGTGCGTCCCCCGACGTTCTACCAGCGATGCCGCGACCAGCAGTGGTACATCAACCAGCTGATAACCATGCAGAACCAACACATCCTCCAGATTAATGATCTCAAAGAGGTAAGGTTTACAAAGTCAACTGTATCAATGGTAGAAATATGCAGTACGCAAATAAGATTGCATTGAATAAATGATATGCTTTATAATCATAACTATAAAGTGCCAAGTTGTACGAACATTTTTTATTTTCGTTGCTTAGTGAAAGTCATTGGCTTTTTCGTCCGGTTAATTGCACAGTACCTGTGTGTGTTCCCGGACATTTTTATAAAACACTAGCTGTGCCCGCAGCTTCGCTCCCGTCAACTGCCTACCCTACCTTACCTTCCTACCTTGCCCTACCTACGTTACCCTACCCTACCCATATATCTACCTACCTACCCTACCCTAACTATAATATTTTTCTTATTTTTTTTTTCTACAAAGTATAAAAAACTTAAAATAATATCAATGAAATCGGTAAAGCCGTTCTCAAGTTATGGCGTGACCAAGGAAATAAGGATTCATTTATATATATATATACTAGCTGACCCGGCAAACGTTGTTTTGCCATAAAAATACCAGACATTAATTTTATGAATACATTTTATTTTGCCTGCCCTACCTACCCTACCTACCGTACCTACCCTACGTACCCTACCCTACCTACCTTTCCTTACCTATCCTACTCTACCTACCCTACCCTAACTGCCCTACCTATCCTTCCCTAACTTTAGAGAATTTAATATATAAGATATAGACTAGCAAATTGAACCAACTACCAAAAATCATATCTAATTATCTTCCCTTTCTCACAGCGTCTTACCCTAGAGATGTCTCGCAACACGATCGCGGCGACGCGCGCGCAGAATGGCTCGAACACCGCGCAGTCGGCCGCGGGTAGCAACGACGCCGACAACCCCTCGCAAAACAACCCTGTCGATGGAAACAGCCTCAGCGACTCGCTCGTCTTCGGCAACCAGTGGAAGTTCAGCGCGCCTCATAATATGATGAGTGGCCCGAGGCTTACTAGTCCAGGTCAGTGGGAGTATTTAAAAAAAAAAATAAGCTTGTGTTGCGAGACAGTTTATCGAGACTATCACAAGCTCTAAAGTCAGCTAAGGTACACGGGCAACTGAAATTGGGCAAGTCTTGTCAACTTCTATGCAATCTTTGTATTGCCATACATCGCTGGGTGTTGCCGAATGCCGGGACATCATATTGAGCAACATTAGTCAATAATTGCGCAATTATTTGACCGTGTAAGTGCATCCGCAACCCGGAAGACGTTGCTTTGGAAGGTCTCCTACTAGGTGGACCGATGTCCTGGTGGGGCTTGCGGGGATGGGCTGGATGCGAGACGCACAAGAACGCTCACTGTGGCGTCACTTGGGTGAGGCCTATGTCCAGCAGTGGATGTCTTTCGGCTGATATGATGATGATGATGAAGCACATTATACCATCGGTAGTAAGATCGATTAGTGATCAGATTTTTCAAACAAACAAAAAAGTTGCGTAATTGCTCATTTTGCTAAAGATAGCTATGAGGTATCCCAATGTTTTGACAGCAATACTAGCGATTTAACCCATCGATGTTATGAATTATTTTGGTAGCCTCGATAGTACTGATTGACGAAGACTTAAAGCTTGAATTTCTCCTACACTGATGTCGGTCACGCGTACCACATTGCAAACGACGTATGCTTTCGATGTGAGGCGTCATCCTAATAGAAAGCGATCATCGCGCAAATACTCGACCGTCATTTCTTTGTATGGTAAAACCGGAAGACGCCGTCTGAACGCGCGATGACACGTTCGAGTTTGCTATACAAATGAACGCTTCTGTCGCTTATTCATCGCGTGATTACTTCCCAATAAGACGTCGCCTGAGCATTTTTGTGTATGCGAGTGACATCAGCATAGGAGGAATAAAATCCCAACAGCCACACTATCTGCCATCATTTTTCTCCGCCACCAGATCGTAATTCACTAATACTGGACAAACCCGTCCACTATGACGTAGTAGACATTGCGCAGTACTTGTGCTCAGGGCGCGCTCACGCAGGTTCGCTGCTGAACACGGCCATGTTCGCGGACGAGTCGCGTAACAACGACGTGTCGAGCGCGGCGGCCGGCGCCTTCGGGTACGGCGACTACCCGCCGCTCGAGCGCCGCGCGCCGCAGCCGCCGCTTGCTACGCATGCGTTGGATGCGGGGTATAATCTGCCCTCTACTTCACGGTAAGTGCCATAAGTTACGCTCATATACCCGTATTTATAAAAATCTCGACGCTTTTTAGTAACCGACTAAAGTTTGACCGAGAGCGCTGTTCCGCGCCTTAGGAAGGCACGGCGAGGCGGGGAACGGGAAGGAAAGAGCATGAGTTCACATGAGATCGATATTGTCGGAATGATCTTACGATATTATAAAGCTATACAGATATAGCTTCCTATAATTGTAAGTGCAATAAGTAATTAACTAGGTACGTTTATAATTATAGAGATATATTTTGTTTCATATTATTAGTATCAGAACCAAAATTAAACAACTACAGTTATTCTGAATTTGATTCTGCTTCAACTTCATCTGAAATCATAGTCGTTCTGCGAATTCGATAAGATTATTGAACCTATTGTTGTGATCCCAGTAAGCTTTGCTTTTCTTTTCTTGAAATATTCGGCTACTTTAAAACCTCATCACGAAATAACGCACGACCCATCTTTGGACATTTATCTCATGTGCGTCTGACTTAGACAGTCCGGTACAAATGCTAGCTATCGCCGTGAGCGTTGACGGCGGACTGACAGCGGATCGGCCTGCGTTCCCTCCCGCAACCCCCTGCGTTGTCTCTTCGTGTACATACCTAAGGCGCAGTATAAGGGTCTCGGTCAAATTATAGCAGATGTTTAATTCAAATTTTCTATAGAGATTTTGAATTTGGAATCTGCTAATCAAATGCTAAGCAGCGTTGAGTTTTTTTAAAAGGCCCAATATGTATTTCTCTTGCTTTTGGGCGCATGGTCATATTGTTGCTCCATACAGCCGAGCCGTAATACTCATTACGTGACATATTACAAAAATCTTTCTATGACTTTCATAGTATCAATTGTATTTTACCACTTTATTTTTTGTTTATTTATAAGATGCTATTCGTAAATCAAAATCGGTTCAACCGTTTAGGAGCTATGATGCCACAGACAAGAAAGAAAACAAAAGTATATATTTCTACAGAAACTGACATGCCTATAAAATAAGCTTTAACTAAAATCCTTAATGCTAGTAGTAATCGCTGGATATGGCGATTGCTTGCTTAACCGACTACAAAATTATAACGTCTTCCTTTTTTTGCATTAGGATGGTTATTTTTTCTCTTTTTAGCTCTGCAAACTCGCTGCACGCGTCGGGCACCGACAACATGGCGCTAGTGAGCCTGCACACTCTGCTGAGCGCGGCCAACGCGCCGAGCCGCGTGCCCAGCAAGCTCGCCAACAAGCGGCAGGGCGAGCCCCGGCCTGACAAGCATCACGTGCCCGCCAAGGAGTCTACTCTCACCGGTAAGAACAGTTCATGTGAAAATAACAATGGATCAGGATTCAGTGTTGCTGACTGTACATCTCACTCATTCAAAAATAACTTCAAAAGTGAGATAACTCGAACGCAACCCAATTTGGACCCCAAGTTATTGGGGTCTAAATCAGTTTAGCCTCTAGATCGCCCCATTTCATGGAACGCATTCAATGTGTGGATGAGACTCGTCCTCGTTTCGATCTCTATGATGCGATCAACCTGCCCAGAATCTGCTCCAAACTTTCAGCCTGTCCCTTACTATACTTATTTTTACCCGCAGCTGTATCAAGCAGCCCAGTGACTGAAGCAAACAACCCGACAGTGGCGAACGTGGTCCTATGCTCGTCTATCTCGTCTCCCGAGCTGAACGCGAGCGGTAAACTGGACTCGTCGGAACCCGCCCCGCAACACCCGCTTCACGCCGCCTCTGAGAGCAGCAGTGATACTGGCGTGAGTTTATATTATTAATGTATAGTAACCCGGGAGTTTTGAACATGGTCCTATGTTCGTCTATCTCGTCGCCCGAACTGAACGCGGGCGGTAAACTAGACTCGTCGGAGCCCGCCCCGCAACACCCACTACATGCTGTCTCGGAGAGCAGCAGTGATTCCGGCGTGAGTTCATAAACCTCCCATATATGTGTAATAAACTAAGTTCAAGAGTCATCAAGAATCGTCTGGCGCTCAGGTATGACGATTTCCAGCCTCCCGAACAAGCCGGATTCCGTAAAGTCTTCAGCACCGTAGACAACATACATACGCTGCGTAAGGGTTATACAGAAGACTGAATAGTACAACCTGCCTCTCTGTTTGGCGTTTGTGGGCTACGAGAAAGCCTTCGATTCGATTGAGACTTGGGCTGTACTGCAGTCTCTCCGACGGTGCCAAATTGACTACCAGTACATCGAAGTGTTAAAGTGTTTGTAGAAAAACGCGACCATGTTAGTTTGACTTCAGGATCAGACCTCGGAAGCGAGGTGTGACAGGGAGAAGTTATATCGCCGAAACTGTTTACCGCTGCGCTTGAGGATGTCTTCTAGGTTCTGGACTGGAGAGGGCTAGGCATCAACGTCAATGGCGAATATATCACTCACCTTCGGTATGTCGACGATATAGTGGTCATGGTCATGACTGTGACCATGGAGGACCTCAGTGCAACGCTCGATGACCTCAATAAAGCTTCTGAAAGAGTGGGTCTTAGGATGAACATGGACAAACCCGGTGATGTTGAATACCCATGTTACACCCACTCTATACCTCATGTTACGCCGCCTATCAAGGTTGGAGACTCTACACTCGAAGTAGTGGGCGACAATGTCTACCTGTGGCAAACAATCCAGTTGGGTAGGGTCAACTTCGAGAAAGAGGTCAACCGTCGAATTCGACTCGGCTGGGCAGCATTCGGGAAGTTGCGCGGTTTCTTTTCGTCCAACTTACCACAGCGTCTCAAGACGAAAGTATATGACCAGTGTGTGTTGCCAGTGATGACATAATGGTTCTGAGACTTGATCGCTCACAATGGGCCGGGCAATCAGAAAATTTACAATCACCCAAAGGGCAATGAAGGGTTAAGTTACCTTGCGTGATCGAATTAGAAATGTAGAGATCCGCAAGAGAACCCGGGTTACCGGCATGGCACATTGCTCGCTGTTCAGAATGGTTCTGAACACAGAGGAACTGGAAGACGTTGCGTTGGAAGGCCTCCCACCAGGTGGACCGATGACCTAGGGAAGGTTGCGAGGATCCGCTGGATGCGAGAGGCACAGGACCGGTCAATGTGGTGACGCTTGGGGGAGGCCTATGTCCAGCAGTGACGTCTCTCGGCTGATATGATGATGATGACCTAACCGATGACGAAATGTTTGCTAATTTACTTCGGCGCCATCTTGGATCCTGAGTTCCAGCCCATCGGTAGACAACTATTGGTTTCGTAAGGATTTGCGCAAGTGTCCATTCTCACAAGTGAACCCGATCTCACTCTTTGTCCTGTGAGCTACGAATATGTAACCCATTGCATATAAGTGTAAATATATATTCCAGGACTTGATGTTCAGCGAACTGGAAGTGTTCGCCGATGAAAATAATCCAAGTCACGTTGACGAGAACTCCAATGAGGAGAATGATGTGGACGACGAAACTATGTCAGGTAATGATCTACCTTATTGTACCTCACGCATGATATTTGTTTTCCTTTCGTTGATATTGTAGATAGAATGAGATTTCTTACATTAATATTGGTAGATAGATTATAAAGAAGCTATATTAACACTAATTAGTGGCTCGCACTGTTCGAGTTCTATGTAAGGTACCGTGAGTGTGTTGGCCCCGGTAGGGTCGTGCCCCGCACCTCCCCCCCGGCCCTCCCGCTTCCTAACCCTGGTGTTGGGGCAGAGGGTACGTCGGGCTCGTCGGGCTGCTCGTGGTGCGGCCTGGCGCCGGGCCGGGCCCGCGCCGCGCCCTACGCCCGGCGCGGCAGGCCGCGGGCCCCGCGCGCCGCCCGCGCCCCGCACGCCCCCCGCGCCCCGCACGCCACGCTCGCCCCGCACGCCACATAGCCGCCACGCTTGCGCCTGCACCGCACCCTACCTGTCCTCTCCCGAAAATTCCTCAAGTACTCAACTTTCAAGACGTCGTCGTTAGATTTTGTCACTGTTATGAGTAAGAACTTACGGCCACCGCGGAGCTTAATAAAGTAAAATTAATAAAGGATGAACCGCCGTCGAGCTTTTGATTTAACGAGAACTCGCACTACGGCCGCAGTAAGTAGCGTCATTATTAGGTTGAACCCCACTTGATCACACCGCGCCACACCGCGGCCCTCCCCGGCCACAGCAGAATGCGTTTAGCCAAATACGATCACGCAATGTCTTTTCTTAAAATAAGTGGGGCCGAAACTTTACGATGTTAGATAAGAAGCATTAACTTCATTTATTTATTATTTTTGACGCAGCTTACTGTCGGTTTAAGGTACACACAAAGTGTAATTTTTTTCAGTACACCACACTCCTGCGACTTGGCGCGGTGAGGTGTGATCAAATGGGGTTCAGCCTACTAAGCTGGCGACAGACATAGCTTTAACACTTAACATTTTGCAAACCGAAGTACATTTCTTTTAAATAGAGTTCAAAAGAAGTCGGATAAACAAGCTTCAAAATCTAAAAAAAAACATAACTTTTGAAGTGGATTTGTCACAAGAAATATACATGTGTGCGAAATTTCAGCTCAATTGGACTCTGGGAAATAATGGCTCAAATTTAACAAGCAAGATTTAAGAAAAAAAAAAGATTGTAATAAAGAGGGGGTTATCAATTCGGTTGTGTTTTTTATGTTTTATTTGTGTCTTTTGAGCCGTGATGTTAAAGCTATATTTGTAGCTGGGGTTACATGAAAAGTTTAACATCAAACTAATCCATTTTACCTCTCAGGTGAAAACGACATCGAGGCAGCAAGCGGTGGTGCAGGATCCGGGGCGGACATTCTCCGTCGGCTGGTCTGTGCCGTGGCGTCCCGGGGCGTGACCCCTGCTGGGACGGACGGGTCGACCCCTGTGCACGCGCCGCCGCGCCACGACTATGACCCGCAGCTGTCCACTGCTGCGCACACGGATATGTTGCTGCTGAACCTCATGCGCATGAACGGATTGACGCCCAAACATTCTAATAGGCATAGTAAGTATCTTTGTGATATGTTTGCTCCCGGGGCGTGACCCAAGCTGGGACGGAAGGGTCGACTCCTGTGCACGCGCCGCCTCGCCACGACTGTGACCCGCAGCTGTCCACTGCCGCTCACACCGATTTGTTGATTGTGACCGCTGAGAAACTACCAATCAGAACGCTGTATTTGCATAAACTGAGTTTAGTTGGACTAATCGAGATTAATTTCATTGGTGAAATCAGCCCTTAGTATGCCTTAATAGGCAGGCAACGTTTGGGCGTCAATCCGTTCATGCGCATCAAGTTCTGCAGCAACAAATCGGTGTGAGCTACAAAAAATTGGAAGTTCTCATTTCGATCCGTATGGTGAATCTTTCTAGAGACAAATTCAAAAGGCCAAATTTGAAACTACTTATCCTACTACTATTATAAATGCGAAAGTTTATGAGGATGGATGGATGTTTGTTACTCTTTCATGCAAAAACTACTGAACGGATACTGATGAAACTTTACAGAAAAATAGCTTATACATCAGAATAACACATAGGCTATAATTTATAAGGAGAGAAGACATCCTATTTCCATCCGGGTGGAGGTGAGCCGCGGGCAGTCAGGAATAATGTAAACTCAAATTAGTTTCGGGCTGGATTGCGTCATTGGATTTTTGAAAAATCTAATTAAGAAGGCCTCTTCAGCCAAGAATACAACCCGTTGATTTTAGAGAAAAATACATACCTTATTGCACTATCCGTTAGTTTCACTAATAAGAAAATTCTAGGCCGTAATGACGTACGGAAAACTGAAGGTAGAGCAAATTTTTACCAACATACTCTCTTTTGCATAAAAACGGGTACCTAAGGAAATTTACATTCTAAGGTCGATTTGAGTTAATTAAATGAAATTTGATTGTTTGACGTAGTCTGTAAACTTATAATCGTGTGTCAATTGGATTGAGGTCAGGACTTCGAGATGGCCAATCTAAACGACGGATCCCACAATCTTCCGACGTCGCCAGAACGGTGAAGGCGAGCATTGTCGTCCATAAAAATGGAATCTTCCCCAAGTGCAGTCAATGCGGGTTGTGCATATGGAATAAGGACTTCCATTATGTACCGGTGTGCATTTAATGTTCCATTTTCTATGAAAACTAACTCCGTATGCTCCGTCGAATTAATATCTGCCCAAAACAACGGAGCCTCTGCCATAAGGAGTGATTTCTTCGAAATACACTTCTGCATAGCGTTCCTGTGGTCTTCGCAGCGCTCGCCGGCGTCGGTCCTCTCCACACAAAGAGATTCTAGCTTCATCAGAAAACAATACTTTATTCCAGTCCTCCAGAGTCCATGAAGCGCAGTTTCGAGCAAACTGAAGTCGAGCAAAACGGTGCTCACGGAGTAATTTAGAGCTCCGAGCCGGGCGGTAACTCCTGATATTGGCAGCCAATAGCCTCCTGACCGTCCATAAGCTAACTTCTACTCTTCTTACTTCTTCAAGGCTCTTCTTCAGGTCCACACTTGACGCCTAACGATTCCGCAACGCCTGACTCACCAAAAAGCAGACATCTCTTGGTTCTGTGCATCGTTTTCTTCCCGAACCGGGTCTTCTTTTGATCGAACCGGTCTCTTGATACCGTTGCCAAGTCCTCTCGACAGTTGATCGACTCACTTGTAGCCGCTGAGACACGTAAGTCTGCGAACGACCTTCTTCAAGTAGGGCTATAATTTTACCGGCCCTTATCGCTTTATCACTCATATCAAAAATAGGTATTATAAGTAAATAGGTATTTAATGTAAAAAGAAAGATCAAATTGTTTAATTTGCAGAAAATATCCAAAAAGTTTTAAAATTATAGTAATTAGTAAAAAAGTCGTTCCAGCAATTCTCCACAATAATCAATATTTTTCTTTTGTTAATTTCAACATTTAAATTTGGAACGTTAAGAATCATACCACGGTGCTTCAAATAACATGCCAATACATCGTCAAATTAATAAAACCTCTTTCTTGTTCTTCATCATTGAAGTAGAGCAAAAAATCTAAAGTGCCCGTTTTTACATCGTCAAATTAATAAAACCTCTTTCTTGTTCTTCATCATTGAAGTAGAGCAAAAAATCTAAAGTGCCCGTTTTTTTTTGCAACAGAGTTTATTTTTATTTTTGGCTGTCATTTCATGCGACTGGTTCATAAACGCCGTAAGCTAGAAGCAGATTTTCTCACATTTCCAGCTGGCAGCAAGCGTCACTGGAGCAGTAGTGCTGGAAGCCCTGAAGCAAACGCTCGTCGCAATGTGGCTGCAGGACGTTCGCGCGGCCGGGCGGCCACTTCACCCGCCGCGGTCCGCTCGCGCCGACAGCCGCCGCTGTCGCCCGGACAACTGCGACACCGGCCGGACACTAGGCACCCTGCCACCTGTACGTATTATACGCACACACACATAACAAGTTACGTATTGTACACACTCGCACGTTCATAACAAGTACTTAGGCGAATGTTACCTGCTAAGCCCTTTCCCTTTTCAACCTTATTACTAAATCAATAAGTGGCCGAATATATAACCGGGAAGCCGCTAGGAATCGAGTTGTATGTAAACTTCGCCACTGACTGCAGTCGATTTGCGAAAATGCGCAATGCGCTTTTCGTTATTTCATTTCAGCAATTGGCGATAATAATAGTTTTAATGCTGTGACAAAAGGTACACATCTACATACCTACTTCTCTTGAGTCTACCATACGCTGTTGCCAAAAAAACATGAAATTATAGCTGTTTAACATCCACATTCCAGCCTGCCTCGGGCTGAGCTTCGCGGCCACTCCGCCCGGCACGCCCGAGCGGGCGGCCCTGTCTCCCGTGTCGTCCCTGGGGCTGCACGACTACTGGCCCTCCGTGTCGTCCGTCAGCGACGCCGACGACGTGGAGGCAGTCCTCGATTACAACGTAAATAACGATGTTCAGCTTAATGTAATGTTGTTTTTTGTACAATCTTTTTTTTCCTCACCGATCTGTTGAGACTTTTGGCAAAGCGGTTCCGGCGTCACTAAGGCTCCATTTAACGCACGCCACTGTCGTCGCGTCAGTCTCGCTACGCTTGAATAGTGCCCTAAAAATTTCTATAATGCATAACATTATCGCTCTGACGCCGTGTCAGTGACACAGGAGTCGTTTTGCTCGGAAGTCTATCTTTAGGATCAATGGTAAACTTGGAAAACCATTATTCACAAGCATTTTTGTAGCATAGTTTTATTTTTATAGATACGTATAAGTAAGACCTTTTTTCTTTTCATCTATAACTTGTGTGTTATATAGTTTGTATTTTGTAGCATTGAAGTAGAATATCAGACACCCTTTGCACGAATTTCACTATTTCTGAATTAGGAACACATAGAAGCAGAACGTATAATGAGTAGACCATCTTATCATAATGCTTCCACAAAGCAGTGACGTAACTTGTGACGTCACATTGCAGGACACGCTGTTCGACATGCTCCTGAACAGCTTGGCCATCGAGGGCGGCAGCTCGGCGGGCGACACGCTGGCGCAGGAGGCGCGGCCGCCCACCCCGCCCGTGCAGCCGTGGAGCCCGGCCGCTGCGCCCCAGCACGCACCCCCCGCGCCCCCCGCGCCCCCGCCCGACCGCTCAGATTGACCACGCCCCGCCCGCGCCCGCCACCATCGCCATCATCGCTACCGCCGCGAATACCATCACTAGACACGTATGTCATAACCAAATACAGTTCTAATGTGCATTCAAACTGCAGCGAGCCGCCTAATTTTAAATAACGCGGCCTCGCAGCCGAATAAAGTTTTTCTCCTCCTAACAAAAGATAAGGTTAAAGCCCTAAAGAGGGACGATTAACGCCAACTATTGCATAAACTGATGGGAGAAAGTTACACATTAGCACTTGATTTGCTTACTGCACCGCGGCAGCTGTAGGCTCGCGTCGCTAGCGTCCCCGCCCCGGACGCTCAGACGATCCCTGCTCGGCCCCCGGGCGCTCAGACGTTCCCTGCCCGGCCTCCGGGCGCTGTGCACCTGAGCTCGCACCTCCGTTCTGCGAACGTTTTTAGTTTAGTTGGCACGATATACTCCTTATGATATTTGAGTGTGCCACCCCCTAAGTTTTTTGAGGGATTCGTGTCTCCTCGTCGCTTAGAGAATGAACGCGTATAAAAAGTACGGGCATTAGGTAAAAGACTCAAAATTTAAACGATCTCTTATATTTATTTTTTTAGTCATTATTAACGTTTATCAGTACAATTATTACTAGGGTGAAACGAGTCGGTTCGCCTGCCAAAAATATTAGAGTGCTATTTTTTTGTTCTAATGATATATTTTTATAATTAAATTATATTCCCTGCATTTTCGGTCCTAAAATGCTTAGTAGTATTCGCATTTACGACATTGACATTTGATCACATCAAAAACTGCTTGCCATCATGCCGGGAATTAAAGTTTTAAAGTATGAATTGCCAATTTTACCTGTAGAGCTTAGTAGACAGTTGTTCAATTTAGAAAGAATATTAACTAACATTCATTTTGTAACAATTGTTAAATACTCAATAGTCGTTTTGAAGCTCCACAATAGTTAGACTAACAAGGAATGGTACCCAACTGTCTGCCTCCGATTTGATTTATTTTGTAACTCGTATTTTCGAAACGATTTGAAATATAAAACTTAGGTGGATGGTTTTTTAGGAAAATATGAGTTATACCCGATATAACAAAACCTGTGCTCATTATATTTTCATATTCTGAAACATATAATCAAACCAGTAATTAACTAGCAATTTGCTTAAATAAAACTCTCTACAGAAGTTAGAGGGTTTAGTCACTTTTCAGTACTTTGGAGAACAATTTCGCCCAAAAAATTGAGATTGGGCAGCTTGAACAAATATGTGTCTGTTATTTTAGACTACTCTCTAACATATATCAAAATAAATCAAATCGGAGCCGGACAGTTGGGTTTTTCTTGTAAGTTCCTGGTATCAACCGGGAGAAAGCAAAAGACGAATATTAATAATTATTTGCTTTACATTGATCTGATAGTTCCAGCGTGGTCTCCCGATGGGTACCAGAAGCACTCACTCTCTTCACTTAGTTTCGAGTCTCATTGGTGTTGATAGTTCAAATAATTGATGTTTCATGTGATTGTATGTTGTACCGAGCTCCGGCCGCACCGGACGTACTTGTCAATGTTAAGTATTTAATCTGTTAGTTACGTAGATCGACATGACTGAAAAGTTCAAAGCGTGTGATTCTGTTAGGTAATGAAATGAGGGACAAGTATTGAGTAGCGTTAAGTCACGTTTTATGTATTAGATCAGTTACTACGTTGGCAAAATTATAATTATTAATTTATTGGGTTTAACTACCGAATTTTTTACACTAGATTGATTATTTTTGTCAAAGAAAAAAATTGAAAACTAAAAATACAATTTGATGGGTACAAGTTAACTTTCTTATTTTCCATATTCCAAATTGTCATATTTTTGATTCTATTATAACAAAAAGTTATGTATTGATGTTATGATTAAATGGATGTAATACATATTAATAAAATGTCACAAAAATGCATTTAATTTGTTGATTTTACCCCTTCCTTAACCAAATCACCCTCTAATTTAGGATGCGGTCCCATCGAAAGCTATTAGCTAATTTTCTCTAATTCGAAACTAGTGAATTAACTAATGAAAGAACTAGCAAATTCGTAGGTGACACACCAATAGTCCGCGGGCGCACAACACGTAAAGGCAGCGACGTAAGGTGACACGTGACGGGGGCATCGTCGCGTCATCGCGCCGTCACGTCATTGGTTAAGGTCGCCACCCGCGCGGATCATTGAAGTGTCCTGTACGAATTTGGCAAGCTATCGTAACCCGACCAGTGATGGAGCAGTGGTGGCCCAGTGGTATCGGCCGCGACTTGTAGGTCGTGGGTTCGAGCCCAGGCAGGCGCTTTACTTTGTGTAAATTATTTCATCATAACTGCTCTTACAACGGTGAAGGAAAACATCGTGAGGAAACCGGCATGTCCTAGAACTAAATATTCGAAGACATGTGACATCCACCAACCCGCACTGGGCCCGCGTGGTGGATTACGGCCCATTCCCTCTCTTACAGAGAGGAGGCTTGTGTCCCAGCAGTGGGAACACTAATAGGCTGATGATGTGATGTGATGTGATCGTAACCCGACAGCACCAAATAGATATATACAGTCCTACCAACTTATCTGTGAAATGGCGAAAATTAGAACTACGGCCGTCATGTTGAAATGTCATTCGATTGTCAGTGTCTACTACATTCGGGTCCACTGGTTGTTTTGTCGTGATATTGCTGAATTTATAAACTTAAATATGCCGAAAGCTACTAAAAGTGATGCTCGAAACATTATTCTAAAGGTTAAAACCTTTTTTGAAGAAGAAGCTCGGGCGGAGTCTCCGATTATTCCATTTAATCAAATATACAAACGAATTTCGGCAGCGACAGGTTAGTGTTGTCAACTTTCTTGTTATAAATTACTTAACTAATTATTTAAGTCCACGAAATATTCGTTTCTATTCTTGCTGCAGGTTAGCGTAACGGTTACGTACATCTATTAGGTATCCTGCTAAGTGAGTGAGCAAACTAACCTGCCAGATTTCAAATTTGTACTAATATTTATTTTAATATCTTACATTTCAGGTGTGAGTCAAGGACTAATTTAAAAAATAGTTAAGGAAGGGCACGCAGCAGAAGAAACTGGTACAAAAATTCGGACACCAGGCAAGAAGAGAAAATGTAAAAGTGGATTTGTGCATGTTGATGATTTTGACAGGGGAGTTATACGCAGGAAAGTACATGAATTTTATTCTGCTAAAAAAGTGGTCTCTACTGTTAAAAAGCTTCTAGAGGTCTTAAAGACAAATAAATTACATAGGACAGCGAGAGAGTCTGCGAAAGCTGCTTCACAAGGTGGGATTTCGTTTAAAAAAATCTCAATCCAATCGGAAGGTTCTTATGGAGCGTAATGAAATATCAGCTTGGAGAGCTAAGTACTTGCATACAGTGGATAAAAATAAAAATTCTCCCCAGCCCCGGCCCATAATTTATTTAGATGAGACCTATATTCACTCTTCGCATACATCGAGTGAATGTTGGCAAGGAGAGGGTGAAGACGGAATATTGGAGCCTGTATCGAAAGGGCAAAGATATATTATTGTTCAATATATTATTGTTGTTGCGGGAGGAGATACTTTATTTGTTACAAATGCACTACTTGTGTTTAAATCAAACTCAAAAAGTGGTGATTATCATGACGAGATGAATAGTACCAACTTTAAAAAGTGGGTTATTGAAAAACTTGTGCCTAATTTACGAGAGCCATCCATAATAGTGATGGATAATGCTCCTTATCACCGTATTTGTGTGAATAAAGTCCCAAATAAAAATACCTTAAAAAAAGATATGCAATTATGGTTGAACCAATATAAAATTGACTACGGAGAGAATTTGACTAAACCTCAGCTTTGAGACTAAACTGTTAGCTTACCTAGGTAACTGTAAATTATCAAATTATTTTTATTTATTTTATTATTTTTATATAGGTATCATTGTTTTTAATTTTTAAAAACTGTAATTCTTACTAAACGATTATGTCTAATGTGATATTTCCTTCTTGAAAACTTGCTCAATTTTGGGCACCTTATAATAACTAGCAACACTGAATCGACGGTGCCGTCCTCTTTCAGTTCAAAGATAACTTGGTAGGACTTTACAGAAGAACCACTCCCGCCGTTCTCGAAAATTGTTACCTAAACTTGCCGGCGCGGCGTCACTATGGTTGCTACTTTATTGATTCTAAATTTATAAAAGGAGTAGACAACGATTCATCTAAACACTCATAACATGCATACATGCCTTAGAGGGTCAAATATCAATTGAAGCTTATGACGCCACATACGACGTAAATTGGAAGGTAACAAGAGATCACAATGGTGTAAAAGATCCCACCAAAAACAAAATGTGAAAAGTCACCAAGCTCGACAAAAAACGTGACTATGAAAAAGGCGCCAAGTTCGACGAACAAGAGTTGAGATCTAGAAGGGTGACAAGTTTCATAGCTTTTCCTTAAATAAAGCAAAAATTTCGTCTATGGACTTTTAAAGTATTTTTTTCATTTTCTTAGATATTGAATTTTTACTGTTCGATTCTTATTATCGAATTGAGGGTAGTTGGTAAACCATCACTAAACTCGCCTTCGACCTACGTCGCGGTTCTATATATCCGTGGCGTGCAGTACGAATTAGAGCCCTGAGCTGGATGAACGTTTCTTCCTCTCTTGTTGTGATCGTGTCTCAAGCTAAACGTTTTAGCATCTGTAGTGTTTGTGGACTCACTACCGTGTGGTGTGCGATCTTCAAGACCTTTGAACCCAGAGTACGTCTAGACTGCCTATCTGTGAAGTGCCGTGCACGCTGCAGGTCTTCTTCTGACCCGGGAGTTGAGACGAGGTAGGTGGTGTTCAATTGCCTTCTTGGAAATAGTAGGAACGAACGATTTCCATCTACAAATACTTTACATACACATTCTTAGGCTCATAAGCCGCCAGCAAATATTTTCTTAAAAAAGGTTGGTCAAAAACCGAACATTTACCATCTTGAAAAATGTTAATGTGAGAAAAATATTTCAACTGACGAGAAAGTCAATGGGGAGGTGAACAAGTGTGCAAAGGAATTGGCGGTAGAGCTCTTTGACCAAGACATGATGGCGAGAGATCTCACATCTTGCAGTCGCTCGCGGGCTGCAAAGTTATCGTTGGCACTGATTTTAATGCGTCATCGTCACTGTGGTGTGACAAAGTTCGGTCTACGGACAGTCGCTGCGCTGTTGAAGATTACATTACTGAAATGAACTTAACAATTCATAACACCCCTGACGCACCACCAACTTTGTGCAATTATATGGGTGAGGCTTGTATTGACGTCACACTTTCTAGTGCAGACATACGCTTGGATAGGTGGCGTTTCCTACCGGACGCGTCTTGTAGTGATTATCGCTTTATCGTCTACAATTTTATTCCTCATTGTTTTTACTCAGGGTACGTCACATGTCATTGGTAACTTTAGGTATAAAAATAAAGGTGCGAATTGGAAATTCTTTAGCTCGCTTTTTGCATATCACGCCAAAGACTTTACTCGTGATGGGCTGTCACCTGAAGAAAGTGCTGACATTGCTATTGGTCGTGGATCTATGACCAATATACGTAGATGTGATTGGTGGTGTGACTACCTAATTGAACAGCGTAAAAGTTATCGCCGAGCGTGTAAACGTCATAGCAAGCTTAAAAAACGTAAGGTCACCGGTGGCTCGCTTACCATTAAGTTAAATACGTTAAGAGTTGCCAAGTCCCGCTACAGAGCATCGGTGGAAAAATCTAAGGGTAAAATAAAAAAAGCGAAGCGAAAAATAGTCGAATGAAAAATGCATAAAGAAGCTCCAATTGTCTCCTTTATATGAGCTTAAAGCCAATCAATCAGTCGACCTCGCGTTTGTTAAGAACTTTAAAGTAAACTAGCTGGCCTCCGCGGCTTCGCTCCCATCAACTGGCTATCAAGGGTCTTTAAGTCAAGAGTGAATAGGTTACTTCTAGGCAAGCGTGTTTCACCGTCAACCACATCATCGCTAACCATCAGGTGAGATAGTGGTCAAGCGCGAGCCTATTGATAATAATAATTAAAAAAAAAACACTATCTACCTACCACTACCTACCTACCCTACCCTTACCTACCCTACGCCTACCTAACCTACCCTTTTTTTTTTTTTTTTTTGATCTCGCTGGGAAAAAATGCATTACGCATACCCACCCATTGGGGGGGGCATGGGGGGCTATGTGGGACTCCCCAACACTAAAATAACCCAGCGGCACTCCCGCATCGTCTTGAATTGGAGGAGGACTGGGAAACCGGCAGAGCCTTTACGTCCAGTCCCCCGCCGACGACCGCCCGC
The DNA here is from genome assembly GCA_947562075.1 of Orthosia gracilis. Classification (NCBI taxonomy): domain Eukaryota; kingdom Metazoa; phylum Arthropoda; class Insecta; order Lepidoptera; family Noctuidae; genus Orthosia; species Orthosia gracilis. Next base: position 20,033,639 of record OX387274.1, read on the forward strand.
CTTTACAGCGGGGCCTTCACGCCCCTCCCTCAGTGGAGGGGCCCGGGAACGACCGCGAGTGCTAGGCCGTTCCCCCCCGACGAGGGTGATGACTCGTGCAATGCGAGCGAAGGCGCCCCCGCGCCTGTCGCCCGCTTGTCACCACCAGGAGGTGGGAGGAGACGATCGTACAACCGCCTTCTCCAACCCCTTCTTCGCCTGCGGTGCGGCGGCGCGAGAGGATTGTCCTCCCGCGCCCGCTCCGCCGCCTCCTTTTGCGACAACACGTCCTCGCAAAAGGAGGCAACCGCCGCCCAGGCCTCCTCACTCCCCAGCATGGAGTTGACCACACTGGGAAGTGAGAGGTCCTGCCCGACAACATCGATCAAGGCACGGCGCAGCTCAGCCCATGCTGGGCACACCTCGAGGGTGTGCTGCGCCGTTTCCTCCGCCGCGCCGCAGTGGTGGCACGCTGGGGTTTCCTCCCTCCGGATCCGGTGCAGGTGCGTTCCGAAACAACCATGTCCGGACAACACCTGCACCAAACGGAACGAGAGGAAACCATGTGGCCGCTCGAGCCAGCCCTGCAAGACTGGCCCGAGCGCGTCCAGCGTCCGGCGTCCACAGGCGGCGGTGGCGAGGTCCTCCGCCCAATGGAGGACGATGGCGTCCCTCGCCTCCCGCCGCACGGCCTCCCGCTCTTCCATAGCGGGGCGCTCGCCCAGCGCCCTACGCCGCACCTTCCACTCGTACACTCTGGCGAGCACCCATGCCTCCAACTCCCAGGGAGGGGTGCCGGCCAGAGCGCACGCCGCCGAGAAACCCACCGAGCGGTAGGCCCTCGCCACCCGCTGTGCAATGGCCCTTTGTGGCCTGCGGATGGCTACCTAACCTACCCTACCCCTACCTACCCTACCTCTACCTACCCTACCCCCCCTACCCCTTCCTACCCTACCCCTTCCTACCCTACCCCTACCTACCCTACCCCTACGTACCCTACAAAAAAACAAACTCTTCAACTTTATAATATTAGTATCTATACTAATATTATAAATGTGAATGTAAGTTTGTTTGTTACGATTTCACGCAAAAACTACTGAAATGATCATCATGAAACTTTGTATATATATTCTTGGAGGTATTAGAAGTAACATAGGATACTTTTTTTTTTTAATGGCTTCACTGCGAGGGAAGCCGCGGGTAAAAGCTAGTAGATAATAAACACAACTGCAGCCTAATTGCGTAAGTGAATACGACAAGTCAAAGGGTTTGACCGCCAATCATAGACCAATCGCATAGACGGAAAACGCGGATTTATAAGAATCATCCCGAAAAGTGGCGACAAATCTCCGGACGACCCAAACTTGTACCGGCTCATTTCATTTCTTCCATCTTTGAGAAAACGCCGGAGCCCCTTATAGTTCCACGTTTTCTACCGGAAGGACCAAATTTTCTAACAATCAATTCGGCTCTTACTGTTAGGAAAATTCGGATTTTATAGATATTTCTGGGGCTTTTGATAACGCATGGTGGCCAAAGCTATTAAAATTAAAATGAAAACTCGGGGCTGCTATAGAAATATATATAATCCTGGTTTACTAAGGCCGGCTAAATGTTCGCGTTATCTGCTGTGATTGATTGAATGAATTTTCAACAGCCAATCTCAGCAGATAACCGGCGATTATTCGTCGATTAAGTTAACAGCCCGATAAACGAGTGTCAAGAAACCGCGGGTAATACTTTTTGAATTGTCTTTAAAAAGTAAGCAGTCCGTGTGCTATCTTGGTCTAGTGTTAGAGACGAATTTTGCATTTATAGATCATATTAAAATAGTCGGTGAAAAAGCAAAAAATTACCGAGAATGAAGCCGAGAATATCTAAATCTACGTGGGGTCTGTCTTTTTTAACTTTAGAGACTATTTATGGTTCTACTTACTGGGGTTATATGTGCTACGGGGCACCTATTTGGGCCGATAAGGCCACCATAAGGGCGTTACGACGTAAATTACTTCAAAGTCAGTGTTTAGTTTTGATATTCTTTTGTAGAGCATACAGAACCGTTAGTACTGAGGCTTTACCGGTACTTGCTGGCGTACTTCTGGGTCGATCTTGAAGTGCAGCGACTTGCACGCGAGACATAGACGTGGATTTTTTAACGCAGAATGAACGTGAGAAAATCTCTAGATTATTTAAACCACATACTAACGTCTGGGAGGAACTTTTAACGGAATGGCAATGTAGATGGGATAATTCCATCAAGGGCCGATCCCTCCACCGATTCTTCCATCCGTTCGTCAGTGGTTGACCAGGACATGGCTGGTGTTGCCCACAATTTCTCACAGGACAACTTCAAAAGTAAATTATGTTCAAGCTTGTTGCCTCGCCTTTACATCAGTGTTCTACATCTGACTGCGAATATGTACAATCTGCACACCATATCTCATGGGAGTGTATTCTTTGGCAGAGTGAACTCAATATTAATACTATATACGGGCCTTGTAGAAACTAGAACAACTATCCGTGTGTTTAAACGTTTTCGCTATAATTATAATTGGAATCTAATAAAACAGGTCACAATGTTAGGACCCATTATTATTAATGATCATTTTTATCCGTGGTGCTAGGCAACGGGGCTAAACGTCCCTTTGTGCCTATTGGCCTTGTTTATTCTGTCTCCTGCTTGATATGAAGGGAAGTGCTCTGTTATTATTTTCTGATTAATTTAATTGCGGGATCCAAGAGAGTTGAATTTATTCTCCGGGAATTGTATCGGCACTTTTCTAGTGGTCACCACTATTGATTCTGGCTTTCAGGAGTTGCAGTGGTTTGAGAATGGTGCGATAGGATTGTGTTAAAAAGAGGGTTGTCGATTACGTGGCAAAATAGTTCACATAATAATTAACTAACCTTAACCTCGTTGACCTAAAAAAGCTTATACACTCACTTTCTGGACATACCTCGTAGCTATTCTTACAGCAAACTAAGTTAATATGCATTTTTTATTTTTTTATTGTTGATAGGCTCGCGTTTGACCACTATCTCACCTGTAAGCGATGATGTGGTCGACGATGGGGCACGCTTGCCTAGAAGTAATCTATTCACTCTTGACTTAAATATTCCCAGGTTGTAGCTATCAGGCAATACAGACTCCGGCAGGGAATTCCACTCCTCAGCTGACGCACAATAAAGGTATTCCCAAAACGCTTTATGCGTACGGGTGGGATGTCCACCATATACCGATGACGCATCGCCGTTTGTCTTGTAGTCCGATGATGGCACGGGCTAGGCGGAATCAAATTGTGCAGTTCCATCGCACACTCCACGAAATGTAACCGATAAAAAACCGTCAGGCGACGATGTTCAAGGTTCTGGAGCCTTGACTCGACCAGTTTCTCATTGCCGATTAGCCTCTTGAACCGTTTTTATATCGACTCTAGTGCATCAAGCAGGTACTTAGCAGATCCGTCCCAGAAATGCGAGCAGTACTCCATGCATGATCGAACTTGCGTTTGATACAAATTAGGCAGCTGTTCTGGCGTGAAGTACCGTCTCACCTTCGTAAGGATCCCCAACTTTGTGACGGCCAGCTGAGCTTTGGCCTCAATGTATGGACCAAAATTGAGGGTCGCAGATACGAAGTTAGAAGACATCTGTATTTAAAGCTCTACTGCTTATTAGCAGTGTGGTTTTTGTAATTCAGGGTCGTTGATAAAATAGATATTGTTAATTGATACTTTTATGTTCAGTTACTACTGTTGTCTGCATTTGTTATTTTTTTCCTCATTCGCATAGGCTCGACTTCTTTCGTATTGCTCGAATAAAGGCTAATTGACCTTTCGTGCTTTTTAACTAAAATAGGTAGGTACTATGTAGGTATGTGAAAGGGACATAGGGTAGAACACAAAAATAGGTTTAAATTGATTCAATATTTTATTTTCATTGCTCCAAAATATACACAATGACAAATATTGAAAATGTGGATTCATCCATATTTGCAAATGTCTTTAAAGGTGTTTATTTGAATTTCATAGCTGATTACACGAAGAACATGAATAGATTATTTGAATACAAATCTGTTGCAAGCAGAAATTGGCGAGCCGGCCGGCTGAAACATGTCTTTTATTGTGAACGAGCGGCTCACTACTGCCACGTACCGTCTACATACAATATGATTCAGTAAAATTAGTAAATTCACTGTTCCTACATTAAATGATATATTTACAAATAAAACTTTAAAAGGAACGCTTTGCAAACATTCAACAAACTTGAGATCGTCTTAACGTAAAAGATGGTATAATTTTTTTAAAGTTAAAGAACGAAATTCTAAAACATCATTTTGCCGACGAAAATATTTACAAGAATAATTACATATTTTTTTTTCTAAAATGAAGTTGTGCCGAATCACGTTTTACATCTCTCACAAATAAATAACAATTGAATTTAGCCTAAAATACTTCTTTGATAAACAAAACAATAAAAAATAATTGCATTCAACAAAGCTACGATAACAAATTTAATATAAATTAATCATAAAAGAAATGTACAATTTTTACAAAGCTAAGAGGGATCACTTTATTATTATCACTGTATTGTAGTGTTGACGTCTGTCTGTTAGTCGCGCAGTTATCGCCGGGTGGCATACACGTACATATTACTAATGTTATAGTGAATATCTTTAACATTATACATAATAATAGCTATTGCATTCATTATTTACATTTTAAACACCTCATTCATAGAAATAAAAGCGTTTACAATCTACAAACTTCTGACAATCTAATCTAATTAATCATCGTCGTACTCATATAGTTTTGTTGTCAATAGGTGACACAAGGTAACTTTAATTCGTAGAAGTTATCTATCATTATATAATTGAGAATTGTGCATAAAATTCGAATCAGCTAAAACTATTGCGAAGGCAAGTAGGTGATGTATGCATTTTATTTTCATAAATCCTTTCAATAAAATCACTATTACGAAACTCCAGGAGAACTACAATAATCCTTATGTATACGACTTATATCTAAGTGGTGTTACAGTTGTGTGGTCAGAATATCTTGTACCGGGGTACATCCAATCACTTATCATACGAGTTAAATATTAAGCCCACGGGCACCATAGCTAATAAAATTTCATTGTCTGCTCTATCTACAACTAGTAGCACTAATATTATGTATTATGCATTTGTTTTGCACTCTTTAACGTCATATTTCCACAGCAACTCCGTATATAGTAGTTGTTTATCTACAAAGGGAGTTGCACTACAAACAAATAATGTAGATTTGTGGAAGGCTCTCGCCGCGGTACTCCGCAGTACCGGCTAATGTTTCATATTGGAAAGTGCGACATTGTTTCCTTGATATGGTCAGTGTCGGTGACGACATCATCTTAATCCTTGCATTCCGTTCACGCTTCGTTCCTTCACTCTGATACGCTCCGCGCATGCGTTCTGTTACTACGTCAGTTTCATATCATTCTTTGGCATTATTTAGTGAGCTAAGTTCGTTAAGACTTCCACTAGTAGATTTAATTCATGTTTTACCGAATGTTTCCATCTAGTCCACGCTTTTTAAAATGTATTGCACTACTGAATTCATATTTTTTTCATTTGAATCACTTTTGTTTTGTTTCATTTATAGATATAATATAGTTACTAAAACCTACGCCTCAGTTGTTAGAGATAATAAAATAGTTTAATATTGTAATAAGCATGGAATTTAAAATTCTGAACATGCTGTTATGAAGTAAACGAATCTGAGTATTATAATCATTCGTAATAATATACAATATAGATAGATATTTGTGAGCTAATCTATTCAGTCAATTGAATCGAATCAAATAATAGCCTCTCTCGAAATGAAGTTTCGAACTGTTAGTATCGACGTGGTAATGGGTAAATGTAAATCAGACTTCTGTTAGACGATTTAGAATAGTACAATACTATATTCGTTTTGCTATAATTCAAACTAATTCATAAGAAGGTTCGTTCTGCGTCAGCACAAAAGAAAACTAAATCAAGCACCACTCGAACTAATAGGCACCGGGAAGGAAGGTCGGAAACTAAACAGACGTGTACTGTCATAGTCGTTCATAGTTCGGTCGAGAGCAGCGCGCGAGTCGCGAACGTTCACCGCACTGCACTGCAGCCTGTAGCCTGTAGCGTGTCCTGTAGCCTGTCCTAGACAGAGCGGGTGTGACGTCACACGTGCGACTCCAGCGGCGGTCGCGGCGGTGGCACCAGCGGCGCCGGCCACACGCTGCGCAGCTCTGTGAGCTCGGAGTCGCGCGACAGGTCCGGGGAGGACGTGCGTGTGTGGCGCGCCGCCCAGCCGTCCTTGTCGAAGTCCTTGGTGCCGCCCACCGTGTGGCGCCGCTTGATGCCGCGCTCGGGCATGCCGTTCTTGCGCTTGAGCTTGGTGGAGCGCCATGCCTGCTCGCGCCGCCTCACGCCCGGCAGCACGGCCGGCAGCTCGCGCGCACCCAGCGAGTCGGAGCGCGCGCTGTGGCGGCAGTTCAGCGACTCTGAGCGAAGTACGCGCGCGGGAGAGCGTCCGAGCGACTCGGAGCGCTTGAGTTTGGCGCCGTCGTCGTCTGCTGAACGTGTGGCGGGCGGCGCCGGCTCCAGCACCCCGCTGTTGCGTTTGTTGTCGCGTGCACTGGTCGGGGCGGGCGCGTCAGTCGCAGGCGCTGCGGCGTCTGTCTCGTCGCGTCGCGGACAGTTCTCCTTCTCGGAGTCATCAGTGTCGTCGCGCGGGTGGCGGCGTGGCCAAGCGGGCTCGTCACTAGAGGACGACGAGTGTCTATGATCCCTCGCGAGCCAGGCGGCCTTCAGTTCGTGCGCACGCGCAGCGGGCGACAGTCGCTCGCCGTCGGAGGGCGAGCTGGCAGACGACTTGTCCTCGGCATCGTCCTGGCACTCGTCGGCGTAGGGGATGCTGCCATCGTCCAGCGGCGAAGAGTTGTTGAGCGTGCGCAGCTTCTGGTCGAACGTGCTGGTCAGAGACGACACCAAGTCACCGGTTCCTGCGACAACATGAGACGGATTAGCGCGCGTCGAGCTGCGGGCGGGGGTTAGGCACAGACGGAAGCGTGTTAGGTGGCCGTTAACTGATGATGATTGATGGGTGATGTCGGTATGTACAATGATGATGAGCACGCCGACCTACCGCTATACTAAGGCACGAGCAAATTAAAGCCGTGCTGCCAACAGCCGCCGACTGGAAGCGTTAGTTTGATGCCACAGTTATTCACATCTATTCGTCGGTATTGCAACAACGTTGTTCTTACAGGTTAGACAATGATATGGGTTATGGTGTACCATGTAAGTGCAACGCTTGGTAACTTATGACAGTGACAGATGTGAACGAGTAGCATCGTGTTACGTCGGCGCGGACACACATTGCAACACGCACGCTCACATTCCTCTACCTTATAATGTGGACAAAAGAAAGGGATTGGTGTGTCTACTCTCTGACGTCAGTACTGGACACCTAGTGGGGCAAATAGCGGACACCTTTATTGTACACGAATATAAATAAAAATATTAATATCATTTCAGTCCCAGTTACTTAGCTGAGGCACATGGAGTATAAATAAGACAAGCTATCGCGCGCTTCTACAATTTTTTCCCGATGCTTGTCTTATTCATACTCAATGGTATATCAATAAAACATGATTGTGGAGTAAACTCACCATCTATGGAGAAGTTGGTGAGCGCGTGAGTATGCCGCGAGAGTTCCTGACGACCGCGGCCCAGCGCTTGCATTGACTCCAGTTCAATTCTGGAAAAGTAACACAAATCATACATTTTACGTTTAAATATTTAAATCCGGCCGATCCATTCGATGCAAAACGTCCTTGGATATTGAAACTATTGAATTTTTGAGATATTTAAGCACTTTTTCCAAGTCGAGAAAAATAAACAAATCTATTCAAATATACCCTATTAGGTTACCTGTAGAGTTCCAATTAATAAAAGCACTCACTTATTTCCATCCTGCGTCCTGCTGTACTTGTGGTTGAGTCCGTCATAGTCTGCCAGAGACGTGGTGAGGTGGTGCGGCGGATCTTGTCGCGGGGAACTGGGGGGGCTGCCCCCGGGCGAGCTCTCGCGTTTGTCGCGCTTGTCGGGCTTCGACCGCGGCTTGCGCTGGATCTTGCGGTTCGCTGCCGATATTATGGATGACACAATGTCCCTAGTCGACACGTCCTTGCCTGGAATATGGAAGGCTACTTTTAATGGTATTATTAGTTGCTTACACGGGATAATGGCGAGGGTAATGTTGGTGCGACAGATCAGAAATAAATTATTTAAAGACCAAGGCTAATGAACATTACTAAGCACGTGTTTTCGCTAAGAATTATCTCTGTCTGATTTGACACTTGTGCGACAGTACAACTGTCAAATAACCAGTGCAAAATAGAGACGGACTCATGTCCAAGCCAAAGCAAGTGCTAAGTAACGTATTTCGACTATACTATACGCCAACGCTCGTGGAAGTTGCGGTCATGAAACGACAGAGCGAGATGGAACGAGATATGCCTGCCGTCCTACTCGCACATTTTATGACCACGGCAGCTACGACTTTGGCGTTTAGTATAGTTACAAAAATCAAAACTTAAAAAAATACAGATTGAAATAATAGGTGCAATTAAACTCAAATTAAACCACATTAAAATTTCTGTCACAGGGCCAAGAATTTCCTTGTCGTAAAGATATTTACCTTCAATCTTCTTAACGTTGTGTATGAGCAGGTCCCTAGAGGGCGCGGGCGCGGGGGACAGTTCCTCTGCGCTGGTGGGGGGCTCCATGGGAGGGTCGCCCTCTTCCTCCTCGAAATACCAATCGTACTGGAAACAGAAGGGTAACATTTAAATTATCAGTTTTTCGAACTTATACCGGACAGGAAGGCAGAAGGGAAATCTTTTTCCAGCAGTTGGATAATACAGGCTGATCAAAAACGAGCATTTATTATTGCCAAAACGTTTAAGTTCCACCTTGTATGTTAGGCTATGAATACAAAATCAGCTTATAGGTTGTCAAATTTATATCGCATAGTAAGAGCAGTTTTAATTAATTTTATTGACTGTTTGGATTTTTTTCAGGATGGAAGACTAAAAAACTTTCAACACGCCCTTAGATATCAAGGTACTTACATGTGTGAGGAAGGACTCGATGATTCGACACTGGCTGGACATATCATTGACCATGGCCAACATGTCGTCGCTGGCCGCGCGGACCAACGTTGGGCCAAACACTATGGCCAGGTTTCTCGCCTCCATCTTATTGTAGGCGGAGTGCGCCACCACTCGGCGCAAATGTTGGATCAGGTACTTGAGTGTTTCGTAGTGCGCGTCAGGTAGCGCGCGGACTAGTCGCCGGAGTTCCCGCGCTCTTTCTGGTGACCGGTCAGCCGCTGAAGGAAGAAAAAGGAAAAAAATGGTGAGTGTTTTGCTTCGTAAGTATGTTTAAGTTATTTTTACAGCAGTTTTGAGTGCAGAAACTTAATCATTTGGTTCTTACATTATTAAGTCTGCTTTTGTAGATTTTATGTTGTAAATAATCTGTCTCAAGTATAGCTTAGTGATTGGGCAACCAATACTCATGACAAAGTCAGTAAGATTACTTATAAAAAAATCTGGACCACTTAAATGCACAAAAAGTTTTCTTTTTGGCTGTCATCGAAGTCAGAAAAAATTAATAACAGTTAGTTTTAGTTAGTTAGTCAGTCAGTACTTAGTAATATAAAACCAATATTGACAGTTTCAAGAAAGTGAATCTAATAAAAAGTCTGTTGACTGCTGAAGTGGAGACAGTTGTGTTTAGTAGTCGAGCACGGTCGACTTTGTATATTGATCGCGGATGTCACGATAGCGACTACATATTAATGATATCCTAGAAGTGTTCACCGTTCTGTATAATGGCAACACTGGGTGTTTCCACTCCTGCGCACTTAGTATAGAGTTCTTTGTAAAGAGCGAGCCTATACATTAATTAGAATTAATATTCGTTTCGGGATATTTACTATGTATATTTAGGTTCTGGTTGAGAGCTCGATATTTCGGCACCGTTACAAGCGCCATGATCACTAGAACTAAATTCTTTGCGGGTGGGTGTTGTTTAAGAACTGACAGATCTGTCTACCCTCATTCTCACTCGTTTTTCGCGCACGACGCTACTACTAAATATACATGGTAAATATCCCGAAACAAATATTAATTCTAATGATTGTGACCATGTAGGCTTAAAAACTTATATTATACATTAATTACCAATTAGTTTGAAGCAGGTCTGAAGATTTTAAACTTAACTCGAGAAGACCGCCCATGGGGAAACTACCATTTTAATGATACCACAAAACCTTCGAAGCTTCTAAAATATTTACATCCCCACTCATTCCCAGAAAAGAGGCGTTTATTATTCCTACGCTTTGCTAGCTGTTTCAAAATCTCATGTAAGAAATATTGCCCATAACTGGGTACAAATTCAGATCAGGGGCAAACGGTTCATACAACTCGATTGTTACCGTCTTCCTTTTGAAACAACTGATCTGGGTCAACCTGTTGACGATTTTTTCTTACATTCAGTAACTTACCAATGAACGCAGGATACAGGTCTGCCGTGAGCAGTGGGTCAGGCAGCCTCCTCAGGTAAGCCTTCAGTAGACTGGAGGCGACGTGCACATCCGCCCAGCGAGCATCATTGGTAGGTGGGGGCTCACCCCGATCCAGGGCTGCTGCTAGTGCTGCCACACCGGCCGCGTTACCGGGTACCCGGTATACGCCGACTGTTCGGAGACCATAGGCCTGGAAGAGGTGAATGGTTAGTAAGTATATTTCTTGTAGCAGTTTGACTGTCACAGTCAAGTGGTGCTTCGGAAGAGTAAGAAGAGGTGGCTTATTTGCTTGTGGTTTGACCAGAACCGGTTCCTAAGAGTAAAGAATCAGAAATGTGGCACTTCTCCGGTCCTTCATTATTGGTGACTCGAAATTGGTGATGGAACTAGATCTTCTCCAATATAAAAGTGATGATGGTGACTCAGACGATGGGACCTAAGAAATTAAGGTGTATTGATGAAGAATGTCCCCCCAATAAATCCAAAAATTCAGTCCAGTTTTTGTCAATCCCATGCAATTCATATATGCTGCAAACTTCTTGCTGGACCATGGCTGAATTGCTATAAAAATCTGTAAATTGTAAAGTCTCTAAAGGATTTTAGGAATTAGGGCAGCTTCAAGTTCTTACCTCAACAGCATGTGCAGGTAGTGTCACAGCCTTAGGCACAAGCGGATGCTCGGGGTCGTGCGGACACCTCTCAAGCGGCGCGCCCAGCCAGCCGGCCGCGGGAGCTGCCGCCGCCGCCGCGCCGCCGTGCATACGCCGCAGCTGCTTCGCCATGCGACCCTTCCACGTCTTGTTCTTGGGGGACGACGGGAGGGTGGGTGTCGGTGGGCCTGTGGGAGAATATTGTGGTTACGTTTTGAGATTATTGTGGAGGTCAATAGGGGAAGAAGTTGAATGAGACCAGACCTCAATGGAAACGTAAATTCCTTTTCCCAAAGGTATGTTTCCAAGTTGTTTCTTGTTGTCGTCGATTGAAGAATTTACTAAAGAATATCAGCTGTTTCAATTTGATTAGCTCAATGATCTCAGGCTACTTGGTTCATTTTCGTCCATCTCATAATAATTGAACCTATTTTACCGTTGCTTGGTGTGTGAGTGAAATAATGATTTCTCTAAAATTCCCCAAATAATTGGAAAAATTAATGCCATGATTTTTTACCTTATCAAGTCTCAATTTCTGAAGGTACTTATATCTTGGAATGTTGGAGCAGGTAATTCAAGTGAGGACTTACCAGTAGGAGACCTATTCCTGCCGATCTTCTTGCTGCGTTGCGGCGGGAGCGGCGAGGAGTCGGGCGCGGGCAGCGGTCCGGGTGCAGCCGGTGCAGCCTGTGTCTGTGTCTGTTGCTGAGCGGGCTCGGCCGGCGGGGGTTCCGCCGAGTGCCGCCGCAGGGCTGCTAGCCAGCGCTGGGCGTCTGCTGCTCCTTCGGCCTGGGGAAAACAGGGGACAGTTTAATATAATGTTGGTAAAAGCGAAATTACAACATGGAGACGGAGATGCCGATACAAAAATAAGAAAGGAAAGCTTTGAGGAAGACCATATCATGCAGTTGGACAAAACAGGTTGAAAAAACAAGAGAAAGACGTTTTGTTTCAAATGGAGAAACTAATGTGTTTTGTCTATATTTACCGAGATGTTGGCCACCATATTAAACAAAGCGACGGTCCGAATGAATACAATTTCCACTTGAATCAGAGGAAGTTTTGTGCAAATTGTAACAATACCATACGTCGTTGCTGCTAATTTTAATTGAAACATTCTAGCATTGAACAATTTGCCAAAATTACGTGTTCTGGCAAAATGCCGTGTTTGTATTGGATTGGATAGCAAATGTAACAAAACTCATTGTTGTGTATTTTTATATTCAAATGTTTCGTAAGTGGCAGATAAGGTTAATGAACGTTCGAAATAGAGTTGTTTTCAATCAACTGAAAGAAGGTACTTTGAAAACAATATGCAAATACACCAATAAAAATACAAACACTCTAAAACCTGCATGCAAAGTATAAATACTCTTTCTGACAGGTTTATCATGGCCGGAATATGGATAAGGAGTTACTTTCGATAAAGTCAGAAGTATTTTAATGGTCTAGGAAAGTAGGAATAGCTTTTGTTGGTGGTAGCCCAAACGGTCTCAGACAAGCAAAGAGGATCACAAAAAATTCACTAATACCAGATTCAGTTCTGCACGCGTAGCACGATCACATGACAGATAGAATGATTGTCTTCGTAAAACAGACTAGAGAGATGTGATCATGCTATCCGCGTTGGACTGCTTGTTCCACTCCATCTTCGTCATAAACATACCTGTAGTAACAACTCAGCGCCTGCTGCCGTAGTGACCCTGACCACGTGTTTCCTCTTGGTGTAGTCATCAGCGAGGGCCGCCAGAGAGTAGCGCACGTCCAGGGCGTCCCTGGAGCCGGGCTGCGCCTCCGTGCCTCCGCCGCTGACTGCGCCGGGGCTCTGTTGGTAAAGAAAGGAGGTGGTTAGATTTCAGTTTGAAAGAGGAGTTAAAAATATCTGATAGAATTGATAGACCTTAACATATTATAATTCACTCTTAATCATCATCACCGGCTTACAAGAGCTGAATGTATTTTACATGAAGTGACATAACAAATTACAAATTTCCGTGCGTTCAAGCATTTTTGCCATACCCATTATTGGATTCAAATATCACAATGAGCTCACAATGTTAGGACCCATTAATATTAATGCTAATTTTTATCCGTGTTGCTAGGCAAATGGGCTTATCCCAGTTGTAAACGACCCTTTATGCCTTTTGGTCTTGTTTTTTCTGTCTCCAGCTTGATATGGAGGGAAGTGGAAATTTGTATTTTTTCCTACTCCTCCATTATTCTTTTCTGATTAATTTCGTTGTGGGATCCAAGACTGTTAAATTCATTCTCCGGGACTTCGTCGAGCTTCATTGCCTCGGCGCTTTTCTGGTGGTCGCCACTGTTGATTCTGGCTTTCAGGAGTTGCAGTGGTTTGGGAATAGTGCGGTGGGATTGTCCCAACAAAGATAACATAATGTAGATCTCAATGTAAAAAATTAGGTTAAGGACTTTGACACCAAGCTACTGATCGAATATTCGTAACAGATTGAGAAAACCGTTGAGAAGTTGAAACTGACTCACGATTCTCAGCAGTGAGAGAGCGATTAGCAAGAGAACGAGGACTCCTCTAAGCCCTCAGTTGCATTGATCCAAATTTAATAATTACACACAGGACCCATGTTCTAAATTGTACAAATACCGTTGACTTCTAAAGTATAATAACAAAAAGGAGTCTTCTAGTCACGGCTTCAGTTATTCCCATAATAAAGAACCGTTCCAAATGACGTCCCACAGACATTTTGTTTTATAAATAATTAAGAAATAGCTTTTTAAACAGACTTTCTTAGCCAGTTTACATTATCAGCGGTGAACCGTAGCAATAACGTGCTGCTATGACGTTAACGATAAACGGTAACAATAGAATAGTTACCAGCGTATGTACGCGTTTGATTTCAATGTTTTGGCTCCAGGCCATTTGTGCACAATCATACAGCATACTAGCCACGAGTGGAGGAAGGAGACAGGCAGACAGGCTATTATGACGTAGATCAGTGTAAGACAAATCTCGTAATAAAACAAGAATGTAATCCGACAAATGAAAGCTCGAAATAATTGATAGTCAACTTTTTCATGGCCATCTATTAAGTCAAGGAAGTACCGTGTAATTGAACTGTGTCTAGCAGTTAACGAAATTATTGTAATTACTACACATTCCTAAAAACAAGTTGCTGTCAAAATGTGAGGCGACACTCTAGTCACGGAATTAAAATAAAGGCGTCTTGTCTAGCTTTCACTCCTCCCCTAATTATAGGTATTTCAGAAAGAATAGTCGTGAATCAGACAAGTGTTTGTGAATCGGCGGAGTGAAGGCGGCATTTATCGAGATGACGGTGACATAGATTTGGAAGCTGCAGAAAGTTCAGTTGTTGACAAATTCAGGCACACACCTAAGTACAATATTGTATTTGTTTGGGATGGTAGAGGGCCTAAGCGCAAAGTATGAAGAAGCCATTCCATAAAGCATTCGTCTTTATGCAGTTCTTTGCTATGTTATTTATTTGTGTCTTCACAATGATCCTTCTGAACATATCGGTATAGTGCTTCGCTTATGCGCGTGCGCATCTCATTGGCGCCAGAACGCCGGCAAAAACGCACCATCATCCAAATAATAGCTCGTTTTTTTACGGTTGTGAATCCATCTGCCAAATTGATTTGTGTATAACTATGTGCGATAAATCTTCAAGACGATTTTTAACAATCCCAGGATTTTGAGGCATTCAGTAAAAGTCTTAAATAACTCTGAGACAACAGTAAATATTCGCCAGCAGATATTTTAAGCACTCTTTAAAATAGTTGAGTAATTAATACGATTGCCAAAAGCTCATTATGACGATTGATAGACGGAAAAAAGTTTAACAAACTTCAGAATAGTAACGGTTTAAAGATTGACAATAGAAAAGTAGGTCGTGTCGTGAACAAGACGGAACATTTCTATACTGTAGTGAATAGATTCTGTTAAGAAGTGTTTGTTTACCCGCCCGCGGCAGTGGCTCGTTACGCCGAGGAAATCGAAAGTACGATCGCGGTCGCGTCTTCCGCGGATGCGTGCTACATTGTCACGGCAGTACTGCACGCGATTCAAGGCCCTTGTCACGCCGCCATAGATTACCATCTACTTAACCGTATTTAGATTGTAATCTTAAGAGTTGTAATGTCCGCTTTACAATGCTAAACGTCTTACACGAACCCGTATTTTACTCTACATGTTAAATGACGCGATGTTTGGCTTGCATGATTAATTATAGCACATTCGTTTACGTTCCAGACAACTTAAAATGGGAAACAGATGGTTTCATCCAATGTTTGTAATCACATTTCACGGAAAAACATGTGCGATTAATTTATTTCTGACATCCAACCTATTAACCTTTACCCAAAACAACGAACGACATTAACTTGGAGAAGCGACTCGAAAAATGAGCACGACTCTCCATTTAAAAGACAATACATTCATTTTACAGTAGAGCCATTTAGCTTATCGTGATCGACTGCTATTATACTCAATTTTGTGTGAGAAAACGATCGTGCTTCCAATAGTCTTGAAAACTGTCGGTCCGATAAGAATCGATGATTTATTGAGAGTGACCCACATTAACCGATTTCCGCATATGTAACAGTGAAGTAAAAAATCATGTTCGTCTGTCCGCGCGACGACAACGTTTAGCGATTGTAACCTATTCACATCAAACGCAATTAGTGGGTCAACGGCTTGTCAGAAGTGGTACAGTGACGTAACGAGCATGCAATATACCAGAGACGCTAATAAACAATTAGCAGGGGAGCTAATGAGGAAGCTCGTTGACTAGTCCCGTTGGCGAGGGCGAGTGCGTGATTATATAGAAAGTACACGAAGAATGTCGGAACTATCGAGTAATTGACCCGATAGATGCATGCGCAGGCACAGGCGGCACCTCTATCGGTAATAGCATATCACTTTACTTGTAGGTCAATTGCCTATACCTTCCAATAATCGTAATTGCGAGGCGTGTTGTGTCTGCGACGCCTTCGCGCGGACGAATTAAAAATGTAGGTAAACGATGCTTAGGCGATTAGAGATCGAACGTCGATTGTGTCTTTATTCGATTATGTTTATGAGAATTTGAACCTTGATTACTCTTACTTTCTTGGCTTTTTTTATGGCTCTATCTATTATCTTTCTTTTTTATTGCCTCAAATGCACGAACATTTTTGGAGGAGTGTCTAGCTTACTCATTGCTGCCTGGTTCATCGTTTTACCTCAGCATTGGCTGTACTCGTATTCCTAGTGCCGACAGGAGAGGACACAGCTTTGTAAACTTTAATAGAATTTGGATTCTTTTAAAAATAAATGCAGCATTTTAAAATAACATCGGAAACAGTCAATGCATGCTCACCAATATATCGGTGTACCAGAGTGTCATGACTTGGCGGGTGTCCATGCACGTCACAGGTGAGGGCTGGGCTTTGTGGTCATTGTCAAAGCTTGGCACGCCACCACAGGTACACACTATGCACTTCTCCGATAAACTCAACAAAACAATACCCTTCCAGAGTTTTCACGTGAATTCAACACGAGGGCATTGGCCCTAACATCATTCGCGAACTTCCGAAATATCTCACAGATGAACTCAAATTCGCAGTCGATATCGAAGATTAACACGAGTGTTGTATTATTTCAATCATCCGCTTCGAGTGCTCGACCGAATCGATACCGGCGATAAAACAACAATGTGAAAATTGAATAAATTGCCGGAAATGTGCGCTGCGAGGGGCGGGCGGCGCGCGCGCACGCCTGAAGGACTATGACGGCTCTGCCGAGTTGCGTCTGCGCAGAGAAAGTGTTCCGCGCAGACTCCGCGCCGTCTGCCAAAATGGCTTTTTCACGGTACGGAAACTGGTGATTTTTTTCCGGATGACCCATTCAGCACGGCACTCTCAGACATTTATTTGGGTAAATATTTTGTCATTTTGGAGTAATTTCAAGTGTAACATTTCAATTCGTTTTGATGTTACATGTTATTTATACAAAAAAATATTTTATAGTTCATCAAAGCCTGGCAAAGATTCTCAGATTTTCTTTTACATGGCAACTACACCATTTTTAAAAGCTTTCAAATGATCTGTGATTTGGTAAATATCTATCAAGTCATTAGGCACCTTCAACAAACATTCTTTAGCTGTGTCAAGCGAGTGCTAAGATCCGGCTCCATCAATTTGCAGTTAGAGTGAATTATAATCGACTGCTCGTCAATGACCGTGTCACTCGTAATTTCTTCGAGACCGCGAACGCGAGGTAATAAACGTGATTTGTCATACTTTTCCTTCGCGCTTAGAAATACAGGGATGTCAAAAATGCTTAAAGCGCTTAGCAACCGTTGAGCTTGGGAGTTCTTTAATCTCCTTTCCTGTCTGCTGTATGACGTGGATTTTTCCCAAATTCTGAGAAACCATTAAAATTTCAAATACTTTTAACAGGATGTATATCAATCCGCAAGTTATTAATTTACATACTTTTATGCTCATCGGATGACAACCCTTCAGGCAATTTCCTCGGTTTGTCATTGAACTCTTTACGTGGAGTTTTCTCGCTTTCTGTTCACATTGTGTCAAAGTGAAAGATTGGTCTGCTGAAACCGGTGAAGCAAATGCCCTAGTTTTCTCAATGAACCGTGTCTTAATAGTTGCAAACTTTTCAGGGTAAGTCATTGCTCCGATACGCATGTTAATTTGCAATTAAACTTTTTAATTTTGGACACAGGTACAGACAGAAATAGGAACCCCGGAGTGGTTTCGACTGACGTCCGTATTGACGTTCGACGGCTAGTTACTACTCAGCTTTCTCGAGTTTGAGATGAGTGATGTCGAATCGAATCACCCATTCGCATGATACATCACAACGCTTTCAGTAAATAAGTTTGACAGTTTCCGTAATGTTTGCGTTTCTTTTTTACGTAACTTTGTGTCGATTTGCGTGGTAAGCTTTGTTGATTAAATCTACTTATCGTGACTAAGTGTCGAATAAACAATAGGCTGGTTGGATGATTCAGCGCGGCGCGGCGTCTTGAAAGATTTATGGTGCGTGCAGTAGTGTAGATCGATATTTGGTAATAATGAGTCAGTGTTGCGTAACGCCGACAGCCAGACGTAGCTGAAGTCTTGAGAGGGCCATTTGTACGAGAGATTGTAGCAGATATAAGACTTTTTGCAATTAATTAAGTATTATGTAAAAGGTAAAATCACAAAAGCTTTTAACGGCTTATTGAATTATACGACCATAAAGTGATGTTCAGGAAGAGATTGAATTTATCGATAAATTATATTAGCTCTGTGGTTTTTAATTGCGTGTTTCTTTACATGATGTATTTTTTGTAAAGATTTTCAGCAATTTTCTAAATTCGTTCGATAGTTAACAATTTCATTTCACATTGCTTTCAAAACTCGATATTCGCTCAGTAAACGCGTTTAGTAACTTTCTACTTAATCGCATCCTGTATTATGATGTGCGGTGTAATGTGCGGATTTGCGTATTTATCGGTAGAAAGTATAATAGAAACCAGATCCCGTCAGTCAATGGCTTGTTGGTTGATCCCGATCCGCCTTACGTTACCTTACGTCAGAATGACGTCAGTGGCGTATTTGGGTCAGGCAGTTTCATACATTCATGTTTTATAACCTATTTTACTCTATTTATATCATTGTTTTATGAAAATGGAACGGATATGCGGCCTACGTGGTCATTAGATGCGTTTGGGTTGCGTAAGATACCTCGAGTTAAATGCATCTTGACAACATTTATTTTTTTGCAGTGGGATTTCATCCAAAGACTTCCCCCGCTCTGACTAAAACCCACCCGTGTTCCTTCAGTTGCTTGTGCCAGGGCCGCGGTAACTCTCTTTCAAATTTATCCGCGACCCATCTTGACAACCCTGAGATGTGTACTGTGTCGTAAATAAATATTCATTCATCTTATATGCGAATAATTTTATCACTTAATAGGTGTGAATATACGAGTTCTTTTACTACTAATAAGCCTCATAGTATGTGTAAAGAGGGTTAATATTTGTTGGCCTAAACAAATGAGCCAAAAATAATTTGCAAAGTTGAAAGTTCATTCGTCCGTGATAGCGCCGGTATCTTCAAAGCGTTGCGAGTCTGTTTACTAAACATAATTCACACGTCTGGCGTATGTTTGTATGTATGTTAGGTACGTTCATTTCTCGAAACCTTTTAGATTACTCTTCTTGTTTACTCTCCGATACTAAATAATGTGAAGGGATATTTAGTATGATTTTTCGAAGCGACGTGTTATTTATCACGTAGGCCTGTTTGAAATATATTAATCTATACTCTAAACACTTTAACTTACTTATACTAAACTCCACTCGACTCAGACGCCACGGAAACGAAAAAAAAAAACTTGAAGAATGTCAATAAATAACAAACTATAGGTAATTGTCAATTTGAATGACTCGAGAATGAGTCGAATGGAGAAAATTCTTTAGAATACTTAAGTAGTATTTAAATGAAAACACAAAACACTAAATTGTTAATCAAGCCCGTGCTTTTCCGCTGCAAGAAGCAAAGCTTGAACGAAGAAGGAACGAACATCGCTATGGCGTCTAAGAGCCGATTTCACCAAAGAAACTAATCGAGATTAGTTCAACTAAACTCAGTTTAAGCAAATATAGCGTTCTGATTGGTTGAGACCGCTGATAAACTACCAGTCAGAACGCTGCATTTACATAAACTGATCTTAGTTGAACTAATCGTGATTAGTTTCATTGGTGAAATCGGCCCTTAGACATCATAATTTCAAACTGATCACAGGACGATAACACATAATCAAACAGACTACATACAATTACGTTAAGATCTAGAAAGCTGATCAAATAAGAACTGTGGGCGAAGCCACGGGCTATCGTAGTCTTAATATAGGTAATGATAGGCGATAGCCTACTTGCAAATAACGGTCATAACAACAATTGATAACGTTGCGTAACGAAACTTTGTTTTTTTGTACGCAATACAGACTTGTGACGTAAGTTAACATTACATTTGAATCTCATTTGATTTGTAGCTGAATAGGTAATAACATTAGTATGTATTTAACGAAAAGAAAAAAGCACCTATCTATGTCAAATATTGTGTAATACGTTATCCAATTATCCTACTTAAAAATTTTCAAATCAAGTCAATTTAACAATTTAGAGACAGGGAACTTGAATGTGCTTTTTGACAGATTGTGACTGCGGAATGCGAACGTTCTTTAAAATTACAGGCATTGCTCCGCTGTAAATTTCGCTCTACATAAGCTCGCAACGGATTCATTTCAATCCGCCATGATTATTGCAAAATAAACATAAACAACTTAATAAATATGTCACGAAATTAACCGGGAAGCTCTCAAAGCTTTTACCCTCATTCCGAATTCAGACTCATTCCTCTCACAAAACGTACACGGAACCAACATAACAATATTAGTACGGAAGTGTATGATGAAGTCATGATTGACACATCTGCTAATTTCTTCTTCTCTAAATGTTATTTCAATTGTAAAGTGTTATTGCGTGACGAGTTAAGGAGTTATCATACTTGTCGGCCAACGTTAGGAGATCGCACGTGTCAGTAGATTTAAACTTTTTACTTTCTTTGGCACTTTGACTGTGTGCAGTTTGACTTAAGAAGATTACTATTGATCACGATAAAAACAGACTCTGTGATAAAAACAATGATGGCTCGGCAAAAGAGCTTTCATAGTGTCAACGTTTTCCATAGCATGATAGACAAAGTTACAACGGTAACGACTTTAAATAAAAAATGTTTGGGATTGACCACGTGACTCTTCGGTATTGCGTGTTGCGATGTTTTGACAATTTCACGCTGTTTAGGTCTACTTGTTAACTACCACTACTACTGTCACTTGTCAAACTGCTTTGATTCAAGAAGCCACTGGAGTGTTTTACGCTGTTGAATCGATGGTACCACGCATCGATTCAACTCTTCCCATTTTTCCGCGCGTCAATATCCGACGTGTCCACTGACAAGTGTGTTAAGTCTGTTAGTTTGACGTTTTGTTTTGTTTACGGTGTGTTTCGACCCCGAAAGGCAGTCGGGCGATACTTCGTGAACCGTGCCGCTCCATCGGCTTCCGATCGTTCGGAACTGATCTCTTTCTTTAATAACTTCATTAATTCCCTACTGAACACTGTATTGTCGTGTAACAAGAGCTCATTAGTTTAGTCAAGATAAGGGGAATTGAACCGCATGAATATTATTTAAGCTTAATTTAATATGAGGTTTATTTAAGAAGTAAATTAGTCTGTCGAGTGCAGCTTGTGCTGAGAAAACAATTAATGTATTGTAGATATTAATTGAGATAATTAATATATTCGAGAAAACATCGTTTTATGATACCAGAAATAAATAACCATCTTTATTATTGTATCTATATCGGAACCATCAAGTTGTCTGCTTGTCTGTCAATACAAGAAATTGTTAAACCGTAGGAGAAAACACTATTAAAAGTAAATTGTACAGCAATTTATATGTCTGTTATTTTCATTATGATAATAGATGTTGTCTTTCTTAGAGGAACGAGTTAATGTTTTTTATGTACTGACACGTACGTACCTAGTATCTAGTTAAATACTAAATTCGCTTATAGTGAATACAACATTACGTATGTATTTCTACGTATTTCAGTTGAGAAAAAGATGAAGAGAAAATCTTTCTGCAAAGTTTACTTTTCTCCTTGCTAACACAGATCTTACTTTCTCAGTAAAAAACGTTGAGCTTAATAAAAACGTTTCGTTTACGTAAATATTTTGGTGTTTTCACGTTTTTCATGTTGCCCTATTTTTCTCAATATTGAGGTATATTATTCTCTTTCATATTGGATGTAATATTTGTTTACATAATCTGGATTCAGACATACCGCTATATTTGTGTAAGGAGATCATTCTGTTCAATTTGTTCGTTGATTACCTCATATAAACTTCAGTAGAGGAAAGTTAAAAGAGTTTACAGCGAAAATAATGAGGCGTAGGAAGTTTGTACTTATTAGAATTAATTATAACGAGTTCATGTTGGTTTGTTACGGTTCGTTGGCCGACACAATGGTGAAACAAACGTTCAACATGACAGGCAAAGGTTGTTATTTGAACGTTTCAAGTCAAATGTTTGACAGTGACTGACTTTTACAATTAATCAGAGTATATCACTTTCTATCGATCGTCCTGTTTCATTTACAAGTGAAAATGACTAGATACTATTATAAATGATGTCTGAGACATTGAGTGACTTCTGGCCGGGATTAGCCAATAGATGAATCAGCCAGTATCTTTGTCTAGTAATGTAAAAATAATTTGTTTCATCTCCAAATCTATTGGCGACTTAAAGACTTGTCTACAACCCCCATGAATCTCCTGAATCACAGTTATTTCCACCAATACTTCAGGTAACTAGACCGAATGAATCACGTAGATTTTTGATTTTTTTGTTTCGTATGGGTTTGCTCTTGACTCTAGTCCAGAGGGAGACGCAACGACCCTCACGCCCCTAGTCACCGCAGGAGACGCCATGGGCGTCAGGAGTCGTAAGCCAATTCCCGGCCACCGTAGGCGCGGGCTTACAGACGGCTAGTACCGCTAGGGCCGATGCCTGTTTGGGTCGCGGATAAATTTGAAAAAATCACCGCGGTTCTGGCTCATGCAACTGAAGGAACATGGGTGGGTTTTAGTCAGTAAAAATCTGACCATTTTACATCCACTGTACCTATGACTCACAAATAAAGATTTCTGATTCTGATTTTGACACGCCCTCCCGTCCCGCCTTACCCAGAGCGGGAGAAGTCATTGGATGATTTCCCAAGCAAAAAAAAAAAGTTTTGAGGTGACAGAGACAGAGTCGACGATGGAGTGAGCTTATCCAGATGAAGCCTGTTCTTTGAAGAGATTCGGGTTGAATGGGTTCGGAAACACAGACGCAGGTAGTGAGTTCCATTCATTCGCTGTGCGCATTATGAAGGATGTTTGTTTCGTAAAATATGCATTTAAGTATAGAAAGTAAACAATAATAATTGGCAAGCGGCCGTCACCCACTCGTCCATTGAATGGGTCACGGATGCGGAACTCTGGATGAGCCACAAGCCACGTGGGTGACATTGTCTAGGCGAGAAAGTCCGATGAGTAAGGCAATTGAGCAAGATCATAAGGTTACTTGACAGATGTCATGCATGGAGATTGAAAATTAACACCGTTACCTAACAGTGATTAGTAAACTCGGTAAGTTGCTGTGCGAATTGACGATTCATATTTTCAACGAGTTTTCGCTGTCTGACGATGGACAAGGGCTTTTCTTAGGAAGCCAATAATTGTTGTCAGCCAAAAAAATTTTTTCCGGTAAAATAATCTAGTAGTTTCTAAACTGCCAAAAGTAACAAGCATCAGTTATCGGTTTTTGACACAACCAATTAACAAAAAAATTGTTTCTTTCTTTTGCCAAAATAAATATTGTAGCAAGCACATACTACGGCCTACAATACCGTCAATTGCGTAGCGAAAATATTACACATAATTTTCCCAAATATGGACAACAAAATGAAATTTTCGCAATCATTTCCAGTGTTTCATTATATTTCCACGTTGGGCTCGCAAGGTCGTCGACCCCGGCAGCATGCGGCGCGGCGTGCATACGAGCTCAGCGATCGCAAGATAACCGATTGACAGTAATATTTGAATTTAGAATACTAAAATAATCTACTTTTGGAGCAGCAAACTTTATATCATACGTGACGAAGTTCTAATTACATTGCAACTTATACTTTTTGAAGGACTTTGACTTTTGAATAAATGGAAAAATCAACTTAAAATACAGAAAGCTAAAGTCAATACTTGATTTGCTGGCGATGGATTGAATTTATCTCTTCATATAAATCAAGTATAGACTAAAGAGCCTACTGAGATGCACTATTGCGATTCGATGTTGCCATTGAGAATACACAATGTAAGGAGTTTGATTTAGAAATCAATTGAAACGCCACGTGGTTCGGTTTCGTAATTCCCCTTTTCTGCTTTCAATCAATTAGATCTTTGTCTACTTGTTTATAAGGTTAACTTATGAATTCCATATTAAGACATTCTGCCGGCGGTTAGCTTAAAGCTTTCGAAATAACAAAAATATTCTTGGAACGACTTCCGATGCGATAAAGAAACGTTTTAGAGACTTCCTGCTAGATTATTTGTAACAACAGCTAACCAATTTCTTTTACAAAACTATTAAGAACTTAATTCGTCTTGGAAAAGATAAATCTTTCGGTCAAACATTGGACCTATTGAAAGAAATATTTGTTACAAATCGACATTTAAAATTCAAAGAGACAGTCTCTATAAAAAGTCCATTAATTTTGAGAGAGAGCGTGAAGAATCTTGTATGTTTGTATTTGTATTTCATAATTAATGAGCAGTACGCAAGTGCATCAC
The DNA here is from genome assembly GCA_947562075.1 of Orthosia gracilis. NCBI lineage: Eukaryota > Metazoa > Arthropoda > Insecta > Lepidoptera > Noctuidae > Orthosia > Orthosia gracilis. The sequence goes on from OX387274.1 coordinate 20,058,323, forward strand.
ATTTATCATGTGTATGTTCGTATGTGTTTCTCGGCGCAGTTCTCGGAAAGCAGACACTCGGTCTACCGCGGTCGTAATACTCACCATGTGGTATGGCTCTTTGTCCATACTCGCTTCGGCTATTGAGATGCATGCGTTGTTTTCATAATAAATGTAGTGTTTATACTTGAGGAAAGTTTTCGTATTGAGAATTGAGAGTACCAAAATAAAGTGTCAAGTTTTAGTGACATGAAGGCATTATTGATGATTCTATCGGTTTAGGATTTTTCTTGTCGTGTAGAGCAGACAGGTATTCAAACAAAAATGGGTGACCCTTGTGTGTAAGTTGATGCCAATTAACATAACGATATATATATATATATATATATCGATATATAACGATATAGAGGTGTAGGGATAATGTTGACTTTAAAATGGTTGTTCAAGAACATTTTCTTGTGCCATGTGTCAACTTGCTACAAAAGGAAGCCAAGAAAGATTTATACTGAGAACTCGTATTTTCCTGTTGGACATAATGTATGAATTAGAGCGTAAGAAACAAGGATAAGATTTTAATAGACATCTAAGAACTTTGTCTTTGGAATTTTGACAGTAGGTATGAGTTGTAAAAACCAACGGATGGGTAAATTCTATGACGTCTTTGAATTTGGCTATGATTTTACAAAGGGAATTTGCTAATTTGGTATTGTTATTTCTATGTTATAGTGGTCAAGAGTCTATGTATCTAATGAATATGAATATTTTGCGGTTTTACCTGCTTTTTTGTGATATTAATTAGGCAAACAAGTATACCTACGTTCCACCATTTGGATTAGACTTATTTCGGATTGGACTTCTTACAGATTAGACTTCTTTCGGATTGGATTTCTTTCGGATTAGACTTCTATCAGATTAAACTTCTTTCGGATTATGGGTATAACAATCATTAAAGAAATGCAACGCAATTAAAAGTAATTCATATTCATTTATAAAGAAGCGTGCACACTCCACGCTAAGTGTTCCATCGCTACAGATATGGAACATATCAATTATTGGGACGTGTCCACATGATGAAAAGCTTTCACCGCCATAACGGTTCGCGCCTTGCATTTGAGCATAGACAGTCATGTTGACGATTTAATGGTCTACTGGCCCGAGAAGTAAACGAAGCACAGATAGAGTTTTATTATAAGTATGGCTTCTTGATTATAAAATATTCTAGTGATGAGTTATGCATCTGATATCCGTATATTAAATGAAACGAATAGCGAAGCAACTGACGTCAATATTGCAGAGAAAATATTATTTACTTGAATTCTCGCCGTAGACGGAAGAGGACAAAGCAGCACCTGGACTCCTGCACATACTATAAATACTGTTAGTCGTAAAACACTGCAATTAACGTTCCATTTACGGCACAATCCGAGGCACGCAGGTCTAATAGTACGTAATGAGTGGATGTCCTGGAGCGCAAGCGCGGGAGCGGGAGCCAGGCATCCGTTCTTGGAAGCAGGCGCACGATCATGACTGACAGACAGACGGACGCTTGTACAAAGTTACAAGCCCGACTGCCCGATGGTCAGTCAGATAGGTCGGAAACGGTAGTTAGTACGACCGACGACAGGCTCGGCCTGACGGCCTTTACTAAATAAATTACGCAGTTTGGTGTAACATGGTACAAAGATGAGTGACGGACGGTCGGCGAACCGTACACAGAAATAGATATTTATTTGTAACTGTATAGGCTAGAATTGTAATATCTGCTACTTCTTACACTTAGGCCCACGTCATAGGGTTATTTGTAGCGGTTATTGGCCCACTAGATAGGTTTTACGACATGTTACGGTAACAATATTTTATGAGGGAATTTATATTATCAGTTATTATATTATAAAAACCCACGCCCTTGCTCCACAAAAAAGCCATAATCTTGTCCTAAACCAAAGAGTGAAATTATAAACAAAGAAATATATCAAAGCTATTGGGTCAATGGCAAACGCAAGGCATAAAGCAAGTTTTCGAAATCACTGAACTATTTAATGAATTAAGAAATACTGGAAGCTGCCAAAGAGATGGCTGATATAAAAAGCGTGTAAAGTGTAGTCGATGTGACTGACATTTAGTTTACAAGGGCTGAGGTTACGAAAGGATTTTTAAATTCGACTAGTCATGTCGTAACTCACGTACGATGTTATAAGCACTGAATATAACATGAATCATCAGCCGCGAACCACTGACAGGCTGGCTTTCTACCTAGCAATACAATACGCACTTAGTGAGCCCCTGTATAGTTATTTATGATGTAAAAATTGTACTACACTGATTCATTTATAATGTGTTCCAGTGCGGCTCTCGATATAAATTTTCATGTTGTGTTTCAGAGAATCAGTTTCAATAAAACTTTATTGTTGATTCGAGATAGAGAAAAGTAATCATTGGTGTATTTATTTCGCTTCAAGATCATGTTTAAATAAAACCGGACCACACACATTTTATTGTGAAGTATATAAACAAAACACTATCGTAAAAGCCTTTGGATTTTGCAAAAATCATGTGAAAGGTCTTGGCTTGACAGGATGGCCGTGATTTTAAAAACTTTAATGTCATTTGTGTTATGTTGACCGTGCCAGTGAGTTACCAATGAACTTTACGTAATTATACTTAACTAATAACTCGTTTAAGACCTCTGTAGTTGACCAAATATGAACAAACCAACTTCCATAAAGATCGAAAGAGATTCGAGATTTCTCTCTGACGTTCGTTTAAAGTAAATTGACTCAAGAATAAGATCAAGAGACGTGTTTTAACATTCTCGAGTACTCCAATTCCATTAGTCTGTTCATATCTTTCAAGAAGAACATTTAGTTTTTCTTTTTAGTATTATTTACTTACGGAACGCCCGCGTTTCGCCTTGAGATTATTGCTTTAGTTACAAAAAACTATCTATCGTGGGTATGACAGCATCTTATAATTATTGAGAAGCTATTATTGTTTTGGGTGCTACTTCCTTATTATATTTAGAGCCTTTATAAAAAAATACCAATTATGAACGTGAATTATTAATATTTAACGAGTAGGTAGGTGTAGTCGTGAGTATCTAGAATTGGTAGTTGAAATCCTAAAATATGAATAAGTATAGATTAGAATTGAAGGTTACAGAATCTTTCCAAAGAGTGTTTTCAAAGAGTAAATTGCTAGTAGTAACTAGCAATTTATTTATGGTATTAAAGAAGAAACTAATGATAAAGTTTTGAAAAAGGAAGCAGATTTATTAATGATGAATTTAAACAGTGTTGTTGTTACAATAAAGTTATGCGAAATACGGACGAATAAAATTATAACAAACTGTTCTGAATCGATTACAGAAACTTCATCCGCTCATTTATTAATTCCATACCAAATGATTAAAATAATCGATACAAATTCTTAACGGTCGATTAATAAACCGAGGTTAAAGTACCGTATCGGTTTACATTGCAAGTGTGATGGTTAACGACAGTAAAGAGTCCCAAATTGATTTGTGATTCGACGCAGTCTTCGAGTCGTTGTGTTGGCAATACGTTATTCTCAATATATCAAAATAATGAATCAAAATCAAATAAATCAATGGCGCCGCGAACGCAGACCGTTTCAAATGTCACGCATGACATAACGCAGGTCGATGGTACCGTGCCATAGACAGACGAAGAAATCGATCTTTTATTAGCATTGGACTACTATTAGTTGAATAGTAAGTTGTGTCGAATTTTCCGTATTCCTAATTTGAGAAATAAACTTTCCAGTTTTTATTTGACTTCGATGATCTTTTTGGTTTGAGAATTGTGTATTGAGAAAATTATGCTGTCTATGGAGTAACAAGACGTCGTGTCAATTATTATGGGGACCACGAATGCACTGTTACGATCGCGAAACTTTATGTATTATTGTCGTACGTGCTTCCAACTGATGCCAATACAGTTGTACTATTATTTATTCTGTGCCAATACACCGATAGTCTGTTCTGAGGTTCTGAGCTTTAACATGATCAAATTCTGTTGCAACGGATGCGACATAATCATGATACCCTAATCACAGCTTATACTCGTATCTGTCTCCAGCCATGTAGGAATTTTAAAATAGCACATCCGAAACAAAAGGAATAAGACACTGGCCAATTTATTTAAACGGCCAGTTCCCTGCTTAAAATGTACATATTTAATCCTAGACATATTGAGGCCCATGGGCGATGAGCCGATGATATTTGGATGGCTCGTGCCAGCAAATAACAATACAGTTTCTGCCTCAAACGATTCAAGGATGATTGCCGTGTGTGCGTGTGCGCAGGTCGATTTGCAGGTGGGTCACGCTCGGACACCGCAGTCATGGCGTCATATCCTCACTGAATTGGCCACTATAATTAATAAAAGAATTGCGCGCGCGCAAGGCAACGCTATGTTCGGTTATGGGCGGCGATCTTGGGGCATTGTTGACGTTTTCGAAGACGAATTGTTGGCAACAAGAAATTGTTGCGTAGACGTCAATGGAACCTTGATTCGTAAGCCTTTAGGTAATGTAATCGGAAGGGTGTTCTTAACGTTCGTCTTTTACCGTAAAAGGAAAACTGAATACATTACATTAATGTCCTTTCGGAAGACGTAAAAGATTGCATCACTTCTCATTTATATATTGTTCATAAAATCAATAAAATATAGAGCAAAGGGCAGACACCGTAACGAGATGTCCTTGCTGACATTACATTGAAGTATCAGAGTAACAGGTAGGCAACATATGATGTCACATCTCTGGTTAAGGCTCACTACGCGAAATCTTATGAACTCAAGGTGTAGACCGGTTGCAAAACAGGTAGGCACTAAGGTACCCATTCTTTTTGAAACATGTCATGCTATCCTGTCAGGACTTATCAGCTGTCATCAGCTGCCCATTATGAGCAAATAGACATGTGGCCTCACCTTTACAGCGCAAGGCCAAGAAGCCTTCCCAACCTTTCATTTGTGAGATGAATGTAATATATCGCTGGTTATCGATAGGTTCAAGGTGTTCTGTGAGAATTTGTTGTGCTATTGTTCTTTTTTTTTGTTTTCAGCTGAATAGGAAGCAGAATATCATTGTTTTATGTGCGGTAGATTTCTTGTTAATATTTTTGGCAGCGATTTCGTGTAGGTAACTCACGACTCTTTTTTCTTATGCTCCGAGTTTGCATAGTTCAAACCTCTGAATTAAATTTAAAGTTAAATTCTAAGATACTTGTTTATTGTCTTTGTTCGGTAAATCAAGAATGGTATCTTTTCCGATGAAATCGTAGATTGCAGCGACGTTATTAATGATTCGTTACGATGATTATCATCTATGTGTAGTCTTTTTTATTATTCTGCCATGTATATGGCTGGACAGGAAGTATTGGCGGTTATTTCTATAACTCAGTGTCGAAGAGGAAGGATATTGTGTACTGAGAAACTGTCTACTGTTGGCACATTTGTAGAAACACTGGCTTACATGTTGACATCTTACAATACAAAAGAAAAAAATGAAAGACCATTTATTTTTCACAAGCCACTAGAGCACACAATATAATAAAGAAAAACAAAATAAATAAAAGGAATAGGTACATGGTTTAGTAAAAGAAGAAGTCTTACTCCCGGTTTCTGAATTGAGAATGAAAGTTACGAAAACTGTCAAAATCAACTTTAACGCTAAAGTTTGTAAAAGCTCTCAAGCTAAAGTGGAATGTGACTAGTTCTCAACTTGCAAAGAATTCTTACTTCAGAAATCTTAGGTTCTGCAATTATTGTGCAGAAACCGGGCTTTACTGTCTAACATCGTTCAGTGACCTTTTAAATATAAAGATTGGCTTATTAAAAAACTTTTATCGCAGAAAAACAATTGGCCCGCAACTTTTAGCCTCAAATATAAATATTAATAAAGCGAAACGTCAATTTTCCATAATCTAAGTACAATGACCTCTAAAGGAGGCTTTACATAATGTTAGGTGATTCTTTGAGCAGAAAAAAATTAGTATAATCGCTAGAATTCATTAAGAGTTTCTATTCGCAGTATAATATTATTATAATACGGGCAAGATTAAGTGCATTACTTTTCTTTTTAGTTCTTTGAGGGGGGAAATTGAAAGTTTTGGCTTAAGGGCACGCACTACATCCGATCCGTGTCCGTGAAATTTTGGTTATGAAGTAGCCGTGGTATTATACTTCTTGTAGGGAATTAAGCTTACGCGCTACATTCGAACTCTATCCGTCATAATTCAGAATATTTTGAACTTGGAACTCAAATCACATAATCGGACACGGACGTGTAGTGCGTAACCACCCTTAAGGAATTTAATTAGGGATCTGAAGGTAGAAGGTTTTTGTTACAGGACGTTGACTCCAAGTTGATCTTTTTATAGACGTTTGTGTACCTAAAGGATCTAAGCTTTTTAGATAAGCATGGTTAGTTCCTAATACCGTTAAGGCCCTTACTCCACTTTAGTGCCGTAAAGCGGTTACTTTCTAAAGTATACTCCTTAGTAAGGCAAGTTTAAAAGGTATGAAAAGAAAATTGTTTGTTATTGATTCAAGTACATTATTTGTATCGAAACACTTTTAGTTAAAAAAAAAAATTAGCAATGCGATATTTTTTCGCTTCTTTTGCATATTCCTCCAAAACGACTTGGACGAAAAAAACATTTTTACACAAAAAAGTTAATGGTTAGAATTTCTTCTTAACCAACATAGATTACGCACGGCCAGTACTGCGTTACCTTTTGGGAATATATACGCCTTAACGGAAGTGGACAAGTTTCAGAGTTTTTGTCTGATATGTATTTGATTAAGAATACCTGGAAGGTCTTGGAGAGTCCTTTACTTTACAGTGGGACAGGGTAGGATAATATAAAAAAAAATGTTTAAGGGTATCGAAATGTCTTTTCTCTTTTATTGTTATTTACTAGCGACCCACCCCGACTTCATCCGAGACAAATTATACACAAAAACCTTCTTCGTTTATTATTCTTTCTTTTGGTAAAAACCGCATGATAATTCGTTCAGTGCTTTGAGTTTCAGATCAGTCATCCAACTCTAGAGCTTTATATTATGTTTGATATTAAGATTGAACGTTATATACCTCTCAACACAGTAAACACCTATCTATTTCAGAAAAAAATATCACAAGTTGAAGAGAAAATCTATTTACTTTCCTTTACTTATAAACTATCATTCTTATTAGATATTTTTGCTTCAACAAATTCCTCAAAGATCGTTATCCTTACGAGACGAATAAAAGATTTAATAAAATATTTTTTCTGTTGTCAAAACAGCGAATTAGCATACAAATTGGTTTCTGAGATTTGCGATTGATTTAATATGATTTTTTTTTTGTTTGGAGTTCAAAGGTTGTATGAGGTTAAGTGGTATTGATCAAACAATAATTGGTTTGATTCTTGTTCTTATTAAGTTGATGGTAGGAAATCCGTACGAAGAATTTATGTTCGTAAGAAATAAGCAGTACCTTTGAACTCTGTTGTCATGATGTGTTGTCTCCATGTATAATACTGAGTGCACAATCACGCTAATTATAAAGGCGAAAGATTGTGAGTGTATGTGTGCGTTTGTAAGTTTGTAACTTCTTCACGCTCAAACAACTGTACAGATCTGGATGAAATTTGACTAAGAGAAAGAATATAGTCAGGGATAGCAAATATTATTCTTTTTATTCCGGGAATAGATTCCCTCGAGATAATTTTCGACTTTCACGCGGGCGAAGTCGCTGGCAGAAGCTAGTAAAATAAATAAGAAACCGATATTAGGAAGCAACATACAAAACGTAACATCACTCCTCCATCCAGACTTCAGTCAATTGATAAAAAACCTATACCAGTAGGTACCTAGGTACCTACTAACATCATTCATACGCGTCATTCATTTGTTTTTTTTCAGCTATTCCCCCTGCTTTCACAGTTGCATTACATGAAGTAACAACAGCATGGCGAAGAAAATTCTTTGCATAATTGTACGCCTCCAATAAATATTAGGGTCGCCACACACAAACTTGCGACACATGCGCGACAACTGGGCCGTGATAATAGGGGACTACACCGCACGGACTCTTGTGTAACTGGCTTTTCATGTGCACACCTTCCTTGGTTAGCCTGGTATGGTCAGTGGACTGTAATATCGTAGAACATTATGTTATTGGTCTTATGACACACTGTATGCTTGTAGACAATAGGACACATACTCGTAAATAGATTGCGAGTGGCCAAATAGCTAAGTAGCAGTAACAAAATATCTAGTAAGCATCAAATTCAACCAGACCACAGCTACTAGTCTATTGAAGTCAAGTACGATATCGAATCAATAATAACACAACACGACCACTTAAATAAATGGGATCAACAGAAGTCTCCATTGCAGTAGCGATTACTTGCGTTCGTGTGTGAAGGCTCTAACATAACTCAGTACACTGTATGTAGGCGAAACCGCGAACATTAGAAATCGCGGACATGCAGCCATCGTGAACAGATACACTGGGAGACAAATGAACTGATTGATTATGTCAAATATGCATGGGAAAATGAGCTTTAATAAAGATTTTTAGAACGCTGTTGTGGCTTTGTTTGCTTGTCTAGTAACTTGACAGTCGACGTCTCGCACGTGCATTGTGTTATTCATTGTTAATTGGTAAATAAGTATAGCTTGGTAAATTCGTACGTAACACTCGTATTGTTCGCACGGGTGGCGGGGGATGTTACTACCCAATGACGTGCGATGATGCGACTTCGCGGCCGTCAGGTGATCCCCGTCCCGCACGCACTTTTTACCACCCCCGCTGCCTTATGACACCGCGCCCGCGGTCCATGGAAGTGTACCCCGGGCTCACGTTTACTGCTATTAGTAAAAACCGTATCAAAATCTGTTGCCTGGTTTATAAGTAATAAGCGGAGAAACAGACAAAGGCAGAAAGGGATTTAAATTTTTAACCGACTTTTTAAAAATGGATGAGCTACTACGTTCGACTGTATGTATTTATACTATATAAGTAGAGATGTAAAGAAGCATCTATACAAATAAATAAAATTTAAGTGTCTGTTTGTAATATCAAAATAACAACATTTTATTGAATGCATGTGGAAGTATATACGGTACTAAGAACAAATACCAGTTTTAAGACTTTTGTCTGTCTGTTTGTTCCGGGTAATCTCCGAAACGGCTGGGAATTTCACTGGTAGATAGCTGATGTTATGTATATAATTATACAAGTTTTCACGGTTCCTGGGGGAAATTAAAAAAATAGATGAAATATTACGAGTTTGACGCAGACTAAGTCGCGGGCAACAGCTAGTCATCTGTAATTCCAATTAAAATAGAAAACGGCTTAGATTTTGTTTTGAGACGGTATTGAAAATTCCATCAATCAAGCTTAGATTCTTTGTTGATAAGATTAGTTTCTTTCAGCTCATGTACCAGGTTAATCTTCTGATGCCCACAGGCAAAGATCGGATGGATTAAATTCGAAAAAGAAAGTACAATTAATACTGTATAATTAGGATCGGTTTTCACCTTGATTTCATCCATTGTCAAGTTAACGAATTGCTTAGATTTCTCCAATAATGTGTTAAAGTCGGTCAGGGCCCCGGGCTGTAGGACGAAGTAGGCAGATCGAGTGATTCTTTGTTAAGTAAATTGATCAAATTAGTTTAGATGTTATGAGCAACCTTATATGGAGGTTTTTGTTAGACAGTGTGATTAGAATTTTTAGTTATTTACATGGACTTCAAGTTTGAGTATAGTTAATTTCTACAATAGTCAGATTATTCATTTGCATTTCCATGAATGTTAGGCTTTTAGGTAATCGAGTCGAGTGCGAGTTTTATACTCACTCGTGACTCGACCATGTTATCGTAAAAGTTCGCTTACTTATGTCAATTTGTCACAAAAAAGAGGTTTTCCATTACCAGTCACCAGTCAGTTTAATTTATTCATTTACTAGCGATCCGCCCCGGCTTCGCCCATGACAAATTAAACACAAAAACCTTCCTCGTATTTCACTCTTTCTATTGGTGAAAACCGCATAAAACCTGTTCATTCGTTTTTGAGTTTATCGCGTAAAGACGCGGCAGGGGACTTTATTATTATTTAAGTCTCCCTAAGCCGGTTTAAAAACGTAACAACAATGATGAATACAAATCTGAACTAGATTATCAAGTATATAATAATTTTCATAACACCCTGGCAGGTTCAGCTTCATTTTGAATCATAATTTCGACAATACAGATAAGATCTCGCGATTCTTACCACAGATAGCTGAAGAATGAAGAAACGGACGTAACATACCGCACGCGACTCCTGCGCAACGTACCGGACTGGTATTTATTACTACACTTTATTGCAGGAAATTACTCGTATATTTTTCTTCACGAAAATAACTTCTTATTTTGGTGTAATCACAACCATCACGTTACAAACAAACGGTGCACCTTTTTAACATGCTTTTATTAGCTTAGTATATGTATGTATCTATATATCTATGTAACGGAATCTTTGAACGTGATTTTCACCCCCTTTAAAATGTCGGATTAATTTGAAACTGTGCCTACCTATCAGGGACGATGACAATGCAACATTTTGAATAGTTTGTCCCATTATCCTTACCGGGATCTTCAGGATTAGCGATTGAACTAAAAAATTGAAAATAAATAATAGTTAAAAAAAAACTAAAAAACAAGCTTTCTGTTTTTGTTGTTGTATTTGTTGTAATAACAGAAATACATCATCTGTGAAAATTTCAACTGTCTAGCTATCACGGACGGACCGCGGAGTCTAAGTAATAGAGCCCCGTTTTTACCCTTTAGGTACGGAACCCTAAAAACCGACAAGCTGGCAACTCGGCGACGATGTTCAAGCCTCTAGAGCTTTGATTTGACCAGTGCCTCATTGCTGATGAGCCTCTTGGCCCGCTTGACACTACTAGATCATCGAAACAGTCACAAACACTTTTTATATTATTATATCGAGATTAGATTTATAAATTCTTGATTCAATCTATCTGTATTTTACTTTCCTATTAAAACTGTATTAGCTATGCACTTTCTTTTTGCAGCATGAGTTACTTTTGATGTCAAGATAACATTATCTTTAAGTATTTAAATTTCGTCATTATGTATCGGCGTTGTTAATGTTATTTTAATTGCTTTCTAAATTATCGTTAAGGTAACGTCATAAAAGGCGTGGGATTCTCAAATAAAAGGGCTTGGCTGTGTGAGTAAACACAGGAAAAACTAGAACCTAATTTGAATTCAGAATTCGAGATAATAATCAAATTTAGAAACAACAAACTTAGGGCCGATTTCACCAATGAAACAAATCGCGATTAGTTCAAATAAACTCAGTTTATGCAAATACAGCGTTCTGATTGGTTGAAGCTGAGAAACTACAAAACAGATCGCTGTATTTGGAGTTTAGTTGAACTAATCGCTTCAATTAGTTTCATTGGTGAAATAGGCCCTTAGTGTTATACATGACAAAGTTCAGATTGAATTGGAATCCCTACTTGTTTGGGCGTTTTTAATACAAATGGTCACTTCAAAATCAACTTAAATTGCACAAAGCTTAGGTCTAAACTTGAGTTGATGATCAAATCATATAGTCTCAAATCTTAAGTTGGTGGCGATGAATTGAAATTATCTCATATTAAAGTCTCAAGTCCTATGTAGTCACAGATAGTATAATACTGGCATAATGCAGTCTAAGAAAATACCTACTAACAGAATGCTACCTTTAGTATTATGAATATTACCTAACCCCCACGTAATCAAAACGTACCTTCTAAGTTCTAATAATGCCATTTACATAAACGTTCCGCTTCGAAGGCCAAGAGTACTGATAGGGGTCACTGGGAACACCTGGTTGTTCCCGAGTACCTACATCACGCGTAGGGTTGTCAATCGTACTTTGATATATAGAGTATTATACTCTAGTTCGCTGAGGCGTACTTTTTTATCTATAAAAGCAATAATACGCTAAAATGCTCTATTTGACTCTGAATTTGAATGAATTCCTGTCATTTCACTGACAGTTTTCGTCTTCCGACCATTGATGTCTAGGAATTGTAAAATTATTCCAAACACCGAAAAAGTAAGTATGTTTCAATAAATACTACAATAAAATGTACGCTTTTTGTAAGTCTATATTCTTTATTTACCCTCTCTAAAATCAGATACATTTTAATTCTTGTTAAAAAAGGTTGATAACCCTAATAACACCTCATAACTGCAAACATCACAAGACGGGACAGCTATAAATAGAAATTGTCAAATTATGTGTGTTGCTGGCATGTTGGATGGGCAGGACTCCAAGATAGACAGACGTTTAACGCAGGTGCAGAAATCGTTGAAGATGACAATACAGATCACATGTTTGAGATGATCTAGTGTAAAGAAGAGGTAAAATTGATTGTTAGAAGTAGGTAATCTCTGGAATTACTCATCTTTTTTGTCGGGTTCCATTAGCGACTTTTTATCCCAAAAAATGCACGTTTCGTTTGAGTTAGGCCACCAGAGCTAAGCCACGGAAAAAGCTTGTATGCTGGTGTCTACACTTATGTATGGAATTGAAGGGTGGGGGTATGGCAAAAAGGACATAAAAGTAGGATTAATGCAGTAGAAATGCGTTCCGAAGTATGTGTAACTTAAAATGATAGATTGAGGAATGATGTAATAAGACAACGTTGTGGTTTAAAAGAAGATGTAGTGACTACAATTGAAAAGAGTATGTTAAGATGGTTTGGTCATGTTGAGAGGATGAATGAAAGGCGACTCACGAAAGGTAGACAAGGCAAACGTGAATGGAAACGCCGGGAGGGGACGCCCTAGATCCCGAAAGACATACATAGACCTCATTGGTGATGTTCTTCAGAAAGGCCATGTGAGTAGTACCCATAACCAGCGTGCGTGTATGGCTAGATGAATATGAGTGAATATTGTGATGAGAAGTATGTAAGGATCGTAGCAGCCACCTGCTTCGATACTTACATACTTATTTTTCTGTAGTTTCTGCCTACAACCGTGGGAAAAAAGGCGTCAGCTTATGTATGTATGTATTATGTTATGAAGTAACATTGGAACCTCTTATAATATGTCGAAACTTGCGCGGGACGTCAAGAATTTCATCATTGAACTTGAACAATAGACCTTCGAGGTCAAGTCAAGTGATGGGTGGCAGAGAGATATGAGTGATGGTTATCAAATTGTTATTTATTCATGATTGATGAGTTGGAACTTTCAATGTCGGATTAAAGCGTCTGTTTCAATTAGTTTACGATTCGTAGTAGATTGGGGAAACTTCTCTTTGTGTGGTTTCTTTTGTAATATTGTGTTTGTGATAGGAGGTAAATCGGTCTTTTTTAGTTCTTTCTGCAATAGGATAGTTAACTGAAAATTAGTATTTTGTCCTTCAGGTAAATTTATAAAAAATATTGGACACGTATTTTACTTTTGACACGTAAACATAAAGTGATGACGATATAATGCATTAAAATATCGTGAAACGTCACGCTATTACACCCGCTAGTACACTTTATACTGCCTAAGTGACGTCACAAGTCCCCACTCCTGAATTTTGATGCGCTTTATATATTTGTAAATTTTTGTTAATTTTATAAAGCTAAAAATACTTGTCAAATATTATTAGATAATCTCACTGACGGACTAAATAGAATTATCATTTTTCTAATCAGGAAACATCCCTATTAATTTGTATGAATGGCTTTAAGCGTAGAAGAAGACCAAAGAAGTGTTCATGGGATTGTGTGAATCATGATATAGCTAATTGCCTCGAAAAGAATGAGCGATAAAAGTCAGAAGATGAAAGTATTCAAAAGTGCCTTTTAATGATAAAATGAAATACATAAATGATATGAATTTGAGTTGACTTCATAAATGGGAATAATGGAAAGGGCTATGAATTGATCATGATTCTTCGCAAGATTTGCTTTACATACTACAAATGTTATTCCTAAACCTTACTAAAGATTCTCAATTCTTATCCAGGTGTCCAACGAGATACATCGTACAAACAAACTTGAGAAAGATAAGTCCTTTTTTGTCGTAAATCAAACGGCTTTATCGTCGAAAGTAAACTGGATATTTGCATATTATCGATGTTCGTATTCAGCTGTTTACTCTGATTTATGTTGAGGTAAGATTGTTCGTCTCTATCAGCTGTGCTCATCGCTGGCTTTCCAGAGAATGTTTTATTTTATTTAAACGTATCTTGTGGCAGTGACATTTGAAAGTAGGCCCAGTTTTAAGAACACATCACGGTTTTAAGATCGCAAAATTTATTGTGACGAACGCGTATTAGCTGCTATGATTGGGCTGAACGAATTTTCAACAGCTAATCGCATAACTTTATTTGTTTTTAATTTGTAACGCGTCGATAAAATTTCTTTACAGAAACCAGGTGTAAAGCTCGTTTTGATCTATTAACAAATGTGGTTCATTTATTGTTTCCAATTCGTTTTTTTATAAAATTGTTCTCTTCGTATGTTATATTGTACCTCAAGAATTTTTCCTCGAACGCAGAACAGATTCGTAATAAATACTCGAATTTACCGCCGCCTGAACGTTTTGAAAGTTACTTGAAACTGAAAGCCGTCTACAAAACTTGCAATAAAATTGATACATTTGACGTAAAAACAAAGAAATGACCATACATCAGTTAACCCTTACATTACGGAGCACAATGCCAACAATCAAGAACATTATTGTTCCGAGAAAACTTGCAAGTCTTGCAACTACTTGCACAAGTGAAATTTATATGGGGACGCTATTGTTTTGATATTATTATGAGCTTTCACTTTTCTGCATAATACAAAGGCAAGTGGTGTTTAGCTTGGGAATTGTAATTTATTACTGCATATTTGATAATTCAACCGCCATTGTTTATTTAGATGAACTTGAAAATTCTTGTAGGAATTGTTAATAAATTACTTTCTCCTCAATGGAAATTGTCTATTTTAAGAACGAAAGCGATTTTCAAGATCAAAGCGTGCGAAAGAAAACATACTGCTGAAAAAACAAAGAAAAGAACGTAAATGAAAATGTCAATCAAATCGATGCGTTAAGACCGGAATTAGTTAATTATACGGTGAGAACATAAATATAGTGTGAACCTTGACATGTTGCTCCATGTTGCGTGGGAGAAACATTTTATTTATAACATCGTCCGGCTCATTATTTACTGGTTCGATGTGTGTAAAAATAAATAACTTGTACTAACGGCCCACGTGAACAGAAAATGCGACACGATGCAAGGATGTAAAGCGAGATTTTGTAAAGGCGCGCAACTGGTTCGAAATTCAAATCGAATAAGGAACTAAGTGCAAATGCTCCTTTGGCGTAGGCCACTGCCCACTGCAGCCAGTATCCTGTGCATTTTAGAAGATGCATGGAGTTAGTAAGTAGTACAGTAGATATTGTGTGTGACCGAATCGCATCACATAGCGTTGCATTTGTATTTGGAACAACGGCTTTATGTCTCCGTCACTATTAATAAATATTACGTAAACTTACGCCAAAGATACATCTCTACCAGCATTGTTATGTGTTCTAAATGTCGCCTGTGATTTACATGAAAATGTGTTCGTCTTATTAATTAGTTGGACGGATTTATGGCAGAAGCAAGGATACTGAGGCGTTCATGGAAATGTCGTTATTTTGTAAATTATCTTATCTCAGTTTGAAGTCTGAAATGTGAATGAAATCTTTCATCCTGAGTTGTTACGTTAGATATTTTTAGATCTAGATTTATCTGATATTCAATAATTTCTGTCTCAGCCTATGAAAATGTTATGCAAAGTGATGCGAATTCCGCAAACTTGTTTGCGGGGTGGGCCTTGAAAGTTTGCTAACATTAATATTTTACAAATTGATTTGATAGGATACTTTCTAACATGAAATATAGGGAGAGAGTATGACATTCACATTAGTGATAATGACATTACGTCCGCGAAATTACGTAAAATGCTTGGTGGGCACCTGACGACGGACGCGAAACCAGTCTGCCCTCGCATCCGGACCAGTTTGCGCGGCAAGGTCCCGCCATAGACCCGGTCACTTGGGACGCAAGTCCACAGGGAGCGTTAGCCTCTATCAACCCGTTTATTATTTTTATATTTCACGTTCGAACACGTAAAATGGCTGTCTTTCATGTTTTTAATTCTTGATATAGGATCAGGGCCGCCTAAAAGGCCTGTAGGTTTTATTTTATTAAAAAAAAACGTCCAAGATGACCGGCTGAACAACCACGAAAGATGACATTTAGATGGGGCAGGACATAGATTAGTCGGTATTAAAAACAAAGTCCAAAACACTGTCTGTTTCTAACTAAAAACTTCCTCAAACATTTTCGCACTAATAACAAACATGTCTGACTGTTGTATACGATTTGGCAACTAATAGTTGTTGTAATAACGCAGCGAAGTAGTGAATTTATGATCCCAGCTTGCGCTGAGGTAAGTTCCGCGTAATCGGAAGCTGTGTTATAAATTGGCGTAATAGACGGTCTTACATAAGATATAGGAATATAATAACACTATCTTTAAACTGTTAATGAATACACTTATACAATAGACTCAGGACTCACCCAGCGTTTCACGATTTGTTTATGAACAATCGTGTAAATGGAACTAAAGAACCACTTCATTTTTTATTATTATTGACAGACTCGCATTTGACAACTATCTTTCTCAATACAGTTCTGACAATATGTTAACTTCACCACATCACTAGCATTTATGGCAGTATCAACATTTTTTTTTGAGTCTCAAGTCATTATACTAATCGTTTACGATCTTGACAGTAATCGTTATTCAGATACCGAGTAATTGTACAGTAAATATTGAATACGAGTAATTTTGCTATTAGCGTTATGTAATGAAACGTTGGTTGTATCGTGGACAGCTAAATATGTTATTAGAATCGTATTTATCCGCCATGTTATGTGTAGTTGTACACGTGAAAAATACATAGCTAAATAATTGAATAACACGTTATTTTACTTGTTTAACTCGTTTTTCAAGATTGATATGAAGGTAGGTATGTATAATCAGTAAAACATCTTGTTTTGCTGTTGTTTAACTATAAGATTTGAGGACCTAATTAACGCTAATGTAGCTGCAATTAACGTGGCCACCTACTGGGCCCAAATATTTGAAAATATTTCTTTCGGCTCGAAAAAAGAAGAAGAACAATTTCAATAAAGGTCTATCATCTTCATCATCAGCCTTTTAACGTTCCCACTGCTGGGACACAAGCCCCCTCTCTGTGAGAGAGGGACTGGGCCGTAATCCACCACGCGGGCCCAGTGCATGTTGGTGGATGTCACATGTCTTCGAATTTTTGGTTCTAGGACATGCCGGTTTCCTCACGATGTTTTCCTTTACCGCTTTTAGAGCAGTGGTGATAAAATAATTTACACAAAATAATGTGGCTATTTGGATTCGAACCCACAACCCACGATATGTAAATCGGGGCTGTTACCACTGGGCCACCACTGCTCATATCAATCAATAACGGCCTAAAGCCATATTAAACCGATGAAATATTCAACGAAAAGGTTTCGAATTCACTGAATAGAACAAGTCAAGGGGAAACGCTGTGAGATTCCTACATCTGTTGCTAGCCAAGTTTAGATAGGACACAACAGCCGGCCTATGTTCTATCTTGGGCCGTTTCCAAAAGTCTAGCAAATCTAAAATCAATGCTCGAGAGAAAAGCCCGCATCAGTATGTACACGTGCCTATTTGAGACTTAACTCGATTGATAAAATATGATTCATAGTTTGATAAAATCAATGTTTTGAGAGGGAAACCTCGTATTTATATATGTGTACCTAGTGCACACATATTATGAATGCGAGCTTTTATAAATTACTAGCTTCTGCCAGCAGCTTCGTTTTGTTATCCCAAGGGAACAAATTACCGGGATGTAAAACCTATGTGCTATTCCAGACTATAATCTATCTCTTTACCATATTTCATCCAGATCCGTTCAGCGGTTCTGACGTGATTGCGTTACAAACATACATCCATCCATCCAAACTTTCGCATTTATATACTTATTAGAAAGATTTTCTTAGCTATTTAGCCTGATTTGATTTTCGAATCTAAAGCGTAAGCCTCAGGATTGAAATGCCAGAGGTGCAAATAGTCTAATCATTAATTATTGTCTAATTTGGAAAATTAATATCGACAAAAACTATACGGATAAATGATAAAATAATAAAACTAATAATAAATGGCCCACATAAAAAGCCACCAAAGGTAATTTACAGCCCGAAAGCTCGTGAATTTCAGGCGTGGCGTTCTAAATGGATCAAATACGTATCATTACTGAGATATATTATAACAGGTAAGTTTCGGAGAAGTAGATCACATCGATACTTCGGTGAGGGTATTAGAACAATGGAACTTGTCCTCAATTTTATGTAGGTAGGTCATGATTTCATGAAGGTTTCCTCAAACACACTTAGCTTTTACTTGGCAGTTAAGGATCTAGTGACACTGTTAATGAGAAAACTATTTACAAGATACTCGACTCCGTAATAGAGTTAGTAGAAAGAATGCATACTTTGTTCTTCATTTCTCGACGTTAGAGGATGGCTGCTATAGAAACAACCTGGCCAAATGGAGTATCATAGACCCATCCAAAACACATTGCCAGTGTGGGGCCCCTTCGCAAGATAATGCCCACCTCCTTGTCTGCCCTTAATGCTCGACCACCTTACGGGATTTGAACGTAGCAAATGACAGAGCTGTCCGAGTAGGTACATACTGATCGGACAAAATCTGAATGGTTGAGACTATTGTTTGAGTTTATCACACGAAACAAGAAGAAGTAGTTTATACATTCACGGCAATGTTTTCATTTTCAGTGAGTAGACTGCAACTATATTATTGCCTACAATAAGAAATCGAAAAAGTCTCTCGAAGGATGTCTATGACCAAAAATAAGAATAGAGTTCAACATTTTCCGTACACCAAATTCATTCCCTATTCGTGCATCCCTAGACATACATAACATACAGCCTCTATCACATATAAAAACAAACCGTTGTTACCACATAATATACATACTTACAAGCAAGCAACATTCTATAGCCCCGTCGATTGCAATCCAGCTTCGCGGTTATCTGACATCAACCCCGTCCAATCAGTGTTCGTGGTCATTCGGAGGCCTTCGGAAACGACACTGTCGTCGCGTGGTCGTCACGTGCCCGTCACGTGATGGTCACGCCACCCCTTAATTTGGGTTGGAGCTACATGGCTTCGTCCGTCATACAATAATGTTCGTTTGCCGATACTGTTTACGTTGCGGCATGGAGTTTACGCGTGATCGTGTTTCGAAGGACATGGTAAGGGTGACTGTTGGGATTGTTCACGTGAATTTGGTATGTAATTTTGTAGTAAAGGAATGCAGTTTTAAATTGTTAGTAAATGTTTATGAATTTCTAGTTAAAAATGTTGTCTATTTGTAAAAAAATGAGGAAAAAAAACTGTTCAAAGACAAGAAAACGCAGTGTTTCCTGTGCTTTTGATCAATTTCATGTTTTAAACAAAAATTTGTTCAAGGATAGGAATTTAAAAAGTGACTACATCAGTTTAGAGATGAGTTCATTCCCGTTTCTGAACCGTTAAAAACAAAAAACCGAACATATGAACCATGATGTAAGCGTAGCATAGCGACAGCTACCAGATGTGATACATTCCTGTTTAATCCTTGCAAAAACAAAACGTCAAATACTTGCTAACAACGGCAGACTATCTATCGTTAATTCTCGATTTTTGAATTGAGAATTTGAAGTTAAGAACTTGTCAAATTCTACTTCAAAGCTAAAGTTGGACCAATTTGCATCCTATATTAGATTTCGTCAAGTTCCCAACTTCAATTTCTCAATTCATATAGGGTGACATCTAATCAACCAATCAATCATTTAACAGTTTTTACATAATACCAAATAACCGTTTCATAATCCGTCAATTTAACACGCAATAGATAAAAGAAAACCGTAAATATGCACGTATTATGTAATTTACCGGCAACCATGCATGTTTTTATATATTTACTAAATTAAAGTCTATTCATAGAGATTAGAGTCGATTGTGTATATAAGTAGGTTATTATTGTGTCAGAGCCAAATCAGGCGTGTAAAATGCGAGATGTGATAGTAGCATAGACAATACAGAGATTTCTTTGTTGTTTGTTATGTTTTGTATTTAGGTGAAGATGACATAATACTATTATTATATCAATAGAGTATTTAGGAACGGTAAACTGTACTTCTTTAGTTATTTCTTTCTTTATTGATTTAAATATATGTACAAACGAAAATAAGAATCAGTGTCTACTTCAAATTATGAAGTTCTGGATTTTAATACTAAGATTGGAAAAACTGGATTGCAGAATTTTTTGGTTTGTCTTTATGTATAAGTTAGCGAATACTTCCTACGGCTAACTAACTATTATGAATTATTGTGATTAAATTTGCAATTTAATTTTTTAAGACAATCTGATTTTAATAATATCTTAACATAGTTCTAGTAGGTATGTGTTATGTCTGCATATATTAAGCTAGAAACCTGTTCACAAAATATTTGAAGATTTTTCTTAATTATCAAGTCGCACAACATAAATGCCATTTAAGAATGTATAATAACGTCAAGCTATGCCAAGTTTAGCAGTAAACAACTATCACACATCTTGTGATTGTGACGATGAAATAACTATCGAAAATTAATAGTAATAAGGTACCTAATTATAACTTTTATTGAAATTAATTACCGGATCTAGTTATTATTTTGAATAAACAATAATTAACAACTTCCATTAGAAGTACAATTGTTAATCAAAGTCATATTCATTTGATTTTAAATTTCATTTTTATTCCCAAGCTAAACAATCCTGTTTCTAGTAGCTTTTAAAAACAATAAGACAATCGAGTACTCTAATGAAAACATTCAACAGTCTCAATCAAACAAGGACGACATATCATCGTTTATTTAAATCAATGGTAACAGAAATGGAGATAAATCCTCAATATCTGCTTACCCACGATCCAGTGGAGCCCCAGCGCTTGAGCCTCTTCCCGAAAATGTTTTGACACTGCGAAAGACAAGAGACCGAAGAAGCCGGCTGGATCTTGTTCACGAAACTGTCTCCTCTGTCTAATGTCATCTTACACTGCCACTAACCACAACTAAAGTAAAATAATAGTTGTTTTTTTCATTCACTGAAAGTTTTTAGAAATTGTTTGTTCACTATACACAAATTCACATGTGAATGCGCCGAGACGCGTGTGTCCGTTGAATGCGTGCGACCGCGTTGCCGGCAGTCGAACGAATGACGATCGCTCCGTTTTTCCCGACTCCGAAAATCCGCCCCGCCCGCCCTAGCCGCCCAAACTCCCAATTAGTTTTTTTTTTACAGGAATCGTATTAGTGTCGTTTCGACTGTCGCCGTGTATGATGAATTCTAGAGAAAAGTGTTAGGAAATCGTAAAAGAAAGTTATCTTTGACGATTTTCTGAAATGATTCTTTCTTTTCTTCTTCGTTTTCTTAGAAAAATTAAAGTAGCTTTTTGTATCACTGACATTCTTCAGTTTCGCAGGAAGTTATTATACTATATCTGTTTTACTATGTGGAAGTAGTAAATTTAAAATTAAAACTACGGTATTTTAAACCCTACTAACATTATTTGCGGTTTGTTGACTCAGTAAGCTTTGTAATCATAAATAATTTTATTGTTTAAAGAAATTACCTAGTTTCTGTCGTAAATCTTACTAATATTATAAATGCGAAAGTTTGGATGTGTGGATGTATGTTTGTTACTCAATCACACCAGAATGGCTCAACGGATCTGGATGGATTGTGGCACAGCGATAGATTATAGTCTGGCATATTTTTTATCCCGGTATAATGTTCCCTTGGGATGATAATAGTAGTTTATGCAACTGTCATATAATAGGGGTTATTAAAACACGAGTGTGGATTTATCACAAGAGGCGAAGCCGAGTGTGGTAATAGTATCACACGAGTGTTTTCATACCTAATTATATGCCGTTGCATACACTATTTTATCTTTAATCATACAGTTGAAATAAAACTAAAGTTTGATTTAATGGAAATGGAAATTTGGATTCTTGACTGCTTGATGACTGCGCAGTGGGCGCATCCAACAGTATTTTTCAACAATAAGTCAATGAGCCCATACGCGCCAATAAATTAAAAAGTAATTTTATGATGTAGTTGTTTGAAAATCGAAGGAAAATGTTGCTCTATTATTTTTTATCCACGAAAAAAGATACGTGTTTATACAATATTTTTTAAATTCATATTTGGAACATTACGTTGTGAGTGTAGATAAAACACTTTTGACGCGGGTGATGCCGCTGGCAGAAGCTAGTATGAAATATATATATGAATTACAAAGTGATGAAAGTTACAAGTTTACAACTGACATTTGTTATGAATGCCGTTATTTTACGTTCCATAGTTTATATTACTGGAGTTACCGTTGACAGAGCGATGGATCATTTGTGTAACATTGGCCATGAACTGGCGGCATGTGTGCAAAGAGTAGAAACTGCATTACTATAACTCTCCGTACCAAATAAAGCCATTGTTTCTGATTCTATTGTTGTAACCATACATCTAAAATTTGTATTGATTCAAAAATATTCGTTGGAAAACAAGCCATGCTGACCAGAAAAAGGCAAATCTTGACTTTAAAACAAATAAATATCGCTTAGAAAAATAAGTTCTTTAAGAAACAAAATATTACGTGTTGGCTAAGAGATGTGTTCAAATGAATACCGCAAATAGAATTAGCTAAAGAAATAAAAAAGTATAGTTTAGTTCAGAACGTAATTATCTCGATATACCTGCAATTTTTGAGAAGTAAAATATATTGCGACTACCCCAAAAAATCGGGATAAAGAATGATGAAGACTTGCGATTTTTGCGATACATCCGATTTAAATATACGAGAAATACAGCTGTAAGTAAATAAGTCAATTGGATATGTAGTTCTTATCTAAGATAGACTCTAGTGCAAAGGAAATAGAGTCCTTTTGACTCGCAACGGTCGACCACATCCGGATTTGATGCTGAAATAAAAAACCATGAACATGAACCTTTGACATTTTAGCTTACCATCATTTTTACAGCTGATATTTGCTTGTGGTTACCCGCAGGGAATTGGCTAAACCTTCTTGGTAAGAGGGTAGAAAGGAATTCGGGCTTATCTCAAGGGGGAGGATTTGTAGGAATGACCTTTCGTTTTGTGAATAAGTAAGATCTTCAAAGAGACACATTCCAACTGGTTTCCTTTGGTTTTCTTTTCTCAAAATCGAATCAGTGTGAACCGGATTTGATCGGATTTTTATATTTCTATAATGGATACGAAAAATGATTTCATCACTAATCATCACCACTGCTCTTAAAACGGTGAAGGAAAACATCTTAAGAAAACTGGCATGTCCTAGAACCAAAAATTCTCTTCGAATTTGTGGCATCCACCGACCCGCACTGGGTTTGCGTTGTGGATTACGGCTCATTCCCTCTCACTGAGAGGAGGCCTATATCCGACCAGTGGGAACATTAAAAGGCTGATTCTGATACGAAAAATACTACCCAAAGAGCGTCTGTAAGTTGTTCTTATAATTAGGTACTCTTGGAGGTTTTTTAATGCGTCCCACTTCAGGGAACGCAAGATTTTTCTTCTTTTCAGTCGACGGTTAACTTTTTAAATATTTTGGGATCAGGTACGGTGGTAATGTTAAAAGCAGCTTCAGTGGCGGCCTCGGCGCGGTCGCGGTCCTCATGATTGCTGGTGTATGGACACTAGAGCGACCATTGATTTTTAAAGTGGGTTGGTAAATGGACTTAAGTTACTGTTTTAGTAATTATGAGCCGACGATGATTTGAATATTAAAGACCTACAATTTCCTCAAGTAAAAGTAATAATCAATCTTTATGTGTGTGTGAGTTTTATCGTTCCTGTGACATTCAAGTTTTATGAGTGCGAATAAAATTACGTGGTTAATGTGTTTTAAATGAGTTTGCAGCTAACATTATGTGCCATTAAATTGGATTATGTTTGTACGTAGGTGAGCATTCTTAAGTGTTGACAGACTAATAGACGTTTAGTGTAGTTTTGTTCTAGATCTTAGGCTGTTCATTTAATTTTAGATTAACTTAATTATAAATATCATCATCATAACATGACGCATGTTTTTAGATGCAACTAAATTTCGTAATTCCTGTAATCTAAACCAAACCTTACTTATCTGGTAACAAATTTAGACTTCTTTATAATGATATCTTCTTTACCTACATTTGAAACGTAAACAGCCGTACCTTTCCTATTGTAACCAAAGGATGCCAAATCGTAAAACTGATAAAAAAGAAATTTTTACACCCGGTTTCTCAACACTCGATTATCGGGCTGTTAACGTAATCGACGAATAATCGGTTATCTGCTGTGATTGGCATTCAACTGATCACAGCAAATAACGCGTGCTTGACCAAATTTGTCACATTAATTTTGCAATAGTATAGCGTCGAGAAACTTCAGGTTTCTTGAGGACTGCTCAAATTAGTAGAAGTCCCGAGTATACGTGTAGTTTATATATTTTATATTCCTATAAGTAAATATGGTTTGAACTCGAGTAAAAAGATTCTAGTTTCCTATCCGTCATATAAATCAAAGTGCAACTGGGACCGAATCCATGTGTATGAGATATATACTCGTATGTAAACGTTACGACTCGCTCTCCAGGTGTCTACGTTCTCTGGGGAAAACCTATCATGATATAAAATACTTTGTTACATCCAGCTTCAGAAAGCCTGGAATAGTGATATAGTTTTCAAAATATTGTATTTCTCGTAGGATTTTCAATTTTAAAATACATTAACTGAATGGAACGTTCTTTTTACGTACAATTGTCTATACGCATACGCGATTTTATTATTAAACTAGCTTCTGCCAGCGGCTTCGCCCGCGTGAATGTCGAAAATTATCCCAAAGGAACATATTCCTAGCATAAAAAGTATCCTTAGTGCTATTCGAGACTATAATCTATCTCTGTGCCAAATTTCATCCAGATCCGTCCAGCTGTTTGAGCGTGAAGAAGTAACAAACATACATACACACACACACACATTCTCACAAACTTTCACCTTCATAATATTAGTGTGATGTGATCAACACTGAATAATTCGGACTTGCAAACTTTTTTCTTACAAGCAACAAAACTAATTTTGCATTACCTAGTTTAATCAAATCAAATAATCAATCAAATATCAATCAAAATATTTTTTATGAATCTAGTTGCACATTCGCAAGCGTCAGTAGGTCTCTATGGAGAAGAATGTGCAAGAAACTCCACGGACACTCTTTTCCATCAGTTTTAATTACAAGTGTTTATTTTCTAATAACTAAAGATTGCTAATAATAGGGGTATACTACCTAAATATCAATAAAATCACTGCAGGTTTTAAATTTCTAATTCAGAAAATTCCATCGTGGAAATACAGTAGAGTGGCCCAATTAATTACCGCTGGTCGGAGCACCTCTAATTAATTCGATTAGATAAAGAACAGGCTTTCGCAATCCGCCACGCTGAGTGAAAACCTTCAGCTTGTGCGCTTACAAAATATTCGCTATGAACACACAATTACGACGATATGGTTTATCGGAAGGATCTTGACTTAACTCCATCCGATAAGATGAACCGGAAAACTGTAATAACCGTCCTTGATACGAAAATAATAACAATCTATACATCTGAACGAAGGTTACAGATTAATAGCTAAACACAAAACACGGTGTCATAAATAATCTTCTAATAATTATAAACCTTGTAAGAGCAGGAAGGTCGTCCTGGTACCAGACATCAGTCAGAACCCACGCGTTCTTTGACATGACAGTACCAATCATAATCATGAAATATTTACACAAAAATGCTTTTGTTATTAGCGAGAACTCTAACAAAACCGTGGTACACTGAAAAAAAATGACTGGGACTTGCGAACTTTTTTCTTACAACTAACGAAACTTATTTTTTTTTGGTTTTGTAGCTTTAAATTTAAGCAAACTTTGGTTATTAGATTTTTTTTTTTTTTTAAATACGTTGCCCCACACTAGGAATTTCTTCTTGTATCGTGGGTGCGTTTACAAACTTATAAACTCACATACACAACACCCAGAGCCGGAACAACTATCTGTAGGTCATACAAATATTTGTTCCGTGCGGGAATCGAACCCGCGACACGCAGCGCAGCAGTCAATCGCTCAACCACTGCGCCAACCGTACGCCTGTATATAATAAACTTTAATAAAATAACACACAACTAATTAGCATTAGCAATTATTGCTAGTTATAATATTGAATTCCAATAAAAAAAAAACTTTTTTAGACAAGCTTTTCAGCTAACCGTGCCTATAGGTCGAGGGTAGCTGCTTTAAAATTCAGTTTCAAGATTTAACCCGTACACACATACATACATACATTGCAATTTAATAAGAGCTTGTAAAAAAGTTCGCAATTCCCAATTATTTTCAGTGTATTCTTACGGCTGTTGCGAAGGGTAAAAAAACATAGAGAATGGCTATAAAACAATCCACAAGGCGAATCAAAATTAATGACAACGTGACCTTGGCCCATATTGCGGTTTCGGTACAACCAATAGATTTATGAAGAACATTTTTAATTAGCGCTTTGTGTGAAATTGCAACTGATAACTGTTAGCATACGCGTAAATCACAGTCTTGAGAGATAAATCTCTTTTTATTTTTAAAATTTCACCGGTGAACGAGGATGCTGGGTGTAAATAATTGAGAGAGGGAGATGTTTCTACACGAAAATTGGATCTAAGAAAATTGGGTGGAGAAAGATACAAGGTTGAATTTAGTATGTATTTTATCTAAGACTTGAAAAGATAATTTTTCCAACACATATCCATCCAACTACTCAATGTACAAAGGCAGTTATAATATATCTATTATGCACAAAACAAGACCTAGAACAAAGAATTCAAGCAGCCAATCCTGAAGGACACCCCAGCAAAATCAATTCAACCTTAACACGTCTCGAAGACACTTGATGATGGATTTGATCCCCGCCTGAATGCAGGCGTGGGCCTAATCCTGCCAAGATCTAATCTGCGTAGGATAATACCAGCATTAATCTTCTGAAAGACGTTCAATCTGTTCAATGTACAATACTAGGTTACTTACTGCCTCCGTAGCTGTCTGAAGAGGTTAAGATGTATGTAGGTCAGTACTTTCCTTATGGGGTGTCAAGGACTTTTCAGAGTTCAGATGGGCGTAAATAGAACAGTTTGCTAAACAGGGTGAGTTAAAATATTTCAGAGATTGAAAGTAATATAAACAAC
The DNA here is from genome assembly GCA_947562075.1 of Orthosia gracilis. Lineage (NCBI taxonomy): Eukaryota > Metazoa > Arthropoda > Insecta > Lepidoptera > Noctuidae > Orthosia > Orthosia gracilis. Next base: position 20,085,747 of record OX387274.1, read on the forward strand.
TTTTACAAAGGAATCGTCTCTGAATTAAAACTAATTGAAAAAAAAACTAATTGCCCTCTGATTTAAAAGTCATCCTGTATTAATTCTTAGGTTCTTACAAACTGTCCCACTGTTTCTTATAATGCAGGACTGATTAAGAAAAGGCGTGGGTTGATATAATTGTTATTGCAGTCCGGAACCGAAAGAAAAGGACACGAGTTCCTTCGTAGTATGTTGTAATGAAACATATAGGCGTAATCACTTTGATTGTAGGCAAACATAGTAGAATGGTGTTGTCGTATCAACCTTAGGATGTTTTAACTCATCTTTATCATCATCATATCAGCCGACGTCCACTGCTGAGCATAAGCCTCCCCCAGGCGTCACCACATAGACCGACCCCGTGCGTCTCGCATCCAGCGCCTTCCCGCAACCTTAACCAGGTCATCGGTCCACCTAGTGGGAGGTCTTCCAACGCATCGTCTTCCGGTTCGCAGTCGCCATTCCAGAACTTTTCGCCCCCATCGGCGATCTGTTCTGTGAGTAACGTGCCCTGTCCACTGCCATTTAAGTTTTAACTAATAGGATGTAATACAGAGAAGATTTCTACCCATCATATTAATCCATCACATTTATGTAGAACGAAGCCCCAAGATTATAACGATACAGCTATGTAATACATAACATCCCGCGTGTTTTCCCCAAAGGATTAGGTACAAGTGACCTAATATTACACCCACGTCTACTTGAGTTTTGTAGTACAGTAGGAAGGAACGTGTAGGACATAGTCATGGCTTATGTATTGTATAGTAAAGTCACCGTCACATAACAAAAAAATAAAATTCGGTAACACCTGTCTACCAATGTATTCCAATATTTCAAAACATAACGAAAAAAATGTAAAGGCAGTGTCGCTAACACGATCAAAACAAACGTATCGCGGTAAGGGGCGTCCGTGACCCTTTCACTAGGCATTCAGCAATGAGTTAATATCTCATAAACGCGTGGACCGATTTACATGTTTTAAACGGATAAAATGGTTCTACGCCTATACCATTCATTTGATACCAAAATTATCAAAATATCTCAATAAACAAAAAATCATGTTTTCAAGTTACTTAAGGTACAAGTCGGATCAATGACTTTTATTTTTTAGGGTCCCGTGCCCAAAGGGTAAAAATGGGACCCTATTAGTAAGACCACTGTCTAACAACAAATACTAAAAACTGAATAAAATAAATATTTAAGTGGGGCTCCCATACAACAAACTTGATTTTTTTTACCGTTTTTTGCCGCGATGATGGTACGGAACCCTTCGTGCGGGAGTCCGACTCGCACTTGGCCGGTTTTTTGTTATCTGGAGGAGACCTTAGTGAATTACAGACATAGGATAACATTAAATCTGTATTCCTGAAAGGTTAGGCAGAAGTGCACCATAGTGCACCTAAATTGCACCAGCTATGATTAAGTCCTGTGTGGTAGCGGGCGACCCTAATGCCAGTGTAGTGAACAGAAAAAAGAAAACAAAAAAACACAAACAGAAACAATAATAAAAATAAATAATCCCGAGCGAGAACAAAAAGGCTCCTATCTCTGCATGTGCAACGATATTAAAAAGAAAAAAACGCTGCGCTGATATTCTTATAGGGCCCACTGCCTATAGCGGGCCCAATAGGGACGTTTCCTGGCTAGAAAAATGATAATTCTATTTAGTTCATCAGTGAGATTATCAAATTATATTGGACACGTATTTTTGTTTTAACAAATCAATAAAAAATTACAAAGATAAAGCGCATCGAAGTTCAGGAGTAGGGACTTGTGACGTCACTTGTCAGTATTAAGTGCAGCAAGGCGTGAACGTCAAACGAAATTTCAAAGCACTGTATCGTCGTCACTTAATGTTTACGAGTCAAAAGAAAAATACGTGTCCAATATTTTTATTAACCTACCAGACGGAAAAAAAATCAGTTAACATCCCTAAATAAAAATATAAGTAAATCTTCAGTATCCTGGCACGTGGAATAAATCTCCCAGGCTGAAACCTGAATAGCCTTTTTATTGTCCTCTCACAGAAAGCAGGTCAGTGATATAGTTCAAGAAGGTATTAGCTGGTGGGAGTTGAGTTACTGAGGCCATAAAGAGAGAGCTCAAATAAGAGGCTATAGTAATGTGTATCGAGAGAATGACGTCAGAATGCAATCACTTTGCTTTTGAGGTAAAGGTGCTATCGTTTGTTATTGAAATGTCAGTGTTTTACTGATGTGCATACTCTTAAGTAAAGGCACGGGGTCCCAGCGCTAACAAAGAAAATTTGGTACAAATAAATGTCACTAGATGGCGCGATATGCGTCGATTCGTTATTGAATTGTGTGTAAAATTAACAGTTTTCTAGAATTTATCATAAAAATTGTATGTTCTTTTTGATCAACTCTCCTAAGCACAAAATTATGGTATATTGGGCTCTTAATTCACATTTCAAAGATTATTGGAGCGGATTATATAAATTGATTCCAATAGATGGCGCGGTTTTAAATTTCTTAGGCATGCTACTCGATTTTTAAATCTGTATTGTAACACATATTGGTACATTGAAACTGTGAAAACTTCAAAAACAAACTATAAAACAAATCGTCACTGCATTAAAAAAAAAGTCACGAACCGAGAAAATACTTTTACTTGAAAGTCGCTGCTAACACCATCTATAGTCGTGGAACGGATCCGAACGCGATCCAAGTACTTAAAAAAATAATCATCATAATCAGACGACAAACGCTAGTTACGTCGGCACGGTTTCTTTGTATGGGATGAGGCATCTGTATGCTAGTATTACATTATCTGTGTAAAGGCTAGGTTAAAAGGTTTGAAAGAAAAATTATTATTGATACTTTATTACATTATTTGTGAAACATGGTTTTGCTTTAAAAATATAGAAATTATATTTGTTTCGGGATAATAATTCTAATGATTGTGAACATGTCAGCTTAAAAACTTATATTTAAAAAATGTAATTAACTTTTTTCGCTACTTTTGAATACTCCTCCAAAACGACTTGGATGTTGAAAATATTTTTACACAGAAAAATTGATGGCTAGAATTTCTTCATAACTGAAATAGCATAAGTAAATAAAAGAATATTTTGCAAACAAACCTGTCCAAAAGGAGGTTCAATATTGATATATTCGGCATTTCGATAAATCGCTATCGCTGAGAAAAATTACACTTTTTTAGATCATAAGGACTCATAGTGGGCTGCAAACTGGTTGAAATAACGAATTCATCAAAATCGGTAATTTATCTTCATAAAATAATGGTTAGAATAGATGTGAAGTTTTCAAACGACTTGAAAAAGGAGAAGGTTCTCAATTCGATTGTATGTTTTTGTATGTATAATACGCGATATCTCGGCCAATTAAGAACCGATTTTTATAAATCTTTTTTTATTTGAGCCATGTGGTCCTATTTAAATTTGATTAAGATCTGACGAGTTTTTAAGTTATTCTTAATAATGTGTATTTCCATGATACTATAAGTTACCATAACTAAAAAGAGAAAAATAAAATACTTTATTTATAAAATTAAACCGACTTCCAAAAAAAAATACTACAAACCAAAAAAATAACTTTTGGAATTCGATGTCTTTGAGTACATATATTTTTTCGTTTTTGACACACACTTCTGAAAAGAAAGTTAATTTTCGCTTTTTACTGTTTTATTTATGAAGTCCGTTTATTTTTTTGCTAAAAAGTTCTTTATATTTGAGTATGTTTTTGTTAATAGTGAAGGCTACATGGTGATACGTTCAGCAGATACTGCTGTGATAATGATGAAAAAAGATAGAAATTTCATTCGCAAAAGATGTATAAGTAGTTAACTTTTTTTTTAAGTTCCTGTACGATTTCTCGTTCCTCTATAAAAGGAAATCGTTTTTCCTCTTTAATATCAAAGAAAAAAGGTTTTCTATCGTTTCCCATGAGTTTCCTGTGAAAGTAGGAAGTGATAAAGTATTTATAAAACTTCGCACGCCGCCAATAAGTATTCTATTCAATGTATTAGTTGGTATTTTAATACTTTTATACACGTGGAGCTCGTGTGACACACACACACTTGTGGCGCTTTGTAAGTGTTAAATACCTTATGGTATTTGGTGGAAATTGACCTGAAGGTACACTAGAGAGAGTAAGGGTATATATTTAAAGGATTTTACGCTGGTCACAATGTTGGTTGGGAGTATGAAAAGGATTTTAAGGATTCAATAACACGTTTTGCTAAAGTATAAAATGTGGCATTGTTATTATTTATGGCAATTGGTATAAGGTTATTTTTACCGAATTAAAAAAAGAGGATATGAATTCGATACGTATGTATGTAATGTTGTTGGAATTGCACAATATTCATTTAAGTTACTCTATGTGGCTACTTAACACGTTTGCCAAATTTTATAAGTGTATAGTGTATATATGCTTGTATGTCCACGCATTTCTCCGAAACTAATAATCGGATCGTGATTATTCTTTTTTATTGGATTAGGTATCTCTCAACTAAGGGAACAGTAAGTTTCATCAAAATCGGTTCAGCAGTCTTTAGGAACATGCAACTGAACTCCTTAACACGAATGTGTAAATGGAGTTATGGATATTTAATTAAGTAAATCCTTTAGGTACAGGACTTAGATCCTTTAGGTAGTAAATTCTTTAGGTACAGGACTACAGGATATAGAACTTGCTCAATTTTTAGAAGTGGTGTAAACAAAAACTAAAAAGACAAAATTAAATTTTTCACAAAAAAAAACCGACTTCCAAAGAAAAACACTAAAAAGAGCAAAAATTACTTTCGTTTCGGCAGTCGGTGTCGTGACAAATAGATAAGAGATAACAAAGACACCGACGGTTGACGAAATGGTTTTTTAAACCAATGAAAACACCAAACATTTTTGTTCCTTACTGAAAATGGGTTTAACGAATCCACTGCTAAGCCATAAGGAAACATAATCACCAAACAACTTAATTAACAAGAATGTTCAATTAAAATTAAGTAAATTCATAGTTTAGCGCGTCAGGATCATTATGCATAGTAAAACTATTTTTACGGAAACAAAAACCGTAAATCCGAATTGCAGTTATGTATAACTTCGCCTTGATCTGGTTAACGCTTCGTAAACAGAACGTAGAACTGGCTATTATACTAAAATATAATTTATGACTTATTATAACTAGTTTAAGTAAATGTTTGCCTAGATTATCCTTGTGTCTTTTATAACGGCAGATTGCAACATCGTATTGTGTATGTGTCACAAGGAAATTGGATACCAGGGATTTCACAAAATCCCTAGGGATACCACGAAATCCCTAGGGATACCACGAAATACCTAGGGATACCACAAAACCCCTAGGGATACCACGAAATCGAGGTGTGATTTTATGTTATGATGTTATGTTATAGAGCCAGTTTATCCCAAGTTCCTACTAAACATTTCTAAACAGATGACGATAATGGTTTCCTGATCACTTTTCCAACTAATTGTTTGTATAAATTAACCACAAAAAACCCAAGTGTGTAATTCAATAATATTTTTTATACGAGAGTATCTATCTGTTTGAAGTTTTCCGGGAATGTTAATGTTAAACACTTTATCGAGTTTTTTTCCTTTATCGGCGAGGTAGATTTATTAAGATTTTATTAGCTTACGATCATAAAATTCGAATATGGTTTTTATAATATTAATAAGTACCCACATTTTTGGTTTAAGAGTTTTGTTTTTCACAATTTTCTTTTTAATATTTTAACGCTGAATGAACTTTTGGCATGTCTTTTGTCTTTGCCCTTCATAAATCAACAAAAAAACGTAATCGGCGGAAGTAATAAAAGAAGTTAAATAATTTTCAGCTGCCACACTATTAAAACTCTATTCTTTATGGTCGCTTACGAAAATAATTGAGCTGCTCTATCTCCGCCATTAAAGTTTTCAAGAAGACAAATATATTTCCATCTAAACGGACTAAAATCCATTAGTTGCTTGATATATCTGTTTTATAATTAATCAACCTGTTAAAATAAAACAAAGCAACGCGTGCTTCTGATATTTATGCTTTTTAGGTTATTTATAGCAACTCTGAAGTAGGGTTACCATGTCTTCTTTCATATTTTTCGATTGATTTATCAATCGTTTACGTTTCATCTTCTAGAATTTGTAAACTAATTACGGCGCATTTTTGTATAGTTAAATATTTAGTCTACTGTAAATTCCTATTTGACTATTATCAGATTCAATTTACACGAATAATGTTCACCTAGTAACAGAAATCCTATGTTCTTACATACGATTTCTGTTACCAGGTGAACAGAAATTCTGAAATTTTGTAATGTTAAAATGTAATGTTTAGTGTATCGTGTAAAAGATTATGCCTATCTGTAATGTTATTACAACGTTCGTAATTATAAATAATAACTATATTCTCAATTTTCATAAAACTTACTACACAATACCTTCTGCAGCTTTTGTATCTAACCAAATTCCGTACAAAACTTGTGAAAAGTTGCGGCGCTTCCCGTGGATAGTTTAAACTTTCAGTTCAGTAGAACCTACGCAACGCCTACACAAAAATAAATATAGAAATACTAAATTTAGTCAGCAGTTTTGCCCAGCAAAACTACCCCAACGTTATGTCGTTATTGATTAACAAACATCCAAAAGTCAAAGTTTGTATGACGTTGACATTTTTAATATTATTTAGAATACAGTCCTACAGAATCCAAGGTGACCCTACTGTGGTGTCGGTCGCCTGATTTACCGTCGCCACCGTGTGGTCACAGTAACGCACTTTTAGAAATACGACCACAGACTACAATAAATTGTGGCAAACAAAGAAATGCAGCCGAGGCCTTTGCATAGGACGCGCTATTTTTGAAATGTCAAACGAGCCCGAGGTCGAAATGTTACTATTATTCTAGTTTCAGTTTTAGAATAAACCTCCTATTTTTAAATGCAACGGCTAAAAGCCACTTGCAGTGACAGGTGAACTTTGTTTTTGTAGATGATGAAATAAGGGCCTGTACACACGTGACTGAACTGGGTAGTTTATGTCGGGTACCCCGGGACGAAAGTATAAGTAAAAGCTTTCATATTTACCCGTCGGGATTTTGCACGAGTAGTTGGAGCGTGTGAAAAGTTCTCTAAACCTTGCTCCGTCGAGATGTGTCTCCTCTGAATAAACGTTATAACGAAGGACGAGGATAACGTCTTCATATCATATGTTTGAAGGATAATCATATGACCTTTCTACACCTATTGAAACACTCTGCAACATTGTACCTACAATTTTAAAACCTTAACTGTGAGCATGTAACATCATAATACCATGCCAGTGTCCCTCTCAAGGGTAAACTTTGGTCGACTCGGGAATCAAAGTTAAGACCTTCTGCTTGGCAGTAGCACTTGTGACCACTTGACCAACGAGGGAGTCGCGAAGCGACTTAGGAAAAACTGGCTCAATAACATTTAAAGATAACAAATTGGATTTAATTCTGGTACTACATGAATGTGACACTAATGGTAAATTTAAAACCGCTTAATACGACATTTATTAACAAACCACAGATATTTATTCAAAACAGTATCTTTTTCTAAATAATTAAGGGATTTGAGAAATGATGACGGAGATAAATTCGTGTAACAGAGTGGTTTAAAATGTCATTTAAGTACGATAAACTTACGGAGAACGTGGGATTAGCTAAAGTTTATAGCTCGAGTGATGTAAGGCATTTCATAATACTATATTAGAGCACATTTATTCGTTCTTTATCTACTAATTTTTATACTGTTTCAATCGAGATTTTAATAAAATGGGCGGCGGGTGAATATCAGGGTTAGATTGCAATACAAGTGTTCATGCCTGAAATAATTCTGAGTTTTGGTTTTTCTGGGCATTAAGTTTCTTTTTTGTTTTAAGATTTTTATAACGTAAAAAAATACGAGGATAACTTGACACAGGTTTTCCTTCAAAGCTTGCTACGAGTTACGACCATATGCAAAGCTTTTACTGAAAAAAATTTTCACTGCACTTTATTTCCTTCGCTAAATTACTCTTGCACATTAAAAACACATAAGATCCTGCAGTTTAAATATAAACTTCGCCTAGTGAGGCACTAGCTTAAAAATAGAACCCCGTTTAGTTCCTAATCCAAACGGTTCCGTTTTTCGCGGCTAAAAATAATAATTTCCGTAAACTTTTACTAGTGGAAAACTGGTAATTACTGCAAGGTCGCGATCAAAGCTGTAAATCACTAGCTGACGTAGTCTATGGTATTTTTAGACCACTACTTGTGGGGAAGAGTGACGAAAGAGGACAGGTAACGGTCGTAGTTGACGTGAAATGTGGCCAGTGCTGTCTGATATAATAGACGAGTAGAAGCGGGGGATTGCCTTGATTACGTCAGCCGTCTTTTACGTTAGTTACGTCAATATTTTACAGATTATGGAAGCTACGATGTAGTAAATCCATTCATATGATGAATTGGTCATCTCGTCTGATAGTTTTGGGCCTTATAGAGCGCTGGCACTTGATTTATATTTATAAGGTTGCATACATACGGCAGGAAATCTTTATAGCGTTGTTAAACTGCTTTGATTACATACCTGTAACAAAATATACATAAAGATTAGTTTATACACAAGATAATAAGTAAAATGTAGGTATTTGCTGTTTCTTAAACCAGTCAAACAGTAATTCTAAAGTTCAGCCTATTGAATATTGTAATAAATTAATAACCCAGTGGGCTTAAGATTGCTAGAGATACCTTTGTGGTACTATTAATTAATCAGCCAAATTGCCACAGAATCTAACCAATTAAGCTATAGACAAATTCCGTTCAAAACGTTTATATCAATTTCAGAATATTAAGATCTTTTAGTTGACCAAGCAGCGTATTGATTTAATTTGAGATAAATAAAATGCAATTTAAAACTAGCCGACAAAATACAATTTTGACCATAAAGAACAAAACGGACTTTAGGAACCTATCTGACGCATTTACAGTTATTTTGATTATTCATTATACATTCCAAATTCAAACCGCGTTGACATTTCACGTCGTTCCCTTGACGTTTTCAGGATAATCCCGAAGAAATAACCTCTTCAACTCAAAGAATAGTAGCAATTCTATTTTGGTATCCTAAAGTTCCAGTTATAAATGTAGTTGATGTCACGTTTTCCATTTAGGTGTCATTTTAATATGTATTGCGGTGTGGGTTAGATTTATGTAAGATTGGTTTTGGTAAGCCAAACCTTGACGTTGTATATTGAAGATCAAATAGGTACTACCTTTTATTTAAACCATTATCTCTACAAGATACTGTATTTCTATCACGAACTGTGTTTTGTTAAGGGAAAATAAATAAAAGTAATAAAAGAAGCATGAGTTTTTTTTTTGCTTAACCTTGTCAAAACATCATCATCATCCTGCCGTTTTAATTAATTCGTTTATTTCAGACATAGTTAGTCTATAAATGCTCCAACATATTATTGATCCTGATCCAATTCCAGATTAAATTTAATTTGTCAAATAATAATAAATAATAATTGTCTATTAAAAGAATAATTAAAATTGTCCAAAGAGAACTCATCAATCCCAATTATTATTTTTTTCCCAATTCATTTAGGACTAGCGACCCGCCCCGACTTCGCCCGTGACAAATTATACACAAAAACCTTGAAAACCGCATGAAAAGCCGTTCAATAGTTTTTGAGTTTATCGCGTACAGACGCCGCGGGCGACTTTATTTTATAATATGCAGTGATAGTAATTTTCGCAGTAGGTATGTCTTCTTCCTCATTTACCCTGGCCTCAATAGCCACCTCCTTCCTATCTATATAATCTTTCATACAATCCATCCATCGCTTCTTTGGTTTCCTCTAATCTAATCATTCACACTCATACTCAAAAATTTCCGTGATATGACATAGGATTATAAAATTGTTGGAAAATCCTCTTCTAATACCCACCTACACATACTTAGAACATTCCGTTGGGGTGTTCACACGTTTCTGTCACAGTTCTACAAACGACTACAGTTGCCAATTAGGACATACAGATGGACGTAACATCAGATTTAAACTGACCGACTCTGAGTGCATTATTCCAGCCGCATTTTTTCTTAGAAAATTATGATTGGATAGTCATTTAAGACGTAAAAAGAGCTTTTTGGGTTGAAAGAAGTTCACAGCTGCATTGGAATGGCGGATGTCGGGCTAAGTTCTGACCGTAGGTGCCAATTAGGTAAACGGGTTTGTTCTAAAGTGTAGGCGATGGTCTATAGCGGCATTTTACTATTTTGAGTAATGACTACTTCTGTCTAATATCAATGAAATATATTTGACTAGTTCTATGATATTCTAGGTTCTAGTTTATCCGGACACTGAGAATGTGAAGGCTAAAAAGGCTAGTAAGCAGATTCAAGAAAAAAAACCGAAAGCTTGTACTTTTGAAACAACCTGACAAATACCAAGTTCAACGTCATTTTGTTCGTTTTCGTGACTGACAATACTAAAGAGACATAACCAATTCAGTATGAAGACATCTAAACACGCCAGTGCCGTCGCCCGACATCTTCTTAACCGCCAGGGCCATCGTCCGACATCGTCTATGGCCGCCTGGGTTCATGACAGGCGGCCGTTTCGGCCCACTTCTCGGTAGCTAACGACTCTCAGATCTGATCTAACAAATCGTAACACATGTAACAGAAGCCCACTGGAGCGTTGCGTCCGCGCAATTATTTTCAAAGAAATAGGTTAGGCGGTAAACAATAAAGTGAGCTTTACAAGATGGTAGGTAGCGACACGGGCACACTTATTAATGATAGTGTTTTTCTTAAGCAAAATGATTCGTACGGACTATTTTAAAGAACTTCTTAATTGTTTGAATCATCGAGGTCTTCCTTCAGTAGAAAATACAGCATAAAGACGCCATTGTTCGTTTATTTCCAGAAAATAGAGGAATTTCGAGCTAAAAGTCACAGCTAATTAAATGTGAGATACAGTAACGAGTTCCGAGATTTCTTAATAGATCTTCAGACTAGACTCTAGAGCTTTCTTTTATCTGGGTAAAGATATGATGTTGTGATGGTGTCGTTATTACTTGTTATATTCAAGATAAGCATGCTTGGAAGCATGCTGATCCTGATCCATATGGCAATCTTTAGTGTAGACAAAATCAAACTGGTTCATTTTAATTTTCATAATTATAGTATTACTTTTTTGCCCCTTCTTTTGTTCTTTAGGAAGTTTGTGAGAACAATGTTTCTAATTATCAAATTAATGAATTTACCTGTTAATGCTTGTAATACTTTATACAGGGTGTCCAGTAAATAGCACGACATACTGCAGGGGGTGATAGCTTGGGTCACTACCTATCAATACAACACAATATATGTTCAGCAAAATCTTACGGATTTACAGTTTTACAAAAAAAATAGTTCTGTGCAAATTTAAACAAAAAATAGTATTTCTTGAAAACATTCTTGTCTTTGATAGAAAAAAGACTTGTCAATGAGTAAAGTAACTATTCACGAATAATTTGATGTAAAAAAAAAGTACTAGAAAAGGGTTTTTTCATTAAGAGATGCTTAAAAATCTGTTTCAAGGTAGAGATTTTTCAATTTTGTAAAACTGTAAATCCGTAAGATTTTGCTGAACATAATATATTGTGTTGTATATATAGGTAGTGACCGTAGCTATCACCCCCTGCAGTATGTCGTTCTATTTACTGGACACCCTGTAAATACGTAGGATAGATGTGTTACTTTGAGTGCATCGTTCTCACGTATATGCATTAATGCATGTTTGTAAATGTTGCAAACACTTTTTTTTAAAAGATGTACTCGTATGGAGTTTCTCGTCCTATTTTCTCCATAACAAGCTACTTTTCCGAATTGGCGGTAGAACCAATTACTTTTTTTAAATTTTTTGACTTACTAAAGTGCCGCTTATGGTCTAAATGCAATAAAGAATTTTAACTTTGACTTTGATATCATCACCACTGTACTCGCCGAAGGTTTGGGTAGAGGTGCATTTATGGTACACCCACGTCACTAGTTATGTTTAAGTCTTATGTATATGATTTGGATTGATAATTAAATTCGATTATTCAGGTAATTTTAACTCCATCACATTAAATTACAATGAGATAACAAGTCAAATAAATAAACAAATCATAATAATATACAAATTATCATATACAAATTAAACGTAATGGAGATATAGAAATAACATGTTACTGATTATTAGGTAGGAGGCAAATAAACAATAAGCAACATAATTTAAACATTGTGAATACGATAAAAGAGAGAAAAAAGAAGAAAACTGGTTCTGTGCTTGGGTTACGGTTGCGAGTGCGTGTATGTTTGTATGTCTGTGTAGTGATGCTAGTATCCGTGCCTGAAGGGCGTGGGTGATGTGTATTTTGAAAATTTGGTTTGAGAGACTTGTGTGCTCCAGGTTTTTATGAATCGATGTGCAAGTAGAGGGGAGTGCATACTGCGGACAAAAGAAGGCTTAGGACAGGATGAGTAGTAATTCCTCTGTACTATGATGTTATTTGTGATGTAATGGAAGAAAGACGTAACAGGCATTAATTGAATGATGATGTATTTCCAATTGGGTCGTCATTCCGATCACACGGGTTTTGTTTACGATCTTATTTGAACTTTAAACAATATTATTGAGGCCTTCGAAGTTGTTTACGATTTTTTACGCGGTGGAATATTATGATCTAATTTTTAGGGAAGATATCTTTTGTTGTTTGTTTATCGAACAAACCTGAACCTTGGAGTAGTAAGTAGCTTTGAAAACCCTTTCATCATTAAATCATTACCTTTTTTGTTATCTGTGAGCAACCTAATAAAGGCGCTTGGACTTTTGTGGAATAGACCAGACGCTATAGACAAGTGGCATTTGATGTCAGCGAAGGCGATAAACGAAATGTCAAAATGAATTGCTTGTCAATCCCATACAATTTTGCCTTTTTGACAATCGCTAGCGCTATGCTTTCGATGACAGAATGTCACTTGTGGCTTCAGGGAGTATTGGAGTTCAACCTCACTAAAACCACGTCACTGTTTATATAGAACCAAGATTTCCGATTCTAAATAATGTGTTTCAAATTATACCAAATACAAACCTCAATATGTAAATTATTTCAAGCATAAACAGAGTATAAATCGTGATATAAACATCATCCTAAAACTGAGCGTCAGTGTTTGTGTAAGTATTAGTTGTAACACTTGTAACGCAACTGTCGAAGATCTGTGGCTCCGACAGATATGCAGGAAGTGCATGCTAAATGCGGGCGTATGGCTAAAGTTCTATGTATGTACACATGGCAAAAGAGGTTGGCATGTAGGCAAGAAATAGACATCTTCCAGAATACTACATGCGTAAGGCGGTTACGCACTACATCCGATCCGAGTCCGTGATTTGAGTTCAGAGTTCTATGCAAATTAAAAATGTTATTGAGTTCGGATATACTGCATAAGCTTCCCTACAAGAAGTGCTACGTTTATTTGAAATCAAAATTTTTTCGATTATTGAGTAACCGCTCTTATACCTATCAATAAGGATGTACCACTGTTGGACAACTATATTTGCCTATAATGTTCTCATTATGGGACCTAGGTCACCTAACCAAGCGAGTTCAAGTCAAGAGACTACCAAGCGAGTTCTTATATAAAACTTGACGAATTCTTACATATTTGGGATTAGATTAAGGTATTGGCTATATTTAGCAGCCGGTGCACTTACTTCTTTCGTCGACTATACAGACAAATTTGAGTGTGCCATGTATGTATTGTTTCATTTACAATACCTATTCACATAAGAATATTGACGTATCCCAAACATAGTATCGAAAAAGTAACTATGAATATCAAAGCACTAATTCCAGCTATGTTTGGTATAACAGTAGTGTATTAAATGAATGGCAAGTTGCCTGTCAATACCCTGGCTATTATTCATCATAATTATCAGCCGTAGAAGCCCACTGCTGAACATGGACCACCCAAGGACCGTTACAATGACTGTATTGCTAATCAGAGTGTATTGTTAATCAAACAGTTTAATTATGTATTGCTAATTGCTAAGCTTGGAAGTGATGAGATCAATATACATACATAAACTCAAGGCTTTTTCCCATGACAGGTAGGCAGAAACTACAGAACGCCACCTGCTACGATCCTTCCATAATCCTTATGCTTTATTTATCTCAATCATATATTCTGCTTTTGCCCACAGTATCACTTTTTAAACTAGAACTTATCACAGTCCAGTCTAGCTCCGGTTTATTCATACGCATACCAATTCAAATTGGCTAAAACTCAGCTTGAAATTGTAAAAACACTAGATTTAAAGACTGGTCAGAACTAAAAGGCGCTCGGATGCCCCTGATGGCAACTATGTACCCAGACAGTACTTTAACGTGGATACTTTATGTGCACTACCGTGTTCCGATTCTTTCTTCGCATGTCGGTAGTCTGTGACTAAGACAAAAGACAGACGCTCCTCGCTACACGGACAGCGCAATAAACCCGAAAAGGGCAACTTTATTATGTACAATGCAAAGTCATGTCAGAAGAACTGGTGCTTATTTCGAATATGGAGTCAAAATTGGAAATCAAATGGCTTGGGACTCGGGATTAGGTTCGTGAAACACGGAGACTTTCAGCAAAATATTGAAGAATGTGAAGACATTTTAGGCATTACTTACAAGTTGTTTACGTAATCAATCGCCCAATCATATATGAGGGATTAAAATCCTGTAATTCTTTAAAATAATTAAGAGGTTTTGTATATTTTGTACATGTAAAGGACCGGGTCAACAAGAAACTAGCCTTCCATAACTTACTGACTGTCTTTATTTCTTTACTGAAACTTCTGCTATTTCCTTAGCATGTGCACGAGACATTCAGTTGTGAGCGTAGTCATAAAGGCCGATTCGGCAGAAGCTCTTTGCCTAAAGTGAATAAACCAGAGGACATAAATAGTCTTCCTGGTCTGTTCACGTTAAAATGACTTGGCACTATTTTATTTATCTCTTAATTTCGGTGAATCAAAGGGCGTTTTGTTTCTGTAGATACGAGTTGATATTGAGATAAAAGGGTACAGATTACAGAGTAAGAAAAAGTTTAAGGTTAGCCTCAGGCCCCTAGCTAGGCCAACGATAACGCTGTCGAAGTTGATTCTTTTCTCAAAGCTAATTTTAAAACTTCAATTCTAATTATCGAAGAAGCACAAGAAGAAGCGATCGTGATTGAATCAATAAGTCTAAAGATTTGAGTTTAAATATTTAGTCCAGACCGCTCCAAGTCTGATATTTAGGTCAGTATTGGATTCTCGATTAACAATTAACTTGGCCCTGAAAGACAGACGTCTAGCTAGTTTCCAAATTAGTCCTATACTTGAAGGATTTGAGGCAAACTTGAGTGACATGTTTTCAATCAAACTTGTCAGTCTAAATTTAGGCCCCATTGGGACTACAACTGATCTGAAATTTAACTCGAAACTTTGGCAACAAAAGCCAAAGAAAACATATGCAATAAAACATATTGCGAATTGCACTGTTTTCAATTCACGTTATCAAAAAACCAACGAGTGATTTACATTTGTATTATTGAGTTTTCATTCATGATCATGAATCTTTCAAACACATAAAACAAATATTTTCAAACCAAGACACTAAATTGCCTTCCTGTTTTCATTGTCTTTTTTAAAGGCTAATACACTTTTACTAGTGATAAAAGTACTTGTATTTTAAAGTCAGTGTTGTGACGTCATTAGGCATGAAAGATTATTTCTGGTGCAAAGTATTTGTTTTAGATGGCAGTTTACAATGCGTTGCGTATTGCGGAAGACAAGCAGAAAAAAAATGTAGTAGCATGAACATCTTTTTCTTTTCTTTTTTTTAGTGTAGGGAATATAATATTGTTTTGAGATGAGTTCGGAAAGCTTTTGTTGTACCGGTTGTGTTTATATTGTTCTTGAAAATTTTTTTATAAGCTGTTGTTGCCCGATGGTTGGCCCGATTTTCACTTAAAGTAGTAAAAAATACTTTCCTTTTATTATGACATCAGCAAAGAAAAATTGTTTGTTGTTCCACATTTTTTCTGACATCATCGTCCTGTCATTTAAAGAGGTTGCGCTTACAACATATTTAATTTCCTTAGTTATATTTTTTTTCTGAAAGAATACCCCTCATTTTCCGACGCTTACTCATCTCGGATGGCAGGTGTCCATTTTCCATTTGAGTAAACGATATGTTAGGAGCTTTGTTTTCACAAAATTTAAATGTTTAACTTGGCTTCTTTCCGCCATTTTGGCTCCAGATTGGCAAATTCTTAATCCATGTTTTCGTTCCCGAAATTCGATATTTTATAAACATTTATCATGTGGTTTTTGGCTTTCGAGTCTTGACATAGTCGTTCGAAGGCATACTTTTCATTGATAGATAATACATTCATAAAGCAAACGCAATATTTGTAAAATTATTTCGGGGTACCCACAAATGTATTTTGCACTATTGTACCAATTTCCAAAATAACATTTCAACGGTTTATGTTAATTCCCAAATAATATTTCAACGATAAATCTGGTAAACCGAGATGCTTCAAATCTATAAATAGCTGACCTTATAAAAATTCAGTCGTTCATACTTTAATGTATTATTCTCGGATTTAACGGCAAACGATTGACGATATAGGGCAAAAGGGTGACCCTTAAACCTGAGTCGTCGTGAAGATAATCGAATATGAATAAAGAGCTGATTGCGTGGGCTTTGACCTTTGGTAATGTTGTATTAATGAAGCTGTGTTACCTAATACTTCTGTCTGTCTAAGAGTATATTTTGATCCTCCTCTACAAATAACTACATACATTTCTTTACGAATTCAGCAAGTCTTATTTAATTATTTAATAATTAACAACACACAGTATAATACATAAAGACAATACATCAAGACAATAGAGTACAAGGGAACTGCTTATTTCTTAAGAAATTTCTGCCAGCAGACCCGCGAAAAGGAAAAATGAAAAAGAAATGTAGACAAAAGTGTGTGAGAACAGGAAAATAAAAAAAATTGCGCACCTACACAAATAGTGTAATGTCTTATTTTAATAATATTTTTATATTCTTTTGGCTCGCGTTTGACCACTATCTCACATGAAGGTAAGCGATGATGTGATCGACGGAGGAGCACGCTTGCCTAGAAGTAACCTATTCACTCCTGGCTTAAAGACCGCCAGACAACGGCCATAGATCACTAGGTTGATGAAAGTATCAAGCGCCCTTGTGTGAGTTTATTAATTAAGTAATTAGGAGCAAAACAATGTTTTAGTCAAGATTTGCTGTTAAAAGATTGTTTAGTCTGCCAATGATCATCACAATAGTTCTTTGGCTAACAATTTTGGTACACATCCAAAACAGTTCTTGTTTTGGTCCTTTGAGTCAAGTATTTGGAACAAATCGAATTCTGTTCAGTTTAAAATAACATTTGTACGAAATATAACATGAATAAAGCATGTGTCACTAATACGACCTGTTTCAGTTTTCTGCGACCATTTACAGAATAACATACATGTAGACGAATTATATAAAAGCAAATTAAAGTTATGAAAGCTATGATTTAATGGTGAAAGATTAGTTTATTAGTTTCCCTTACACCGTGAAAGGCGTCAGATGTAGGTTTATGGTTTATCAGAAGCTTCTGTGCGATGTTGTAAACTGCGATATATGATTATGTTCGAGGAACCATAAACTTCCAGTTTCCGCAATACTGGAATTAATACATTTCGAGGGCATCCATGGTTTTATTACTAGAGAATAAAACGGAGTGAAGGTAATTCGTGTCTTTTCAATCTTATTTGCTTGACCCTTCTGCTCCAAAACCTAGTAAATGAGTTACTGTTTTAATTTTCCTATCATTTGGTCGAAGTCTGGCAATACGCCCAGTTTTGTGTAAATTGTACCAATAAAGTAGATTTGTTTCAATGGATTTAAAGAGGAAAGCTTTTGTGTTGCTTTAATAACAGTCGACTGAATTATTCAGTTAAGTTTCACTTTATCGCATTAGCAGAACGGAGCCGTTGAAAAATATAATCGCTTTCATCTCTGTTTGAACAGGAAATGTCTCATTTACGAGTCGCTTTGGTATTGTTACCACAAAAAAACGAAGGTAGGCATGTACTGTCACACAAAAATTTGGGCCAACATCGACATAAAAACTCTCATTTAAAATAAGATCAGGCGGCCAACATACGGGTATGTCGATATCACGCGTGGGGAGGGGAAAGATGGGCTTGAAGTAAACAGGAATCTCTGTGCCCACTCATGCTCATCTAAACACTCCGTTCCAAATTAGCAATATCTTTGTTTCATCCATATTTGATATTGGTGCCAGTAGGCCACCGCTTCCTTACCTTTCTCAGTATTTTCATATCTTTTAAAAGCCGCTATATCTTTCGCATGAAAAATGTTCACGACGTCCTTGATTTACGAGACGCTTAATTTAAAATGATCGCGTGGTCTGCGATATGGGGCAGACGAGGCGACGGAACATTCTTAGAAAATATTCGTATTCGTATTACGTGTAGAACAGTAAGAGCTCATTAGCGGTTAAAGACACCGCACTATAATTATAACGACGCAACATAAAATAAACACTGTTTATTTTGGATGGGCGAATAGCGAGATTATTTATAGAGAATGTTGCAAAATACATGGCCGAGTTATGTCAGAGTGTCCGCCGCCGAACGCATGCGCCGACGTGTTGATGTTACCACAAGGAGCTTTCACGAAATTGGAACTGTCATCGAGATATGAAATTCACTGAAACATGCTCTCACTTATCATGATACATGTCGAAAGTTGAAAGTTTCAATAAAATCATTTATTTATCCCTTTGCTTCTCCTTCATCTTTGATCTTCTAATGTTTACACTTTTCATCTTCCATTTAAGTGTGTAATTTGTATTCGGGAGCAGCTAATAAATGTATTTTTGGGTGAAAGCCTTGAGGGATCAGGGTTCGGGGTACCTTCCGACCTTGAGTCGTCAGAAACAGTATACATTACTGGCTCAAATGATTTGGAACATGAAGGAAATTATGTTTTCTCTGTTCAATGTAGAGTTTACCTTCCATAATGGAATCTAGGAATCGCCCATTGATATTATAACAAATGATAGGAAAACACATTAGCCCTACCGCAAGAGATTCCCAGGATTTTCATGGAACTAGCGAATGCAGTTGAGGTAAACATTGAAACAATGACACAGGCTTCCTCTGTGCGATGATGAAACTGGATTGATACACGAAAGAAATATAGAACTTCGACGTTATACCAAGCCTTTGTTCTTCGGTTATCCTTGGATCAATATCTACATAATATAGGCCGAGTTTTTCACCTCTAAATGATCGCAGAATTAATGTGACAAATTATCAAGCACGCGTTATCTGTTGCGATTGGTTGAATGAATTTTCAACAGTCAATCACAGCAGATAACACTTGCTTGAAGAAAGGAGAAACTCATCCATAAAATCTTATTGTCGCGTCGCGCCTGTATGCGGGATCCTTAACGCCCGAGTTATGGGTAACACGACTAAATTCTATTTTTGTTCCATGTTGTTTCTAGAAACATCTAGGTACAGGGTTTAAGCCTAGGTATGTGAGCTGAATTGGAGCCTTAATAATACGTGTTTTATTATATAAAGTTTACTTTGAAGTCTTGACACCTTTTCTGTAAAAGTACGGTTTACTGAACACTTAAGACTTTATACATAAAATCTTCGGTTAACTTAATTAGCAGCCGGTTTTTCGGTAAATGGGGCAAGCAGGTAAGTTGTTCTAAATCCGTCTTGAGCTCAAAAATGAGAGTATACAGGGTGGGATGAAAATCCGGGTTGTTTCCACCACCGTTGAACTCCTACACAGTATTTATTTAACTATCCGACTACGGCGAAGCAAAAGGGAGGGTTATGTTTTTGACCGGTATGTGTGTATGTATGTTCATCTGTTCCCTCATAAGTTCTAAACTACTTATCATAATTTGACAATGAGGTGTCGTTGGGAGCGTATTGTTTGTCCGCTGGATGCCAGCAGCCATAATGCGTAAGTGAATTCGGCAAGGCAGTGGGTTTGACCGCATTCAATCGAACAATCACATGCGAGTTGAATGACGCGATGGGGATTTCCGTCTATGATTGGTCGATTAATGGCGGTCAAACCCTTCGCCTTGCCGAATTCACATACGCAAGTAGGCTGCTGCTCTGAACACCACTATGAATATGTATGAAATACAATAATTTATATTTATGACATAAAAGTTGTTTATTTCATGATTGAATTTCCAGTTTATCAAAGCACTATAAAATACTAACGACTCTTTCTTTTTTTTTTAAACACCTTCTAACATTTATTATCAGTGGTTCAAAGACCTGGTTAACATTTTAGGTCGTCGGAAAGAATAAAAACGACAATAAAAATAAAAATAAAATTGGGGAATGTTTGTTAGACTTTTTTCTGTCTGTTTAAAACCTTATAGACTATTGTTTAAGTCTTTGAAAGACGATTTATGAATCAGTCTTAAAATGAGTTTTCCATGCGATAATAAGTGTTGAGAGATTGAATGAGATTATGTAGGTTACAAGATATAAAAAAAGTTTTTACGTGAAGCATCAAAGAAATTGTAAGTCATAAATAAATTAGACGACAAAAATTAAATTTATACCATTCCCCCTCTAAAAAGCTTATTTTATTCACTGAAAACAGTGAATAAAAAGCACTTTTAATCACTGTTTTGGTGTTTGAATTTAGAACACACCAATACATATTCAACCTCCTACTCATTGGTATACAACCTCCTTGCGCATAAAATACTCGATACAAACTTCGTGTGCAAAGAATATTCGAATTTCAAACTCCTTCGTCGATTTAATTTTGAGTTTGTTTATATTTAGGATTTTGATAATGATTTTATTTTGGTCTAGGATGTTTGGTGAATACCTATTTGGAATGTAATTCTAATATTAATTGCATTGGTGTTTAATTAATTATAATTATGTAACTTAACGGAGGTGGTCACTGGCGTCTGAAATACAGGTGCTGTTTAGGTAACACAAACTCAAAGGCTCAGCTTCAATTTAATAAAAATGTGTAGCCCTAAGGTTTCTCATTTTCTGTAAATTTTGAAGGTAATAAACCATTTATTTATTTATTATTATTCCTTGTGCTTTTGGCTTAAATCCTTCTTTTTCTCGAAGTCATGGTATAAAATATAGTATGCAACTCTTGAATAAAACGGATTTATATCGAGGGCCATGAATCACTCGCGTCGTTCAGGATTCTAACACTTGAATCACTCGCTATGCTCGTGATTCAATCATCATGAATCACTCCCTGCGGTCGTGATTCAGTTGTTAGAATCCTTCACTTGTTCGTGATTCATCTATGGCCCTCGCTTTAAAACCGTCCTTTATTCACTAGTTGCATAATATACTATAGAACATATTTTTTCCGTTTAAAAAATTACAATAGATAAGTGGTTATAGAATTGTAATTCCTAATTACTCGTATATTTCCACGACTCATTCATTCATACCGAATATTTTTCTCTTTCATTCCGAGAAAACTAAAAGAGAATTTCTTTACTTAAACATTCTAAAATTAAATTAGGCCTATTCGAAATTAGAACGCTGTACCTAATTATGTAAGACGAGGTTACACGATACGTGTAGTTATCTCTATGATTTAAGTAGTTGGCACAATATTAAAGATATTATGTTTTTAACAGATCGTAAAAAGACGAGTGTATACGTGCGATAATTTAAGCGGTTTTACACCGAAGCTGTGCTCGTAAATACGTGGGATTCATTGAGTGTGCGGTGTGTACGCAGCTTAAAAACTGTAAGATTGTTATTACAACTTTATTTCAAAAACAATGTATAAACTCTTTTTGCAATAATATGACAAATGTTTTGCATGTTTGTGTAAAATCATTTGTCTAAGCATTTCCTTTTAGGAGACGGAAGAAAAGTTATTTTTTTGTTTGTTTGTTTATATACAGAATGGCGTCGCGCGTAGCGACTTTACGATTCTGAAGGTCGATTAATGTTGAAAGCTTGATTTATGAGAAGACTCGTAAATATTATTTGTATGTGATTGATAGGAGGAAAGACGCAAACAATTTGTGCGTAAATGTGGGAAATAATTTACATAATACAATGATCAACATTATTTGAAAACAGAAGCGTTAACAAAAGACAACAACAGTCATCATGATCGTTTATTTTTAAATGAAAAAAATAAATATGCAACCTATTTATCGAATTTTATGCAAGGGATAGCTGATATTTTAGTTTTATTTATTCAGGTACTGTATTATCGAAGACCTACCGCTCTACTTTTTATGAGGTTCGCGTTTGCCACTAACCTCACCTCACCTGATGGTCAGCGATGATGTGGTCGTCTGTGGCAGACTATAAATTAACAACCTATGATGGCACGTAGGTACTTTATTTCTCATCATTTTAATAATCCCTCTAGCAATAGGCAGTAAGAAAAAAAGAAAGAAAAATTGTTTATTTGCGCCAGGCACGACGCATACCATAAAAAATAACAAAAAATCTTAAATACAATCATTACAAAGTATGCGTCACAACTACGCAAAACGGTCATCGCTCAGCATCGCTCAGCAGAGCCACAGCGCTGGTTTTCAGCGATAGCCGGTGTCGACTGGGTACACAGTAGGTACTCGCGTACATCTACCACTCACAATAGCCCACAACTCGCCATTCATGACCTTTCCGATCGCGGGTTCAGCATCACCGCAGCTATTGGAGCCCTAATGTCCATGTTATCAGTTAATAACATCACGTGCAAGTGCTTCGGAGAATCGCTCCAAACTACCTTATGTTTGCGAACATATTGCACGTGCGATAACTGACCAAACGAAATTAGCTTCTGCCAGCGGCTTCGTCCGCATGAAAAGTGTTTTCTTATCCCAAGGGAACATTATACCGGGCAAGAAATGAAAAGTGGCCTATGTGCTATTCCAGAATATAATCTATCTCTGTGACAAGTTTCATCCAGATCCGTTCAGCCGTTTTAGCGTGATTGAGTAATAAACATACCTACACACAGTCAAACTTTCTCATTTATAATCATCATCTCATCTGCCTTTTAATGTTCCCACTGCTGGGACACAAGCCCTCCTCTGAGACGGGATGGGCCTTAATCCACCACGCTGGCCCAGTGCGGGTTGGTGGATGTCCCATGTCTTCGAATTTTTGATTCTAGGACAAGCCGGTTTCCACACGATGTTTATCCTTCACCGTTTTTAGAGCAGTGGTGATGAAAATAATTTCTGTTGTCCTCATTCCAATTTCTTTGGGGTCTGCACAAAATATCTTTATCTTGAATACTTCTCTATTTTATTTGTCATCATCACCTTCATCAGTGAGACTTATCTTGCACACAGTCTAGTGATCATATTTTTTGGTCTAACCGTACTCTTATAGCCATATACGTTCAACTGGATAAGTCTATAATGGAGGGAAGAAAACAATAATGAAGGCTTTTTCCGTCCATCAACATTGTGTAATATTTCCATGATGACAAAAGCAAAGGAAAGTGGGCTGTATCAGGTGCCTTCAACCCACGAGAATAAAAAAAGTAAACAATAACAAGCGTGGGTCGAACCAAATAGGTTAATTGCCAATGATTGGAACAAAATAAAAAAAATAACGATACAAAAGTTGTAAAAGAAGTATATTCCCAGCTTTTTAATTTCACCAATTACATCGTAGCTTTGGAAAAGTTGTAAAATTCTGTTGATTTCACTCCATAATAGCCAAACTCTCATCTCTCTGATATCTTCATCGAGTATATAAAACGGCAAAAAAACGTAAACAAAACATGGAAACGGGTCAACAGTTCGTTTTAACGATATTTTAACGTTCTACAGTATTTTTTGCGCCTGTTACGTGAGTTTTACGGTTCTGTTCCGTAAACCGAGTTACGTTGATACACGTCAGAGTAATTTCGTTTCCCTAGTGCTGTGTAATCTGACCGTATGTTTGTAAATCGCTTATGTTAAAAAACTGTATTATTTCTGTAGTTTTCTGAATAAATCTGCTAGTTGCCAATCAATGTTTTTGTAGTTAATGTGAATGTTGACCTTGCTAACACTTGTCGTTCTATTTTGAGTTGATTCAATGAATTCCGATGAAATGCTGCATCGGATCACAACAACAGAGTGTCGTGATGAAAAGTCAAGAAAAGTAGCAACAGTATTTTAGAAAAGTTAATATTGTTTGGTTGGGGGATGCTGACCCCAAAATAATTGAGAAAGGGCTAGGCAGACCAAGAACACGGTTTATTGCATAAAAATAATACAAATAATTTATTTTCTTTCGTAGGTATATACAACACTAGCAGACGCCTCGCGATTTCACCCGCGTAGTTCCCGTTCCCGTGGGAATACAGGGATAAAAAGTAGCCTATGTCACCCGGGGATAGTGTAGCTTCCCAACGGTGAAAGAATTTTTGAAATCGATTCAGTAGTTCGGAGCATATCCAATGCAAACAAACAATCAAATCTTTCCTCTTTAGTATAGATAATCTTTTTGAAGCGCCCTTTTAAGCAAAAAATGCCTGAAGTAGGGCACAAACAAGCATATAATGATTTATGCTCAGTTGAAATGAAGAGATAGAAACTCTTCGCAAAGCCAAGTTAGTTGATTGATTAACTATAATATGCAAGGAAATCCGCTGCAAGAACTAGTTAAACTCATACCCAGTAGCCTCATATTATAACCTCTTGTATAACAGGTCAAGTCGAGGCCCCAAACAATAAGTATTACGCTATTTTATATCCCTAATAAAACTAAAAACATTGGCAACCAACTAAATAGGTCTATTTTCTCATAAATTATATTTAAAACGTTCATTGAGTCTCGTAAGAACTTTAGTAACTGTATGAAGATTTAAATAATCGACATACTTCTCCGTTGTAAATGCCTCTTTCATGTATTACACGGCATTTAAGTTTTTATTATGGTGTTATATCATATGGAACGTGATTTTTTAATGGGTGCTACATTTCTCTTTTACGATATTGTTGAAGAAAAGAATTCTGCTATCTACGTAGGTACGATTATAACAGACTTTTTGCTTGTATTGCTTAAGTTTAATTTGATTTAGGAGCCGAAAGATATTATTATATGCCTGTATAGTAGTCACAGCGGATATTTGTGTCTCTGAAGTTAGGCTCTGCGAACCATTGCGCAAGAAACAGTTTGTCATCGAGTATACTGCATGAGTAAGCGAGATAGGACGATACGACAAATTTAAGCGAGTGAAAGTGGCAGTTATACAATGCTATCTTCTACTTTAAAGACGGAAACACACTTACGTGTCGTGGCGTGGCGTGGCGCCTACTGACGTAGTTGATTGGCTACAAAACTCGTTGTGTTATGACGTAGGCTGGAACAGAGTCGTTTGATTGGTGGATCCCGCGCCACGCTACGCCACAACACGTAAGTGTGTTTCCGTCTTGACATTGACACAAAAATAGCAACTGCGCAGGGTCTTGCAGCTAACTTCAGAGACACAAAGATCCAGTGTGACTATTATACAGGCATATTATTTTCTTTATGTAAGTAATAAAGAATTAATTGACATGACGGCAAATGGAGACCCCAACTAAGGGCAGGACAATGATGATGATGATTGCAATAGAACAATAGCTGATGCACAATTTATCATTACGTTTGTGGTGGAGGTACAAGTATCAGATAAATATCAAGGAGGTAATATTTAGTCTGAAACTACTTTTATGACATTTATTGAATGCAAATTTTGCATTAAGTAAACAACCGTTAAGTAATTGATCCTGTATTATTAAAATTAACAACGTTTCGAAACGTGGAAGTTGTGTAAACATTTTAGGAAACAACTCAGATAGCCTTGACTGTTTTACTTTCCTACACGAGTCTAACTATTGTTTGTTATACACTGCTTGGTTTATTTTAAACTCAGCTAAGTGCTTCTGACTAGAATGTTCAATGGATGGCGTGGAAATAAAAATAGTACAGTTTTAGTGGCCATGTTCTTTTTGAATCATCCTTGGGAGAGTTCCGGTGGTCTGCAGATATAATGGCCGTGTTCCGAACATGTGTCTTATCTAATTAAATAAAGCAGATTGGGCACTAGATAATACTGTAGAATTAAAAGTTGAGGTAACTCTCAGATATTGTATGATTAGCTGAAGGTATGGTTATGAAATTCGATGTTATTTACTGGATTGTAGTTGAGCTTAGAATTAGGAATTGGGCATTGATTGTATTAATTACATACATTATTAGTGGATAAATAATTTTCTATAAGATTGAGTCTTGCCAAATGTGATTTGCGGTTTCTGTAATTTTAGGTCCATATTCCTCTCTCTTTGGTTCCAAACACAAAACTGAAATTGACGCGATGGGAATTCGCAACGCCGAAAACAGCTAAGCAGTAACAAGCAACAAGCTCGTAGATTTTCACTATACGATGTCGCACTGCAGTTTTGTTTGGACCCAAAGATAGAGGAATATGGACACAAAATTATAGAAACCGCAAATCACATTAGGTAAGACTCTATTTCTCCACTAATAATCTCTAACTAACTCTGGTAACTTGTTCTTTGAAAATATCTTTGCGTTGGATGACTGAAAGTATCAATTATTATTTGATTACATTTTCTTTGTATTAATCACTTAATCTGCTTTATTCTTGTACACATTAGCGATGCATATCAGCATCGTATAAACAAAAACACTTCCAATTTTGGCGATGGAACACAAAAGGAATCTTGTTAAAAGCTAATTTGTTAAAAAAATTAAGACAGATCAATTTACAATGATATTGACAGATGCATCTTCATGTATTTTAAGTTACAATAATATTTATTTCAACCGAAAAAAAATAAGAAAAAGCGTCGAGAAAAAACGTAACTCTCCATCTGGGGCAGTTGAATAAAAGCTGTGCCTAAGTAATTAGAAATCTTTTTGAATAGAAAGTTTTGTTAAAGAAAAACTTATTCTGCTCAAAAGTAGGACATCTGTCAGCAGAAAGGAAACTAGAGTAGAAAAAAGGGAAAATGTAAAAAGTTTAAATGAAAAATGAAGATTTCTTCGAAGGAGGTTGTATGGCAACGCAGCTGAATAGGTCGCAGGAATCTTATGCTGTGATTTCTATAGGGCACGTCTTTTCCATACGCCTCAGGCGCCTTTTATTGGCTAGTATCCTTTCAAGATGTTTTCAAGAACCTACCGAGGAAAATACAGTGATACTAAAAAAAGCTGCGAAATATTTGAGACGTGTATGCATTTAAATGCGGTTGAAAAAAAAAATGGTGTGAAAAACCTGTGATTTACAGATTACTTTTCCTGTTCGTTCACGGAAGCGTTATTTATAATAAATACTTGGAATAACTATTCTGAAGTAAACTACGTAGATAGAAAATATTTCAGAACATCAATTTTATTGCGTTTTTGTGATTCTTCCAGTGAACGGATCTGTGAACATTATTTTTGTGTGTGCTATGGATAGATTGGTAGGAGAAAAATATCAAGACCGCTTTTTCATCATAGTATGAACCGTACTGGGCCCAGCCAACACATAATGAGCCAATAGCAGAGCAGGCGGGCAAGCACGGCCTACTGTGACATTCTTGAGTCACGCATTTTTATCACAGTTTGGGAACAAAAACCGTGATAAAATGCGTGAGTCAAGCTTATCACTGAGGCCGTGCTCGCCCTGCAGGTGTTGAAGTAATTCACACGAAGTGCCTGTCTTAGTTTGGTCCTGTGCTCTATAAAGGGCCCGCGTGGTGGAGTGCAGCTCACTATCTCTCACATGGTTTATCACTAAACTTGTGATCAACAAAGTGAACATAATAGGCTGATTAAATACATGTTGGTCGTCACGTTTTCCTATTTACTGTCCCGTTGCATGAGACTAGCTCATATGTAATTCAGATTACGTGTAGGTATTGTTTTCCGCTTGGCCTCGGCTACATATAGAATTCTCTACAACTTCCCATAGAAGTGTAAAATTGCTTCCAGGAGTGACGTATCCTGAGTCATTCAGTCGGGTCAGTCCCACTACCAACTTGGTTACATGAAGGTCTAGAGTAGACAAAGCGACATTTTATCACTTACGTTCGGCAAAACTACAAACTGTTTCGAATTGACTTCGTGATATTTCGGAATCACATGTCAATCGCTAGACCTGATAAAACATCAGTTTGCATTTTTCATGTCTTGGGAAAAAAAGAAAATCGATACGCACTGCATCCGATCCGAATCCGAGAAATTTCGGTTCCGAAGTAGCCGTAGTACTTTTTGTAGGGAAGCTTACGCACTACATCCGAACTCTATCCGTCATAATTCGGAACATTTTCAATTCGGATAGAACTCAGAGTTCAAATCACGGACTCGGATCGGATGTAGTGCGTAACCGCCCTAAGACGACATAATCATGAAGAATCGATCAAAAGCAAAGTCCGAGAAAATAGTTTAAGGCAAAATTCAGGAGAACGCCCAGGATTCCGTATCAAATTAATGTTCAATGCCCTTTGTACCCTAAATAAGGGTCTTAAACATTAATTTGGTATAAAATAGTCTATTGAACCCAAACTAAGGTCGTCGTACTGTAACGACAGGCTACATTTAACAACGTTAGAGGCGCTGATTTGATCGCCTGGTCCTGAACAGAGTCTATAGAAATACATCTCAAATAGCGTGAATTTGCTAAACAACTAGAGATTATTAGGGGTGCTAAAGACAAAAACGATTGAAAGAAATCAAGAAATACGGAGTTCTACACAAATAGTGCCCAAACACCACTGATTTACCAAACGTGTGTGGTCTTTAAATTGAGTGTATTTGACACTTTTTGTATCAGACAAATCTGACAGAAACACACCATCAAAAGTCAATTGAAATGTTTATAAATGAGAGAAGTTTGGGTCTTTTCGGTGTAGCATTCTTTGACATTGTGATATGGGCTTTCGTTTATGGATACTGTTACTATAAAGAAGAGTCTAAAAATAATTATACTGACGTTTACAATTTGGAACTGCTTTTAAAGGCAGTGTTAGCTAATGAGACAGTAAAATTAAGGATTGCCCACCTAACCAATCAAACGTGATTAGAATATGTTACGTAAGGAGTGCAATTGCAGACCATTTTGGGCAGCATACCTATCTATGAAATAACAACCATTACAAAACGAACGAAATAACACGAAATAATACTTTGTGGTTGAAATTAAATTCATAAGCTGATATAGTAGTCACAGCGGATCTTTTTGTCTCTGAAGTTGGCTCTGCGAACCATTGCGCAAGAAACAGTTTGTCATCCAGTATACTGCGTAGAGTAAGCGCGATAGGACGATGCGACAAACATAAGCGTGAGTGAAAGAGGCAGTTATACAATGCTATCTTCAACATTGACACAAAAATAGCTACTGCGCAGGGTCTTGCAGCCAACTTCAGAGACACAAAGATCCGCTGTGAGTATTAAAAGGATTTTTACCTTTACCAAAATCAAATATATTCAAAACTTTGTTTATCATGTTGAGATCTTAATCGCCATATAAATCAGTAGGTAGCAACCCTGCTTAATACTTGTTGCTTACCAGAGGGTCAATGAACTCAATATTAGACCCTCGACGGTAAAATATCAAATTGATTCTATTCGATGACAATGAATTCAAGTGTATTGGAAACAAAGTACCTTCGTGAATTTTCACAATTCTGTATTCATGTGAATATTTCACGAATGTTATTGTAGTGCTTACTCTGTTATATTTTAGATATCCGTAGCTTATGATTAAGAAGCTTCTGTTCTTAATTTGATCCTATCTAAATGAATAAGTTGTCGAAATAACTATAATGTGATTTTTAATTTCGTAGACTAAACTGACATTTGGGGGGTTGTCACTTTATCGTTACATAAAAATAGTGTCGTATCCTGACTATCCCGAGTGATCGAAAGTTGATCGAAAATCGAAGTAGATCGAAAATGGAACTATTTCACGGCAAAAGAATTACATGTGTTAAGAAACTACCGGCCCTTATTTAGTTTCTACTAATTTATGTCAGACTTCATTTTATCGATCGCATTTATTATATCGTTGATTTCATATTTAACGCAATAAAAGTGTATGTACTATGTGTAAGAATACTGTTATATTTAAATATATTACGATTATTATATATAAAACATTTATTAACACCAATTAGTAAAATTAAATTGAGGAATCATGTATCATCGATTCGATGAATCACTTATGATTGAGCCTTACCTACAACACTATGCTCCGCGCTAGCAACATTTAAAAAAATAAGATCATTGGCAGCTGTCAGTTTAGTCTACGAAATTAAAAATCACAATATATCTATATACTGGTCAGACATAATTTTACGATTTCTTAAAGCAGGGTCAATTTCTCATGTGTCAAAAGGTTTTGCTCTTGGAATCCTTCCATTATCAAAATTTAAAAAAAGAAATGCAGCGGTTTAGAAGAACTTCTGTCACAAAATTGCATCACCTTCGTTTATTATAAGGGATACTTAATGTAATTTTTAGAAAAATAGATAAACCACGGATCACATTTTACGAGAAGTGCGGAATAGACACTTGGCATGATTTTTTAATATCATTATAAATGTCAGATTTTTACTATCATACTAGAATTTATGGCTAATATATTTTTTGTCGCATTATTTTACGGATTAAGTGGGTTTTTTGTTCTAGACATGAATTTCTTGGAAAAACTCTTTTCATTCAAGGTTAGAATGAGCAAACGTGAGATGTAGCACGTAGGTATTATTGTCAAAGGTATGTATGGTGTGCAAAAACATGTTTAATAAAAAATATGTTTTAGAAAATTTGTTGTAGTACTTTGTTTGTGGTTCCCTAGAATCTCTTTTTACGAATAGTTTAGCACATGACACCATCTGTCTCCAACAAATAGGTATATATTCTCAGCAGACATCACGGCTACTATAAGAAATTTTTCATGTTTATTTCTTTCAAAATTTTCCTATGTTTTTTCTTGGTACTTTTACCAAAATACAAAATAATAATGTTTCTCAGTAACAACACTTTAAAGAAACAATGACGTAACGACTCCATTTCGAAATAAGAACGAGCGAAAGAACAATTAATTTGTAAATTAATTATCACGTGTCATCGCGTGACGTTTATTTCGTCAAATCGTTGACGACATCTAGGTTTTGACGTAATCATATTTTCAGCCATAAAAGCTTTGTAGACAGATTGTAATCGAGTTGACGCCTGTTGACGCGACATTTAGGGTCAGCTCACACCGGGACGCGAAACAATATAGAACTTTGTATACTACGTAAGCAGGTAAACATTTCAGTGAGAGAATTAGATTATACACAGTAGAATTTGAAATTTTGAATTTCGAATTTTGTTTGAATTTTTTTGCTGAATGTGTATCTTTGCTAAGTGCGTGCAGCATCGCGTCTCGGTGTGAGCTGACCCCTAGTTTAAATTTTGTTGACGTAGATGTAGGATTGATATTGAATTGTTTATTCGAGACGCTTTTTAATTGATTACGTACAGATTGATATTTTGCGTTGTTTAAGTTGACCTGCTGTTAATTAACAAGGATTTTGTGCACACAAAAGCAAAGGATAATAGCGAAGTAGAGAAATCGTTCGATACACAAATTCCTATTTCGATGAGCTTGATCTGCTTTTTCTGTTGCAAACGAATGAAGTCTCTTTGTTCATCTTTTCATCCAATTTTCTACAGTCTCGACTTTGACCACTTCTTTGACTTTGATCTCACCTGATGATACGCGACGATGGAGCAAGCTTGCCTCAGAGTAAGTTTTTTTTTTGTTTTCGGGGGATGCCTTCAAAAGGCACTTGGGCTTTTGGAGAAAAGACCAGGGAGTGTGGGATTTTAACCTCACTAAAACCTCCCCGGTGATCACCATCAGCACGTAGAAACCTCCGTGACCTCTCAATAGAATGCCCCGGAAACCCTCTTTGCAACCCTTTTAAGGCACATCCCTGAAAGAGCGCCTCCTCTGAGCCTCGCTGTGCACGGCAGCACATGATCTCTGTGGCATTATCTTTCCTGGAGTCACTTGGTGGGCGAACAGAGATCCCAGTCTGAGCGCCCGCGAACCCGGAGTCCCACCTGCTTATACCTCAAAGTAACCTACACACTTCAAACGTGTAGATTTCCCTATCATATGAGCCTCTACATAATACATTACGGATAAAACTAATTATCAATTAATAATTCATTACGCAGACATGAGAAACCGTGTAAGGTGTGACGACTTTCTAAACAATGCCTTCTATTAATAAATGAGACGCTTAATTCGACGCGATGATATTTTTAGGCACGCGGTGAAAATTACGGCAATGTATCGGCTATTTTGATTACTGATGTCTGGTGTCAGGTGATTCGGGCTATGATTGGATTGTTCTTTGTACTCGTATTGTGACGGCTTCACCCACGTGTAAGTCAAATATTATACCAAGGGAACAAATTTCCGGGATAAAAGGAATCCTATGTGCTATTCCTGACTATAATCTAACACATCCAGATCCGTCCAGCCGTTTGAGCGTGAAGAAGAACAAACATACACACTACACTCACAACGATTCGCCTTTATAATATTATTGTGACTAGCTTCTGCCAGCGGCTTCGCCCGCGTGGAAAGTGTTTTATCATCCCAAAGAAATATTATACCGGGATATAAAGCAGCTGTGCTATTCAAGACTATAATCTATCTCTGTGCCAAATTTCATCCAGCTCCGTTCAACCATTCTGGCGTGATTGAGTAACAAACATATATACAGACATATATCCATCTATCCAAACTTACGCATTTTTTTAATTTATTCATTTACACATACATTTGTTTTAACAGGTAAGACCCAAGGCTAACAAAAGTAGTCATAAATTGCTAATTGTACAGTCCCAAGTAACGGGTCTAGGTAGAAGCACAAGTTACACAGTGGCCAACATACTAAGTGCCACCCTCTGGAATTCCGCCAAAGAGCAAAAATATGTCCAAACGCAGAGAGATGCTATTAAGGAAAAAAAAATACTAGGAACAAACACAAATTTGTAGTACCTACAACAAGGCTCAAGAAAATAGATGGCTCGTTTAGATGTCAATGTATATATACGCTTTTATAATAAGCTTCCAAGCCACGTACAAGATCTAAGTCTTAATAAATTCAAATCATTCATTAAACGTAAGTTGTGCCAGAAAGCGTTTTATACCATTAAAGGCTTGGGATTGAGCTGCTCCAATTAATTTTGATTTTTTATATTTTGCACCGTGAATTTTGTTTTTAATTTTCTTTTTTTCTTTTCTTTTTTGGTTTTCTGGCAATGACAAGAATATTTACTTTTTAAAGTATAACATTATTTTATTTTAATTTTTGTTAATGTAAAGACTATGTGGATATTTCTTTTTTTTTTGTTTTTAATTTTAATTCATCTTAGTTAGTTTTTAATCATGGTCTAGCAGTTTGAGTTGTTTATGCGGCCTACCCGACCTGCCTGTCCTTTCTTTGGTATTGTTCGTCGAATCATTGAGCTCCTTAAATTCTGAGTTGAGCTGCTCGGTTATTGACAAATGCGTCCATTCAATCTGGCTGGTTTTTTCCTCAAAAGACCATTTCAAACTTCAGTCTACATGGTGTTCACATGATCTAACCAAGATTTTGCCTGGACTTTAAAAGAGACTGTGACCTCTGAGTTTGTTTCGGCCTTTCTTCTCAGAGTAGTCAGATAGGAAACGCCGACCTCATCTAGTTTTAAAAAATATGATCGACATGTAAAAGTGTTTGTACAAACCAACTTACAGAAATAAAATCATTTATCAAAAGTATTCTTACTGCACGAATCACTGGTGCAATCTTAAATAAATTTGTACGGGTTGCCATGACTTTAAAAAGGCTTTCCCGAGGTCCTAACCGTAGCCTCCTGTTTGGAACGAGCAAACCCAACGATTCCAATACTTGTGGATTATTCAGCATGCCACGAAAAACCATAAAAAGTAGATTAGTATAAAAAAAATGAGCATTTAAGTCCAAGGCATGTTTTTAATCCAGTAAAGTGACGAAATTGTATGAAATAGGTGGTACTGTATTTAATCGTTTTAATGCTCCCGAATTCAGGCGGGATGCGAACATTCGAGAACATGTTTTCTTCATCGTACTAAAGTTGTTACAGGTAGTTTTTTTTTAAGAAATCACGTTGTTACTTTAACTGCAAATGAAGAAAAGAGGAATTAAATATACCTATGCAATTGAATGGCTTTTGAGAGATACTGTAAAAATAAGATAAAAAGCTTGAAAACGTGGATTAATTCCAGTTTCGTCTCGCAAACGGTTAAATTCAAATTAATTTGTCTGAAAAAACAGCGAATCACTTCGCATTTTAGTCGTCAAAACATAACGGTAAAATAAACGAACTGTATTAATTATTTTTAGGTTTTTTAAATTGGGCATCTAATTACCAATTTAAAAAAATCGATTTGAGATATTAAATAAATGAGAATAAAAGTAAAGTTTTTTTTTAAGTGTATGTTTGGAGTATTAGTTAATTAAGTATTTTATACACTGTATGTATTTTTATCTATGTAAATAAAAACTATATCGACTAATTTAAACCAATGAGAATTTAATGAAAATATCTTAAATACTGCTCAATCTTTTGTGTGTTGTCTTTTCTGTAGTTATATAACATTCAAGGAAATCTATAAATAGTTTGCTATAATGAACCTTACCTAAATGAATATATCAACTCTTATTACTTTTCAAGTATCAAGCTGCTAATGTAACAATATTCAATTACTCTGATACGAGCTTATTTGTCTTATTA
The DNA here is from genome assembly GCA_947562075.1 of Orthosia gracilis. NCBI lineage: Eukaryota > Metazoa > Arthropoda > Insecta > Lepidoptera > Noctuidae > Orthosia > Orthosia gracilis. The sequence continues at coordinate 20,120,690 of OX387274.1, forward strand.
CTATAACACGTGGTAAACGTGCACACAACAGCCCTCACTACTCCCCCTTGTTGCCACCCACTCCGCGAGGCTCTGACGTCATACTCATAACACACCCCTATTGTGTGCAAGTTATATCTATAGTTGTCTTTTGTTTCCCTTGTATAAAGTTCTCGGTCGTTGGCAAGTGTGTTGCCAACTTTACAACGATATTGCCACGGAGAAAAACAGATATTATCTGGTAAGTTTAAAAATAGAAGAACCAGCGGCTGTTGCCATGGAAACATTCTCCAACAAAATACCGAAAATCATAAACCCGTTACTAAGTAAATAAAAAGAAAACTTGGTTTCCAACATGGCTTTATTCAATTTCCCAATTTTCCGAGTACCTATTGCGGTTGCAGCCCCCAGTAACTGGCAGGTAATTGGGTAATAAGAATAATTTGGAACGAGGTTGGCTCCACGACTATTTATAGAATGGCCCAGAATAGATGCCTTTTCAAAAATGGAAGACGTTTTGAGCTCCACTCTAGAACCAAACATGGGCTAGAGCTTAACCTATGTTAGTATTTTCCTTGACTTCTGATTCCTGAGTCAAGATTTCTGAGGAACTTATTTTCTGAGAAAAAGCCTTTTTGCCTCTTTAATGTTGAGCTAAGTATCTATTGTTGTAAACAAAGGGTGGGCCACTTTGTCACGATCGCGCCAATTTTTACTACAGAGCTTGTTGATTGTTAAAAATGACTCATCACCAAGTCTTTTTGCTCTTTTTGTAGTTTATATTGAGTCATCTATAGATAATAATTGCTTATCTGATTGACTCACAATAATATTTTGTCCATATAGCATAAGAATCGAAATAATAATATTTCAAACTTGCGGTTAAATATGGCAAGTCATGGGGAAAAATTGTCAAGGCGAACAACCCATAGCTATGTGTTTTGAATATATTATTGCAATTTGTCTATGCATGGAACTAATGGCGAGAAAAATAATAGTTATTTGATTCATTTTTAGTAAAATAAGAATGCTGCCAACAACAGATTTAAAAATTAGGGAAAACTCATGGAGGTTCAATTTTCAAAACGATAAGATGAAAATCGTTTCCTAGCAATAGATAAATACAAATGGCGGAAAATTCTTAAGGTTCTTTATTCAAATCGGCAAGATGGCTGCCGAATGTCTTTGACCGTAAAATTTCTATTAATTTCGAAACTAGATAAAAATCAGAGAGCTCAATAAAGACGACCTTTTAATAACATTAAAGTTTCGTGCAAAAGAAAATCAATTGTTATTTGCGTGACCCAGTCGTATTAGACTTTCACGCTTTGTTGGCGAGCGACATTCTCAACGATGCCCTTGACATTCTACTAGGGATATTAGTTTGTGCTGTAATAGAGGAGTGTATATTAGTTACAAAGTAATTTTCACACTGGTATATCACAATGTTTTATTGAATTATAGCCACAGACTAAAGATTCGAGTGTTATTGACAAAATTGACAGTGATTTTGGAGTCAAGCATGTTATTACAACCATTTTGAAAAATTATTTCATATTTAGCGCATATTGGGTTTTGGTAATATCAATTGTCACTTGGCTTTGAATCAAACCTAACTTTGTTACAAAGTAATTCTCTAACTGGTATATCACACTGTTTTATTGAGTTATAGCGACAGTGTAAAGATTCGAGTGTTTTTAACAATCATGTTCAAGTAACAATCGTGTTTCATCAACAAAGTTGTTGATGAATATCTTGAGAGACAGTGATTTTGGAGGCAAGCATGTTATTACAACCATTTTGATAAATTATTTCATAATTGGCCCATATTAGCTTTTGGTAATGTCACTTACGCTTTGAATCAAACCTAACTTTGTTACAAAGTAATTCTCTAACTGGTATATCACACTGTTTTATTGAGTTATAGCGACAGTGTAAAGATTCGAGTGTTTTTAACAATCATGTTCAAGTAACAATCGTGTTTCATCAACAAAGTTGTTGATGAATATCTTGAGAGACAGTGATTTTGGAGGCAAGCATGTTATTACAACCATTTTGATAAATTATTTCATAATTGGGCCATATTAGCTTTTGGTAATGTCACTTACGCTTTGAATCAAACCTTACTTTGTCCCCATAAGTTCGAAATACACATACCGTTATCTGCCCAATTTTCAAGGCATATGCATTCTATTTTCTTTTCTTCAATCAGATAAGTACCCAACCATGCCATCAGATTTGCCCTGCAAATACCATTTTTCAGCCATATTATGCAAAGCGGGAACGATATCAGTCTCTCTTTTCAATGCCAAGGTTTAATTAGCCCGAGTGCCGGTCGATATAGTGCCCGTCGTCGAAAATAGCACCACTTTTCATTTATGTCCAGCAGTGGGAGTTCCTTATGATGACTAGCTTCGATTGATGACCGTTCCATTGTTTATTATGGTGATTAAGTCACGAATAGATTTATTGACACTATTTTGCAAATTGAAAACGGCTAGAATGATTTGTTGTTTTAAGAATAAGCTAAGGTGTTCTATTTTACAACACAAAAGGCTCGAGAGCAACCCTACTAAGCAACTGGGGTGGATTGTTGGCAAAATGTCAAGGATTTTGAACGTCGCCACTTGGGGGAAACTTTTACACGAAAGAAGATTTGAAAACAATTTTAAACAAAGAGCTTGACAAAATTACATCAAGCCTGTTCCAAGGCCTGGCCTATAAGATTTTAGTAACGAAAATATTTCACAGATGATAAAAGAATCGAATTTAATTATTCCAAAAGCGCAATTAGATGAACCCCTATGACGTGGGCCATAGACAAATATTAACATCGGAACTTTTCCGGTCAACAAGAACGTAACGCAGTAGATATTGTGTTACTAATTCGTTTCGGAAACGTTCTAAATATAGAATAGAACCCTTATTTGTCTTATTACTTAAGTTTGAAGGGAAAGCGGAAGTCAACGGTATAATGAAATAGTGACGTGAGAAAAGGGTAGGTTATGCAAGAAAGGTTTTCTGTGTGAAGGACAAGCATTCTTATTTTATTTGTAAGACAGGCCATATTAACGGCTTGTATTAAATTGGTATGGGAATGAGAGGTACCCAAAGAATGTAGATACCAGAGACTAAAATCAAGAAAATTCATTCTAAAAATAAATATTACAAAATTAATCAAACCAGATTGAACGCAGCACTTACTCGTAGAATAATGACAACAAAAATTGTGTTTATGGTAACCACAAACCACATAAAACAATGGATCACTGGCACAATATTGTAACGGAAATCCTAGATACGAACTCATAAATTATTATGATATCAGACACTTCGGTAACTTACGCAAAATTCCGATTTTACAGTTTTGCGGTAACCCACTGACTAACAAACGATATAGGGCAGCTGTATTAGAATCGCGTAAAAATGCGTAGAGTTGCGGTTCACGATAGATTTCATTGAAAATCATTAACACATTATGACTATTTTTAAAATTAGTTGTACTCTGTTTTGTGGGTCAAGCGATTCATGATCTGAAATAGAATTTATTTTGGCCATTCTTTTGTTTAAATGTAAAAATAACTAGACTTAGTTTTTTGCGTTGTTTTGTAAGAAGGAAGTGAGTGTTGTTCTAAGCATCAGATCAGGAACTAAAGCTAAATCAACATGCATTAATTATTTTCTTTTGTTTTCCGGCCCAATAACACTTACTTTTCTTTAACAACTACTGAACTAATTATATTTTCCTCATGAGATCTCGGTAAACAAGTTAACAAGGTTTTTATTAAGACGGAATTTGAATGAGTGTAAAATAAATACAGACCTTTTCATTTAATATGCCGCTTATTCAGTCTCTCAATTATAAAAGTTTTGTTAAGACAAATTGACTTATTAGTTACCTTTCATTATTTAAAGGTCACCTTCTACCTGTTACAGAGAATGCCAAGCTCAGCTTTATTAGCGGATGTCTGGTCGCCGACTGAAATCGATCTGGGTAGAGTACAGCCCTTTACAGCTGACCTTTACTGAAGCCGAAACATCAAACGAGGTCCAGAGAGGGAATGTTTGATCACGTCCGACCTACACGACCTACGAAGGTCGAGTGTGATAATCAATCTACTTAGTATTTTCCAACACGGCAACTGGAGTCGGCTTACAGTCTAACCGGATGCAGGGGGTAAGGCAAAACTTCAAAAGGCGCCTGGAATTTTGGGGAAAAGATCAGGGAGTGAGGGATTATTACCTCTCTAAGAAACCCCGGTGATCACCATCAGCACGTAGAACCGTGACCTCTCAAATGAACACCCCGAAAGGCCTGTTAGGGCATGTGCCTTCCGGGGTGTTAGGAGAGCCGCTTTTTTAGTCTCCTTAGGGATGTCCCTAAGGATGGCTGTTAACATCAACAGCCATGTAATATTTGAATAAAAGATGTTGAGGTCTTCAGTAGTTTAATTTTAGTAATAGTCACAGGTTTTAATATTAATAATTAATTTTATTACGATCTCACAACTGTGTCTCCCTCAGTGATCGAAAATTTCGTTCTCACTACTGGTCTCCCTGATGTGTGCTGATGGCCGCAGACGTTTTTAAGGTTACAATGACATTGACAGGTGCGTTCCGTTTCTAACACATCATCCCCTTTCAAAAAGAAAATTAATATGTATTTTTCCAAGAAAAGATGATTAAATTACTATATTCAACTATTTAATAAGTAAAAGGTAAAGGTCTAAAGATCGAGTGTGAGAAATGACGGCAAATTTGACGACCAATTTTCCAAGTTCGTCCGGTTCCTGAGTGATCGATTAGCCAAGAGTTGGTAAATGAGGTGACACCAAAACTAGACAAGTTCGGGACACGTGGGGAATTTCTGGAATTGTTATGACGATGGTCAGTATACGTAAGTGTTGAAAGATTGAGTCATGCGCTAGGAAACGAAAAAAAAACGTAACGTTACCTACTTATTAAGAGTAATAAATTAGATACTCAGTATTTTTAAATGCTCATTTATTAAACGTTAAATAAGTATTTGTAACGATCAGTCGTAATTTCTAGGTTTTAATCGTGGGTTGGCCGGAACCATATAAATATTTATAAAACAGGATGGAAAATATCTTAATGGCGTCGGAAACTATAAAACGGATTTGACAGCTACAAAAATACTTAATAATAATTAAACTTGATACTTACGAATGATACTCATTGTTAAAGTGTATGGGTAATATCACTACATATTAAAAAATGCTCCCCGCCGCGTTTGTTGAACTCAAAAACTATTGAATGGATTTTCATGAGTGTTTCACCAATAGACCGAGTGAGAAACGAGGAAGGTTTTTGTGTATAATTTGTCACGGGCGAAGCCGGGGCGGGTCGCTAGTATTAAACCATTAGGATTATGAATTTGATTTTTCAATTTCTTACGTAGAAAGTTATCGCGGCATGTAAAATGAGAAACGTCAACGGACTTAGATTGGCACGATTATAATTTTTTGACCGTTAGTCAGAAGAAGAAATTATACCAAGCAAGCATTATTTGAATGAAAATTAAATGGAATGCGCAAGATGCGAGAAGCACGGGATCAGTCAATGTGGCGACGCGACGCGACGCCTGGGGGAGATGTCCAGCAGTGGACGTCTCCACACTTCGGCTGCAATGATGATGATGAAGCATAATATGACTTTATATGCGACATTTACTGCCTCTTTCAGTAAGTTACATACCTACATGAAGGAAGAAGAATAACCTACATAAAAGTCTGTATACTCTTCTTGTCCTGCAAGGAACAGCATGATTCACCACACCAATGTAACCGATCCTCTAACTGCGCAATGTAGTGACTCACCTAAGCTTCAGAGCATTAAAAAGTCTGAGTCACATGTTAAAAAACACAACTGTTCTAACTAGACCACTCTAGTTAACATCGACTACCTAGTAAACAAACGGATCGTTAGGTAACAGTTAATCTCTTTGAAATTGAATAATCATTGGGAGTTTCAGAGAAAGTGGATGTGGGTGGAATCAAACTTAATGGCGGTGAGGAACACAAGGCGTGGGGTATTGCGCAGTGAAAAGTGAACTTCAAAGACGTAACTAAGTTTGAATCGACCTACACCTACGAGATAAATGGTTCGCTGACAGAAGTATGCCGTGTTCTGGAAAGAGATTGAGAGGAAGTTAATGAATGTCAAACTGTTGTGGTATTTTGTGGATGTGGCCTAAATGCAGTTCGAGAGACGGCGCGTAAAAAACAATCATTGCGCGGTTTAGCGATTTTCTTATTCGGTAATGAAGATTAGTCACCGACTTGGAATGTGAAGAAAACATATTTTTAACAGTTTTCCTCGCTCATATTTTTTAATTAAGGGACAGCATGACCTGATTTTTTATGCAACACTAAAAACTCGAGTTTCTTTCAAATGCTGCACAGTTTTGATCAAGGAAGGCCGTTTGAAGAACATCTTTAATTATTACAATATATACTAATGTAAGACACGTTTCAGAGCTTTAACACACGAGCTTTTAAAATTTATATTAAGTGTTAGGTTACCTAGTATTTAACTGCTAATTAATCAGGTACTTAATTGACTTATTATATGCCACAGAATAAAGCAACTACGAGTACCCTGTAGAATTGGGGATATTCAACAGTTAGGTCGTATTCACTGATACAATATCACGAATTTTCAGCGCAATCAAAAGAGCAATTACTTAATAGTTTTCCAGATTACGAAGATTCCTAAAACCAATTTCGACACTTAAAATAAAAAAGCATGAATTACACACTATGTTCCAACAAAATTCCGTTGAAAAATGTTACAATTACATTGCAAAAGTGTTTGTACACAGACATTATTCGGAATGTTCGCGTCAAACGCTACGGCTGCTCCCGTCATTTATACTTTGCTATATTTCTACACGGTTATAAACGATTTACGATACAAGAAACCCAGTTCCGTTCCATGCAATTTATTTTATATTAAAACGACTATTACATGATAAACTTGTTACATGAAAAATCATTTATGAATGGAGTTCACGAGACACCGGAAACTATGTGAAAATGCGGCTTTTCTGGTTGACATTATTACGCGAAAGAATTTTCGGCAAACCACTTAAGTAACGTATTCTAGTTTTGTTTATATGAAGATAATGGTGCGTGGGACTGCACTAATAAATACAGCATTACATGGACCAACCCTTAGACATGTATATTTCTAAGTTATTTTCCTGTTCCCAATTCCATGGAAACCGAAATACAGGCCCAAGGTATGCAGTAAACATAACCTCTGCCAAATATCTCGAATACTTTCGCTATTATTGTTTACCGATCCAACAACAGATGAGTTACCGAAAATCGATACTGATCTAATAAACCGATTAATCGTTAAAAGTATGTAGGCCAGTCATTACTGTTTACGTATCAAGTTCTTCACAAATACCCACATTTATGAAAACGACCTTTATTGCGGCAATAATAAAGTCGATAATATCGTTAATGGGATAGCTGAAGGCCTGCAGATTTATATATGGTATGCTTAACTTCATTCCAATATACTTAGGTAATGAGTGAAATACGAGCGCCATTTTGACGCGTTCCGTTCGCAAAACGTCTGTCGGCGTTAAGTATTTGTTTAGGCTTCCGAAGGCACATTGGGAACGAAATACGAGTGCTAGAGATTATTTACGTTTTGTGTCGAAATCGACTTGCAGTTACCACAGGCTGATATAATATAATTCTTACCGCTACTGTACTATTTGGTTTCGAAGAAGTTTCTATTCCGTAGTCTATGATTTACCCAAGTACGGCTATGTGGTGAAAATCCGTGAAGCTCCAGTGATCAGTAGTGTTGTGCCATGTGTAACAGTAGTGTTGTTATTAAGGTTGTGCTTGCCACATTGCACACGTCGTCACAACAAATTGTCGCGGATCACTAAGTACCCCATTTACCTAGATGACTGCCACAGTTTGCGTGGGAACAGGCGGCTAAATTAATTTGTGTTTTTCTTAATTTCTGGACCACAGTAGAAGTTGATTGATTAAAAAAGTATTTTTATAATTGCACACGAAATTACTGATATTTCATTAGATATTAGGACCTACATACGTTATGTATGATTAATTCTTGGTAGGTAGATTTATAAATCATACTTGTGAGAAAATAAATCAAATGTTTTGTATCCTTATACGCCTCTGCATCTCTATCCACAGATCCTCACACGAATATAAACATGTTTAAAATAAGATTATTTATCACGATCAAAATAAAAACACATTTCGTCGAGCATTACTCTTCAAAGCTCACACGAACCTTTTCAATTTCAACAAAGGAGGGTAGTCTAAAAATAGTCACAAAGAGAGAAATAAACTAAGTACCTACTCTGCGTTACATAATAGATTTTGACGTATGTAGGACGACAGAGGTTTCCCAGATGATTTCGCCGTTCGCGAACCCAATTTTGGGAGATTAACCGATCACTCAGATCCTCTGATATATTGAACGTTTCTAGGACAAACCCTGGAGATTAGTACAACCCAAATAGCTTCTGTTTCGTAATTATTTTCTATTCCCGCATTATTTATCGCTAGGCGTTGACGGCGCCATCTAGTCCGGGTGCTGACGACCCCACATTGGCATTCAGTCGTGTGTTACATTGTTTTGATGTGAACTCTTAAGTAATTTGTATGGGTCAAGTTCATTCGTGATGCAATACACGTGGCGCCTTTGTTTCAACAATATATCAGTAAAATTAGATCCCCGACCTTCGTGAAATTCTTCGAGAAAGCCCTTCGAAATTGAGTAATTAAAAATACAGTTTGCTTTGACAGGTTAATAACTCTCCGTCAATTTCAGATTCAGTTCAATCCTGTGTCAATATTATTTCATTTTCCATTTAGACTAAAAACACTGAAATTGATAATGGAAATGTCAACTCAAAATAAAGACGTAAAATAAAGGCTGAGATTAAAACTAGGTCAGACGAAAAAAAAAACAAGAAAAGAACAAGAAAGAAGACGTCTGCGAAATACCGAATACTTGAAAGCTTTTAAATTGTCTTCGCTTAAGGGATGTAGAATTTATTACAGTTTATCGAACGTTTGACAGTCTACTTCCTGACCTTTCAATTTGAAGGGACGAGTGATTTAAACGCGTGGTTAGCGCTTACAAATTGGCAACCTTCAGGCTCATGGAAAAATGAGGACGATTTTTCATTGTGACCTAAAATGGCAAAAACACTCCCTATTTGCTCACTCAATAAGGACCATTGAATTGGAGTATCAATAAGGTAAAAAAGGGCGTCATAATAGCAATGACAATAACCATCGTATTTTTTTTATTTTTATTATTATCAATAGGCTTACGCTTGACCACTATCTCACCTGATGGTAAGCGATGATGTGGTCGACGGTGAAGCACGCTTGCCTAGAAGTAATCTATTCACTCTTGACTTAAAGACCCCTAGATTGTAGCTATCGGGAAACACAGACTCCGACAGGGAATTCCACTCCTTAGCTGTACGCAAAATAAAAGTGTCCCCAAGTACACAGTCCACAGTGTAGTGTCCATTGAGCCGGATGGATAGCATCTTCAGTATGTACTTAACAAATTGCGTACAAATGACTGGAGTGCAGCCCATCGGGCGCATTCTACTTGCCCAACTTATTACACGTCGGCCTTATCAGTCTAAACGGTCCTTATGCTGCAACTGTGGCATTTCAAGTATTTTAAAAGCGCAATCGTGTTTCGCCCGCCGACGCTCCTCGCAGCGCGTCACCCTATTGTTTTAACAGCCCACTGTTAACCCACTTCGATAAGCTCATCTCAATAATGATGATATAATGGCGAGCGACACAATGAAATTCCAATTAAAACTGTATACGGAGCTTGTTAATTTAAAAAGTAGTGTGATTTTTGATAGATAAAGCGTCGATACCGTGATGGCCGCGCAGTTGTTTTTGGGCAGTATGCTTGCTGCGGGCGCTGGCCTCCCCCTATAAGGCGCCGCTCTCTTGTGGTCACCACACACGTCGTTCGATTACGCAAATTCGAGACAACGCGCCCTGAAATTAAGCACCGAGACGCCGACAGCAGGACTTAACGATCTGTCTCACCGCCATAGGAAGTGATTATTGTTTATTCTTATAATTGGTGCGGCAGGAAGTCGGAACAGCCACGGCGGCGGCGGTGCGTTGGATCAGAAGGCACAACTCACACACACGCGCATGTAAATAAAGCAATTTGCCCAACGACAGCTAATTGAGCGACACCGTATGAACCAACAATATGGGCAATTCACGTCAGCAGCCTGTCGACACGCCAGTTACAGCTGATTATGCTTAATTCGGCAATTATCGATACGTAATCAATCAACAACACAAAGAAATTAATATCTACTAGTATTGTTAATTAAACCGGTGTTGTCAGGTGAACCGAGTGTGGTTAGAAGGTGAAACCTTAAGACATAGGTTTCACTAAGTTCCGTGCACCCTAAAGGTCGAAGTCCTTGATGTGTCGAAATCGAGAATAAACACAAATAGACCCCGTTCTAAAGAGCACCTGAGTCCGGACGTTTGTAGTCAATAAACGGTCGTCGCTGACTATTGCTTTTCTGTTGTTCCGTCTTGGGAGAGTTCATCGTCCTCTTAAGGGTTGTCAGTCAGTAAAAGTCTGTCGACAGGGGAATGAATGACGACTACGATCGTCGTTAAGAGTATTATTCATGCGTTTCAACAACAAATGAAGCGAGAAATGAATAAAGTGTGTTGTGGCGCTTGTCGAAGGTCGGTCGTGTTTATAAATAACCACTCGGGACGCTAGGAGCACTTGACTCGGGGCCCGATAAGTACGGGACAGTTACCGTCGGCTGCAACTCCCGCAGAATCGTCTAACTTCCAATTAAAAGATAAAATTCCTCAAATTCTAGCGTGGGCAAATTCAAGATATAGAGAAAAGATATTTTGCAATGGGACTCTTTATAAAAAGAACTCTAAACTTGGTTGTGATGATCGTCTAAACAGAGCAAGTATCGCGAACTTTCCATAACAGAAACCTGCAAATAACTTCACTACAAATAGCCACAAGAAAATCGTATTATGACAACAAGCTCGAAATTCAAATACCCCTTTTCTTTGGCGAGATCATTCTTCATTTTCCAAGAACTTTGTAACACACGTAAATAACACGTTTAATACATTAATAATATTCAAAACACCGTTGTTCTCAGCTGTATACTCGTACATATTATGTCATAGCACAAGAGATTCTCTCTGTGTGTCTGCAGTGTTTCTATTTTAAAGCAGCCATTTGTAAATCTCAAGTACCTTAATTTAATTACGGGTTATTTTGAAAGTGTTTATTTGTGCATCGCATCAGGACAATGGCGTACAATTATAACAAAAGATGTTTATTTCTGTTGAGGTTGAATGCCTACGCCAAAATTCCTTGCACCTGATGGTCTGGCATTGGTGTAGGTAGGCAGGGCTGGTGAATACAGGATACGTTTGACGTTCAAAACAACGTAAAAACTTCAAAAACATTTTCTATCTTAGAGACTGATTTCCTTGAGGAACTACGTATTATAAGTTTTGTCAAGGATACCAATAACATAGCAATAGTAATTATTTACCTAATAAAAACAAGGTATGAATTTAAAAAAAAACACCTATTCGAAAATAACCTCAACTTTCACAATTCTAAAATTTTCATGCTCAAGCGCAAGCATTAATTTAGACCATAAATTTTAATATTACGATACTCATATTTCCTATGAAGTTTAATGCCTCTGCGAACTTTTAACCCATCACGATTGCATGTGTTTAACACATGATCTTTAGTAAAATACACGAGTGCGTTAGGAAACAATAAAGCGGTAACCCTGGCTTGAAACGTTGAAACAATAGAGCGACACCTGCCCAGCATTGACCTGTGAAGCTATACCATTCATGTGCGCCCGCGCATTTAACGCCTTTTTGAGAAAACCAAGAAGATCATGATAAACCTCAATGCATTCGTGTCTAATCTTCCGCCTACTGAAACAGTGCTCTTCCGTTGGAACAAAATAAAACAATGCCATGAAATATATCTTTTCAACTTGTGATATGTTTACAGCACTAAGGTTACGATTACAAGGAGAAGTGGTACAGAATTTGAGAAAAGTGAGACACTGGCCAATTATTGTGCTTACACCGTAATTTTACAGCGCTGAATTATTGTTTTATTAACTTCCTGCACTTGTGTGTCATAATTCGTTGAATAAAGACCTTTGTTATCTGTTGAAACTTGTTTGCGCTAAACTTGCATTATAAAAAGTCTCAGTTTTTGTCAAGTGGCTTATTCATGAAAACTTACTCATGCAGATTTAACAAAAAAACAGATAATCTAAGTCGTGCAGTTTACACAGGAAAATAGCCACCGGGCGGGCACTGAAGAAGTAATAAGTTATCCCCAATTACATATTTTTAACCGACTTCGCAAAAAGGAGGAGGTTCTCAATTTGACTGTTTTTTTTTTATGTTTGTTACCTCAGAACTTTTCATTGGGTGAACCGATTTTGATGATTCTTTTTTTATTTGAAAGCTGGTGCTTGTCGTGTGGTCCCATTTAATTTTCATCAAGATCTGATGAAGAACTTCGGAGAATTACATCAGAACTCTTCAATAAATGACGGCAAATCACTCGGGATAGATCTAATCGCATGTCTGTTTATTGTTTACACCATTTCATAACATAACATCACACTGGTACGCTCTAAAGGGGTACGCAGGTGTGAACAGTTCACCCTGGTATACTCTCATTGCACCGGTTTTGTATAAGTTTCATGTCTTGGGTTAATCTATTCTAGCTTCTCTTTGGACACTATACGCGTAGGTACCTAGCCTATAGAACTGGTCTATTATGTACCACAACTAAAAAGTGGAAAATAAAAAACTTTTCTACAAAAATTACAACCGACTTCCAAACAAACACTACAAAGTAAAAAATAACTTCAATTTCGGAAGTCGGTGTCAAAAAAAGAAGAAACGAAAACAGAAACACCGACTTCCGAAATTGAAGTTATTTTTTACTTTGTAGTGTTTGTTTGGCAGTCGGTTGTAATTTTTGTAGAAAAGTTTTTTATCTTGTATATAATGTCTTTGTATAGATGGTGAAATGTAAGGGTACTATAGGCACCTCTGCTTATTCTTTAGGCCATACATGCGTGATGTTACGTTAATAACGTATACATACACATAATATGTGTGCGAAGATTGTGTTAATCTGAGTTTAACAAAAACAAATCTTTATTACTTCAACACTATACGTCTTTCTCTGTCAAACCATAAATATTTCAATTTTTGGCAGGAGCCCTGTTTCAAACACTTGACCGAAAGTCCTAGCTTGTCACAGGTACACAATCCCGTCAGCCTTACGAAGTCCCACATAAATTACTGAAACACCTTCCGGTCTGGTATTTCAAGTAACGGGTAACTAAACTGTATTATTGAAATCCTTATAAAACGATATCATTGGTGTAACCTCCACCCATTAATCCTAATAATCTCTTTGTTCTAAGGAGTATAAAACTAGGATAAGTTTCGACTAAATAATCTTATACGTATCATGAAAAGTAAGTCTAAATTGATCTGCGAAACACAGAAGCTCACTACATCAAATATCAAAGGTGTTCAATTACTCAGTCACTTGTAAAGTTGTAATTCATCGGCCTGTGGGTCGTTTATCGTGTAATCGGATGCGCGGGCGCAGATCGCGAACGCTTCTGCCGATCGATCATTGATTGCGTTTGAGCCATCCATTACAGTGTGTACCACGATTAAGTTTAGATGCCCGTTCCATTATTTTAACTTGCATGCTTGATGATCTGTCCTTTGTATATTAATGGAGAAGGGACGTGAGCTTCTTTGACTATGGAAAAATATGCTGCAAATCTCCAGTCCATTGGTCAAAAGTGGATCAGATGAGCTTCTACGGAAATGGCTTAGTTGCATTGCATTTTGAAAGCATTTTCGAGATTAAACTTTATAGTTGGTTTGTTGTTTACACGTTAACTATAGAAAAACCTCTATGCGTGTAGATTGCGAAGCATATAACGAAGGGTAATATAACGCTTATAATAAATAACTTTAAGTTACTCAACACATGTCTACGAAAATAGACATTGACAAGCCAGTAAGTCTAGAAAGGCTCGCGAAAAAAATAGCCAGCCGACAGGCGATGTGATGTGATGAGGCCTACTCGTGCGAGGCGAAAAAGGATTTATAATGGCGTACCTCACAGCTTGAGTAATAAATATTAAACTATTTATAATCTTTAAAAGTCTAATCTAGTCTGTCAGCTGTCTTTAATCGAATAACACATTATCATAGTGAAAAATACTTGAGAGTCCGCCAAAACATTGTAATAAATAAAAGGTTATCGATGGCAATTTTCATATATTAATCCTGACGTGTTAAGAGTATGCTCGAGGGTGTGTACGCGAGTATACCTGACCTTGAGAAGGCTAGTTAGTGCTATAAGTTGTTTGAAACAATTTATAGACCGCGATTACGATGAAAAATTGCGGGCACTATTATTTTTGAACTGGGCCAAATTGCGAACAATTTGTCGCAAACCGTTCACAATCAAAATAAACATAAGAAATGGCTCCTCTATTCAAAAAATAATATTAATAAATTTATCATGTAAAAGACATAGATCATCTTAGCCAAACTATCCAATGAACATCACATGACAGCCCAATTTCCTGTCAAAACGGAAACGTTGAACATCTACAAGTATTTTGCGTAAATAAATGTTGCCATAATATGCATGGTATCCTCTTGTTTCACATTAGCATTCTTCCTCGAGGCGATGGTATTTATCCGGGGCGGCGGGCAACACTAGGTGTGGGTGGCAACACCGAGATAACAAGCCTTCTCGATTTATGGAACTATACGTTATTGTAAATAGGTTGACTTATTCTGGAGTGAGGTGATTGAAAGAGATTGAGAATTTTAGATACCTAAGTATTTGAACTTATGAAGATTTTTATATATGCAAGTTAGACAGAGTCTTAATACAATAGTAATGAAGGGGAATTGTGTTTCAAAGGTAACTGGATTAAGCTACTTTTCAAGTATGGTCGGGGTACCCGTTCCTGAAGCATTGCTTGAAGGCCTGTCTGCCAAGGGTACACAATACCTAACCGAATACCGATTCGGTATTACCGAATACCGAATCTTTTCGTCGAACATCGGATTTGGCACCCTTTTACAAGACTTATAAACAGACAGCATTATGCATAAAGCTTATTAATGTTTCAGCTACATATTGAACTTTTCATGAAAAGTTTCAGTAATAGACATTTCACAACAGACTTTCCCATTAAAATACCAAATACATATTTTATCTACATTTCTCGATTACCTCCACCAGAATAGAGGCATCGCCCGACATTGATCTGGTTGCATTAACAGGCAACTTCTTACATTTTCGTTGGGTGTTAACTTCATAAATATGTATTTGGCACGTTTAGCGCACAGCATTATTCTAATTTCTGTTTTGTTCCATTGATTTACTAGTAAAGTTAAGTGCGCTTAATAAATAGTTAGACGGTGTTAAACCGTGTTCATAAATTGACATAAAACGTGGCGTCTGGTGTAAAGCTGCTATTTTCATCAGACGCTGTTATTAAGTCATAATGTTTAAAGACGTGTGTATCCTTCACACCTTTATCTTTTAAGTGGCTAGTAATGTCTATAGTTAATTATTAAGAAACAAGTCGTGTGCCCAATGAATGATTTCTCATCAATCGATGAACTTCCATACAAACTTTTTACATAAGTTGTCCTCACAGACATACATCTAACTAGATAACACAAGTCCCTCCAACTGCATAAAAACCAAGTGTGCCACTTTTCACAAAAAAATTATTAACAAATTTAATTACCAATGAAAGAATTGCCAACGCCTCCGCCAACTATTTCTATACATTCTTTACAGCTCAATATGGCATAAAAAGTCATTTTTCTAGATTTCGGTGGATTTCCCGTGCCGATAATGCTAAATGAAAAGCTCAGATTACGATCATTTATCGTAACTTTACTCACTTTTATTGGCACGCGAAGTACATAGAGTCACGTCATCTAATTAGATGTATGTCTGTGGTTGTCCTTCTGTATTTGTATATTTTTGTTTTGTATACAATAAAGAATATAAATATCATATATTTAACCCTTTTATTCCTTTCAATACATTTTGGTTATGAAAAGAATACCTTTACAAAATTGCATGCTTTTAGACCCCGGAAGCTAGGTCTTGTGTAATTGGTCAGTGAATTTAAGATACTTATTATGTAGATATGGACCTACTTGTGCTCTAGCAGAGCCTTTTTTAAGCTTGTAGTCCACTAAGGCGTTTACCAATAAATATGTACTACTAACTAAGAGCGTAGTGGTGGCCCAGAGGTGTCGGCCGCGATTTACAACTTCTTGGTCGTGGGTGCGAACCCAGGCAGGCGCTTTACTTTGTGTAAATTATTTCACCATCACTGCTCTCAAAACGGTGAAGAAAAACATCGTGAGGAAACCGGCATGGCCTAGAACCAAAAATTCGAAGACATGTGACATCCACCAACCCGCACTGGGCCTGCGAGGTGGATTACGGCCAATTCCCTCTCACAGAGAGGAGGCCTGTGTCCCAGCAGTGGCAACATTAAAAAAGGCTAGCGATAAGTATCTACGATAAAAAACATAACTCTTCAGCATTGTAGCGGGGTCATTGGATCATTGAATCTTTTTGCAGTTTGCTCAACGTTCTAGCTAATAGTTATTAAACTTATACCATCACATTATTATTAAAATAGGAATTTAACAAACAGAATTTTATGATGTGTGTTGAAAAGCACTTTAGCGAAAATATGCGTAGGTTCACAATAAACCCTAGCTTTACGAGACATTGAGGTTTAATTTATTTGTTTTTATAATACTTCGCTACTCTCTTCTAGGAAGAATTATTTTTGAAGAGAGATTTTTATGTCTGTACGGGGGAAATCCCGATACCCAGCATCAAGTATTTTTAGGAATTTTATTGTCATTTTTATTGTTTATATTTCAGGGCTGGGTCGTGGACGCGGTTGCAGTCACGTAGGGTTAAGGGAATTATCTGAAGCTTTAGAAAATAACTGTTAAGCTCTTTCGAGCAATCAAAACGATCGTTTAGGACTTAAAGAAGATTTAAAGTTGACAGATATATACCAACAAAAAAAAATTGTCACAACGTAATGGACATAAACTGTCTAATATTTCAACACACATGGTTTTAATTGAAGTCGACTTTACACAATAATTTAATCATTATCATATCCTACAATTTAGATCTCCACAATATGGACTACTGTCTTGATCCCCATGAGTAAGCAGCTAAAAATCCTATTCGGTTCCATTTTTTTCATTTTGACATTACTAGGCCAAGGAGAAATCTCGCGTGATACAAAAACACATGACATTTCCTTATTTACATGTTTTGAGATAGAATAGGAATGTAAGTAATAAATCAGGATATTTGTTGGAGGCGAAGTAGAGCAGAGCATTGTCAGCCCTTTGGAGGAAGAGTGACAGTCGTTGATGTAGTGTGTCATATGTGGGGGGAGGTAGGGACTTATGTACATAGACAAGCAGAGGCATGAGCAAATATAACGTTAGTGACAAGTAAGTAAAGAGTTTAATTTTGGTAGAGGAAAGGTTGTAGCCGACATAGACGACACCTTTCCCACACGGCAAAATAATGTTTATTGAAATGTGAGCTTCAGCCAAGTTATAAACGTTTTGTACCAAATCTCTTTCTGCAATCTTTAACGCCTTCTATTTGTATGGTCTGACCACGTGACTTAACGTTTAGATGTGTCATTCCCATACATTGATTCGTTTTCTACTAGCGTTATCGATTGTAGATCGTCAACTTGGCTACAGGTCCAGATACTTCACATTGACAACACAAATTAGCAGACAGCTCGCTGTAAGCGAGCTTAATGCCATCGTACGAATAAATCGCTCGATCAATAGTAGAATGCGGTATTGGAGCGGGGTCGTGTAAGTGAGTTATAACCTTAGGTCAGGTTCTTTGTTCCCTACCATTGACTACTGTCTGTTTTGTCTGCCTTCAAAGGAAGAGTGAACTGGAAGCTTCTGGTCTTCCACCGTAGACCTTATACATATATCGCTGTTCATCAGTTGAGATCGAGATCAAGAGCTAGCTCATCAAGACCAAAACAAATGGTATATGGTGATGGTTGTGTATAATTATGATATATAAGTTCATGCCTTAGTTTTATCTAAAATATTTAAATCATTAAGTTTGACTTTCAAGGTTTGAAGTTTATAACGTAAAAATATTTTTCACGTGACTTACGCAATCTTGTAAACAATGAAGTTTTATGTTATAGGCCAAGGACATGTAATATAAATTAGTTGTATAATTACACGAAAATTAGGCAGGTACCTACTTATGATATTACATACGTGCGTTTGATACGTTAATTATAGCAGTATGAGCGCTAATTAGAACCTTGATTACATTTTTAGACTCATACCTAAGGCTATTTCTGACGTAGAAGTAACTTATATTTTCTACAATTTTGAACAATTTTTAAGGCAGTTTCAACAATCGAGTAACTAAACTAATATCTTGGAGGCAAATTCTTAAAATATTGATCGGACTGCAAAATTTTTGTTAGTTATAGAGAACTCTACTGGGGGCTCTTAGAGTTAGGTTATTTTGAGTGTCTGTAAGGGACAGAACTATATGACTTGTATACATCTGTCACTTACGCGATATCAAAATAACCTTACTCTAAGAGCTTATGGTCACCCCCCTGTTCTGGGATACGCCACAGGAGTGAAGCGTTGGAAAAAGTCAGTGGAGACAATTTTTTTTTTCTGCTTCGTTTCGTTTCGTGTTGTTTGTGTCCATGGCCGTTCAACAGTCAAGCAACTGGGGATCCCATGTCAGCGTATATATCTACAAAGGAAATATGTTTGCGACATTTTTCTTCTGATCCTATAACACCACGGATAATTGACAGATCAATCTTCTAAATTTATAAGAACATAGGATTTCCGCAGTAGTCATAATATCTTATTAATAGACTCGAAATAGAGAGGCGACACTTCTTAGAATATCTAAATCTATTTCATTCGCGGAATGTCTTCCGTGTAAGTTTACTATAACAAAATAGCCCATAATGTCCAGGTAATAAGGACGAATGGTTAAATAAGGAATATAAAACCAATGTGCGGTTTATTGTACGGAGAAATGTGTAGGTAATGTCAATAATAAATTGTAGGCCATGCTTCGAGGAAAAGCTTAACTGTCGCGTTGGAATGCTTCTGATCCAAAGCTGTTAATTCAGGAATCTCAGCTGGAGTTAGAGTATTACTTGAAATAAGTAAACCTAACCTAACTAGACTATATTGTCTCGCCATATGGCAAAGGCTCTCCCTTTTTATCGACTTCAAAAAAAGGAGGTAATCATTTCGAACACGTATGTACCTACATTATATACGACAGTGTTGGAAAAGGATAAAAACAATACGTACCAAAGACACCGACTGCCGAAACGAAGGTTATTTTTGCACTTTTTAGTGTTTTGCTGTAGAAGTCGGTTTAATAAAGTAAGAGAAAAATTTTGTTTGCTGTAAGAGAATCCAATTATGGGTTAAGCTCACCTTTGTACATAATCCCTTGAGTGCTAATTAGCAGACACAATAGAAAAACAATTGTTTCCGGGAACCAAAGTTCCCTATTACACTCAAGGGGGTAATATTGTATCTGTATGTATGTTTATGTTTAATAATATGTATTTTGTTAATTTCATTGGGAATGCTATAGTAGCTGTATTTTGTCTTTCACTTTATTTTGTCTTTCGTGCACAGCACAGTCTTTGTTCCAACGATCGCACTTTCAGCAAATATCAAGGAAATAATAAACAATATTAAATCTTTACTAAGAAAGCACAAAACAAGGAGTCTAACTTCATTCGCATTCCAGCGACGATTTATTTTAGAGTTCAAACGAAATTAATATATTCAGTAGTACGTATGTGAAGAATAAAGATGCGTCCTGTAGCTACACTCTCACTATATGACTTTTGGCCGATTTTGAGTTTAAAATACCTCCTTAGTCAACAAAAAAATATATCGATCAGTATAGCAGCATTTTTCTACTTTCAATAGATGCCGCATAAATAATAATAAACACGAAGAAAATTATGCTGTGCAGTTGAAGGATCTGGTGGTCAGCCAGCTCGCGAATATGTATCCTTCGACTGCACACTTTTCTTCTTGTTTACATCTTTTAAAGATTTTAAAGTTGTTTAAAGATTTTTTTTCGAATTACATTTAAACATGTAAGTGGTATATATTTTTGTAACCATCTCTTGAAACTCTTAATTTTGTTACCCTACTCGATGGCTTTGGAAGAAAAAAATATTGGGACCCGCACAATATTGCGCCGAAAAGCCGTCATTTTTTTTTAACGTCATCTACCTAAGAAAACTTGGGCGCTCAAGACGCAATCTAACGATATCTTAAATAAATCCGTACAATACATAGGTACACACAAAATACGCGCGGAACATAACCTTAATTTCCTTGCAGCCGGGTAAAAACGCCCCAATTTGCTATGACTACAAACCTTTTTTGACAAGATTAAGTAATTGATTAAAATGACCAAAGTGGCGCTATTCGAAAGTAAGTACACAATAAGATCTATATTTTGACACTGGAAAATCTCTCTTATGATTTATAGTTGATAAACAGCATCGATTTTTATTATTTCTCGGTTTTTTGTTTTTCTCCCATAACTCAAAATAAGATTTTGACGGATAGTGTCTCTCCAGCTATAGGACGACAGAAAAGCAACTTCAACTATATCTAACGAACCTGATTAACGAGAAAATTAATGGTCGCAGCCACTCATAAATTTCGCACGTCTACATGACATGTACACTTAAGGCCACGAATCTCGCATCAAAAATATATATCATTTTATAAATTTATTGCGTTTATCGTGAATGAGTGACGTTCGTATGAGCCTTCGGTGTGCGCAAGAGTTGGTTTTGACGTTTAGTGCGTGTCCAAGAGTGGGTGGGAGAGTGAGTGACACCTTTTATTGCAAGAAAACAGTGGTTAAAGTTGAAGTGAAGTGAGTTGTGACTTCCGTGTTACGCATATTTATGTTTGAAGTGGTTTTGTGTGTTTGTTGTAGCACTCGATTTCTAACAAAGCGCATACTGTGTCACTGCTCGATTTACTTGGAATTCTACTTTGTGTACAAATATTTACACCCATTCAAATTGTCGTCTCTTTTAAGCGAACTACACGTGAAAAATGTCATAAAGACTCCTTGGATATATCACATCGTTATGCAATCATTATTATCCTGACCTAATGAAACCCCAACTCAACAAACAGCTGTATTTCCTATAGAATTATGCCCATAATTAAGAAAACGACATGTTAATTCCGTGACAGCTGCAGTTCCGCCTTTGATCACGTGGGTCAGTAAAGTTGCCGTTACTTGTACGCTTGGCTAGCTCTCGGGAAGGTGCGGGTTGACCCAACTGTGGCTAAGGGTTGGATGATTTAATATACTGTACGTTACCATCTGTTTTTCGGGTTACTTAATTTTTGTAACATGCCAGCTGCTAAGACACATACCTAATTAATTTTCTTGCTAATATTTTAATTGGAACGTTGATAAAATTTAATTTTCTCAGTTTTCCTACAGCAGCATGATACAAACATTAACAAAACATATAGAGAGATGATCTTCGTCAATAAGCTAGAGTAATGAAACAATTGATGAGTCGAATTTCTTTACCTCACAGAAAGATAGCATCTCTTCTGAATTTTAAATCACTCCCAAAAACGATCCATTTGACGTCATTACATCCTTATATGACACAAACAATTAAAGTCAACTTATCTAAAATCGATAATTAACACGTTGACAACCCTAAAGTGTCGTTATAAGTTTAAACAATGAAGCCAGGTGCGCACGCGCTTATGACTCGCGACAGGAAGCCGATAGTTTATCTTGAAGATAACCGGCACATCTCTAGAATTCGTAATGTGTAACTTATACGGGTATCTCAATTAGTAATTAAGATTAGTCTGACTTAATTGGGCTTAGGGTATCAGATTGTTTATAATGCTGGTAATAATTGCAATTTACTGGTAGAAATGTTAGATTGGTAATTTGTACGAACACGTTCGGTAGTCTTTGGATTATGAACTGTGAAGAATGCCTACATTCGATATTACATATTCTTTTAGGCTAGAGTTATGTCTATAAAATAAATAAATTATTAAAAATACATACAATCTCGTATTTAGAAATGTGAATAATACATTCAATCTTGCGTTTAATTTTAGACGACTGGTAAATTTTACTTTTTTGTTAGATGAATCACATTCCAAATCCACCTTTGATCAGGAAACCGAAAAAATATTCATAGTTCATATCTATTTTAGGTTCCATCACCTTTATAAAAACTCCCTAATCATTTTGTGCATTAACCTGTCGATATTTTATAAACAGTCTGGTATTCTAGCGCCATATTATTAAAGTAATATTTGTGTAGCCGAAGCCACGTAAGCAAACATTACTCGTAGACAATAACATAACAAAAACCATTCCGCGTAAAACAATATTCCATTACCTCACTGGTTCAAAATATTTGCACTACACTGTAGACTTTTGTAGGGGTGTCGATGTAAAAGTCTTTATGTGACATATTTGAAAATCTTAATTTTTCAATGGGCTAATTCGTTATTTCGTTACAAGCTTTTATTTAATTTGCCTTGTTAGTTAGTTGTTTAGTAAGTATGTGTGAGTTATCTCGCAACTGAATTTTGAAACAGTTATCCTCAACTGATTGAGCTGCAATTTTGCATACACGTTTGGTTTGGAAGACAATGCACGATTAGAAAGCTTGTTTTTAGAATCTATACGTACCGCTGCTACCAGACAAGAGTACTCGATTTGGAACTGAAACATATTTGTCGCGTGTTTTTCCATACAAAACTAAAATCACATATGTTCCACAGTTAGGTTTTAATTCTGCCATATTTTTTCTAATAGTTTGCTATTAGTTTTCATGAAAAATTCCCTTCACAATATCATTCGACAGCCCTGATACACACGTGCAGACTATACACTCCCGGCCAGCAAAAAGGTACACCTAGAGTGAACCATACGTCATTGATCGCAGCGAGCAAGGCCGCATACAAATAGAACCTTCGCGTAAAGCTTCCATCACATATGTTTGGCCTCAGCCGTAAAAGGATTTTTCCAACCTTTTTCGAAATTGGTTTACATGTGTACAAGGTTTTCTCTGACATTCGAGGGTTAAGACAAAGTACCAATTGGATACTGCTTTTTGCTAGAATTATTACTTTAATTCCGAAACTCCCGATTCCTGTATTAGGAATTTGATGTTGTGTTTTTCTGAGACTTTAACCTGAAAATCTGTCAAACTTTGGCATTTTGACACGTTCTTAAATAATAATACAGAAACTGGTCCTATGTCTTCAATGATATTTTCTAGGGCATACTTTATTCGTTCAATGGAAAAGAGACATTGAAAATGGCGGCATTTCCGCGGCAATGTAAATGATTTTTTAACCTATAAGAAAATAACACAACCCGAATTGATTCGGCTCATGTTTGAGTATTCTGCTTTAATTTAAAGAATTAAGGCTATGAATGACATACCTGACTGGGATGGTGTCTGTACAGGTACAGCTTGGTGCCGTGCAGCACACCCCACACCTGCTTCCAGGATCTGTCACTCGCACGCTGTACAACAAAAAAAAAGGTGGTGAAAATTTCATGAAATGGTTCTTTATAGCAAACAGTGGTCTGATGCCGCTCAAACTAAGGAAAGTTTTACGTGCTCGAAATTATAGATGTATTTGCGTAACGAAAACATTCTATGCTCGAAAGTTCAAATAAAATGACAGTGCATTTTCATGTTGTAAGTATAGTAGTCACAGTGGATCTTTGTGTATCTGAAGTTAGGATCTGCGAACGATTGCGCAAGAAACAGTTTGTCATCAAGTATACTGCATGATTAAGCGAAATAGGACGATGCGGCAAACGTAAGCGAGTGAAAGAGGCAGCTATACAATGTTATTTTCACTTTCAACATTGTCACAAAAATAGCAACTGCGCAGGGTCTTGCAGCCAACTTCAGAGACACAAAGATGCAGTGTGACTACTACACTTGTAAGTCCTTTATTACAATCCTGTTTGGCTGTCCGTGTAGAACCACACATGAAAAAGGCGATACATAAACATGGATTTATGAAAGCACAGCTTCACAAGGAAATAAAATAAAATTATTCAGATTATGGTCTCTACAATGGTTGAAGATATCCAAGACTTTCTTCTAAAATTAACCTAATTGAGAAAACTGTTACTACTTTGCGCAAACTGCATTAGGGTTTACGTATGTGTGGTTTCTACTAAGGGCGATTACTCACTACACGTCCGTGTCCATGATCCGTGTCCATGATTTGAGATCCAAGTTAATTTTTTTCTAAATTATGACTTATAATGACGCATAAAGTTCGGATGTAGTGCGTAAGTTTCCCTACAAGAAGTAGTACGGCTACTTTGGAACCGAAATTTCACGGACACGGATCGGATGTAGTGCGTAACCGCCCTAAGGAAATTACGGTTCCTATTTACTAGCCAATACTTCCATTTTTGTAAGAACAATTGAAAAAATATCCATATTTTGCAGGTGGGCAACAATGGATATTCGAATTCGGAATTCAGAGAATTTGAACCGATCAAAAAAATAAAATTTAAGTGGAAAGCGTCAGGGTAGTCGACGAAATTCAAATTTTCTTTACCTTTTTGCAATTAGTATTTTTGTACTAAGCTGTAATTTGCAAAACACTTGAGAAAACTTAAATTTCATTAAAGAAGTTGCTTTTAAATGATGAAGGTACACAAACCTTGCCGTTGCTGACAACCATCTTGATCTGCACATTGCCCTGAACATCTCCCTCCACGGCTTCCACGGCATTCTCCGCTATCTCTTCCTCTCCCTTCTTTGTTGTGCTATATGACAATTTACATTCATTAATTACAGTAATCCTAGTGGAGGATCACGCACGGGTTTGTAGAATTTTAAATGTGCCACTGTTGTAATGTTTTTTAGTTCACTAAACTGAATTTTGACTGCGGAGTTTGTTGTTGAGGGAGTTAATCGGTATTAAGTTTGGTATTTGGGCACGGAAACAGCAAACGCACAGAATATATTTGTAGGATTGATTACAACAGGAAAAAAATCGCCTGTTACCGTACTTTTCTAAAACTTAAATAACTACTCACGGGTTACATAAAAAATATAACTTAAAAATCTTATTCTAACATCGAATAAGTAACACAAACATGCCGTATATACATTCAGACATTGAATTTTACGTACATACGAGTAACACAGTAGGTCATCGATTAACATTGAGCGTCTAACCCTCAGTTTCCCAGCTCAAAATTAACGCAGAATTAATATGACAAATTGTCAAGCACCCGTTATCTGCTGCGATTGGCTGTTGAAAATTCATTCAACCAATCACAGCTGTTAACGCGTGCTTGACAATTTGTCAAATTAATTCTGCGATAATTTTGAGCTGGGAAACTGAGGGTGAACCGAGCATGCACACATCAAATATATCGAAATAATTTTCCATGCAAATATCTGTTATATTGTGACAATATCGATGTCTGTTCCACCAAATACGATATTTACAAAGCTCTCCCCAAACAAGTTAATCTTTAAATCGATTTGCGGATGAATTTGTTTAAAATGAGGTACACACTACACATCGTTATTAAATGATTTTTTTTTCGAATATTTTTGGTTACAATCGTTGATATTCAGTACTTACCGATGTATTTATTTATTTTTAATCATGATTTAAGCAGTGCAATGCGATTTAATTCAATACTTTACACTAAAACATCGAAAAATCAAGTTTGTTTTTGGCTACTGGAGGCGCTATCTATGAATGCATTCGTGTAACTATTGCACACATTGCAAAAAGCGCCATCTATTGGTGGGGCGACGTACCGCGTGGGGAGGACGGCTTGAGGGTCGAATATTCTCAGCAGCGGAGTTATGTCATCCGTGAACCGAGGGGGGCGCCACTTTCGCAGTCTGCGTTTTGAACCCAATCACATACACCCCGTTAGTACAAATTTATATTACCAATTGAACCCACGCTATGTTAGGTACATCATAATGGTTACTTACTATTTTCTACAGACAATTTATTGTAACAATCGTCTATCTACAACATATCTATGTGACACAGTGATATTAAAATTGGTGCTAATCTCAAATATTATGTTATCTGGACAGTTATGAATGGTAGTTAACTACTTGGGATATCTACTGGATAGGTCTAATATTAAATAACAGTAATCACTTGTATTTGTCACTTGATAATATTTTTTTTAAGAAAAATAGCACAATATCGGTCTATAGACAAAAGCAAGGTGACAAAACAAATGAGAATTTCTATGTATATTTCTATAATTAAGTTCTTATGGTTACTGGGTAAAAAAATAAGGGTACATACCCTCTAAGGCCTTGCGGGTCGTTGTCTGGTTCCACGTCGCTGTCAAGGTGCAATCGATCACCCCATGTGGCTTTCAAGTACGAAACCCTTCGCATGGCGCGTTCTTCTTCTGCTTGAAACGGAAATGAACCTTATTAGTCCTGTTATACGGACTTAATTACAATATAAGATTAAGTTATTTGTTAAAGAAGAAAATGATCAATTATGAACTATATTGTCATGCAGCTAAGTTTGATATTAGTTTATTGGAATACTGACCACCGAGTTGAGCATCTTTCTTTTGTCTTCTTGTCACCAAATCATCGGCAAAACCTGTCCAAAGAAAATACTTAGTAAAACAAACAATCTGGTTACATTAAGGTACCACCAAAATTAGTATATTAGACATCGAATGATCACGACGATTAGTTCTGCATTAGTAGCACACCTATAAAGCACACAGCATTCCTTGAGAAGAGAAGACAGGTAAGACCGAATCGCCTCCTCCCTCTCAAAGCAATGTCCTTCAAAAAGAACATTCCTTTGAAGCCTGATTCACTATCACATGAAGATGGGTCGGGTATCAAACGAAACTGTTAGTAAACGAGCAGGAAATAAGAGTCATTATTGCTTATCGCGTCGCGGGTTAGCATTAAAGTAACAGGCAATTTCGGCGGCGTTGACGTCTTAAATCCGTAGGTAAGTACGGAGTTACGGCATCAACGAAGTCACAGATTAGTTGCATTCAGAATTTGGAGTTCCGAAATTCGTGAACCAGTGCAGTTCCATTCTGGGTGTTAAAAAGGTTGAATAGTTAGCCGGATAACGAATAAAGGGCCTCCACAGTATCTGGACGTATAGGTCACTTGAGCTTTAGACAAAGACAACGTTCTAGAAAGCAGAACTTATTCTAAAACTCGATCAGACTCATTAGAAAACAAGGTTTTTCTTAAACCATCCAGCCAGTTTTTGTAATAAGTAAACGAGTTCCAAATACAAAATTGAGACCTTAGCCCGGTACCAAGATGTTAGTTCTGTATTAAGAATTTGGCTGTATTCGAAATAAAGTTACGAATTCAAAATTGCCGCTGAGTTCTGGTATTCCAACAAGGTAGACACTGAAGATAACTCTTGTTGTGTAATAAGACGGAAAGTATCACTTTTACGGCCAGGCACTGTAATCTGTGCTCATAATCTGTGACGTATCTAAGTGTGCACATGCAGCGCGACGTCACTCGGCAGGCACCAGGCAGGCAGGGAGGACACGAGGCTTGTTCGGGACCTGAGTCGGCGGGCGTGCTGGGCGTTGGCGAGGGCGACGTGGCGGCCGAGTCCGAGGCCGGCGCCAGGCTCAGCTGCGTGGGCCGCCGCACGTCAGCACCAGGCCCCAACGACACGCGGTTCATCGCCTCCATCTGTTCCTTGTTCAGGCCCATTCGTCGCTTCGCGTGACTGCCATCTTGGGGCGGAACGGTGCCATTAGACGCGTGCGAAGCTGTGTACGTGTGTGTGTGGGACCGTCTCATTGGTTGGCTTCAAATGGTTCGTTTATTGCTGAATGCTCGATTTTTTAATTTGACTTCGGACCAACTTCTTTTGTTTTGTTTACTCGAATCTATTTTCAAATTTGTTTTGGGTCCGATTTCATTTGTTTTTTTTCTTGGTCCGGTTTATTAGTGGACATATAGACATGTTTTAAGAACAAAAGCAAAGATTATAAAGATCAAGAATGATTAAGAATTAGATATTATTTTCAATTATTTCAATTTAAAATGATCCATGAATCAAGTAACATAATGTTTAAGACTTGAAAATTGGATGATTGAGAGAGAAAAGCATTCAAATAAAAGGTATTGTGAATAAGCGTATCGCCAACCAATAAGCCCAAAGCTATAGACTTGAAAATCGCATTGTATTCAGCGATATTAGGTTTTATGAATAATGTAATTAACTATGTGTAATGTTTGTGGTTGTGAAAATACTGTATAAGTGGAAAGTCCGTAAATCAAATGAGTTATTCATTATAAACGTCAAAAAAAGATCACAATATCAATAATAGAAGAGCGTATTTGATACACTTTTGCATAAGTCGTTTTTATTTTGCTCTTAAAAGGTAGACTTTATATTCAAAAAAACCTCCAAAGAATTTGACTTATCTTTGTTATTTAATAAGAATGAAGTGAGAGACAATACACATTTTTTTTTTCCTACAAACTTTGCCCCTCTCTAGGAATTTCGTCCTATATCGTGGGTGCGTTTACAAACATTTACACTCAGATACGGATTAACTATCTGTGGGCCATATCTGGGCGTATTTAGCTAGAAGACATTCATAAATCTATTTCTTCTTGTCAATGCAAAATGAAACCTAACTTCAATACATTAGAGTTGAAAATTGTTAAGTAGTACACAGATGTCCTTAACTCCCTATGAAAAAATGGATTTACCAAACTTTCCTCAACTTATTCGCTCTACCGTGAACGTGTAGTGATGTGAAACCGTGTCTACTAGTGATGTGATGTGTTCTAGTGATAGTAACAATGTTAAAGAGTGACAGTTTACCTGTGGCATGATGTCTTCTAATAGGTAATCCATCGCTTCCGGTACTGTTTGACCTTGTTCGCATTTGAACCTTTTCTGCATCTGGAAGAGAGAGATTAAGTTATTTAAACATGGTAGAATATGATTGGTTGTACTTAATAACGTTTCAGACTTTTTAGGGTTCCGTACCCGAAGGGTCCAAACGGAACACTATTGCTGTCACTCACGTGTCTGTTCGTCTGTCCCACGGGTTTTACGGCGAAACGGCTACAATCTTAAAATGTTCACAGTTTAAGCATCTCGTTGACCCAAAGCCATGCAAATTGTCATGAAATATATTTTTATATTTTTTAGGGGGGCTCCCATACAGCAAACGGGACATGAAAAAAAAATTGTTCTGCCCCATCTAGTGATGTATCGTTGTTTAGAGCTAGTTGAGTAGATAAATACTTACTTTTTGTTTTAAAAAATAATAGAAAACAAAGGAATGAGAAGCTATCAAAATCAGCTTTTTTATGAAATCTTGCACGTAAGAATTTTGTAACTTCCCAATGATCTATAAACTTGAAATTTGGTGATAATGTTTATTATTATGTATATTTTACTAAAAATATCAATATATTGAAAAATCAGTTTTTTTTTTTTAAATTCCCTTGTTTTTCCTATTACAACTAACTTAATTTTGCTGTTTGGTACGGAACCCTAAATGTGCGAAGTCCGACACGTGCTTGGGCGGTTTTTTGTATACCAATCAATCTCCTTAGCCTGTTCCCACTTATGTCGGGGTGGATTCCCAGCCTAACCGGATACTCTCAAAAATCTGCATATTACACATAGCAGAGCAGACTATTTGATGACCATGACCTTATAACTGGGTAACACGGTTGCCATTTGTCATAAGGACCATTTTACCAGATGATATGAGACAAATTTATCTCTTAAAATTTTTAGACTCTTGATGTCTTTCGAAAGCATCTCGAAGTCGTGCATAAATAACGATAAAGTGAGCTTACCGGGCACGTATCCGTCTGGTGGAGGGCAATGTAAGTGTTTGCTGCCGGTGATCATCAGCTGATTGCCTGACAAGCTGCCGCCAAGTATTGACTCGTGATCTAACTCTGCAATCAAACAAACAAATATTAGTTATTATGAAAGCCGAGATTAAACTTAATTGATAAAGACTTGGGTTTCTTTTGAAAATTTCGATATAAACTTTAGTACGATAGATTTGAGAAAAGAAGTAATAGCTACTGGCATAGATAAGGTGAATATGTTGACTATGCAACTACTTCAGTAAGAGACTTCCATCAGTTTCGCATCCAAAAAAGAGGCAGCAAAAATTATAACTGTTTAACTCTGGGTTAGGTTGACCAATGTATTGGTTATGCGATTGACAGTTTCACCAGGCGTTAAATTTGTACAGCTAGTTCCTTTGGAATTATTAAAGGCCTCTGGATGATTATCATACCTTGAGGCTGCACATCCAAGCTCCTAGCCTCTCGTCTCGCAGCCCTGGTCTCGAACTCTTTCCGCCTCAGCGCCACACTGGGCTCCAGCCTCGTGGTGCTCAACCTGGCCAGCTCACTGCGCGCCACTTCAGTTCTTCGGGAGATACCGCCGCGGGCCTCTTCCAGCTGACGCGTCCGGGCTGTTACTAGCTGCAGGTCTGTTCCTGGGTATCTGAGGAGAGGAAAGAAGAAGGTAAGTATTGGTCCCATAGGCAAGTCAGACAGACCAACTTTACGAATTTAATAAACCTAGTTGACCTAACCTAATGAACCTAGTTTGAACATCTCTTGTGGCTGCAATTTCAGCAGCAACCCTTTATCAATATTCTTCAAGCCGAAACACGGCATTGACAGAAGTAGGAATGAATATGGTAGCATTCGAAAGACTTTTTCCAAAGAGGCCTGGGCTAGTCGTAATCAAATCAGCTGTACTATAAAATTGTGGTAATGATAAACTCACTTGTTATCTTGATTAGCATCATCCTTAAGTTCCATCGCTCCGTTGCTGACTGTCCCCACATTCGTGCTCTGAACGCCAGGCCCGGTCTCCTGTATCTTCGACAGCGTCGACACGAACTGGCTCTTGTCCTGTTTCTGTCTACTCTTATCATTTTGTGCTCCGTTGACTTCGCCATAGCCGCTAAAAGTGCCGCTGTCGACACTTGCAGAACATTCTTCTTTTCTTTCTTGATTCTGTGGCGGGGGCTGAGGGGGTGGTGATGCGGCGAGGGGTGGGGAAGCCGCAGGCGGAGGCCACGCAGGCTTCTGTAACTTCTGAGGCCTAGCGTAGAACTCTTTCTGCTTAATAGGCGGTGGGGCGTCGGGTGTAACCCAGCCAGTAGGCTGGCTCGGCCGTCGGAGAAACGCCTCCTTCTGCTCGAGGCTCTTTCGTATTCGCGATAGGATTATCGAGTCGTCCAGCTCTCGCCCAGTCAGGGTAGAGTTCGAGTCGAAGGATCCGAGGCTGTCTTTGCTCTCCGTCGCCGATGATGGCAGAGATGTGTCTGATTCCCGTCTGCTGTGGATAACAAGAGAATGATTGTTTATTATTCCAACCGGATAAATAATAAAACTAATCTTGTATCTCGTATAAGTCCTAGACATAAACAAACAACGCAATAAGAGCTGTTTACTATGCACATCCATTAAAGATCTTACCCGTCATGCAATAAATAGTGCGGTGGTCCTGGCAGACGCGTGCCTTCATATCTGGAGGGTGCCAGAGACGCTACGCTGGCGTACTCTGGATCCTGAAGCCGAACCGGGGCCTGCGGGGCCGGTAGCGCAGCCCTAGGCCTCCGGTACGCGTCGAATAGCCGCGACTCGTGTTCTGATACTGGAGCCGGCATGTCTAGAGGCCGCTGGTTTGTTTCAGGGTTGTAGGCTGCTTCGCTGAAATACTGTGAAGAAAGTAAGAATTAATCAAATGTAATCGGATTTCTATTAAAATGTAGAAATAGATAGATCGTGAGTTGTTGACTGTTTACTATTATGACCGCAATAAAATTCAACCTTGAGTGAGACACACATAAACTGCTGATTGAGTAGCTCGTTATTTGCTGATGTTTGTTGACTTGCTCCTGTATCTAAAACGAACATTCAACGCACGTCATTCTGCATTTTTTATCTAATCACAGATATATTTAGGACGATACCATCACTAAAAAGGTTTTTTTTTTATGTAGCATGTTAGCAAATCCACTTAACATTAGACCCGAGTGGCACGCTGCATGATCACAGTCAATATACAGTTTAGACAACTCACCCTCTGCAACAAATCGTGGTCTCTCGGCACGACAGTCAGCCTCAATATCCTGGGCTCCCGCTGCGCCAGTTGCACGACTCTCGCGTACGGCGCGCGGGACCTGCCACAAGCGACGGGCTCGCCGTTCACGGCTAGCACACGGTCGCCGGCACGCAGTCCGGCTGCGGCCGCCGGTCCTCCGGGCCGCACCGACCTTACGAAGATCGTGTCCATTGGCGCTCCCACCGCGCCCACCGCCAGGTGGCGCGCATCTTCGTATAGATCCTGAAAGGTATTTAGTAATTGGTTAGATGGAGAACGATGGCATCGGTGAGGATAAGGCGAGTTTTGATTGAGATTTGTATAGGAATACAAGTCTCAATCAAAGGAGGAATAGAGGGTAGAAAGACAATAATTATATTGGAAGGATATTGGGATCAACATGGAAAGAAGTTAGATAACTTTGGTAAGATAAAATCCAATAGGTATGTTTTTAAGAAAAAGACGTACATAGATATCTGGATATTGTTTGAATGATATTTGTTCAGAGGTCACGTTTAAACTGATGTCTGATTAGCGCAATATCTAATACTTCACACATTATCTTCAGGATGTCTGAGTTATCACTTGAAGGATCGTTCTTATCTTTGTATTTGCAGAAGAATGTACGGTTGATTTGCACATGTAGAGAATGAAACTGCACCTTTATTGCAAAGAAGCAAAGAAGTCAAAACTATTCCACCATCTTGAAAATGCCCAGCGAATCAAGACCAGGATTTAATGAAGATGTTGTCTCCTCTCAAGCAGGAATGGCTAAAGGCTATAGACACCTTAAGGTCCCAGATAGGTCTCCTAGATGCTTTGGACTTTGTCTGTCTACATGACCTGAAAGAAAAACATCGTATACCGGCCTTTGTCTCATGTTACTTGGGGTCAGTCCATCACGTTTTCTCCTACCATTCCTTCCTTTCAACCGTCACTTCAACACTGACTACATATACACATATTTTCTTTGACCTCCTTCTTTCCTTCTGAAAAAAATAAGATTAAACTACAAAAAAATAAAAGGTTTAATACTCACACCCACCTGTAAGGAGTCCGGCGGATAAACTACAAGGTGCCTGAGGGTGAACCCGAAGCCGTGCCTCGCGTCGGGGCGCTGGATGACGATGGTGCGCGGTGCGGACGCGTGCGTGGCTGGCGGCACAGGCGCAGTGGCGGGAGCGGGCAGCGCCAGCTGTGGCGGCGCTTGGGGTAACGGTTGGGGCTGGAAGGAGAAAAAATCATTGTTAGTTATTATGTTTCTAATAGAGATAATGGAATCGTGGCTCTAAGTTAAAGACACACAAGTCAATCTACATTATTGTCGAGTTCACCCCATGTGATTTGACCACCAATTTCATGCCGAAACTACAACGTGCTTTGGAAAGTCACAGCAGTCATGCGTACATCTTTGGCAGTCGTTACGGTTAGTCAGAACCCTGACGAAAGATTGTCAAAAAGTGTTAAATGGCTATCTTTAAACCTAGTTAAAACCAAACCGCACTGGGCTCGCGTGGTGGATTACGGCCCATTCTTTCCCACAGAGAGGAGGCCTGTGTCCCAGCAGTGGGAACATTAAAAGGCTGATGAAGATGATGAAACCCAGTTGCCGAGTAGTGGAGTTCAGATAGGTAAGTATGAATCGCGTAAAATCCTTGGACCCAGCTGTATCTGGACTGGAAGCCCAACATAACTAAAAGGTTTAGTAGATCATGTTTCTCATGTACTCGTAGGTGATTAGTCCATGTGGAACGAGAATAAACATTAGGTATAGTTATTCATAATTTTATTTACGTAGACAAAAGTATATACAGTGTATAAAATATTTAATTTACTAAGACTACAAACATATAAACTAAAAAAAAACCGACAAGTACGAGTTGGACTCGCGCACGAAGGTTTCCGTACCACTATCACAAAAAACGGCATAAATATCACGTTTGTTGTATTGGAGCCCTACTTATATATGTATTTTATTCTGTTTTTAGTATTTGTTATAGCGACAATAGAAATACATCATCTGTGTAAATTTCAACTGTCTAGCTATCACGGTTCATGAGATTAAAGCCTGGTGATAGACAGACAGACAGACGGAGTCTTAGTAATAGGGTCCCGTTTTTACCCTTTGGGTACGGACCCTAACAAAAACTACTAACTAATCCTAAAAATATACTATTCCAAAATATGGCGTCGAAAAACTCCTCCACATCCTTGTCCACTGGTAATGTGCCCAAAAGACTGGTAGCATTGCCACGTTGTATGGCAATACTTATCCTCTAACCAAGGTAAAAGCCAGCCTTGGTTTTCCATAAGGTACAAATTTCAATTAACTTACGCCAAACGTCGCTTGTGGATTTTGGCATCGGTAATATCCCTGACATCGCAGGCAAGGTGGTCTCCAAAACCGACTACGTTGAAAGAAAATTGCAAATCGCGTCAGCTTAATCCAACAATATTCACATAAATCATGCTATAACGAAGGTATATCCTCAACACAACAGTGCATTTCAACCAGACAGTTCGTTAAGCGTATTTGATGACGGCCCACACCTCGTTAACGCCTCCTAGCTACTCGTCTACGATAATCAAGGAGAAAATGATGCAAATCCTCAGAGAAACCCACCTTATACTGATTATATTGTGGATTTCTTACGTAAATCAAGCTTTAATATTGACTGCCGACACGTTTGTACACGAAATGTTCTTGAATCGTCTGGTGTTGGTAATGAGAAGTTCTTATCTGAATTTTAGATTAGGTAGGTGACTACTGCTTACTATACTTATTTCAGGATTGTTTAATAGGTCTGGCAGAGAGTAAATTGCAGTCACTGAACTTAACAGATGGATTTGCTATTGGGGAGTTTGTTGGCCCATTTTTTTATTTGGCGGGCGTTTTGGGGGACTGTCTTTATGAAGAACTTTGACGTTTTAAAAGTGCAGGGCTCTCAGCCTAATTTGAATAAATGACTTTTGATATGATTGATATAAGTATAACCTTTGAGTAACTAAAGAAACATTGCCGTCTTATTTATTTATTATATACTTTATTGTACACCATAAGTAACATTTATAAAGGAAACTTAAAACTAAAAACACAAACAATGGGCGGCCTTATCACATTCCGCGATCTCTTCCAGGCAACCAGGTATGGACAATAATTGCTGGACACGAAGTGGGGCTGTTAATGGTGTGACAATACCAGTGTCAAAAAAGTTATATATTATAAAAGATATGCAGATACATATATATGCTATGTAATATATACATAAATACATACATAATAAAATATAAAGGCAATAAATACAATTATGACAATCAATTCATAATCACAGCGACAGGTAATGCTCCCTCACGAGTCTTTTGAACACACGTTCACACAGTTCTTATTCATTCATATAGAAATCCCAATATAGGCGACTGTTTTTGGAGATCGGTCATTTCAGGCAAGTTTTATATATTTATAGACAGGAAATGTGTGGCGGTTTTTGGAGATTTGTCATACATAACCTAGCTATCCTGAAATAGATAGAAGTTAAAAAAAAAATTCAATAATAGATACAATTCAACGGTAATTTTGAATGTTTATAGTATAAAAAATACTATGATTGATTCTAGTCGTCCATTCGCAAAGGTAGTTTGTTTCGAAGAAGAACGTACAAGAATCTAAATTTTACTATTAAAAGTAAGTTTACATTTTTTGTGTACATTGATTAATTCATTTTATTGTAATTGATTAATTAATGTATACACAGGAAACTTATGGTTTCATAGACAGATAGTCAAACACAATATTTTCCAGTTCACTGCTTTTACAAAGTAACAGCTATTGAAGTAAAATCACGTGAGTTAATGAATCAGTGAGAAGCCCCGCGGCGCATCGCGTGTCGAGTTACTCTGTTACTCAGATTATCGAGGATCGTATACCATCGGATAGAAGTCTTCCGGATTTAGTATTGGTTAATTCACTGTTGCAAGGAGGCGCAATTAAAACAAAATATTCATTAAAAAGATAGTCATTAAGAAATCAATTGCTACTTTTGAGCCTTAGGAAATGCGGGCAGAGAGCTCCGACTGAATTATCTTAGTAAAAAGTCATAATTCGAGAGGAATAAATAAAAGATACTCCATAAATTGGATAAAAAACCAAACCTGTCTATCTAATGAATAAACTCGAACTACCAACAAAAATATAGAATACAAATCGGGCACAAAAAGTTGACCCAGTGTAAGAGTAACACTTCAAAAATAAACTCTTAACATAAATTTTTCTTGTTGTCGAAGAGCAACAAGAAGCCCTTTAGTGTCATGTAACCAAGAAGGGGCGCTTCTGTCACCTGACCAGATTGGGGACAACTCTTCCGGATTTATAGGGCTTGTTCACGTTCGAAATTTTATTTATATGCATAAATATGAATTCTTCTTTAATGGAATTAAGTTCGTTTTATGAATGCCAATCACATTGACAGTAGTTGAAATAGTATTTCTACAGTATAAGTGCACAAGTTCTAATTCAATTTGTTTCGATCTTATCAAAAAACCTCGTAACTTAAAGCTCTATCAACACAGATTTAACTTTAACCATAAACCTGCCACCATTTTCGATTATCTTCTCGTAGCAAAAGTTTCAAGAAAGCAGAATCTAATCAAATTAACTCTTAATTTCCAGTAGTTTGCAGTCATGATAACCACAAGGCCTTTGATCTTCGACGAAAGAGCCAAACAGCTACCATGGCCTTTGAGCTTATGATATTGGTAGACATACGAGCAATATCCATAGGGCCTATCATTAATCATGTTGCGATGGGAGCCAATACCTGGGAGACTATTAGTTTGCCCTATTGTAAGGTCAGATAGGGTTGTGCCTAAAGATCAGGTAACATAGATTGGTTGAAACACGTGGTCAAGTTTGAAATGTCCACAAAAGATGTTCAAACTAATAATTTCATACATAAACATGTGGGTGATTTTTGGGTTCATAAGGAGTAAGTATTACACGACTGGGTTCGAATTCACATCAATTCCAAGATTATAATGCATTTCGAAAAAAGAAAACAATAATATTTTACAAGAACTAAATCATTTGGAGTCAAAGCAAAAAAAATAAATAAAATAAAGCTGGTGTTACTAAATTAAACTGATGAGAAACTTATAAATAATGTATTTTAATCGCCAAAAGGAGGCGGTAATATTTATGTTAACACTTACCACCGGCATCAAACTCTTTAATTTATTCATACACTTATCTCTTAGATAACTAAACGGATAATGAAATGACGATGTAGATGTGAAAGTTACATAAAGTGCTATGCAAAACTATAAAATCGTTTAGATTTGATCACAAGAGACCCTTTCTACATGAATCTGCAATAATTATGTAAAATACTAGATAATTATGTAAAATAAAGTAACTGTGGAGAGCGTAATGTTCTTAGAATACAGTTTTAATACAAAGTAAGCACTAAGTATTTATTAACAAAATGTTGTTAACTTACTTTTCAAAAACGCTTAGTTTATAGTTACACCATTGCATATAAATAAGATAAAACAGAATTAAGAAGAAAAACCCTAAATAGCAAGTTAGAAAAAAATATCGTTATTTATGCCTATGCCAATTTTTCTTCTTTTCTTTTCTGCCAGTAGCTTAGCCTGCATGAAGTCGGACATTATCCCAAGGAAACGTTCCTAAAGGTCCAATCTATCTCTACGATATGATAGCGATTGTCAAAAAGGCAAAATTGTATGGGATTGACAAGCGATATCGAAAAATCGCGTGATCAACTTTGACATTTCGACTATCACCTTCGACAATCAACCTTAGGCTCTAAACAAGTGGTATTCGTTGTCACTGATGTCAACGAATACCACTTGTTTAGAGCCTAAGGTTGATTTAGCGTAGCTTAGCTGTGAAAACAAAACAAATAAACAAAAAGGCAGAGATACTTTCACAATATCGTAGAAAATTTTGTCGCAAAACAGCAATTTAATCACAAAAATAATATTAGACGCGCGCCGCAGCCCTATTCGCATCTCATAAAAACTTATCGCACAATATTGAGCGGTGTAAATATTTACGATATAACCGAATGTCCGGTGTTATTACATGCAGTGGCCGTAGTGGTCGTAGCGGTTCATGATTGTGCACCACAGTGTAGAGGCCTATAAAGCCTCCTGTCGTATAAGCCAACGCAATATTTGACTAGAAACATGCGACGCTCAACATGTTCGGCAACTTTGCAAAACAACGCGCGATGTTGCCAGTTGGCGCGCAACATGACGAACTATTTGTTTGTTTCCGAGCTGTTGTTATACATTGGCTATTTTTGATTTTGGTATTCACTGAACACATTTTCTTTATTTTATAAGTAATTTCTAACCCATTAAAGAGGTTTTGTTTCTTCTTGTTGTTTGTTTTCCGATATAATATAAACACCGCCGCTGAAATCAACAATAGTTCCTCTAGCGACATGTTGTGGACTGGTCATGCATGGACAGACAATATTACTATATCAAAACTCATATATCAACACGATGAGCAACATGTTGCGCATTTTGTCGCTCGTCAAATGTTGCCTAGAGGATACGAGTCTTAAGTCCGACATTATTTTAGGCTATGCAATGGTCTTAGTGGTCGTAGAGCGGTCTATGAATGTGCACCGCAGTGTATGCTCGGGAACACCGGAACCACTTTCGTTGCAAAGTAAACTTTTCAGTATACTTTGATGGTTTACCTTCGTGGACGCGAAGATTAAAGTAAATGTTTGTAAGTGTGGATATATTTAGATAAACGCTTTTGTACGGCTCTCTTGGTCAAAGATTTGTTTGACTGAAATTGATGAATTCCCTTAAAACCACATTGAAACTAATTGTGTTTAATAAAACGAATTTTACGCAGTTTTTTTTTTTTGAAACTTTTGCCCCACACTAGAAATTTCTTCCTGTATCGTGGATGCGTTTACAAACATTAAAACTCACATGCACAAGACACTATCTGTAGGCCGTCCAAATATTTGTTCCGTTCGGTAATCGAACCCGCGACACGCAGCGCAGCAGCCGACCATTCAACCATTGCGCCAACCGTGTCGTCATATAACTAATGATTGCTCATAGAGTGTAATTTATACCGTAAACCTTTCATAGAATTTCCTGAAATTTAACCGTATTAAAACCATATTTAACTCTGTTTCGAAATAAATTTAAACAGTCCAGTC
This sequence comes from Orthosia gracilis, assembly GCA_947562075.1. Taxonomy (NCBI): domain Eukaryota; kingdom Metazoa; phylum Arthropoda; class Insecta; order Lepidoptera; family Noctuidae; genus Orthosia; species Orthosia gracilis. The sequence goes on from OX387274.1 coordinate 20,160,318, forward strand.
ACGTAATTCCACAAAAAAAAGAACCTAAAAATGGAACCACACGATATTTTTATTTTTAGACTGCAAAAATATAACAAGTATCTGTTTAATCAACTAACACAATTTAGACGTAAATTGGCAAACTCGAGACAAGAAGCCTGAAAAATTTTCAAGTTATGTCAAGGTATTTCAGAGGTCTCGAGTCGTTTCAGACATGATCAATTTTAAGATAAGATGGCCATTTGAGATTATCTCTCAGCTTGCGGGAATTCTTCTTAAAAAATGTTCTTTATCTAAGAATAGACCTTTTTGTGGAAAATAATAAAGGAAAATTGCGAAGGTTTTTTGATGATAAAGACTTCAAACTGGCTGATACTGGAGACATCTAATTTTATCAGGGTTTGTCTTTTAATTAAAACTAGCTGTGCCCGCGGCTTCGCTCCCACCAACTGTCTACCCTACCTAACCTACCTATCCTAACTACCATTTTTTTTTTCTAGGATCATTCTTCCGCGGAAAATCTTAACACCACCATTCAAAAAATGACGTAAAATGTACAACGCCATCTATCGATTATTGAGTTCAACTGTCCGAGAATCTGAACTGCGTGTGTTGTGCGCATATTTGACTTCTTGAACACTTTAAATCCATCTTACTTTTGATGGAGGGAACCGATTGCGATGAAACAAAAACTAAGTAATACTTGAAGTTACGCACAATTTTTATGTATAAAAGTTATTTACATTGGTTTCATACATTTTACGTAATGATTGCACAAATAACAGATAGACAGAAAAAAATGCTGGAAATGTGTTCTGTTGGTTATCCTTTAACACCCTGGCTATTTTTTTATGCAAATATTTTAGATGTACAAAAATGACTTTCTACAGATTCATTATATGTACTGATGATTGATTGATGATTATTTTGCTGGGGTTCGCATTTTTGGCTTTGGCCCTTTGTAGTTAGATACTATTCACTCAATTTGTAGTTAGATACTATTCATTCACTTTGTAGTTAGATATTTTTCACTCACTTATCTCATCTCATCATCTGCCTAGCCTTGTCCTAAATAAACTATTACGTAGCATTAAATTAAGATATGTCGGGCGATTTTTTTTTTATTTGTTTTCTATTACAGTTTATTTATTTATTACTTACTTTTTTGTTCACCACTTAAATACTTACAGAACAATACACAGTTAAACATAATTTATTCTTATCTGATCTTAAAGTATAGCAAAAGAAGTATGGAAGTATCGTAGCAGGTGACATTCTGTTGTTTCTGCCTACTTCAATGGGTAAAAGGCTTGAGTGTATGTATGTAAAGTATTGTTACTACGTCAAGACTAAGACTAAAGTCTTATGTATATGTTATGAATCCTGTGGTTTATGTTCCTACAGTAGGTAATGCCGGAGAAAAGTCGTCGGTTTAGCGAGACGTAGACTGATTGACGTCAAACTGGTAAAGTTAACTCTATTACAGAGAGTGGCATAGAAAAGCTTCGTAGAATCACCGGATCTCATAAATCTTAGTTGTTAATAAATATTAAATAGTTCATGAAATTGTTTATGAGTGAGACTGTATGATGTTTTATGAGAGATTTCTCGAATTAAAGTTTACAAAGGATACACTTATGTAGAGAAAGATAGAGATTTCTAATCTGTGATTCTGATTATGCTCTTAATAAAAGTAGATAAGTATCCGTTTTTTTATTATTGCTAGGCTCGCGCTTGACCTGTCTCAATCTCACTTGATGGTAAGCGATGATGTGGTCGACGATGGAGCACGCTTACCTAGAAGAAACCTATTCACTCTTGACTTAAAGACTCCCAGGTTGTAGCTATCAGGAAATACAGACTCCGGCAGGTTATTCCACTCCTTAGCTGAACGCATAATGAAAGTATTCCCAAAACGTTTGGTGTGTATGGGTGGGATGTCCACCAAGTAACGATGACTCATCGCCACAAGTCCAATGATGGAAAGGGCTAGGAGGAATTAGTTCATGCAATTCCAACGCACACTCCCCGAAATGTAACCAATAAAAAACCGACAGACTGGCAACTTGGCGCCGACGTTCAAGGCTCTGGAACCTAGACTCATTGCCAATGAGCCTGTTGGCCCGTTACCATCATAAAAAATATCTACTAGAGACACTTGAATATAAACAATGGGATACACGTCAATAAATATAACAATACAATATGACTGCCACAGACTAAAAACATAATATTAATTTGAGTTAAACAAAGAATGTCAATAACAACAAAACAACGATTGCCTTTTTAATTGAAAATGTACCATGAGTTAGTTACTAAAAGGCTTCTAATACCACAACTGTCTACAACATAAATTCTACAAATACATAACTAGCTGGAGCATAGACAATATTTTAAATTGTAGACTTCTATATCGGTGAATGACTAAAGATAAATGTAGAGGTATTCATTCGAATGTCATTGAACTAATTAGTAATAAATGAAATATGTTTATAACTACACGTCAAGAATGATGATGGCTTCATTGAGTCATTGAATGAACTAAACCTTGGCGGTCTTGTAAAGGAAAACAAAGTTAACTTTAGAACATTCAAAATAATACATAAAAATATTATGAACACGTAAGTAATCAGGTTTGTTTGTCTGTTTCTGACGTTTTCACCTAAACTTTTAAACCAATTTTGATGAATTTTGGTATGGTGACACATCGGATCTTAGGCAAGAAATTGGATAGTTTTTATCCCGGTAGTACGTTCCCGTGGAATTATGTACGATTTGACGCGGGCGAACCCGCTGGCAAAAGCTAGTATATAATATATTAAGGTCGCTTGTAAGAAAACTACTCATACTCGTACCGAAATGTGAAATAGTGAACTGTGAAATACAAGACAAAAAAGGTTAAATAAAAACTTAATTTGGTTTACCTGCTGTAATTACTTCATTAGCCGATTACCACAAACACGTGTACACTTGTTTTATTTTTAATGCTCACTTTCATGACCGTTCTAGATCTAGAAAAGTACTGAGGCATATTAACAAAGCTGTGTTGTGGCTTCGTAACTTACTAAAACTGAAAATAAAAATAAGTTTCATTAAAACTGAGTCATTTTATATGTTACCTTAAACGGAGGCGCTGCTAATTCGAAACTGGCCGTTGTCAACAATATCATGATATAGTGCCAATGGACGTTAAACACTTTATTGACGTGTTTAATTAATTAAATTATGTAAAAAATGAGGTGACTGTCAAGTTTCACGATACACTTCCTTTCATTGATAACTTTATTAAAAAAAAAAAACATTCACGGCTAATTGCTCACTGGAACTTTGGGCTTAAAAGTGAATGGACGGCGTTATGGAGGGCGAGTAGCTGATTCATAATGCGAATTTGCATAAGTACATGTAGACCACAGAATATGCTGAGACAGAATTAAAAAGAAATATCAATGAAAATCTTCAACGCTAAATAAATCAAAAACGAATTACAAGAGAAACAGACTTTCTGCAGAATGTATCTTGAAGAAATACTTTATGGCTACTCAGAGCTTTAGCGGATGAAGATTTAAGAGCAATGAATAATGGTTAAGACAGCAATAAGATCAAAGAAAAAATACTAGGTGAGTTAATGCAAGTGAACAAGTATGGAACGCCGATTGAAAAGCCAAGTGCAATACTCACGACCCCATTCAATTTAATAAGATGTTCTGTAGTAATTCTGTTGTAATCACAATGTATTTAGTGACAACAACAATATTTTAAGTTTCTATTGTGTTGCCATTGCAGAACAATTACATTATTTTCTCAGTTCAAAAATGATAATTAAATTATGCGACACTTGGGAATAAAGTTATAAGACACAGCAAGCTGACCTTAAAATTGACTGACATAATGATGTGAGTTTTAAAACTAGCACAGGTTTCAGACAAAACAATGAATCGTAAAGAGATTATCATCGCGAATGTAATAAGTAATTCACGTTACACCGCTAATTGAATAATACAATACTAAACCGATAGATGATCTACACATAGACACACAAAAGACAAAATAGAACAATACAAATAAAATGAATGCACAATCAATTTCATTCATTACTCCACAGTTTATATTAACGCTTACGAAACACACGAAGTCCTCAATGAAATTTTAATATTAAAAGTCGATACCAGCCAATTAACGGTCAAAGTAAATCAGGGCAAAACCGTGAGGTCACTCAGACCCTATTAGCGGAGACGGGTTGAGGCTTGAGTCCATTCGAAAGTACCAGTAATTAAGGAAGGCCGCGGTAAACAATATAGCGATGGATTTTATGAAGGCCCGAGCCTTATAAGGTATTGAACACAGATGGGTGGGCGTCGGCGACACGCTGGCTGTGAAACATAATGCCCGCCAAATTGTATGGTTTTGTTGCTAACTTGCTAGTGTGACGACGCGCGACGTGGCGTGATCTAATGTAGGTGCTAAACATGAATAATGAAATTGCTGTCTGTTTATATACTTTCGAGGAATTATTTAGTGTTGATTTCAATGTCAAATATAATTATGTGGTTTTCATGCTTTTAAGGCTCAGGTTCAGCTATAAATATATAATTTCCTTGCCATTTGGTCATCATCCTTCTGTTGTTGTGTTTAATGTAGTGTTGATTAAGCTGTTTCTCTTTAATTTTCTTTTTCATTTAAAGTTGCTATTCCGTGGGAAAATACCTATTTATCCGTTTTATCTTCATGGTTGTTTTCAATACCGTTATTTCAAACAACACCTTCATAGTTAATCGTAATGCCCTACTTATACTTTTTTATGGTGTCACACTTAATTATTCGCGTAAAGCCTGCTGCTAAAATGTCACGTTTTGCACCATTTAGTTAATCAGGAGACGTGACATTTTCATGTCTTACTCCGCTACACAAGTAGGGCTTACGAAACAAAGTTTAAGATTTTACATTCTGTTTTAGGTAGTGTTTGTCTGGTCTAAAATCTTCAAGGCTTTTAACAAGTAATCATTGTTTGATGATTCCTTAATGATATATATATATATATTGTTCTATTTGTTGGCATTGTCAAGATTTAAATTATCTTCGTTTCCAAATCGATCGTCACTTATTTCTAACGAAGATGTTGATAAAGAAGAATCGGACGATCGTCATGAGGTGACGATTGTCCGATTCTTCATCAACTTGTTCAATGGATTGTTTTGTATATTCTATGTTATGTGGTGCTTTTATTGTTTCATTTGTGTTTACACAACAAGGTTACCTTCTTTAACTTCATTAGCACTGCATGTTCAATTAAAGGAACCAAATGCTTCCTAGACATTGAAATGTTGTTCGTTTCCTAGTGTTAAATCAATCGCGTAAGTTTCAGTGATTATGCTGTTGCTCGTTATTGATTAGCGGGGGATAAAGAGTCGTAGACATGCCTTCCAGTGTCAGCTTTGGTTGAGAACATAAATTGCTGTGTTCTTAAACTCTTGATACATTCGTTTGCATTGACTGCGATTTATCACACAGGATGTTCTGGATTTAATTGATACTCGTAGTGCAAGAGTTAATTGATATTGTGGAAACGGCTTGATAAGTAGTGGAGAATTCTTGATCGTAATATGATAGTGATTTTCCCTTTTTTTTGTTGGTTCTTACTCAATGTGTTCTATTTTCTCTATGTACGTTTGATTTAATCCTTATTTAGAAATAAAGTTTAGAGATAACTTATGGACGTCAATGTTCTATTTTATCTTGCTTCATTTACGAACTTTTACGAAGTTATTCATCATTTACACTACATTTAGATCTTACCATGGCATTTAATCTTTCAGTACTTATATCCAAACACTGTGCTACGTGTTTCACAACTTTCAACTAAACTTGGTAGGTAGCAATCATAATAGCCAAACAAAGGTCAAAGGTCGACTGGTAGAAAATGCCTAAGGCATTACGTCCACCTCTGTACGATTATGTGCATGAAGTGTTAAATAAATAAATAATATAGGGCGCACAGAAACAGGAAAAACAATAAAATATCGAAATGGTATGTCGGGGATTTTATTTTTGTCTGATCAAAACGGCAGTTATTTATAGCACAAGCAAACACTGGGACACACTGTATTCTAGCACCTACATTACATGAAAGCATCACGACTAGATTGATTGATTACATTCAATGTTTCCTCCCCCGTATCAAACGATCAATCAGCACGCCATAACCCTACTGGCATGGAGACACAATTCTAGCATCCGATTTTTCTTAACGACCAGTTCATTAGCTAGTGACAGCAGTATTGTCCCATAATGAGTAACAGTCACACCAAGTAGACATTACCAGTATCGACCGGCTATGGTCGAAAATGAAAGTTAATGATAAAACGAGCGTTTGCGAACTTAACAGTGTTTGTTATTGCCGTGTAATTGTACAGCTGATGGAAGTTTAATCGCACTGTTGGCCATTTTCGACTCTCTAGTATGTGGTTTGGATTGTTATGTCTTACACAGTGGATTATAGTTATTTGGGAATTGGACTAGTTAAGTAATTTTCAGTGTGTTTTCACCTTTAAAGTGAAATACTTAGTCAAGTGCACTAGCGAGACTGCGACCCCAAAATTAGCTGTTTCTGACCATTTAAGTCTTTTTTAGGCTGTCGTCTAAAACAAGTACAACTAGTACAAATAAAAAGCTTTTACTGACTTTAACAGAGACCTTGACGTCCCCCATCATTTAGGGCGTACACACGAGCACAAAATTGTCATCCTTGAAAGTGTAATGTTACCTCACGCACCGCAATTTAGTTTCACGTCCAAACGAGGTGGTCTGAGCAAACATCCCGTAGCACGCGAGTGTACGGTCATTATACAAACTGGCTGGGTATAGTGCGTATTACGGATAATTTGCTCACGCCGTGAAATTGTGGTCTCGGTGATTCGCTTGCGTCACGTGATACCCACGGCCTAATGCAATTGGCTGATGTGATGTTGATAGGTTAGTAGAAATCCTGTGTAATTGAAGGGTTTCAGCAGTTTGCACTTTACCAGGTAATCCGAACGCGTCAAAGTGTGGCAATCTCTGAGAAAGATTTCATTCAGATTACTTTGGAAATAGTAATTTTCTGAAAGGAGATAAATAATTAAAAAATTCAGAAACTTTCAAATGTGTCGTCAAATTAATATCTGTTCCTTATTAATTCCGACACTAATTTTACCCATTTTAAGACCCCTTTTCACCGTTACTATATCTTACTCAAATTAAAATTTCCTTCCGTAATTACTAAAAAGATACCTAATACCAATAACAGTGAGATTTAATCGGCCAATCAGGTGAGAGTAGAATGCGATCGCGGCACGTGATTGGATGAAATCGAAAGTTGGCCGTTGATTGCGGCAGATTATTGGTTTTTCAAGTGAGTAATATGCTGGTAATTACGAGATATGGCTGGACAGGGACGTAATGAGATGTTGTTGCGTCGATTAAGGGACGCTTTAATATTTTGTTGGTTTTCTAGAACTTTAGATGTCGGTGATATTATAAACTGGCTAGTAGTTATTAAAAGGCGTGTTGTGAAGAGAATTAAAATTTTGTTCAACATTTTGGTTTCTTTGCAACACTTAGTAATTTTTGAAATATCCAAATTATAAAAAACCCTTTTTTAGGGTTCTGTACCTCGAAAGGATAAAGCGGAACCCTTATTGGATCTCTTTGTTGTCCGTCCGTCTGTCTGTCAAGACCCCTTTTACCAGGAACGCGTGGAGGTATCAAGCTGAAATTTATATCAAATACTCAGGTCTACTGTCCCTTAAAGCTGTGCAATCAAAAGATACAGCCGTTTATGCCACAAATTTCCGCAAATTTTCGACACTCGCAAGGGAATCAAAACCTACAAGGTACTTCCCGTGAACTCAGAATCTTGAAATTTGGTACGAAGCAATGTCTTATAACCCAGATACAGGAATAATTGCGAAAACCGTAAATTTTTAGTTACTCCATTTAATAAAAATATTTTAAATGATTTTAAACTCCCCTTTCCTCATGAACGCGTAGAGGTATTAAATTGAAATTCATATCAAATACTCAGGTCTATAATATCTTTAAGCTGAGGTTTGTACGGAACCCTCGGTGCGCGAGTCCGACTCGCACTTAACCGGATTTTTAATCTTTTGTAAGTCCTAGTTTTGTTTACAAAGTTGGTCAACAAATAGCGAGTCAGTCGTAAAGAGCGAACGTAACTAGAAATTCCGAGATGCCAATATGATATTTTCTTGCATTTTTTTTTTGTGTTAACATGATTGCAAATTTGCAACTATGGGTAAACGTACGGAAAGTTCCAAACACTCCTTGCGTTTGGAACTTTGGATATATTGAAAGACCAGAAACAAGGGCGATACTTTCATTAAATGTAGATGATGAGTAATTTAACAAAGGTTAATAGACAGAAACGAAGCAACATTAAATAGAACAATGATTTCTTATAAAACTTCCATTCGTTTTATCAAAGCTTTATTATATTCTATTAAATCAGGATTAAGGTTACTAAGCAATCGATCATATAACGTAGATAAAGAAGACTGAAAACATTGAGACAGCAACAACAAAAAATAGGGGACACTGACATATTGCGAATATATCACGAATTCACGACTTCCTTGTTACGCCATTCGGAGACTATGAAGCAAGGATTAATAAGTCTGTAGTAAGTACAACCGTTGTCAAAGTTTCTTTAAGCTCTATTATCTGTTCCATATCGAGATCAGGGGATTAAGGTATATTGTATATTATTCTTTAGAAGTTATGTGTTTCGACCAGTGCTGGTAAAGTTACGTCACTGGTGTCAATCATAGTGATTTATGATCTTTTGACGGCTGATATAATTTTGAGAAGTCTATTATATGTAGAGAGTGGACAATTCAAGTCTCAAAAGATGATATAATATAATTTCTTGGAGCCTTTTGTTCTGTTACACTGAGATTCTCCATTTAGAATCATAAAGAAAGTTATTGTATTGATATGATGAGACGGGTGGTAAGGGCATTGATAAATTTATTGAAAATGATACCTCTATCATTTGGAGAAATTGTATCAAGAGCACTAAACAGCAAATTATCGCCAACAGATATCATTAGAACCAGCAGCTGCAGATATTAATAACCTTTTCATCGATATCATTATAAAACGATGCCATATCTATAAGTCATTAAAAGCTATCCTTTACTGCTCCCGCCCTTGTGCCTCTATCTATAAATTCTCCTGGACTATAAATGATACTGCATCAATTAGGCGTCGGGGCAGTTCTGATCATGATGGAGTTGCAGATAAGTCGCGTGTGAGATAAACTGCCGCCATGACTCCACTTCTTGCTTCGTTAAGATTTAGGTATTTGCTTATTGGTGAGGGCTGGCAAGCGGATGGGATGTTCTTTTTTTTGCTCTTGATTTCACGCTCTTCGCTAGCTCCAGTCTGGTTAATTTGTTGTGTTGTGGTTTATTTTGTTGTTTAGTGAAGTTTTCAGTGCTGGTATATATATATTAATAGTGATTTCCTTTATTTAATTAGACATTCTATAGTTAGGATTTAGCGGGTTTCAATATATTAAAATTGAGGTTTTTACCGTCGAAACGTGTCTCAACTGACTGAATTAATATAGGTGGCCTTCGGAAAAACAAGAAAAATAAAGATCCGCAAGTAGATCGAGTCGAGATGAAAGCGAGTCGGATACCTTGTCAAACATTTGTAAGTCATCCGTCTGACAGGTTTCAGACAATTACTAGTATAAACCTTTATTTTATGTGTTTGTTAAAGCAACCCTACGACTTCCCGGCAATGAATCACGCGGCGTGTCTCGTCGGGGGAGTTCGGGAACTAGAAGCGAATGCGTTCGGTGCGCGCGCGCAACACTGCGCCGATTACGAAAATAGAACGAGTTGACACACATAAATAATATTAGCGTGATCGTAAATAACCAGAGCTTCGGTAAACGTCTAAATCTTCTGTTGAGTGACGTGAAACCATGAAACCTACGTCGTAGTGTTGCCAGGTAATGCATCGGTGTAAAACTGTAAATGTTTTTTCTCTATGACTTATGTCTTATTTTGCGGGCGGATGAGTGATTGATAATAATTTTACGATGGTTTTATTGCTGGCGTTATTAAACTTTATATCATTGCTAATTGAAATAACATAACTAATCAAGTCAAGTTATAACAAGGGCTATTTCAAGTTATCTATTTAAGGCTAGCCAACGTTTTCCGCATTTCAGGGCGATCTGAAAATACGACCGGAGCGAAACGGAACTCATTCGGTGCAGCACTTGGAATCAATACTGTGCTCGTAAAAGTTCCACAAATACTTCGCCGGCAGTCACAGAACTATTTGGACCATTTGCTTGCCAATTGTTACGGAAATTTAACTTATGTGTGGAAGAGTGACTCACTATCATTACTGGACGATAGAGTTTGGTCCTCATCATCAACCTATTAATGTTCCCACTGCTGGGACACAGGCCTCCTTTCTGTTAGAAGGAATGAGCCGTAATCCGCCACGCGGGCCCAGTGCGTATCGGTCGATGTCACCATGTCTTCGAATTTTTGGTTCCAGGACATTCCGGTTTCCTCACGGTGTTTTCCTTCACGGTTTTGAGAGCAGTGGTGATGAAATAATTTACACAAAGTAAAGCGCCTGCCTGGGTTCGAACCCACGACCTACAACTTTTAAGTCGCGGCCGATACCTCTGTTCCCCAAGCTTGGTCCTATTAAACTATTATTATTTATTATACCTACTGAACTCCTCGCGGTTGGAGACCGGCCTGGGAAGAGTTAGCGAGAGGATCTATAGCCTACCGTATGCGTTGATTCGATGTGGCTCACGAAAATAGTACCTAAAAAGATTTGGAGAACACCTTTTACCAGACGTGGGATAGTGCAGCCTATATAAAAAACTTATCATGATATAGTTTTGTCCTGTGAGGGTTTCTTTGAAGCAAATACGTCATTCATGAAAGAAAAGGAACCGCTGTTGAAAATTTTCGTTTTTTTTTTTTGGTTTTGTAGTATCCGAACCCAAAGTGTATAAACGGGACCCTATTACTAAGACTCCACTGTCCGTCTGTCTGTCTGTCACCAGGCTGTATCTCATGAACCGTGTTAGCTAGACAGTTGAAATTTTTCAGATTATGTATTTGTGTTGCTTCTATAACAACAAATTTAATACCTGTATTTAGTTTATTTATTTAAGTATTTATTGTATAATTGAATTGTATTTATTTATAGCTTATATTTAGGTCTTATATTCAAATTCACTTACTATTATAATTGCACCTACCACTATTTGTTTCTCCACCACCCAAAGGTCGACTGGCAGAAAATGCCCAAGGCATTAAGTCCGCCTCTGTACGTTTATGTGCTTAAAGTATTAAATAAATAAATAAATACTAAAAACAGAATAAAATAAATATTTAAGTGGGGCTCCCATACAATAAACGTGATTTTTTGCCGTTTTTGCGATAATGATACGGAACCCTTCGTGCGCGAGTTCGACTCGCACTTGGTCGTTTTTTTGTGTTTGTTGTTATTCGTTGTTCTTGCAAGCAAAATCGTGTTTGGCTATAAGTATGTCAACCTGCCTACGCAGTTATTAAAGAATGATTTCCTTACTTGACCGCAGAAGGGAAAATCGACGTCATAGCTGATTGGTACTGACCTGAAACAAGGAAAATTAAATTATTAGTTTATTAAGAATGTAAATAGTGGTTATAATTAACGACGCAGTAAAGATTAACCAAATTCATGAATAAGTCGCTTGTATTTGGTCTAAGTGTTTAGATCCTCATGTAAATCAAACACATAGATTAATTAATAAATGCTAAATACTTAAAATAATTATTTCATTACGGCGATTTTATGCCAATTACTGCGACCACATTTTATAAATTCAATTACTTCAAACTTAATATACAGATAGAGTAGCTGGCGATTTTGTAGCCTCACTTCCTTTTTTAAGTTGGAGCACTGGGCAGCGGTGAGGAGCTGGCGTTTTGGAGACTGTCTTTTGTAATTATTGGCATTTAAAAAGTGCTGATTCTCAGCGCTTTTTTATAAGCTTTCAATATGCCAATGCTCGGCAAAGCCTATCGCCATATATTTCCATACTAGCTACCGCCCACGGCTTGGGCCGCGTGTTAATAGTACTGCTCTCAATAATATCTTTATAAATGGTAGCCTTCCTAGCCTTTAATAATTTTGTTGTTCTACTCCTTTATTCTTTTCTGATTAATTTCGTTGCGGGATCCAAAACAGTTAATTCATTCTCCGGGACTTCGTCGACCTTAGTTGCCTCGGCGATTTTCTGGTGGTCGCCACTGTTGATTCTGGCTTTCAGGATTTCCAGTGGTTTGGGAATAGTGCGGTGGGATTGTCCCAAAAAAATGATAGCCTATGTGTTATTTTGATATGTAAGCTATATTTCTGTAAACTTTCATCAATCCATGTGTCACATATATCCATGTATCATATATATCCATCCAAACGTATATCCATCCTCACAAACTTTCACGTTGTAAGTAAGAAACTTATAATTTTGATTTTAGATCAATCAACACTCCAATATTCTAACCCCAACGACTAAACGTGTAATAAACAAACCTAATTTGCTGAAACCAGCGTGTTGCGTATTTACCAAAGCTAGTTAGACCTACGAAAGGGCAAGCTGTAGTATCATTGCCCTCGGGTAATTGTTGATTGGAGTTACGCCACCGCTTACCTATGTGGTAATTTATTGACTGCCGTTCGATACATTCTCTTGGATCAGGAGTTAGCCTACTGGATTGACCGATGACCTTATGAAGGCAGTTAGGTCTACGAGTATACATCATAGTAGGTACTGTAGCGTAAAAAAAAAAAATTGTCACTACATGTGTCACGTTTAATTTTGACGAATAAAAGATAAAATAAAAACAAACATTGTTCAACATAAAAAATATACAAAGAAAAAAGGAATGGCGACGTAAAGGAAGACTATCGGTAAAGTTGGGAAATGGATTGTCTAGAATAAAATTTGTAATTTTGGAAAAATAATGCCTATAGGAGAGAAGGGGTTGCAACCGCTATCCGGCCCTAGGCGCGATTAAAATATAACCGTGCATAAATGTAAAATTAAAAACGGTTCATTTCACGACCTTTTGACACGAATAGGTGATACATATAAAAAACTATTCAATAAATACTTCGCTATTGCTACAAATTATAAAAAGTGAATAGGAACAAAATTTTGGGATCACTTGACGCGGAGCGATGTCACGACGTCCTCCCGGGGTCTTCACTCGTATATTATGGAGTCACCCCCGCAAGCACACGCTTCCCGAACTCAGTCGGTGTTGAAATAACTCGGAACATCAGTCCACAGCTTGTTATATATTCCAAGAACCGATTCTGAGCGAATCTATGGTGAGAAAATAAAAGGAAATAAACACCACAATACTCAAAACAGAACCTTCCAAACAGTTAAAATTTAAAATGTTTTAAATACATACCGGTTCTTTGTAACAGACGGCCTTATGCGCCGGTAACTCGGAAACAAATTAAATTCCTGGTGAACAATTGACACTCTCAGAAAGAAATGTCCAATAATGCTGCAGAACTAAATGCAACATATTGGTTTGCATGGACGCAATGCGATATAAATCCAACGATTTGCACTTGAAATTTTCTTAAAAAAAATACTAAACGTGTTACTTCCAAGTAGATACGTCGCCAATTCACAAGAAAAATTTTCTCTGTCATCCAATGGAATGATCAAACTTCTAAGTTTGAACCGAAATAAGAAAAAATTAGAAATGAGGTCGACTTACACGAACGGAATAGTTTTTATTCAGCCGAATCAATAGGCAGCGTGATAATGCTGCAATACCCCCTTTCTAAGAAAAAAAAGGACGAAAGTACGAGTGAGAAGAAAGATAAAGCTGGAACAGGCAATGACAACAGCAGGAATCATTTCTGAATCAAACGATATCGAAGTGCAAAAGATACTGAATAAACACGGTGGCCACCACATCTAAACGTTATCCGCGCGAACTCGCGATATCTCGATTACATCTATGGAGAATATGAAAGAAAATAACAAACTCATAAATCTAAATATATATTGTTCAATTAGAGACAAACACCAACAACTACCACATCCTAACAACTATGAAGAACAACCAGGGAACTATACATCTAAGTAAAGCTAGCCTAACTTAACATAAGACTTAACTATTACCTAACAACAATAAGAAAAAACCCGGGGATCCCCAAAAAATAAATAACGTCAACACGTAAAGTCCAACCTTAGTTATAGAAACGAAAGACAAGTTGGACAAAAAACAAAAAAACAAGTTTGAGAAAGAAAACTTAAGTCAATTAAGTCAAAGAAGAATTCAAGACAAAAAAACTCAAATCAGAGAACTCAAGTCAGAAAACTCAAGTTTAAATTCAAATTAAATGTAGAATGACACACCATTTGTGTTAAACTAAAAGAAATAAAATAACCTGAGAACACAGGTTGACACAACACAGAAATAAATAGATGTCATTATTAACAGATAATTCATGAAGTTTTTAACATAATCAAAAACTTATGCAAAGAAATATTCCCATAAACCAAAGAGGAAAAAGGTTTAGAAAGCAAATGTTAATGTTAAAATGGAACAAAGAGAATTCAATCAAATTTATTTTAAGATATCTTTGATATGATATTGTCCGGAGTGGACTGAATCACAATCCTGGAGCAAATATGTGGTCCTAGAAATGACTCTTATTACACGGCACTTAATAAAACGTGGAGCAAGCTTTCCAGAAAAAAAATCATTTCCAGAAGACTTGGAAAAGTTCTTTCTCCATACAGTATCACCAATATTCAGAGTGATAGCTGATCGATTAGAATTATATGCACGAGAGTTACGGAGGAAAGCTAAAGAAAGATTATCAGCTACCTTTGCATAAACTTCGCTGAGAGAGGATAGGTTTGAAGCATGACGAGCCCGACTGTCTGCCAAATTAGAGCTTCGAGTCTGACTATCTACACGACTGCTATCCATAAGGACCTCTCTACCAAACATAAGAAAGTTAGGCGTAAAGCCAGTAGCTAGATTAACACAAGAATTGAGGTAAAGCTTAACTTTAGGTAACATTTTAGCCCAACTTCTTTGGTTTTCACCAACCAAAATACCTAAACACGTAATAACACTTTGGTTGTATCGCTCAACCGTATTTGCTTGGGGTGTATAATATGGCGTAAAAGTAGGTGATTGAATATGAAAAGATCTGAGAAAATTAAGGAATTGACTACTACGAAAAACTGTAGCGTTGTCGCAAAGAATAGTACGCGGAACCCCAAAATTAAAGAAAATTTCAGACTCTAACGCTTTTATAACAGAAAGAGCGTCAATCCTTTTCAGAGAAACTAGCCAAACATATTTGGAAAAAACATCTACCATTGAAAGGATATATTTATAACCATAATAAGCACAGGGCAACGGACCAATTATATCGATAGAAATCATCTGTAAGGGCAAGGAAACCTCTCGTTATATTTGCTGCCATAAGTGGATAAAATAAAAGACGGTTATGTGTACTATAGTTCACAAAATTAAATTCCATTAAAAAAACATTACATTTCATGAAAAAAATATGTCAAGGAAAATAACAGCTTCACAGATCTGTACTGGTGGTATAAATCCTAGAATACCTTTCTTGAATGGAAGAATATCAGCGTCCTGAAACAAATAAGCTTAAGAATCATTAGCTCCCAGAGGGAGTGACCATCCTCAATAAAGCAAAAAAAATAAATTATGTCGAATCATTTATATTTCAAAGTTATTAGGTAAAAACACTTACTTTAGTTGTTCGGGCGCCAATTTGTAGCGTAAAAAAAAAAAATTGTCACTACATGTGTCACGTTTAATTTTGACGAATAAAAGATAAAATAAAAACAAACATTGTTCAACATAAAAAATATACAAAGAAAAAAGGAATGGCGACGTAAAGGAAGACTATCGGTAAAGTTGGGAAATGGATTGTCTAGAATAAAATTTGTAATTTTGGAAAAATAATGCCTATAGGAGAGAAGGGGTTGCAACCGCTATCCGGCCCTAGGCGCGATTAAAATATAACCGTGCATAAATGTAGAATTAAAAACGGTTCATTTCACGACCTTTTGACACGAATAGGTGATACATATAAAAAACTATTCAATAAATACTTCGCTATTGCTACAAATTATAAAAAGTGAATAGGAACAAAATTTTGGGATCACTTGACGCGGAGCGATGTCACGACGTCCTCCCGGGGTCTTCACTCGTATATTATGGAGTCACCCCCGCAAGCACACGCTTCCCGAACTCAGTCGGTGTTGAAATAACTCGGAACATCAGTCCACAGCTTGTTATATATTCCAAGAACCGATTCTGAGCGAATCTATGGTGAGAAAATAAAAGGAAATAAACACCACAATACTCAAAACAGAACCTTCCAAACAGTTAAAATTTAAAATGTTTTAAATACATACCGGTTCTTTGTAACAGACGGCCTTATGCGCCGGTAACTCGGAAACAAATTAAATTCCTGGTGAACAATTGACACTCTCAGAAAGAAATGTCCAATAATGCTGCAGAACTAAATGCAACATATTGGTTTGCATGGACGCAATGCGATATAAATCCAACGATTTGCACTTGAAATTTTCTTAAAAAAAATACTAAACGTGTTACTTCCAAGTAGATACGTCGCCAATTCACAAGAAAAATTTTCTCTGTCATCCAATGGAATGATCAAACTTCTAAGTTTGAACCGAAATAAGAAAAAATTAGAAATGAGGTCGACTTACACGAACGGAATAGTTTTTATTCAGCCGAATCAATAGGCAGCGTGATAATGCTGCAGTACTTGGTAATTATTGTAGAATGGGTTTTCAGTGTAAATTAGATGGTTATTTCGGGCCAGTAAATTTGGCTTCGCAAATTTAAGCCTATATTCCAAGTTATGTCGTCCAACTCAACTTCACATCGAAACATCAAATCGACAGTTACAACTTGTTTTGTTTTTTTTTTTTTTGAGGTTCGACGAGATTTTTTTTCCGTTGTTGTTGAATTTCGAATATAGGCCATCGATCTTGGACCACTTGAGTTTAAGAATTAATTTATTCACCTTCGACGTATCGACAAAATTCTTTCTACCAAATCTCATTTACGCAATTTCATCAAAACAAAAAGTGACTAAAATGACGTTATTTTTCCTGGAATTACACTGTTTGGTTTTGAGTATGACGGATACTCAAAACCAAACAGTGTAATTCCAGGAAAAATAACGTCATTTTGAACACATCTACATTGTAAGGAGTAAATACCGCGAAATTGACAAACTCGGTCAGTAAGTTTACCATTAAGTGCACTGCCAATGTTACCCTAGTTAGAAAATAGATGCAAATGTTATGCATCCACATTACACGGGAAGCCACTTAGTGTTTGCAACGGTTTAGAGTGAACTTCAGTGTATTGGGACCTTTAAACTTTGGTACAAGCAATTAATATACTTTGGTTGGCCTACCTAGTTAAGTGAAGCCACCACATACATATTATAATAGTTGTAAGTACGGCCCATTACCTCTCACAGAGAGGAGGCCTGTGTCCCACCAGTGGGAACATTCAAATGTTGATGATGATGATGATGAGTTGTAAGTACCTAGTTTATGCATAACAAGGATAAATCGATTTAGATAAATTGGCATAGACCTAAGATTTCTTGAGTAGGTACCGCACTAACTATTTTACAAACAATAGATATGGGAGATTGTGGGGTGACTTGGTCCTACGGAAGACTTGGTACATAAAATTATAAAACCACTAAATATCTTCAATTGATTTAATATTATCAATTCTAAATAATTAGGTAATTCTACTTTTCTGGCATTATTATTTTAGTAGAATTGTAATTACTATTTCAAAACGATTTAATTAAGATGCTTTTAATTGTTTATGTACCATGTCTTCCGCTGGATCAAATCTCTCCAGTTTGCCTACCAATTACTCAATAAATATTCATGAAACATTTACTACTAATTTATATTTTCCTTTGCTTACACAAACAGGAAGTCTCAAAAACTATCTAATTGTCTCTGACCAGTTGTTGCTTCATACGAAAGCTAAATAAAACTCAGACATAGCCAAAGCGGAATTACAGTTGATAAGCCGACATGTTTTTTAGGAATAGTATCATAATCAAGTCTTTCAAAGCCTCGTCAGCCATGCAAATATTTTCATGGTCTGTCGCTTCCCAAAGGCGTGATTGACTAACAAACAGACAGACTTTCAGATTTTTATAATATTTAGTGGCCTACATACTACCGCAATGACGTCTAGGCGTGTTTATGTCAGTTACCATTATCTGTCAGGCTGTCATAAAAATGACATAAATAAAAACTAATTTCTTTGAGTAACAGCACTAGTTTTTATTTTTATCCACTGCAAGGTCAACGGTGAGTCAGATTAAGCTTTTTAGCGCAGGTAATGCTACCTGAGTGTTGAAATACTTTCGCTGAATTCTAATTTATAATGCAACAAAATGTCTTGCTGTCAGTGGATTAATGCTGGCCGAATTTGTGTAGACTTTTAAGAAGCTAGACTCTCGTTCGAAATTTAAAATCTCAGATATTTTGACTTTTGTTTAATTTATTGCGCTTGTTCGGAATTTGAGTTTGAGTTCTATTTTTTTTATTTTACAATGATATAGAGAAAGTTAGATTTTGAATCCACAAAGACATGACATGTTTATTCGACATTATGGCTGAGAATCAACCCCGACCTCTGAACTAGCCTTAGTAGGAAAATCCTACAGTCGTAAATTCGCTATCCTAAAACCTTGTTTACGACTTACAACGGTGACATTTAAGTACTTTATCAGATACACTTCGGAAAATACTACCTACCGGTACTACTATCTTACACGTATATTTATTAAATACCCTTTATGGGTTTGGACGTCAACGGACTTCTGTTTTTGAGCGTGTATTGCACTAATTGACTAGCCAACTTCAAAAACAAGATATTATCAAGAAATTTTGGTCATAAACCAAAGTATTAGCAAGGTATTATGGCTGCCCCGCCTTAGCATCCGATAAGAATTTGCGATAACTACGTTTAGGTAAGTATTTTATTAAGGTTCAATTTATGGTTTTGGTACTAGATCGCTACTAGTTTGAACGACTAAAAGGGGCCTATTCACAACATTATCCCACCACTTCCTATTTCGACTCAACATTCTAAATTCAAAAACAACAAGAATTTCCTACTTTCGCAGGATGCTTCATCCCACTGGGTCAATCATGTAGTCATTCATATCATCAAGACGTTTGCCATCGTTTCTCGCGATAAGTGTGAGTCTTAATGAATTAATGTGCTCGTATTAATGTCAAATGACCCGCGCTCTGGAATGCGGAATGACTGCGCAATTGATATTATCCACTTAGCAGCTACTGTTAATCTGCTTGGCGGTTGGTGTAAGTGTAAAGGAGAAACGTCGAGACGGTAAAGTTCAAAACTGACAAAGAAAGCACCAGTTTACACAGCTAATGTTCATACATTTAGGTCACTCACTAGTTACTAGCAAAGGCTGCCATTTGGGGATCTGATTCGAAAATGTATTGTGCTGTGAGCATAGAGGTACCCACCAATGGTTTCGTAATTTGTAAAGCAATTCATGTCATGTGGTCATTACTATACACTTCAACGTAACTATGCGGTTTCCTATCCTCAAAATCCGTTACAATCTCATCACTTACACCACTCATCTATGCCAGCCGAGAGTGTGAGCATCGTACACACATACATTATGTCGCAATATGATGTAGGGCCGCTGGATGGCATAACTGACGTCTGATGTATGAAAGTCGAGTGTTCTGTACCGAATCGTGCGAAACTAATCGACATTATAGCTGTTTAGCGTTGCGTGTGCGTTAAAATCACATGCACTTCGGTTTATACGAAGCATAGACTAACATTATGTTTTAGTTGTTGTTATAAATGATTTATGCAACAATTACGTCTGAATTTATGGTTGTCTCGTTTCAATAAAAGCTCAGCTTGTACTTGCGTAGTAAATGATAGTTTAATAAACTTCAACCCGTCATAATTAAGTTTACGGAGGAAATATTAATTCTGTAAGCAAGAAGCACTAAAGAATTGCCCGTGTGCAGACGTTGTTTATTTTACTGCACTTCGGTTAAAACTTATTGTTCATGCACATATCTGTCGTAATAAAAACGATACATTGCAAGTAAAACGACAGCAATTATCTTGAAACGATGAAAAATTCGACACCAATAAGACATTACGCGACCGTAGAATCTAGGGCGACAATAAATCGACGCGACACTCCATCCGTTGCGCAAATGTCGCACGATGGGAGAAAGTGACGAGCGGTCTCCTGTAAAGGACCGTGACACCTGCGACACTATTTCGAACGGTACTGAGAATAGAGCCCTTTGGAACTTGACAAAGTTGACTCCATTGCCGAAGTAGTGGTGCTATTTTTCAAATTGAGAAAAACGATCGTCATTTGTTTTCTTTAGAAAGATTTGTTCCTCCAATGAATTTAAATGCGGCAGTAACATTTAAATTTTTACTGTGTTTACGCCATTCGAAGTGAGATTTTCTGTCTTAGACCTTGAACATAAAACACAATAAAACCTTATTTATTCATACCAATTCCTGTACAGAAGCGAACGCAAGATCGCGGTGGAATGAACTAGATTGCTCGTAATTTAGAGCTTAGAAAGCAAAACTTGCGTTGCCCTTCGTACTGTGGCCAGTAAATATTTTGGACTGGTCATTATCCGTCTTTACTCCAGATAGTGATGTGACACTAATTCTCATTGTTGGTTTAACTGAGGACTGAGATATTGTACCGGTTTGTAGGTATGAAAGTTTTGGAGTAGATTAGATGTGTATTTTATGCGATTACTTGCGACAAGACTGCTTATGGAAAGTTTATTACAAAGGAAAGTGCAAGAAGATTTATTGGGGACATTCTTTACTTATGAGTTATGACAAGGTCCCCGATGACCAATGAAAGGCTTGCTGGCGTTTTCTTTAGCGATAATGCTCCACCGGTACGCGGCGCACATCCCACCCATAAGCACAAATCGAATTGGAAATACTTTTACTATGCGTACGGCTAAGGAGTGGAATTCCCTGCCGGAGTCTGTATTTCCTGATAGCTACAACCTGGGCGTCTTTAAGTCATGAGTGAATAGGTTACTTCTAGGCTGCGTGCCCCATCGACGACCGCATCGCTTACCATCAGTTGAGATAGTGGTCAAACGCGAACCTTTATAAATAATTTAAAAAAAACAAAGCGATGCAACTTAAAAAAAAATGTAGTTGAAATATTCTTAAAAATACGCGCGCGATATTGCCACCAGCGAAAGTCCCTGAGAGTATTTTGCTATGAAAATCATAGTTTCATTTTCAGGTATTACATACACTAGAATTATACCTAATTGACGTCATACTCAAGTATTTGAGCTGAAATATTTTAGTGAATCATATTCACAGACAAATAAAACACTCCAAATACCCGTGCTGGTGCTCATAACTCGTGTTTTATCGAAGGAATAGCCCCAGGAGCACATTAAGACAGGTGTGGCTTTTCTAACAATATATTACTACGATGTATGTACTACTGATTTATATGCTTGTGTGTTTGATCATCGTTATTTTATGCTTTATCTGAATGACGTTGATAGTTCAATTGGGCGTTTGTAAAAAAATTTAATCTGACGTTAATTTGGGCTTCACTTAAACATTGCTTGTAATATGCGTAAATTATTTAGACCACACCAGTTGCAGTGGTAGTTTATTTCGGATTTATGCGTTTCCTTATCGGGAATATGCGTAACCTGATAAGAGCAATTTCTATTGTAATTTCTGCAAGTATTCGAGCAACAGACGAAAATATGCTGATGAGTAACAAGCTGATAAAAATGATAGGTTATTGCCATCGGTATTGAAAATTATTGTATTAGTAATAGACAAACTAAATCGTCAACAAACAGAAGCCATTATAACATCGATAAAACGCGTTAAAGCTCAGCTCTATTTAACATTTACAAACAAGTACCGAACTGTTTAATACTATTAGCCATTAATCAAAGATTTCTCTAGTACAGATTGTTAAGAATAATCCGAAAACCGTGTCAGTATAATCGTAAGATTTTTCGGTATTACACATAACGTTTGATCGTAAAAATAGTAAGTAAGTAATATGGAGTCGTCGCTCGCGCCGCGCTGCCGCCGTTTGTAAAGCTGGTGCTCCACAGCAGACAATGGCTTAGCTACGTACGCGTTCTTAGCTTCACTACGTATGTGTTAAACAGTAGGTGGGAAACATCTACTGCGACCCACAGGCACGCTACTTGCGAATGCATTGCTGGCAAACAAATGCACATCGCATCGCAGCTCATCGATATCTGCCTAGTCACTTTCAAACTATGTTAGGCCAACTAGTCTGCTTCAAGTTTCACCCGTGTAGTTGAATATAGGTATTTTACAAGAAACGACTGTTGATCTGAGCTCCACAACTCGGTTATTGGCTACATGATGTTCCTTGGTAAGACCATTAGTCACTTCAGTTCAGAATTCCGAGAGTTCTGACTACCCGTAAAGACTGTCCAAGATCTACGCAACACAGCCGTACCAACCGCGCAGCCAACGTGTTTTATAATATCTGTGACATGGAGAATTTCTACTTGCATATCCTAACAGTGGACGATCAACTCAAAGCCCAGTGTTACACAAGCGGTAGGTAATATGAACTTTCATTACGGTCAATGTCGCAGTGTGTCGAAGAGTTATGTTTATTTTAGAGGGGCGGGTCAGAGCCGTGTCCTTTGTTGTAGGAGCTCAAGGTTCAAGGGAACAGGTGTGTGTATTGACGTGTTATTGACAGGTGATGGTGAAAAGGTGAAGGGGTATTGTGTTCATGTGCTCTGCCTTGTGTATTCAGATTTTTCATATTGAAGCCGAGAGTTGTATTTAAGAAACGCAACATTTTTAATGACACGCATTCAATATTGATCCCTAAGATAGCCGATTGTGTGGCGAGTTCGCTATGGTTTAGAATGACAGAAGAAAGAGGAGGTCTATCCTATACCACCAAGCAGGTACTGATGAGCCATGGGATTGTAGCAACATATGATTTCATAATCCATCTTGTAATGTCACTAACGAGCTTTGAGAGTTCGAAAGATGACATATATATGTTACTAAATCAACCCATTTCAGGTCGACAGCAATTTCTTTTCAAACCTCAAGTCTCATACATCTTCTTTCCTCAGACAGATTAAAACGGAAATGAGATCAAAATTAACTTTGAAGTGGTTTTATTCCTACAAATGCTGTGGTACATAAGCATTGAATTTGGCATTGCAGCTTTCCTGAATTTTCACCAGATTATTATTCATTTTTTTCTGCACATTTTTACTAGGTAATGTATGAATTTTGGATAAGATCTTTTGAAGAAGATATTTTTAAAGAAAAGAAAAAAAGCAAATATATTTATTTGTGACCCGCACAGGAAACACGAGATAAACAAAACAAAAACAATAATAAAAATAAACACATGTACAACACAACACAATACATGTATGAGTAAGCAAGATGGTCCCTTCTAGATTGCTCAAGATCTACGTCACAGGACTCGTCATATTGCACCAATTACAAGGAAGTTTCAAAAGCGTCTTCAAACCTATTGGTTCATCATTATTTATAACGTGGTCTTCGACCAGTCAAGTGTGAATTGTCACGAGGATAAATCCAGTCAGAAGTACCAGGGACACATGTTGCGAAGGTGTTTGCTCCTTAGAAAAACACAGTCGTAAGCAAGATGTCTTTTCGTTTCGCTAGTAGCCATCTAAATTGATAAAGGTCTACGTCAGGCGTCAGGCCTCGTCATATTTCACCAATGATAAAGCAGTATCAGTGTATGATGACAAGCGTCTTCAACGCTATTGGTCCATTTTTGCATATAGCGTGGTCTTCAACCAATCAACGCGAATTGTCACGTGGATAGATCCAGCTAGAGTATCACGGACATATATTGCGTAGGTGTTTACACCTTACAAAAAAAACTTCGTTCACGGGTTCAGTCCTCTCATTAATCACCCGTACATTTAATAAAACGGATCGCTAGTGTTGTAATGAAACGGTGACGGATAGTCTGTCACACGCATTTGTTTCATGTAGGCCTCAATGAGATCGTTCACCTTTGGCTTTTGTTGCTATCAGAGATCAGACAAGGCAGGTTCAGTGTTGAGAAAAAGACGGTAATTTTGACTGATCCGTTAATGAAAGACACAGAACAAATGAAAAGTTACATAACGTAAACTGAAGATTTTTGCATGGAATTAGAAACTGACACACAATTTATATATTAAATATATTAAGTGCTTTTAGTGCGCATCTGAGATGAAACTTACAAGCAAAATTAAATTAAATTACTCAAGTAAGTAAGTAATTTATTTTGGAACACGTTGGGATTTTACCAAATATGTAGTAGGTCTGTATCTATATCTACGAGTATATTACCGAAATACAGGGTCAAATTAAAAGCAGATCTAACTTTGTAGACACGACTAGTTTTTCTTTTGTAAACCCAGCTTGAAATGTAAAGCAACAATTTAATTTTAAAATAGAAACGCAACAAAACTTAGTTAAAACTGAATATTAATTAAAACACACAAAGCTACAATCTACCAAGACTTCATAAAACGCAGAGTTTCACGCCTTTATGCGTGAAACTCTTTCAGCACGCTTCTAATTCAAATGAAAGCTGCCGCAGCCTCCAGTGGCCCTCCACCTTTGAGCTTGAAAAGTTTTCTTTTTATGGCGAGCTTTGTGAGGGTATATTTACGTCTAGACGGTAAATACTCAGGGTTTATTACCAAGGTGGAATAACGGTGGAGAAGAGCTTCCAAACTTTTTGTAACTTTTCATCACCATAGAGATTTAAACTTTTGTTGTGGATTTTTGTTACTGTATTTGGTATTCTCTTTCAATCAATCTTTGGGTCATTACTTAGCTATTGGACCTCCATTGTGAGCTGCAGACGTTTCACAGAAATAACTATTACACTGATAAATCGTAATTTTGTTAAATTAGATTTAGTTGCTTTTTTAATCACTACATTCTCTACGTTAATTTTGTTCGATCAACCTCATGTTTTCAAAATGTTAGTAATTTTCTTGAATACCGCAGAGACGACATAAATAAAAAGTTTTTGAGCAGCCTCTTCGCGGCATACAAAGTTATGGGATGTACTTTGTCAGTCAATGTTAACTTTTTGCACTCGCATTTATTTATTTTTCATCAAAATTTGGGGGCCGTCAGAGAACTTCTACGAATCACAAAGGTAATATCCTCCGTAGCTAGTTAAGATATCTGCAGATATAAAGACAGGATACAAAACAGACAAAAATACGCGTGTCCGCAACTCCGCAAGAACGTCTGGCACAATTATAACATAAAAGTCATTAATAAAGCGAGTTTAATTAGTAGAACTATGTGGGGGGCGTCCGTCAGGAATTAGTTCCAAGGTTAGGAGTTTTTTTACTGGCAAGACTTGGCTTGAAGCCAGGTAGTGACGGACGTTGATTCATTCGGGTCTAGCAGTCGTAATTAATATTAGAACAGTAATAGTACTTGGTTTTATGGATGCTTCTTGTTGACGTTTTTGTTGTGAAGAGGAGAGTATTTCGTGAGTAAGTACTTGGTTATTATTTTTAGAATGTCCACGAAGGAGATGGCGGGACGACATAAAGTTGATTACACCAATGAAACTAATCGCGATTAGTTCAACTAAACTTAGTTTTTGCAAATACAGCGTTCTGATTTGTAGTTTCTCAGCGGTCTCAACCAATCAGAACGTTGTATTTGCATAAACTGAGTTTAGTTGAAGTAATCGCGATTAGTTTAATTGGTGAAATCACGCCTTAGATATCTACGTTCTTCTTCCTATTGTCCAAGTCAGTGGTGATTTATCCCTTAGACAATTTCGGCCCAGTAAATGGCCACGTTTTAGCGGATTCAGTGGCGTTGTCGTCTTGTGCTTTTCTTAGGAATTGGTAAGAAGTGGCCCAGAATCGGGCACAATTTGAAAGATTGGAGGGGGGCCTTTTCTCAGCACTACTGATAATAACAATGACGGCGTTTATGAATTGTTAAGTATGACACGAAATATTTTTGACTATAATCTTAGGGTACCGATATCCTTGATACGACTGGTATAAATGTATTAAAAGTTATCTTAATTAAATCAGTGGCATATTTCAGACCGAAATCAACAAACACTAAAGTTATTCTCTTTTATAACGCCTTCATTATGAACCTATTTGTATTTATTAATTAGTAAATGAATGTCGTCAAAATACATAAACATGTAATTTCTAGAAATGTTATAAATGCTATCGGAAGTGCTATAACAACGGGTCATTAACCGTTAAATTTAATAAGACAATTAGCATATGTATTAGGTAATAATCAAAGCCAAAAATAAAGCAAAATACCCACTATCATAGGCAAGGATGGAAATACGACAGAACAACAGACTTATTTGGAAACTCTTCGAATTGTTTTAATAAAATATGTAATTATTTAAAATTATAAAGTTTTGAATATAAATAAAAATCTAATAATTTTTTTCTAAACCCTTTTAACCTCGGAAAGATTAAATCATTTGCTTTTCGTTGGATTTTTGTAGTTCGTAATTCCGCTGAGAACTCCCAACCAGAAACTATAAATCTACTTATTTATTAATGTTTACCAATCAACTTAAAGTAACAGCTCGTTAATCTGTCAAAACATAATATACAACAAATAAATCTGCATAAAAATAACTAATCCTATTACAAAAGTTACGTGTCTAATATAAATACGAATTGCAAATAGTCGTGTCTATGCATTTTAAAATACAATTTATGCACATAACAATGTGCTATGATCTAAAATCGATATTAGAATACGACTCTAAATATATGCGCCAATCATCTGTTACTAAGTTCAGTTTATAATTTATTAACACAAGCGGTTGCATGAGATTTCGTCTGTGTGGACTTCGGATTTTATCCTACATACTTCTACAGTTCTACATCCTATTTCAACTCTTAGCCGACTGTACTACTAAATACCTATCCCTAACTAATTGTTCTGGGTTTCAGCTATGTCTAATCCAAATTTCATCAAAATCGATGCATCGGTTTTGCAGTAAAACTTTACAAACAAACAGATTTGAGACACATTTAATCATAGTATGGATTGCTGCTTACATAATATTAGTTAATTCCGTCTGGACGAGAAATGAGACGGCGCCAAAATATAATTTATGTAAGATTTCTTTTTAAATTTGGCCTGTGTCTGATCGTCCGCCATTTTATGTTTTATGATGATTTGATATGATAGCAGCTTCCTCTGTGTATGACATAATGTGAACAGTTTTACAAGTTCAAAGGGGATCTCTTTATTTATTTAAATTAAGATGTGTAACGATTTGTTTGTGACTGTTAGAGAAGACAAAAAATACGAGATGGGTCAAGATGGAAACACACTTACGTTTCGTGGCGTGGCGTGGCGCGGGATCCACAAATCAAAGGACGCTGTTGCAGCCTACGTCATAACACAACGAGTTTTGTATCCTATCAACAGCGTCAGAAGGCGCCACGCCACGCCACGACACGTAAGTGTGTTTCCGTCTTAGAGGAATCTGAGATGTGACAAAAAGACTTAGAATTTGTTACAAAAGTCTGTTTAGTTCTGTAAACCGAAACATTGTAATCCGAATTACTTTACACAACAAAAACTAGAATTAACACTTTCTTAAAATTGCATTAGCAAAATAAAAAGAAACAGAGATGTATAATTAAAGCAATAACAACCTCTTAATCTTGCATTATTAAAACGATTGCAATTTCAGCAGTTTATGCAATTAATTTACACAAAAATAACGTAACTGCAATTCAAATCAACGTTATAGTTATAAAACGAACGTAATAGCAATAAAATAACGTGTTACAAGAGTATCGTAACGGTTAAGATAACATTATAACGTGGTATGGTAAGGTTAAACCCAGACACCATATGGCGTCGCGAAAGCCCACGGCATTTGATCAATGAACAGGTAAATGGCAGAAGTCTTGATAGACCGATTATTGAAATTTTTTGAGAGATGAAAGACTAGGAAGTCAAAAAGATGCTTGATGCTATACTAGAAAATTATTAAGTAAAACTAGAGATACTGGAAAGACTTTTATTTTGGCATGTGAAATCATCCAATGACTTCGCCCGCTCTGGGTGAAGCGGGAGGGCGTGTCAGATTTTACTGACTAAAACCCATCCCTGTTCCTTCAGTTGCTTGTGCCAGGCCTTCGGTAACTCTCTTTAAAATTTATCCGCGACCCAGACAGGCATCAGCCCTTGCGGGGCTAACATCTATTTGAGGCGCGCGTGGAACTCTACGCGCTGTCGATTCGGGCCTGGTCCTTATCGGACGACTGCCGCTGAAAAAGCGGAAGGAGACCCTTTAAAGCAGAGGTTCAAGAAAAATCCTGAAGAATCTCAAATTCCTAATATAGAACTTCTGCATTTCTCACATGATTAATAGTGTTAAAACCTACACACTTGTAGCTCAAATGAATATTTATGAAGATCACAGCAAGCACAAGTTAGCACCCAAAATGGTAAGAATCTTAATGTCTTCATTACGCTGGCTTTGGCGAGAGGATAGGCAGAACGACTCCATGTAGGTAAACATCATGGAGGTCTATGGCTGTTTATTCAGACGAGTTATTTGAATCTTAAGATAAGGTTAACAAGAATGTCTACAAAAGGTCTTGGAAAGAAAACATGTTTGGATTGTGTGAGAAATGACAGAATTGACAAGGGAGAATGGAAGAAAACGTGTTGCCGACCCTAAATAATAACAGACAAAGGCAAGAAGATGATGTCTGGTAAAATCAATCTGTAATTATGAGCAAAGCCTTGAAACAGAAAGCAAAGAGCAGCCCTAGGGTAAAAGCGTCAATACTACCAAAACTGCGCACAAAACAGGATCAATACTCCCAAAGGCTGACTCAATAAGTCACAGCTTAACGTCGACAAACATTGCATTTTCGCTCCACCAACCATCTGTTTTGGCTCGAACACGAACGGAATACTGGCTCTACAACAAATCCCATTGATAAAGTACAACATTACCTCCTAAGGTTTACAAGTAAGGCAAGAACACTTACTATCGTCACGTGCTAATACTGATTTGTTCTTTCGTCAAGAATCGCGATACCATATGTCGAAGCTCGTCAAGTTAAATAAGGTTCTATAATAAGTTCCCTAAAGTCTAAATTCAGGCGTAAATCCCTTAGTTAGTGGACCAGTGGCCAGTTATAGTCGATCCCGTGGCCGGCAATTGGTAGCAACTTTATTTCAAGCCTGATTGATGGATAGGGCGACAGCCGTAACCAGGTGTGTGGAGCTGAGGAGACGGTTTCTCTAGAAACTGTGTGAGATAATAATTGTTTTTGCAATGTTGCGACATGTCTGATTGTAAAATATCCGCGGACAGTGACATTAACGAGGTCTTTCTACAAAGAATTATGTGTGGTTAGGGCGAGTGGACGTGACATGCATGGTAAACTGAGTTTTGATGGCTGATAAACCGATTGTCGTATGTCACTTTTATTTTGCAACGTTGTAGGTAAAACAAGCCATTTTTGACGCAGTAAACGTGTATCACCATTGATTAATTTAATTAGTTCAAAAATAAGGACCACAAAAACAGGATGTACAGATATTTTATCATCACCAGAAACCTCAAAATATACTGCCGGTAAAGGCAAACTGAAAAACAAGGTAAAGCCCAACAATAATTGCTCAATAGGTGCGGTGCAGTAAGTGGGTAGGTAGGTATAATAGAAAGCTAATCTGCGCTATCAATCGGCGGGAAGCGACGCGTGCGCTGCGCGGGCGCAGGTGACGAGACACAGCGAGTACGGGATTCGACAGGTGATGTGTGACGATTGTGTCGAGTGTAGGACTTGTAGGTGTGTTGTTGTTGTGTGGTGATGTTTTTGTTTTTCTTATCACTAATCCCCATCAACATTATTGGTGCCTGGTGTGTGGTGATGTTGCAGACATTAGAAAAATCAGGAGCAAGTATTTTCTTCAACAGGAACGAAATTGTCTGCTCGATCAGTTTTCAGCCTTAAGGTTTTGGCAATAAGGTTGAAAACTAGTCAATCGGGCACTTTCGCAGATAAGTCACAGAAGAGTACTAAAGCGTAAGCGAATAATTATACAGGTCCTTGACGTTCGTTATTAAAGTGTAAGGGTGATTGATACGACCAAATAAACAAGGTTTTCCCCCTGCTATAAATGCTCAAAACAAGACAGAAATGGAGAAGTCAATTGTTTCACCTATATTTACGAGTATTCTTGGAGGTAATATAATGACTCCAAGAATACCGATTCGGTATGACTAGGCATCATTGATACTTTTCGCTACTCCCAAGCTGCTCTGTTTACACGAGAAAAACACGAAAACAAAAACCAGCGTAAAATATGCCTTTTAATAAAGAAAACGTGGGTTAAAAGCTCAAAAAAAGATTTTCTCATTTGCCGCGAAATTTTTATGACTTAAAGCTGGCTTGTGTTGGAAAGTAGGTCGGATAAGTGCGACAGTTGGGCCTTTTACCCGCTTTTACCCTATACAGAGGGCCTTTCCGATGCTGAGCAACCAAGATATGGCTTTAATCAACAACAGATCCAATCTTTATAGTCAGAAGGGTATGTTTCATGCGCATAAATAAGCTTAAGATGAACTATAGATTTTGGGCTTAGGGATGTGCTCACATCAACGTGGGGATTGATATCGACAAAATATTTATTTACTAATAAAATCGGACTAATAATATTATGAGATGTCATCTCATTACTAACCAGGTGTCTTCTAGGAAAGTGTACTTAATTAATAACTAGTTATTTAAATTTGTTAACAAAATGTCCTCATTAAAATTTTAATATTAATAGCTGTTTCGCTCTTCCAAAAGTATTCTTCGCCAAATAACATACCTAAGGTGCGCATGATTCATAAATAAACATCGCATAAATATAGCAATAGACATTACAAGATTACTATCTTCATAAATATTATCACAAATATTTATCGATACAAGGAAATTGACTGTTTGATTTCGTAGCTATAAATTCACAGTCGGAACAGACCAGCTTTCTGACCAAGTTAATTGACCAGAGCGTTTAACCTTTGAGAACTCGAAAATTCAATTTGGCTTATGTAAGTCGGTTGTTACGATACTAATTCGCGCTTAATATCTGTCGGAACCGTTCGATGTGAAGAAATGATTATTAACTGAATATAGACCGGGGCAATTGGCCGGTTTTAAAGGGAGGAGTCGGTATATGAGTAACTGCTCACGTCTCCTTGACAGAAACAACTTAATTCAGAGCAATTACGATCACACCGTGTTTAAAGCTTACGCATAATTGCTTCTAGACGCCGTGTATTAACTAGTATCGATTAATTACTGATCGTTTTATATCGATACCGCACTGGACAGCACTAATCGATGGACTGGGAATGTAATGGACGGCGATAAAAATTGTAACACGTGTTTTATGTTGGACAAAAGGTTTGAAAGAATGTAGTTGCGCAAGAGCAGCTTGGGACAGTTCAAGACCCTGGAGAGCGATTGACATTAAATATTATAGGCGTATATTCTGTTTGAATTGAAGCATGGTAATAAAAAATACTCGAGTGAACTGTCGGGCGGTGCCTTTTTAGTAACATTGCAAAAAATAAGCCGCGACAAGAACATGTCACACTTATAGTAAAATCTTGTTAACTCTGCTGGTTAAGAAAACTTGTTGATAATAATATTATTATTGCTACATTGTCAGCCTCTTTTGGTGCATAGCTGGCTGGTTACAAAAATAACTTGAATGATGAAACAGAGCACGTAGGTCAAAGTTATAATTCTAGTTCCTAATTCAAAAGAGTTTTTTCTTATGTTTTTTAAAGTCAACCAATTCAAATTATGGGTGGCCAGTAAAATAAAAGCGTTTAGTTTTAGCAATAAAAGTATACGGAATGGGCAAGTTTATATTACAATCACGTACGCTACATTTAAACCTAACAAAGTAGTGAAAAATCAACAGTCCGGTTTTATGATTTTCCATGAAGCGCAGTTTATTTTCCAAATTTACTTTTTTTGTGATAGCTAAGGATATGTTTGTGGCGACCGCGGCAATCCAATGAATGCACAAATATGTGGCGACGCTTGGGGGAATCGTATGTCCAGCAGTAGACATCTGTCGCTGAAATGATGACGATAATGATGCTGGTCAAAACGGTATTTAGAGCCAAACTGCCGATATTGAAACTATCTACATCATTTCTTAAAATTATAGCGTTGCGCTATGCTTGCATGGAGCACCACATATCAAACGCTGTTGTTGAAACTACTTCTTCTTTTAAAAGTTACTGACGTTTTGATAAATTGTTATTGATATTCGCAATGTGTATTTATTTTTGTGTACACTGCAAATTAATATTTTCGATAATCAAAACAAATTAAAATAAAATAAACGAATCTAATTTTGCGTTCGACTATACCTTGTTAATTTCAATCAATTTCTCACATCAAAGTAACCAATCAAACAAACGAGCCCCGCCACACAAAAGCACGACATAATGCACAGATAACATATAAAAAATCATCTTATGCTATAACCATCACACGATACAAGTAGATAAGTACTGTGATAGAAAGGCCGTGTCATGAGTGAACGCGCGGTGACTAGGGCGGAGGCGGGCGCGGTGGCGGACGCGACAAGAGGTCTTATAAAGCGACGTCATAGCTATTGGAATAATGACAAAATTATGGAATTGCCAAGCACTATCGAAATGTCCTATGAACAATTCCTTACATTTTAGTATTTCGATAATCATTATTGCCATCGATGATTCAAAGAAGAAAGTCTATGACCAGTGTGTGTTGCCAGTGATGACCTTGCACTGGGACGTGGTCGCTCACAATGAGTCTCATCAGAAGCCTTACAGTCACCGAAAGGGCAATGGAGAGGGCTATGCTCGGAGTTTGCTTGCGTGATCGAATCCGAAATGTAGAGATCCGCAAGAGAACCAGGGGTACCGACATAGTCCGAAGAATTGCCAAACTTAAGTTGAAGTGGACAGAAACATTGCTCGCAGAACGGATGGTCGATGAGGCAGAAAGGTTCTGGAGTGGCGAACGCGAAACGGAAGATGATGTTTTGGAAGGCCTCTAACCAGGTGGACCGATGAAAGGATCGGTCAATTTAGCGATGCTTTGTGGAGGTCTATGTCCAGCAGTGGACGTCTTTCGACTGAAATGATGATGACGATACAATGATACTTTGTCTAGAGCCAAGAGGGCGTAAATTAGTGATTTTCTATCATCAAAAACGTCGCAACAGCGTGCGAAAAAAAAAAGATATGTATGGGAATGTCAAGGGATTTCTAAATGTCTCGTGACATGTCGGCATTTGTACCATCAATGACAAATTTTTCTTGTCTTAGGTGGCCGTAGTGCATCGTGAGTTGTTGAGGAGGCAGTTGAGGCTAGACTTGTAGCCTCAGGGTAAAACAAAAGACGATTCCGCTGAGATGAACCCGCTATTTCAAGTCGCACTAGAGACCTGCCACAGTAAATAAATAAATAATTTATTTGTCATTTCAGAGAGTGGACAACGCTTGCTGCTCGAGCACTGACGATTGTCAAAAAGTCCTAAATGTATGGGATTAGCAAGCACTATAGAAATGTCAAGTTCAATCCCAAACAAGCCGGTAGAATTATCTGTAAGGCATGGGCGCAAACAACAGTTTCAAACGTTGATACTGCGTGCCCGCACTTAGCACCCGCGCAAGCTCAGCACCATGTCCGGGCCCTAAACCATTGTGCTAAGGTCATTGACACAATGATTCATGACGATCTATCATATCATTTATCTTACTATGTAGTGGGTACTACAGAAACGTGGTCGTAAAAAAACTAATCAATTGTGAGATGTTTTTCGGTAAGTGCCCTTAGCTTTTTGCGAAACTTTTTATATGGCACGATGTTTTTAGGCTGGGCACACTGTCGTGGCGTTTTTCTAATGTGGTTTTTGTTAGAATGAGATCCAAATTACGGTTTTCTCAAGTAAAACTTACACACTTACAGAAACTATGTATCTCGTGTTTCGTTGTTTATAGTTTAATCGTTTTCGTGTCTGAAACTGCCCAAAACAACTAACTATTTTCAACGCAAGAATTACCTAAGCATGAGACTAGAATAATTTCATATCATTGTAGGGTTGTTTATGTAGTGTGAAGGTAACAGTGTTTTCTCATATAAAATACAGCAAAAACAGCAAAATAACTTGGCTAAAATTAGCTAGCTGAACGTAAAGACAATGTGTAGCACAAAACAATAGGAAGACACAGTCACGAACTGCTCCGAGCACTCTACAACACATTAGCTTATCACCACACGAAAAGCACACACGATAATCCGACTTAATCCCTTTAAAATACGACGTAAAGTTGTGTGACTATTTCAGTGCAACTGGTACAGTTCTGTGAGGTTGATTGTACGCGACTGATTAGTTCTAAAGAGTACAATCAAAAGGTGTGAAAAGTCACAGTTAAATCGCTAAATGAAGTGTGAAATATCGAATAAATGCAACATTCCTTAGTTTATTAGTTTTCTGCAGCAGGAAAACGTAAAACAAAGCATTAGTATTTTGTCGTTCTGAGAAATCTGTGTAAGTGATATTATCGATATGTGGTATATGAAAACATCACTAAAGATACGTTTCTGCTGTAAGAAAAGCCTAACTTCTTCAAAGTGTTACTTCGTCATTATGATGAATGGTCTCTGACGGCCTCCGTGAAAGGAGAATAAAAGCCAGAACCACCATGGCAGCAGACGGATTACTTGCTGTTGTATAGACGTACCTACATTTACAAACACACAACTTTTTGCCACGGGGGCTACAGAAACTATAGAACGCAATATACTACGATCCTTACAGACTACAGACACAGTATATAGTGCTCGCCAAACTTATGGCCCGCCCTTAAATTGGCTTTCCGATGCGCAAGGCACGAAACGGTTCTGTTTTTGTATGAGATTTACTACTGCGTCGCCATTGTAGCTAACTTCAAGGCGGCCAAGAAGTTTGGCGAGAACTATTACTTCGTCTAATCTTACTCACGTTTATGAAGCTGGTTATAAAAATTACTCTCTTCAGCACCCTCTTGACAACACTGAATTCAGATTTTGCGATTTTTTTTTCTTATTAGCAACAAAGCTTGTTTCGTATTATTTTATTTAAGTTTAGTTACTAATAACTTAAATTTGCTTATTTACAAAACTTTAATTTTGCAAAATTAAATCATGTTTCGCAAGCTCCAATTATTTTTCGCAGTTTCTCATATAATGGTCCTTCCATTACGACACCTAAAGATGGACGGAATGCTTTTTTTATCTCTAGCATAAAAGCTTTTTCTAAAATAGTGTTTGACCTTTTAAAGACATTAAGGAACAGTCACCATAATGTTAGTTATAAAATCAAAAACATTACCCGTTTGTAAGTAGTTAAATAAACGTGTGAAAGTGTCCTTGCTGTCAACTTAGACTTTCTAACACATAAGGCTTTCACGTAAACGTGTAATAACTTTAAAATTATATTCAAACTTTTATGACATATAAGTCAGATGTTTATACTGCAGTTATATTAACTGTTGGTTAGTTGTCAGGCAATTATGGTAGTTTCTAATTATTTGCTTAGTTATGTGTCTCTTTGAAATTACAGAAATGCTTAACTTTGACTGTATAACATTGATAATAAAATAAAATACTAACCATTTACTGTCTCACAGCAGAGCAAAGTTCTCTTTTTAACCTACTTTCCAAAAAGGAGGAGGTTCTATGTTCGACTATATGTTTCGTTTTTAGGGTTCCGTACCCAGAGGGTAAAAACGGGACCCTATTACTAAGACCCACTGTTAATCTGTCACCAGGCTGTATCTCATGGATCGTGATAGCTAGACAGTTGCAATTTTCGCAGATGATGAATTTCTGTTGCCGCTATAATAACAAATACTAACAATAAAAATAGAATAAAATAAATATTTAAGTGGGGCTCCCAAACCACAAACGTGATTTTATTGTCTTTATTTTGCGACAATGTTACGGAACCCTTCGTGCGCGAGTCCGTCTCGCTCTTGGCCGGTTTTTTTTGGTGTATTTTCACCGATTTCGCCGTCAATTGTAGACCGATTTTGAACATTCTTTTATGTTTGAAAGACATCCCAAACTGGTCCTATTTAAATTTCCTTTGGCGATATACAACAGAACTCTTCAATAAATGACAGCAAAGGGATTGCTGCAATTGTATGTCTGTTTATACCATAACATAACATCACGCCAGTAGGCTCTAAAGAGGTATGCAGATGTGTACAGTTCACCTTGGTACACTCTCATTTCACCGGTTATGTTCAAGGTTCATGATATTGGGGTAATCTATTTTGGCATTATAGATACCTTACTATAGAACTTGCCTATGTACCAGAACTAAACAGTGAAAAATAAAAAAAACATTTTTTACAAAAAAATACAGCCGACTTCCAAATAAAAACACTATAAAGTGAGAAATAACTTCTTTTTGTTGTGTTTTTATTTGAAAGTCGGTTGTATCTTTTTTGTAAAAAATGATTTTATTTTTCACTGTTTAGTTCTGGTATATAGGCAAGTTCTATTTTTTATTAGGCAAGTTCTATTTTTTATTAGGCAAGTTCTAGTTATTATTATTCCATTGGATGCGAGACGCACAGGACCGATCAGTATGACGACGCTTGGGGGAGGCCTATGTCCAGCAGTGGATGTCTTTTGGCTGAAATGATTATGATAATGGATGTGGATGACTATAAATCAGGTATATGACTATAAGAGTAGAAGAAGACCAAAGAAATGGTGGATGTTCTATGTGAAACATTATATGTTGCTCTGAGATAGGAGCCTTTTTGGTCTCGAGCTTTTACTTTTTATTATTGTTTAATTTTTGTTTTTGCTTATTTCTCTTGTCTCCTGTACGGGTCACAAATAAATATTTATTCGTTCTTTCTTTATGGTTAGAAAAGGGGCGACCACCTACTGAGATTACTTCTAAGTATGGTAGAAGAAAACATGTTGCACCGATGCCAAATAAGTTGGGATATAGGGAAGATAATAATGAATATTAAGATGAAGTTTTAAGACTATCGAAAAACGAAAGGTTACTACACAAATCTATTTCTAAAAAAGGCCAACAAGACATTTATGCCGTGAAAGCGCCAGTTATTCAACAGATGTCGGAAGTAGATAGCAAAATTTTAATATCGACAGCACTGTCGATCAGGCCAAATTAATTGACATAGACTAATTAAATTAGGAACGTGATTTAGCTGTCACAGGCCACACCCATACATCTTAAGTTGTCACTGATTACAAATTGATATAATTAGCTATAACTACTACATAAAATCAATAAAGTCAACCCCGTTACAATAGAAACGCGTGCGCAACGGATTTAGTGCGCCACGTCCGCTTTTGTATTGACTGTACTTGTCTGACATTGATCGCATGATTGGCAGCTAAGGTCCTGAATGTATTACATATTCAACTATGCATGCTAGTATTAATAGGATATAGAATAATATAAAAGGATTTGCATTAATATATGCGTATTTTTCACAGGTATATAATGGCATATGGAAGATATGCAACTTAGTCATGTAGTACACGATAACTTTGACAGTATTATATAAATCAATGATCCATCTATTTCTCAGTTCTTCTAATAGGCTTATACAGCTGCATATGCGTCACAATCAAACATTTACATTCGCGATAGCATTTTTGAATGACCAGTTATCAGAAAGTTTGATCATTGTTTCATACTTCGAATCAACACTGACAACGATGAATGAACAACATTTTCCATTGTAAGCAGGTTACATATTTCATGAATCAAAAGTGAAACTTCCAAACCGCATTCATATAACATGGTCAACAAAGGAACAATCAAATGTTACAAAACACCTGACTGTGATTGTATTCCTTACAAAATACATGTAACATTTCATCATGGTTCGAACTCCCCATAATTTACACCGAATTTGCCGCATAATTGCTTGCTTTGATATCAAATTGAAATGTACTTTATTTTTCTCACAGTAAAGTATATTGTTGACTGAAAAGGGTATTTTAGTATCTACCTAATTTGTAGTATCTCGACAATGGAAGAATGTTACCTTACACATCTTTGTAATCACGGGAAAAGTGACACGAAGGACACCGTGAAATACTTTTATGATTTGATGAAAAGTTAATCTTGAATGACGTGACAGGATAAAAAACATATAAAAATCACTCGCTTGGGACAGTTTTCTATGAAATTAATGAAGAAGGAAGTACTGAATGAGAAACTGAGAGCTTTATATCAACAACATTATTTTCCATCTAGTTCTTAGTCGATTAGTCTTAAAACAGAACTGTATCAATAGAAACACGTTAACTATCGACATTAATTTCACTCTCTTAAATGGTAAAAAGCAAATATGTGCAGAAGGCAATTACCTTGTAAAATAGTTAGCGTTTTGATTGGATTCGCGGAATACACAATATAAAGTGTGTGCGATCGAGGGCGGCCTGACAAGGATAGCTAGTTTGACGGGTTAGACATATCCATTAAATAGAAAGTAGTACGTGGGGACCAGAGGGCCATCGGTCCCTTGACAGGGCTTTAAATTATACAATGATTAGTTTCGCTATGCGACGCACACACCGCCACAAACTAGAAAGGCGTTCGAAATTGGAATTTGGTAAATCATTTCAAGTCTACGCCCTCACCTCAACGTGTTTTCCAAGTTTAAACAGATGTGAAATCGAGAAGAGGATATGCTTATATCCGTAGTAACTAATTATAATTTAAAACATTCAACAATAGAAATTGTTTCTTTCAACACACTTGCAAGGTGTTACAAAGTGCATCAAGAGAAAAGCAAGGTCGAATTAAAATAAAATGAAATAAGAGAATATATATGAAGTGGTGAAATGACAGTCGTTAATGACCGTGGCGTTATCATTAAAGCAGTGTTATTTTTATATTACTTTACTGTCGCTTATAAAATTAAGAACATACGTTCAAAGAATTTCACAAAAGTAAAAACAAAAATATCATGGGAAAGTTCATTGGCCCCGCCACGTGGTGTGTGCGTAAACAAACGGTTAACATATATATAAATTAATAAACATTTCAAGCAGGAAACCCTTGAGAGGATAAATATAGGGTGTTGCGCAGACGCGAGACGCGGCGGCGGCGGGCGGGCGTGCGCAGGCGCAGCCGGGCACGCATGCGCGAATGTTTATATCACTGGACACGAAATTCACTTAAATAATGTTCCAGGAATTGTAATGTTTAATGTTTCACACAATAACTTGAGATTTTTCCGATTCATTAAATTGTTCGTTCGTTGCCAAGGTTAGTGTAAACACATAAACATTCGAGAAATTATTGTATTTTTTTCGTCACGGATTGGGTGAGATATGAAAATAAAACATCTGAGAATTGCGCCGTTTGACGATAAATTGTGGGGCGTCTTGAAATAGCTAATGTTAAATGGATGAAAAATTCATGAACATTGCTATGCTAATAAATCGGAAAGGAGAGAAATAGTAGGTAGTAAGTTAAAATATGATTTGGGCGTTTGATGTCTCGGGGGAGACCACCTTACAAGAATATGAATGGCACAAGAGACAGCTTGTTTTAATTACTAGTCGGTGGGCACACAGTAATTGATGCTCGCAAACAAGATCAATTTACAGTGAAATCCGATCTGCCCAACCTAGAAATGAATCCCTTCCTCCATTTTGATATTGAAAAATGTTACGTTAAAAGTACTTACTGCTAAAGCAGAAATATTTGCACCAATGTCAGCGATAATTTGACTGATGGTATATGAGTTTTCCAACATACCTGAAAATATAAAGAAATACTAAATTAAACACAAATGAAATCAGAGAGCTTAGATTAAATGAAAATGATAGCTACATGATTCTAGAAACTTCAGCTACAATCGATGATTTTATTGAACATCTATTAGATGTTATAACACCTTTCGATTCACTGTCCACACCTACAGAAATCGCTACTGCCCAACAAGGAAATGTAGATTGAAACAAATCTCATTTAATATCATAAGCAGAAAATAGCATGACGTTTGAAATCGCGTTCATGTGACACACGTAAAGCAGGAAGACATATAAAAGAGACGTGGTTTAATGAGATTATGCCACGGAATGTAGGCGGTGACAAGTTTCGTGATGATGCATATCTTGGATGTGGTAATGGAAGGGATGTGGCGGCAGATTTTGTGTAACCTGTGATTTTTGATGAAGACTACGCGCCTTTCGATTCAGTTCATAGGGTAAAATGTGATGGTATGTAGACACGGCAGACATTAATAAAAATATATCAAAAAATATACTAAAAGGCTCATGTGTAAGTAATACTGTCCAGTCTACCGTTTTTGTTATCCATACTGTCGATAGAACGAATATCTCACGCATAATTAAAATAAGGACAAAAAAGGACGATAATGGGTGATACTGCCCTTAATCAGCGCTTATTATATTTCCTTTCTCAAGTGTCAATTTGCATTCCTTCATAATCCCACTACAATTACTGCTGACATAAATAACAGGCTTCCTGACGGCCCAGATTAAATCCCTTACTCATACTTAATTCTTTATACTTTTACTCGCTATTCGCACACATACATAAGACTCATTTACAATAATCAAAATGTTGATGTAAGGAGGGACTCACTTGCCGTGTTTTTTATTTTTGGACAAACATGCGGTTTTTTTATGGTAAGTGTTCAACGACTCCTTGAGGACTAGGGATATCTGCAATGCCATTGCAAGTGCCAGCAAAAAAGCTGAAATGACATATATTTCCATAACCTTGTGTGTCCCCGAACAATTTATCAGAATCTGCGAACAAGGATTGTGTTTGTGTGGGTGCTCTAAAAGAGGATGGTGGAAGTCGATATTTCTATAGCATGCTTAGTTATCGGTCTACGTGGGAACGGGTCAGTGTCAGTGCCGGCGGCGCCTGCGCAGCGGAAGTCGGCAGGACGTGCTGCACATTACTTTGGATTGCTATATATTTTGTATCCTTGGCAATTTGTTTGTAAATGTTAGGAATGTTTTTTAATGTGACTAGGATGGAATAGGCATTTTAATACGATGCCTTTTAGTTGTCCAGGACATTTTTATTGCTAATAGAAATTGCAAGCTTTTTCTACCTTCTTAGCTATTTCATCTTTGCCCCTATCCATCTTCCTTCAGTCTGCATCTTTTCCTGATGATTATAGATAAATACTGTTGTTTAAATAACACAGAATAGTTTAAATCTAAGTTCGAGGCACTTCCATTATTTATCTACGATATGATTGATGAAAACAAGATGATCCAAATGGTATCTGTGGCTATTCAGAACAAATACCAGATTCTAGTAGATAAACATATTCATTGCCTGTTCCTATTTATGCATTTTCACTGTTACAATATTTATGGCAATCAAAGGAGTTTATTATCAATCGTCTGCGTAGTTATAACGCGTTCCTCCGCAAAACTACTGTTTTAGTCTTCAACCACCACGTAACATTCTGCAGTTTTGCTGAATTCTACGTCGAGAGATTAAGGGTCATATTCATTTATTGCCAACGTTGTCGAACTTAGGCGTTGCTTGATTGATATCTTCGTCTATAGTGATTCCTAATTCTGATACATTTAAGGGCGCTTTTACTTTGGTCTATGTAAATGTTATATTTGCAGCTTGGGGCACGGACGTGAATATCTTTTGATCTGCAACTGTAGTGAATTCATTAGTCGGTACACACAATGTGTGTAAATAGAACGGAAGCCCTGTACATAAGTGTTACCTTTGCGATGTTAATATTGAGCCACTTATATTCTTTAGTCGTGCTTCAACTGACACATTTCCGTTTAAATTGAATAATGTTTAGATTAAAGGTTTAAGTTATCACAGTAACTTTACCACAGTGTAATCGATTTTACATGATTGAGTTAACTGTAGTCCCAATGAAATCTTTATTGTTGGCTGTAAACACTGGTTAAGTGTGGGTACTTGATTAGAAATTAATCAATTCGTTACTTGTATGGACTTGAAGACTACTTAGGTTACACTGTTTTTATAAGGTCAAGGGGCTACCGTTAGGGAATTATACAGAAGAACGTTACTTCAATCCAACGAATCGAATAGGTCATAATTATTTTACACTTCTACACTTAAGATTTCCTATTTACCGTATAAGCAACTAATTACCTACGTGAATGAACCGGCACCTAAATCTACTACCCTTTATGACGAACTCCATGAATGACCACACAAACAACAAAGACGACCCTCAGTAATTATCTGAAGCGCTCTGTTCCCAATACGCCAAAAGTGCATTGCAGCGAAAAATGCATCTTCCCTTTTTAGAACAGATTCACGTACGTCGAAGCCTCGAGGGCTCTTCGGTAAGGTTTTGTGCTGCAGTTTTATCTGGGAGAACACTTGAAAGCAGTCTCGAGTCTCGCGTCAGCACAGTGGGGTGTTGCAGGGAGATTGTCAAGTGGAACGATGGGGTGAACGACCGCTGTTGTCGTAGGTCGGGAAAATTGTTACTAACTGACGAAGATGGTGGAAAATTGTTGACGATTCATTTTTTTTTGATGACATATCTGCATTACTGTTTCAAGGATCGTCTAAGGTTTTCATATGAACGTTTTTGAAGGTCTCTTTGTAAGGCTTAGCACGCACTGCGCTTTTTATACGCGAGCATTTTTACCGCCCATTCTGCGACCTATTGTTATTGTATGAAGCTGTAATTGCGGTAAAAAAATCGCGCGGAAATAATACCGCAAGAAATTCTTAATTCTTTATTGTACACCAAAAACAACAATACATACAGTGTGATAATAAAGTACATGTACAAAGGCGAGCTTAACTCAATGTTGAGTTCTCTTACAGCAAACCCTAAGGTGACAGAGAAAGATGACAGTATAGAGGGCAGGATCCAGAGTAAAATTTTAAAATAACTTATGACGAATAAAATAAAATATACTTACAATACATATAATACATATTTTTATATACATACAAATATTATGTCGTTGCGCAAGGACATGATCCTTAATCTTTCTCTTGAAGACCTCCAAAGAAAAAGAAATCTGTGTTTAGCCATAAAATCTACCGCATCGTGGCACGGATTAAATTCGCGCGAATATTTTGCGCTCTATGAACAGGTAGAAAGAGACAAAAATCGCGCGGAATTTTATCCGCAGTGCGTGTTAGTTAGATTCAGTTCGCGGACAAAAATTCGCGCGAATAAAATCCGCGCGGCTAAAAATCGCAATGAGTGTTAAGCCTAATATCGTTTTATGTTTTAACATTGAAGATTATGAAGGTCTATTTCTACGATCTTCTTTTGTTTGATATCGTCATAATATGTTAAGATAGTATCCAGGTTCGTATTCAGAACAATAGATAAAGGTTGTTGGCATCTATTTCGAGTCAGTATATAACAAGATGGATTTGTTTAACAGGATGCAGCTAATGTCAAAACAAATAAAACGTGAATTATGAAAATTAACCTAGTCATATCACGGGATCTTGACGTCATAACTTTAAATTCGTGACTAAATATCTCATTATGTCTATTGAATTACAAATATATCTGCCTAAAGATGAAGGGTAGTTGCCATATAGCATCAATTTACAGACAAACGGCTT
Organism: Orthosia gracilis; assembly: GCA_947562075.1. NCBI lineage: Eukaryota > Metazoa > Arthropoda > Insecta > Lepidoptera > Noctuidae > Orthosia > Orthosia gracilis. The sequence goes on from OX387274.1 coordinate 20,204,231, forward strand.
TTGGTTATCCTTTCAAATGAGATTAAAGGCTGAGGTTCTATTGACGTCATAGTAAGGGTACAGGTAGGGGGAGGTCGATGACTAGCGCTTGCGAAGGGGGGACTGTTACTTTAAGATCGTATTATATTAAATGAAAATACGTTAATTTACTGAAACTATAAAGGTTTCAGTAAATTAACGTATTTTCATTTACAACAGACGGGTAATTTTCGTGGCCTCAGCAATATTTCAGTTTTATGTTAACATTTTCTTATCCAAGAAAGAATTGGGGATTGAATGTATAAGTATTATTAAAGGCCTCACACTTCAGAAAGTGATAAGGGGGCAATATAAGGCGCGTAAGAAGATAAAATGTGAGTTATTGTTATTTTACACTTAATAAAATTTATCGAACCGTTCGAGTGATGAAAGAACCTTATGTGTCTGTTATCGATATCAAATTGTTTGTCGTATCAGAGAATTTTCAGATAAATTATATCGAGAAAGTAGTCATTTCTAAAAACACAACAATACACGATTTTTACATGATGATGATCAGGCACAAAAATAAAGGGCCAGCATACACCGCCCATATTTCAAAAACGAATGCTAGGTCTCACTAAAATAATAACGAACGGCTTAATATAAGGCTCGTTATTCACGGCCGCACAGCAGGTGAACTTGCGCACAAAAAAGTAATAACAGCCAGTATTACACAGTGGGACGCCTGTTAGTACCCAGTAGATGTGTCGTTGTGAGGGGAGGGCAGTGGAGTGGAAAGCATCGCGAATTGCTTTTTGGATTGAAAGAATTCATTAGAAATAGGATTCTTTTTTGAGAGAATAAAATTGTGATGATAGAAGAAGTGGAACATTGTGATGAGAATGAAAATGAAGCAGTAGAAAAAGACTAACTGACACTGGAATGGCACCTAGCTATTAAAACCCAGTAAAAAGAATATAAACAAATATATTTTGGAAGAGTCAAATTTAACAAGAACCCCGAAAAAAGGTTCCAAATAATACTAGTAGCATATTTTTGATTGTACAATTTGAACAAAAGTGCATGCTTAGCAGGGCAAGTGCCATCCAGCCCTTTGTAGTGAACAGCACTACATTTGCAACAATGATATACTTGAACAGCTATATGGGGCGCTCGATAGGGCTCATGAATTAAAAGGACACTTCTGTTAATAGCAAAGACAAAAACCAAAATGGCGATGGACACTTTAATTTTGGAACGATTATATAGTAGCAATTATAGAATTGAAAGCTTTTATACATTAAGCTGTAATTTTTACCAAAGAAGTAGAAATACATCCAATAGCTATTCCAAGATCTGTAGCCACATAAACACGTTTCCTTGAAACAGCTTCAGTAGCAGTTTCTCAATAAATTACTATAACGGGAACCAGCGTTTCGTAAGTAAAACGCTGTTTTTAGAAGAATTTTTGTAATTCTATAAATAATGACGGAACCCATGGTGCACGCACAAACAGACCCGCAGACAGACATGTACCAGAAGAGAGTACAGGTCAATGTGTTTTACACAACAATTCAGGGATAGCACGTAAAGAAGAAGACATACGTTTCTGTAGGATAAGAATAGAGAGATAAAACAAACAAAAAACTGAATATCTCAGTAAAACATTCAATCATTCAATATCCAAGTACATCGATAGTTTAATTGAATGAACAAATTCAATGATTTACGTTTATTCGTAGAAGTGAATGAAAGCCAAATAAAAACTTTAACCACAAGACATAAAAAAGCTACAAAGAATTCAGTACAAAGGGCAGCCCTGAGTAGAATAAACATCACGGAAATAAACAAATTGCTGGCACCTGCCATAAAATTTACCTAAAACGGTCACGCACCGCCACATGAACCGTTTGTTTGATGTCGAAACACTTGACACAGAAGTAACGTAAGTATCGAAAAGTTATAAAGATGAAGTGGAAAATTACATAAAGAAAACGCAAAAAAAAGTAACCACTGACTTTACAATACGGAAAGATCATAATCATGTTTTTAAAAGAAAAAGTAGGAAGAATAAAAACAAACCGTCTCAAATCGAAATTGAAACAAAGAAATTTTCTGTTAACAATCGTAGTTGCTTACACATACAACGTTGGGTTACATTCGCACTATTTTTAGTGACACATTAATTCGCTTTTGTGACTCACAGATGTAGTAAAGGGTCCAAATGAGATTTCAATTCCAAAAGCACTAAGTGAAAACGAACTTTATTCGTTGGTCACAAGGTTGGAAATGTAATGTTTGTTAAGGGAATCATTTCATAAGGTAATAAATAATAATGGATCGTCTTTGGCCTTGGTGAAATTAGTCACCAACGCGTCTCGGCGCAATAAATTGTGAATTAATGCCTTGATGTGACAGCAGACGCATATTACATATGAAATGCAGTATCTTAATACAGCAGAAAAAGGATACGACCTCAGAACGAGATATGTGGCTAACAAGTTGGCTAGGTTTTGAGGTCAAAATGTTGGTCATAGATTGTAGACATGAATAAAATATGAAGTGAAGAAGAGGAGACATGCTAAACTGATGGAAAAACAAGGTCCTCTTGATACATCTCATTTTTAATCTGCTTATTTAACTCTATCTGCGTTTTTCCATCTGATAAACCATTAACATATTCGGCTGAACTTCCATGTTCAAAATAATCACTAACAATGACCTTACCAATTAAGATAGTGACTGTGTATACCATGTGAACCGGGACGCCTGTGCCTTTATCAATGGGAGCATTTGGCATTGAACTGTCCGTCAATTAATTATGATACAAGCATGTAAGGTTGCGCCAGATCCCGTGTTGATGTCGAATTATAATTTATATGAAGCAACGGTAGATTTTCATTATAATAAAATGAACCCAATAAAGAAGGAGAAGAAGCTTCCAAGGCTTAACAATAAGAAGAACGAAAGGCGGATAAAGTGGATGACATTCCATTAATAACCATAAAAAAAGCAAACATGATCCTCGTTACTGTAATAATAAAATCCAATGAATCACAAATTGAATCCTGAACCTTCGAATCATATGATTAATACTAGGTCATTAGAGCTATTGTAGCCAATGAAAGAACGATTGGGAAACACTTATATGACTTATAACCAGTCCTTAAAGATGGGTTTGCTGCCATGTGTTTTCACGTCTATTATTACGTTACGTTTAAAGTTTCCAGAGAATGCCAATTTTATACCCTGGACGTTGTCTCGTAAATATAGGTGGAGGCAATAAACCGCGTTTATTTCTTTTGCTCCTACTTCAGATTAATTTATTGCAGTATCAAGAGAGGATATCCCAGGGAATATAACTTTGTTTGTGAAGTAGAAGATCATGTGATTGGAATTTTGCATCTTATGTTTGATCTTTGCTTGAAACATATGTACCTATTGCGATGTGAGACTTTTATCTGTATATTAGATTCCATCGAAACATTTAAAACTTATTCACAAAAATCGAAGCCAATTTCCTCAAAATTGCCACAGAATTGAGTAAAAATGCAATTAAGATTATCTCAGCCGAACGATTTACACTAACCCAATATTTATACCCCAAAACGCTTACTTCCGACTTTTTTGTCCAAATAACATACTTTTAGGATACCAGTGTCAAATTGAAATCCTTTGGCACAATGTTCGAGGCTGGCAGTAAGTAAGTGGCAATTGTAATCCTCAATCCGAACGTATGCCAGACATAGTCATATCAATCAGTTACAATGAAGAATGCCAAACAAAATCTGTTAGTTCACCAATTGGATTTGCTATATGACACTATATGCTTCCATGCACAAAATACTGATTTTGTCTGATTCTTTAGTTACCATAGCGAAACATTCTTTTTTAATTTCTAAGGAACATAAGTCATTCGTAGTAATTGTCTTTCCCATACAATTCATTACCGTTTTTATTTCTCTTCTATCGAAGATTCTGATCGTGTCTTAGAGGCGTGATTCTTAATAGCTTCGATGAAAAATATAGATAAGCTACTGTTATAATTATTACTCGCGTTATCTTAAATTAATCAGAGTTCGACATTAAGCTAAATGACTGCTATTAGCTTCAATTAAGCCATCAGAGCACAATTAAGTGAATCGTTCGCAATTACAGACACACCTTTACAATCATTGTTTCACTTGTCACGTCAAGACTTGCCGTTTTAAATATAGGAATACTATACACGATTTTATCATCACTTTTTACTGCAAATGCATCTGCTAAAACAGCTTTCGAGTCGTCAAGTCTAGTAAAAATGTTTTTTTACTATTTTTTTTTGAAAAACTTATTAATTTTAAGAAAACTTTAATAACTAGGTTTCATAAGAGTTATTATATATTATTTACGCTATGTGAGCTTAGTACATTCGAATAGGATCTTTCATTCCACTGCAGTGCAATTTCACAGAGCGCTGCACTTGAATAATTAATATTATAATTATAGTGAAAGCAGTGTCTAATACAAAGCGGTCTAACTGTTGGTCTGTTATTTGAACCATAACGTGGCTTATGACAAATGTGTCGCTGACAGGAAGCAGGTCTACTATAGAACAAATATACAACGTAGTACATAAATATACTTCTATACCGCAATTCACACTGCTGTTTACAAATGACACAAAAGTTACGCAAACTTTAGGATAGAAATAAAAAAAAGTGATATTAAAAAACTATGCCGTCGATAAAGTATAGTTTTCGCTAAACTTCTTCTGCTGCGCAATTGTAAATCTCATACGAAAACAGCACCCATCAGTGCCTTGCGCACCGAAAAGCTAACTCCAGGGCGGCCAAGAAGTTTGGCGAGAACTATACCTCTGCTAAATATTGAAAAACATCTAAACTAAGGCAAAGCAGGTAGCACAGAATAGCAAAACAACAGTTTTTGGGATACCTAACACCTTAAAAGTCAAACCAATCAAGAAAACATTGTTTATTTCAAAACAAATGGTCAAGATTATTGCATATATCTAGTAGTAAAAACAATCGTAAAATCCAGAAATGGATATGAATATCACAGTAAATGAGTAAACAGAACTTGTTCCATCGTTGTAAGGAAGCAAGGAATTCTTTAGACATCAAAGGTTCATCGAATAGTTTCGATCATCTCGTTAAATATGACATAGGACGAAGGCAATCAAATATTGTACCCGGTGTACATTCCATTGGAGATAAGGATGGCAATGACAAAGTCGCGTTTCTTGTAAATGCAAAACCCTGTTTGCAGAAACTCTTGGATGATTATAATGCTCAAAGTTTCTTGAAACAAGAAAGCAGATCAAATTCACAAAGGAACAAAGGCTTTAACTAGGCTCTAAACTTCCTCCTTAAAAGTCACAAAACAAAAACACAATAATAAAATTCTTTCTCCTTTGATCTGACGCAATCGGAAACGGGCTGAACTTTTTTATAGACAAAGTATAGACGGACGAAAGGCAGACGGTTTGTAACTTGCATTTGAAGACAAGAAAAGAGCAGCCCTACCATAAACATATAAAAGGAATGTCCCAGATTATATCAACGTACGTTTTGCATGTTACCTACTCATCGAATAAATTCTTGCATCCATCGCATAATCAGAAGTAATATAAATTCACATGGAATTTACATGGAAAATAGACATAAAGATTGTAGTTTACTCTGCGAATTAAGGTACACGTTTGTTGATATGTTTGTAATATTATTCCATATGTTATAGGCTTATGATGAACTGTGTAACAGTAGTATCTATAATTTACTGTGTATTTAATGATATGGAAATGAGAAAGGGATTTCATCGGTTGCTTATCTTTGAAATGATCTTCTTGGAGCTGTATTGATTGTAGACTTGTTAGCTCTTCTAATTTATGTTTATTAAGACTATCTAAATTCATTGTTTTATGAGTTAAGATTGTGGTAGCGTTAAGTGGCAACATATCTCCCGTAGTTAAATTGGAAGTAACACAAGGCAATATTTGTTCTGCAAACTTAAGGCAATGCCGAAATAAATTGTATAAAACAACGACCTTTAATAAGACAACAATTTGTTGGCCCATGTATATAAAGTTTCGGTGCAATAAAACAAAATTACATACGGATGGAAGAATAATGCAATATAAAAAGGCTTGCATTTTTTTCCAAGCATTGTCGTCGTCCGCTCCGAGACAAAATTGTACTGAATACAAATTCCTCGTCTATTTTTAGACAGCATTCAGCCAGTCCTTTCATACCAATTATAGTATGCGATGCGTATGTAAAAATAGGCCTCCGCTGACCATTCTCAGAGACTTAAAAAAAGTAAGGTTCTACTATTCAAATGTCTCAGTTGTCTTGCAAACAATCGTTTAATTGAAGCTGCAAGTCTTGTTTCTCATACTAACACATATCCATTGGAAGTTATTTTTAGTCTTGACAATGAAAATGAGATCTTAGTGTGTAATTAATATGATTGGAGTTGAACTAGCTGCATTAATTAAAACTAATGTGCAGTTGTAAGCGAATCTAGAATGAGATACAGAATTAGATATGGGGACGGGATCTTCGATAATCGTCCTTGCCGCTTTCGAGTTACGGAGGATAGAGAATGAAGTTTGTTATGTGGTGTACCTATAACAAGAAGAGGCCTCGCCCTGCCACTTGACGATTCATATGCGCGACGTCGCGTCGCCGTCGCTTTGTATTTACAATGGCAATAACATGGAGCCATAATATATATGGCACCACTTTAGTAATTGTTACTAGTAATACGATTGGCCTAGTTTTCAGATTTCATTAACGTTAAATCCATAGATTTATGTTCCTTCATTGAATCTTTACGTGTTTATATATTATTTCGACTTGACTACATCGCCCGATATGACCTATTTTAAACTAAACTTCAGAGTATTTACGACTAAACCACTATTGAAAAGTGTGAATCCATAACATTGATTATGGAAAGCAAATCAACGCAATAAAACGCTAATCAGAGAACTACAACAGACTTTATTTGGTGGCAACTGATTAACTAGAACGGTTATGACTGTCAATTAGTGATCGGCATTTTGAATAATATAATATTGAATTGGGAACAGGTTACACAGTTGTGAAGACATTATGATATAATGAGCTAAAAGAGGTAGTCTTGGAAAAGGGTAATCCCTGGATACGTGGTACTTCAAGTGATATCATTGAGCTTTTAAACGGAGACTGCGATAAACTGACTTTTTCCTAAGCAGATGTTTACGCACTCTAAAATATTCACCACTATCTCAAATGTTTCTTAGAACACATTAAGAAGCGTTCATAGTTAATAACGTCTAAGCAAGCCTATTGTGCACAGTAAAACAAAGCTTTTCTGCTCAGTTAATTATTCTCAATTCTGCCCCAGCTGAATCGCAACTTCAGTCAAAGTAGACTTCGCTGTTATATCTATTTCTCGTTTCCACTTCACCAACCTGCTAGACAGCCCTGAAAAAGTTTATAACACGTGCAGCTGCAATCATCATATATTTTTGTATCATAAATAATATTACGTCATTTATTAGACCCAATGGGTGATTCCGAACTGATCTCATAGTTTTACAACTCCTAACCTGACCATCATTGAATACCATCTTGGATTCTATAGCGTCTACGGATAATTTGTTCTCGTTAATTTGAAATTCAACAGTATAAGCAAGGTTAGGAATCATTTGTTGAGTGACCGCAGTTGTATGTTTGCGGAAATGCATTGTAAAAAATAATGATTGAACATGCGTCCGGTTCGATTATCAAGTTCCTTTAGAAGCACGTGTTCGGAGAATATTAATTGGATTTTAATTGATTAGGTTTTTGTATTAGGTAAAGTAGCAGTAGTAATAGTAAATTGAATGTTTTAAACTGGGACAGAGATAAAGTTATCCGTTTTCATGGCAGGATAAATAAGTTTATCGTACCTTATTCATTGCTGTTTCAAATAAGGAATGTCTAAATAAGATATACTACAGATTAGAAGTAGTAAGGTTCGTAGCAGGTGGCGTTCTGTAGTTTCTGCCTAACCCTATGGAAAAATGGCGTGAGTTTGTGTTTGTTATGTAGAGTTTTTTCCTTCTCTGTATAAGAAGAAGCCTTTGCTTTGCAATGGAACAGAAGCAGGCAAGTATTAATAGCAGATAAGGCAAAAGTTTTCGTATCAGCTTGAAATACTGCGTGCTGCGTACTGAGCTGGACTCCCATTTGGTGCAACCTTGAGACGCACACCGCACTGTGTTTTAATCATTATACCTATTAATTTAATAAGGTATGTTACTTGTCACTTTTATTTGTATTATGTATTTTGTCACCTTGTTTCCAAATACCTACATTAAATGTGGTGTTCTGCAGTGCAGATTCACATCCTTTAGTCTATTTACGTTTTATAATTCTATACAAACCACACCTTTTTATTTTTTGTTACTGTATCAACTCATGTGATTCACTTTTATGTATTCTTTGATTAAATTAAAATAATTAAATTGTAATTTTGTGTGTTGTGCTGTGTCTTTTGTGTGCAATGAATAAATAGTTTATATGTCTATCTATCTAAATACAAAATATTCTAAAAAAAAAGTATAAAGTATTTGTATCTCTATTATTCTTATCATTCATGTTCGTTTATTAGTCCAACAATAATAGGATGTGGGTAGAATTCCACACGCGTCCTGTTGACCTTGCTTTGATATAAAATTGCGTTACATTATCCACAATCATGACGTGGTAAGCACTCTCTTTATTTGGCTTTTGGTTGGGAAATCATCTAATAACTTCTCCCTGTCTGGGTGAAGCGGGAGGGGTCGTTTCAGACTTTACTGAGTAAAACCCACCCGTGTTAGTTGCTTGAGCCAGGGCCGCGGTAACTCTTTTTCAAATTTATCCGCGGGTCGAACTAACATTCATTTCGAATAAGTTCATCAATTATAAGTTATTGGAGGCAAAATTACGTTGAAGAAAGTGTTTAGAGCATGAATTTATTTGGTTTTCTGGTTCTTTTTTTTTAATTGAAAAGTTAGCTTTCTCTCTGGAAGAGCAGATGAGTAATCAAAAGAAAGCATTTCCTTCTCTGTACAAACCTTTATGGGTACTTGTAGGTATATCAAGGTATGGTATATCCATGTATCTTTGATGTAATAATGTCATCAATATTCTCTTCACATAAGTACACAACACATACCTACACTACGAAGTACCACTTACTCTATGAATGAGGGCATTGTAAGAAGCGTGTTCAACAATGTCGTTTTGGAACTTCATTTTAAGGTAGTGTAGAAAAATGTAATTATTCATTAAAAAAACTTTTTTTAAACCAAGCTTATTTCGTATTCTTCTCAGCAAACCCTTTGATTTGATACCCATATAATGGTACTTAGTGCAAAAAAAATAACTAGTCCGCCATATTGTATTTAGAATGACGTCATTTACCTAATCATGCATTGTCATCCAAACTAAACGTGTATGCAAAATTTAATCTTAATCGGTGGAGTATAAATGCTTTAAAATTCAGTTGCAAGAACCCGAACACACTTAAATACATACATACACTGCAAGTTAAATTAAAGCTTTTAAAAACAATGTAAATCATAATGTTTAAACTTGTCTCCGAATTCAACAAAAACGTGCACAAAACAGAAAGATTAGCGCTATCTCATACCGCTTACGTCAAAACACTATAAACTTGAAATGATTGAGAGATTTCATTGATTCAAAACACATCCAAGAGCATTGACCACGTTCAATGAATCATGAGATGCCGTAAACACCTGACGACACAAATGACACCGGTAAATTAACCATTCACGGAATTATGGCCTTAGGATAATTTACAAATAGAAGTTAGAATCGCATGCAGAGTTAGATCATAACGAAGATTTCTGCACATGGCTGATTGTTGTAAATATCTTAAACAAATAAATACGTACTCTCAAGAGTTCCAAGTATAAGAAAACTTACTGTAATATTTGTGTCACTTACAAAGTGCCCTAGTTAGCCAAACAATGTGTAAATTATAATTTTCTACAAGCAGCGGTGATTCTAATTTGGTAAAGGAAAACACTTCAATTTGGAGTGAGTCTGACCTTGTTGCTTGCCAAATTATATTGTATTTAGTAAACAAGGTAGGTACTACAATTCTATATATTGTTAGAGAAACTTTGGTACTAAAGAGACTACATAATAATATATTTTACACACTCGTGTAAAATGCATATGGCGCCGAACTATACTACTACTGTTGCGATAAATACGTGTTATTTGAGTCTAGTTTCCGCATTCCGTTTCCACCAGTGATAGGAATATAAACAATTTTAACTTGATACTTAGGACACCGGTCCCAGTTGTACCACAGTGTAAATACTACAGTGGTTCATGCATTTGATTAGAACAGAGAAATCACAAAAAATATCATTTAGGCATAAGGACCATAAACTTTTGTAAATCAAACTGTGAAGACTGTGTGACTTTTTTGGAAGTCAGATAAAAAATAAAGTCAATTAATTAACTTAATAAATTGACTTCGTGTTTTTCTTTCCTAATAATATCTAAAAATCCCTACTAATAAGGCTGCCACAGACTAGCGCGATGCGGCAACGCGAAACGATGCGACAACACTTTTAGGATAAAGTCTATGTGGGATAATATATCCGTAGAAAATTTTCTACACAAAATCGTTGTCGCATTGCATCGCATCAGTCTGCGGGAACCGTTAACTTCTATGACAACCAACTTATGTCCTAATCACCAGCACAACAGTGCAGGATGTAAGATCCTTCAAATGACCTCCTCGACACTCCTTTCGATTGCTCTGTGCAAACGTTGCCGTTGATCCACTGTTAGTAATTACACTGTGGTAGTACTATAGTCGCATGATTCAGCTGATTACGTCATTCAAAAGCACGTGGTGCCCATACGTGATGCTACACCGTGTAAACGTGTTAACTAGCGATGTTGTTAGAGCAATATATGTTAATAGTATGTACAATGTCTCACAGCTATTGTTTGTTTACTAGAGATATACTAGGATACTATTATAGTGTACTAAGTTAAGAAGTTCGTATGGACCTTACTATGCTACCTACTTGGAGATAGCACCTTCCGTTAAAAAAAAAACTGTAATATAATCTGCCTATTTTTGATCTATGCTGGGTTCGGCTTTAAGTCTAAGTGCTCGTTCATACAGGTGTCCGTTTTACAGGTCCGCTTTATCGTATACGTTTTTATTCGGCAATGGCGTAGGTAGTTACGATGGATCCGTTAAAACAGTACCGTAAATGCGATGTGAACATCACTTCCAGTAGCGACGGACCTGTTAAAACAATCCTGAAAATACGGATGTTCTGTGTGAACGAGCCCTAGCCGGGTGCTGCTGAGTACATGCATTTGGCTTGGAGCGACTGCCTGACTGATATTCACAACCCAGTAACTGGGTAACTCGGTACTCCATGGCAAGACTAGTGCCATTTTCAGGATTTTGACTTTACGTAACGACTCAGTAAAAAGTCAGCAAATTATTGAAAACAAATATCTTATTCAAACGGGCAGACTGGCACCGGTTCTGGAACCATACTTCACAAAAAACCATGTAGGTAATGTTTAAATCAATTCAGTCGCCAAAGCTTGACCTGCATTTTCAAGTTAACACGGTCTCCGACGCCGCTTCGCCCGGTTTTCTGGCCCCATTGTACATACATAAATACATAATTACAATGCAACAGACATAAATACATACATACAAAAGTGCGGTGTCAAACAGAGCCGAACGTAACCGCGGAAGTTGGAAATTTACCGACACCCGTCAGTGATGCTAATTTGGTTAGGTTGATCACCTAAAACTTTAGCTAAACTATGGCGGAATATAACATGCTATTGTAAGAAGCGATGTACAAACGATGGATGTACTATGAAAGATGATATGTCTAGAAAGGGCCTGCCGAGATCTCGTCTTACAGAGAAGTATGGATGAAGTAGACATGTTGCGCCGATCCCAAATAAATTGGCATGAGGGCAAGAAAATGATGGGATAGTAAGAAATTAGCTCCAAAGCTGTACAGACTGATCAGTGCCCAGCAGAAGACAGCGACAAATTGGATGCGGAACATAGAAAATCGGCTTTACCTATTGGCGCAACTTGATACAGGTCTATATCGGCTAGCAATGGACCGCCAAAAACTGTACTTTTTGGTATAAATTCATGTCTCTTAAACTTGTAAGTACTATTTTTAAAAGGAAGTCTCGAGATTCCCATGCCTCGCATTCTGATTTAAAATTCTGAGAATATGAATGAGAGTAAATAATTTTCTGTCTCATCTTAAAAATATAGCCTGCATTTTAAAGAATGTTATGATAAAATGCAATTCATTTCATCTTTCAAAACATGTGAAGTGTATCGCTTCAAAAATATAGTCGTCAGTATCGAAAGAATAAATAAATATACTTTTGCAAAGAGTGCGTGAGTGAGTTTTATATTTTGCCTTCATATCAACACAATATTGGTTTCTTTAATAATAGCAATCTTTTATAGCTTGGCTGACGCAGTGGATTGAGTGGTTTAGTTGGAGCAATGAACTTAGATACAGATATTGAAAGTGTTCGTACATTTGCATGCACTGAAACATTTCAATTGATATTTCTAGACAGGAAACGGAAAATGGAACTTGATGAGAAAATAATAGAAGCAATATAAACTAAAGAAGTTAACATATATTTTTGAAAAGATATTATCTCTTATAGTACTTTCTGAGACTATTGCGAATTCTTTTTAGTGAAAGAAAGCTATCCTCCGCTAAATGTCATAGTTATTTTGTATCCCGAAAAAAGGCACGACCCTTATGTTATATGGGCAACGGTTCGAAGCCTGATTAAAGCTTATGTTTGATATTATTCTTGCTCTATAAATGACATAGCAATATTATACTAAAATTTTGTTCAACAATTCGAATAAAAACCAAACAAAAATTACGACTGTTTTACTAACTTTTACTTCACTTTCATTCTAAATAGCTAACATTAATAACAGTTGCCGTCAAGTAACACTAAAAAGTGGACTGTAATAAATTAGTATAGACGTAACTAAGTGCGAAGAATCTCATTAATTTTATTGAATAGGTAAACAAAGATAGACAGGAAATGAGAAAAAAATTTCGTATTACGTAAAACGTCTATTTAAACTGGTCTTTATTTGTGTATCTCTATGTTGGAAATAATGTTGAACACATCTATCTTTTCGTTATCAAGCGATGTTAAAAATATTTAATGATTTTACTATGTATCCGAAGGAGGTTTAAAAACTGGCCAAGTGCGAGTCGGACTCGCGCACGAAGGGTTCCGTACCATTATCGCAAAAAAACGGCAAAATAATCACGTTTGTTGTATGGGAGCCCCACTTAAATATTTATTTTATTCGTTTTTAGTTTGTGTTGTCAAAGTGGCAACAGAAATACATCATCTGTGAAAATTTCAACTGTCTAGCTATGTTCATGAGATACAGCCTGGTGACAGACAGGCAGACAGACGGATCGTGAAGTCTTTGCAATTGGGTCCCGTTTTTACTCTTTGGGAACGGAACCCTAAAAATGGGCTACAATAACATCGTATTTTACCCTATGTAAGCATTTGTGTATTATGAAATCTCGATTACCTTCAAACAATATATACCTAACCCTAATTGTTTATTTAAATAAATAGAATAAATGCAGGGAAAATTAAATAAGTTAGTTGGAAAAAAGATAGAATGCAACAGTTATTTTTATACAGAATTTATTTTTCAATGCAAATATAATAATGGTCAAATCAGCGTAGAAACTTCGATACCAATTCCCGTACGGTTATTTAGTAAATGTTTGATTTATAATCTCAATTTGTAAAAGAAAACTTAATTTTTTCTATTTTTCACATTGGTTTTCGTCGAAATGAACTTACGGCTTGAATGTAGAAACATTGGGCCTTCTGGTTTTTTACCTATACGCTATGGTACTCTACTCCTCATTGTTGGAATAAGTGAAAAACGAAAGGTTCCATTGTTACGTTCCGGCCAATTACGGAGGCATTACGGAAAATTTCCTCCGCCTATCGCGTAACGTTCGAATTTCGAAAACAAAACACAATGCCTATGCGCAGATCGATACCACTTTTAGATAACAAGTACCCAATTGAATTTTTTGCTAAAGTTGAGTCCGTAATTGCATTTTTTTAACTAATGAAGTATGCTTTCTGACAAGATGATGATATCTTGATTTTGTTTACATTGTACCTGGTTACGTCACTGCATACAATAACCCTGGAGTTTTCAAGGTTATAGTGAATCGGCATTTTGTAAACAAGTGGTCCTTATTAAGAGCACTAATGGATCTACTTGAGTATCTATTATAGCCAATCTAGTTCTCGTCGCGAATAAGTTGGCAAAATGCTGAATAAAATATCATCATCGCGAAAATAAAATTTTAGATTTTATTCGACTTAAAATTTATAAAATTACCTAAGTTATTTCAGTTCTTTATAAGAAAAAAAAATGTTGTCAGATAAATAAACCGAAGGTTGACTATCCCGTTAGACGTACCTGGATAGTCAACCTGCGGTTAAGTATTTAAGAATCGGATGTAAGATTGATCAGAGGTAATCAATTCTATCTAACTCGGATCACAAACAAACGAGATCTGGGTCAATCTAACAGATATCCTCTGGTTAACGCACAAGACTATTACAAAAGCAAACAGGAAGAGATAATTATTACATGCTAATACAGCAATTAAAAAAAAAACTAAATCGGCCAGACGTGTCCATTCTTTTCTTTTTTTAATTAATATGTTAATTCCGGCCGATGCCGGACGTCAAGATGATAAAATATATTTTTATGTAAATTTTGTGAGAAAACAGTAGTTTGGTAGTGTTGTTTATGAATAGCGGCAATTGAAAATTATTTGTAATTGTTTAAAAGTGTGGGTGTCAATGTTTTGCTTGCGAAAGGCTTGCGTAACGTTTATGTTAAGTTATTTTGAATTTGAAGCGTTTAGTAAAATTTTCGCCATATTTGATCATATCTATTAAATTCAAAATTCTATGATACGCAGTGGACATTTCACAAATAATAGCACTCTGATAATCGAAACTGCATCATAGAACTAATAAGGCGTTAGAAAACTAGCAGCATTTTGAAGATTTTTGACACAATGAAATTGGTAATAAACATAGACAAATTGATTTCACATTATAAGCAGGTCGAGCAGTGGTATAACCCATCCAATAGTACCTTATAATCGAAAGTAGTAATACCTAATACATTTTTTTCCATAAGTTAGTATCTGCCGAGACTCCGAGGGGAAACGCTCAGTCACGGCGTGCGCCGGCGCAATAATACTCGCACGCAGCCCAAGTGCAATGACTCGACGTAACACAGGTTGCACAACCTATAGGTACTTGCTGTTTACAGAGCTTAATTGCTGGTTAATTTTTTATTTAAACACACACACAAAAACACATACATACACACAGTGACAGTGCAGTTTCTAAGAAGCTTTACAATGTTAGATGTAACGGAGGTGGTTGTGATTGAAACATGGTTTGAGGTTCTCAGCTTAAGGGCCTACATGCGCTTTAGTGCCGTAAAACGGTAACTTTCTAAAGCATACTCCTTAGTAACTCCGGCTAGGTTAAAAGGTTTGAAAAAAATATATATTTATTATTGTTTCATGTACATTATTTTTTAAACACGGGTTTTTTCGCATAACAAATAGATTTGCTTTAAAAAAATAATTAGCAACACGATTTTTCTCAACTTTTGGATACTCCTCCAAAGCGACTTGGATGTTTAAAAATATTTTTACACAGAAAAATTTATGGCTGGAATTTCTTCATAACTGAAATAGCATATGTAAATCAAATTATATTTTGCAAACAAAAATGTTCAAAACGAGGTTCAATATTGATATTTTGGCATCGACCGGGCGCACGGCCAGTACAGCGTTTACATTGGGGCGTACATATCGCCTTAAGTATGATGAGTTTCAGGATAATAAATAAGACGAATGTTTGTGATTTTTGGTCATAGGCCGTAGCCGTCTCCTTTTAACAAGCTTTTATTTAACTTGCAATGTATGTATGTAATGTAAGTTAGTGTGTTCGGGTCAAATCTTGCAACTGAATTTTAAAGCAGTTATCCTCCACCGATTTAGATGAAATTTTGATTACACGTTTAGTTTGGATGACAATGCATGGTTAGCTAAGTGACGTAATGATAAATCCAATATGGCGGACGGCCCAAGATGGCGAACTAGTTATTTTTTGTGCATTGCTAAGATATGGGTATCAAATAAAAGGGTTTGCTGAGAAGAATAAGAAAAAAGCGAGTTTTTTAATGAATATTTATTTTTAAGAAAAGCTTCTTCTGTGGCTGTATAGTATCCTATTATCATGTACATATATAATTCTATTCTACTTCCTAATCCACTAATTTTATAAATGATCATAAATCGGAATGTTAGAAATAATTTGGAACATGGGCCTACATAGGTTTTGTTTGGGACAGAATCCCGACAGTACGAAATTTCGATAAATTTTCGATTTTCAAGCAAAGATAATTTAAGACCTCGTTCTTACTCGTACCACCACTATAAAAACGCAACTGAACAAAAAGATATCGCAACTTTTACACACCATGCCAAAATAACGCACCCACATCTAAACATGTATTACTCGTCTAAACATAACGATTGTACACTATTCTGGTTATGACGGAAACCAGAACAATAACTTCACATTGCGAACATTTGCTTGGCTTGGCTCCAAAAGAATTCACTACAGTACATGAATTATGTATCCAGGGGCATTGTTAACAGTTTAAAAAGAAAAATGCAGACGGTTTAATGAAAAGAGTGAAGCGTTTAGGATTCATTCATAAGTCGTTCGTAAGTTGTGAGGCGCCTCGGGAATTGGAATTCTGCATAAGCTTAGTCTTGATCGGCAGTAAACTGGTTTACATTTTTCATGTTCCAATTTTTACGATAATTACTGTTGTTTATAAAATGTATGAAATCGGGATTTAGGAGAAATATTCTGTTCTTGCATTGATGTTCTTATTGACTTTGAACGTAACATTGACTTTGAAATCTTTGAATCCTAAAATCTTAGGTATTATGAAAAATAAAATGTGCATACAAAATTGCCAAATCAAACGAAACACAAAATGTTAACAAGAGTAAATACAATTTGTATGAAAGAAAATTCACTTTTCCGACAGTTCTAGCACTTTTCATAAATCGCAGTCAATCAATTTGGTATCCACAGAAATATTCTGCAAAAATACCACGAAGTTCTATTATATATCTGACGCGTGTCTGCATAAATATCGGTCATTCTCATAATAAAAGAAGATTCTAGCTTAAACACAAAAGTCGGACCCTAAACTCCCCGAATAGAAGTTGACAGAAACCTAACAATTTAGACAAATCATATTCTCCGGTTATGTTTGACCTATCGGGGCTCGACTAATGGCACTTTTTAGGGCCGATGTGTTCTGAAACCAAGATGCTTAATGCCTACAGCCAGGCTCAAATTCAGACTCTTACATACGTACGTACAAAACCTCACGTCTTTATCCCATGAAAGCAGGCTGAAACTATACCTGCTTCGTGATCCGTACTCCTCTTGCATCCCTTCATCATCATTATCATCATTTCAGCCGAAAGATGTCCACTGCTGGACATAAGCCTCCCCCAAGCGTCTTGATCGGTCCTGTGCGTTTTGCATCCACCGGACGCCTGCAGCCTTGACCAGTTCTAACGCTGCGTCTTCCGGTACGCGGTCGCCACTCCAGAACTTTTCAGCCCCATCGGTCACCACTGCCTGCGGCCCTGCCCACTGCCACTTAAGTCTGGCAATTCTTCGGGCTATGTCGGTAACCTTGGTTTTCTTGCGGATGTCTTCATTTCTGATTCGATCACGCCAGGAAACTCCGAGCATTGAGCTTTAAGCCTTCTGATGAAGCCCATTGTGAGCGACAACGTCTCTGTCCCGTAAGTTATCACTGGCAACACACACTGGTCATAGACTTTCATCTTGAGACACTGTGGTAAGTTGGACGAGAAGATACCGCGCAACTTCCCGAACGCTGCCCAGGCGAGTCGAATTCGACGGTTGACCTCTTTCTCGAAGTTGGACCTAAGTGGACCGTTTGTCCCAGGTAAACATATTCGTTCACAACTTAGAGTGTAGAGTCTCCGACTTTGATAGAAGTGGGTGCATCCCTTACGCACAAAAAAATCTAGTCCCCTAACTGGGCAGTACCTACTATAAAAAAAAAAACTCTAGTAAAACAACGAACCAACTGACGCAACATTACACAATAACAGCATATCTACATCTCACAAGTACTACCGGATTCTGTGGTGTCTGCCGAGATGAGTTTCTCACATTTTAATGAATTAGTCATAGCAGTTACGCGGAGCTTTCGTAAGGCATGCTGTCCCTTAGTAAGATGAAAGAAAAATCATTACTCACAAATGTTACGTGGGTTTAGAAACTATACCGTAATCTGTAAGACCGTAAGACCCGTCATCGCCTTTTCCATCTCGAAAACCAGACTGTCTTTTAATATAATTTCCACAAAGCTTGAAACAATTTTCGAGGAATGTTAACAATTGTTGGAGGCGCCGTCGTGGCGGTGTGTTGCCATTTAAAAATATATTTACACATGTTTACACAGCTTACAAACTACGAAGATATCAGTGCGAGATAAACACGTGCGGAACTGCGGATACATCAATTAGTTTCGGTCACAATGACCTCTAAACACAGTCATAAATCTTCTAAGCCCATTTGCATCAAGAAATTCATTAATTTGACTTTCTTCTTACACCGAAATTGATTTTGAAACAGAAGCTGTATTAGCATAATAAACAAGTAGGGTAATGGGAAACAATATTTTATATCACGTCATAAACATGCCCGTAATTAATTTATCTTCCATCATAGAGCTGTAATAAATATCGCCGCACCCATAACTTAACAGATTTTCACACTTTTCACATAATCAAATTAATATTAATGAAATAATTGCCGGAAATTTGCGGAGTCGTCGACCTTTCGGCCATGATCATTTTTAATAATCGCATATCCCCGCATAGGTACCACACAATTGGGTTCTACGACCTCCAGCAAAAGGTAAAAAGGTAAAAAAAACAGTTGAACACCTGAATAGGCCCTCATCAATCATGAAGTTACGTTGAAAGGAGTTTTTATTCGGTTTGTTGCATCAGAACACTTTCACTGGAGCTCTGTTAGTCATAAATCATAAAGTTTTGAGTTAACGCGTGACTAAAACAGTTTCGCGGTGAAATCCAAGGACATTATTACTGGCAGACGATTAGATATCAACCGCATTTCTGGCTTGACAAGTTTTATTTCGAAACAAAACGGTATTTACTTGGTGAGTCGAATAACTTAATTATTGAGAAGGAGGTTCCTGTTTATGTCGTTTTATTGAGGATAATTTCCAATTTGCAACAAAAGGAACGAATTTATGGAACTTTGCAAATGACGTTTATGCAATCTGTCAACACCAAAGTGACGTTTACTCATCTGTCAATTTGATAGTTATGATGATAGATGACAACAGTCAATGAGTCATATTTTATTGAATAGACACAACAATCAGCTGTACTTTTTAATATATTCTTTCCTGTAAAATGTGCAGAGCTTTTTTAACCGAAATGATTTCACTGATTCAATAAAAATAGACAAAGCTGACTTGTGTCTGTCATTAGCAATGCAATGTGCTGAATCATCGAGCTTACTGTTTCGGTGCGGAATACAAATGGTTTAAAAATAAAATTGTGATAATAGTGAGTCATTGTTGGAAAACTGTTACAAAATGGAGGACTAAGCTTTGGTTAGATTGTTGCAGTGATTTTTAATGTTGACTGAAACGTCATTATCAGCTATAGCAGTCCGCTGCTGAATATGATCAAGACTTGTACTATACTCACACACTCTCGTTTTCTGTAGAGTAGGTGATTTAATTTGTTTGTTGATACATACCTGAAACAAAAATATATAATAAGTAAAATGGGAAACCAAAAATAGGTCAGTAAACAATTAAATATGAAAAAAAAAGAAATTATTTGATCAAAGCCCAAAACGAAATCATTACAAATTCATCCAGTGGAAAGTTTTTGACAGTAGGCACACTTTCAATGACGGACCCTTTGCCCTTTAGACAGGCACCAATAGGGTTGGGTACAATTGAAAGGCCACCTTTAGAGAGGAATCAACCTCGAAGGCTACGCAAATCACACTGTTATTTCAAAATTTATCTATCTGCAATCTCAATAATGCAAGAGAATTATCCAGAAATCTAATATCCAATTACTGTAATAACAGACAGATCAACAGACTCGCAATTTGTCAAAATGTTGCCAACATAACTTTGGAATTGTGTACCATTTGTCGTTTGACGTTTATCTGATCCAGACTGTTCTTAATTTGAAGTTCTCTGAATGACGTTAGAAGTCATAGCTAACGGTTTTAGAGCAATGCAGTTGTTCAGGTGTGAAGTCTAGATTTAAACACTCAAAACTAAATGTTGCTAGAACTTACGTCAAAGTGGTAGAACGTTTGGGATTGAAATAGAAGCACGTCCTTTGCAAAACATCGGTTTATTAAACTATTGTATTGTACATAAAATGGGAAACAAAATACGATTGAAGTTAACAAGTACTTATTCTCTTCTACGCTGTGTCAAAAATTGACAAAATGGTAAACTTCTTGAACGGATCGAAAATACTTCATTACTTTATTTACGGATCGTATATACTCCATTTGCGATAACATTAGACGTTTAAATTTGCCCATTTTACAGCCCGTTCAACCGATTTTGACTTCTATTGCGTTGGCGATACGACAAATGGTAGCTGTAGTAAACATTTGGTTCTGGTAATAGGTTTATGCCATCCTTATGATTACGGGATAGAATTCAAATTCGGTTGGACGGACTGGAAAAATATTTGAAAACATGTCTAATGTTATTTCAAATGGAGTTTAGATAGTTTTAAAAACTTTGACTATTCTTAGCACTAAGTTATTCTAAACATCATATGCTGTACTAAAATCTTCGCTATGTTTTCGAAATACTATGTCTCGGTTAGAATCTGTGCAATTCTGCACGCCAACAAACAACATTGTAAGAATTGTTGTCAGCCTTTTATTCGTTTCTGCATAATAATCATCGTATGCTTATTTTTACAGATATTTGTGCCTGAACACAATAGCAATGCAGGTTCGACGTAGTATTGACCGATGGGCGTTTCCCTGTGGTACAATGAAAATGCGTTGTAAAAAATATAAGTTTTTGTTTATTTAGCTGTCCTACTGCTGAGCCAAGGACTCTCGCAAGTCCTTCCAGAAACATCTTGCCGTGCCGTCTCGAACCAAACCTTATGGCACGAGTCCAAGTAATTTCACCATCTCTTTCGGACCCGGCTTTGAAGTCGCCTTCCATGTTTAGGAACCCTTTGCGTTAAATTTTTATATTTTTTATAAGATAAAGGTTCATCCATCATGAGCAAATTAAATAGCTTCATCATGTATAATTCAAATATAATCATGTGAGCTTGTCCGAACTTGGAACATGGCTATTTTAATTAATACGATATATAGTAAAGAGTCATGCTTCCTTTACATCAAAGATAGTAGTTTAATTCACCGTATGCTGCGGTTAATCGTAGGTAATAAGAAGCATGGGCAAAAAAAGAACATCAGATAGAATTTAAATCATTAAAGGCGATATATACGCCCCAATGTAAACGCAGTACTGGCCGTGCGCCCGCACGATGCCTCAATGTTTCCAAAATATTATTTGGTTTACATATGCTACGCCAGTTAAGAAGAAATTCCAGCCATCAATTTTTCTGTGTAAAAATATTTTTTTAAATCCAAGTCGGTTTAGAGGAGTATCCAAAAGTTGCGAAAAATATCGTGTTGCTAATTATTTTTTTAAAGCAAAACTGTTATACTAAAAAACCATGTTTAAAAAATAATGTACATGAAACAATAACGGTGAAGGAAAACATCGTGAGGAAACCTGGACTTATATACTTAATGTAAGTCTGAAATAACCAAGTCCTGTGGGGTTCCCAGAGGCGGCTAATTAACTCTGACACCAGAGGTGGTCACATCCTCACACGAAAAGAAGAAGAAGAAGGAGAATAAATATATTTTTCAAATCTTTTAACATAGCCGTTACTAAGGAGTATGCTTTAGAAAGTTACCATTTTACGGCACTACAGCGTATGTAGCCCCTTAAAGAACTGTAAGCAGTCATACTCCATTTACTGATGAATCAAGAATTAGGTTAAACATTTCTCAAACTTTGCTGTAGCCTGAAATTGTGTCGACCCTGGCATTCAAGTAAGGTTTGCCACGTTATTTTGGCCATATATATATATATAAGATACTTAATTTGGAAACTGGCTAATGCAGTGAAAAACCGATATTGCCAGTAACATTGAATCTACTCCCAGACGTTTTACCGCACATTATTTTTTACTATCCCAGGAAAATTATGAATCACATAAAATTATAGAAAACAGTTAATGCCGTTATTAGTGAAACACGTACTTGAACTTAGCCAGTTATAGACTAAGTGCTAAACGGCTGTTTAACGATCTAGGAAGCTGAAGTATCCGCTCCTAATAACGGTAAACGAGATGATATTTAACCATTACGTTAACTTGTAAATGACATAATTACTCCAATTATAATAACTGTAAGCACGATTTTGCTTTTGTCGATAAAATGTAATATTTCGTATGAATAACTGTATCTGTGAGTGTGGAGGAGCTCGTGGGTAAATAATAACAGCCGCGCGGGTCGATCTTCAAGGTGAAGCAACGCTTGCCGAGGTCGGTCCGCGGATGGGTGACCATCTTAACATAGAAAGTTTCCCCCGTGTCATTTGAAGATCTTCGTCAGTCGTTACGGGTAGTCAGAAGCTTGAGATCTGGCACCAGTCTTGCCAAGGGGTACCGTGTTACCTAGTTACTGGGTTGTGGAGGTCAGCAGATAAGCAGTCGCTCCATGTAAAGCTAAATCTGGTTAGACTGAAAGCCGACCCAAACATATAAGGGATAAAAATTGTAAAAAAAAAAACAAACATGAAGTCGAACATAGAACCTCCTCCTGTTTGGAAAGTCGGTAAATAAGGCTAGGCAGGTTGATTTGAGTCATTATCAGCCTTATAATGTTCCCACTGCTGGGAGCCATGCATCCTCTCTGTGACAAGTAATGTAGCAAAACAAACATGTAGCATGAATTGCAGTTTGGAAATTGAAGGCTTGAAATGGAAAGTAGTACTTAAGTCAAACATTATTTGATGTGTTTTTCTGTACGTATTATACGAATGGAATATGTTTGAAATATGAAATACGTTTATAAATAGCAATAAAGTTATGATATCATAAACATATCATTATCATACAACAACACGAATGAATTATAAAAACCTGTCGTGCCAATTAGATAAGCATTGTTTACCTAATATGAGACGCAATAGAAGTACATATTGTTCGAGAATTTCTCTAAAGTTCGTAAGTACGACACGAGACCGGCGACCGAGACGCGAGACAAGAGTGCCTGTCTCCTCACGACAACATTTTATCAAAGCAGTCAACTACCAAAGTGCCAACAGCTCAATATTTCTAAATTTCCCGTTTATTCTCTTCGTATTACGTGCTCCGTCAATCATTTTTTAGTACCTGGGCGACCGAGCTCTGCTTAGTTGAAAATAGAGATAACGACGTTTTCTAACAATGAAACCTAGCTAGATCGATTTCTCGCCCCCGACACCACTTGCATACTAAATTTCATGAAAATCGTTGGAGCCTTTTCCGAGATTCAGATTATATATATATACGCTACCAGCTACGTATAACGATAGCATAACGATAGGCTGAAGGATGGTATTCAAACGAGGAAGGGTAGATAGCAATTTATTAATCATGTCTTTCTTCCGGATTAATCAATCAACCTGCTCTACGCTCACAACAAACAAATTCTCAAATATAATTAATATATAAGCAGATTATGAAATTTTCAATGTTCAGCAAAAGTATGCGAGAAATCTTCTGCCTGGTATAATTAATCCCGGCTTTTGCCAAAGCCTGTCTTAACGTAAAATGAGATTTGTAGTATAAATCGCTGTTATAAACGGAGCGCTTCATTTTGATTTATTTGTATCAGAGTAAGACGATAAAATCCATAGAATATCTCGCACATAATGCCGCGTATTATCTACACTAATATTATAAAGAGGTAGAAATAATTCTACCTCTATATCTTGTTAGATATGTTTGTAAAAGTCTTTGAAAGTGCCGATACGGTTAATAAATTTCTTTCACTGCTATAAACCTACACAAATAACTGCTACTTATAAATATACGTAAACTCACACCTGTTTGCCATAAGGGTAGATAGACATCAACTACAGAACGCGACCTGCTACTATTCTTACTTATAACTAAGGGAAAAAGCACGGCGTCCATGTGATCGGCCATGGAAGCTAAATTGTGGTAAAAATTAAGAAAAGAATATTATAAAGAGGTAAAACAGTAGACACTGCCAATAAAACTAAAACATCAGATACTAAAGAACACCGCAATACTACTGCTCTTACATCAGAAGATAAAACAGCTAATCCTAACCCCTTAGTTAATCGAAATCGAATACATGTAAGGAAATAACTCAGGGATGTTCAGTTAATACATTTGCGAGCAAGTGCAATCACGCTAGCGAACTGATAAGAAGTCTGCAACAGACTCACACGTGGGCGAGTGTTTATCGCGTCTGTCGGAGATAAAAAGTTATTTTCTGAATTGATTTCAAAGTATTGGATGTTAGTTTGTACTAGTACTAGCTTAGCGGGAGATAAGACTTGATTTATAGTTTACTTCTTTTTGTCTGTGTAATTTTGCACATCCTCCTTGTAATTACCATCTGCGTCTTGTTTTAGACTGCTATACGATGATGGTTAGAAATGGGCAATAAAATGATGTTTGTTGCGGTCTCTTCCACAAATAAATAAGTAGCCAACACTCTCTATATACGATTTAACTTTCGTTTCAGAATTTGTTTTTCCTTCATTCCACGAAAGAACAACAATACTTTAAAAGTTCCCACGATTCTTTAACGCTTTTGTTTTCATGACCGCTTCGACGTCATCTTGAATAACGTGAAGCGACTTTTCACTAAAAAAAGCACCGTCATTATTGACTTCATCGTGATCATATTAAACAGCCCTATCAATTAACTTTTCATTAACCAAGCCATTGTTTGCATACTTATTTTCTTCACAAAAGAAAAAGCTATCCTATCATTGTTGGCTTCCACAAATTCATATTGATCGAAAATGTTCAATGCCACACGCCTTCCCAAGGCGATCCAAAGTGCTAACTATTTCCTCAGGTTATCGATCCACTTTGCTGGGAACGCGCCATCTGGCATTTTCTTGACCGTCACGTGTGTATTTAGTGTATTTTCTAAAATTGTATTTTGGCTTTACATTCGTCCAATGTAAAATTATACGTAGTTGTACGGTTCTGTTACATAATTTTCTAGCTGGTTTTAAGCTCCATTTTCAGTCTGCTTACTTTATCTATTATTAACACCCATATTTCGACCATCATCATCATCTTTTAGGTCTACTTTATGTAACCTTCTTCTACTCGATTTGTCTGTTAATTTTGGTAAATTTCTTATTATCATTATTTATACATATTCTTGGCGCATTCTTTTCATTCTTGCACCGTTTTAATGAAAAAATAAATGCGCCATGCGAGTTAATACGCGGATGCAACACGCTTAAACGTGTACACATACCTACGAAGACAAACGAATACAACTGAGACATTCGAAAATATGAAGCGATTAAACAAAGGGTATTGTGCACGCGATATCTCGATCATGATACAATCGTGAATCATAAATTTCATCATCGATACGTACATTGTGTTCAACAGTTTAATCATTGTTGTATCCTTAAATTACGTATGATTGTAATTTTGCATCATTTGCATGAATCCTTTCAAGAAAATAATATATGGCACCCAGTATTTCAAAAGATTCTTCATTGAAAATGGTACGAATTCAAATGTTTCTTTTACTTTCTTGCAGGCATATAAATTGCAATTAGCCAGAATTGATAAAACTGGTTCAAGTCAGATAGTATCATCCATTGCGTGAAGCATTGTAAATGCCTAAGAACCAACCAAATGGAAATGATAGATAACGGAATGCCAGCATTACTACGGCCAATGCTTGATATAATCTCAGTTATTATAGAACACGGTCTACTAAATTAGCCTGTCTGATTTTAAAATGATTGTGAACTTTATTTGTAGGATACTAAACTATGTCGTAAACAAAATTTTGCGTTGTGCCAAAAACATAAACAAAGAATATTTGCGACACCTAATACAATGAAGAACGTTTGCTGTATCCGCAAGAATTCCGTCAAGTAACAGCAAAAAATGTATGAAATGCACTGTCTATGAAACTAGCTTCGAGACTATTTCAGATTCAGTTTTTGTTTTTTTTTTTTTAATGCCTGGTCGTTTTGGCATTTCTTGTTTGGCATTACTCGTGCTATAAATCCGATACTATCATGAAATTCAATGCTTGAAAGTGACGAATGTATGACTAGCCTGATCACCGTGTTGATGATAAAAACGGAAATTTAAATTTTTCATTCTTGACTTAGAGGAGATTGAGTAAGATACAACCGTGATTGAATTAGATAATGTGTTGAGTGAGATAGAAAGCAAAATAAAGAATAGTGTGGCGTAAGGAGTGCGCAAGTCACCCCAGACAAAAGAATTGTTTAATGGGCACAGTCATGGAGATAGTGCAGATTTTAATAATATAGGCTTACATTAAGATGTAAGAGAAAAGCGAAAACTGGATAAAAGTCTGAATATACAATAAAACTATACAGAATCTTCGTGCGTCACTTGCAAGCTAAATGTCGGATGAGTTTCCAAAGGCCTTGGCAAAACCACAACATGATATCGTCTCGCTATTTCATTCTAATTCTGAAGCTAAGTGAGCATAGCCATGTTCAAGAAGCAGAGACAATTAACTAAAGCTAAGTTTATGGCTAAAATATTTGAAATGAAATACTTGGCAATCACGGACGTGAAGGCCGAAATTTAATGTGTGTAGGAAATGAAATAAATGCCCAACCAAGATTCTCGAAGAAAAAAGTTCGAGAAAGATGAACGGATGTTATATGGTGTAAAATAATATATGTGGTAGACAATGCTCAGATTGATAAACCATTTACATCAAATATTGAAATTACAAATCTGACAAACCACGCTGTCTCTCAAGACTCAGTCCACGCCGATTCAGTTCGGTTAGATACAACGATAGAGCACAATCGGTTATGAAACGGCATCGATACCATCGCACTTTCAAGATGTTATGATGACGTAGCTCTACAGTTGGCTAACAAAAATTTTGCTTGCGTAAACCCACGGCTTTATCGACGAGCTTTCATTCAACTGAGTTTCCTTTGAACCAGTCATTGATGAAAAACTAGCGTTGGAACGGGAAGGCTATAAATCATATGAATGTGTATGAATCATTGGCGGTAACGAACAGTTTTGTTGATAGTCTAAGTAAACTCAAAACTTTTATAGGTAATGCATAAATTAGAACTGACTTCCTTCTTCTTGCTTAATATGCATAATTCTTGGGATGGTAAAACCGTTCAAAAATACTTTGTAAAATATTTTTGGAAAAGCATGTTGTCGTCTTAATTTAATATTAAATTAACGGAATGAATCAATGAAATGGGTTGAATTATAAATTTAATTAATTTATAAGTCTATGAATTAAATTATAAATCTAAAAAACTAATTGATTTGATATACATATTAAGTCTAATAAATTTTCAATACTTTATCCACCAAAATTTATGAAAGTGATATTCAGTCGAGGTATTTGGTTTGGATGATTTCTTCAATTCTAATTTATTATTGTAAGATTTTTATACTACTATATTTTTTACTATTGTATAGTCTACTGGTCAAATTTAGGAATTTATTGTAAGTTGAAAGTGTGATGAAACATGTTGTTATTTTGAATGATATCAGTTTTTATTGTGATTATTGTTCTATTGAGGAATATTACTGGATTTATATGTTTAACTATGTTTGTCACTTTATATTTAACTAAACTACACTTGTGAGATGTAAACTGTATTTAGTACATGAAATAAAAGCTTTGTTTTATTTTTATTTATGTTATCGTCCATTTAAAAGCACAAATATGCTCTGATTATTATTAATAGAATTAAAAGCCACATCTGAGGGATGACCATAAGCTCTTAGAGTAAGTTTATTTTGAGTGTGCGTATGGGACAGATGTATACAAGTCATATACATTTGTCCCTTACTCACACTCAAAATAACCTTACTCTAAGAGCTTATGGTCATCCCCCTGATAGCCTGTTAATCAGACTGTCCAGAAAAATGGATTGGTAAAAAAACAAAACCATACTTTTAGTAACTCTGGATATACGATCAATTACAATAGGACAAAAAATCTTTTAAGAGCGAATTGTAGTTCCAAGTCTTTCTTTAACAAGCTTAGCTTTGTGCCTTTTTATATCAATAAAAAAGCCACACGTGTGGTAATTTTTTATACACACTAAGTGGTAATGGAGAGCCAATAGTAAACAAGTGTGAGTCAAAAAAGACGATGCCATTAAATGCTTTAGCAAAATGGCTTGTGGGAAAGAGGCAAATAAAAGAAAACTGTAAATAATAAATAGAATAAATAAAATAAAAGGAACTACTGATTCCTCAAGCCTTCAATGTTTTCTGGAGAAGGCGAATGCCAGAACTCGATCGATTTCTTTCCTGAAAAGATAAGACTCCAAAAAACTTGTTTATAAAAAGCGACAGTTCCGGCGGGTCCAATGGGGTGTAACATAATCTCATTACGTCACTCCTGTTGTGATAAAAACTGGTTGAAGAAGTTGAAGATCACGATACATGCCGGAAGCTAGGGCAATGTATTCATTTGCGAACTGAGGAAAAATTAAGAGCAAAAGTAGAAAGGAAGAATGAATAAGCACCAATGAAGTCTTGGGCACAGGCTTATTCTGGTTCACCGGACACCATTATTTATAGCGGCGATAACCATTCTAAGCTGGAAATAAAGTTAAAAATGTCACGTTAAAATATAACACGTTCCATTTTTAGTTTATCAACCCACGTGGAAATGTAGCACGTGACAAGAGACGTGGTTTACACATAATAATGCCTCATTCACACTTCTACAGTATTTTTAGGGTCAAGTCCACAACAATCTCAAAGCAAAGCAGTTGACGTTAGTTACTCGGAGATTAACTCGCCCACTCATTCAACGTTTATACACAAATCTATTGACAAACTACAAAACCAAATATTGACATAGCGTTCAAGATTAATTTCTTGTTGGAAACTGGAATTTTATACACACGCTTGAATGTAGCATGTGATTTAAGAAAACACAGAAGGTTCATCGCACATCCACACTCCCACATGGTATCTCCGGAAATCAATATGCCCCAAATTCATGCAAATTATAACCATACATTCTAGTTAAAGACTATATGACGATTGAGTATATTACGATTACGATTGTCTATATGAGTTGTGCATATATAGTATCGTCGCCTAATGGGTTCTTTAATGTGTCTTGGCTTCGGATATCACCTTCTGCGCTCCGTTTTCGTACGGTGTATGCGAAGGCGGCGCACGCGCACAGTAGCCGGTCGTGACTCACGCCAAGCGGCGCATGGTAATGTGGACATGTTAATTGCTAGAGATTCGAGCCTATCTCATAAATCCTTTTTCGTGGGTAGGTAGGATTTTTGGAATACTGGTATTATGATTGCGAATGAGAGTTCGAATTTTTGCAATTTTATTGCCGAGACGTTGTATTGTTAAGCAAACAGTTAGTTTTATGACAAAAAACTAAAACTTATAAAAACCACATTCGATAAAGATTCCAAACAAAAAACAGACAAACTGGTTACAAAAATTGGTCAACTCAATAAACACGGATCCAATGACAACAAACATCCATCGATCAATGCACACAACATGACAAAAATAAAACATGAAGATAAGAACCGTTACGAAGATGATAAGTAAGAACACAAATCCGAACACATGACAAAACAAACAGACAGACAAATAAGAGATGAAACTGACGAGATGCCCGAACGTAACAAATAATCTTAATGACATAACAATAAGAGATAAACGGCATGGAATTTCATTAATCTCCAGAGCGCCAGTGTTGAAAAACAAATAAGTTATATCAAATAAATTAATATGTTTTGATAATGTGTTGGTAGGAGTTAAAGGTCATACGATAGTGGCAGTGAATTACGTATGAAGACGGACCTGCCGTATTTTCATTCATTTTAACTGATCAGCGTGCTGAATTCTAATGTATTAGCCGATAGTACACGATCGCCAGACAGATGTTCTGCATCAACTCGCTTGCCAAATGTCTTGCTATAAGGTCAAGGATGTGCCATATTTCATTAAACAAATTTCTACTGAGGACATCCTTATTAATGAAAGTTATGACGTTTTCTATGTCAGTCTCTTGATTATCTTCATGAAAATCCCATTCACATTATTGACGGTTGCCTTTAGTAACAATGGTAGATTATCATTGTCTAGCAACTCCCTCTATCTTCTAAGTTGTTGCTTGCACATTCATCTTATCAGGTGTTCTACTGTGCCCATTTGAATTTCAAATGTTTTATAAATCAAATGTTCTCTAAATCTCACCATTGTTGTCGGTAAGAGCTCATAAACACCGAAGGTACGACAATGTCACGACTGAAAGTGGTTGGCAACGTTCAGTCGTAGAGTCGTAGAGGTGGATCACTTCTAAAGTAGAAATGGACGAGCTATTGTGATGTCAGGCGCACGCCGCGATCCAAGCGTGGTTCCTGGCGATAAATCTGCAACACCGTTAGGCTATCGACACAATTGATGGTTAGAAAAAAGAAATTTCGATTCGAATACTATTTGAGAATTGAGACCTTTGTGGTTGGTATTTTCTTGAATGCCGTCTAGATTGGACAGGCTTTCTGAAATTCTGAAACAGTCGTTTACATTGGAAAGTCGTTTATTTGAGGAAATGCCACAAATATTTTTCTTACAGACGCCACAACTTGTTCGAACTCTTATGCATTTATCAGACAGCAGAGTTCTTTTTTTATCAACCGTCAAATGCACCTGAGAGAATCAATCATAATCTACAAGGCATCAAACAAAACAAAAAGCTTACTTATAAAGTAAAACTTTTACTGATCATCCATCTTCATGAGCTACACGTCATACAACAAGCACACTTGGTGGACCTCTGACACTGCGCGCACGCTTATGCCTCGAGCAGCGTTTGCGCACGATTTTAGGTCAAGGCAACACTCGCCAGGGATCGCATGAAGATTATTACAAATTGCACTACACTGCAGTCGCTACGGCCCCTTTTAGTCGAACCAACAATGTTTAATATCATTTAAACCGGCGTTATTATATAAACTTGTCTAGCTTGACGTAAAGGATAACCCGATGAGAAACAGAAATCATGCTGCTAGTGAGTTTATTACGGGAATGTTTATAATTTTCGAGGATTATAGCTTTGGGGAGAACAATTGGCGGGTTGCGAAGGTCGGGTAATTGTATACTGAAGTTTATAGGAAATATTACGATATACAACGAAATGTTGCGATAGTTATGGACCTGCATAATGGAATTAATATAGTCTAAATAAAAAGAGAACGGTATGGGTGTTTTCTATATTATGTAAAGTTACCAAAACCAAATGATTCGAACCCAACATTCGTAAATCTAGCCTAATCTCAAGGAAGTGTATATTTACACAAATTAGAGCCATTAACACCAAACCAAGGGCGCGCCCATTACGTCCAGACTTACCAAAAAAGAAATGTAAATATTATAATTAATATTAACTTGAATATGATTGATATGTGTTATCGTAATGTGGATAACGGTTCATTTTATTTACAGCTGTAGCTGGCAACTTTTCAATAGCGGTGATTAAGCTATAAATTCAATCAGGCAAACCTTAAAAGAACATTATTGCTGAGATAAATCAGGCTGTAGCATTTACAAGATCTGAGATAATAGTTGAATCAGAAGTTGGTTCGGTCGTGGGAATGATAATAATTGGCATCATGGGAATGGTGGACGGTCGTGATCTTCGAGATGGATTCGCCGGTGACGTGGCTAATGGCTACGAGTGATGACTCCCTGGCAATGATGTAACTGTGTCGGGACTATTATTTGCAGAATTGCAATCTTAGTCACGTGCAATCACAATCAGCGTTCCTTTGACATTTGTCCATCAACTTACAGAATCTAAAAGATGTAATCAAAATACACAGATCATCCCCGGAAGTTTAACGATACTAAATGTTCCTAAAACAAAGTATCGATATAAAAACAGACCACAATATAAATATTTGTAAAGGATCCCATAAAGATCGCAACCATTTATTAGAGTGCTGACTTAAATACAACTTTCCCTTTAAAATATGGCAGTTGTGTGACAGTAGTAAAATTATCGGGGATGCACAGTACACTTTAAATGTTGGATTCCGTGGGAACAAAGACAACAGGTGATGTACGAACATGTGTAGTCACGGATCGTGGACACTCACACTAAATAGAACCCTATAGAAGGGAAACACATACACAAAGATATCACTGATGCAAGTGCTATAGAATTTTTTCGATACTGTTCAGTGAAATACCGTTAATGATAGGTGTTTATAAAAATGCTGTATATGAACAACAATTAACATTACATGCTCATTAATGCATAAAAATCCATAAACATGATTTACAGAATTTTAAGAATACAATTGTACCTATGTAATTGCCTTGCTGCTTTACGAGGCGAAAATATTAACAGTTGGCCTTCTATATATTCTTCATTTTGTATCATCGAGGTGGCCATACTTTTGAGGGGGAATTCCAGCAGTCGGAACATTTGCGGGAGGGTGCGCACCCAAGTGTGTCCCCTGTGGGCCCTATGGCATGGGGAGTTATGCTACGAAACTTTTGGAGTATCTACTGTCTTTAAAACCTTATGAAACATTCATAAATTGTCGCCTGCGGAATGAATAAGTTTATATTACACTCCTCGACAAGGTACTACAGAATAATTGAGATTATAAAAGTAAATCTTTCTTGTTTGATGTTCAAGAGAATTTTGCTAATCCAACAATCGTAATAGGAGATCAAAAAGAAGACAAAAAGCATATGGCAAAAAATGTGAAAGCTTGAATGCGACTATAATGTTTTTTTGCTGTACACCACAAAAAAGAAGAATAGACATGACAAAAAAGGGGATCTGTTTAAACATACAGCACTAAAAATGGGTAAACCTAAAAAAAATGGGGAAGGTCAGAGGTCCCGCAAAGTTTAAAGAGTCCCAAGGGTTGATGGTAATAGTAATCCGGCGCATGTGTCACAGTCATGGTTTAGCGATTAGCCGACGACGGTAGCGAAAGCCATTTTTTTGTTAGAACTAAATAAGATTGATGAATGATTAGGGAGACAAATTACGCGTTTTTGCAAGGTCAATAATGTTTAGCTAGTTTTTTATTATGTATTATATATATGTGCTTGACCACTATCTCACCTGATGGTACTCGTAAGCTATGATGTGGTCGACGGTGAAGCACGCTTGCATTCCCTTGTGTTAATATTAAAAATACAGAACAGACATATCTACATTTGTAGAACGCACCATCTTCGTTCTACTCATACCTACTCCTTTTTTATCAATACTCAAGTTT
This sequence comes from Orthosia gracilis, assembly GCA_947562075.1. Classification (NCBI taxonomy): domain Eukaryota; kingdom Metazoa; phylum Arthropoda; class Insecta; order Lepidoptera; family Noctuidae; genus Orthosia; species Orthosia gracilis. The sequence goes on from OX387274.1 coordinate 20,238,083, forward strand.
CTCTAATATTGAGCAAATTTTGTCTCAAATATAAACAAGCATAGAACATTTTATTCCTTTCATTAACCAGCCCATTAGAAACAGAGCGCATTCACCCCAAATGCTGCTGATCTAACAACCAAAACTAATGTCCAGAAACTGAAAATCGTCCAGAAGCGAATCCCGTGAGAATGATCCAAGATAATAACATATCGCCAAAACCAAAGGGTGTTCACTAGGGGAGGATTCTGGGCCCCATCATGATCAACAATGTGAACAATGGGCATGCGCTCTTTATTGTTCGGTTACGATTTTGGCAGATTTTTTATATATTTTTTATTTTTGAACAAAGCACTGCACTGTGTGTCACGCTTTACGACTTCCAACAATGTGATGATGAAATTAATCATCAGTTCGCAACTGATGTTTGCGTCATTTACATCATTCACGTTCGAATTTCACTCAGTTTCTTAAACGTTTAAATGTTACACAACTAGCGAAATTTTGATGATCCGTCTCGGAGAATCATTAGTAGCTAGAATAATTTCGCAATCAGTATTAACAATAGGTAATTATATGGTTTTTGTTTTACACAAAATTGGTATAATAGCAGCGGATATGTCTCTGCCGGCGAAATTAGAATTCTCTGATTAAATAACGTTGCGGAAACATAATTAAATATTCCAATTAGTCTTTGTTTTGGGACTTTCGAAAAAACTAAAGTTGTGTTTACATAAGGAACTTTTATGGCTGTAAATAATATCTAGAATTGTAAAGGTAATTAGACTGTTACCGCTATATTCCAAAGAGGGCGTGTGGCAGTTGAAAATTAGACACGAGGAGTGGTAACCAAGTACCTACAAACACGTAGAACTTAAATTAATTAAGTACATAAACACATTGAAATAATGAAGCTGAAAATTGCATTTTCTCTCTGTCTTTAATAAACACATCATGCTGTGGCGGCTTTGTGTCCTCCATCGGATGCACGCTCCACATATTCTGCAATCCGCACGTGACCGCCACGCGCCTCCCTACGGCCCTCTCCGGCCCTCCGACCCTCGGGATGGGAAGAGGGACAAGCCCTTGCAATCTTCTCTGTTGCCTTAGTTACAATGTTGCTCGGGAAATAACGTATGCAGGATGCGCTCCCCAATTATTTCTGCGCAAACTCGTAAACATGCCGCTTTGTTGTTTATCGTTTTGCAAAAAAAAATACTCATTTTTGTAGGTACCTACTATGTATTCGTATGTATTTACAAATACATATACATAATGTATAATGTCGGTAGCTAGCTCGGTTGGAAGCGATAAAGTATATTAACGAAAATGAAGCGATGTTTACTTTCATTGAATAATTTTATTTTACTGATGCATGACTGAGATAATGCAAAAAAGTATGACTGATAAGAAATACACAGGATGGAATATATGTACTGATACGATTTATCATAAACTGATACAATGATATCGAAATCAAAGAGAAACGACATCCGAATTCATCGATTTTGATAACTAACTTTATTTGGATGCCAAATCGTATAACGTCGTCGTCGTCTTTATCGTCCAAGAAAACATTAGAAAAATTACTTGCTTTTTCGCATGTAAATTCTAGCAACCTTATAGCTAGACCAGACAACAATGTACCCAATTTGTCTAACAAAAGTAATTGTTGAAATGTTTGTGAACAACTAAATAATATACAGAGTAACCGACTAGCTTTACTGAACCCTATAAATCATAGATATCTCATAGATATAACTATACGACTAATCCCGCATAGATGTGTATCTAAACCCTCGGATTCACAAAGATATTCGTCGCTTAATAAACACGATGAAATACGTAACTTATCACATTATAAATTTTGTCTACTATTGTAATAAAATAGCCAATAAATTGTCGGTCTATAGCCTTATAATGTATAGTTGTAATAGAAGAGGGGAGTTTCCTCAACCCTTCATATTTCAAAAAGTTATTTCTGTGACCTTTTAGAAGTTGATTTTATGAAGCTCTTTTGATGTTTGGCTTGGGTATAACGTAAGTTACGTTCTTTAATAGACTGTTTGATATTTTTGTTCTTAATTACTTTGAAATTACTACCTACACCTGCCTCACAGATAGTAATTAATTAAAAATACACTTAAATTACCTATTATGAATGTACCACTGATAAGAGTTACTTGAATATGTATCTCTACTTTCATATTCTATCGACACATTCTATATGTACATATTTAACGAGTATTTGTAAAACGTAATTTCCATCGATGTGGGTGCAAAGGAGTGTGGGATCCGCCATCGGTGTCGTCGAATCGATGCAACACATGCAATATATAATTACGAAAGGGGTGAACAGAACTCGGGGGAGAGGTCCAGAGATTATATTTGCATAATAAAACCAGAATAACGGTCTTTAATGGGGAGTTCGCACTATTATTTTGGGTGTGGATAAAAAAAAAACTATAGAATTGATGGCAAAAACAATATGCTGTCGCTAAAAAGAAGGTTTTTGCGGTGGGACAAAACACGCTAAAAGAATGAAAAATTGTAGAGAATCTTATGAATGCATCAGCGAGAGTAGTTCGCGTATCTAAATTTTGTGCTTAACATAATATTTGAACTTATAGGTACAATTTTTTTTTAAATTGAAACGCTAAGATAATTCTTCTCTTGTAGAAAATTCCGTAATGTATTGTTTATGATTCCATGTCAACAGCCCATAACAATAAACTATCCGACATCACTCGCACCTCGTACACATACGGCCAAGCGTAGTGCCGTGTACACTCGAGTGCAACGGAAGCGTCGCGTGCTCTGGCGTGCAATTAACTTGAACCGCATTGTATCCTGTCGCGCGTGCCCTAACTGTACTGTGCCAGTTACGTTTAAACATCGACAATCGTCCATTAGGTAGAGGTAATCCGATAAATTAGATATTCCGGTAAATTTAATGAAGAGGATTGAGGAATATGTCGATAGGACATATTTGGGTGTGAATGTGGATGGGTTAAGGAGTAAGATAAGATCAAAGAAGCTAATATGGAATGTGTGAGAGAAGATGTGACCAAAAAGAGGCAAAAATACCAAGATGGCAGTGATGTATGGAAAAGAAGACAGCTACTGCAAATTGGCAAAAGAATAAGATGACGATGATAATACAAAATCGACTAGACGACTAGATATTTCAGATGGATTAAGATTAGTTGTTGTTTTTAGACTTTCTTAAGATTATCTGCTAAAACTTATTTCCGATAACAACTAAACACAAAGAACTGTGCCATTCAATTTTCTGGTGAAAAGTGTCTAATAGAAACAAATAGACACATGCTATGCTGTATCATTCAAAAACAATGATTAGATATTTTGGAAACAGACGTGGATTATAAACACAAAACAATATTGTGTTGAAACTTGAAACCTGATGATGAAGACGAATTTTTAGGCAAAGTACATAAATATAACAAAGGCACTGAAGCATAACTGGAAAAAACAAAGGACAACATTTTCATTTTACGTTTCAAAATAAAATACAACCTTGGCATTGCTCCAGAAGCATAAACGGCGTACCCTCGTAACAAAAGGGTAGCACTCTCAAGCGACTTATTAGGACCTCTAGTATAGAAATAACCTTGAGGTTCACGTGTTAGAGAAAAGCTACTTTGTCTATGATTTGCTAGGATAACATGGCCGCGGCTAAGTATATATAGATCCCTTTTGTAGCCTTAGTAAACAGGCCACATCACACTTAATGAGCTAAACGGGTCACCAGCTCTCAAAGGAAGCGCTGAAGTGGAAAGTTATGACGACATTATAGATGTGTCCTTATCACAATGAACTAAAGGTCACTTTCCTTTAGACAAGAATAAACCGTTAATAAAAGTGAATTAGGAAAGTTGTGATACGTCTATGTCGTAATTATTATGTTAGAGTGATGTACGAGAAATTGGGAGATAATGTAATTTTCAAGTTTGTGCGGCGAAACTTGGGTGAAGTTTGTAGCACTTGATATGAGTTTTTACTTAATAATTGGTTCACTTAGTCTTCACTTAGGTGTTACGTATAAACCTAATTTTGTCGATAATTTAATCAATTAGGTGTTCTATATATTTAAACGTTCATGGATGTTATTCATCTTAAAAGATTTAACCATCGATGCCAAGCGATTCTCGAAGACCATTTCTCCCATTCTATGAAACACTATTGATCCAGTTCGGACATCATAAATCAAAGTTTCCATCTCGCTTTTCTATCAAAATACCAGCCAACTTCAATAAGAACATTCCAACCGATAAATCTACGATTCATTTGAATAGTTGTTAACTAATTTGTATATTCGTACAGGGGCCTGTCCCGTCCCGTATAATTTGTAGCCCGCATGTCAACGGCTTGGGGATTCTGATTCAATGGAAATTGAATAAGTGGAGAGCGATTGTAGACCTCGATAGAGTACTCGATAACAAGATAATGTGACCACAGCTGACAGCATTCCGATTCTATCGGGTAAGACTGTACAGAAAAATAGCGAGCATACCGACCGGCGAATAACTTTATAGATGAGAGATATTAAATATCAGATATAATTATCTTGTAAGAGCAATCATAACTCAACTAAATAAAAAAGAAGGCGAAAAAATAGACCTCGTTAAGGATGAAAAATTAAGAATAATATTTCATCCAAACCACCAATCTTAATGAAAGCAATAAAACCGTCGTTAGCGTCCATCAGCAGAGACAATTAAGAGTAAAATTTAACTGTTCGCATTTTCGCTTAGCCCGTTCTTCTTGACACTGAATCGATCGTGCTGGAACATATATTAAAGGTCCTCTCGTTTTCACCCTACAGGTAAGAGGGAGATGAAATTATTTGACAGCTCAACTGTAAAACGGGTGACAATTGCGCAAGTGTATTCGTTTTAGGGTTCATTGGGTCAATGGCAGGTTAAAGAATTAGTTATCTACGAAGGTTAAGTTCAAAATCCTTACAGCCGATTGGCGGAGTGTGACTATGGCCAATATTTTGGGGGAGTGACAAAACTTTATAGAGAGGTAATGGGTTGCATTTTATCTTCTGCCTTTTACTTTATTTTTATCTCAGCTCTAAATATGGCATTTCAGTCATTGAGTAATTCAAAATTACGTAATATTCAAGATTCAAAACCCGAACTCCAACAGGACAGGCTTTCATTATCTCCATGTTAAAAATTACTGTAGCAAATCAGCTCATGTAGAGAATCATTAATTAAATAAACAAAACTGCTGTCACGACGACCTCGAAACAGGACTAGAAACAAAACGTTCACCATTCTTTGCAGAGAAAGTGTGCAGTAAAAACATAGACCTACAAACATGTTCTGCATATCAATCGAAGTGTAAAGATTGATTGAACGATTGATAAGCTCCTGAACACTATGGCTAGTACTCAGTAATATCGCATTTGACATGGCGGGTCAACCACGATATAATCTGACATTGCATGACACTTGGCCAAGAACTTGGCATTGAAATAGGGTTCGCATGTTTGAAAGCGGTAATTTCCAACAGAAATGACCCAGATTCAAGTAAGGATATGACAGAATTATCATGCTTTATAATCTAAGGTAAATAACCGTTTAGATTGTAAATTTCCTGTTGTTCTTCTGTAGAACTATTATTATAGAAATTTAATTTTGAAATCTAGAGCACCATCTTGAAGTAAAATTAACTTTCCAGGACGATTATTCTGAACTTGACACTCACAGCGTTATTGAAACTACTAAAATTAATACTTAAAAAAAATGTAGAAACAAATATACAGAACACTATATTGTTTCCATAGTAGCAATTTTTTACTGCAAATATCTTCTGTTGGCTTGCTTTCAAGTAATTCTGGTTTTAGTGCAGCCACAAAATATGTAAAAAATCTTGCTAGATATGATTTAGTAGTTACACACACATTTTTCAACCCCACTAACTCGTCATTAGTAACTAATAAAAATTGACTGAATGGAATAGCGGGAATACAGTGAAAATTAAACTCTTTAGTTAGTTCGAAGAACTACGTGAATGAAATGAAGCCACACCAACGTTTGACCTACACCAATCTAGATCACGTCAAGACCTAACAATTAGATATAAAAGAGTGAAAATGTCGGCCATAAAAAACCGGTAACGGTGTTCGCTTCCCGCTGCGACCGTGACACGACTAATTGACGTGACGTTTGTCGTGTCGTGTCGTGTAGAGCGTGATCGGCTGCATCGTGCGGAACATCCGAATGTAAAATGTAAATGCAAGATGTTTGAGTTGCTGCGTTGAAAGGAATTTGGTAGCTTTCCTGTTGAATGGCACTGGTATCCGAAGAATTTGGTGCCTTGATGAGAAAACAGAGAGTTTAGACGGGGAGTGGAACTGCGATACTTTCAGTTTTTTCTTTTGAAAATCTAGGGTAGGTTGTTGCTTATAGATGTCACAATATATTACTGTATGAAATCTAAAATCACAAAGCTTATGTACGTAAATAAATCGCGATGCACAATGACCCCAAACTAGGCAATGTCTGTATCTCGTCACAAACACTTTACTTTTAACAATAGGTACCAACACAAATTATAAGTGTTACCAATAACCATGATATCGATTAAACAGTTCCAGAAATAAGAACAAAAGAACAGCTGAAGATCAAAATAGAACAAGATTCACAAGAATTTATCGTTAACACTAACATCAAATTTTTATCCCGATCTAATCACACAAGAAAAAAACAAAACGCCATTTTCCTCAAAGGAGTTAGATAATGTATCAAAAAATAAAATCCAAGTACGCTTATCCTACAAACTATGCAGTTATGGTAATATGACATCTATTTTCTGTAACATAAAGTTAAAACTACAAATTGTAGAGACAAGGCGAAGTAGTCTTGTCGTAAATAACTTGGTAAGGCGGAAATGTTATGATTTGCATTCGTAGGTCAGTAAGTAGTCCACAATAATTTAAATTTATGCGGAAGAGCATCATGCGATGCGCAAGTTGGTCTAAGTTCGTTACTTTCCTTTTCTAGGTTCCTTCCTATGACTTATTTTTCTATTATATGGAGCAGTATTAATTTCTGTACTGTTGAATCATCATCCTGCTATAACCCTTTTTTAGGTTCCTTTTTAAAGCTTTTTTGTCTATTACATGAAGTAGTATTAATTCCTGCTGCATAATCGTCCTGTTCTTCTCCTATTCTAAGTTCCTTCCTTTAGCTTGTTATTATATAACATGAAACAGTATTATCTCATCATCATTCTTTTGTGGTCATCAATGCACGTCTTATTCTTACATTCATCTCAGTCAGATCTATATCATTTTAGTATTCACTTCCTTTCTTGCCATCAAGATTCTAAATTTATTTGGGGTTGGCAGAACATGACTTTCATACTTTGTTTCCCTATAAGACGTACCCGATGTTAACTTCCTTTGTAACCATATCATCTATTACCACCATAATTCAATCTACAATTGCAAAACTACCTTCGTTTCTGCTATCAACATCTGAAGTTCTTCTAAAAGTGCCTTCTAAAGCCAATAGTTTGTTCCTAGTCCCAATGGTACACAACCCGTTACAAGCAACAGTTTTGCGTATCGTGACTACTCTACGTTAGATACATAAATTACTTTAAGAAGTGTTTGTGCCATGGAAGAAAGACAGAGAGGATAACATTTAACACACAGAGCGCACCAACATCACCGCGGTATTGGCAAAAGGGAGGCTATGCAGCATGACGCGATCCCATCATTCATCCAAATAGCAGACGTTCTGTGCATGTCAATGTCTTTACAGATCACAGATATCAAAGACTAAGCGTTCCCTATCCATTCCAATTTAGTGAATACGTGAAAAAAAATGAGAAAGCGATCGTGAAACCAGTAGCTAATTTTTCCAGAATTCTTATTCGGCAATTCATAGGCTTACGTAAGCGGAAGAGTTATGCACACAGATAATGTGAAAAGAAAAATATACTTATTGTCCGAGCATTTGATTTGTTTCTTTCTAAAGGCTGGTAAATTTTGTGATGTATACATAGCTTAGTTCATGTCTCTGTCTACTTCCTATGGTATAGATTAAATATTTTTTAGTACTCCAGTTATTGTTTACTCCATGTTTACAAGTTACTGGCCACAAGTCTTCGCTTCCTCGGATGGTCCGTTATGGCCTCGATTGTGGCTTAATTAATGAATAATGGATGCAGTGCAATAATTCACTGATTTCACTGTAGCTCCCGAGCTGCTCCGAGCAATACGGGAAGCGAATGTGGTTTTGTAAGTGAAAATATTACAGAATGTGTATTAGATCATTTCTTGTTAATTACTTAAGGCGATATATACGCCTCAATGTAAACGTAGTAATGAAAAACAATACAAAAAAGTTTTGAAGTATAAAATATCAATATTGAACTTCCTTTTGAACAGTTTTGTTTGCAAAATATTATTTTATTTACATATATGTTATTCCAGTTATGAAGAAATTTCAGCCATCAATTTTTCTGTGTAAAAATATTTTTAAACATCCAAGTCGTTTTGGAGTACCAAAAGTTGCGAAGAAATATCGTGTTGTTAATTATTTTTTTAAAACAAAACTATTAGTTACTCGAAAAAAACTTCATGAATACATGAATCAAAAATAAATATATTTTTTTTCAAACCTTTAAACCTAGCCGTTACTGAGGAGTATGCTTTAGAAAGTTACCGTTTTACGGCAATAAAGCGGTTGTAGGCCCTTAACTTAACTAGTTTATTTTTTAAACATTGGCCCACACTAAGACTTCCTCCTGTATCGTAGGTGCATTTTTATATATAAGTATAAACACACATAAACAACAATAATGGTGAAAATACTTAATAATGCTGGCGGCCGTTTTCTTTTTTTCTGCAATCACGACTGTGAATTTTTGCCACATAATTAGCTGAAAAGGTAGTTAACTTACTGGCAAATGGCAGTTTGGTGCCATTGGTTAAAGTGCTATCCTCGCCCACCTTGCTGATTGGCTGTACCCACGTACATAAGTACCATTACTATTAAAGGTTATTTTAATATCTACACGCCATTAACCACTCGTAAAATTTAACACCCTTGATTGAATCGTAAAGCAAAACACGAGAATATACTTGCAATCTCTCCACCCAATTACAAATAAATCTTTAAAATTCCTAGTGAATATCACGTTCTTGATCCATCCATTAATAACAACTTTTACATTCAAGTAACCAATAGAGAACGGAATGCGATATACTCGGTCTAAGATTTCCAGTATCGCAAAGGAATTTTCGCGATTCCCGTAACTAAACTGTTCTAGGAAAAACGAGCTATGAATTTAATTAATTGGTCTACCACTTACACATACAAGCAATAAAGAATCTTATAACTGGGAACTAAGAGTGATATCAGCTAAATCTATCTCTGTTAGCAAGTGTAAGCCATATTTCATTCTCAGTGTTGCCAATCTCATGTGAGAAATATGCGTTATGTTTATGCCAAAATCTTGTACTGCAGACGATGCAGTCGCTCTTAGTAAATTAAGAAAATACCAAGGACAGTCGAGAGATGAAAATTACATATGGCGGTGCCGACAAACGTATGAGAAGTTTAGATTTATACTTAGATATGATCTACCCTTCGTCACATTACGAAGATCCATTCGTAAACTTCAAATTATGAACTCGAGTTTTAGACGCACAATTTTGAGTATGGAATTGGAAGCCATCTTTAAAAATAAATATCTTACGTAATCTAAGTAACCGTTGCAAAAATTATAATAGTGCATTTGAATAATAACTTTCTATTTATATAAATAAAGACTGCCGAAACGCTGAGATTTGCCAAAAATAGCATTGAGGTAAAAATAGAAATATGAGGCAAATATAAATACTGGCTGATGATAAAAATAAATTGTGTGAAATTACCAAATCATCATAAGAACATTGGCACATTACTTTATGCCGGTTCATGACCGGCATAAAATAATGTGCCAATGTTAATCATGACTAATAAGATAAACAATATTGAGGCAATAAAAAAATAAGAAAGATTAATTTACAAGTTGATACTGTGTCGTTAGATTACAAATAAAAAACAAAAACCTCTTTGTTTTCACGGCCATATCTTATTATTATTGCACTTAATATTATTTTTGTACCCAAATATTATTATATTATTTTTAGCGCCAGTGACAGAAAAGTTGAAAGGAATCCGTTTGTCCTGGTATGGTCATGTGATGAGGAGGGATGAAACGCATGTTACTAAAAGAGTTATGAATATAAATGTGGATGGATCGAGAAGGACCAAAGAAAATATGGATGGATTGTGTGAGGAGTGATATGAAAGAAAAGGGAGTAAGTGATAGCGTGACGGGGGACAGCACGGTATGGAAGAAGAAAACGTGTGGCGCCGACCCCAAGTAACATGGGATTAGGGCAAAAAGATGATGATTATTATTTTTGTACCTATTACTACTCAATTAGTCCAAAGCTATGTAAAAAGAAGTTGTGCCTTCTTACACTAAAATTAACCAATTAACTCAAAAAAAAAACTTAATAAAGAACTACGCGCATAGGTAATTATATAAATTCGTTGAAGCTTCAGGCATTTCTTACAAAAACATAAAGCTTCAGCTCATTACTCCTGCAACACCTTATGCTAACATCCATTATGGATGTCCAGCTGTTTTTTTCTATACCCATAAAAGATCGGTCACCTGGCTAGTGCCAGTTTTTATTCTGATTTCGCGTGAGGCGCTAACAAGTCAAAATGGGTGAAAAACGTAGGTAAGTACATTAGATGAACATAGGATCAACTTGCACTTTCACATGATGGCATTGACTGCATTTTTATAAAAAAACATTGTAACAAGTTTTTATTTGTATGATGTGTTATAATTGGTTTATTCATGCATGCCTGTTAGAGCCTAGTACTTTACGATTCCTTCTCCACACTAAGATTGTAATCAAAAGTGTTTGAAAGACGTGTTATTAGATTTGGATGAAATTAGGTACACAGATAGATCAGGTCCTAGATTAACACATAGGAAACTTTATGAATCTCGTAGAATATGAGGGTAACCGCGAGAAAGAGCTAGATTAACTAAAAGTTCCCGAAAATACACGCTATTTCTGTAGGACTGACATGGGGGCGGAGTAGCGTGAATAACCTAGTCAATTATAAAAGCGTGGTCCACTATTAAACAAACATTCGATTCGATAACGTTACATAAGTCTAATTTATGACTTCGGGCCGGAAACTTGCATAAGTGCGCGTGTAATTTTTATCAGCCCATGTCTTGTTAAACAAACAAGACAAAGATTATTTACCTGTAGATTAGATACTAGATCGACGCTGTTTTAAATAACAACAATTGTCTGTTTTGCATGTTACAAATTATGAGCATTCTCGAACAGTTTTATTCGTGTCGAGACGATCAGAAATTATGAATGCTGAGGTGACGACAGATGGAGATGATAGATACCGAGGTGAATAAAAAGGTAAAATTAATATGATTTTTTTAGCTTGATTTCTTCATTATGTTCTGATTGACTTTAACTATAGAATCTTACGACCATTTTCTGAATTGAGTGCAGAAAGCAAAAAATCACGATACAATACCAATCACTTTCGGATTTTCAAGCCAAATTAGATTTTGTCAATATTAAGTTAATTAAAAAATCGGCAGTTAATGGTAATGTGTAGATGTTCAACCTAAATTTATCGATTTCTTGCTCTAGAAAGAATTCCGTTTTCTTATCCATTTGATTGCAAACGGCAATCAAATGCTATTCAACCACATTAGCATGTTATAGGTTAAGTCTCACGCTACTGAAACTGGGTAAGTAGCACTGTACCGGCGCCCGCGCATGTTTTAGTGCTCCTATTAACGCCATATATGGTGGAGGCGCATTAACTCCAAACACTGTAATCGCTTGTAAGTGCTGACAAATTGCTGGATAGTCTACCACCAGCTTTATATAAGCATTGGGTGATTGGTCTAATTTATAATTAAAATTAACATATATGTAGTTTAAAAATAGGTGTATTAATTTAAATACATTATTAAATTATCTACACTAATTAAAGAGTTTCTCCTATTTTATTTAGGTAAGTATCTAGTATTCTTAGCCGTTAATATGAATTTAGGCACCAATTTAGTAAAAAGAGAAGAGAGAAAGAAATGCGAAAGAGAATTGAGAGAGAGACAGAGAAATCAAACCAAGTATGTTTATTTAACACAGGTAAGACAAAAAGTGTTTTTGAGAGAAACATAATAATGTCTAAAACCAGAAAGTTGTTAAAAACTTGCACAATATTTACAAATATATCTATTTGTTAAACTTATTCAGTCGTCTAATTACACAATACTTTTCATTAATTACAAATACAATATAAACATACAGCATAGCCGAAACTGTTCTGTGCGTGGGGCATGACGCGGCCGGTACAGTCTGCGAAGAAGACAATAAAATGATCGTTACGTTATGGGCGTGAGTTGCTAATCACGCGACTCACGCGGTTCGATGATCCATTCTAGTTTGTTGCACTCCTGCGTTTTCTAAGAAGATTCATCTTAAGAAACAAGGCAAAAGAAAGGTGGCGTTCTATAGATTCTGCCTCGAGGAATACGCGTTAGTTTTTGTATGTACGTATATATTACTTGTAAAAAACAAACTGAATTGAGAACCTCCTTGCTGTTTTGAAGTCGGTCAAATATTTTGAAAAATTATAGTATACAGGTAAACTTGCACTTTGCTAGTGACTTCATCTTCCTATGAGAATATTGAATAATCGTCCTTATACCTAGAATCCATCTAAAAAGGAAGAACTGTGTCAAATATTAGCTTTCTAGGTCCAAGAGCACAGGCCTAAAAAAAAAAGACCAAGGGCTTAGGCTGAGTTAATTTTTATTTGTCAAATTTGTACACTAAACCTCTGTTGACAGCGCAATATTGAGCATTTTTTAAGTGTTCTAGTGCTTCTAAAGGTGACGTATCATCAAAAAGGAAACATAAGGGCAAAGCATTTTTAATTTTCAGTTTATGGAATATCTTTTAAATTGGTACAATATTGGAGGAGAAAATGGGCGAGAGCCAAACCTCGAATTATGACTTTTTGCTAACGAAATTCAGTCGGCGCTCTCTGCCCCTATTTCCTCGTCAGTAGAATAACGATTTGAGATTTCATAAGTGTTAGTGAATCAGGGAGTGAGTCAGGAGTTATCTCTTCATATGTATTGATTAGCCAGTTTAAATATTATAGTTAGTCAGCTTTAAGACGGCTAAACGTTACTTTAATGTTTTATTGCTTTAGAAAGAATATCGTTAACCATTCGTGATCTGTTTTACTGTAATTCCTTAGAGCTAAACCATAATTAACTTTATTAACTTTAGCTTAATTTAGATTTTAGTACTCACTTACAGTAAATTGCTAGATCGTAACTGTTAAACTAAGAAGGAGGATATCCTACGCATTCACTTATTGTGTTCCGAGAATCATCTTTAGTATTGAGAATAAACTAAAATCGATGTTGTTAGAGGAAGCTGGGAACCGCCACAGCATTTGTTTAGTCTGAACCATTGTGCAGTAGCCATGAACCAAAAAATAATGTTCTAGAAAACGCATCAAATTCTTAAAAGTATCATTTCAGAGAAATTTTAGTTTTTATATCAAGAAATGAGGGTGAAACGTGGTAATAATGAGATATTCTAAGAACCAGCATAAGATTGACACACATTCCACGGATAAGTTTTTAAAACACCAAGGATTTTTTAAGTTTTTATGCAGTTAACAGAATTCCAATGAACATAGCCGTGAGCTCTTCGACCATAAATAGACGTAATGATACAGGATTTTTTAAATACTTTTATGGTATTGACAAATTGATGAATGAATCCACTCCAATGACATTCTTGAGAATTTTACAATTAAACTGGAAAAGGAGTTTTAATAATATTTGTAATCTTCTAAGTAGCGTCGATATCTAGTGGAATATGTTTAACACACATTCCTCGTTCTCTACAGCTCGTTCTAAAGTACAGCGTAATGTTATGATTGGTGTACCGTTAAACCACTCTGCTAGAAGTGTTAGCCTTAAAAGAGCATAGTCCCCGACACTAATTACTATGATTTAGATAAGTTTACATGCCATTTAAGTGCAGCTTAGACCCAACCTTTACACTGACAGGATAAACCTGATCATTGAATAATCCTATTAATATCAGGCGACAATTTGATATATTGGAGAGTATTAATAAAATTGCAACACTCCTACATTTGCATTTGAAATAGATTTCCTATTAAGGAAGCTGATAATTACGTTTGGCTTACTGCAATAAATCCGAAGATAAAAAAGTGTACATGTGGAGGATAATTTCACAACTAAGCAAGAGATATTTTTCCTTATTCTGAGATGTTGATGTTAATTGAAATTCTATTTTAATACAGGCATCCGATACACCTTGTACGGTTGTCCGTGTTTCCTTTTGGGACACATCTTCGCCAGGCCACATTCTCCGACCTGCCAATTACGCGGGAACTGCTGAAACTTTTTTACTAACTACCTGACCGTTATTCGATGACTTCGACAATCGTTAAGAACCTGTACCTTTGTCCATATACGGCGGATCATGTTCCGATTTTCTAGTCTCTCATCGCATTACCACTTTTTTCCTACTCGCTTACTTTACGCGCGTATGCGCAATGGTGTCAATGCAACAATAATCTTTAACATGCATTTATTCATATTGCCCACTCAGATGTGCACGTACTCGTGTTTGTTTTCGACTTATTGAGTTATGACAGTCGAAGATGTTTGCGAACGATAAAATACGTTGTTGGAAAATTGACAATAACAGACAAATACACTAAATTAAACACCATAAAGATAAAAAAGCGTTTGTCGGTGAAACATAGTTCTGAAGACTTTGCCGACCATGACAACTGTCCTCGACAACTGGAGTTTACCGATAACCGACCTCTTAACCAATATTTGGACATCTTAAATCTTTTGCCGAAACAAATGGAACTGTTGGATGCAAATCGATTTACGTGTACGAAATTGAAAACAACAATTAATTTAGCGCAGTTCACCGGTCAACAAAATTCTTGTTGGCAAAACAATATCGGATCCAAGGCTGTTCACGGATTAACTTAATCCCAACCTAACGCTGATCGGAAAGTGAAACTAAATCGTAACTAATTAGTTCGATTAGTTAAACACGAATAGGTCACCGAGACCGAGACCGAGACCGGTCGGCGCGGGTTTCTCAGCTCATTTTTTGGCGGCTTGACATCATTAATTAAGCTTCATTCTGACGTTCACATTGTTCGCGCAGTCGTTGGCCTAATGACATCGATCAGGATCCTGGTACAAACCATCCTCCTCGCATTGTTACACCTTTTCTATTCAGTCAATATTGATTAAGGCAGAACAAAGGCCGCGTAAGATCATCATCGGTAACGAACAAAAATGAGTAATTACGGTTACAAAACATAATCCAAGGTTACGATTTTAACGAAACTGAGGACCTATAGGTATACACAAATGTAACGTAAACTGTTCATGGGAACTAATAATAAATATGTAACAATGGTTGCCCCGCTTTTGATGTGACTTGTGAGCAAACACGTCAGCACGGCGGCTGCGAGGTACTCGTTAAACTAATTCAGTGCTGGAACTAGCAACAACGCAACACTGCGTAACGACAGCTCGAAATAAAAGAACACAAGAGCACCGGTGCGATTAGAATCGAAGATTGATGTTCCACGGTCTGAAAATATTTGCTGGACCAGATAAATGTCGCCAAATCATGATTTCACTGTCGTAAAAAACACACTGGCGCCTACTAAACATAGCTCCAGGTCGCGACCGAAGACGCGCTACACTGCTACCATTTTGCAAATACAGCATGCACGTAAAAGTGGAGCGAACCTTGGCGGCGAGTCCTGGCGGAAGGCCAACTGAGCAATTGAATGAGTGACGATTAGCAAACATAAAATAACAGGGGTAGACGAACACGGATCGATCTATTTCGGGGAGGTCGAATTTTCTGAAGTACCTGAGTCAGAAGCAGTTGTGGCACTTGAGGATCGCGCTCATTGAGCTAGAGGAAATGCGTGTCTGTTTACGATAGTGGCGGTATTTTAGGCTGGTGTATGGACTGTATGGAGTGACTGTTAGAGTGAAGGAGGTCCTTTGAGTGTGTCAGACGTGACCGGGCTAGCTAAGCGTCGTTGTTGTGGCACGTACGACATGCTGTCTGACTGGACCGTCTTATCGACGGCAGTTATCGATTGGCTCCTGATCTTTGTGTTCGTTATTTGACTTCGGATGCCTTCAGAAGTTTCAGAACTATGCAGTTTTTCGTGACATACTTGGAATAAGAGTTTTCACATAAAATAAAACTACTTGTATAAGTCTAAATCTTATTATTTCAGGACGATCATTTGCGATTATGAGACCGTCATAAATATTTTGAAAATATTTTGGAATGTTACCAAATTTTACGTCAGGTATCATAAATTGCCGTCAGTCGTATGTTCCAGTGCATACTACGTCACTAGATAAGGATACACAACTCCATAATTATGGCCTTGGCGAAGTACAAGATAACGGCCACGATAATGAAATATAAAACTTGACAGATAAAAAGTATATTTTTCATTGCGGAAATTTTCTATATGCAAGAGTATTTTCTGGAAAAATAACGTTTTTTTCAATTTTGAAAGCTTGTAAATATTTCCAGTTTATGTTTTCTATTGAAGTTTTATAGATTCGTCATTGTGATGACAATAATATTTAATACGGCTGTTGTGGTTGTGGTTTCTACGTGTGTGTGCACAGTGTGCCATGACTGAGAACTAATGTTGATGACAAACAAAACAATTCATTGCGGAGCGCACATCTGGCAATTGCCTCAAACGTTAAAACAATAGTCTGAAGCAAGCTGGAATTAATAATACGCAAGACTGCAATAAATTCCTTATAAAACTTTTGTAATGAAAATCATGAAAATACTGCTGTAAACCCAGTTGGGAATGTACCAGCTGTTGTTGAAACGAAAACAAGTGTTACGAAAAATTCTGATAATGTGGTGGAATTGTAAACATGATTGACGGTATTGTTCATTCGCGATATGCGGAACGTTTTAGATAAGCCTGTATTGTCCCGATAACGCTAATTATGCCATTTTTGTAAAAACACCAAAACGAAATTTCAAAATTGAAATTTTCCCTCACCTTAGCACCGGGGATGCTGGCGTTCATCCAACTTTCAGTGCTGACGCCTTGGCTGTCGCCGAAATTCGTATTCGAACACTTCAAAACATGCAATGAGTTTGTAAAACTCTAAGAAACGTCGATATCACCAAACGCACAGTACAGAACTTGGCACAAACTAAGCACGTCTGAACAAACACAAATTAGGACGTTGAGTTTAAAAACACCAGTAGTAGGCTGAACCAATAATGGTCTTTCACATCACGACAAATATTTGCGTGGTCACAGGTGCACACTGTATAAATAATGCAGCGCTCGGTGTCGGCGACACGTGCGCTTCCGATGGCGAACCGCGAATAACAGAGTAGAACGCGAGCGGCACAGGCGCCCCTCTATCACGACCGCTGCACGCTCGGGGCACGGCGACACTGGCGCAGCCGGTGAGCCGGCCCGAGCGCTCGATTCCGCGCCGCATCTCAACCCCACGGGCCGTCGTCGCGTCGGGCCTACACCCAGCACACCCCGCTCGGACCACCAATATTTTTTACCCCGAGCAAAAACCTCGCATTGCAACACACATCAGTCCACTGTGCGAGCTATGGCATTCGACCGCTTTTTCTGCCAACCATCCTCGTAATTATTCAGACCTTTTAGGGAACCCTGAATTAACGTACACGAGTAAATAGTAAGTTGAGGATTCTCGTGAGAATGCGAGGCATAGATTATCTCGAAGACATTTTTTGTGGAAGACTGAGTGATCCATAAAGTGATTTCTGCATATTTGAGATTCTACTGCTGGTACACTTTGTATAAGTTATTTGCCGCGAGTCTTCGAGATTGTTTGGCTTTCTCGCAGCATGTTGTCAAGTTGACACAATAAACTCCGAAATAGAATTGTCTATTGAAATGCGAAAGTGTGCCACATCCTGAAGCGAGTTAATGTGAAGATAATGACAGGCACCGATAGTGCCGCTAGGCGCTAGGATCACGTAGAGCCAACGGTACCGTGTCTGTGCGACTCTATGCACCGGGGCTTATTTAAATAATCGTCGCATTGACGACTCAGGGCTCCGGGGACGGTTTGTGGTGAGATAACGACGTCCACAGTGGTTATTATGTGTCGTTGTGGTGCTTAGAAGATAATACGTGTCCGCACAAATGCTGTTTTGTTGAGAGATCTCGTGGCCTAATTACTTGATGAAAGCCAACATTCTGCGAACGTTTAATAGGTCAGACGTCGACCAATCGAGCCTTATTTACTAACCCGAAATTCACTACGTTCCTAAAACGTAGAGCACAGAACAAGCGGTTTCTGCAAAAGTTAATCGGGCTCATGATACCAGCAAAACACGAGCTATCACATATTTCATCAATATGTTTCCTCTTCCACTTGCACGGTTGCAATAATTAATACCATATACAAGATAAGAATGTTCAATTGGTTGAAACGATTGAAATTAGCGATAGCAATCCGTACAGAGATGGAAGAAAGCTGATACAATTATATAGGAATCTAGAAGACCCGGTCAGTAGATTGTCGTTATTAATCAAGTGTTACACGATAAAATAATGATGGTGTGTTGCTAATCGATGTGGTTCTGGATTGAGAGCTCCTTCATATGGTCGGTTGTCACGACAAGACCAAGGGAATCCGAGCGACGTGGAGCATTCCGTCTCGTTACAGTTTCCCGAATTTCTGAGTGATCTTGTTAAATTACAAGCAGAGCCGCGGGTATAGATACCTGTCGTCTTCTCTTTAAGGGATAAAGCGAAAATAACTTAAAAAATACAAGCTCAATTTATTTGCAGTACAAATAATCCGTTCACTTCGAAAGTAAGGAGTGTGAAAGATACAATGTAATAACTTCTTAAAGACAGTATTTACGTGTTACCTTAAGGCCTGCCTACCCATTAAGTCTATTTATGTTTTCCTTGATTATCCAACAGTTTATATCTGTCAGGGTAGATTACAATGACTCTACGTTTTCATTTCGAAAACAATACAACGGCGGTAATGAGGTGGTCGGTAAAGTAGCAAGATTTACGCGGATTTTTGTACCGTCGTCTTGTGATTGTGATATTTCCTTAACTTTCTCTTTTCCCATTGTAGTATCAGAGGTGTCGACCGCGATTTATCGTCGACCATCGTCCGACAACGGCACGACACGGGAATCGAACCCCGAGACTAACAAAGGCATAAACAAGTTTCACTCCGCCCAAGCTTACAAACTGTTACTGTAATTTAATACGTATTCGATTGCAGCAGCGCAAAAAATATCGTGAATTTAATCTTTTGCAGAAATTCTTTTGCATATTAAAAGGCGGTACCGGATTGTGTGAAAGATAATATAGGTCGAATAGGGGTGAATAGTAGTTAATACTGAAATGGCTAATAGAAGATATATGGGAGAAGATAGGTTGTGAACCCTAAATAAATTGAAAAAAAAAAAATATATGGCTCGGAAGGGAATGAATACTGAAATCTCGGCTAGTAGAGATAAATGGAACAATAGGGGAGCGAGGGGCTTGTTGTAACAGTTTTCATTAAAACTAATATATCTTGAGATCTATTGATTAAATTTCTACTAAATAAAGATGGATGGATACTGTAACTCTTCCTCTACCAAATCAAGTAAAAATAATACCATAATTATTGGTCATTATCTTACAATCCATTATTTTCTAGAAGAAGTGCGGTGTTACAACTTACCTCGTGCTTGGGGCAAGTTGTAACGTCTACCGGGGCAAGTAGTAACGACAAAAAAAAAACGACAATAATACCTACATGGTTGACTGGAAGAGAATACCTAATGCATTAAATCCGGCTTTTTACTTTTGTGCAAGAAATCTAAATAAATAAGACAATCATGCTGAACCGAATCCAAATAAATTAAAATAAGGGGAGGAGGATGACGATAACGAAAAGGGAGTAACAGATTTACGGCATTACTTACCTTACGTTGCCTGTTACAAGTCTAAAGGGCAGGCTTTGTGGGCAGTTAAAACTATAAATATACGTGAGCCTTTAGTTTTAATTAATCATGGATTAAACTATGATATGATATATTGCTCTTAAACAATGAGCTTATCGTATTTGAGTTCATTGTTAAACTGTTGTTTGCTCTGTGTTGCCGGTCCAGAATGGATGAGAATAGCTAAAGATAGAGAGAAGAGGAGGCTCTTGAAGAGGCCTTTGTTGAAGGACAAGCTGTGGAAAGTAAAACCGATCGTCATTGATAAATCTAAGTTGTATTAATAATATTGAAACAGCAATAAAGGATTACTTAATATTTTGCAATAACATTTTTACATAGATGTAACGTTCAGTAATGTCCGCCTCTACGATTACTCTTTGTCATTTTCAAGTGATACAAACTCGCTTTCGTATGGGGTTTTTACAATGAGAAAGTGTTCGGAGTGCATGTTTAAGTTATATCCTACAATAAACATAGCAGAGATGGTTTATAGTGACGTTAATAGAGCTTCAAGTGAGAAAGCAATATCGTCAGGAGTCCACGACGACGCCATTTTATTTGTGTACTTTCATGTTTTAGGGCTTGCTTGTCTGACAGATAGTATGCATTTATAACCCCTGCCGTGTGTACCTGTGTGTTTGTGAATATGTGTGTTTGTGTATCTGTCTGTGGCATCATAGCTCCCAAACGGATAAACCGATATTGATTTCGTTTTTTTTGTTTGGAAGGTGACTTGGTTCTTTTCTATGTTTGATGAAAACCGATTCAGCCGTTCTTAAGTAATGGGCGTTTTACTGTTTGAATCGGGGTGTTTTTGCAAGATATCGTGTCATAATTACGTGTTCAATTGATTGTCGATAGAACCGTGTCTACTACTAGATAAATTATGTAGCATGAAATAAAAATATGTCGGGGTTTTATTAATTTTTCAATTTTTCTTAAGTATGATGCTAGATCGAATCGGTTGACGAAACAACGGTAGAGCAAGAAATATTTTTCATATTGTGAAAAATCTGATAAAATCGAAAAGATTTAATGAGTGAAGGGTTTATGAATCTGTCTGTTGCAACAGATAAATAAACCTTTCATAAATAATAAAGAAATCTCCATTTTTGGAGAAGCCTTACTATGTTAGATACATAGTTAGGCCTCTCCAAAATTGACATGGCAGATTATAATGATGACCAAGATCGGGGAAATACCTCGGATGATTACGAATACGAGCTGTAACAAACGGCTATGTTTTTATAAAAATACACACAGTACTGCAGACGAACTGCCACAATTTAAAGGAAAGTATCGTGGGAAAATACCTTCCTAACATAGCGGCATACTAAACTGAACACGTGTACAATTTAGTACCGGTCATACGCATACATTGACTGTCCGACTTCACGGCTGACCAATACAAAATAGCGGTAGCGCTTATGGTTACTATTTTTTAACAAGAAGATAAGCTGAAGAAATTCGAATTCTTCAAATGCCGCAGTGGCTTTTGCACAGCACAGCAGTGGCAAGACACTGAAAGCTACAGACAGATCTTGAATGTCTCCAGGGGCATATTTAGTAAAGCCGTCAGATGATAGTGACTATGTGACAATCCACAATTTTTCATATATTTTGTGATTTTGAACAGCACTGTGCACTGGTCGCAAATATATATGTTTTTTGACTAATATGTCGCTTTGTCAGCTATATTACAAAAGTGACCAGAGATCCTCAGATCCGTTATCATTATTTGGCCTACTGCTACAATTTCTTCGATTGTCTCAATTTCTACACTCCTGTGGTAGTCTCTTCCTAATTATCGGCAATAATAGCTCCTAGTCCTTTCTCATCACTAAAAACAGGTTGACCTCCTATCACCCAAAACAATCCTGCCATACACCCCCACAGACGGAAAGAGCACATCACTTGCATTGATATAATCAATTAGAGGGCTCGTGTGCCAGCTATCGGTACAGGTAGCTACCGACTCCAGCGAGCAACGCCGGAACATTTCTAGCCGTTAATTGATATTTACATAGCTTGTTACGTATGCTGGGAACCGCGGAAGCTGGTGAGTTACATCAGTGACCTTACTGATGATTCTTGGACGGGATTCTGCTGTTATGATTTGAGATTCGAGGTGATGTAATTGGTATAGTTGTTGGCACGTAATGTTAGATGTGCACAAATCGTTTTTTAGGTCTCTTTGGTTACCAAGCGGGACGCGGGGTACGTTTAGTACCGTTCCGAGCGCGCAATTGGTTAGTCAGATGACACAAGGATCGACTGACCAACCGCGTCGCGTCCACGTTCCGTTCGCTCTATATGGTGGTTCGTCAGTTTGTGCACTATGCGCGAACTTATCCCCACTACGCCAAAACCTTGCCAAGTTACGTGCCGCGGATTATACTTTGGTTTTGACAAGTGACATTCTATCATATACTGTCAAAAGTGTAACATGTATGAGATTAACAAGCGCTACCAAAATGTCACATAATATACAAAATTGACTTCCTTATATTTTGACTTTTTAACAATCGTTATCGTTGATCTAATGTCATTTAGTCTAAAGACTCTGGAGGTATTGTTTTGAACGAGTGGTTGTAGAAAAAAGAGAAGACTGAAACAGCAAAAACTCTTTGACATTTTGAGATCTTAAATCTTGAAGAAGGTATCAGACATCATTTATAAATTGATGAAAAGAAATAAAACAGAGGGTAAAAGAAAGGAACACATTCAAAATTGAGTCTTTGCTACCTTTAATTTGTCCGGTTTTCTAGCTGTAAGTCTCTTCTGAGCTTTTTTTTGAAAGATTAAGTGCGGAATTGAAGATTTAGAGCTCAGGTTCAATATTTGAAGTTGTAGGTGGTTCTACCATGGCATGAAGTTATTGTTATACATATTTAAGAAGTGATGATAATGTTTCACGTTAACAACCATGTAACATCCATAACACACAAACCAAACACAATCACTTAGTTCTACAACAATCATTTAAGCAAATTAAATACAGCATCGGAAGCGTCTGGCCGGTATAAAGTGTTCATAGCAGCGTGATCTGCAATTAAACGGTGCCTATCTTTATATCGGTCGGCCGGTGTTGAGTCTGTGCCGTGGCTCACGACCGAATAGACTCACGACCCTAACTAAGGAGTTGATATTTTATTTTTTGTGTATTGAGGAAGTGTCGATGGTATACAGTTTAAATGTGAGTGGAGATTAATGGGTCGATCGTCCTTTATTTATGATTGTATTTTGAAGCGTTCCCTTGTTTTGTTTTTTTATTTGAGATGGATTTGCTCTTGACTCTAGTCTAGGTCTAGAGGTGAAAGAGACAGGGTCGACGATGGAGTGAGCTTACCCAGAAGAAGCCTGTTCACTCTAACTTTGAAGAGACTACTGTTGTGTTGTTACTATTAAAGTTTAAATAACAAAGTAACCATACTTTTATTTCTAAAGACGGTTAGGGAGGTTTTAGTCCAGAAGTGGCCAATGTAACTGTGTAACTTAGCTTTTGTGGAAATTAAATCCGCTAGATACGAGAACCACAGGACCGGTCAATGTGCAGACACTTGTTCAGTATTGGACGTACGAGTAACTCTTTACGTTTATTGATAAAGAACCAAATTACGGTACAATTCATGAGGGCAACTCCTAGCGTGTAACTAATGATTTCTGTTTGGTTCGTTACAAATTCGCAAGTGACTACAAATTGATAACATATAATATCTTGGGTTCGCCAGTCAATATTGATTTAATTAACTATAAGTTCATTCGCAGACATAGAGCTTGGTACTCAGATATCGAAACGTCAATCCGCATTTTAGCTGAGATGGAATTGATTATGCAATTCGCAGGTTGCCGACGTTAAATATGATTAGATGAAATTGAGTGCAGATGGGTGCAAAACGCAAAATGCCCTTACTTTTAAGAATATTTTAAATTTAAATTTATTTATAATTATTTATTTATTTAAACTTCATGTACAATGGTATCACCATAGGCGGACTTAATGCAGCAAGGCATTCTCTACCAGTCAACCTTTGGGTAAAAAGGACACAACAGTGGTTATTGTTCATTTTTTTATTTGTATTTTGTACTCCCTACAAAATACAAATAAAAGAATGAACAAAAATTAAAATCGGATATTAATAAACTATTTAATAAAATACAAAAATATTTGTCAAAAACACCTCTTCTTTCTCTTAACTTTTACACATTTTTGACATTGTCACTGATCTGATGATCGCGGCTTGGATTTGAATGAGATACCTATGATATTCAGATTAGTGACACCCTGTTTTCTGATTGTTATTTATTATTGTTTATTTATTGTCCGTAATCTGACTCTGGATAATACTATGATGAATAGTATTACTAAGGTCCAGGTCCAGTTTTTGATCCGTAGGTATCTCAACTATTGGTTATATATGCTAACCAATGTTTTTAATTTTCGGTAAAACTTTACTTTTGTTCAGTTGTTAGCCTCACAAACGGTCAAATAAGTTGACAAGTTAAGTATCTTATTAATATTATAAACCGGGCCTATAATCCTAATAAAATATAATTGAACATACCATGGACCAAATGAAAAAATAATATTTTTCTTCTCAAACATTTGTTTAGTCCGCCCGTCAATATTGTTCAATACTCAATAAACTTCCTAATTCCTATTGAAACAGAACAAACTGATTACCTATTCAAGTTTTCTGCTTCATTGAGCAATTTTTTTCATTTGCTTAGCTGTCTATAAACGTATCACTTAATAGTGAATAGATCGTTATATTTTACACTTGAAGTGTTTTTTGCGGCTTATTTAGTTTCGAAACGTTGTCTATTGCAGATATTATAAAGAGATACTGTGAGTATTTTAGTAATACCACGAGTTCCCGACGCTATGATAGAAAATTTGGTTTAAGTAAATATCACTAGATGGCGCGAAATGCACCGATTTGTTATTGAATTGTGTGTAAAATTAACTTTTTCTAGAATTGATCATTAAATTGGCTAACACTCCTAAGCACAAAATTATGGAAATATTTCACATTTCAAAGATTATTTGAACGGTTCATTTAATTTTTTTCCTTTCAATCCTTCTCTCTCTCTGGGTGGGCGGGAGGGCGTATCGGACTTTTACTGACTAAAATCCACCCGTGTTCCCTCAGTTGCTTGTGCCAGGGCCGCGGTAACTCTCTTTAAAATTAATTCTAGACCCAGACTGGCTGTACGTCCTGCCAAACCCTTCGGGGGAGTACCTATAGGTGTAAAATTATGTTACATTCTTAAAAAATTATCGTATTTGATAAAGTTTTAAGCAACGTCAGGGCAGTTCACTAACTAGGAACCCATTTAAAATTCGTGCAGCACATTAAGCATATGTTTTCGCATAAAAAATATTGCAAACACTTATAATTCATGACAAGTGCTGTGAGAACTTTAGACATAATGTTATGTACTACTGAATTATGTCCTTGAATGTATGTTTTTGCCTTTATTAATATTCATAAAACGTTTTATTCATTCGGGACGTCAACTTGAATCATTTATTAAACGTATCTTCTTACTGTGGACAAAAATTGTGTTTGTTACATATTAACGAAATGTAGCAGATATTTTAAAACAAGGAAATGCTTATGTTACAGAATATGTTCTTACTACTGAAGCTTTAAAAAATATCTGAAATAAGAGATCTCAAAAAGCCAGCGAAAAAAATGAAAACGTTTGGTTTTTCAGTGCCGTTATTTTTTATAATTTGAGATGGGTTTGCTCTTATCTCTAGTCTAGGTCAGAAGAACTGGTACTTTACCCCTACTGTAGTGGCAACTTCGTTGATCCAAACCATTCACCTGCTTTAAATAACTAATTAATTTTACCAACATCTGCTACAGCACAAACACCAACACATACCTGCAACAAAAACAAACAATAAATTGATATAAAACCTACAATTAGATTGCACAACAAAGTATGGCAACAAAATAAAACTGACCGCGTATGGGTTGCCAGAGAGAAAACTCGTTACGTCACGCCCGTGGCATTTTCGATCAGATACGTAATGACTTTTAATGGCCGAATTATATTGACGGACAAAACCAATGAACAGCATCTTGCTTTTAGAGTTTGACATTATGAACGCAGAATAAAATAGGACAGAAGGCCCACTTTGCCCAAAGAACGGAAGGCCGAAGGGGCCAAAAAATTTTGGAGTGAACCGCTGATGTTGGACGGTAGTTCGCAAGTATAGGTTCGGTCAAAATGGCGACCCTTCGGAGAGGCCTATGTTCAGCAGTGCAGCAGTGTTGAGCAAGCAAGTGCAGTGAAGTTGAATTGATGATAATGATGAAGTCTATAGGTTATTATGGTGACGACGTTACCGGCTTACCATTGCCGATAAAGAAAACTGACTCCTATCAAAACACTAGCTTTACGTTTATAAATCGATGGTCGAGTGCACCGATTTGTTCCGCATTCGCTCCGTTTCTTCGAACCCCTTTTGGAACATTAAAAGATGTAAATTAAAATTGGGGCGAATGCGGAACAAATCAGTGCAACACGTCGTGACAGGTTAACCCTTTTAATTAAATACTTTATTATCTACAATAAAGTTTGATCAGTTTCAGTTTCCTTCTTAAACAAAACATTTTAACACACATAAACAAACAGCCGTTAGACATAGCACCAGTTGTAAGCTACCTAAGTACCTAAGTCTATTTGCCTGAGTTATCCCAGGTTGTTTACAGTGATCCTTCTGTAAATTTCATACTCTGTTATATCAGCGGAACAATTCAGTCATCGCCGATAACTCTCAGTTTCAAAATCATTATTATTGAAGTGACATTGTCTTAAAGGCAATGTCTCGATAATCGCTTTGATGACTACAATATTGATGAATATCAATCAGATGTTTTTTTTCTTATTTACCAACGCTAATAAACATAGCGAAAGCAATGGTTTTCGTAGTGAATGTTAAGTCATAGATTTGTTTAAATTGCCAGTTTTATATTTGAGAGAGTAAAGAAACCAGAAAATAATTGTTTTATATCGATATTATTGGGTAGTAGAGAGCTCGTGGCTAAATATTAACAGCCGCACTGGTCGATCATCAAGGTTAAGCAACGCTTGACGAGGTCAGTCCGTGGATGGGTGATCATTTCAACATACCGAGTTTCCTCATTTGAAGATCTTTGACAGTCGTTACGGGTAGTCAGAAGCTTGAGATCTGACACCAGTCTTGCCAAGGGGTACCGTGTTACCCAGTTACTGGGTTGTGGAGGTCAGATAGGCAGTCGCTCCACGTAAAACACTGGTACTCAGCTGAATCCGGTAAGACTGGAAGCCGACCCCAATATAGTTGGGAAAAGGCTAGGCAGATTGATTGATAGTATTGGGTAGTAGCATTTTGGGGAGTATGCAATGGAATTGCATGATCTTATTTCGCCAAGCCCGTTTCATCATCGGACTACAAGACATACGGTGATGCGCCATCGATTCATAATAGAAATCCCACCCATACGCACTAAACGTTTTGGGAATACCTTTATTATGCGCACAAGCAAAGGAGTGTAATTCCCTACCAGAGTCTATGTTTCCCGATAGCTACAATCTAGCGGTCTTCAAGTCAAAAGTGAATAGGTTACTTCTTCACCGTCGACCACATCATCGCTTACCATCAGCACCTGTAACCAAGTTGAAAATCTACAATCGATAACGCTAGTAGAAAACGAATCAATGTATGGGAATGACACATCAGAATGTTAAGTCACGTGATCAGACCATACAAATAAAAGGCGTTAGCGATTGTAGAAAGATATTCGATACAAAGCGTTTGTAACTTGGCTAGGGGCAGGTGAGATAAATACGTCTCCGTCACATACTCTAATTCGACTCCACTTCGAATGATCAAATTGACAATTATAGCTTGTGTTTTGTTGACTAAAACATGGAACATACATGTATTCGATTTTTTGGTTCTAGAACATGCCGGTTTCCTTACGATGTTTTCCTCCACTGTTTTAAAGCAGTGGTGGTGAAATAAAAAGCGCATAAGCATAAGTAAAGCGCCTGCCTGGATTTAAATCCACGACCTACAACTTATAAGTCGCGCCTGATACCACTAAGCCACCACTGCACTCTCTCACTCATTTATAAATAATAAATAAAAATTATTCCATCATAAATATTACACTTCTTAAATAACAAAAGTCTAAACAATTTCGTACGAAACGCGTCTTATATCTTACTCAATAATTATTGTATAACAAAATTCATACCAACATTTTGTCAATCGTTAATAATTATTTGTTCGCTGACTTTTATAATTGTAATTAATTACTTTAACGTGTCAATGTGGTGATTAATACTTCCCCAGTGGTGATCAATTCTGTTACATCACCAATTACGCAAATACGTATGATTTCTAATTTAATCTTATGCGGATTGGGTTTAATTTAATTTGTAGCAGATGTATTAATATTCATATAACTATTATATACTGTATTGTCAACTCATAGACAAGGTTCCTGTTGGATGATCTAAGTAAGCGAACCCGCGGGAAAAAAGTAGTTACTTACTTAAAAATAGGTAAATATGTTTGTTTTTACCCGACTGCCGAAGGAGGGTAATGTGTTAATCAGTTTATGTATGTATGTATGTTTGATCTATGTGGCGTTCTAGAGACCTAACGCGTTGGCCGATTTTGATGATTTTTGCTTAAATCGATACGTCTTATCCTTGAGAGTGTCACTGGCTACATTCAAATTGGAACATGGAAAAATGGCGGCTTTTGGGCGCCATATTGTGGGGACCCAATATTTTTTCTCCCAATCCCTTTGTGTGGTGTATCAAAATAAAACATGCATTTTTTAGGGTTTTAAAAGGTGATTTAAAAAATATATAACACTTATATTTTAAATGTACCTAACACAAAAAAATAATTTAAATAGTAATAAAAACAAAAAATCAAAAACCCGACTGCTTACGAAGCGAACTAAAAAGACGTAAACAAGAAGAAAATCAATCTGTGCAGTCGGAAGATATATCTGGTTTTGGACAGCCAGCTCGCGAATATGTATACTCCGACTGCACAGCATGATTTTCTTCTTGTCTGCGTATTGTTCGAATTAACTTTTTTATTTAAGACAATCTCTGGAAGTGCTGACCCGATTAGGAAAATTCTTGCACATTATGGTCGAGTACCATAGGCTACTTTTTATTACACAAAAGTGCATGTTTTATTTGGGATAGCTTACGGAAGCGAACTAGCGGAAAAAAGCTACTTTTATACAATCAAATAACGTTCATAGTTACAAAACAACCATTTGTTTAATTTAACAAGTTTATCTTGGACATCACAGGCAAAGGTGAAGGAAAACATCTTGAGGAAACCTGGACTTATATAATAGTTAACTAGCTTCTGCCAGGGGCTTCGCCCGCGCGAATGTCGAGAATTATCCCAAGGAAACATATTACCGGGATAAAAAGTATCCTATGTGCTATTCCAGACTGAAATCTAAGTCTCGCCAAATTTCATCCAGTTGCGTCCAGCCGTTTGAGCGTGAAGAATTAAAAAACATACAAACACAAGACACACACACTCACAAACTTTCATCTATATAACATTAGTGTGAAGTGTGATGTAAGTCTGAAATAGCCAAGTCAGAGGCCTTCTTCACCTCTTCTTCATATTCCTTCTTAATTAATTCTGACACCAGAGATGGCCTCATCCTCACACGAAAAGAAGAAGATCAACCAATAGTTACATACAGACTTATTGAATCAACAAATATCAAATTGAACGTTTCTCTTTCCTTTGTAGACCATCGTGATGATGACTATGAATATAAATATGTATGGTTGGAGAGGGAGGGGACGGTCATAGAAAAGATGGATGTACTGTGTGAGGAGTGATAAGAATGAAAAGGGATGATGTCGGTGATGGCGTGACAGGGGACAGGACGGTATGGAAGAAGAAAACTTGTTGCGCCGACCTCAAGTAACAATGGTCAAGGGCAGGAAGATGATGATGCCTTTCCTTTGTAGAGTAAAGAGAGAGTTGCCCACGTGATACATAAACATTCATCTTTATGTACCACTCTTAACAAGTAGGCAAGCACAAGTATGCTCTTGATATCTCTTTAGCAACAACAACTAATCGGAATCATTATGCATCTCCATACAGAAAACGGAGACGAACAGCAATTGACGATAAATATTTATTACCAACTAACTTTTACTATCAATTCAAAGAAATATCACCTTTAATCCCACCATAATAAAGTCGACCTGTGATGATTTTATTACAATTGCCAAGCCAATGTAAACATATGTTAAACCTTATTGAAGGAGGCATAAAGGTGTGTGCAAAATTGTGACGGTAAATAGACTATTGTTTCAGCCAAATGCACATGTCACGCCTACAGAGCAGCCAGTTGTAAGCTCACAAGTATGGAAACCAGACAAGTGACCGGGACATCGATTCCATTGTTCCAGCTTTTTGTAGAAAACGAATCGTTCCTACAGGCGTTTGTACTAAATGTAAAAGTAAAATGTGGAGAACACCCGTGAATGTGATGGTAGTATTTTTTACGACATTTGGGAACGTGTTATGAAAGATCTTACAACTGGTCCGCATCAAGACGATAGACAATCAGGCGACCAAAATCAAATAAAAGAGATGTAACTTTTCTAAAGGACATTTATTTTATTGAAAATCTAAACTGCGATGTAGAAACAACTAAAAAACAAATTTATGACCTACTAGCTTTTACCCGCGGCTTCGCTCGCAGTGAAGCCATTAAAAAAACATTTTTTTTTTTAATAAAAATTATTCTATGTTACTTCTAATACCTCCAAGAATATATTTACAAAGTTTCATGATGATCGGTTCAGTAATTTTTGCGTGAAAGCGTAACAAACAAACTTACATTCACATTTATAATATTAGTAAGGATTATTTTTAAGCTTTAAAAATATTTTACTATTTTTAACTGAAGCTTGGAAGGTTGCAACACTACACACATTTTTAAAGATAGGCAACCCTGTATCAAATGACGTGATAGTGACAGATATGTCCGTCAGACGACTTTCCAGTTCTATGTTCCAGTTGGACAGATTCTTTTTTATACTTTTCAGTAGATTTTAACATAGTTAATATCGGACGATATTTTAACTTAGAAATAATTCAACAAAGCCTTTATAATTTCTTGTTGTATTCTAGGTAGTCCATTTAAGATAATTTCTTCAAGTAATTAATGTTAATGCCACACTGATGCATAATCCTTGTTGACAGAATTTTGAGGCCAGCTTTCGCATTAGCTTCTCAGAAATTATTTTAGTCTGCGCTCATCTAAATGTCACGCGCAAAAGAATGCGATCGGAATCCTACAGTCAAAACATTACCAAAGGAAAATAAACTTTATCGGATTGAGGTAAAGTTGTTTTTTGAATGTAATATTGAATAATATGTACGTTATTATATGCGAGCAAAAACAACGTGAATATCTGGAATAACAGTGGAATGAAATTTTCGCAACGCTACCAAATCGGGTGGTTGAATCAACAAATTGTGAGCACCGATATACGCCACTGTTAAATTGAATTAAGTATATTTTTTACCGAAACATACCATTTTAAGTGACCGGGCCTTAAACAATAACAATATAATAACTTAACTACTCAGCTCATTTTGTATTTCGTTAATGGGCAAAGAATTTATTCACAATTATTGGCAAGTTTCTGAGAAATGTATGACGATATAAACAACAATTAATCAGGACATACGACTGACTATGTTTTTTATTCGGCAACAGCGGCCATTTGTCGGAAATTTGTTTAAGACCATGTCTCCGTGGAGAAGCCGACACGTCAGCCATGTTTTATAAGTATTAAAGTCTGTAAATATTTAAATACATGCTAGTAAGCACCAGGAACTCGTAATTGAATGCCCGCTCTTTAATTGAAAGTCAACTGGAAGGTGATCACTCAGATGATACTGGCAATTAAGTTTACCGTCACGAAAGAAATATAAATTAAAAAGGTTTCATTCAAAATACACCTGCGTCCTGCAGCCGTATCATCACTATGTGTTATAAAATGTCTACATATAAAAACTCTAACAAAAATATTAAACCGATTTCTAAAACAAAACACAACAAAGCGAAAAATAATTTTCTTTTCGGAAGTTTTGGTGTCTTTGGTATCAATTTTTTTTTCGTTTTTGACACCGACTTCCGCAAATAAAGGTATTTTTCGTGTTTGCATTGCAGTGTTTTTTTTTTGGAAGTCGGTTTAATGGTTTTTGTTAAAAGCTTTTTATTTCTCCTTTTTTAATTTTGGTTATACCATGAAAATACGCATTATTAAGGATAGCTTAAAAACTAATCGTCAGACCTTGATCAATATTTAATTGGGACCACAAGAGAAGCATCTGCTTTCTAATAAAAAAATGAATCATCAAAATCGGTTCACAATTAGCGTAGTAATCGCGTAACAAACATACAAAAACATACAGTTGACTTAAGAACCTCCTTCTTTTTTAAGTCGGTAAAAAACCGTTTTACTTTTAAAATCCTAGTAAGTAAACAATGACTAATACACACGCAGATTAACAAGCAAATCGTTTAATTGGCGGATCGGGACAATTGCTTTTATATTAAAATTTTGTTGCGCGATTGGGTCGGCGCGTGCGCACGTGGTCGCGTGATATGTCAGAGCTGGTGGGGCGGTATCAGTGTTGAGATCTCGTACTGATTCTTATTCATCAGACTAGCCTTTATACCAACCGTGTTGGGGGTGATTTAAGTAAGATGAGGTCAATAAGGCTACAAGCGATCACCATGCCCACATCTACCAGCAGTAATTGCGTAACTTTTTGATAGTGCAAAGACGGCACGTGCATGTTTTAGGATTGTATTCATTGCTTCTTATTTATAAAAATCCGTCTACTCAACAGCGTAAAACACGCAATGAATACTGTTAAATTATGTTTGATCTTTCAATAAAGTCACGCACTTATAGTGCTGATATAATTTGGATAGTAAAATCGATATCCCATAGCCCAATATTGATTTAGAGTCGGCACAGCATGTGTTCTACCATTTCAAACTGAACCCCTAAATCCTATCGCCCGAAGATTACATTAAACTAGTGTATAAAATTTGGCCAGTGAAATAAAATTTGCAGGCAGTCAAATTTGGGCTGCAAACTGGAATACCTCAATACTTCAATAGCGCTGAGGCCTTTACGTTTGGGCGTAGATAGGTACAATAAATGAATATAACTAGGAACTTCAGAATTAAGAATGTAATCGTAGTGTAAAATTTTTTTGATGGAGAGAAATCCTGATGAATATCACTCTGTGCAGAACAATGATATTCTAGTAAACAGATATGTTATGAGCGCGCGCATTGTGAAGACTCGAATACGTCCTAATTGGGACGTATAGTCTTTAGTCTATGTGTCGCATGGCGAAGAGCGATATGCTTTGTTGAAACAAAAACAAAACTAAAAAAATGCCATTGTGTGTATTCAGAAAGTGTACCAATCATACAATAAGTAAGTTTGCAATACACCTCAATTTACAAATTTATTCAATTTTTTTTCCTTATATCTATCTATTATTTATTCTGTGCTAATATTCTGATACTTGGAGGTTAGAAAAAGAAAGAGATGGTAAATACAATGGTGGCCAGTATAATGTTTGTTTACATTCACACGCAAGTGACAAACACTAGCTGTCTCTTTTTTCTTGTTGGTTTTAACAAGCCATCCCTTTCGACTTGTAGTGAAATGTCAGATGAATAAAGAGTGTGTATGTGTGCTGCCGCTGCTGCGCGGAACACTTTTTTCGGTTGTTTTGTGAGTGTATAACGTATCTGTTTACTAGAATATCATTGGTGAAGAACGAAGGTTTATGCCGTATTCCCACTAACACTACGAATACTACCGCTATATAGATATTTTCAATACCTAGCTAAATAATTAAATAATGAACGGTCACCCATCCTTAATAAAAACCGCGTCCATCCCAGCTTAACCTCGCAAATCCCTCGAAGTGCGGGCTTGCACGCGGTCTCGCGTGATATGCCAGCCGTGCAGTACCTACCAACTATCGGTAGCGCGATCTCGAAGCGATTCTTATTGTTTTTAATTAATTATGGAACAGAAAGGTCACTTGGTAAAGGCATGTAGCACCTACCTATAGAACTCACGATTCAAGATTCCTAGACTAAACATAAAGATAACATCTCTACATCTCTTTAGAAGGTCTATATTCTCGTTCTCATATAAACGTTAAAATTCATTAGGTAATCACATCTTGGTGAAGGACAATCAATGTCAAAAATTTAGAAAAATAATAGTCTAAATCTGTCAAGAATTCCTCGAAAACAGCCTTATTTATAAAAAATATACCATTTTTTAAACATGTTTTAGGTTCCTTATTCAAATTTTATATGGAGAATTTGAATTATGAATCTGCAAATAATTATTGGCTGTTACAGATACTGTTCAAAAATAGTAATCACAGTTCGGTGACAATCAATGTCAATTTTTTTTTAAATAATTGTCTCAATCTGTAAAAAAATCCTCTAAAACAGCCTTATTTATAAAAAAAGACCATATTTTGAATACGGATTATTAGGACCTCTATATAAATTCTTTATAGAGAATTTAAATTAAGAATCAGGTAAATAACGCTGTTACTGATATTTTTGGCAGATTGAGACTAAAATGCGATCGTTTTTTAAAAATACGAGAATTGCCTCTCTGATATTCTTTATAGAACAATAAGGTATGGCCTTAAACCCTTGAACGACAGGTTAAGCCTATTTTATTGGATCACCAAGTGAACCGTTCTATGTGGGAAGATATTGATAAATTGTGTGGGATGTAAATTATGCGTTCCAGATTTCCTGTCAACGCACGACGGAATGAAAGGGACTTTAAATGGGGTTGATGGTGTCCTCTGGTTAACTGTACTTACATTATATTGGTGTAGATGTATTTAGGTATGAAAATATCACATTTAGATACAGGTACACTAATATTATAAAGAGGCAAATTTTGTATGTTTGGATGTAAGAGGCAATCTCTGAAAGCGCTCATCCGAGTACAAGATAAATATGATGATGATGATGATGATAGAAAGCCATACTGTCGATGAGAGTAATAGAAACACTATCACACTAATATTATAAAGGCGAAAGATTGTGAGTGTGTGTGTTTGTATGTTTGTCACTTCTTCACGCTCAAACGGCTGGACGTATCTGGATGAAATTTGGCACAGAGATAGATTATAGTCAGGAATAGCTACCCTCGGGATAATTTTCGAGTTTCACGCGGGCGAAGCCGCTGGCGGGAAAAAGCTAGTTATTAATATTATGGTGCCTAATTAGTCCTCGTCAAAGTCTATGTTTTCAACAGAAAAATATGTTAAGATATCGATCACACTGAGCCAAAAACAGCAGCTAAAAGGCTCAATCTATTATCGGCACGCAAGAGCTACTTAATACAAAAAAAAATACAAAAACAGCTGAACGTGCGTTAACTACACCACGCCACCTCGCTAATTGCCACAACAATGTGCCATGTATCGTCGCGCAATATAAATCATTAAGCGAGTTTTCGACAATTTCCCTTAATTGGTTTTGTTTCCCAATCGGTAGGTAACTCGATAGCGATCTCGCGATGTGTGGCCAGTTGGCCACTCAGCGAATCAACAGGGTGATCGCAGTGACACTGACCACGACACGAGAAGTAATTAGCACGAATAAGACCACACACAGCATTAAGCCCAAAAGCCAATCTGAGGCGCCTGTTTCAACTTTCATCTTCGTATTAAAGTCTGGGTCGCATGAATCACGATCCGATCGATTCAATTCTGTCTTGTTCACACGCCGCGACTATATGGATGCCGAGATTTAGCGATACAATGTGCGTTCCACGTAAATAAGTATTTACAAGCGCTGGTAAACACGGTTTTTTTGCGAAGAAAAAATACTGGCACGCGATATCGTGTGCATGGACGATGCAAATCAACCGGTCTAGTATGTTTTAGATACACGTGTTAAATTACAAAACTGATTTAAATAGGTATGACAATTATTCAAATGAAGTTTATGAAAAATGTTTTAAAGGTCAGTAACTTTTCCAAGTGATGCGACGGGATTTCAAAGAGCCAGATATGCAGTTAGCCTAGGTTAGCTGCGTATGAACCTTGAACAGCTATTTTATTCAATCGTGGTTTGTGACGACAAACCACGATTGAATAAAATAGCTGTTCAAGTGGTAACCAAGACGGGAACATGACAGGAACAGTGCTGCGAAGGAATTTCACTCCGTTATATTGCATGTAAAGCCGCCAACTGTGGGGGCCGTTATCAATATCATAAATAATATCAAATCGCCTATGTACGAATAACTTAAGACTAAGCTTATAAGGGCAAAGTAAAATACAGTGAATTATTAAGACACAACATTGGTGCAGACAATACAATGTTTCCTAACACTGAAGGTGAAAACATTATTTACGTCAAAGAAATTGTACAAACACTGAATATGACAAGCTGAACAAAAAGTTGAATGACATAAATAATAATGCAAATCAAAAC
This sequence comes from Orthosia gracilis, assembly GCA_947562075.1. Taxonomy (NCBI): domain Eukaryota; kingdom Metazoa; phylum Arthropoda; class Insecta; order Lepidoptera; family Noctuidae; genus Orthosia; species Orthosia gracilis. Next base: position 20,274,851 of record OX387274.1, read on the forward strand.
ACGACTACAAATCATTCACGTGCAAAAAATTAACATTGGCTCAAAAAATCGCACACATGAACGCGGCTTTAAAGGAAGAATTTTAACACAACAGCTATTAAAAACTGGTCTAAAAATAAATACTTGCATAACCATGACCATAAATAAGTGTTGTGACAAAAAGCGGAACATTTTTGAGCGCGAAACGTTCTATAAAGCAGTGACAGGCGATTGATCAATCATCCACATTATGTGATCCTGTCGTATGAACCATAGTGGTAAAACCCATATATTTTCAGTTTTTGACAATCGTAATCGCAAATAAGACTGTCACAGTGTCTAGCCTCAGGAATTTTTAGCGCCACCATTGACAATGGGCTGAGGAGGCCCCTGTTGGTTAAAGTTTCTATGGCATTCTAAATTCAAAAATCACATTGAAAATAAAAGATGGGCGCGTCAGTTCCGAATTTGAATACTTACGCGCCAAACGATCCTTGAACATCTATAGATACGTCGATGTATCCCCGAATTGCATAATTGGCACCGAATTATCGGAGAAAGTGAAGAATAAGCTCACGAATGCTAATGCACGGCTTAATGATAGATGGCAGCGCCGTAGAAAGCTCAGCGATTATTTATTATTTATGATCAGCCGAATCTATTGTTGGTTGCGTTGAGTGATTTACAATGGCCGTGGCTCGATTTGACGAATTTAAAATGTCCTCCGTCTATTGTGGGCTTTATGATATTACAAATTACTATTTTTTGTTAGCGGTCTGTGGTGTGGTGTCCGTTTGTAATCAAAAGTGTATTACAATAATATAATTAAGGTTTACTTCCCAGTGGATGTCTAAATCAGTGAGAACATTCGGAGTCACTAAGAATTTAAAAGCATTTCTAAATAGGTTACCATACCAAGATATTATAATGGAAGATGCTGGCAGTCACTAAACAAAAAAAATGCGATTTCAAATTAGGAACGCTGACAGAAAACATTTTACATTTCTTTCAAATTTTAAACCTTGATTGGCTTTTGTGTGGGTCTAGTTTTCTATCGTTAAGTCGTGTATTCACAAAATTAATTTATGTCAATTATTGCGAATTGGAATGTGGACAATTTAAGATTATTTCTTTACACAAATTATAGAATAATTGTGACGCAAATAAATGCAGTATTGCAGACCAAAAGAATGCAAACTTTCCTACGTATTTTCTTGGATAATCAAGTACCAGAAAGCTGAATAAAGAACGTACTATCCCTAAGCCTGCTTACAAATGAGGTGACTATAAAACTACACTGAATAAAACAGCGAATGCATTTCAATTTTAAACTACGACAACTGGTTTTTCAGATGTCATATTGTGTTGCAATTCAAAACAGCACTTGATTCTAAATACAATCAGCTTTAAAGATCACATCTCAGGGATTGCATAACAATGCCTACTGCATGTTTATCTTGAAATTAAGACATCATGGAACAATAATAAATGCAATTTCAAAACTCAAGAGAATTAAGTGTAATTAAGTGGTTTAATTTCCACGTAAAGCAATTTATTTTCGTAAGCCATTAGAAGGGTTCTTTCCAATACGATAATTACGGACTGCCTACATTTTGAAATGTTTTTAATCATTTAATTGCAATAATGACCGTTGCGTGTCTAAAGGGCGATTTTGCGAAAACGTCCAGAAATATATGACCTCTATTCATAAACATTTTTAACGTAGCCAGAGGTTTTCTAAATTGGTTAGCATAGCAAAACTATGGGTTTTAAAAGAGTTCATGTCAAACAAGTAAGATTATAGTGTATCATTACATTTCGTAGACTGGCCTCAATAATAAACGTGTTAATTATTAGCTATAGACATAACAAGTTTAGAGTCGAAGCAATGAAAGTTTCGGAGATGGTAATAACAGTCGTCATGACAAATTTGTTGCGACAAGCGACAATTTGAAGTTGTCATACTTTGACAATGATTAGGTTAGACTAGAAAATGATTTTGCAATCATCACGGATTCAAGATTGAACCGTATTCGAGGACAATGCTCCAAAAATCTGTTTAAAAAAGATTGATGTTTTGATTGATTATGATTTTTTAATTTGGACAGAGATTGGTAAGAAAGCAGTCAGTTTTGATTGCTATGTAATTAGTTAGTTTTGAGCTTAAAATCGAGTCGATTCGAGTCACGTCAAGTTAAATATAATTATAAACTCTCAGTAAACATAGTAAGATTCTACAAAGCCAACTAAATCTATAGGATTAGGTAGTTTATATTTTTAGTTAGTTTTAGTTTATATTGACGCTATCGATAATTCAGACCAATTTTAAGAGAGAACCGACCAAAGATATCTGCCTGACGAAGTGACGATACATCATAACATTAATCTAATCAATGAAACTGCATTGATCCAAAATTAATTGATGACAAAAAAACTCAATTAACGCTGTCACTCTCATTGCTCCACACGTCAATTTAAACCGCAATGGAATCAAACGCTTCTCTAAAAACTAAACTTTCTACACGTCAGTTACTAAAATTGCGGTTGCATCATTTGTTATTAATGTTATCACAATAATGGCAATTAAAATCTTTGAGCTCCAAACAAAATTTATGTCGAACGTTTTCCAACAAGCGCACACAGAAATTCAAGCCTTATATTCTCTGTTTTACAATCCGACATGGTTTATCACAATGTTGCTCTGTGTAAAGTTTCAGTGTGTTCATTGTATTCGGTTTGCAGCAGCAATTTTAGTAGTAAATCATAAGATTTGAAAGGTGATTGCGCTCGATCCAGTTTTTGTTGGTTTTATTGTTTCCATTATAGATTTTAATTAAAATTTAATTAGCTGCCTTGTTCTAATGGTGTTCAAAAGACAAATCTTGGTACAAGCAATAAGGGAAGAACATAGATTGTGCAACTATGTAACTGTACAATTTCGTTTTAATTTGTGGTAGGTGCAGTGTTATTAAGAAACGATTAGAGAGTTTGTTGTAAGAAGTTATACTTTGAGGTAGTCAACGATGTTGAATGAAGAATGCTGAGGTGCAGAATGCTTGTTGGTCCATGATTTTCCGGAGAATTTGATAAGCCCAGAGTTCTTGAGTCTTACAAATATTGACAGCACGTCAATGGTTATCATCGAAGCTCGTTGAGTTCGAGAGAAGGTAATAATGGTAACTTTGGATATTACCATTTCAAAATCAACTTAAACAGAGGGTGTGTCTCCGAAACGCAATCCAATAAAGTTATCAATAGCACAACTATAACAATACCAGCACAATTTAACCAAACGATTAAATTACTGAAACTTTTCAAGCCATGTTCAAGCTTAAGCAATTTGTATCGAAATTAAGTCTGACACAGCCCACACAACCCGCCGCCCGGCTTCGCTTGCGCCACAATTCGTGGCCCAAGCTACCGCTACCGGGTTCCGTGCTTAGACAAAGCCTTCAGTTTGTCATTGTTCCTTTTAATTGTTCTGACATCTTTCGTCCTTTCACTGGTTGGCCAATTACTGTGATATACTGATAACGGTTTGTTTGTTTGTGAAGGGAAGGAAAGCTTTGATTGCGAAGGAAGTCGAGATAGACAGTGTGGTTTTGTTAGCCAAATTATAGGATGCTATAACAACAGTATACTCAAGGAAAGAACCTGAATAGTGTGACCAAAATCATCAATTTTCTTCACCTATATATATATTTTTTTTCCAAACTCCACTGTTTCTTTGGTGCGCCTCTACCCTTTCCAAAACCAGATTCTATAAATAATTGAGAATTATCTATTATCTTGTTTGAATTTGTAAAGAATGTTACGTTTGGATCTACAGCCAAATGGTGAGATTTTAAACTGATCAAGTTATTTCACCAACCTATTTCATTACCACATCTAAATCAAAGCCGAACTTTGAAACACAACAGCCAGTCACCTTTATCCTGAACATTTTATACTTTCCTATTTATCATAACAAGTCCAAAAGATTTAAATTCGCTCACTCACGCAGTTAACACATAATAACATCACAATAGTGTTGTGATGTAACTATCGAAAATGACTCAATGGAAATATATTAGTTTATAGTTTAACATTTGTAAACCTAATGCGATTATCTAATATCGATAACTGACCACCCACGCGGTATGTCACACATCAAATTCGATTCTCGAATCAAGCTGGATCGAGTTGTGAGCACCAGTGTTGCCAAATGTGCTATTACATTTGTGGCTAGATTTCGAGATTATTTAACCTCAAAAATTTGCAGGAAATAGCTGAATTATAAAAAAATGCATGAAGCTGAAAGTGGCAGCCAAATAGTAGCAGTCAAACTACCCAGGGCCGTAAATAGTGAAGGGCCCTGCATATTTAAAAAAAATCATATAATCGATGTCATTTTAAGAAAAAATAAAGATTAATTATTTGAAAATTAGGGAACTGTAGTCCGATTTACTAGAATTAAGAAAAATAATTATTTCGATTTTTGTAAAAGATTAGAACAATAATATTTAGGGTACATTTGATGTGGTTGCTATTGTTATTAGATCGTTTTGCCAGTACATACTGAGCAACCAGTGACTGTGTGTATTTTCAGCTGTTCCCATTTTTTGGAGAACCGCCGCCGTTTCAACTGCAACCGCCGTTCATGGTTGAAACAACATTAGCCTTTTTTCAAGTAGTGTCTCTCTAATACAGAGAATAGAATTGAGACTTTTTCGGTTCCTCTGTTTATTGACTGTTTTCATGTCACAGTTGTTGCTACTATGTTGTTAAGTGAGTGATTAAGTAGTTTAGTTTTTTCTAACTTACAAATGATGTAGGTAAGTATTTTATTACATTAATCCCAAAAGATCTGATTAAAAATATATTTTCCACGCATATTTGGGATTAAGTGGTTTGAATTAAGTTTGGTAATATTTATTTATTTATTTAAAAAAAACGTTGCTCCACACTAGGAATTTCTTCCTGTATCGTGGGTGCGTTTACAAACATATTAACTCACATACACAACACCCAGAGCCGGAACAACTATCTGTAGGACATACAAATATTTGTTCCGTGCGGGAATCGAACCCGCGACACGCAGCGCAGCAGTCAATCGCTCAACCACTGCGCCAACCGTGCGCCCAAATATACTTTCTTGTGCGAATAAATGAATCAATTAGACTTGATCGAATTCTTTCTTCTGATAGACACCTAGCTGTACACGCTTATTTGCACAAAATTAATTCAATTTATTTATTCAGTAATAATTTACATTGCGTTCAAAATAATCAGCATGAAAAAGTAAGAGATGTAAAATTGCAATAACTTGCTGAGTTGGCAACACTGCGAATTGCTGACATTAACACAGGTCGAACAAGCCCAGTGCTGTAGGTGTCCATATCGATAATATCATCAATGGTTTGGAAATCGAAGCCGTTCACTTGCCACCTTGTATTGTTTGGCCAACAATTGGGTAATCATTTCTGGTTATTGTCAATTATATTTTTGTAGAGTTGTTATACAAGTGCAATGTTTTTACTTCAGTTTTGTAAAAGACATGGACAACTTTGGTCTGCAATGAGCCCAAAACGTTCCTTAATTCTAAATTTGGTTATTAATTATTTCTATCGGTTGCAAGCTTTAATTGAAGTGGAGGAAATAATAAAATTGTGTAACGATTAGGGACATCCGTCGACAGATGTCTATCAAAAAGCATCACCTAGTAACTTCCACTAATAAACACTTATGTTTATGATTATGTACAGGAAAATAAAAGCCTTCTAATGTCGGTACCAATTATCTTAATGTAAATCAAGCTATTTTCTCGCGGTTATTCTACAGAAAATAAGCAATTTGCCGGTATATGTCTATGATAATTACTCTTTTTTTTCAGGCTACTTAGGCCCATAGATAAAATACACAAATTAAATCATAAAAAAATAAACTGATACATAGTAGGAATGTTTCCTGGATAGAAAAATGATAATTCTATTTAGTCCGTCAGCGAGATTATCAAATAATATTGCACGCGTATTTTTTGCTTGATCAAACAAATAAAAATTGCCAAAGATAAAGCGCATCAAAGTTCAGGAGTGGGGGCTTGTGACGTCACTTTGTCAGTATAAAGCGTAGCACACCGTGACGTCGTCGCACGATATTTTTTGTCAACTACCCTATTCTTAACAAAGATAACACGATATTTGGCGGTAGTTCAGACTTTTTAAGGTTTTTCGTGATCGGGTAAATACTTCTTTTATAACCTTTTGGAAGCGTATTAACAACCAATTTTCCTTAAAACAATGACTTATGAATAAAAATTGAAATCTATCAATACATATATATAACATAACATTGACAACTACATATATCGAGCGCCCTTCCGGCGGAAACCCATCGCGGACCGGTCGAAGGCGCGAGAGTGAAAGCATACGCGCCCGCGCATATACTTAGTACCGAATTTGTTACCGCATCTGCATAACATTATGTTTAGTGCTCTTGACTGTCGAAAGTGCGAGTTCGTGTGAATAATGGTTATGACGTTTTGATAGCTGATAAAGTTGAGCCTAGGTTACATAGCTGAGCAGACGTCAATCTGAAACTATTCTGTAGTCAGGTCAGATTAATGTTGAAATAGTTGGACAGGAATAGCAGAAAGACTTAGATCAGAGGGTTCAGACTACATGCTATCAGCGAAAACGATTGACAAAACGTCAGAATAGATACGTTTGACATGAGCAAAAGAAATATCACGGGATCTATCCCAGATAATTGAACTTTTCACAAATGTTAGCGTTGATAGAATTTCATGTTGGCTAGAAACTTCTGTGGTCCAGCAGAAATGCTTGGACCAGACATGAAATGTTAGGAGCAGAAAAAAGGAAGCAAAGTCTACGTACTGTCTGTTGTGGATGATGACGAGTATTTAAAAGACTGATAACTATGCACTGGCGCTTGATCCCGATGATTCCTTGATCCTGATCATGACGAAAGTGAATGCTAATCGTAAACTGGACTATGCTAATGAGATTACAATGGAAACAACTGCCCGAAGGCAACTCAGTGAGTCATTTACACCTTGAAGGCGTAGTTGAATGAAGCCCACAAAACTAGACACCTCCGTCTATATGTTTAGTAGCCATTCTAAATTAAATACAAACACATATAAACCTAATTTATGCAGATTTATTATTGTAGAACGTCCGTACCAATTATACGTCTAGAGTTTTGTTTTATTTGTCTGACTTTAATTATTAAAGTTTTAATATTCATAACCGACTACCTTAAATCGAGGACGCAAATAAAAATGATATATCCTGCTTTCTACAGATTTCTATCAGCAAAAGTAAAATGAAAACATAAAAGCAGTCATAATATTTTAATTGCATGCTGCAGTCGGAATGAGATAAAGAACTCTTATAATTCTTTTGTCAAGCGATTATTTACAATGGTACACCGTCGGGACAGCCACCCAGTGAGGCCGCATAATTACGAGTGACATCTACATACCAAATCACTGTTATCCTTCACTCCCGTCCAGCCGTAGATCACAGATAACATATGACGCACCCGAAATGGCAGACCGATTAAGACGTCTCGTATCGCGGAACTCGAAAACAATAAGAATCGAGATAAATGTCTCGATTAAAATAATCGGAATGACCTTTGTCTCAGCCGATCCGTCATCCCAATATCTCTATATTCATGGCTGTAAAAATGACGTACGTCAAAAACCGTAAAAGGTGCGCAAGCGGCGGGCGCTGACAGAAAAATTGGTAGTGTACAACCGGCCTATTGTTTGCTCAGAAAGAGATGTATCGACGTTGGCTTTACTTGATACTGATGTTGCTAAGTGATTTATTCGATGCGTTATAAGAAAATTATTGTTCTGAACACGGCAGAATAAATGGGAGTTTCACTTTATCCCTTGTTGGATTTTGGGATCTCTCAATTTGGGTAGCTGACCTTACTGATGTGATCAAACTCGTTACAGAAATAACATAATTGAACACAGCATCCGCAAGATTTATACGTGCAAAACAAATCAAGATACCGAGTAACATATGTCCTGTCACACCTCTGTAATACCCATATGATGCAGTTTTACACCACACTTACAGTTGTCGCAAAACTTATTGGCCGCCCTGAAGTTGCTTCCGATGCGCAGGGCACGGCGCGTTGCTGTTTTTGTATCAGATTTACTACTGCGTACCCATTGTAGCCAACTTCAGAGCGGCCAAGAAGTTTGGCGAGAACTACTACTACTTATTTGCACTATTAATGGCACAATTTACGGCAACTATCGTAAATGTGGTCAGTAGTATAATTCACTAGCGTAGCCTTTTTACTCGATAAGAAACTGGATATTAAAACATAAATCGACTTTCTCGTAACGATTAGCAATGAAAACGTTACCGTCGATTAAACCCATTTTGTTCGGTTATTTGTTGTCCTGTTTCCTTATCTTTCCTTATCTCTGACTCTGATGCAAATATGGTGTTCCTTATCGGGCTATAAATAAAATTGACACTTGCACTTTCTATAGTTGGTGAATTTGTCGATTCGTTTTATTTTGTATTGGACTGATATAATTTTAAGTGATTTTCCGTGTATTTTTGTAATGAGATATGACTGCAACTTTTGTCAAGTCCTCTCATAAAAATGTCTCTAGAAAGTCGAGCTTTATCTAAACATCGATTTTTGCATTATTAAAGCAAAATTGATTAAATACTTGTTGTATATATAATATTATTTATTAAAATTTCACAAAGTTCTATTTTGAAAAAGAAAATTACCTGTCTACATATTTTGTTGTATCCCATGATTCGATGGAAAGCAAAATGTCGAAGACCGTTGCTACTAAAAAATCTATTGTTTAATGTTAATGAAATCATCCCAATTTCTTGTAGATATCATCAATAAATAACATTACATGGTCGATTTGTTTTACAAATAACAGTCATTTGCATTTTCTGTATGTTTTAGTTGCTCAATAGAGTCGTAACTACGTATTCCGAAAGGAGTTGGTTAAACAAAACGTCTTTACTATGTTAACTGTAACATAATGACAGGTACCCATGTTTTGTATGCTAATTCGATATGCAATTGATTTAGTAAATCATTTTGTTGGTCGAAATCAGTATCATTTGTAGATGTTCTTCTATGTCAGACATTAAATAATCTCGAAATACGATCATACTAGCATGATAATACTGCGGTTTGTATCAAAAACGAAGTAATTTCTTCTGCAACAAATAGCCAGAGAAAATGAGATTTATATGAATTGTGGTAATGATGTCTGTATGAAATTTTGCACCTAGAAGCTAAAAATATTTTGTTAAATATTTACCTAGGGTTGCTATAGCCAAGACATAAGAGGTTTTGGGCTGGAACAAATTGAATTAATTTTGTTTTTGGAAGATGAAAGGATTCACGATGAAAATTCAGGAAAAACTAAACTTGCCTTTCTATGAGGTTTTTTGTATAAATTCACTAACATTCGTTGGCTCAGCTAGTATATAATAAAAGTCGTATAATTACAAAATACATAAATCTTATACGGGATCTTTACACACTATTATATTTTCTGCTCAGTTTGACCGATACGCGCCATTACTACTGCTAATTCCGTTCATTAATATCGACTACAGTCATTAAGGAGGACGTCTGTTAATGAGTTTCTATCTTAAATGTTTTATGAAGAAAATCTCGAGATATGGAATGTGAAATTGAAACTGACTGTCAGTGGGAATGATGACGTTTTGCTTTATTTAAGGGAGTTTTATTTAAATTAGATGATAATGGCAAGATAATTAAAAAATAATGGCGCTAATTAATCTCTTATTAGGAAAGCTGGTGAAATGTTGATGTACTTTATAGTTACAGCTCTGCTTGACCTTTTTGGAGAATACCAGCGTGATGTTATGTAATATCTCTTATTCTTCTGACAATATAGGATGTTACAATATCCTTTTCAATATGAAGTTTTCTCGGATCCTACAAACACTTGGTAGATTCGGAGATGTTCCATTATTGTTGAATTTGGTAATTTACTTATGTTTGCAATATTTGTAAGAATGTGAAAACCATGTTCCTATTTATCAAACAAATGAATTTACCTGTATGTAAATATTATAAAACACTTTTTTTAAAGAGTCAGTGTGTTGTGTCCATTCTTCTCCATAGCAAATTAATTTTCCAAATAAATTTCGGTAGAATCAATTATTACTTTTAAATTCAAATTTTTGTCGTTTTAAAATGCCGCTTAGTGCCCTAATTGAAATAAAGAATTTGACATTAATTTCCAAAACTTAGTACATTCGTGCAAAAGATGCGTGGACATGCTTACAAACTACATTTTTTCTAGGTATCTACTTATTGTAAAAATCTTAGATAAAAGCACTAGAGAAGTAGGATAGCATTTGAAATATTCGCCTCTGTAACGAGAATATCTTGAAGTAAAAGGATGCAATAAGAATATTTATTCACAGTCATAGTTCCCCACTTTCCCAGCTTAGCAGTATCAATGAAACTGCATTTTAAAGTAAATTATGTACATAATGTATATTTTACACAGACATTAGACATAGGTATGGGAAATTGAGGACGTTGACGGACCTGTTCTTAATACGGTTCTAGTCAAGGTGATGCTGAGTTAAGACTTATTTTCATACAACAAAGCATTAAACATTTTTCAAAAGCTTTCGTAGAAAAGTTGAGGAAACTAAATAATTTATCAGATAGGTGAACCTACAGTATAATAAATATACTGTAGGTTCACCTATCTGATAAATTTCTTATATGGAATTGATTATTTGAATCGACAGCAGTCAATTTAAAACTAAGGCTCTTTGCCTGGACTTCCTTTATATATAGGTGTTTGTTTTAATATTCATGCACCTGCAGGATTCTGAATATACCCACAGCAGTTTAAATAACATAACAAAAAATACAACCGACTTCTAAAAAACCGGCTAGTGCGAGTCAGACTCGCGCACCAAGAGTTCCGTACCATTATCGCAAAAAACGGCAATAAAACACGTTTGTTGTATGGGAGCCCCACTTAAATATTAATTTTATTCTGTTTTTAGTATTTTTTGTTATAGCGGCAATTATATCATCTGTGAAAATTTCAAGCTTTACCTTTTTACAATATTATAGTGTAGATTTCCTAAGTACCTTACCTTAATAAACATTAACGCATATGCCTAGTACATTAATTGAGTGAATAGTGTTAATGTCAGCGATAATGAAGGAAGCGTTATTAGGAACAGCTATTATACCGTTTTGATGTAGGTGCTTTATACCTAAGTGGCTTGTACATTAATAGAAGTATTTTGCTGCCTGAAGATATAACTAAAAACGCTAACTATAAAACATCGTGAGGATACCTGGACTTATATAGTTAATGTTAGTCTGAAATAGCCAAGTTAGTGGTCTGTGGGGCTCCCAGAGGCGGTTTAATTACTGACACCAGAGGTGGCCATGTCCTCACACGAAAAGAAGTAGAAGAATGATTTAACTAGGAAAGTATGAAATTTTATTTGAATGGGTGGTTGATGCTCGTTTTCAATAACACTAGGCGAAGCTTAGATATCAACGGTTGGCAGTGTTGCTTTGAGGTAAATTGCTGAAAAACGATAGGTTCAGAATATCACTTTTATCCGGGATAATGCACAACTCCTGTAGGATAAGCCACAGCAGCAAAGCCACGGGACAGGGCTAGTTAGGTGTTCATTATTTAAAATTTCCACTCATCTTATTGTCATCACATTATTTTCACTAAAAGTAAAACAGTTTTTATTCAATCCATGTTGATTAAAAATCCGACACGCCGCTTACACCAATCAGCATGTAATAGGAAATTATTAGCATCATTATGGATTTCTACTTTCAGTGCAAGAGGTGTATCATTTTAATTATTAGCGATATCAAAACTGATTGGCTAATAATATTTTTTTCTTTGTTGAATAATAGTAGCCACAGACATAAATCTAACTAGATGACGCGATTGTATGTACTTCACGTGCTAAAAAACAGACTAAAGTTACGACAAATGATCGTAATCTGAGCTTTTCATTTAGCATTATCGGCACCAGAAATCCACCGAAATCTAGAAAAATACCTTTTTATGACATATTGAGCTGTAAAGAATGTATAGAAAAAGTTCGCTCGGATTTTTAATCACGGATAGTAAACTTTATAGTTAGGTCAATTTTTAAATTCTCACATTTACTCACCAATAAAATATAATTTCTTTTAAATAAAACACAACAGTTCCGATTCCGAATCGCAAAACACAAAACGTTCAATATATAAAATGAAGTCATAAGGAAACGGTGTAAACTTGAACTAGCACTCAGTACAATAGACTATAAAAGAGCCATTGATCTCCTTATCACAAGGGCATTATTGTTAAAGCACTCTGAACACCGTTATGGTGTAAAAACATCGATTCCTGATGGACCAGTCGGTTTTATTGACTACAATTTTGTTGAGACGTAAAAGGAGATATTTTATTTCGACTTGTAAAGAGGTCAATTGGTTTTCTTATTGTGTTTCGAGTTATAAACGAGCTTGAGTTTGTACTGCCGATTATTTTCGAAAGCTGGCTTGTTTGTTTTGAAGAATGTGTCACATATTACTAGGTTAAGCTCGAATCCTTGGAAAAATTCTACAAATATCCGGATGAAAAGTATCTCATATTTCAATCAGGGTCTTCTTCTAGTGGGTGAGATGCGAAGAGGAGATAACAGTCTTGAAAAGCTAATCATTGTTGGCAATACCGAAGGAAAGAGAGCACGAGGCCGGTCGCCAACACGATGGTTTGACCAAGTGAACGAAGCTACGTTCTCAAGCAAATTCCAGCAGGTGGTGATGGCAGCTCTGGACCGGAGTCGATGGAGGCAGATTATCCGCTCAAAGGGGTCCAGTGACCACGATCCTCATTAATGAGGGATTGACTGAAGAAGAAGAAGAATTCTACCGGAATGCAAAATGACATGCAAATGCATTCAGCCGCTAAAGAGAAATAACGATCATACATACAACCAACATTTACGATGAAAATATTAGTAGGATATAAGTGAAAAGTATACATAATGAAGATGAGCATAATCTCTCTTTTCAAGACATGCATGCGCAGTAGCAACCAGTTCCTTTTACAAATCGCAGGTTGTATCTAAGTAGGTAACTAGTTGCAAATTGCAGGCTTAGCCTAGTTTTACGTTCAAGAATCTGTGTAACCTGTGCCGTATTTGAAAAGTTAAGTCTCCTTCCATCAATCTTTAGTAAAGGACGTCTGTCTACGGTTATTAAAGTTTTCCTACTCGAATAGTGTAAACAACCAATTTGTAGTGAAGTTATTCTCGCTCTGAAGACGGGAGACGTGTAAATTGGCCCTTATAAAAATATTTACGGAGCACCTGCCGCTGATGTAATAAAAATAATAAAAACCTTGGACAAAATTGACAGTAATATAAAATACAAATATACTGCATTTTCCTTACGATCTCAATTTAATTTAAGTCCGATGAACTTTACAATAAAATAAATGCTCTCCAAAGCCCTACCACAAAACTCCATTAGATAAATAACCAATCTAACCTTTATTTTTAACCCATTCTAGACGAGGAAGTGGGCAGTCCGTCAAAACGTAACGCGACAAGTTTTTATCATAAATCGGGCGACATCAAAGCCATGCGCGTACGCCGAGTCGCTGTCAACACTCGCGTTACGTCAATTGACGTCACTGAGGTAAGGCCCTGGACAGAGTAAGGAGCGGGCGCAAAGTATCAATGAAACCGCCGTTTGCGCCCATACTGAAGTAACTATGGTGGGTGCGAAGCGCGACGAGACAAAGCGTCTCTGTTATCAAGCGATCGTCTAATCAAAACAAACTCCTTTTATTCAAATTAGGCATAGAGCTTGCACTTTTTGAACGTCAAAGATTTACATAACAATTCCTCAAAATATCCGCCCGTCACCACTTCTTAGAGTTTTAGTTGGATCTTATTGTTTTACCCTGAGGTAACACATCTAGCCTCTACTGCATCTAGTCTCGACTTTTTGTCGTGGTACAACAACTCGAAATACACCGTGGACCTAGCCACCTACGGGTAATCGCACCCGCTCCCGCCCTAGTCACCACGTTCAATTAACAAGGCCTTAGCCGTAAAGTGGTAGCGTTTGTTTGTAAACAAACGTCCACTATAGCTTATAAAACACCTTAATAAGCCCGCCATTGGAAATAGGACAACACGCACTAAATACAGCCATCAAATTGCCTAAATGTGACGCCGATTACAGGAAACGGTGTTAAATTACAGCTCTAATACTAGAATGCGTCATTTGGCCCCCGAAATCAGTTTTTGTCGTTTGTAGACAAACAACAGTGATCAATGATAATTATTAGGCCCACGATAATAGTTATTATTAGGGCAATAAATGACAGCATATTTACTGACTCAAATGTGGATGATATAGCCAAGTGTGCAGATAGATTAGCGCATTATATGAAGTGCAAAGGCAAGAAGTTAAAACCACTTTTTACTGTGTTAAAACACTAACAGATTATGCCGAAATACGGTAAAAAAGTCGACTGGCCAGTAAGAACAGCTGAAGCTGATGATCTGCAAAAGATTACCGAAGATAAAATGAAAACAAAAAAATATGAAGAAAGGTTGTAAGTAGTGTACTCAAAACTAACCAAAGCTATACTTTTGACAGCCTGCACACTAAAAGATTCACTTCAGCACGCAATTTTCACAGTACTTAAGTATTTAAGTACTGTGAAAATTGCGTGCTGAAGTACATAGTCATACACTCATTAGAGTATTCTAATGAGTGAATGACTTTCATAGAGATAATTATGTTCACATACACAGTCTTAATCAACTGGAGCAAGTTATTACAATACCACTAGATTAAGTGAAGCAACCTGTATCAAATGATATTGCAACTAATATGACACATGGACCAACATAACCCCCTGCCATGCCGTCAGTTAATATTAACACTATTCATATCAAATTGATTGATTGATAGTAATCTTTAATTGCAACAGTAATTGAACGGTGCAACAATACTGATTGTTTAAGACAATTGAGATTTTGAAACAACTAGAGAATATTTTGAATGTGCAATGATGTGTGGTAAAAGAAACCGCAGAATGTTGAGATGTCAGTGAGTTTATTCTATAGCGAATTTCAATCTAAACTTAGACGGTCACAATGGAGATAAAATTAAAGGAATAGTATTTAGGTAGAATCTGCCGTGGAAGACAGTGTCTGAAATGAAAGGAGGATATCAAAAAGAAATAAAACTCACTCAACACCCACAACTTTTTGGCAACCTTACTTTAATATGCTTACAGTGAGCAAATCTTACGATTTAAACTTTCACAAAATCAGGAAGAACTTTAGCTAAAAGCTTAGCTATATTAAAACTATAAAATATGAATAACCTATCCCATTTGATATCAGGCTTTACAAATCCATTAACTAGATTTCCTTATTATTCGAGCTATTACTGTTAAAACGCTGAATGATCATTTCTACTTATACAACACTATTAGGATCCGTTCTAGGATATTCAATATATCCTAACTGATATTAAATATGCGTATGTAATTCTTTTTATTACGCTTTCAAACTTTAATGGCTGCACGAGTATGGATGAAAGTGACACATGGATAAACCAAAACCATGATAAGAATATAGGATACTTTTCATCTCAGTATCTTAAATGTTCTCTTGGTATAATAACAACACATTTCACGCGGGCGAAGCCGCTGGCGGAAGTTAGTTATTACCTATAAGCTAAAGTTTGTTTGTCTGAACGCGCTAATCTTTGGAACTAGCAGGAAAAACATGGGTTTGATAGCCCAGTTCTTGAGGAAGTTTATTAGCTATTTAACATCATAGCGCAGCAAAGAGCAGAAAGAATGCTGCCAAGTAAAAACGAAGTAACAAAGAGAGCTAACAATACACTTTTCACGCGGGCAAAGTCGAAGGCAAAAGCTATGTACACATAAAAGCAGGTCCAGTAGTGTTCTGATGGCAGGCGACGATAATCTGGGCTCATCTAGATACAACCTAAATGTCACTGCTTGCTCCGCGAAAGCAACGCAAAATGGAGATGGTAATTTCGCTTGTCATACCGCAAATGCGTTTGGTTCATCATTTAGAAAGTCCTTGGATTGAATTAATGTTGGTCTGAGTGGGTTTAACGAGTTCAGGGCGCTTTCGATTTGTGTCACTGTTTCCCCGTTCAAGATGCGGTTTGGCTTGGTTTTTCTATGTAAGGGTGTGGGTGTCGGATGGTTTACTAATGTTTGATCGGGTAATCAAGGCTCACGTATAAGATACTGTAATGTTTATGGTGTTACTTCAACGAATATAGATTCGATTAATTTTCAAAAAACATTTTCGGCAGTATTTATTTTAGAATAGATCCTAGCTATGTCCAGCTGAATACGGTGTTTCTCAATAGGGTCACAAATATTCACAACACTTGGTCAGTTTGGTCTAAGAGATATTAATTTTAAAAACAGTCAAAAGTTCCATATTTTTAATTTCAATAATAGTCACAAAAACACGGAGAATTCTTATTCGGAATACGTCGTGGTGGCCCAGTGGCTAAGATCTCTCGTGGTCGAGGTCGTAGGTTCGAACCCGGGCAAGTACCAATGTGACTTTTTCAATTCATATGTACTTCTAAGTTTATCTTGGACATCGCTGACAACGGTGAAGGAAAAACATCGTGAGGAAACCTGGACTTATAGTGAGTTAATTATAAGATTGTGCTCCATCGGTGTAATTGCTGCAAGGCGTTCCAGTGCAAGGATAAACTAATAAATCAATCAATAAACAGTTTTCGTTAAAATAATTACTAAGTATCAAAGCACTTTTGTTTTCGATTCCCTTCCAAACAAATATGAAATTAATAAAGTTAGAATAGAATAGAATAGAATACTCTTTATTATGTACACCATAAAAGTTACAGAAAGTATAGAAGAAGTAAACATTACACTGGGTGACACAACGACGATAGTGGTTATATTCTCTTTGGGGTGACACAATGGGCGGCCATGGGTTATTATGTAGACTCGGATAGGTACATTTCCAATTGGAACAAATTACAGCAGCCATCAAGCTAGAACGGTGATTGAATCATAAAAACTCGACGCAATACATTGGAAAACTGTATCAACGGAAACTAAGAAATACACTTTTATTATGACCACACTACCAAGACCCGTATAAAATGATTTTATCCTTTCAAATATGCAGAGAAATGCAACTGAGAGGGATCAAGATCGATTGGTCGATCATTATCGATGCGCTTAAATTGCCGCTGTTCGGATATCGATTCCATTCGAGTATACATCGATTTCAAGAAATTTTATCTTCGATAGCAATCGGTAGCGACGATATAATTTAGTGTTCTTTACTTAAAGGTGCTTTAATGGCAATATATATTCTGAATAGTTATAATCAATATCCAACTTACATTATTCAATTAAAATATTTAAATTGAAGAGATATTTTGCTATGGCTCTGAATCTTGATGCCAATAGAAAATGGTGGGAGTTGGTAATGATCAACTCCCACCATTTTCACCAAACTAATGGGTTTACTAAAAATACGTATACAATTTAGGAGATTTTTCAGTCAGCTTAGGATATAAGCAAGTCTACTTCGTTAGATGTTTTCAAAATTCAAAACTTGGCGAGAAAATACCTGCAACTCTTTTTACAGCGTGTGGAACTTTAAATCGTGTACATACCTGCGAAAAAAAAGAAAAACAATTGTTAAAAAAACCAGCATAAATATAAAAAAAAAATACAAAATCTCTTGCAAAAATCTTATTAAATTACAAAGATGTCTATCTCAGTAATTCAAGAATGTATCATACAATAATTCAAGGGACGGCTGAGTACGTGTTCAAGTGGAAAAAGATCTGCAAATTGATAGAACGAAAAGTTTTCTCTTCGCTGATGGCGTATCATCACACAGAAACTTTAGCCAAAAAGCTAATAAAAGATAACAAGGTAAGCATGAGAGTGATCGCAGACAGGCGCGGTGAAACAACAAGACAAGAATGCGGCATAGATTACGATGTCTTACGGGTATTTTTCTTACTGAGCAACTTCTGTAACAAAACAAATATGTCGCATCGTTGTCGCATTATCCCTATCTGCGGAAGCCTTTACTCATGGTAACCACGGGTAAGTGCGTAATAAAGAAGACACAAATTATTCAAACGATCATTTCCTACTTGGAACCTAATGTAATATGTTTTACAAATTACCTGTTACATACATCAACAGGAATTATTGGGTGGGTTACGCAACAAAAACTGTAAACATCACTACCTATATAGGCAGACTCACAGGTTCAAACCCGGAAATGTTAGCGTTATTTATAGTTTGACCGGCGCAAACGCAGGTTTAGCCAAACGCCAATCGGTAACCTTTAAGATTTGAAGGCGCCTCATACTATCTAGACCTAGCCGTAATCGGTTGTTACGCGTGTAAATGCATAATGGCTACATAACTTAAAATAGAAAGGAAATCAATGTACACAACAACGCACATTGTGGGTGTTAATTTTCTCCTGTGTTATGAGAATCTGCAGTTAAGGTTCCCCTAGTCGACGGCACGAACTATTTTGTGCGCGAGGTTAAAATGCATGCTATCTCATCCGACAACACGTGCGAAAGAGATAGATGCTGTGATGAGTAGTGAGAAGCTAGTTCGCGTACGAATTAGCACTTTTGCAAATTTATATCGAAATGGATGATGATTTAGGACGAAAACGAGCGCGCGAAATTTTATAAACAGGCCTTTGGGAGTCTAGATATCATGAAAAAACGACTAAATGTAGGTATATTTTCAATAGAAAATTATTTGGATTGTTGAATTACTAATCTATCCCTGTATGGAGGCTGTTTTTCAATTTAACTTCTTCTTATGGTATTTATTTCCGCCCAAAGATGCGTTAAAATTAGTGTTGAAATATGGAACTTTCGACGCTCATAACTTTCAAATACTTTTATTTTTTTACTTTTTTGTTTCCATACAGAGTTAGATAATGATGAGACAAATTGATATAATTTTTTATTTTGAACCTAAATCGTCAAACAGTGGAGTAATCGCCAGACTACGTTTGTATGTCAGAATGATCGACCAGTGTAACATTAATATTGCATTATTACAGATGTTTTGCAGATTAAAGTTATGATCCAGAAACGTATTCTTCTGTATGAACAACAAGCAAATAACATCACAATTGAAAAACTACTGACCAACCATCAATAATACTAGTTAAGAGCCCTATGAGGATTTCAGGAAACCCATGATTTTCGATACCAGGTTTTAAACAAGTTAGACCATTGAGATCTGCTCGTAGGCCTACTTGTTTCTTTTAAGCATGGCTATTGAAGTCCCTGATATAATCTTGGTAGGAACAAAAAACTATGTTCCTATTGGTTATCCATTAATTAAAAAAATATCACGATGGATGTCAATTGAGGACGGCAATGATCTTTACTTCTGTTTTTGATATTAAGAATGTTAATAAAATTAGCTGTATGTAATTAGTGATCGACCTATTGCAATGCGAAATCGCAACTGTATACTTTAATAAACCTGTGTGTAAGCCTATTTAACCTTTACAGCGGCCGAAAGCAGTACAGCTTCGTAGTTTCAGTGGCCATAAGGCAGCGCAGCTATTGATCGTAAATCAAAGCTGGAACGTTGCGCTCACGCACCCGTAACAGAGACTTCGACGTCTCGCGGCTGATTGCAGCAACATAGCAATAGGAAAGATTGTATCGTACTTTTGGGCAGTAGGGTACTATGGTACTAACAAACTTAAGACATGCGTTTATTTAGTAAATATGTTTTAAATCATAGAGCTGTTTGCTACATTTGGGTTTTGGTGCACTCACGTTTTTAACCTGCAAGCGTTTGGTCTAAGAGGCACAATTTTCTATTGTTGAAAGGCTACCGGGAGACTTGCGTTTTTTTTAATCAAGTTGGGTGCGACAGTATTTTTTCCAATGCAAGGTAAGTTTTGTGATTAAAAATAGACTGGATATTAAGTGATCCCCTGTTTCTGAAACCCTTTTATTCTTTTCAAGTAAAATTTTATTAAGTAGCTCTTTTTATCTAAACACAATGATAACGTAAGATTTAACACCAAATTTACTGATAAATAACTAATCCCGTTAATCATCTAATAAAACTCTGCTCCTAATTAATGGAAAATTACGCGTTGTCACAATGCAAAACCCCACAATAATGAGCCGTTATCAGAGTTAGATAAGACTACAATGTGAAGTTGTAAACAGGAAGTTCGCCCGCGCTGATCCGTTTGGATATT
The DNA here is from genome assembly GCA_947562075.1 of Orthosia gracilis. Lineage (NCBI taxonomy): Eukaryota > Metazoa > Arthropoda > Insecta > Lepidoptera > Noctuidae > Orthosia > Orthosia gracilis. The sequence goes on from OX387274.1 coordinate 20,295,193, forward strand.
GCCGCAATAGTGTGCTCAGTAGTGGATTAATTAAAAGAGTTTATTAATAAAATGTGGATTTTACAAAAGCGTTCATAATTATCGTCTTTTTTGCATAAAATGCTAAACAACAATGGACTTCTATTTATATATGTTACGGCTAATACCCGAAGTGCGGCTACACCTAGTATTAGCCGGAGCTTAGGGCACCCCGACACGGACAGGTTAGGTTCGAACGAGATGACGGGAGCTGAAGTGAGCGAGCAAAGCGAGCGAACTCAGCTCCCGTCATCTCGTTCGTGTTAGGTTACTTTAGACCCTGCGGACGGAAATAGGAGCCCCGCGCAGCGGGGCTCCGTCGCGTGGCTACACCTAGTTCTAACCGGCTAAAACTAGGTGTAGCCGCACTTCGGGTATTAGCCGTAACATATACATAATTAACCTTCTCTGACGTTCTAACTGCTGGGCCATAAGCCTTTTATCTACGAGACGGATTCTACCATTTATCACGCGAACCCAGTATGGATTGATGAACGTCACATATCATCGAATTTTTGGTTCTAGTACATGCTGGTTTCCTCACAATGGTATCCTTCACGATTTCGAGAGCAGTTGTCTAATTTTAATAATATTTTTAAACTACGTAATTCTATATTATTCGAAAATTTCATCTCAACTTGACAATATTGCAACCAAATACATCTTAACTAATCAAAACTGCCATTTAAGTCATCAAGTGAAAGTCCAAAACAAAAGATCAGATAATATTAATTAACGTAAATTATAAGAACTGTCGTCCATTATCATTTTCTATCACAACGGGCGGCCATTAGAGTGTTGCCATTGCAATATCTACCCCATCTCGCGGCGGAGACAGGCGATCCATCATAGGAAACAAGTAATACATATTGCGATTATTTACCGGTAGCAACACTGGCAAATAGATACGAAATAATAGTGCACCTCTGTGCTCTATTTATTATGGATTATTATTATCTGTGGTCTAGAGATATCGCAGTGAGACTGTTATAAACGAACTGACCTGGTGCAGTTGGATGTTGATTTAGTGGTCTGTATTAGGGTTATGCTGTGAGCCTGTTGTTTTTTCTTTAAAACTTTGTATACGTATAAGCAATGAAAATACAATAATGTGAACTCAATTAATATTTTTTTAAATTTAAATTGGAAGATTTATTTAATATTTATTGAGCTCACCCTTCGATTTTTAATAAAATAAGAGCCAATTTCTAAAGAAGATTTTTTTTTTCAGTAAGTATATATTTTAGCAATACATTTACATTGATGTTATACCGGACTACCTGCACACAAAATCAGTTTTTTTTTGTATTTATTCCATTGAATACAGACCAGAAGCTGAGTCATGATTAGAAACTCTTGTACGCAACGCATTACTTAGCGGAGAGGAAATAGACAGCTTTTGTTGCCAGCATTCAGCAATCAAAAATCTATACCGGGAAATATTTCACGCTGGTAACACTAAACCCGATGGGGGTATCGATTTCACGGCCGAATAAATTGTTACCACGATTAAAATATCAATGGTCGGCTTTCACTGTGATTGTATGCAAACTACTGTATCATTTAAATAAAGAACAGTGTATTTTCCCGCCGTGTGGCCCGAGTCGGCACGACGCGCGAAACACACGCAACGATTTTATTTATGAGAGATGATGAGATTTATTTTTCAATTATACAGCAATTTTTGTTTTTTTATGGCTGTTGTGACTCAATGTGTGCACATATTTTATTTTTGTGTTGGCGACATTATGAATGGCCACTTTTTGTTTTTTTTTTTAACTTTTAAATGCTTTTATTATCCCTGGTGGTAAAAGTATTAAAGTCCCAAATGTGACCATACATTAGGCAGATTTTAAAAAATGCCAGTCATTATAAAATTTAATACAAGAGCACAGGTACACCTAAGACTCTCACAGACGAGCATTTTAAATCCTATAAAATGTAACAACATCATATAACAGTCGTCATTTACTGCAATTTCCTTCCAGATCAGAGTCCAGCTAATTTAACTAAACTATCTACATTACTTAATTTGATGAAAGTGTCTAGCTATGGCCAGTAGCCAGTGGTCGTGACAGACAGACCGAAAGGATGGCCATAGTTCGCATTAGTCGCATTCCTTTCCATCTCGCTTTCACTTCGAGGAGCTGCTTCTTAGATATTTATTGCATAATTTGTATGTAGACTAGATGTTGGCTCGGAGTTTTATAGTTCAGAACTTGATAAGCATCACGGAAGCCATTGTTTTCAAAGAGGTGATCGCTGAAGAGTGACTGGTAGTTTATCAGGTTCAGTGTCCGAAGCAGACACAAGAGTTTAAATAATCTTCATGAACCATACAATGATTAAATGGGTCGGAGAAAGGACATTCAGTTCTCATTTTTTTTTACGGTGCGTTACAGTATCGTCGGCTAGAACATTCTATGACAAAAAAAAACTCTATGACCAAATATCCAAACTTATATAATAACTAGCTTTTACCCGCAGCTTCGCTCGCAGTGAAGCCATAAAAAAAAAAATTGTATCCTATGTTACTTCTAATACCTCCAAGAATATATGTACAAAGTTTCATGATGATCGGTTCAGTAGTTTTTGCGTGAAAGCGTAACAAAAAAACTTACATTCACATTTATAATATTAAAGTCTCTCTCTGGGAGTACTGATCTGATAACCAACAATTGTTTCACTGATCAAAAGCCACGTTATTCCTGAATGCCAAAAACTTCTGCTCATCCTGGAAAAATTAATGATTCCTGTGGAAAAGGTTACGGGATCGAAACCGCATGAAAAAGCTAGTCTAATTATATATATGCCATATCTGACCCAATATCTAATATAAATACCAAATATAAAATAGAAACGCCTTTCAAATCATGGGGCGTAGACGCAACCAACTTTTTGCACCGTAATATTTCCAGCAACAGTAATTTAATTAATAATAATAATAAAGGTGAGCCAAAAAAGTGTGCTCGTGAACCCGTCGACATAAGAAATTGCGCAGCGGTTTATCAGTCGCGATCACCAGCATCAGCTGTTTTACTGCCCATCTTCCAAAGTCCCAAAAGACACCCGCCACGCATTATTTATAAAAATAAATAAAATTGAAGTCCCTTTAAGTTTTTAATATTTAAAATAATAGCTTTTTAGTAAATGCATATTATATAAGATATTTATAACAATGTCTGTCTGTATGTGCGTTCCGGGTAATCTCCGAAACGGCTACACCAATAATTGTAACGGGAATTTTACACAAATTGCTTATTTATTTTAGAAATAACTTTCCCTTTTGCTTCGCCGTAGTCGGGTAAAAAGAAATGGGGTGCCGCGTAAACAACAGATTTTTTTGTAAGTTTGTCGCGGACATAGTCGTGTGTAATACCTCAATGCGTACAACAGCTATTTTAAAATAAAAAGCTTCAATAACAAAATCCATTTTTATTGGACTTTTTACAAAACAGCACATTTCCTTTAAAGTATACTGCAAAAATAATTTTCACATTCTTTTGAAGTTTGTCGACTATATAAAAGTCGGCGAAAAAGTATCCGGCTCGAAGGACCCAGCCGAGCAGAAAGCAATAAATTTCTGAAAACCCAGAAGTAGTGTTAACAACTTCATTGAGGGGGAAACGAGGCAAATATATGGTTTGATGATGTATTAGTATAGACTAGTTACCTAACTCATAATGACCTAATAAATAAACATATGATAGCAAATGAAAGTGCACTTGCGTGAAAGGAGCTCGTCGCCGAAATTTTTTGTTTACCCCAAATAAACTGTTGTTGGAGCCCTAGCATAGCTCGACGGGGCAATTAACACCTGGGATGGCTTCCTCGAGAATTGGCGAAATGAAACACAACACCGAGAGAAATGAAAGGAACGGGGAAGGCCGTTGAGCAGGAGTGAGACAATTCAGACTAATAAAAAAACTGTTTATAAATAAGGAATAATTGAAATAAACAGCTTCTATTCCACAAGAAACTTCTCTCCAAAATACCATAAACGAAAAGCACTTGAAATATCCAAACGACAAAAAACAATCCGCTATATTCTTTCGAAGTGATGAATAAAACATTTCGCCAAAAATGTACCACGACCGAACCCATACCGTTTTGGGCGCTATATAACCAATCATTTATCATTACTTCTGAACGTATGTCTGATCATATGTTTGTACTACTTCCGTGATTCGGAACTGACAGCCTGTCGGATTAGAGCATATGAACATTAATGATATACGGACCGCGGTTAGAACTCATGACGTTTTAAATTAAAAATAATTATTGACAAATTCAATGGAAATAGAAGGTTTAATTAGCTGTTGGCATTTGTTAGGGTCTTCATTAATAATATTTATGGATTTTTCGCAGTTACAGACAAATAGTTTGCTTTAGAAGAACAACTCTTGACAAAGTTGATATCTATCAGCGAAAATGAATTTCGAAAGTCCAACACATTTGAAATTCACCAATTGGTATTTAGGTAGCGCATCAATCAATCAATCCCTAATATACATTTTCGAACAATATCGCTGGTAGTATCACTCAATCTAGATCCCCTTGGATTTGAATAGCATAGACAAACGAAGAGATGCATTTTCGTTTTGATTCGATTATTTAATATTGTCGTAAGGAACCCCAACTACATGTAGGTACGGTACAGTAGGTCCCATCACTTGTCAGTGGGAAGTGAGTGTAAGTATAAATAAAGGAGGTAGCGTTAAATATATATCATTTAATTTGCTTGATCTTGCGTTTTAATAACAGATGGTAATTTTATGCGCGCTCAATTTCGGTTGGGTGGTCGGCTGGTCGGAAGTGTCAGAAAACGACATATCAACATGGGTTTGTGTTCCGACTGCATTTATTATAGCTTAAAGTAAACACCGGTTGATGATTTTAATCATCATCAGTTGAAGGATGAGGAGAATCTTCATAAAAGTCAGGGAGAAACGAAAAAGACAATGCGAGCTCTGGGTTTTAAGGTTACACTAGTCGATCATTCTTCCATACAAACGTAGTCTGGCGATTACTCCACTGTTTGACGATGTAAGTACTTACGTACAATATAAGAAATGATATCAATTTGTCTCTTCATTATCTAGCCCTGTATGGAAACAAAAAAGTAAAAAAATAAAATATTTGAAAGTTATAAGGGTCGAAAATTCGACACTAATTTTAACGCATCTTTGGGCGGCAATAAATACCATAACCATACAGGGTTAGATTAGTAATTCAACAATGTAAATAATTTTATATTGAAAATATACATTTAGTTTTTCATGATATCTAGATTCCCAAAGGTCTGTTTATAAAATTTCGCGCGCTCGTTTTCGTTGTAAATCATCATCCATTTCGATACAAATTTGCAAAAGTGGTAATTCGTACGCGAACTAGCTTCTTATTGCTCAACACAGCATCTATCTCTTTCGCACGTGTTGTCGGATGAGATAGCATGCATTTTAACCTCGCGCACAAAATAGTTCGTGCCTTCGACTAGGGGAACCTTAAGCTCGCATTATCCTGCGTCGTATAAAATAGAGTGACAGTAAAAAAAATTAAATATAAAAGGTCAGTAGGTCTCCGTACATTCGAAGCAAGGAAGGGCCAAGATGACAAGCATGTCGGCACTCACCAAATAACGTGCGTAAAGATAGCACATACTCCTGCCGTGCTTAAAGCATACACTCACCTTTATTGTATCTTTAAGTGCCATGAAATCACCGTCGGAACTTTATGAGCAGCTCTTAACCTTTCGGTTTCAACAGCTCACTACCAGATGTCAAAAACACAATGGATCTCCATAAAAATCTCCTCAAAATTCGAGTGACGTAATAAAAGCACTTAACGAAAGGGTCTCAAGTGATGAAAGCAAGAGTAATTTCTTAACATCGTTATTGTTCCCTGTAAATAGGCATGCGGAGTCGACGATGGTACTAGATATGCTAATTTGTAAGTTTGCCTTATAACAGAAGCGTTCAAAGGAAGTCTTTAAGTAAATTAGTGAGTAAACATTTGCGCAACATACGCACTTTCGCCACCCTGGAAGTCGTTATGGAACATCACGGTTTCCCATTACGGAATGAATAGATACTAAACATGAAACTCCCGATGACGCACCACTTGCTATTTTCATCCTCGTTCAGATTACGCAAAAGGTTAAAACGACTGATCGTTATCAATTAACACCAAACGTCTAGGGTTTATGCTGCTTTAAATAAACCTAAGGAGGTTGAGACGGAACTTAGTCTTGAGAACAAAAGATTAATGTGTCTTTCTTATTGTTTTCCTTATTTAATATCTTGTCAAATCGTTCCTTAGATGTCTTTTGAGTATGAGCCTTTAAGTCGTTTTCAGATTTCTTAAGGTCTTTGAGAGAAACTTATCTGATTTATCATTTTTGAGCATATTATACACAAGGCAATGAAACCTACAAACAGTATTAAATTTAACCACATGCATCCTCAAACCTAATCAAGATAGCAACCTTTAACACACCAAGTTGCTCTAACATTTCTAGTAACGAGGCCATGCGCAAACGCAGCAAACTCAAGTCAATCATAAAGTTTAATTGCGAGCGCTTTCCCTGCCCTTATGTGGTGCATAGCGTGATGTCGCTCCTATTAAGGGCTGACGATTTGCCGGCTGTCACCTTCCTTAACGAAGAAATGTTGCATTTCCCATAGCATACGTTTATGGGGACAAATGTTACGAGTCATTTAGAGGTAAGTGCTTTTTAATCCGTCTTGGATGTCCTCTTACGTCAGTTCTGGCCAAATAGGTGATGTATGGACTCGTTTCGTTTCGATGTATTTTTTGTTGACCACTTATTGTATCTAATTATTTATAATTGCTTCGTAAGTGGTTTTCCTCTTTACATATATTTTTTCTCTCATTGTTTTTTTAAAATTCTTCTTAAGACCACTTGCATCAAAACTTTAAATAATATATATGTCATACATAACTGGCCGAGTGAGCTACTAAATCGGAGTCAGTAAGATAACCCAGGGCGGCCCAAGAGAGCCTTAAAGTATAAGAAGACAAGGGGTGTTCCCAAGCATCTACATGAGTCAACCATCTATCTTTTTATAAAATTCGGTTTTAATTTATGCAGTTCCACGCGTGATAATACTTGATACCTGCATATTTAGAACACGGCTTCAAACTTCAAAACCTGTTCTTGATTCCTTCGCCTTTTAATAATAATAAACACCGACATTGGCAATAATATTGTTTCCCAATAAGAATCAATTAATAGAACCTTAGAATAAGTATAGTCGAAGTCTAGCGAAGTAAGGTTTTACGAAACATTCGGCAACCAACACAAAGGTCAGAGCAGTGAAATCTAACCCAAATCCAACAATGGGGAATGGCTGCCATGAATACTGTAAAGTGCAATAGAAACGCAATCAAAATGTTCAGTTCAAGTTTGGGCGTAAACATTTGGTTTCACAACAAAAACTTTGTAGACCTTACTTTGTTTCTTTTTTTTATTCTTAAAAGGCTTGCCTTTGACCGCTATCTCGCCTGATGTTAAGTGATGATGTGATCGAAGGTGAAGCACGCTTGCCTAGAAGTAACCTATTCACTCTTGACTTGAAGACCTCTAGGCTACGACTATCAGGAAACAAAGACGCCTGCAGGGAATTCCACTCCTCAGCTATACGCACAATGCAAGTATTAATTGTCGATGTCAACGTAACACCAAGATGGTTTTTCAATAAAGAAAGTATTTTAGGGTTTCATTTTTTTTTGCGTTTTTAGTTTGAACTGAAACTAAAAATTTTCCTCCTAGACGATTTTGACAGAGGCGCATATAAATAGCTACCTCAGACCAAATTCATCATCCACCCTTTAACCCATTTGATTTATTTTTTCAGATTAGCCAACTATTACTCTTTCACTAGTCTGATGTAAAGCGATGGATACTAAGTTGGATGGGACTGCGATAAAAAGAAAGAAAAGAATGAAAGAAAAATATTTATTTGTGACCCGCACAGGAGACACTTGATAAGCAAAACGCAAACAAAAACAATAATAAATAACCCCTTGCGAGACCAAAAAGGTCCTATCTCAGCATGTGCAACGATATTAACCATAGGTACAGCCTTCAAAGCAAGTGTGATTTTTTTGGGGGGTTCTAACTGGTATGAAACACAGCGTTGTTTAGAAGCTAGTCTCTTGTGGAGCAAAAGCGCTGATTACGACTATTTCTATTTACTGCTAGAGCCTAATTAGCAAGGTAACACAATATACTCCGTCTTATCAAGCAAAAAGGCACACCGACATAAAAATTAAAATTAAGGGTCTTACGCGACCTCCTTTTTATAAGGACGTGAAAAAAATATCAAAAACTAGTTTGTTTATGGCCATTGTCCACCGCACTAACAGCGATAATAAACTTTTTTTTTGCTCATTACTGGCCAACAATGGCGGCAATAAATGTTCAGCGAACGCGAACCTCGCTTTAGTTACTGACCTATAATCTGGAGACTATAACGCGAATTTTATTTTTAGTACTGTTCTATAATGTTTTGTGGAGGCTTTAGCACTTGTAAAGTTATTCTGTCGCGTTTTTATAGGTACTAACAGCCGCTTGCACTTGAAGTTCGTTTTATATTGGAAATAGTTCTGATAGAAGTGCTAATTACTTAACCAACACCATATTTTTTAATACCTAAAGTATGGAGTTGGACTCCAAGATTAGTACTATAAAAGGATTTGACTCGGATTGCTCAAGATAGAGAAAAACCGGCCAAGTGCGAGTCGGACTCGCAACGAAGGGTTCCGTATCATTATCGCAAAAAACGGCAAAAAATCACGTTTGTTGTATGGGAGCCCCACTTAAGTATTTTTTTTTAGTATTTATTGTTATAGCGGCAACAGAAATACATGATCTGTGAAAATTCAAATGCCTAGCTAAATAAACATTTATTCTAAAGATTAAAAAGGAAAAATATAGTATAGACGATGAATAAGTGACGATGACGAAGATAGTATAGACTCCATTTGAAAGAACATTAGACATGTTTCCAAATCTTTTTAGTCCGTTCAACCGATTTCGAGTTCTATCCCGTAAACATAAGGATGACATAAAAAGCATAAACCTGTTACCAAAACCAACTGTTTACTACAGCTACCATTTGTCGTATCACTAACGCAATAGAAGTCAAAATCGGTTGAACGGGCTGTAAAATGGGCTAATTTAAACGTCTAATGTTATCGCAAATGGAGTATAGGTATGTTTTAAAATAGACAGAATAAAAAAATATTTCATAAATACCTAAAAGAGAAAATTTGCCACATTTTGGAACAAACGTAATCCAACAAAAAAATTGTATAGATAAGGCATTTCTCTTTGTCCTCCCACAATTCTTATCTGGGAAGTGTTAATTTCACCGGGATAACGATCTGGGTCCCGCTGAGTGACTTATCTACAACAACACAGTCCACAATGAGATGTCTTGCTAGTTTTATTTTCGCCTTGCTCAATGTTCGAGGTACTTTCGACGCAATTTTCATTGTTTTGTGAAGTTACACAAAATGGCGATGGTTTTGGTAAAATTGTAAGTTTGTAACTCGAAGGGATTGTAAAAAGTGGTTGTTGTTTTGGCTGATCGTAGATCGATAATGGTTCTTTTATTCACACCTGAGACCCTTTCCCGATTACTAAGTACAAGTTCAAAATCTATAACTTTCTTACTTGATGTGGTCGTGTAGCTGTATGAAAATTTGTTCTTCCGGAGAGGTAGTTTCATAAATTTTTTGGGACAACCCCACCGCACTATTCCCAAACCACTGCAACTCCTGAAGCGGTTTTTAATCAACAGTGGCGACCACCAGAAAAGCGTCGAGATAATGAAGCTCGACGAAGTCCCGGAGAATGAATTTAACTGTCTTGGATCCCGCAAAGAAATTTATCAGAAAATAATTAAGGCGGAGTAGGAAAACAAACACAAATTTCCACTTCCTTTCTTAGTTTCATTCAGTAGATTGTTTCATATGTGTACTAAGATTATATTCTGGCTGTAATATAATCTGCCTAGAATTAATTTTACCCTATATCTCAGTCGCCCAGTAAGTAGAAAACCAAATATCATAAATAACTTGGTCTCCTCGGACTACTATTCCGTGGTCCTTCGTTATCAGGCGTCTGACAGACGACAAATCATACAAGCACCATGAGAGACCAATAAATCGTTCGACATTCGTACAGAGGCGCTATTCGTCTCGCCGCGGGCTCGACAAATTCTCGGACGATTCGCAAGTACGGGATAAATCACGAGATATCGCCCTTAGTCGTGACAAATGGCGGAAGACACTTAGTTCTTTTGGAGTCAAAAAGTGGAGTCTGCTTTGTGGAGGTGGCAAGTTCTTACATACTGAATGAACATTCAGGGTATAAGAAAATGTACCTACCACGCCAATCGGAGTTTTGAAACATCGCGAAGCTTGATGCGCCATCTGAGCGTAGTTCAGAAAAAGTGCGAGGATTCAGGCTTAAAATAAAAATGTTGCACATGATGAATCAATCGCAACTTGTGGTCTTTTAAGACATTATAATACGAAAAACTTTAAAGTTCCTTTTTCCTCACTTTTAACGTTTAGGGTTTTCCCCCGCTTTTGCCTTCTACACAATTCAAAAATACACGTTGAAATAAGTATGATAAAAACCTCTGCCAGGCAAAAGCATTGCAGATGCATAAATTGCAAGTTTTGCCTTTTTGTTGATAGAGCTTTAAGTTACAATAAACAATAAGAAAAAACTTTAAGTTCACTTTAAAAGCACAGTAAGTTTTTCCTCACTTTCATCGTTACGGGATTCCCCCTCTTCTGACTTCACAATTCACAAGTACACGTACGAGGAATATGTAAATGAAAACTTATCTGTCTGGGGGAAATAAAGAAAGAGATTTAGGGTCGACATTGTGAATAATGGTGACGTTGCAGATTTGAATCTTTTGTTTTACTTACGGATGGTATTAAGACCTTATTGAGTTATTTTTATTAGGACTTAAGAATTATTTTTTGATTGGTTATTCAAATAAACGTACATTACTGCGGAAGTTTATTTTGGTCATTCGACTGTAAACAGCGCAAATTGTGATCGAAATATTTTACAGTTTCAGTAAGTAACCATGTATTTAACTATTTTTTTTCATGCGTTCGTTAGATTATGTATTTGAGGTTTACGTAAATCATTTATTGTTGGTGGAAGTGAAATTAGTTACCAAAATAATCAATACGAAAGTTAACTCTATTTTCTGATTCTCTTCTCTCTAAAACATACTATCCTTACTACCTATATAGTACCGAAAGTTTGGATGGATGGATGTTTGTTAATCAATCATGCCAGAAATGATCTGGATGAAGTTTTGTACAAAAAATATATTGTAGTCTGTATACATCCCGGTATAATGTTCCTTCGGGATAATAAAACACTTTTCATGCGGGCGAACCCACGGTCAGAAACTAGTATTTCATAATAGGTATTATCAGTAGTTTCATCATAATCAATACTTACCTACCCACTGATCCATTGTGTAGCTCTCTTTTCTCCAAAATGGTAAAAAGTAAAACCCATACCTATCACATCTAACTTTCATAGTATCTCCTAAGTCAATGAAGGCTTACCTATGTAAATGAGGCGATACCCACAATCGCCTATTGTTTTTAGCCCCCGAAGCCGCGCCCGCGCATCGATTGATGCGACAGTTATTAATATTGCCTTTTTCATGCCTGCAGGTGAACACTGTTGCTAAGATAGAAAGGACCTAACCGCCATTTCGTAGGCCACAGGTTAAGGTAAAAGAGACCTAACTCATATTTAGAAAATGGCATTGAAACAAAAATGTAATTACATCAGATATTTTTAAGTTTTTATCTAACTTGCAATGTGTGCTTGTATGTATGTAAGTGTGTTTGGGTCAAATCTTGCAACTGATTTTTAAAGCAGTTATCCTCTACCGATTAAGATGACACTGCATACCGTTTAGTTTGGTTGTAATTGCATGGTTCGCTAAGTATGTCAATCTAAATCCAATTTGGTGGATGGCCCAAGATGGCGGACTAATTATTTTTCGTGCACAAAGGGTTTGCTGAAAAGAATACATATATAATAATTTATTTAAATATAATAAGTTTCTACTAATTTCAAATACTACACTGTAACTGTTCTGAAGTAAAAAGATCTAATTACCATTTCGTAAATTGGAAAAGGATGGAACTGCCTTTTAAAGAAAATGTCCTTACAGAAGATTTTACTGCCTTTTAGCCATTGACGGAACAAACTCAATCTAAATTTTGGTGCTTACTTACACTAATAAAATCATATGGATTCTTTAAAAATTTAGGGTTTTTATGATTCCGTTTCAACTTTATGTCAGTTGTGCTATCCAAATCCGGCTAGGAAAGAGTAGCACAACGCTGGATTTCCCATGGTGCATTTAATGCATACAATTCTACGGTGGATTTCTAAGTAATAAACGGAATATGGAAGAAAGGAATGTTTTTGTTAAAAGTTAGGCGCGACTGCGTGAGATGTCTGGCAGACAGACAGAAAAACTACATAGAATTATATTAGGTACGTTTTTTTTTTTATCTAAGTCAAGCTTTCAGCTTTTAATAAGCTGTAATTTCTTCTATTACCTCTACGTCTGAGGAGCCTAGACACGGAGGAATTTTGCTCTTTGGATATCACATTTCCGCTGTTTTTACATTTAGGCTACCTACTCGCTTTCAGTATTGAATTCTTGCTTATTCACTTTCGCGACCAGTCATCAAAAAGTGAAGCATTAAAAAGAAAAAAAAAGTCTTTTAACGCAACATTAACGTATAATAGGATTAAAATAAAATTTCACTCTTAAGTTTTTTTTGAATAATTACTACGATATTGATAATTGCGTCTTTCTTTTTTTTAATAATTTGTTTTACCCTTTTCAATTATTTTTATTTTCGTTGCATTTTATTTTACTTTACATAATATACGTTTGGCAAACGTAAGGATTACTAAAGTCGAAAATGAAAAGTTTTATGAAGAGCGCTGGCCGATTTTTGCGGACGCGTAAATGTTTTCCCAAACTTCTTTTTTATTAAAAAGGCCTAAACTCTGTCTTATTATTCTTTAATTCCTTTTGCAGTTACCGTGCGTGCATAGCTGTGTATTGTGTAGGGAGTCTTCTATCAGAGTAATGATCCTGATACTGGTGATGATGAAAAAGATTTTACTAGAAGAGTATCAAGTATCTATCCACGTTACTGTAAGACTCTTTCCTGATGGCGCGTTGCAATTCGATTTACCTAGATTAATTAATAATTATAATTTATTTGGCATAAAAACAAATTACACAATTCAACGACTTGTAAACTTTAAAACTTTTGCGTTCCATAAATAATCAGCTATAAAAAAAACATCGCCTTTCCATTCCAATTCCCCTGATATATCAGGGGAATTGGAATGTTTTTCAATTCAAAGATTTGTTCCGGTCGGGTCCCCCCGATCTGATCCCCGCTGGGTTTTTTTTTGTTATTTCCACTATAAACTTTGACATTCTCAACTCTGGTGCCCGTGGTAGGTAATGAACCTATAAGCGATTTTTGCTAAGTGTGTTTCACATAGACGCTGTGCGATGCAATTCGACCAATACGCACTTGAATTTTTCATAGAAAATACGTGCGCGATAACGCCTGTCACAATTTAAATAGCATCGCACCATCAGTAAAGGGCCTAAGCACAGACATAAATCTAACTAGACAACGCAAGTCCCTCCATCAGTATTAAAACCAAACGTGCCATTTTTTCACACACAATTTTAATACAAATTTACTTACCAATGAAAGAAATCGAAGATTTCAACGCCTCGGCCAACTTCTTCTATACAGTCTTTAAAGCTCAATATGGTATAAAAAGGCATTTTTCTAGTTTTCGATGGATTTCAGGGCCGATAAATGCTAAATGAAAAGCTCAAATTACGATCATTGATCGATAATTTTAATCCGTTTTTTTGAAAAGCGAAGTATATACAATCGCGTCACCTAGTTAGATTTATATCTGTGAGCCTGAGTATTTCAACCTAACTTACACCTCTCATGACGCAGTTCACGCAATAGTAAGAACTAAACTGCGTTAACTCGTGGTTTAGATAAGAATTGGAAAATAGCCTCACGTAATACATTACGGGCAACAAGTCGGAACAAAAACATCGGCCGACTCATAATGGAGTTTTTTGTACCTCTAATTGTTTATGTAAGTGTTCAAGGAGAAATATTTCACGTAGAAATGGCTTCTGTTAGAAACTAATGTGCACTTTGCGTGTAATAGTGGTTCGCTGTTGTGATGTTTGTTAGGCTTAATGAGCTTTGCAATAAGCCTACTAAAACATGGCATAATAACTGTTTAAAGTCGTCTTTTGTTTTATTTTGGTCTTTATGAGGCCTATAACGTAATTTTGTGAGTCGCGGATGGCCGGTGTGAAAATTTCCTAGCAATTTGATTGCAAGTTACTTTGCACACCAGATTCAATATTAAAACCGTAACGGCATCATCATTATCATCATAATTTCAGTCGAAAGACGTGCACCGTTGGACATAGGCCTCCCCCAAGCGTGCATTTCGCATCTACCGGACTCCCGCAGCCTTCGGTGGCATAGCCTGTAGCGGCATAGTCTGACCTTATCCTTTTCGTAGTAAAATGGCGATAGACGGAGCTTCATACGTCAAGATTGAAAATTAAAACGCAGCAGCAATCTATGACCTTGTTGAGAATTTTTAATGGCCAATCCAATGCATACTCCTCGAAATGTGCTCTATAAAATCGAACAACCTTCCTGGGTGGGTTAATAAAAGCCAAGGCTCTGAATTGGCAGATGTGCAGGATTTATAACCAATGAACTTCTTGGCACGGCTGTTTTAAGACTGAAGGCGTCAATCTCATTCTAGTTTTATGATTTATCATGATTTCTTAAACATATTATCTTTTTCAATCTTACAAGAACTGTGAAGTTTTCTGAGATAAATAGAAGCTTAGAAACTGTCCATCAGAAAAATAGATTTGTGATCGGGTCGTTTTACAAACAAAAATAAAAATAATTCAAAAATCAAAAACCCAACTGCTTAGAGGTAAACAAGAAGAAAATCATGCTGTGCAGTCGGAGGATACATATTCGCGAGCTGGCAGATCAAAATCAGATGTGTCCTCCGACTTCACAGCATGATTTTCTTCTTGTTTACGTCTTTTTAGTTCGCTTCTTAAGCGGTCGGATTTTTTGAATTAATTTTTAATTTATAACTTTTTAGTATTTTTTTTAGAATTCTTATTCTTTATTATACACAAAACAAACATTTACAAATACAGTAGGACAGCTTATGTACAAAGGCGAGCTTAACCCATAATTGGGTTCTCTTACAGCAAACCTCAGTGTCATAGAGATATTTTACTAAATGAGGACAGCATACAATTAGAATTGTTCACATTTAAACATAAGTGTTATATCATTTTGAAATCACCTCTTAAAACCCTTTATTTTGATACCGCACATGATGGGCTTGGGGAAAAAAAATGGTCCCGCACAATGGCGCCCAAAATCTGCCATTTTTCTATTTACCACTTATTATTACATATGACACTTCCAGGGTTAAGACGAATCGATTGACGTATGAATCATCAAAATCGGACAGCGCGTTTGGTCTCTAGAACGCCGCATAGGAACAAACATACATACATACCTACATACATAGACTGATAAACACTTTACCCTCTTTCGGCAGTCGGGTAAAAAACAATAGGTACCTCATATTACTATAACTGGAAGGAGTAAGCGTGGAATTGCGAAAGAAGGAGTGGCGGGCGGTCTTTGCTCAGGGCCCAGGAGTGAGACAGAATAAAAAAATAAATGAAAATATAGGTAGGTACGACAAAACACACATGAAACAAAAGGCAAAATTATTGAGGATGAGACCCAAAACAAAACACGGCCCAGGAATAGTTCTCACTATTACAATCTCACTATTATAAGAGAGACCAGCAACAGTACTCTTAATTACATCCACCATAACACCTTAGATAGTAATTTTAATTAAGAAGCTTTGAACAATGAACGGCGTCCCTAAACTTCTCCCAGACTTCCGAAGGCGTGACCTCGTGGCGAGGACGAAATTCGAAAGTACTGAAGACAATACTGCCTTAAAACTGATAGCATCGTCACATTTAATTAACGGACTGGACACACGGACGGCACAGCTGATAAGCAGCGTATTGTTGGACTTGGTACCTAAAGAGCTGATGGAGATATCTGTAACGGATCTCGGAAAAAAAGTGGGTAAATTGGAGCTGGTTTGGTTAATGATGTAAACGACATCGTGTGCGTGCAATATTGCAGATTTCATCGAATTTTATATTGAATACTAGTTTTTACGCGTCTTCGTCCTCCTGGCCGATAAGCCAGGAACCGCGCATGATTTTTTGGGATGAAATTTAGCCTATGCTATATCGAAAGAATGTTCGAATTTGTACTATTCAGTCTACCAGCGATTATACGAGTATTATACAAACAAACACTTTTATGTCTTTAAATAAGTGTTAGTTAGTTTAGATGGTCCGGTAGACACGAATTTTATTTCGATAATTCTAAAAGTGCGCACATATTTAATAAAAACCATTAAAATAGTCAGTAAATCCTGGATGATTTGGCTGATACAATAACCAAGGCGCCTTTTAATAAAACAATCAGAGTAGAAAACTCCGAATCCTGCAGATGCCGAGTTCGTCAAACTTTCAGTCCGTGACCAATATACGTTGATAAATTGAAAAAGGTATAAGCGCGGATATTAATTATTAGCTGCCCGTTCGTCTGATCGCTATGGAATCGTTACCGGCCACAGATAATAAGACCTGATTTATTGGCATGCCGCAGGTCGGCCCTTTTCCGGGTGGCTCGCGGTTGATGACGCACTGAAGATTACGTAAATACTATACGACTTTGAGACTATTTATATTTTTGGTTAAAGATGTTCTTTGGGCTTTATGAAAGTTTCAGTTGATCTAAACGAAACTGTCATCAGAAGAACTGAAGTTTGAATGAATAGATGTTTCGGTATTGGCCGAAGGACCTAGTTAAAGACACTATTAGCGTCCAGCACACGCAAACAATACAATTGATTTGACAGCCAACTACACCACACCCCACAACATCAGCCTATTAATTTTCCCACTGATGGGACACAGACCTCCTCTCTCTGAGAGGGAATGGGCCGTAATCCACCACACGGGCCCAGTACGGGTTGGATGTCTTCGAATTTTTGGTTCTAAGACATGCCGGTTTCTCACGATGTTTTCCTTCACCGTTTTGGGAGCAGTGGAGATGAAATAATTTTCACAAAGTAAAGCACCTGCCTGGGTTCGAACCCACGACCCACAACTTGTAATTCGTGATCAATACCAGTGGGCCACCCTAGCCAACTAAATTGTTTTTAAAAAAGCACGTGATTTTTACTTTTTTGACAGCCGCTGTAGTTGATAGGATGACATTTATTCTAGGCCCTAGCAGTTCTGTGACAATATGAAAAACACCGTTTCTGAAAAAAATCCTCTTGGCCAGTTTTATTTGTAAGCCACGTTTGGTTATAATGCCAATACGATTCTGTTCAAAGGATGGTGCTGTCTTTTCTACTGATATAGATTTCCTAAGTTCTTACAAAACCCCCTGGAAGAAAAGCTGCTTCCTATTCACAGCGGAGACCACATGGCGGGTATAACAAGATATAATTGGCAACACTGACAATAGTGTTGCCATATGGGTCGTTAGTAACGATTTAAACCAGTGCGGTGTCGGCACCTGTTACGTGTTATGTCACGATGTTTATCGATATATCGCGATATATATCGGACACGCGAATACAATCGATTGTTTCCGAGTATGGTTGGCAGAGTATAAAGATTAGTGGGATAGCCAAATACACTTTTTATCAGATCAAAAAGCAAAATTTTTAAGTTAGCACAATCATTCACAAATTCAGCCCCACTGCTGGGACATAGGCCATCTCTCTAACAGAAGGAGTGATCTATGGATCACTGGACTATGTCCACCACGCGGGCATAGTGCGAGTTGGTGAAAGTCACTTGTCCTTGTAAAGAGCCTTATAAAGAGACAAAATATGTTTTAGGATATTATCTTTTGAAAAAAATACGGTTTTTAAACGTTGGCTCGGATAAAGTCGCTTTTTTGACAACTTCAAGCGAAGTGAGTTAGAAAATTTCACTTGTGAATTTTCGCAACATTATGACTATTAAGTTATTTACTGGTGGGTTTACAACAAGAACCAATAACATTCGACAGCGAAGCGAGCTTGAAAATTTTAGCACCACAACATGAATAAGTTAGGTTTTCTGATGAAATGAAAAGGGTTTTTAATTCAGTTTGGCCGTCCCTCATTTATGCCACTCTCGGCATTTGCACGGCTCGCCCCCCTAGATCCGGCCCTGGTCAGTGGTTCTGACATCAAGGGTGGTGCGTAGGTAATATTTTAAGCCTTCTTGCTATTTGAGAAAAACTTAAACGATTCTGAACTAAATAAAACAAGCACTAAAAATGTCCAGTACAATTTCTTTTCATCTAGTAGACTTCGTCCGTCTATGGCAGCATTTGCTT
This sequence comes from Orthosia gracilis, assembly GCA_947562075.1. NCBI lineage: Eukaryota > Metazoa > Arthropoda > Insecta > Lepidoptera > Noctuidae > Orthosia > Orthosia gracilis. The sequence continues at coordinate 20,313,853 of OX387274.1, forward strand.
CTTCTGATAAAGGGATAGGTGGGAAGAACTCAATATACCGAAGATGAGAAAGTGGGTTAATTTTGAGACTGCTGAATCTACCGAATATAAAGATCGAGAACTTCGCCAACCCTACTCTGAACTGATACGTATAGACAGGGGGCGTACCCACCGGACAGCAGCTTACATGCCATTGTTGTTCTTGTAAGCCTTAAATATCACTTGCTACTTTCCTTTCCTGAGAGTTATGTGCAACTAATACCATATAAGCGATGTGTTGCGATAAATCACTAACTCCTGTGCACTTTCAGTTTTCCCGATAGTTCTCGATACCGATACCGGACCACAGAGCATCGAGACGACTTGGCGGACATTGCTAGAGACTGCATTGTCAAAACTTTCCATCTGTCCGCAAGTTAAAATCTCGCGGGGGCTAATTCGAAGTTTTTGCAGCGACTGCAAATCCAAGAGAGTAGATGCAATGCTACTCTGGTGGGGACATCTCGAAGCAACGGTTGTAGAGAGTAAATGTGGAACTGCATAGCAGTTACTCGCCCACCTTCTTCTGAGCTTGTTTCAGCTGCTCCCCCAAAAACCTGAGCCTTTAAAGCTATCTTTGCACTGTCACCAACGATGCCGTTAGATTAAGATGAAAATGTTCCAGACGAACCAAGCGTGTCAGTATGTGACGTAGTTAACTTACTCATAAAAATTGACGTGCCATGACAATTCAAATTATCTCTATGACATCCAAAACTTTCACACATTGCGCAGGCACAAATATTATTAACACTAGTCTGCCAGCACGGCGTTCCGTGATCTGTGAATAGGACAGTATAAATGCGATTCAATATTATCGATTCTACGGTGATTTATTATAGCGGGTCTCCTAACATGGTATTTATGTTGTAATTGAACTGAGATATCAATATCGCAAGAATGTGGACGCCTTAGGGCTTCTGTGTGATATTATAATGGGCTAGATATTGAAATGCTGTCGTTAGAGGGACAAAATATATTCAGAAGCTTTGAACGCAGGATTTGACGATGTGAATTTAGGTTATTGCCTAAAATGTGGTGCCTTGGTCTACACAGTTTCCCGGACATCACCTGTACTTAGAAAAGAATGGCTTTATAAATAAACTCTGTAGAATCACAAAGAAAGGAGACTTTTACCCAGAAGTAAGACAGAATAGGACAGTAAAAAAAAATAAAAAAACAAAAATCTTGAACATGACTTTCAGAAGTTTATAGTAGGTATCCTTTTTGTTTTTTACTACTTCAAACAAGAAACCGACCACACAATTCACATTGTAAACTTATCTCTTGTCAAAAAGAGCAGGAACCATCGAACATCGAACGTAAAAGGATGCTACATATACGGGGTGATTTCTTTCTTTACAATACAGCGTGGGTGACGTTTCACAGGCCATAAACCACGACACATGCTGTCAATAATAAATAAAAGTTATCGTCAAGCACGTGCGAACCCTTCCTAGTATGAGTAATGTAGTCAGCGGTACCGAAATTAAGGGGCAGACACCAGACTTTTAATGATTTTTAAATGAACGTCACGTCGAAACGAATAGTCTTATTTAAACCTGTATGTTACAATACAAATATCTTTTCATGTGTGAATATTTTAAATTAAGTATATTTGTATAACATAAAGTAATTAATTTGTAAGGTCAAGTCTAACGCGGTCAAAAGACGACTATCACATGAAAACCATCGGGCGTATTTTAATGAATTTTTCACAATCTCAAAGACAATGTAATTGTCTATGTTTTACTACACAATTTTTTAATTTTAGGTCAAAGAATAATGTTCAGGGTTGTTTTTTCGTCTAAACTTTGGGTCGCGCGGATGTGAAGTATTCGTCCGTTTTGTTGCCTCAAGGTCGTTGGCAGCTGTTATCGCCTTAACATTTACATAAATTCATCCATATGCGAAGCAGCCACATTGTATTAATCGATGTGTATGCACACTGTAAAGATATGGAAGCGAAAATTAGCATACTGGTAGTTTATCATCCGATATGTTTACCCTAGTGGTAGACTGTAGTAAAGAGAAATAAATCAAGATTTATCTCATGAGTGTCGTGGTATTAAAAAAGTTGATCTTGAAGTAGATTTTTGATTTGATATTTTTATGTTTATTGCATAGTTATGGCTGCAAATGTTAGAGATGTTCTCAGACATACATCTTCTGTTCTAGGCCATTTTTTTTTCATTTTGGTTTCTAGTTAAAGATGCAACTTTCATCTTCCATTTGATTCCAATTACGTTTTCATGTCTCCCAATGCTTTCAAGTCTTAAATTGCAAAGATTTCAATCATCTTTAATTCTGTATGCAGATAGATTTGAGTTAAATATCACTGAACGATTATTAAAGGAGTTCAGACCGTTATAAACAGAAACTTTAATAATTGAAGCGCCAGAATTGCCAAACATAAATTGGATCTTGTCAAATTAAACGATTTAATTGATACATAAAAACGCTTTCGTATAATAGTAGCCAAATTAATAGAATAACATTCATCAGAAATAAATCAATTTATTATTAAAAGAGAAAGGATCAGAACTGGGTTTTGTAAGGCGTTATAAAAATCAAATGAATTTATGTGTTTAGAAATTCAAATGACATTTGTCGTGGTGTTTCCGCAGTGCAAAGTAAGAGATACGCGTATTGATAAAATTAATTGGTGGACGAATTTATTTCCGATAAACTTTCTATTATAAATAATACCCGAGACATCTTCTACCTGTAACTAGTAACTGGTTTTTTAACGAACTTAATTTAATTAATGTTTTTTTGTAATCTCTCTCATTAATCAGTGAACTGTTTTTGTGAAGAGCTGAAGTGTTGATCAAAGGCTTAGTTTTATAGTGTATCGTAAAAGTATGACAGTTATTGCCGGCCATTAGGCAACACCCATCCTGTCAGATACGATGGCTTTACTGATCTTATTCGAACGGGCAGTCAAACAGGTGGTAAATTCACCGTTTTATTATGAGCTTTAAACCTGACACCTCATTTCTATAATAGTCTAAAGACGGTACAATATTTATCTAATCTTCCCGTCTAGTCCCATATCTGCATAGAAAACCAGCTCATGTTATTTTATTCATAAATGAAATAAAGTTCTCCGCATAAACCAATGAAGGTTCACTTCTCTTGTTTATTCATTGCCATAATTAAAATAATTAATCGAATTTCGTTTCGTTTGAATACGCAATTAATATATACGAGATTTAGATCGAGAGATAAGCGCGAATAAATAATAATATAAGGGCCGGTCGTACTTGAGGCGGGTTTTCGTACCTCGTTCGCCGTTCATTCACGGCATTTCCTTCGCTGCGTAAGATGCAGGTACCTATATGAATCATATTTTAAAACATTCACTTTTACGATATGTATTGTTTTTTACGTAAATAATACCTAAGTGTCTGTTATATAGGTGCTATTATTATTTATTTATATGGAGAACATTACGCAAACTCATGTTCAGTAGAGATCAAAGATTATTTTCAAGGAAAACCTACTCGAGCCGAACCGAGCGCTGTAATATTCTTGAACAACAGTTTACCTGTATCAACACAATTTCTTGCTCATAATTATACAATGTACACAGAAAAGAAAGTGCAGCAACACTGCAATTCTTTGAACAATGTTAAACACTCCGCAGTACTCAGTGACCCGAGATAGCAGCAAAACAACGCCGATACAAGATAGAAAAGAGACTTTATCGCTTGACAGATAACTGCGATTGTCTGACATGATATTTCAGCAGCAAAAAGTGACATTAAGCCCGAACAAAAGGAGTGAAAGTGTATTACAGACGCTTGGGGCAAGATCTTATGACAATGGTTGAGACTTGAGCATCAAAGTGATTATGTGTACGCGCGAACGTGTTATTATGGCTTCAGCGAAAAAACGCGCGGGAAAATTGACAGTTTTCGCTGTCAAGATGGAGAGCGAGGGCAAAAAGCGCGGGAATAGTGACGTGCACGTGTGTAAATGTCATAGAAATCACAAGTTTTCAAGTGATTTATTATCACGAGAGAGAAAATAACAGGTTCAAATAACAATTTGCTAGAGTAAATATTAGTGTTACATCGTTATAAAAATGTTAGCGGAGCTGTATTTATTGACCAAAAATATTGATTGCGATTTATGAAGACTTATAAGATCTTAAATCAAAAATCTGTAGGCATAAACATTATTAACGAGCGTGTGAACCAATCTGCCAATAATAACATCCTTCTCCTTCACACGAAGTCTTATAAACAACCTGTTACTTCTATCATAAACTGATATTTAACCGTTATTGTAATCATACACATTACGTTTAATCCGCCTGGTTGATAGTTGATTTGATGATCTCATAGTTTTGAACGTGAATGCTAAATACGGGGTCTTTAGGTACTTCCCCAGGTCCGCAACACCGTAATTATTTTTTTCCTTTAGTAACACCTCAGTAGCAACCCTTAGCCCAGTTTTTTGATCCGTAGTTAACTGAACCAATGGTTAAATAGGCTACTAACCCAATTGTTTCGTATTTCACTAAAGTGCGTCTTTTTATCAATTTGTCGCATTACGAACAAATAAGGCGAAGAGTTAATTATTTGACCATTTGTTAGGCTAAAAGTTGATGAATAAACACGTTTTACTGAAATTTGAATAAAATGTTAAACTAACGGTTGGTTGGTTAAAAACTGGGCTTTAGTATGGTTGTATTATCTGTTAAATGCCTTATTTTTATAGGCTAACCAGCAGCATAATTGCATAAGTGAATTCGGCAAGGCAAAGGGTTTAGACCCCATCAATCGACCAATCATATAGACGGAAATCCACATCGCGTCTTTCACTTACGCTGCTGGGATTAAAGGATGACTGGCGAATTCCTCTGCTTACCCCTTTAGGGAATACAACCGTAATTTTATTTTATGTCAAAATTACAGTTCACAAATCGATCGATCCCCCAGCGCTAGCGCAGGCATCATCATAAATTAGCATGCGAGGCGCGTGCTCGGTACTTCACGGCTCATTTGATGGTAAATGTTTTACGACAAACAGCTTTAGTGTTGTCTTATTGACTGTACCGCCATACCTGTGCCCTCTAATGATGCGTGGCGTGATTTGATTGGTTATTATAAACCTTTACGATCATTATTACGTGACGGTGTCATAATGCGTTTAGAATATATTCTATAACAGCCGTAGGCATCCCTTGAGGCGTCTTGGTGTGAGTTTCAGGTTAGGCGTGGGTTTTACTTGATGTTAGAACGATCTTAGTAGCAGACGTAAGGAAATGGCAATATGCTTGTTCCGTATTACATGGGTATATCGATATAAGAAAACTGTGGGTGTACAACACTACACCGCTGCCTGCCACTGGCACACCACAGACAATAAATAAGGCATGATTTTCATATTTTGAATTTGGAACAAGTCGTCCACATTTCAATTTCGATTTGATTATCGAACGTTTTCTAGTTGTAATAATCATTGGCCCGAAATCTTATCTTGTATCTTAACAAAGAAGTAAAATTGTATCTATGTTTATCTTTGTTGTCGTTTCTATATTTGTAAAGGGTAATCTCTGAAAGTATACCTTATCACTAAAATTATTTCACAGTTAGAGTACTACACTATCGCTAAGGATTTCTGCGGGATAGCGCACGGGAGTGAAGCCGCGGCAAAAAAGTTAGTCGCTAATAATACCGCGTAACATAAATCGTTAGCCAATGAATAAACTCGAATACTTTATAAGGGGATATTTATTAGTTAGCTGCCTGACAACTGTGACCCACATGCCGCGATCTTATACTAACGAACTGTTTAACATTTCGCGGACGGGACTGTTATAAATTTTACTCCGTACAGAGGTTAAAACGTCGATATCTCTATGTACTTGTATTTATTTAAGTAGCGGGTGTAAAGCTGAGGTTACATGACGACGCTACTGAATTTTTTCCACGTACAACTTGAATTGTGGTCTTAGCGCCAAAAAAATAACTATTTGCTCCAGTCTTGAAGGAGCTTTATTTTACAGACTTCACAAACGCTGCTGCAACAAGATCACAGCAAAGACGGATCCAGGATTTAATTATGGGGGGAGAGGGTCGCGAAATCTAGACAAGTAAGGAGTAAGAAGTATCTCCCTAGTATTGTACCATATCATCTTCAAAGTCTCTGTGCCTCTCACCCTCTAGATCTACCCTTGCAGGTGATTAAGATTACATCTTGGTTATAGCAGTTGTGAAGTTCGCTACTCGCTGTGCAGTAACCCACCCATTAAATTGCCACTGCGCAGTGACTCGCGAAATATGACGAACTGCCATTAAGTTTGAATCAAAGTTCAAATATGAAATTCTCACTGCGCAGCGACTCACGGCTGATTCCATCCAAGCCGACATTATGTTTGAATGTAAGTTAAAGTTACTACTGGTGGCTAGGTGTCGTAATATAAACCTCTCTTAAAGGAAAAGTAGTGATCCCATGACTTGTGTAAGTCACGTCTTATTTCGAAACTAGTTTTATAGTTTATGGCTAATAATTGTGGGATCATATCAGTAGCCTGAACTTTCTTTTCATGTACAAACGTTATGAAATTAACAACAATTTTCTAGCTCATTTATTTTAACTGTAGCGCGAATGCGCAAACGGAGAAATCTGAACTTATTTGTAAATTTTTCACATTTGCAGATGGACAAGATCGTCATGTACTGGGTAATTTGAGCGCACGGGTGGCGCAGTGGTTGAGCGATTGACTGCTGCGCTGCGTGTCGCGGGTTCGATTCCCGCACGGAACAAATATTTGTATGACATGATCATATATGATCACATACATCACCATATGATCATCTGGCCTTCGCTGGATGTGGCCATAAAATCGGAGTCGAATCTCCTTAAATTTTCCTCAATGATGGAAGCGATTTTAAAACTTCCTCCACGATCTTATTAAGGAAATTAAAAAAAGTAAAAACTTTTTTTTTTTAATATATTTTTCTCAGCCAAATGAAAAAAAATAATGTTCTATCAAATCCGATAAGGTAAATAATTTCTTTTTTAGATGACTGTAAGATGGCTACATAATCGCTGAGTATCCTAGAATTCTATTTACACTGGAAAAATACGTTGACCGTTCATGTAATCACGGGGGCGAAACCGCGGGAAAAGCTAGAGTTTAATATTATGTACGAGTAATTATGTTCCGTCCTATCTATATTTTTAATTAATTATAATATTTTTCACCAGAAAAGATGTAAAGATATTTCAACTCATCTGTGGGCGCGTCGCTATGTGTGCGTGCGCTTGCACGTATACATTATACATTTGTGTTGCAGTGACGCGGCAGCCGTCGTCCAAGCAAACAATCACCCACACAAGCTTACCCACACATAGCGCCGCGCGCAAAGATGAGTTGAACTATCTGTACCAAGATTGACAAGCTACCTGAGACTAAAATAAGCAGAAAATTAATTTAAAGAGAAGTTTACATGCAAATTTGTTCCTTAATGGCGTTACCTAATCTGTCAGATCAAAACGTCTTGTAATCCGCGCTAATCTAAAGTAATCTATATGTGATTGCCCAGTGGCTAAGACCCCTGGCGAAAGTAACAGCCATTACACGCAATTATTCCGCAAATGCATATTTCCCCTTTATCTAGGTACCACCAGACTGCAAACAAAAATCCTATCAATTCCAACTATCTCGTATTATAGTAACTGAATGCTACAAGAGATAATCAGTAACCCTAAATATAGTAAACTACAAGAAAGTGATAAAGTCAAAGTCTCTAGCTGGCTCCAGCTGGCTTATCCCGCCGTATCGTAAGGAATAAGCCAGAACACACAGTTAAATGGCTATAATAATAAATAGAAAAATAATACAAACTATATTTCTGCTAGGCAACTTATGTTAGTGCGCGGGTAAGGATGCGCGATGAACCGATACTTACAGTATCGGTAAAAAAACACCGGTATCAAAATCGATGCGTAGTCTTATATCGTCAAAAATGCATAGTTAATCTTGATTACTGATTGAAAAAGCCTTCGAGGATAACATGAAAAAATAGAAAATGAAAAGAAAGACTCGAGATTTGGGTAATCGAGTCAAATTGAAATAGTGGTCAAGCGCAAGCCAATCTAAAATAAAAAAAAATTATAACTATTTGATAGCGTCCTAGTAATATTTCGTCGACCCGAATCAATCCAAGGCATCGATAAAAGTAAGTATCGAAAGTACATCCCTAGCGCGCGGGACATTCGATATGCTGGATCACGGAAAGGATTGGTGCGGATAATAATCCCGCTGTAGGTACTATCCAATCGGGCACACATTACACGGGCATCAAGCCGGGCGGGGCGTGGGCGCGCCCGCCAAAAGCCTGTATATTGATGGCTAACTGACCCGCCACGTTTGCGGCGCGCGCGCATTAAGAGCTCAACAGATTGATTGTGGCAAAGGAACCGTTCCGAAAATAAAGGGCAAGGTTCATTTAAATTGCCTGCAATTTTAATACATAAACACAATTTACTAAGCTCAAAAACCGATATTTGACTGTCGACCCATTTAACAATAACTTAAGCTTTGGCCATATTCAACCTCCAAGCTGCATGATATTCAGAAAATTAGCACAACAAAGGGTGCCATACGAGTCTGTGATTACACCGAAGTGAATCGAAGTAATTTCATAGAGCCATTCGTTAGTGGTTGTATCTATAGTTGCGTGCTAGCGTGTGCATTAATTGCATACCAGCTTAGCTCTGGGGAACTGCACACAAATACTGTTGAAGGAGACTTGCTATGTTATTTAATAAGTGCAGTAGTAAATCAAATATCATCAATGGAGTTGTGTCTCTACGCGTTTATTTCCAAACTTACAAGCAATAGTTAAATGCATGTCGAATGTTTTCGGGCGCATATTTTTTTGAGAGGGCTATAATTACCTATGTGCCGTGTCAACTGCAAAAACTTATAAGTGTTAAAAAAATCTTCAAATTCACCGAGAACCTAATTTTAACGACTTTGTTTAAACTGTTGTCTTATTTATGCAATTTCTATTAGCTAAGTAAAGGTTATAATAAATTATAATGAAATAGTAATAAATTAACCACAATTAATTCTCAGTAATTTCCCCGGTTATAAAGTCGTTAAACCAAAACAATGGAACAAAATAAGCTGTAAATCGGTTGGCCGGCCGCGTAGGGAGGGGCAAGAGTCGACAAGATCTTGTCGATAATAGTGGCCATTTGAAGGCGACCGAAGGCAACTGCCCTCGTTTGTACCGCGTTAATATGTTAATACAGACATCCAGTCACGATCTTACACCCAGTCCACGTACTACTCTTGGTTTACTTACACTATTTTCGATTCACTTTTGACACATTTATAACGTTACTTTACAGTGATGGAGGCCGATAAACTCGTTGAGAATCTTCGGCCGTCCTAAATTTAGTTTAATCACTACTGTTATAGTAATTGCGTTCGCGCCAAAATTCATTTTGGATGCATCGTCGATGTATTATTATATGAAATTGTTAAAGCAATTCGTCCGGATGCAAAACGTACTATAATAAACCCAACTACCTACCTACGTATGTCAAAAAGTATCTACATAATGTACAAAGCTTATTCAATTTAAACTACAGAACAGGAAAGCGAATCGACACTGATAAATCCGCCGTAAATGTTGCTGTCCCAGTATCAAAGATAAAAGGACTCCTAATTGACCGCACTGACCCACAGAAAGCTGGCACTGCGATAACCACAAGAGTTGACACACTGTGATAACTAATTTCACTTGCATTTCCGAGAACATTCATCTCAGATGGACTACAAAGGCTTGAAGGACAATAACAGCTTGTAACAGCAACCTTGATGCAGATTAGACAAGGCGTGTTCCTTGTTAAAGTGTCCTTTGCATTTTAAATGAATGTTTATTTTGACAGCCCGCCATTTTGCATCTGTCAGTGTAATATCTCTTATGGCTATGGTTATGAGTAATTTTCTGTAAGTAATAATGATAGGTCAGTTAAAACATATAGCGTGTATTCATGTAATAAGCTTAGAGCAAAACTGAATGACAGTTATTATCATCTTTAAGTTTATGTTCCAAAAATTTCGATGCTCAGTAACTAACTAATACTGAGTAGATCAGCATAAAACAATAATTTTACGACATAAAAAGAACAAAAACATCGATATTTCACTAAAGAATTTTTAATAGCTTTTAAACACACATTACATATAATTTGAATTCCCATAAACTGTAAATTTATTGGGCAATAACAGGCCGATAGTAGAAAACAAACTCGTAATATGGGACGTTATGGGTGTATATTACTGGCAACATCCATATAGTTTTCACTTTTATCGATAAAATACATCGATATTGTGCCGATACAGGTGAATCACTAGATACGGAGTAGAGTTATCTGTGGCGAATACAATACGATATTTTATAACAAAACTTAATGGTTTAATAGTGTCTTAGAAAGTGGTCTAAGTCTTAACCTGTGTAGTAGATCTAGTGCTTTTATATTGTGTAATTTAAAAGCTACGACCTTTTTGTTTAATTGAGATAGATTTACTATTGAGAAATGTATTATTGTTATTTTCTAACAGCATGTCGTAAAGTAGTCTCGACACAGGACTGTATTAGAATTAAATTACATTTACGACTGGTAGTTTCAATAAATAATCCGGGTAGAAAACCCTGAACCAAATGAGTTGAGTATACATGAGATAAATATGCAACTAATGAGAAGCAGTGTTAAGTGCCTATCAAAACCTCACGTGTCGTAAGCGTAGAACTAAAAAAATATTTGTTAAAAAATCTATTTTAAAATAAGCTTATTTCGTATTCTTCTCAGCAAATCCTTTCATTTGATACCCATATCATGGTAGTGCACAAAAAATAAATAGACCGCCATCATGGGCCGTCCGCCATATTCGATTTAGTATGACGCCACTAAGCTAACCATGCATTGACATCCAAACTAAACGTGTATGAAAAATTTCATCTTAATCGGTGGAATATAACTGATTTAATTGCAAGTTTTGACCCGAAGACACTTACGTTCATACATTGCAAGTTAAAAAAGCTTGTAAATAAAAAGGCTATACTGTGAACAACCGAAATAAATAAATCACATTTTGTAGCCATTAGATCATCATAATGTGTCGTTGTACCACATCTGTAGTAGTGGCCCAGTGGCTAAGAGCTCGCCTCTCATGTTTGGGTTCGAATCCGGGCAAGTACCAATGTGACTTTTTCAATTCATATGTAGGTACTTTCTTAGTTTATCTTGGACATCGCTGACAACATCATGAAGGAAATGACACCATGAGGAAACCTAGACTTATAGTGAGTCTATTACATGATTGTGCTCCATTGGTGTAATTGATGCAAGGCGGTTCAGTGCGAGGAAAACCAAATGAACGCATTTAACCCGAATCTCTTCAAAGTTAGAGTGAACAGGCTTCTTCTGTGTAAGCTCACTCCATCGTCGACTCTGTCTCTGTCATTGACCTAGACTAGAGTCAAGAGCAAACCCAACAAAAAAAAAAAAAAAAAATACATCATATCAGCCGAAAGATGCCACTGCTGAACATAGATCTTCCCCAAGTGTCGATACATCCAGCGGATTTCCTCAGCCTTAACCAGGGCTTCGATCCACGTAGAGGGAGGCCTTCCAACGCTGCGTCTCCACGCTGCGTCTTCCAGTAAGCGGTAGCATTAGATATTTTGAGGAAAATATTATATTTTATCACTACACAAAAACACTGCTCATTGTACAACGCTCTTTACAATATACAAATTTTCGTCTTAAACCCAATAATAATAAATAAGCAAACCTATAAATAACACTGCAAAATAATCGCAACTCCTGTACATCAGCCGCGTCTATTTGCGAACACCAGCTTATCTGGACCTGCTTCGATATCCACAGATTATCAACCAGTTGACTAGGGATGTAACAAAGATAACCGGAGCCACTGCATTACGATTAGATTTCCTTCGCCCATCACTTATTAATCCGTTAATTCCACAGAGCACCGAAACGTCTCTGCTAGACGGCGTTGTCAAAACCTTCCATACAAACCAAGTATGTCATTGTCACCGTTTTATTTAATATGCCGAACCTTTTCCTAATTATATTGGGTTCAGCATCCAGTCTACCTAGATGCAGCTGCAAACCAGTACATTACTACAAAATGACTGCCAGACACGATACTCCTTGACAGGTGTCAGATTTCGCGCAAAGGTTGTCTTATGACATCTTCATTTGACCGTTTACCGATACGAATTGACGACCCATGACGCTTCTGATTACAACAGCCGAGACAAGCCGGGCGAGCACGACCTACTGCTACAGGCTTGAGTCACAAATTTTTATCAAAGTTTCGACAAAAACCGTGATAAAATGTTGACTCAAGCCTGTCACACAGGCCGTGCTCGCCAGGCTGTGCTCAGCTGTCATTACGCATGCATGAATTTTACAAGTAATGGCGCCTCTAGTCGATTCTGTGTTCGGTGGTTAATTCGAAACCAATTTGCAACTTCCCCGTACAAATGTGGCGATGAGAGAATGTTATTGGTCATTTCCTGATGCAACTAGTTTTCAAACCTGTATTTTTCTTTATAGAGAGCTTGGTTTAATCGCAATTGGATCGTGTTATCATGTTGTTACGGTTAATCGGAAGTATGGGGATGTTTAACACTGAATAATTATTTTGATTACTATTTCTTTGAATTACGACGTAAATAGGTTTTAAATGAAGACTAGGTAATACTGCATCTCTAATATCAGATTATTATTATAACTAGCCCATGGTATGGAAAAGGGCCCTCTCCATTCTTTCTATCTGTCACGAACACAATTTTGCGCTACTTCATTCCAATTTTATGTTTACTGTCCTCGTCGTTTTATTTCTGCTCAAATAATAACTTAAAACAAAATCAATTAATCAAGCAGCCTCATAAAAACCTCGCAAACGAGCCTCATTCCCCGACAACCTATCAAACTTACCGAATGCACAATAACGTTATATTCTCGCTACCCGCAGTAGTTTCACCAATATATCGATCATGGCATGTAACAGCAACACATCCACAGATAAACGGGTCGAGTACTTTCTACGCACGCGTGGGCGAACAACTGCTGAACATTAATTAATGCAACTGCACACAGACGCGGATCGGGTGAAAACAGTCCATAGACTAAGGAAACATATAAATCCCACTACAGTCACAAAAAGTACGAGAATGGCATCCACCAGTCTATAAAGACCTTTTCGGATCACATTGGCCAGGCCAACTATAACCAAAACCATTCAAACAGTTAAAAAGAATCTGATATTTCGAAAATAGAACTGTTTCAAACTCGGAATTGCAGATCACAAACTTTTTAGTGTCGTTCTATTTTCAACCTATTGCTCACAATATGACCGCGTCTATTTACGAGTATTACTTGGAAGTGACATTCAACCTTAGTTTGCGTTTTCATCTGATCGATCACTTAATACCCCGGCATACCGCAATGTAATGTAATGTGCATGCAATCTGTTTGCAGGTGGTAACGTGGCTTTAGGCTTGAATAACATTTCTAAGATATCAGCAACAATTCGCATTTTATCCGTTGAAACTAGCATTTGAATGAAACAGCATAAAATTGATGCTGATTAAGGTGTTCATATAAAATTCCCTGACTGCACCTTCTGTTGCCATCTATTTATGGTCAAAACAGAATCATAAAGTGATACAAATAAATATGAAAAGCCGTGAGAAAGCCCTGACTCACCTGCCTGTACGCAACGCGATGACTATGCGTTTGACAAGTTATCGCCTTTACATTAAACTTTAAACCTATAAGGCTAGTTATGCTGGTAGGAAAATTAAATGTTGTGATTTCTGGGTCATAATGGGACGTTATACAATTCTTATTCTTGTCACGTATTATAGAATTTCTGTGGGGTGATGTTAAAGAAGATTCTGGTGCGTGTAAGATTTGAGTAACATCTTGCTGCTAACGTTTTGCCAATGTCTTTAGGATACGAAGTAAAAGCTCACACAGACAGAGAGGCGCAATTCGACAATGTCACAACGAACAATTCTATGAAAGCGGTCACAGCATCGTTGTCGTATTGTGGAGTCGTGGGTGTCTGTGGAAGCCGTATGGGTAAGGCTAAACGCAATTTTGTGAATTGTGAGTCTCGTAAAATGCGTCGCGGAATTTACGCTGCATTCGGTTTCATACTAAAGTCATGTTTGTACCATAAATGAGTTGTCTGCTGACTCACGCACGTTATTTCAGCCGAATTGCGCTCGAGGTAAAGAAAAGAAAGCAAGAAGAAAGAAAAAGTGTTTATTTGCCACAAAAACGACATTCAAAATTGTTGTTTTTTTTCCTTAAATTAAACTCTTCACGGTATTATTAGGTGAGCGAGGGGAGCGAGGCAAGCGTCAGCACCGTGTACAAACGTAGAATGGTAACTGAAATTACGTCCGTCCGTCTGGCAGCCTAACCAAATTTCAGTTGAACGTAAATTCCGCGACTCATTCGGTTGGCTTCACCTTAGTCTTTCTTCTTTCATCCCTCACTATTTTTGGGAATAGCAGACTACTTGCTTTATCATCTTTTACACAATATTTTAAACACGCTATGAACATTGTGTCCATCGGGGAATGGATAAAAAGAATAATAGATGAAGATTTCTAAACCGAAAACTATTTAAAGTTGTCTGATGAGTAAGAAGTGTAAATGACTAATGTGAGTAATCAATTATGCTTGCGCGAATCCTTGCCGGCGTGGCGCCATATTGGATTAAGAGGAAAAAACATTCTAAGTAAAGACATTTGACATCATCACAACATGCAGGTCAGCATCCCAATTAGAACATTAGCAGTCGACTAATTACTTCATTACTGTTAATTAGCCCTGCTAGTACGAGTCTAGACTTTGTTTAGAAGCTTATTTTGTTGCAGAAGCGAAAGTGATGAGCTGTTGCAGTAACACCCCTACAAAGATAAACCAATGTATATTTATTCAAGGAGATAATTAGCTATTTACATGGAATAAGATGCTTAATAACTGCATAATGTATATATACTTAAATCGCCTAAAAATAAACTTTTAACATACGAGTAGGTACTCGTACAGTCCTCGGCACGTAAGATGACAAAAATCGTTAGATACGCAGAAGTAGTTTTTAGGTCTCTTTGGTAGTGAAGCGGGGCGCGGGGAACTTGAAGGATCTTTTCGAGCGCGCGATTGGTTGTTCATTTGACACATGGATCGATTGACCAATCGTGTCGCGTCCACTTTCCGTTCGCTCTTTATAGTGGTTGGTCAGTTCGCGCAATATGCGCGAACTTAAAACCCAAATTAAAAGACTGACTTCATGGATGTCAGAGAAAGTAACATTTTACCACTAACAACGATTGTCAAAACGTAAAAAAAATCAATGTTTTTGTCATAAGCTCTTGTCAATCCCAAACATTTAGACTTTTCGACAGTGATATTGCCAATGCAATGTCACTTTGACTGTGGCCTTTTGTATAGCGTATCTGATCGCTCATAACACCAGATCCTTACCCACTCTCTTCAGCCCCCAGCCGCTGAAGACAGCCTTATTGCTATCCTCCAGCACAAATCCCAGTAGGTCCAACCTTTTCGCATTGATATGATTTAGCAGCAAGCCCATCGCCTCTAGATACCGACTCGTTAAGCATGTTTTGTTGCTTTGACGCACTGGAATCAGTTAACACGCCTCGGGTGTGACGTCATGCTATAGATGAATGGGTAACGTAGTATTATTATATTACATATGGGATGAGGTTTCCGTGTGGTGATTGTGAGAGGCGAGAGAGAAGTTGCGAGGACAGGACGGCATCAAAAGCAAAACAGAATTTCTATAGATGATGTGTGAACCAATACTATTTAATTAAAGCCTTGAAAAGTAATTCTTTTGAAGGTTAATGATGTTGTCAGAAGTTCACAAAAAGCGATCGTCTTCGTCAATTTGAAAATTATTGTCGTACTGAATGGTCCAACAGAAAAGATACGTGATATGTAACTTCTTTTTCATAACTAGAAAATTAAGGTAAGTCATTACTATGAGAACCCACTCAATACCAATTTTATGAACTAAGCAATATCTATTTGTAAGAACGTGAAAGGACGACATTAATAAAAGGTTATAAGTGAACTCTTTCATTCAAAGTTCAACAAAAGCATCGATATTTATACTGATTGGACCGTTTTACGTAAAGAATTCGTAGAAATCTGCCCATATTGCTTCCTTTACATCGTATAGGTTTTCAACAAAAACTAATATTCTCATTTATATCGTTGTTTACGACTTTGCTCTAAAGCAGATTCATTTACTTTTAAATTGAGTTCTGCTTTCACGACACCATTTATGGGATGATTTAATATTATAAACTAAATGGTTTATCTTTTAGAGTTTTATTTATTTTCATTCCTATAGATTTTTCTTATTAAATGTTTGTAGATAAATTTTATCGATTTGCTTTTAGCGTCAGTTTCTATAAAACTCGTTAACTGAAAGGTTACATTGCAAATAATTTATTGTCTGACAAAGCGTCTTACTGTATAACAAACAAAAAATCATTGCATAGAACACTCTATCCAACAAAAACTACACATTGCAACCGAAGCGTCAAGCAAATTTTTAATTAAAATCTCAAATTATTTGACTTACACATTACAGAATTTAACGTCAAAAGGTCAAACCCCTCATCAGAGACAAACTAAAGTCTTTATCTATTGACACCAAAGACACTTACAAATGTCAAAACCAGTAAGAGCAGGTATTCAAACAAGACAATTAAGTAGTGTTTGCTCTGTTATTGGCATCTTGACAGAATAACCCACATTTTATATAGTTATATAACGAGGAACGATGTCTATGTGTGACATAACAAAGCCTCTGGGTTCGCACGCTCATTAATTAGCAGAAATGTTTAACAGCGGTGGTGAAAGCATTGTCTCTGGCTCGACTTAGGATTAGTAAGTGTGGGAAGCCAGTGGGTGGCGTGGGTAGTGCATAATTACCGACACCGATATACCCTGACCTTCTTCACCCCCCTTTACTTTAACTATCCTCCCAAAACGAGGGGAGATTAGCCGTTATCTAGAGTTCAGGGTAAACTGGTCAAAGGTGGTAAAGGAACAAAGACCGTTAATTTGTCCGGGATCAAAATTGCCTTGTCCATGAAATCGATTACGATTTTGTTAAATCGATGAAAAGTGTACAAGCGTTTGTGAGAATGATTTTGGGTTTCGTTTGGAATAATGACACTTATAATAATAAGTTTGAATGCACTTTGAATGAGGATTTTGGAATAAAATACCAGTTACCTGAAGATGCCTATATTTTTTTTTGTGTTTTGTGTAAAATCGAAAAAAAAAACAATAATTTAAATCAGAAAAAGTACAAGGATAACATGCAAATAAGAAGCTTTCATTTCTAAAATGATGAATTTCAATATATATTTGAAAACCTTTGAATCACAGATAACAAGGCGCCGCCTTACCCCATACCACTGTCCCATTAAATCAATAGTAAAATACTGTGGCATTAATAAGGAAATTATTTAACGAATAAATAACGTCTCCTAGATTCTAGATAGATTTATCAGGCGTAGAGTGAACGAGGCTCGTATAAATTCAAACGGGTCAATACCTGGCCCGGGGAGAGTATCGAAATGCGTAAATACTGCAGAAACCTTTAGTAAGGGTAGCTGTGTTCGGTTTTCCTATTTAAGAAGCTGGCAACCATACGATAGATATAGAGGAGGTGAAAACCATGTTATTTACTGACACTTACGTCATGCACGATTCGCTTTGAGATCGCTATTAGTAAACCCGCATTCTGGTTTTCTTGTATGAGGACACACAGACTGGGAGAACGTCCAACAATTTGCGAGAGAAGAACAATGAAAGGGCAAATTAGTGTTTGGAAGACTTTAGAAAATATGGATATAATTCCAAGGGAAAGATGGAAGGATTGTGTGAAAGATCATAATATGGTAAGGAATGAATAAACACAAGGAATTGCGTGAACTAATTCTTCCTAGCCCGTTCCATCATCGGAGTACAAGACGTACGGCGATACGTCATCGGTACATGTTGGACATCCCACCCATACGCACCAAATGTTTTGGGAATACTTTTATTATGCGTACAGCAAAGAAGTGGCATTCCCTGCCGGAGTCTGTATTTCCTGTTGGCTACAACCTGGGAGTCTTTAAGTCAAGAGTGAATAGGTTTCTTCTAGACAATCGTGCTTCATCGTCAACCACATCATCGCTTACCATCAGGTGAGATAGTGATCAAGCGCAAGCCTATCAACAATAAAAAAACACACTGACACGGCTGTTGATCATATAGAAGAAAAATACGTGCTGCATTGACCCTAAATATATTGGCATTTCGTCAGGACTCAGGAGAATGAAGACGAATGAAGAAGACAAGGACTTGAAATTTAGATTTTTACTAGAGATTTTGTTGAAATTTGCCAAGAAAATAAATCAAGCTTAGTCATCACTTTGAGTAGAAGATACCTGTTATAATTGGTATTAACTTCTCCGAGACGTTTTCTCTGTAGTTAGGGCCTAAGAGGTAGGATCTTTTTTCAAAAAGTCCTTTAAATACCTAGATTCTAGAGATTTAAATATATATTATTTAAATCTCTCGCCGACCCGAATCGCCGATTGAAGGATTGTCAACTTAATTATGCCAGCTGAACACCCAAGCAGTGTGTCTAATCAGTTAGAAGGTGCAAGACAAACGGTTCTGTTGTGCGCGCGCAATTTGCCATCCTGATCTGCTGGAGTTATGGAAGCAAACGGTCAATCGTCCATATAAGTCGATAATTATTTGTGAGCAATGGGACAGTTCAATAATTACGTTATTTACTGCTTTGCACTGCGTGTGAAAGTGTTTGGGAAAGATGTTGATCAATATTTTGTTTGCAGTTGCGTGTTTTAGTGATAGGTCATTGGTCAATATTTTTTGGCAAATTATAATTATGTGAGTGCCTGTAGGAATAAACGTGCGATTTACTGAGTCATCGTATCGTAGTACCTACTTCTACAATCTTTAACGACCTTAGTGTAAGCATAATTTATAGGCTTGTTGATTTCTGTGGCAATAAACGCTTTTTCTTTCTATCTTGTCTCAATGTTCATCATCAGCCTACAGCAGTCCACTGCTGGACATGGCCTCTCCAATCGTAGGAATCTCAATGGGGGCTAGCGTTTTATTGCTCAACAGTTGGCACCACTGGTGAATAAGGTCCATAAATATAGCTGTTAAACGCGCACGGAAGCACTTTGAATTAAAATTCATTTCCAATGCCGTAAAAGTGCGATTAAATATAAAATCAAGTGTGCCGCAGTTTTGCGCAGCCTCTTTTTTACGAAATAAAGAAGGTTACCATTTTCCGAAACATAAAAGTCTATTAAAGTAGTGGTTGGTAAAGCCCGTACCTATCTTAATCTGCCATATTTGGAAAATATTCAGAACAATAAAAAAATGAAAATAAACTCGCGCTAAAAGCCAAAAATCTATGAAACCCGCCATTTTGAAGACCTCAGTCTATACCAGCGCCCCTAGCGGGAAATTCAAACGCGGTAGCCCCCATTTTCAGCAATTCTCATCAATCTGGATACAACCACATTGCGTAGAATAGGTGACGAGAGATTTTGCTAATTGTTTAGAAATAAAATGTTGACACGTTAATCTGTTTTGTGAACTTAAGTTACGAGTACATGATGCCGGTGTTAACAAGCTGAAACACCGAAAACTCGGAGGTCAAAGTCTCTAGATGAACTACTTGAACAATATAGTCTGTAATTCATTTACTGTTATATAACTTAATTCTCTACAGTTAGTTTATGGCATCTTAAATAAACTCTATCTATCGGATATAAAGAGCTATAAAACTCGATTCTGGAGTTAATTTCGCAATCGATTTGGTTGTTTACGACCGTTATAAAACTGTGATAGACATCATTAATGATCATTAATAGTAATGTGTGCATATTATTTAGGAAACATTTTTTTTTGTATTTATTGATAGGTACACTCCATTTGCGATAACATTAGACGTTTAAATTAGCCCATTTTACAGCCCGTCCAACCGATTTTGACTTCTATTGCGTTGGTGATAAGACAAATGGTAGCAGTAGTAAAAAGTTGGTTTTTGTAACAGGTTTATGCTTTTTATGTCATCCTTATACTTACGGGATAGAACTCAAAATCGGTTGAACGGACTGTAAAAAGATTTGGAAACATGTCTAATATTATTTTATTTTTGGAGTTTAGTATATTTTAGAAAGCTCGACAAAGCTCTCGTTTTTCAATAAAAGACTTTACTGTTTTAGGTAGTATCTCAGTCAAATCGAGTTTCATCATTGCAGTCTGGCCTTCCTACATACTATACGACCCTTCCTAGTTCCATGCGTCTTTTATTCAGTCCCGTTCCTCGCGATTTCGACTTATCACTAAATCCCGTTCATTTTCTTAAAAACTTTAATTATAATAAAATATAATTCAAGAAAAAAATACATGACAGTTAAGTAAGTAGTTATAAAAAAAAGGTTTGAAAGAAATAAACTAGGGGATCAAATTAGGTGGATAAAGTACCGAAGTGTTAGGACCCGACGGCCACAACGTAACCTTTCGCGACCAAACGCGAAAACACACCCACAAACGCAACGCTTGAAGTTCATTGACTTATCATCTAGCACAATGAAACAGTGACGCAAACTGTTACGCTATCGATACAGCCTACAGTCTCGCGATAACTCGTTGTATAATCGAGCGATATCGAGATGAGATCGCTATCGCGGCAGACGCGTGTCGTGGGCGGTGGGTCGAAAATAGGGTTGCCAGGCGTAAGGACAAAGCCGGAGCTCGGCTTTTTAGATGCAAGTCCGGTAAAATTAGACTACATTTACTCAAAGTTTCGCTAAATAATACATGTTGCACATACCTCAAAAAAAAAAATAAGTATGGGCAAGGCAATTGTATTAGAAAGAGGAATGATTAATTAAACTGTTATTTCATTTTCGAGACTGAAAAAAGCAAGGCTGGATTTACATACAATAATGTTAATCGTTTTAAAATATAGAGACCAAACCTTTTCCTATTAAGTAATATTACAAATATGAAAATCTGGATGTTCAATCAAGGACGTCTAAAACGGCTGAACATATTTAAATAAAACTTGGCACATGGGAAGAACATAACCTCAATAAGAAAATATGATATATTTTATCACAGTATTTTGATCTCATGGAATAACGAAAAACCTTTCAAATCTAGTCCTTAATAAATAAAGGTTAACGGCTTTTTAACCCCAAAAGCCTTGTATTTTGCCAATAACCCTTTTTAACAGAAAATCCTGAAAGTGACTTCAATTTTATGGTTTTAGAACCTGGCAACCCTTGTTGCGAACATAGAGTAGGAAGCAAATGAAGTGCGCACACGCATATTTACCTGTCGCTGTCAGGTGGCAGATGAAAGATCTGTTATTGGATGATTGCCGGGACGTAGGATTTGGAGGTGCTCCATTTGGCGACGATTTCTATGCATAGGTGAGATGAAATATACTTTTTATCCGGCGTAAAATGACCAGCGGTTACAGTTAGATACCCGTTTTTTGCCAATTGATACTTCTGATTTCAGAATTAAAAGGATTTAAAATTGAGCAGTGTGTTGAGCAGTGGTGGCCCAGTGGTATCGGCCGCGACTTTCAAGTTGTAGGTCGTGGGTTCGAGCCCAGGCAGGCGCTTTACTTTGTGTAAATTATTTCATCACCACTGTTCTCAAAACGGTGAAAGAAAACATCGTGAGGAAACCGGCATGTCCTAGAACCAAAAATTCGAAGACATGTGACATCCTCCAACCCGCACTGGGCCCGCGTGGTGGATTACGGCCTACTGCCTCTCACAGAGAGGAGGCCTGTGTCCCAACAGTGAGAACATTAATAGGCTGATGATGTGATGTGATGAGTGTGTTAGTTGCTCCCTTAGCCTTAGGTTCAACATGCTTCTTTGAGACACCCTTAATTTGTGTGTTTGACAACCATATATGAGGCATGGAATAAACGTGTTGTAGAGTTTTTTTTTTCCGAAACAAGTGGAAGGAAGTCGGAGGCTACATATTCACGATCTGGCTGACCAAAACCAGATGTATCCTCCGACTGCACAGCAAGATTTTCATCTTGTTAACGTCTTTTTAGTTCGCTTAGATTTTTTGAATTAACTTTTTTTATTTACATCTTTTTAGTTATTTATTTTAGATTTAGGTACATTTAAACAAATAAGTGTTATATATTTTTGAAATCACCTCTTAAAACCCTTTACTTTGATACCACACGAGAGGATTGGACGAAAAAAAATTTTTGCTCCCCCACAATATAGCGCCCAAAATCCGCCATTTTTCTATTATCCAATCTTAATAATGCACACTCGCAGGGTTAAGACGAATCGATTGACGTAAGAATCATGAAAATCGGCCAACGCGTTTGTCTAGAACGCCACATAGGAACAAACATACATAGACTGATAAACACATTACCCTCCTTCGGCAGTCGGGTAATAAAGTCAATTTTTATTTTTAATTAGCGAGTTAGTTGAGTTTGTAGTTGAGTTGATGAGAATGTTGAAACTTTGGAATTTTTTGGCAATTTTGGCACGTTCTTAACTCCAAATATTCCATCTTAAAACGGTATCTTAAACTTCCATTCTGTAATTAATCGATGTTTGGTTTCTTGTACTCCGTGACACAAGCCGTGACTTCTCGTCTTGACGCCAGCCGTATCAACAAAACCAGTTTAAAAAAACGAATAATTAACAAACAAAAATAATTATTTACTTTTTCCTCTCCGATGTTATGTGTCACCATAATTGATAGTCGGTGCTTGAGGACGGAACTGAGAATTAAATAATTACGTAACGGAACCGGCGGAAGTTTCGAAAGACTGTCATTTTAGTAATACTCGTATCATAACACTACAAGCTTCTGCTCCCGGCTTCGGTCCCGAGTTAAGTGTTTAACCATCCCAATGGATCATTATACCAAGTTTATCGGGATAAAAAAAGTTTCTTATGTGTTAATCCAAAGCCTTAGTGCAAGTTTTTTAACCGACTTCCCAAAATGGAGGAGGTTCTATGTTCGACATTATGTATGTTTTTTTTATGTTTGTTCATCGATTTCTCCGTCAATTGTGTACCGATTTTGAATTTTTTTTTGAGTTTGACAGAGTATGTTCCGAAATTGGTCCCATTTTAATTTGGTGAAGATCTGATGAAGAACTTCGAAGATATACAACTCTTCAATAAATAGCGGCAAATCTCTCGGGATTGCTGCAATCGCATGTCTGTTTATTGTTTATACCATTTCATAACATAACATCACGACAGTACGGTCTTAAGGGGTACGCAGATCTCTCATTTCACCGGTTATGTTCATGTTTCATGATATTCGGGTAATCTACTGGCGTTATAGGTACCTTATTAAACAACTTGCCTATTAGACAGGTACAACTATAAAGTGAAAAATAAAAAACTTTTTACAAAAAAATACTACCGACTTCCAAATAAAAAACTACAAAGTGAAAAATAACTTTGGAATTCGGTAGTATTTTTTTGTAAAAAGTTCTTTATTAACTTCGTTCACAAATAAAATAGGTTTTTCATTACTGGCACCAGACAGCGCTTATATAGTTCCACTTTCAATAAAAATAGTCGTTTACGTTAACGCGATCTAGCACGAGTAAAAACTCGCACTAAGCCCACATGTTATAAACTATCGGTGTGCAAAATTTCATACATCTCCATTCATCCGTGATTGAAACACAAACATACAAACTTTCACATTTATAATATTAGTAGGTTTATCGAGCCATGAGTCATTCGCACTAGACATTTCCTGTCACTAATAATAATTAATAAAAATAAATAAGTCGATAAAATTTTATGTCTTACTTATAAGGCAAGCGATTTGAAGCACTTGGACTCTCTCACGGGTAAGGTAAGGTCTGACTTAGTCGTAGACTTATTACCTTGGCTTTATTTATTTAGTTTTAGGGCTGAGAAAGAAATCTTTCACTTGAAGCAAAGTGAACAGGACATAATTCATATTTACTTGAAGAGTTCTTAATTCAAAATAAACGGGATTAGTGAAACTTGCCAAATTAAGAATGTTTTTGAGTTAAATGGTTCATCCCATTTAACTCAAAAATCCCGTGAATTAAGAATTTGAACTTGAGTAGGTATTTGTCAAACTATTCTTTACCTGAAAATCTGCCAAACTTTTAATTTAAGTAGAGCTTTACACGTTTCTAACTCTGAATTGTCAATTCAGAAATCGGGTGTTATCTTTTACTTACATTAGAGTTTTTCTGAGATGCAGATTTTTCAATACAACTTAATACTGGAATACATACCTGTAACAAAAATAAAACATGATTTAGTTTACACTTCAACAAACACAATTATGTACCAAAGAGTCACCAAATACTTTTCACTTAAGCTAACACTTTTTACCCTCAAGCAGTTCAAACATTTATTCACCGTGACCATGAAAAGATTCCAACATTTCCAACTCAAAGAAAAATACACAAAGAAAATAAAAATGGTCGGATATGGTTCAACCAGCAGGCGAAGGTCGCGTGAAGGACGAACATCGAAGCTTCGAAGGTCAGGTTCAGGGTTTACTGCCGAGGTCACGGCTCGTATTGATTTTACTTGACATTAGCGTGTGCCACGGATATGAATGTAGCTTTTGTGATAATGTTTCTGTAATTGTCGGTTTCATGGTTAGATACTAGATAATTGTTCAAGTACTTTCAGGCAAGGGTTAAATTGAGGAGTGGGATCGAACGTAGTGTGTCATTAGAAAGGCTTGATGTTGCCGAAAGCGCCGATCTTACAGCCGAACATAGCCGCAGCCTTGACTGATGCTTTTTAGTTTTCCATAAACAGGATAAGAAGAAGGAGCTTGAAGTAAGTTTCAGGAACTTATTCAGTATCTTATAGTTTGCACTAGGCATTTAACCCTGATACCAACATTAAAGAGTGTGAGAGAGCTTGTTCTGGAGGTAAGTGGCAATTATGTGGTTTTTTTTCCTACACCTCCGTTATTCTTTTCTGATTACTTTCGTTGCGGGATCCAAGACAGTTAAATTCATTCGCCGAGACTTTGTCGAACTTCTTTGCCTCGGCGCTTTTCTAGTGGTCGTCACTGTTGATTCTAGCTTTCAGGAGTTGCAGTGGTTTGGGAATAGTGCGGTGGGTTTATCCAAAAAAAAAAGAAAATTCATGGGTGTGTACCTAAACTATACCACAACTTTAGTAACCAGAGATGATGAAGCGTTATACGACCCTTCTAAGGTTTGTATTTTGTAAATTCTCGAGTGTCTTAACTCGCTTTGTGCTTTTTAAACGTTTTCTGTAAGTTCAAGTTCTCTCAAGTCAAACGTTTTTAGTCGCCTTTTTTTAAAAGGCTATTTCTTTTTCTGACTACATACGGACAGGTCTCGGTATGTAATTGTTGGAATCCAAGGACCGACCTCGACCTCCTCTAGCTTAACCTTGGAGATCGAAGAGCTATGCGGCTGTTACTGTTATTAGGTATTTATTCACGAAACCTTCACTAAGACATTCTTAATTTTATTTAGTCATCATAAAGAAATTTAGTCAGACCCCTGTCCCACCATAGTCCTTGCACACAAGATTATAGTCACCGCAATAATGCGAGTTACGAGAAAGTTCTAGAATGCTTAATGAAAAGCGTCGTATCATGAGGTGTCGCTCCCCATTTCAAGGACAGGCAGTTGATCCCGGGTCAAAGTCACTCAGGATGCGGCCCAAGGATAGGCCTGCAAAGTAGGTGCCGGCAAAATAGGTCACTACGGACTTTATGAGGTGGAATTAGTGCGAGATACCATTTTAAATGGAATGTAATGTGCCTGCTCTCGAGAGTTAAGGGTGTTAAAGTACTTATGAGGATGGTGTGGTTTATCTTTTCGCGCATGTGGGATCTAAATGCTTAGCTGTTGAAATGATTATCATATTTCAAAGTTTAAGTGAAGTTATAATATACGTTATGGTGCGAATTTGCGAAGCTTACTGAGGCATGAATAATAACTCTAAATTTTTGTAGTTTGTATTTGCCAGCCCGCCTTCAGCAAGCGTGGTGTTTAATACTTGTACCATCTCTGTATGAGAAGAAAGAAGTAAGAGAAATATTTTATTTGTAACTTGCAAAAGACACGAGAATAAAAACTAAAATTTAATAATTGGTCATTACAGTTTTGAGTCGTTTGGGGTCGAAACGCATTGGTCATGGGACCCGATTACTCGTCTCCTTTCAAAGACAGATCGATACTGTTCGTGATCAAAGGGCTGGCTTGTTCTTTGTGCAAAGATTCAGCATTGCCATTCAATGTGCTGCCAGTCTTCTGGGCACGTTTCCAGAAGACAGCGATGTGGAGGAGGTTTATTTTAAGTTAGTGTAGTTTAGTGTATTAGTATATTTTGTCAATTGGAAAAAAAAAAAATGCTTCAAATATATTAGAAGAGACCTTTACCCTGAAGTGAGACAGTAACAGACCGTATTATTGATTTTAAATTAACATAGACTTAACTTTAAACACTCCTACACAAACATAAAGCAGTTCAATTACAACACATAATTTTTTTATAAATAAAACAATTCAAAAATTATCCAACTGTCGCAAAAAATCAGCGAGCCAGTTGCAAGAATTGACGGAGGATAAAAAACTGGTCTCATAAATACGGTCGTACCTTCGGCCACCCTGACCCCAACGTGGTTCATTTATATTCCATCGTTCATGAAAAACCTCGGCCATACATCAATATATCGATTTAAATTGTAATATGTTTTTGTGTGTAAAGACTGGTAAAGACCCAGCCTTCCGTCAGACATCAATTGGTATTTTGTAAACATTAATTGTTCTTGAATAAATATGACTTTAGGCTGGTTGTTCATTGATGTGGTTGTGTGAATGTTTTGCACGCGTTTTGGTTGGCCTTAGCCATGATCTTGGTCATAGATAGAATACTCTTTTAAAAATTCATATTTTTCAAGTAAAATTTACAAGTTTTGTATAATGAGAAACCAAAAAATAAACTCTTCTATTTAAAATCGAAAACCCATTGCAGAAAACACGCTAGAAGAACACGAGATAGAATTAAGGCAAAAACTAATCTCAAGATTCAACTAAACACAGAGAGCAAGATCTACCAACAATTAGGTAATTATCATCATAATTGTAGGTACGTTTGGCAAATTTAGGCAGGGGTATAAGTCCTGAAGCTCACAAGAATATAGGGCCCTACGATACAGATGACACAGTTACACCGCAGTGGGTCGCAGTCTTTACATCTCTCAGATTGCAACAATGTTGCAAATTGGGGTGATAATATTTTTACCGACGCCATTATAAGTGCGAATATTTGTGATGATCAATAAATAGCTGAAACGTACTCGGAATATATTAAAACGGGTGAATTATTGTTTGTACTCCTTTTAAGATGTACTTCAAGATGAATTATTTTAATTACATTTTAAAATTAATACCGTAGTACTTCCTAGACATAATTTTTTTTTTATTTTTATGTGTAAAAAAATGCATAAACATATTGGCATAAACACAATGCAATCGAAAGATGACCTTAACTGATGTTAATGTTTGATGGATCATGACATTATCAAAGACCATCATTAGTAAACATAACTTCTTTTATCATCCCATACACCTTGACATTCAAATAAATATACACTAATAGAATAATACATCGAAACTCATTATAAAACTGACAGACAATATCTTGATTTCAAATAAATTACAAAACCGTTTAAGCTCCAAAAACAGCGTGAAATAAAAGCATAAAACAAACTTGGGATCCGTAAAAAAACAATTTGGCAATCCGTACAAAAGAAATTATGGATTTCTTGAAACAATGGACGATGCAAATTGTGACCGCATGCTGCAATTTTATTTTTTTTAAAGACGCATAAAAAAGACGCATCGTGTTCAATTGAATGCACCGTAAAGGGTAAGCACCATATGCATTTTAAGGCAGCACCATTGTCCGGGAAATATTAATGAAAAAAAAATGCCCCGGAAATGTCGAAGTTGTTGTACAATCCTAAAAGAATATAGAGGGACAATCTGAACAAGAGATTAAGAAATGCCTGCGTTTAAATCAGATTAATTTCCTAAAAAGAATTCAACCAAGAAATACAATGAACATAACATAAGATCACGATTGTATGCTTTGAGGGTTTAGGCACCTGTTATATTTAGGTCAGTCCCATGTATTAGGGGGCGAACCAATAACCGGGCACAAGTCCATACGCCGTGTTCATCATCATCATCAGCCTTTTTAATGTTCCTACTGCTGGGACACAAGCTTCCTCTCTGTGAGAGGGAATGGGATGTAATCTACCACGAGAGCCAGTGCGTTTTGGTGGATTTCACATGTCTTCGAATTTTTGGTTCTAACTCATGCCGGTTTCCTCACGATGTTTTCCTTCACCGTTTTGAGAGCAGTGGTGATGAAATAATTTATAATTTATTTAAAGATAAAGTCGCGGCTGTTACCACGCACTGGGCCACCACTACTCTTTGTTAATACTGAGAATTTCCAGATGTAAAATCCCAAAAACAATAATATCATAAAAAAAAAACAAAAACACTTTGAAACCGCCCTGGGAATTGAACCCAGAACCTCATGCAAAAAGCCAACGGTGCACCAAAGACAAAGAACTAGAGCGAAAACGTCAATAAAAATCGCCACACACAGCAACTCACTCATTCAAAGCCCACGAAGTATTCACAAAATGCATTCGCAATAAATTGAAATAGGTACAATAGAAATCAACAATAATCGAAATGAGAGCCTTTCACTACAATCCCGTGCAGTGAACGCAGCCGTAACCACAGATACAGAGAACACAGCCATGACCACAGATGCAGTAATAATTCAAACTATTAGTCGAATTTCGTGTTCCCTGGGCGCAGAGTGAAAGTCGTCCGCTACTGGGCTTTGCTGGGCCCTAGACGTGGTCCGAGTGATAAGCGACGAGCGGGGAATAGATTCTGATAGGAAGTTAATTGCTAGATATCAATAGATGCTGTCTTGAGGTTTGTAGATGCAACGGAATATGTTAACGCTAGGGACGGAGGACACTGAACAAAAAGCTAGTTTCTGGAATCTATATAGGCGTCATCGAGTCCTAACATATTGCCAAAATTAAAATTTCTACCTTGCATACATCTCTAAAAGAGACTCTGTGACAAACGGATAAAAACGATCTTTCAAAGGGGCCGATTTCCTTTTAAGGTCAGAACCCAAATTAAGAACAACCAAGCATTAGCCAATCGCTATATCCGAAAACTTACCACATACCTGTTATTTATACATTCAACTAACTAGATATTATGAAACTTAAGATTAAATACCAACACGATAATCTAAAACAATATAACATAAATTGTACACGCGGAACTTCTGTTAACATGTCTTTATCGAACCATTACCATACTATCTGTCTCTATTACGGACATCTACAGCAGATTATCTCAGTATTACGTATTAGAGTAGACGTAACAGCTGGAGCTTGTATCTTACACCTATGCCCAACAAGCGCGTGCTACGCTACTACCAACGATGTTTATCGCCTATTTATTGCCGCATTAACTTGTAAAAAGCCTATAATTTAGCCTCCATCGTCCAACGTTGAAAAATGTCCTTAGGGCTGCACGCACCCCGGTCGATACATTGGTGAGATTATCGCGAAATTGGACATCGATAAACTGCCCGATATCGATAATTTGTCTCGAGAAATTACGTCAAATGACACTTAAGTGCTGAAAGTGACGAGGTTATGGACAACTTGAATCAATGAACTTAATTGGTTATTATGCTGTTTAGCAGTTCGGAGTACATAAATGTTTATGGTAACGAGATATTTCTCAGGGTTTCTCTTAAGCGAGTTGGGGAAATCGGTTAATACTGCTCCCACACATAACAGCTGCTTTGGTGGAAGATAAATCTACCTACGCGTACGAGAACAGTCTTAAAAATTTGACGGACAGACAGATAGACTGACTACATGACATGACACACTACATTATAGAAACGATCTAACTTCAATTAAAGTCAAAGCAATCGAGTTCAGTACTGTCAAAGTGATTTCTAAATCTAACATAGAAACGAATGTAGCTACGCTTTAGCTAAGTGGTACTATTTCGTAACTTGCAATAGCAGTCTAGCAAAGAGGATTACCATATTTTTCTTATGTGAGGCAATAAGCACTGTAGCTTTGAACAGATTCAAAGAATGCCTGTCCTATCTGTTTGTCTGGTGAGAGCCATCGCAAATACCCATACTAGACGTCTTTAAACATTCCCTAACTCTTGACAATCCCACAATTACCAACAACCAAGGCTCTTATGCCATAAATCTGTTAAAGCAGCTAATGCGCACAGACGGACGGTTGCTCGCTTAATATAGTTGGACTCCAAGGCACATGAATCACAGTGCGATGAAAGCCCGTGGGTGTCCGTATGAAGCTTCCTGGCCCACCCACGAGTGAACCACGAAGGAAGACTAGGAAGCAAGTGCCAATAAATTGCCCGTAGCTGAGCATTGACGTAAGACCTAAATGTAGTTTTCTTAGAACGAAAGCAATTACTTGGAATGTCGAGAATAATGTAACGGTTGAAATCTAATGTGGCAGCCATCTTGAAAAATATAGGTTTGTTGAGTTACAGTTACCTTTTATGAAGAGTGGAAGGATTGAACAACATTATAAAGTATTGCTAGCGAGAGATCAGACCAGATAAAGTTTCTTTTCATTATGGCATGGCTTCAATAGGAATGTTTCCTGGGTTGAAAAATTATACTTCTATTTAGTCCGTCAGTGAGATTATCAAATAATATTGGTTCCGTATTTTATTAAATAAATAAAATTTGACAAACATAAAGCGCATCAAAGCTTAGGAGTGGGGGCTTGTGACGTCACTTTGACAGTTTGAAGTGTAGCCCACTGTGACGTCACACAATATTCCAAAGCACTGTTTCAAAAGAAAAAATACGTGTCCAATATTTTTAGGTATTCTAACTGACGGACTAGATAGATTTTTTTGTCATCTACCCAATTACACTATGGTCAAAAATTTTTCAGCCAATGGTTTCGCCTGTGTGGAAAGTGTTTTTTTTTATCCCAAGGGAGCATAATACCGGGATGAAAAGTAGCCTATATGCTATTCCCAGTCCGTTCAACCGTGAAACATACATACACACATCCATCCAAACTTAACAATAATATTAGTAAGATTCCCTCATCCTTATCTTTAAATAACTGTCTCATTAGCTAACCCAACAATTACTCACTATACACACTTGCACTCTTCCCTTCACATGTGGATTTAAGCACCTATTTGCTAACAAAAGCCTGCGCCTACGCAAAACGACATAAATGTAAGAAAGGCTGCGCTACTAGCTGCAGTGATGAAGTGTTTGCGCTACATGATTTGTTGGCAACAATGAACAAACCCTCCGTAGGGTTTGTTTTTATAGTTGTTTGCCTTTCGTTCTTCCTTCGGTTTCCACACAGGCGGGACATTAAAGTGCGAAACCGATGCGACGACTATTTTTCATAGAAATCGATCTACTTTAGGTGTGGAAAGATTTGGGATATGTTAACGTTTTATGGTGAATTTTCAAGATTAATGACACAGTGTTAGTGTTGAAAATCTACTTGAAATACTTCACAAGTAAATAATTTAAACTTTAAAAAGTGTCTAGCTTCTTTGGTTACGACCCCTCTGCCAATTTCCTACAAAGATTACCAACTAACTCACCCAACTACACGGATATTTGATAATAAGCAATTTACCTTATGATGCGTCTAATGTTTCACGTGAGATATAAACAATTGAAAACGGGAAATAACAGATACTACAGCAGGCACTCCTTGTTGCATATCATTATTATTAGAATTCCCAACGAGACTTTCATAAGTTTCACTGAGAATACATTCACTAAGCTGAAGATTACCATCAAGGGCAATTCGAAAGGGAACTCTATGAGATAGGGTCAGTTCCCTCAAGTGCAATGTTGAGTAGGAAGCGCCTAGGGCCACAGGGAGGCGTCGAGCGAGGTTCTACACATTTTTGCTAAATTGAAATAGGGCGTATATTTTTTAAGCTGTGTTTATTTTATCATCACTCATCGTGTTAATTGGTCTTCGTTATGTTTCAATATGTCACTTATACGTGTACACAAGACAAAAGCTGATGCAGACTATATGCGAAAAAAATATTCTTCGCCATTTTTGACACGATAATTTCGCTGATTTTTAATCTTTTCCTAATACTGCATGCTGCAATGATTCATGCCGTTAAATCAGCTATAGTTTAACATTATGACCGACTATAGAGATCGTCCTTAACTTATCCCGATAAAAGTACAGAGGGCAGAAAATTACAATAGGGAGTGAGCGGATAAGATTATTCAGCAAAACGAGAGAAAATAAAGAGAGGTAGGGAGAGTACAAGAATATTCTTCAAAACGATAAACACTGTCGGAAATAGCTATATCCGCTGCACGCTCCGTTTATCACCATAACCGCACCCTGAAAACTTGGAATGGCGAACGTAGATAAGAAAAAGCTGGCTGCGATAAAACCGTACTTGCGCATTTCACTAAAGAACCGTTTATCTTATTTGGAAATGTGCATGTTACATTGAAACTTGAGATATTGTTGGAACACTTGGCTCTGAACGAAAAGGTTAACAAGTGAAATGATTTAGCTTTACACCACAGGTTATTACTTTTGAATTTGAGAATCGAAAACTATGCATGGCAAAGGTTGAGAATTGAAAACTATGTACGGCAAAGGTTGAGAATCGGAAACTATGTATGGCAAAGGTTGAGAATCGGAAACTATGTATGGCAAAGGTAGAAGTGGCAATGTGTTAGGCACGTAAATAGCACAGGAAATGCAGCAGTGGGCATCTTTCGACTCACGACGATGGTGGAAAAACAAATGAAATTGAAAATTGGAAGATGCAAAAGATGAATGAAAGAACGTCACTATCGGCTATTCTTCATGGGAAGTAAAAATAAATATTTTTATCCTGTATAAGTGTAGTTTCTCTGTTATACATAGGCATTTCCGTAGTGATTGCAAATACTTTCAGCATTAGCGTTTACAGTAATTAAATCATTTTAATTATTCAAATGATATTTCAATAGGAACGGAACAGGGAAGCTATTAAACGACAAACACGTGACAAATTTTTGATTTAGGTGTCATGTTTATTAATTTGTGTATGTTTATTTTGAGACGTTTATTGATAGAGATGTGAGAAGAAGGTATCAGTTTAAGTGAGTGTGTAAGAAAGAATAAAATATACAATTATGCATAAAAAATCATTTTTAAAACAAGCTTTTCGTATTCTTCACAGCAAAAACATTCATTTGATACCCATATCATGGCAGTGCACAAAAAATAACTAGTCCGCCATCTTGAGCCGTCCGCCATATTGGATTTAGAATGACGTCACTTAGCTAACCATGCGTTGTCATCCAAACTAAACGTGTGTGCAAAATTTCATTTTAATCGGTTGATGATAACTGCTTTAAAATTCAGTTGCAAGATTTCACCCGAACACACTTACATACATACACCTATATTTCACCCCTTTCATCCTTTGTAAAATGAGGTGAGTTTATTGCCACCAACCAGGCATTAATCTAGACCCGACCTGCTACTGATATTTTAACTAAATTAATATAAGGAGCATACATACAGACAGGAATATTTAAATAAGAACATAATCTAAAACAATAGCTCCTAAATTAAATCTGAAACCACGCCAGTGTACTGACGAAAGCACTTATTTGCAATCATTTGCATGAGGAAGCCATATGCAGTGCAGAGCATGCTTAGATAGCGCTCCAGACCGAGGGTGGCCTCGATGTGGCCGACTCCTTAGGACTGCCAGTGTTGCCACATTACATTTTCTAGATTAGGGTGCTTAGAAGTAATACTAGTGCCTCAGCTGATATGGCTGTGAAGTTATCAGGAAGTTTGTAAGTATTTATAAGGAAGTATTAAAACTATGATTCTATGGTCCTACCATGATGAAAGAACTAGTTAAGTACAATTTATTTATTTATTTATTTATTTATGTACACACAAATCACTTAAAAGAGAAAATACATATAAAGATAGAAGAGCACAAAGGTGCTGCTTATTTCTAAAGAAATTTCTTCCAGCAGACCTGCGATAGGAGAATTGGATAAGAGACATAGACACAGTGTGTAGAAGTAATAGGAAAAGTAATATAGCGCAAAACTTAACTAATATGAACATACTATATAAAAAAAAACTTATAAAAAGTGCCAAAAGATAATTATATATAAAAATAAAATACATAACTACCATAAAATAAATAAAGACGTATAATATATAAGATGACGGGATGGATGAAAGATAGTGTAAGATTAATCTTATACGATATACAATTTGAATCAAATCGACCCGAAGAAGGATACAAACTGGAAATTGTATATAGCTGTTTGTGACTGCGACTGTTGCTTACCAATAATTAAAAAAAAAATATAATGCTGCCTTTGCACATAAGTTATAATTTTGTATTTGTTTGTTTGTTTTGTGTACACTAAAGAATATGATCATAAAGAAGAAGAAAAACAGTAAAAGGATGGCACAAATATGGATTTGTCGTTCATATAAATTACACTTTCGAACGAGCGAACACGAGCCTCATCGAAAGTGATCTATCGAAGTATTATAATCAATAAGATGGTCAACAACAAACACGATACTGATACTATCTTACTGTGAACTCTGGTTTCACTAAGTGCTAGAGGTCAGATGGTAGTCATCCCCAATAAAATTAATGGATTGTCAACGAAATGGAACAGTCATGCATTAGCTAAGGACATCACAAACGGTTTTTGCTATATAAACGAACATAGGAATTTACCTTCCAAATATAATATCGAAAGGATGACGATAATAATCGAACAATGGATTGCAGCTAATCTAAAATATCTGAAGGCGCAAATGTGATACCACCAATAAGTTAAACACAAATATCATTGCGAGAGACAGCGTTGATTTAAATACAATCCGATTCGAGTATTGCAATATCGATCGAGCTCGTAAATCCTACACTCGTACACACATTAAAATCGGTAGCAACGACTGTGTCGACATCAAGATATTATTTATGGTTTTGTTTTATCTGGAGAACATTACGCGCCATACGCGGCTAGGGGTTCTGAAACAATAGACAGACGAAAGCCGAGACGACTGGACCGAGGTACCGTTGCAACCAAAAGTCTCGATATAAAATTGAAATTGTAAATACGATGGGTCAACAAGATACGATCCTCCAACGAGAGAAAGGCCCACTAAAAACATGAGTGCGAAGTTCAATTTATTACCCCTCGGAAGTGGGAACCAGGACGTACGAAGAAAACAAAATTTGGTCGTAAATCAACGCATACTTAAAAATTTAAAACTTCCTACAATTACAGTGAGCCGAATTCTTAATGAAAGACTCGATGTCCGATGATGTTCGTCAAATCATTACCAGTAATGAATATGAATCGACGGTAGGTTTAATGACTCCCGGTCATTATAGCTAGACGCCCACTTGTGTCAGTGTCAGCGCCCAAGGAAATGATATAACCGCTTTTAAAGGTCCGTTCGATGCTTCGATAGTAATTTCCTTTTTATAGATGATAAAATACGGTTTTTGCTGACATTGCAAAGACCGTCATTAGACGATGTAGCCATAGAGTAAATTGCGGCTACTTCTACTCCCACGTGCAGGTAAACATTTCCTTTAACGACTCAGCTCTCCACGAATCATACATCTGTACCGCGGGGCACTGTCTTTACAAGCTCTTATAGACACGATCATTGATTTTCTCGAGATTTATGCACAGGTTAGAGCGACGTATTAAAAGATATAAAGATATGCACAAGATTACGATCGTGATCGACTGCAAAATCAATACAACGAAGGGATCGTGCACAAAGTGGGCGTTTAACCTCTGACCGAGGGCGTAGACCGCGCGGGCGCACACGCCGCGTCAAACAATCCATCATGGCCGCTATCTGTGGCAAATTAACCCACTAAAGATGCCACCAACGTTAACCGGCCAATATCTATGATACCTGATAGCAAGCACCTAGTACGGCGTCAGAGGTCATGCACTCCGGTCGGGAGCGAGCCCTGATACCCGTCTGTGACGTGTACAAATCGCCCGAACACCGAGTACGTCACGGTTTCCAATTTACTTTCTTCCTTGATTTGAATGGCGCTGACCCTGCAGACCAGAGGAGTCGTGAAATCGATATCATGGGAAAAGCGTTATTTGCATGCTGATGAACATTGCGTGTTGCGAAACTTACAACATTTTAATATTGATTGAAAGATCCTAATTTCCAATCGCTTACTTTGTAAGATATTAAAATTCATGGGTCTACATAATGTTATAACAGTTTTATTTCTCAAGGGAGAAACATTAATCTTGTAGTCGCTTTACAATCTCCGAAGATAAAAGTCACCCTTCGACTGGAGGCTTGTGGTTAATGAAGCAAAATAGTGACACTATGAGCAAGACAAACAGGCCGAGCGACACTTAACGTCAGTCAAGATGACGCGTCGATCGCGGCGTTGATATGGAACGAGTTTATATCATCGGCAAACGTCAATTACGCGCGTAAACAATTACGCAAGCGTAACACAAGTGGAGCAAGCACCGAGAAGGATCGTGAATGAAATCGAATGATACGGTCAATTAAGGCCCGACCCAAGAGATTTTTGAAAATAAATTGTGGATGTATCAACTTAACGTTCTACTTTAAGGAGAACAGCCAGTCTATTTTGTAAACATCTCACCGTGAAAATTCAGATGAAGCTTGAAGTGAACTATAATTCAGCTATGATCGGATGGGTTGACAGGTTCACCTAAGTTTTTGCGGGGACAAGTTTCAAGAATCGCGCTTTAGAGGCTCTCGACAAGCGAAAGCTTCGAGATATGGATTGGATAAAGTCTATAATCTATGGGTATCCCAAGAGGTTACATTTCTGGGAGTGTAAGTTGGAATTGCATAAACTAATTCTTGCTAGCCCGTTCCATCATCGTACTACAAGACGTACGGCGGTGCGTCATCGGTACATGGTGGACATCACACCCATACGCACCAAACGTTTTGGGAATACTTTTATCATACGTACAGCTGGAATTCCCTGCCGGTCTCTGTATTTTTCCTGATAGCTACAACCTGGGAGTCTTTAAATCAAGAGTAAATAGGTTTCTTCTAAGCAAGCATGCTTCATCGTCGACCACATCATCGCTTACCATCAGGTGAGATAGTGGTCAAGCACGACCCTAACAATAATAAAAAAAGATTTTCGAAATTTCACATGATGAATCCTTCCATTTTAGCAATTCGACCATTACCATCGTTTAAGGAATGAAAATTTTCTAGCAAGAGCCTCAGTTCTTAAGTTGCATAAAGATGCAACGAATTACATTTTAATGAGAATGCTTAAATTCGAAAGTTCAATTTCGCAGTTACATTTGCATATTTTGATCGTGACATTAAAAAGTTAAACGACAAGAAATCATATTTTGTAATTAATGTTTTAGTCAAATGGAAATGTCCCAACATTGACAGGCTAATCCATCAAGCACAGGAAACAGCTCAATATTGTATACAACTGCGATACAAAAGATAATGCCAAACTTGTAAAAGGACCATGTTGAGCAATTCTGACAAAGATTGCGGGATCTTGTGGATGCGAGATGTTCGGGACCGTTCGATGTGGCGACGCTTGGAGGAGGCTTATGATCAGCAGTGGACGTCTTTCGGCTGAAATGATGATGATGAGAAATCATTAGATCCATTTATGAAAATACTAGCTTCTGTCAGCGGCTTCATCCGCGTGAATGTCGAAAATTATCCTAAGGGAACATATTCCCGGGATGAAAAGTATCATATGTGCTATTCCTGACTATAATCTATCTCTGTGCTAAATTTCAACCAGATCCGTCCAGACGTTTGAGCGTGAAGACGTAACAAAGATACAAACACACACACACACACCGACCCACAAACTTTCGCCTTTATAATATTAATAATATGGGAATATAAGTATAAGTATGAAATGATAAGTACGATAAACAGTCCAATATGGAAGTACTAAGGTGCTCTTGGCTCATAATTTCCCTAGAGAATATTGGTGGTATACCTCACTACCACGAGAACAATGGAACTACAATAAAACCGGACAGAAAAAAGGCTTGGGCATAAAAGCTACGACACGCTACACACAAACTGAATTTTCTACGCCTGTCAATCCGACAGAATAAAACTTAGGATGCGTACATACATAACTCCGAATGATATATTTCGCGAATTTGCATTATGCTCGAAGCAGGCACGTCGACCAAGTCGTACCTTCTTCGGTACGACTTGCGAACCGCTTGAAAATTTGCTTCTAAGTAAAAGGTAGCATGTTCTAGTTGTATCCGCACCCTTACTAATATAAATAAATGGTTTACCAACATTGTGCACACCAGCTGTCTCGTGCCGTTTCATGGTGCATTAGTAATACTCGTTTTAATGAAAATATGAATAAAGAAACCACGGTGGTCCAAGAACAAGATCAGGTTAAGTCAATTTCATTAAAATACACAGCTATGGTAGCCGTAATAAAAGTAACAGCTTCCTGCTTAACTACTTTGCAATTAAAAAGGTTATTGTTCCAGCTATATTGCCTCAAGAAACAGACTTTTGATTACTGACAGGAAAAAACTGCATATATTAAATTATAGGATATGTAAAATACTGAGGAATAAAGGTTCGCTAGCTTCGTCAGAGCATCGCTGGTGTGACAAGCCAACGATTGGAACTGATAGGCGTATCAATGGAGCTTCACGGTTGTGAGCTTGACAGACGTGAACTTTCAACATAATTAATATTGTTCCGATGCCATTTATATTTGCTGACCCGAGATTGCAGAAACGGTTCATCTTATATTATTCGCATATGCTCTTTAGGCAATATTTCATGATAAATTGGGCATGAGGAATAGGCTTTCGAAATTTTAAGTGTCTGTCGAACGTTAATAGTCACGATTTGTGAAGACTTTCGATTCTCGATACTTCCATAACTAACAAATTATTACATACGCCAAATATTCTGATCATTATCATTTTAGTTGAGAGATATTCAATGCTAAACATAAGACACAAAGATTTGAGGGGCGTAAAGTACAAATATTTTATGAATTCATATAGCTGTGGGATGTTGTATTAAACAAAATATCTACGAGGACATAAAATAAACAATGACTAATAGAACACTCGTCAACTATCTCAAACAATTTAAATTTAACAACGAAAACCAATAAACACGAGCACAAAATGAAGTACAGTATTATAACAGTAGACGTTATTCAGACGTACAATATCATCGGCTACATTGTAGCTAACGAGTCAATGAGAAGCGACCATTAGGTGCGGCACTTGGGCTTGAGGAAACACAACCACTTCGGATTTATGAGCTAATGACTATGTGCACTTCCTCTGTGACTTTATTTGACTTTTGTGGTTTAGAGATTGACACAATATCAATATAGACATGAAAATTTGAGTTAGGAATTTTAAGTACGATGTGTTAATGTTAGAATTTCTCAGGAGCGTTGATAAAATGTGTAAACGAGTCTAGAATGGGGGGCTACTGATATGACATAGAGAAGGATGGCGGAAGAATTAATGTTGCGCTGATCCCAAATAAATTCGGACACGGGTAACAGACCAATGTGGCGACGCCTAGGGGAGACAGTTTAGCAGTGTTCGTTTTTCGGGTGAAGTGATGATGATGAAGGGTAAGAGAGTCCTTTCTATCAAACTGATAGAAAGGAGTTAATAGCCAATCTTCATCGATCGGAGACGCGACATCAAAACAAGAGGAAGATGGTGATCACTTTGAGATAATTAAGGTCAAAGATATATTTTGGGAAATGAAACAGATGCAAAAAAACAAAGAACCTCAGAGATTTGGTCATTTTCGTGTAGGCGTTGGTTTGGTATTGCACCCTGAACTTGTGTTGAATCTTTTTTGACCCATCCTTTTTAACGACACGAAATTCATGATGACATTTTGTAAATTTACAATTTCTAGAACTCCCATTAAAACCGCTTTCTCACACAAACACTTGTAAACAAATAGTATCGAGTCCAAACAAGTCCTGTCTACGACGGACAGCTTGAGTAATGCCGTTAGTATCGATTTAAGGACGTTTTAGCTTTTATAGGAAGACAGACCAGCTCCGTGACTCGATGGAGATTGATAGGATCTCTCTCTTGTGTCGTAAGGTACTTTATAAGTCAGTATTAGCCTTATCTGGTGTGTTATAGCGCTGGTCAATCATAGGAGCTGATGTATTGCGTTCAGTTGCGTTGTGAACATGTTAAATTGTGCTGCTAAATTGATTTGACGTTTATGTTTGTTTTTAGAAGGGTCTCACATCTGAGTCTTACTTCTTGTGTGCCAAAGAAAGTGATATAATTTACTCTCTAGTCATTACACATGAAAACCGGTCAGACTTCGGCATTAAAGTAAAGTTTGACACGTTCTTAACTCCAAATACCCTTCAGAATTCGAGTATCCCTTTGTTCTACGTTGTCTATACTACCAGTTACATCGCCGAATCAGTATCACTCATCTAAAAACGGATGACACAAATATGTCGTAACAAAAACTAGTCCATAAACTGTAAACACAGCTTCCTAGTCCATTATCATCTAATCTCTACATGTCAACATTCTAATTTGCCTGTCGTTCTATATTCTGTAAACTTATCGTGACTCTGGCTCCCAGCGTGCCGCGGGCACAAATCTTAATAGATTTCTTCATTATTGGACGACCGATGTCGATATGCATTGCTGATATTATGCGCAGTAAATTATAGCGAGTCCCCTTCGGCTAATTGTGACGCCAGATCTGCTAGAGATGAAGCGATAACGGTTTGTGATCTTGATTCTTTGAGCGGTTATCCTGGAAATATTGTTAACGGGGTCAGATTTTTGAGATGTTTTTCTGCAATTTTTTTCTAGATTTATATAAACTAGGAAAGCAATATCAGAAGTGGGATTTCACACTGTCTACAAGTGAGACCACAACAGTAGGTATCCATAATTTATTGGTTTGTAAATCAAATACGAATATAATTCTCGAATTTCCAGAATATGGGAGCTAGAAAGTGGGCAATAATTCATGGATCCCATTAATAAATGGTCTGTAATAGGTCACCGGTGAGAGCGAGTCGGTTCGTTACATTGAGGGGTAAGTGAAATTGGCATAAATCAAAGCTCGGATGCGCTCTGATTGCTGGCGGAACAATAATTCAAGCGGGCAAAGCTGACGGCAATCCTTTCACATGCAATTTTAATCTTAGGTTTACTGATAAATCCTTACAGTATTATTATGGTTATTTGATGGATTTGAATGAGGTGGCTACTTTTTTTGTCGTCCGATTTTAGAATACTTACAACGATTTTTTTCTGTTTCACCTATGGTTGACTGGTAGAAAATGCCTAAGGATTAAGCCGTCTTTGTACCTTTGTGCATAAAGTCTAAATAAACGAAACTATTAATAAAGACAAGACAATTCTGATTATTTTTTTGACATTTTTGTGTTAATGATTTGTAGCCAAAAATAGACTCCGATCATGCGGATTATTTTACAAAACTTCTTAACTCTCAAGATGACATTCAGCAATAAACTCCTGCATATCAATGAAACCATCAATAAAAAAATCTTAAAATATCGCCGAACACGATTAATATAAAAAAATAAGCATTGTATGTAAAGATAAGATCTTAAACGGTAAAAAATCAATGTTCATATCGATTACTGGAGGCATAATAGTCCAATATTTTTATTATGAAAATGACACGCTGTCCTCCAATGGCTACTTACACAAGATTGATGATCAGACCATCTGTTCTGATGTCGGATATAATGATGCTTAATTTGATAAGAAAATACGTGCATAATGTTAAGTAAATTGGTGGTTTATGAATGGAAGATGAATGTGTCGGAAGCTAACGGAAGGAACCAGTAAATTATGGTGTTCTTCGTTTAAAATTACGACTTAAACATTGCTTCTGATTTATAAAACGTGAATGGTTGAAAATGGGCTTTGGTTAAATTTTTCAACACACTTATTTGTATCATACAACAGCATTGCCATACAACGTGGCAATGCTGCCAGTCTTTTCGACAAATTATAAGTGGACAACGATGTGGAGGAGTTTTCCGACGCCATATTTTAGTTTAGTATATTTTTAAGTTTCGGTAGTGAGTAGTTTTTGGTTTAAGTGTATATGTTTGTAGTCTTAGTTAATTAAGTATTTCATACACTGTATATACTTTTATGCTTTTGTTTTGTTTCTTCTAGGCAAGCGTGCTTCATCGTCGACCACATCATCGCTTACCATCAGTTGAGATAGTGGTCAAGCGCGAGCCTATCATCAATAAAAACAAATAAATAAAATTATGTAAATAAAATTTTATTGCAACGATATTTTTTCCAGCTCATTCATAACTTACTTTTATTGCAATGATTTAGGTTGAAAATACAGTGTCAGAATAGTATGGAATAATTATACTTTACTAATTTCTGCCAGCGGCTTCGCCCGCGTGAACGTCGCAAGTAATCCACGGGACCGTACATTTTGCTGGGATAAAAACTAGCCTATGTGCTATTCTGGACTAAATTCCTTCTCTGTGCCAAATTTCATCTATATCCATTCAGCCCTTCTGGCGTGATAGTAACAAACTAGCATCCATCCATCCTCACAAACTTACGCGTTTAGTTGTAGTAGTATAAAATAGTAACATTGTATACCAAATTAGTTACACCCACGTCAGTCAGTTTACTTTTCATATAGTGCATTGTGACTATATATTTTGTTTGTCATCCTTGCCTGCCTCTCTCTGACCAATTTTTCTATTCTATGATGTTCGATTTCATTTACTCCGATCCAACCAAAACCCACGGTCACAAACTCACATCAGTCGCATCCCAAAATTCGTTTATCAATTATCCGATATCAAAAAATTATCTGGTCGTTCAAG
The DNA here is from genome assembly GCA_947562075.1 of Orthosia gracilis. Taxonomy (NCBI): domain Eukaryota; kingdom Metazoa; phylum Arthropoda; class Insecta; order Lepidoptera; family Noctuidae; genus Orthosia; species Orthosia gracilis. The sequence continues at coordinate 20,357,117 of OX387274.1, forward strand.
TGCCCAGTAATGGTTTAAAAAAACTTATTAATACACATCACACGTGCTGTGTTATTGAGGAAGTTAATCAACTGTTGATGTACCGGAAGAAATTATCGTGATCATCAAGTGGTACCATGTAACATCTTGAACTTGAACCAGTTGTACCACTCATGAAACATGGAGATATGAATTGATTAAAGTAAAATTGTAAATCGACTATTTTGAAATTATATGGCAGGATGTGAAGAAGAAAGAAGCCGTCTATATAATTTTAGAAAATGCCAGGAGGCTTTTGTAATATTATGGAAAGTTTGACATTGAAATACCTTCATTTCATTGGATAACGTAATACTGGGAGCTGAGCCTCACATAATTTAGATAATAATGGCCTCAGGGCATAGTCCTATATTCTAAGTCCTCTTGAAGGAAACTACCTCCGATCCAATCGAATCGGTCACCTTGAAAACGATGATGATGAAATAGATGGTGAAAATAAACAACATGGAGAAAAAGAATTATAATCTATACATATAAATAAATTTGGAGTGTCTGTTTGTAATATTGAAATAACCGTTTTTAACCACATGTAGGTATATAATATATACGGTACATACACCAAAATAACATTTTTACAATTTTTGTCTGTCTGTCTGTCTGTTTGTTCCGGGTAATCTTCGAAACGACTAGACCGATTTTGATGGGACTTTCACTAGTAGATAGCTGATGTTATAAAGAGAAATATAGGCTACTCACAGATCCTGTGGGAAACTTGAAAAAATAAATATAAACTTTACAAGTTTGACCGCACGCGGACGAAGTCGCGGGCAACAGCTTGTATAGAATATAAACACAAATGCAAACGTAAAAAAATAACTTTTTAAAAGAAAAACATTACAATCAGCAAGTGTTTAAATCAGAACATTTTTGCAATCACAATATCCCGCGTCAGGAAACACGGAGAATCAAAATCTTAACAATAGATACAGTAGCCTAACAATGCGGTCTCCGCGGAATACCGAGAGACTTTCAGTATCGATTAGCATTTATTTAGAAGCAGAAATGTAGGCCGCAAGATATACAAGATAGGTAACTATAGCAAGATATTACAGCATCACTGGAACGGAGCAGGGGCACAGGGCATTCATTTGAAATGGGTGCATCTATTTTAGACGACTTACGCCTTAGGCATTACTGTTTTGAATAGCTTATTGAAAGAGCTGTACTGGAAGTAAGTGTGTGTTTTGACTGCAATGGATCACAAGTAAGTTTAAAATATCTAATCAATTATTCTGTGCGATAATAATTATGTATCAAATGATAGAGGTAAAGACTGTAAAGAAGTACGAAATGAACCAATAGGACCGACAAACGCCAGCGTGAAGTCACATGGTCAATCCCACATATTATTGAACTATCAAAAATATTGAAGAGCAATGGTGGCCCAGTGGCAACGGCCGCGACTTACAAGTTGTAGGTCGTGGGTTCGAACCCAGGCAGACGCTTTACTTTGTGTTAATTATTTTATCACTACTGCTCTCAAAACGGTGAAGGATAACATCGTGAGGAAACCGGCATGTCCTAGAACCAAAAATTTCGAAGACATGTGACATCCACCAATCCGCACTGGGCCCGCGTGGTGGATAGCCCATTCCCTCTGACAGAGAGAAGGCCTGTGTCCCAGCAGTTGGAACATTTAAAGGCTGATGACGATTAAAATGTTACCGTTGCTAGAATGTCAGTCTGTCTAGAACTTATAAAAAAATAGCTAAGTAATAGAAGGATACGGATTTCAGGGATGCTTTCGATCAAAACTCTACAGCAGCATTGGATGAGATATTGGCAAACGCAATAAGATTTAGACAATCTATCTAGCCAGAATTCTACTTTCAAATCCTTTACACCAAACCAAATAACAAATCAATTAAATGCAAATCATGCAAAGAAAGCAAATCATCACCGTTCACAACAGATGTTATCCAGAATACTGATGCACAAGGTAAAGACGTTGTTACTTTGTTAGAGCAATCTGCGATTGGATTCGGTTTGTCTGCCCGAGTGGGCGGCACAACCGCTTATGGCGCTGAGAATGGGTTGTCGTTCAAAACTTAATGTACAAAACATTGCATAATATAACGATCGTGTTTAGTGTTTTTAATGTAATAATAGACGTGTTAAGTAGATTTTTTTATTATGGTACTTTTCAATTTAGTTGTTTCAGGAAGTGTTATTATACGTGTTGATAAAAATTAGCCAGCTGAACCAACCATAGAAGGGACATTGATTATAAAGACATTACTGATTACTGCAAAGACTTAAAGTAATCAGTAATTTCAATTTTTTTAGATTCTAAATTTAAAACAGATGCAGCCGCATCATCCCAATCTGGGCAAAGGCTCTCCCTATGGCCTCAGTCATATTCAACCAATAGCATGGCACAATTGATCGTTTGCTTTATACAGCCCATCCCGTCATCTTCTACTGGAATTGAAATTGATATCGAAGTATGGCTTACCTAATCAAGAACAAAACATACGAACCATATCTTTTTTTTTTGTCAATAGGCTCGCGTTTGACCACTATCTCACCTGATGGTAAGCGATGATGTTGTCGACGGTGAAGCACGCTTGCCTAGAAGTAACCTACTCACTCTTGAGTTAAAGACCCCTAGATTGTAGCTATCGGGAAACACAGACTCCGGCAGGGAATTCCACTCCTAAGCTGCACGCATAATAAAACGTTTTGTGCATATGGGTGGGATGTCCACCATGTACCATGTACCGGTACATGGTGCACATCAACAAATCTTTCTCGAAATTGCCAAGTATTTCCGTTTTATTAACAAATTCCTTTATATAACCAGCTCTAGACAGGTGATCAAATAACGATCACCTACAAACCAATTGGTGAACATAGTCTGCTTCCATATCGAGATAATTAGCCTGAGTAAATAAACGTGGTGCAATTTAGTTATTTTTTACTCAACGGTTATAAACGGGTAATCTTCGGACCAATGAAGCCGTCATAATTCGGGCACGTGACGCAATCGGGCATCGAAACTAGTAGGTATGATATTAAATTTCATGATTCTAATCAGTTTTGTAGTTGCAATGATATTCAAGCATTTTGGGAGCACTTTTTGCATATTTTTCTGGGTGGCTTATAAATAAGTCCCCGTTTAAGAATCTAGCCCTGAGGTTCTAGAGCAGGGATGGCGAACCTTTATTAAGACACGTGCCATTAAAATTATATATTTTTAATGTGATAATGACGTGCCGCCATAGAATTTTGAGTTTGTGACTTAATTGACAAAAAATGAAACTATATGGCTATTAACTAATCATTTTTTTTATTTGCAACCAGAAATTCTTACAGCTATCATAACTTAAACATAAATCTTTAAATAAGTATGTACTACTTATTTAAAGGTTTAAGTTTAACATAAATCTTTAAATAAGTATGTACCTACTACTTTATTTAAAGGTTTATGTTTAAGTATTTAAATAAAAGTATGAGTTGGTGTAATTTCTGCTGTTGCAAATTAACTAGATGCTGAATAAACTCATTTTGGCATGCCCAAAATATTTTGTCGTGTACCACCACAGGTACGCGTGCCATAGGTTCGCCATCCCTGTTCTAGAATATTTGACATTGTATCAGCAATAACGTTTTACGGAAAGTCAAAATGTAAGGGAGGTTAGTAACCTTCAGATCAACTACGGTTTAGGACAAGACGTACCCATAACAAACGCTTATTGGAAAAAATCATCATCATCATCTTCAGCCTTTAATATGCCCACTGCTGAGACACAGGCCGGATTATTCCACAGCGATGTTTCGCTTCACAAAATACACGCCTTCGCCTGGACGACTCACCTAACGACCGAACTCGGTCTAATCACATTATGCAAGCGAATCGCACTCAGAACCGATAATTCGATTCGATCTAACGTCCGATTTCTAATTCGATTGTGATCGCGTTCCGAATACCTCCGATTGTAACGATTGTGGGCCGAAATGGATATGACAGTTCATGAATACAAGCGCCATTTGTAATTTAGTCACAATGCCCGGGGGTGGGTTCAATAGAGTTTTCGGCTTGTAATAATTATTGTTACGTAAATTGAGAGACCATTCCATTGTGCCCCGAGTGTAGTGTTCAAATTAGACGTGTTTTTAATTTAGGCACTAGTTGAAGTCGTAATCAATTGCTTGGTCTTTCTTAGTGTTAATTTGTCTAACTGCCTGTGACCTAGATGTTTTAATTGGTAGGATGCAAAAAATCTTAGCGTTGATTATAATTAGGCACCACGTTTGTTATATAAGCTGACATTACTTTATATGGGACTCAAATAAAGCCTGAAGCTGATGAATTAGGAGATTGACACAAGCATGCTTGGAACCGGGTAACTATATTATTAATATGGTCCCTAGCACAATGCTACAAGTTCTACTATGGTATAGAACCTCCGTATTTGTTACCCGACTACAGCAAACACTAAAAAATGGTTAATTTTTAAACAGATTTAAATTTCAGCATCGTTCTCTAAATGTCAACACAGAAGTATCATTCTATTTTAAGCTTCAGGCTTATTAAGATTTATCAACAAAGCCGAACAACGCCGAGCACTGCCGAGTTTTGCTGAAGTAAGTTCGTGAGGTCGCGTTCCCTTGGCCATGTTCCCGTCAGATGTGACGTACTGCGCAGACGCACATCACACAGCGTCCTTTCACTAATATTGCACAATCCAATGAAGCGACGAATTAAATAATGTGTAGTGTAATAGGGCCCGAGACAATGGCAACGGAACTTGATTTGTTATGGCGTCTGAGACGCTATGTTGTTGAGATGATTTGATTGATCCGTGATGTAGGTTTTTTTTGTGATTTCTCTTTAATATGTACTTAGTATGTGAATAATAAAATTAAAGAGACGAACGGTTTTTGGTTGAAGCCTAAACAATTTTGGAAACATAAAAATTTCGACATTCGGAAGGTATCGATCTACCTATTTAGGTAGAATAGGTGGCAGGAGCCTTGCAATTTTTTTTGTTGATTCATTGTCATCGACAGTCTTTTTGATTAAAAAGTATTATATTCCTAAATAGATAAACTCACTTTCTCAGTGTTGAGACTGAGAAAGTACCTGATTGATTTTTAGAAGCTCATGTAGCAATCATCCTCCGAAATACCGTAGGTACCTGAAACAAGACAAACAAAATCGAATTAGTTTTCAACGATCTGTCTGCAGACTTATTCTAGCAGTCATTTTGATTTACTATCCATGTTCAAGTAAGTTTATCAGAATCATTACGCCGTCATTTGTATAGAAGCTAATGCACATTAGCCTCGAACGTCGCTCCCATAATTTATGGTATCAAGTCTTCCCTAGAAACGGGAGGATGTGCTTGTCTATAAGTAATATATTATTACACCCACAGAGCTAGGAGCTGCCACACCGGCACCGAATATCGCCCTCTAGGCGTTAAACAGTCAAAAACGTAAATCAGAAACATTTTGGCAATTCGACAATCTCTACCGCTGATCGATAGAGATGGCATCTAGACCCCTGGGACGCCATTACTAATCTATTTATTATCTATACACTGAAGAGTTTGATTGTTTGTTTGAACGCGATAATCTCCGGAACTACCAGTCGGTTTTGAAAAATTTCTTTATGTATATGGTAGCCACATTCATGAGGAATGCTAGAGGCTATTTAGCAATACGCTAAATAATACATAAATACAATAGGGACGTTTCCTGGGTGGAAAAAGTATCATTCTATTAAGTCCGTTAGTGATATTATCAAATAATGTTAGACACGTATTTTTTGCTTTGCTAAATCAATAAAAATAACAAAGTTAAAGCGCATCAATGTTCAGGAGTGGGGGCTTGTGACGTCACTAAGGCAGTATAAAGTGTACTACAGTCCGTCAAATCTAAGAAGTACCGTTTGACAGCTATAAAAATACGTTGTATAAACTTAAGTTGATGCTTACGAATGATACTCGTTGTTATAGTGTATAGGCAGCATAGTAATTAATTAGGATTATGAATTTGATTATTCGTAAACTTTCATACAAAGTTATCACGGCAAGTTAAATGAGAAACGTCATCGGACTTCTTAGATTTGACGGACTGTAGTGGCGTGACATCACACGATATTTCATAGCATTATATCGTCGTCACTTTATGTTTACGTGACAAAAGAAAAATACGTGTACCTAACGAAAGAAAATAAATTTTCAGTAAACTACCCTGTTTACTACAAAGATGTTGGTTTTTAGTAGATCTAAAAAAAACGTCCTCGACACTATGTATATCTCTTATAAATAAGCCACATTAAGGCATTTTGGGACAAATAATTTATTGAAAACAAAAGCTGTCGTTTGAGCATTAGCAGGCATATGAATCCTTACGAGCGAAAGTTACTTCATCATCAAGAAAATTTTATGAATATAAACTTTGGTTTTTATAACATGTGATTTGGACGCACAGTTTAGGAGAAATGTAAAATTAAAATAATTCATCATAACTATTTACCAAACGGGAGAACAGGGGCGACGCGGGCGGGTGGCCAATGTTTGATGAACACAAGTTTCGGATACCTAACCTATGGTCAGAATGTTGACACGCTTGTTTTGTATGGCAAACAAATTCTTCTAACTTAACAGACAGATGTGTTTTTGTGAGTTTGTTGCGCCGCTTCTTCTCAGCTAAAATACTTACTAGGAAGTGCTGACGGTGGTGCGTTTTGGTGGACTAACTTTTGTAAATCTTCACGGTCAAAAAGTGCTGATTAATTCTCAATCTAATTTGAATAAATGGCTTTTGATTATTGATTTTGTGTGTAAAGTTTTGAAAATGCCGTCTGTAGCAGTGGCCGCAGAATCGTATCGGTGGTCTGTGATTAAACCTATATCTACATACTTGTGATTTGCGAGTGGGCGAACCGAAGACAGATTTATCGTGGAAACTATCGGTCGATATCGCAGACGTAATTTCTATTGGTACGAGTAATTTGTAAACATTGGGCGGAAGTCAGGTGGAATTGGATTAGATGTGTGTTTTCTAATTAATTTGAATCGAGGATCTTACAAGAAATCATATAGATATGCGATCAGAAAATTAATGGACGGTGACCAGGTTGATGATGGACACGACCAATCGTTTGCATAAAACGAGTGGACGTTAGCTGAGCTGATGATGGTTCCAGACAGTCATCTCTTGAGAAGAACTACACTTTATACTACTACTACACTATTACTTAATTTTAAGTGGTATTAAAAAGAGGAGTGCCTAAGAGTAGTTAAAAGGATATGCAAAGATCGTAGCAGAAATTAACAATTACGGAAGTCGGTGTCAAAAAACGAAGAAACAAAAACATGAACGCCGACTTCCGTAATTGAAGTTATTTTTCACTTAGTAGTGTTTTTTGGAAGTCGATTGTATTTTTTGTAAAATAGTTTTTTTATTTTTCACTTTTTAGCTGTGGTACATAATGAGCAAGTTTTACAGTAAGGTGTAATTATAGATGCACAAGTTATTCCAGAATAGATTGCCCGAATAACATGAAACTTGAACATAACCGGCGAAATGAGAGTGTACCAAGGTGAGCTGTAAACATCTGCGTAGGTACCACTTAAGAACGTACCGGGCGTGATGTTATGTTATGAAATGGCGTAAACAATAAACATACATGCGATTGAACAATCCCGAGAGATTTGCCCTAGTTATTGAAGAGTGCTGTTGTATATCTCCTAAGTTCTTCATCAGATCTTGATCAAATTTAAATGGGACCACATGAGAAGAACGAACCAGCTTTCAAATAAAAAAAGATGCATCAAAATCAGTTCACCTAGTAAAGAGTTCTGAGGTGACAAACCTTCAAGAACCTTCTGTTTTTTGAAGTCGGTTAAAAAGATACAACTGCGAATGTGATATTGATAACCAGTGGCTGTAATACAAGTAACTTTGTAAGAAGATACAATAAAATAACAAACAAGTCCGTAGTAAAATCCTTACCTATCATAATGAATGTCACATAAAACTTTATTACAGTGAGACGATATTTTTCTCAAGTCAATACAATGACTCGTTCATGACAAAGTAACGCTATTTTACTATGTGAAAGGGCACTATTTGACCATGACAGGGTCAAAGATATCACAAGGTGACATTTCAAACAAATGACAGTCGGACAACAAAGTAGTATTTCATTGAACTTCAATTCGAACAAATATTTGCGTCAATTTCGGCTGCATTCCAGAGCATGGTAGAACGGAAATGACAAGTGTAATAATTAAATCCATTAATAAATTGTTGTCGAAGTTGATATGATTGTCTCTTTGAACTATTGGTTGCAACTTGCAAGCAGTGGCGGCTTAAGGGGGTGGCGAGCAGGCAATCGCCCGGGCCTCGCTCTTGCAGGGGCTTCGTGACACCACCCAAAAAGCTTACAACTTAGACTTTTTATTTTATCATTTGCAAATATCTATTCTTAACATTAAAATCAAATTGGTTAAGTATTAATAACCAGCGTCTGCCCGCGACTTCGCCCGCGTAAAAGTGATTTATCATCCCAAGGGAATACAAACTATCCTAAGTCCTTTCCAGGGTCTCAAACTATCTCCATGCCGAATTTCATCTAAATCGGTTCAGTAGATCCAGAGATTACCCCTTACAACCTCACTAACTCACAAACATTACCTCTTTATATATAAACTTTATATATATAGAAGTAGATAATAAGTGCCAAGTTTTGCGATTCTCGTCTATCATCACTTTATCACATACATTGCATAACGGACAAGGGCCTCGCAAATATCTGCCGCCCGCCCGGAGCCTCTCAGCGGTTTAGGCTGCCCCTTATTGCAAGCGTTACAGTTGAACACCAAGTCCTGGGTCCGATTCCCGGTTCGAGAAAAGTACACTGTGTGTTCCATCAGGAATTTTGCAGTAGATACTATTTAACACCCTGTATTCTGGATTTGCGTCCGGTTTTATAGCAATAGGCCTGCTCCCTGTTAGATGGCTCTTTAACATAACTGGCAAAACACTACAGAGCGATAAATAACTTTCTTTTCGGAAGTCAGTGTCTTTGGAACATTTTTTTTTTGTTTTTGACTTTTCGCTTTGTAGTGTTTTGTTTTGGAAGTCGGTTTTTTTTTGTTAAAATGTTTTTTATAATGAATTAAAAAAAGAAGCATGAAAATCGGTTCGTAATTGGCGGACTAACGTAACAAACATATGTACAGTGAAATTGAAAAACTCCTTTTTTTGAATCGTTTGAAAATGTAAGCACTACATGAGTAAATATTCGGAAACATTTTGCCTACATATACCTACAGGATATACAGACCTGCAACCATATTGCATAAGTGAATTCGGCAGGGCAAAGAGTTTTGACGCCATCAATCAACCAATCACATGCGAGATAAAAGACGCGATGTGGATTTCCTTCTATGTGATTGGTCTATTGATGGCGTCAATACTCTTTGCCTTGCCGAATTCACTTACGCAATTGGGCTGCTGTTGTTATGTAGATACATAATATCGAATTAGTTAGTAGATAATGCCCTGTGGCATTAAGACCACCTTATAAACCTACCATTGTGCAAATACATAAATCAATCAATGAATCGCCTGTATACTTAATTTGTCATCGTAAATTCTAACACAACTAAACTATGTTTGAACGGATATAGAAACCAGAATGTGTGTATAACAGTTTATATGCAAATTAGGTGCTAAGTATAATAACATACTAGCATATCCTCAAAGGAAATGTTCACACCACGCCATTAAATAAAAAGGGCGATCTCCAGACAGAGCAACTTTTATCTCTGTTTCGGCAACTCGCAATCCACAACTTTATGACGTTTTGCGTATCATTTAAGAAACTATGCAGTCATAGCAACTAATCAGCGAATTTTACGGCGCACTCGGTAACAAAATCAATTGCAAACTGCCGCAACTAGCGTTTAACATATTTTTACCACTTGCGTCAAGTTGCTTTTCACAACTGGCAACCAAAACGTCAATTGCGCCAAACGTAAACTGTTCCTTTTTGTTGCTGCAACTCGCCATTAACTTTTAAAAAGTTGGTAACGGCGTCAACTAAAGTTGCTCCGTGTGTGGAGCGCCTAAAACGACACAATTTACACCTCACGTAACATTCAGAGTTGATTGACATCTCTTACAACTGTTACGAGTAAATTGATCGATTATAATCACATAATACGGACAAGGACTATCGATAAACGCTCAGATAAACGTATTTATTTTATATCGATGACAGATACAAGAATATCGAGACTTTCTGTTTTAAATGATTGACTGAACAACGCAGCAAGACAATAACAATGATTGATGTATGAATGGTAATGCGTTGTCATTTAGATTTCGTTGTATGTATGTAAAGGTATTTCATGGCAAAAGTAATGGAAATGCTGGAGAAAAAGGGTAAATATAGATTGTATCTTGGTATGCAGACCACCTTACATGATGTCGGGGGTATTGCGATATTTGCTTTGTATATCGTTTATTTTGAATTTGATAATTCTGTGACACATTATGAAGCAATATTCAAGGAGAGTGAAATGACACTAAGGGATGGAAGGATAAGGTATCTTAGAACTTATGTTCGTATAGGTTTAAGAATGATTAATAATACCTAATCCAGTCAACAAAATTTGCTGAGATAATTCCTAGACTTAGGTACTTTAGGAATAGGCTAAACAGCCGGGCGAGCACGGCCTACTGTGCCAGGCTTGAATCACACATGTTTCATCACAGTTAGGGAGCAAAAACCGTAATAAAATGCGTGACTCAAGCCTATCACAGAGGCCGTGCTCGCCCGGGTGGCATAGCTTCCTTTACGATCGAACTTTTTAATAGCAAACTGTACCTACAATTATTACATTATGATGTGTAGGTACCGACTCGCTGTCTATTTGTAGTTCCCTTGAGCCACATGCTAGACAAATATGCAACGGTTCACAAAAAATGACAAATTGTTGGGCTGTCGCCAGCGGCCGGTAACTAACCTATTTCCTTCATTTGTCTCTCATAATTAGCAGCAGACGAGACGCAAATAATTATATATATACCTAAGAGTATATAACGAATGTTATGTAACGGAACCCTTCGGAATCCTACTGTCTTACTTCTCTTACTAATATTAAAAATGCGAATGTTTGGATGGATTGATATTTGTTACTCGATCTCACCGGAACGGCTGAATGGATCTGGATGAAACTTGGCACAGAGATAGATTATAATCTGGAATAGCACATATGCTACTTTTTATCCCGGTATACCTACTGTTCCCTCGGGATAATAAAACACAGCAGAAGCTAGTATCAGATATTTTCCCATCAAATCTTTCTTTTAGAAATCTACACAGTATTTCGATTAGACATAGATTTTTTTCTTCATTGTTCGTTTTTGCAGACCCCAATCTTGCTGAATTAACACCGAACACAAAAACAACTATTTAGGTAATAATAATAACTTCTGCCAGATGCTTCGCCCGCGTGAATGTCGAAAATTATCCCGAGGGAACATATTCCCGGGATAAAAAGTATCCTATGTGCTATTACAGACTATAATCTATCTCTGTGCCAAATTTTATCCAGATCCGTCCAGCCGTTGGAGCGTGAAGATGTCACAAACATACAAACAAACACACGATCTTTCGCCTTCATAATATTAGCGTCATAGTACAGAAGTAGTGATAAAGATAGTCCATTCAAATAAATGTTTCAAGTTCTGAGGATAGGGTTCAGCATCCTCAGCGCATAAGCGTCCATCCTCTTAGACTCTTAGCAGACGAAATAAATCTAAGTCTACACAAAATAGGTATTCATCACTAGAAAATATCACACCATCTTTGCTGATCTTACGTGCTTTTTAACCCAAGGAAATCTAAATAATTTGAATACACACCATAAAATTATTCAAAACACAATCACGGATGGATAGTACCTACTCATACACAAAACATACACAACACAGGCTACTTTCTTTAACATTTATAATATTAGCATATCAAAGGCGTTTTCACTGGCGCGGGCGAGTAGGGCCGCATGGGCTTTGTATGGGCATTGTGTGCGCAAGCGCAAGCGCAAGACATGTGCGTAAAGGAAATATTTGCATAATCATCGCGCAACGGATTCATTGGCGCGGATGCGTGTCCAAAGTTTCATACGGTAAGTCAAGATATTGTTTTTAACACAGACATAAATCTAACTAGATAACGCAAGTCCCTCCATCTGTATGAAAACCAAGCGTACCACTTTTTAACAAACAATTTAAAAACAAATTTACTTACCAATGAAAGAAAACATTTCCAATGCCTCGGCCAACTTTTTCTATACATTATTTACAGCTCAATATGGCATAAAAAGGTATTTTTCTAGATTTAGATGGATTTCTTGTGCCGATAATGCTAAATGAAAAGCTTAGATTACTATCATTCATCGTAACTTTATTCCGTTTTTTGGCACGCGAAGTATGTACAATTGCGTCATCTAGTTAGATTTATATCTGTGGTTTTTAACAAGATTTTTTTATATCTTAATTAAACTGGTATTATGCTAATTTTCAATCCATCTTCAATGTATGACAAGGGCAGGAGCACAATGGTTCGCTGAGTCTACTGAATAATTATTGAATCATAAGATCATGCGGTAATTGCCAAAAGAAAAAAGGAACCTCGTGTTGCCGCCTTTTTATTACTGCAACTTGTGTTTAATCTCATTTTCAGGTGCACAACACTCACCCCAGTAACGAAGCTGGGCAAGAAAAGCAATAACAAAGTCGTCAAGTTACCAAGCGTAGTAGTACGCTAAAAACTAGCTCAAAAGACGGCAGGTCTTACTCGTTTCTCAGGCCGAGGCCAGAAAATTGTATTGTTTGAAGTTTCCGAAAAATTAAACTCTATCCAACATGCTCAATTTCATTAATTGGGATATTGATATTTTTCATAAATTGGAGTTATTCTACAACCCCTTACTGCATTCCTCATAGTAAAAAAATACTGTGCAATATATTTTAGGATTTAAATTCTGAATAAATCTGATCTAAGTCTAGGCAAAAGGTTTTCTCCATTAAGTAATGGGCTTTGCGATTATTCTATGCTAGGATATTCAAGAGTCTCGTTTATATTTTAAGTAGAATGGATAGGAGCAGATCGTACCAATTTTAAGTCCTAATCCCGCAGATTACCACTTAAGATAACATTAAGATCATTCTACCCTGACAACCAGCTAAACACGTATTACGCTAAGCCGACAATCCAACAAAACAGTTTGACGTGACGTGACAACAATGGACGCACGCGCACCCAGTGCAGTCAGCTGTCAATCAGTCGCGCGCCGGCGTGGGTGTCGAATGTGCGGTTGACATTGGAAAGTGCGCGCGCTTAAATTTTTGTGGTAAATAATATACTTGAGTGGTGTAATTATTTGATAAATACAAATTATAGAACAACAAGCCGTATGGGCTTCAGAATTGGCAAAAAAGACGAACTTCAATAAAAAAATATCCCCTATTTACTAAGCTCCAAAAACCGTAGCACTACTTCGCTATGTAAAAACTCAATTGCAAAATGTCAGGCTCCCAGATCCAGCGGTTTAGATGGTGCATTGTATGTCAGTGAATTTAAGAAGAAGATTATCGTCTGTAATATAAAATTTGGGGTATTATATTTTTATCGGTTTTTTGTCATGAATCACTTAAAAAAAAATACTATAGGACGTATCGTATAAAATCATGTATTTTAGCGACAAATAAAAATTTCAGGAGTAAAACATATCAGTACAACACAAACAACATATTCTTCAACCTTGGAAAATCTACAAGACCAAAGTTTAGCGTTTTCATGACAACTAAAAAACGATTTATGTATTGGCTTTTCAGCATGTACTAGCATTTACGCCAACATAATTAACAAGTGATATATTAGTGAAAACAAGATGGTTTCTTCAGAAATGAGCCTATAAAGAACAAGAACTTAATGTTGCTCTGTCGACGTATATTGTGTGATGTAATAGTCCGTTTTCACCGAATGATCTTGAAAATTGTCGTTTGGCCTGCTCAGATCAGAATCGGCACTGGGACTTTCAGGCGCCAGGTCTTTCATTTACCGTAATTTAATGATCTCAAAAAGGAGGAGGTAACGATCTGGCGACCTGCCTGTAAACAGAATCAGCAGGGCTCTGGCGCCAAGTCTTTTAAGATTGCATAAGTCGGTAACGGGAATCAACCAAAGTAGCACGGAGAGTCTAGCCGGATGCCAAATTTGAAAATGCCTTGATCAGGGCAATATTGGATATGACGGGATGCCATTATCAGATGTAGCATAAGTTTGGCCATAACGATAATTGTTTTTGTATGGTAGCTTTAACCCGAAGCTTTTCTCCCGTTGACTATCCCAACAGGAACCGAGCATTACTCCGAGAGATAAAAAGTGGCAGTCAGATCGCTGACTGCCACTTTTAAAGGATGTTAACCATCGGGTTAACATCCTTTCTTTTTTTGTTGTTGTTGGGAAATCATCCAATGACATCTTCCGCTTTGGGTGAAGCGGAAGGGTGTGTCAGACTTTTACTGACTAAGGACTGATTTCACCAGTGAAACTAATCGCGATTAGTTTATCTAAACTCAGTTTATGCAAATATAACGTTCTGATTGGTTGAGACCGTTGAATAACTACCAACCAGATCACTGTATTTGCAACTGTGTTTAGTTGAACTAATCGCGATTAGTTTTATTGGTGATATCGGCCCTAAAACCCATGTGTTCCTTCAGTTGCTTGTGCGAATCGCGGTAACTCTCTTTCAAATTTATCCGCGACCATGGTTAATGAAATAACGTTCATGAATAATTGTTCGCATCGGAAGTTTCAAACTTACCTCCAACAAACATACAGTACAACTGTTTTTTTAATGTCCCTCGGCAAACTTCGTGTTTCGTCAGTCGTCGGATTTCTATCAGTTGCCCTTTGCACTTGATGCAGACCAGACGCTCTCAATCAACTTGGAAGTCTGAGAGAAATCCGACGACTGACTAAACACGAAGTTTGCCAAGGGACATATAGTTGTTAGTTGATGAACTAATCGCTGATAAAAATGCTTGGCTAAATGCTGGTCCCGCTCCGCAGCCATTAGGGCGCAAGAACAATTAGTGATGGGCAGAAAAGTTTTGAAGTATTGTTGGAGCTGCTGAAGACTGTATGAATATATTTGTATTGTATAAACTCAATTCCTTTTAGTATTATGTAACTGCACAGCACATGTGTGAGTACTATGTTCCGACTGTAAATCTACCTATGCGTCGTTGGTTGACTTCTGTGTGCCCTGGCATTTGAGTGTGTCATGCTCTCTCTAATTTCTCTCTGATGGTGGCACATGTGTTGGATCATTCGGTTCCCTCCATAATGGTTGAGCTGAGTGGTGCCGATCCATGGTCATGTTCGTGAACGGGCGCCATCAGTTGGGATTGGTCATAACTTAGCTGCCTCGGCCTGTTATTGCATTTTTATGTTGAAATTGTTTGTTACTCTAGACGCTTTTACGTGCACGTCTTTTTGCATCGTTCTCACATATATGTATTTATTTTTTAACAGGAATGATGTAACCAAAAACTTGTAATTTAAACTGATGGAAAAGAGTGTCCGTGGAGTTTTTTGCAAATTCTTCTCCATTGAGATCTACTGACGTTTGCGAATTTGCAACTAGAGTCATATTTTTTTTTGTTTGACAATTCAAAAGTACCTTTATCTAAGGTTTATTTGAAATAAACTATTTTGATTTTGATTTTTGAGTTTTACCCCATTTAGTTTACTTCCGTCTAAAAATTAAACGGCACAAAAAGCTGTACCCCTACTTTTACTTACAAAATCCATTTCAGTTTTAACTACTCTATCTGCCTAGCCTTTTCAATTAAATTGGGGTTCGCGTCCAGTCTAACCGGATTAAGGTGAGTATTAGTATTTTATGTGGAGCGACTGCCTTCTGACCTCCACAACCCAGTAACTGGGTAAAACGATACCGAAGTATTCCCGTTTGAGCACCTATTTTTAGGGCACCTATGCTTTGAGCACCAAGCTATTATATTGATTGGTGCACAAATGGGAATACCTTTGGTCCTCAAAGCATAGGTGCTCTAAAAATAGGTGCTCAAACGGGAATACTTCACGATACCTCCTGACTAGACTGGTGTCAGATATCAGGATTCTGACTAACGACTGTCAAAGATCTTCAACTGACAGCCGGGACCAACGGCTTAACGTGCTTTCCGAGGCACGGAGGAATCTCGCTATCATCTTGGTCATGCGTTGCTTAACCTTGAAGATCGAGCCGTGCGGCTGTTATTATTGTTGGAGTTTATCAAAAATAATTCAATACTATTCAACACTATAGCCTTCTCTCTCTAACCATTAATTATACAGTTTATTACTTGAGCCCTTGTCAACACTTGAAACTGAAATGCTAGCTGGTCACGGTACTGTATTCCGTCAACCTTAGTAGGAGCCACATGTGCTTACACACACCTTTCCGATACATAAAACAAAGGGTAATTAAACTGTTATTATTTAAACCCTTAAACCGTTATTTTCTTTGGTGTCCACCTTATTAACCCCAACAGGTTATGGGCCCAGAGCGCTAAGCCAAAGTGAAAATAATGATTGGACACTTAATAATAAACACGAGTTGTGCATCTAGTGAAACAAATAAAAAGGAATAAGACTGTTTAAAATCAAAATGAGTAATATGAACATTTAACATTTTGATGTCAATAAGTAAAGTGTGTAGACATTACGAATATCCAAAATTATTAAGTGAACTTGAAGTACCTACGGCACAGCCTATGGAACGTTATCGACAGTGAAGATCCAACTACAATATCTGCTTAAATGCGATGTAGGTATCTCTTGAAAAAGATTGCTGAACAGGAAGCTGCAGATGTAAAGTCAAAGGAATTCGAAAAAGTTATGAAACTTTTGATGACTTTAGTGAACAGAAACAGCTATATTGTCACCGAAATCGAGACTGAATGACAAGTGACTGAAGATACAATTCACTAAAGACAATATAATATTAGCGATTGTGAAAAAGTATAAAGTGTGTTTGATCATGAAATCAAACTTATAAGTTGAAGGTCATGATCTAAGTCTAAAAGTACTTCAGGCTGCAATCTAGAGGCCATAAGTCACACTCTGAAACAATTCCAGAGATCAGCAAAAGTCAATAAAACCGTTCAAGAACCCGAGAGAAGTTTAAGCCATTGAAACAAAAGAAGGGACAATACAACGGTGCAGATGGTTAGTTCAAAACCAGAACCACATGATGAAAATACGTCTGGTTTTACCTTTGTGACGGGCAGTCATGATGCTGCGTTTATACAAGCGACGTAGGAAGGAGATCTGCCGGTTACCTGTAAGATGGGCGTTCCAGGTGTGTTCCAGAATGTATTTTTCTGCGAGATTCCATAATATCAAAAGCAAGCAAGAATGACTGTCGTTTTTGATAAAACGGCGGTGTCATTGTGTTCAAAGATGTTAAACCGGTAATAAAGGGTAAGTCTTTGAATAATCTAATAGACATTAACTGTCTGCATTTTATAAACTCTTTAATTAGCAAATGCTTGTAAATAAATTCGTAAATAATAATTACGATTTAATGTGTAACGAAATCCAAGGCTAAAGGCGAATTACATTTTTGGATTTTATATTTATTGAACTATTTTATAAAAGTGATGCAAATAATAACATTGTGCCTTACACAAAAAATTGTGTGAAGCTTGTATTTATGGAAAACAAGCTTGTTTGGCAATTGATAAAATTGAAAACAAAAGTTTTGTTAAAAGTAGATATTTAAAGTTCTCACAGATGAGTAACGACACTTGAGTCTATTGAAAACAAAAACTGAGTTGTGTTTTTGTGATAGACCAGATGTTTTTGTTATGTTTCGGGATTAAAAATGTTGTATAAAGTTGTAAAGTTCATTTTGATCTGAGAATTATTCCTAACTTAAGTTGTGTTAATGGAGAGGAAAAATATATCCAATTAAATGAAAGAGTTCTGAACTCGAAATGGTATTAGTTACCATTACAGTGCTTTGTATGGAATTGCCGAATAATGGTAAGAACAATGTATAATATAGAACGGAGTCGTATGTAATAGGCTGTACCTAATATTAGGGTCGAAATGTGTCAATTCATTTATGGAAAAGATTGTTCTGGGAAGCACTGATGTTATATAACATACCTTATGAGTTATGACATAATAAGACGCTACAACTAAAGTATTTAAATGTTTTTGGTTATACTGTTTACTTTGTAAAAAGTAATAGAAAACGAAATTTTACAATGTGTTGTCAATTGGGAAATAATTCGTTGGTTATAAACGAAATGGTATACCTAAGGTGTAGGTTGTGGTAGACAATTAGTTTGTGAGAGTCAGTGATGTGATAATGGATCTTATCAAATAGGCCAGTGAAACCTGAGCCCGAACGGATTATGGCTAAAAGTAGCAATAACTCTGTTGATAATTCTGACTTGGTACACCCTCGTAAAGTGGTGTGGATCTGATTGGAATATATCAGATTGTACATGTGAATTAATAGGATTTCAATCCTGGCATAACTACATGCAATTGGCATGAGTTGGTACACCCTGGTAAAGTGGTGTGAGTCTGATAGGAATATATCAGATTGTACATGTGAATTAATAGGATTTCAATCCTGGCATAACTACATGCAATTGGCATGAGTTGGTACACCCTGGTAAAGTGGTGTGAGTCTGATAGGAATATATCAGTTTGTACATGTGAATTAATAGGATTTAATCCTGGCATAACTACATGCAATTGGCATGAGTTGGTACACCCTGGTAAAGTGGTGTGGATCTGATAAGAATTAATCATATTGTACATGTGAATAAATAGGATTAAATTCCTGGCTTAACTGCATGCAACTGGCATGAGTTGGTACACCCTGGTGAAGTGGTGTGGATCTAATAAATAAATCTGTTAAAGAAACAGTGGAGTGTTTGAACCGATCTTCATATTATGACAATGGTAATGAGTTAAGTTAACCATAAAATAATGAAACATAGAAAATTAAGATTAAGCGTTAGAATGCAAAGTATGTTATCTGTTTCAAATAATAAATATTATGAAGACTGTATTTTTGGTAAATATTATCTACTGATTTGTTGTGTGCTGAATCTTTATTTATCTAATAAATTCAGAAATTGAATCTATGTATAATAAACATGTACCTATGGGAAAAATCAATGAAGAATATAATTCACTTATTGTAAATGATACCTGATGTACCTATAACACTAAAATCATGTATAAATCTATTTTGATCGATTGTAAGTGGGCATTTACGATTAAAGATGATGAGTTTTGAAAACCTATGAATAAATGGCTAGTGGTTTGAGTCAGAAACTTTTGCATTAGTTAAAAGAATCGCAAGTTTAAGATTAATATCTTTAGCGAGTCAATTTAATTTACTAGTACACCTTGTGGGTGTTAAATCATTTTGAATGGGCAATTTATCAAGAAATCTAAGTACATAATTTTATGAAAATTGCCCGACGAAATATCCCGACTGAATATGTGTATACGGCTTGCAAAGGAAAGAACTCATATTCATATTATATTCGTTTAAGTCAATACATTGATTGAACCAGTTTGCAAACTGTTAGTTCCAAATGTTGGAATAACATTTTATAAAAAGGGGTTTTTATTACTCATCAGTAAATCAGTGCATTAACATTTTTAATGCAGATCAAGTAAAGCCCAGAGTCTGGACTTGTGCCCGGTTGACGGCAATAGACTCGCCCCTATAACATAGGATCTAAACATAACTGGTGACATATTGATGTACTATAATGTACTATTTTCCTCTGCCTAACCCTTCGAGGAACACAGGCGTGATATTATGTTAAGTTATGTTTTGGAAAGAATTTATGTAAATGAAAACAATGTGTGTGTATTATAGTATAGAGTAAAAAGCCTCTATCTAAAGGATTGGGTAATATTAAGTTATATTTCAAATTGTTGTAAGTTTTTACATGTGGATGATATTGTGACGATCGATGATTTAAATATGTACTATGAATAGTTCTAAAACGTACTGATTAAACAATTTTAATGTGATAGACTGAAATGCGAGAAAAGGTTTTCTGTTAAGCAAAATAACCAGATCAGAAAACAAAGTCATTTTTGTTCAGGGTATGCAAACAGTACCTGAGAAGTTTAAATATGAGTAATGTAAATAAGTCAATACTTGTACACAAATTGGAAAATAAACCAAATTATGAAGTACCAAGTATTAGAGTCGTGTGAAATTACAAGTGCCCCTTGTAGAAATTTCGTTGTGTGTTTGAAGCATATCATACTGGCCACTTGACGTGACCTAAGTTTTTCTATTAACATTCTGAGTCAGTATGCAAGCAAAAACAATAATTCATTATGGTCACACTTCAAAAGGTCTTGACTCTTGAGAAATTTAAAACGAACCATAAATCTCAAGTTAATAAACAAATTAAATTATTGGAAGTGGCTTCGTTCATTGTGACAAAAAGCTATGACGTAATTGATAGAAAAATTACTACGGGTTAATTGTAGTTTTTGATCATTGTACAATGTGATTTGTATGCCACAAATATGCAGTAAAAAGTGTAAGCCGTGCATGTTCTTACATAGCTCAATATGAAGTTGTAAGGGAAACTCTGTGGTTGAAGTAATTTATGTCGAGTTTTGGCATTGTGCTACTAGATTATAATTAAATTGATAGGAAGATTAATAATGGATGCAAAAACACCAGCATTCCAACCAGTCACAGACGATCTAAACACATTGAACCTATAAAAACCAAGTTGAGAAAAAGTGTGTGAATGTGTTTTATGTTTCTATTAACCAGCTGTTTGTTATCCTGACAAATTCCCCGCGGTGTGTCTCTGAATGAGTATGAAGTTCGGGGTGGTGTTGCAAATATGTATATGCAACGTGGTAATAAGGATATGTTAATTAAAAGGCTTGGTTATAATAAAAGGATAATTTAATTATAAAAGGCTTGGTTATAACTACAAAGATGATTACATAATGTGTTAATCATAAAAGCTTGGTTTTAATCATACGGATATTTAATTATAAGAGCTTGGTAATAAGTAGATGAATAACTTTAATATTTCATTAATTACAAGAGATGAAATGATTGATTGGTCTGATTAGGTTTTCCTGGGTTTCCCTAATCCTGCGCAATTAATGTTGGACCATGATGATATTGTTTTCCCAGAAAGAAAGGTGTGTGTTTTATTATTGTATAAAATGTTTTATGATATGTATTATTACGATGATGTTATTAAAGAGAAAGAGATTTATTTTTGAGGGGGCGTGTTGGAGTTTATCAAAAATAATTCAATACTATTCAACACAATAGCCTTCTCTCTCTAACCATTAATTATACAGTTTATTACTTGAGCCCTTGTCAACACTTGAAACTGAAATGCTAGCTGGTCACGGTACTGTATTCCGTCAACCTTAGTAGGAGCCACATGTGCTTACACACACCTTTCCGATACATAAAACAAAGGGTAATTAAACTGTTATTATTTAAACCCTTAAACCGTTATTTTCTTTGGTGTCCACCTTATTAACCCCAACAATTATTTCGCCACAAGCTGCTGTGTCAGTTTTAACAACTTAAATAAATTAAAAACCAAGACAAAGGGCCTCATGAAGTCCGTACAAGACTGCAAGCTGAAAGTCGATACGGTTTATTGACTCTTTACGAGTTTTCGTCTTTTTTTCCAGTGCGCTCTTTATCCGGCCAGTAGCCAGTAATCCCCGGATCCGGTTACCCGTCAATATTGAATTTCAAGTCTGTAAAGTTTGACATGCCAGTAAAAAGAAAAGGGAATTTAAATGGTAGAGAAAGTTGTAAGGGTGATGAAGGAAATAATTAGCAGATTGTGTTTTTAAATTAATCCGTAAAATTTGCAAGGATACCGTTTTTAACCAACTTCAAAAAAGGAGGAGGTTCTCATTTCGGTTGTATTTTTTTTCTTTGTCATTATCATCATTTTATAGATCTTATCTCAATTTATTTGGCATCGGTTCAGCATTTCTTCTTTTCCGTATAATTCTCTATTAGCGGTAAACCGATTTTTCGTTGGTATAAAAATCGATATCTTCAAACTAATATTTTAACTTACTTAACACTGGGCTCTTCACAGCCGTTACCAAAATTGAGCAATAAAACCCGTACTACAAAAAGCTATCAACAACACCATTGTCTAAACGACGAAGCTTTTTGTCACCCGTGTAAATAAATAACTGTTTTACACAAGATTTATCGCTGCAGTTTTCCTCAAGCTACTTGGTGACGAAAAAAAGATTTACGGCTTCAACTTTTTCCCCTTTTAAAGCTACTACGAACTGTATTCCAACGATTTTCCTTGAGCGACTTCTCGTTTCGTTTTTCCAAGAAATTGCCTAGGTTTCAACCTAAGTTACTTTCCTCAATCAACTTCGTTTAAGAAAAAAAAACAATTAAATAAGAACATGAAAGTCATTCCAAGTAGGTAATTTTCCTTAACAAAGAAGAGCAGAAAGGGCCACGGTGCGCACGCGCAAGCAGGTGATAATATACCTAATAATGAATCGGTCACTGCGCAGTATATCAGACGCTAGAGGGCACCACGCCCTCTCCTCCCCTCACATCCCTCCTTAGGTGACTTAATACGTGATTATTATTTGAACTAGCTGTTCCCCGCGACTTCGTCGGCGTAACACTCGTAATATCTAACAAAACAAATAGTATTTTTTTCACAGAACCCTTACTATTTCCTAAAATAAAAAAGCTTATCAGCTACTCCTCATAACATCAGGTATCTGCCAGTGAAAATCTCACTAAAATCGCACCAGCCGTTTCGGCGATACATGTGGAGTAAAATTTTAACTAACTTGGAAATGAAAAGCACTACAATCCTGGATGTTGTATAGATCATCAAACAGTCGAAAGTTAAAAATACTTAAGACAGATAAAGGATCAAAACTCCATGATAGGATCATGAGAGGTCCTCTATCTTGCTCTCACAGATCATAAATTCAGGCTTCTCTATATCTTTTATCAGAGGATAAAAATATATAGAGAGGAAAGATTCTAGAGGAAGTTACAGCTTTTGTGAATCCAATCAAGCCTGTGAAAAACAAAAGGTGTCTTCTAAACTTGTCATACTTGTTAATTCTACAATACGAGATACGAGTTTTTTTTTGGTGTTTTAAATCATCCAATGATTTCTCCCGCTCTGGGTGAAGCGTGAGGGCGTGTCAGACTATTACTGATTAAAACCGACCCGGGTTCTTTGAGTTGCTTGTGCCAGGGCCGCGGTAACTCTCTTTCAAATTTTTCCGCGACCCACGAGATTATACCTATACTGCTGACCTGTATTGCTTTAAGGTATAATACATAATGGCATAACTAGAACCAGCATACTATATTGGAAAGCTAGGACCTAAAGACTAAACGAACAACTCCACAGTTCAATATTTTAATCTTTACTGCCCGTTTCAATTTGGTACAAGTACTAATACGTAGTTTCTCGAATTGAAGCAGCGTAACACAATCCGGCTATACAAGTAATTGATGGTCACTGGCTGCGTCGATAGCGCAGCCGTCAGCTATAGAATCCGACCACAGAGCACGGAATCGTTGGCTAGCAGCAACTAGAGATACCATTACTAATATTTCGTAACCGAAAAAAATTGCCAACTTTTAAAATCGAAATTTCGAAATCGAAAGGATTGCCAAACTTAGTGGCCGAGGTCAGGGCACATTGCTCGCAGAAAGGATGGCCGATGAGGCAAAAAAGTTCTGGAGTGGCGACAGCAAACCGGAAGACGTTGCGTTGGAAGGCCTTCGACCAGGTGGACTGATGACCTGGTGAAGGTTGCGGGATCCGCTGGATGCGGGACGCACGGGATCGGTCAATGTGGCGACGCTTGGGGGAGGCCTATGTCCAGCAGTGGACGTCTTTCGGCTGATATGATGATGATAAATATCGGAAAGTTGAATCGACTTCAGGCGGACTTTTTGGTAGAAATGGGTACACTGGACATTTGAAATAAACTTATTGATTGTTTTTAATAGATGTTGTAGCGGCAAGTTTTAATGATTAAAACATGCAATATGTAAAAATCCTGCCGGCCATCTTCTAATTTTGCCGAACAAAAAGCCAACGATGTCAGGCTTTATTTAGACGTCTGGCAAACCTAGACTCGCGCCATATGCACAAAGCACAAGTTTCAGCTGTCATTGACATAGTCAAAATTTTTACGGGCCGTCCATTTCAATGCAGAAAATGCGGTGACACTCACTGCCACTTTTGATCCCGCCAGTAAGATGATTCCGTGATCTGTGAATCCAGCGGACGAATTATTGCGGTGAGTATAACAAAGATTGCGATGCACTTTCTACAGCAGCCCCTCTTTCTTATTGGACGGTTGTAATACGCTATTTTTCAATTGCACGTTCGATTCCTTTCGCGTTTTACTTTGGCATTGATTGTAAATTGTACTACTTCCTGCTGTGAGAAATCATTCGTTTTTCTTTTTATGAGGAAATGATTAAAATAGTCCAGAATAACTTAAAATTAATGGCAGGTATAAATACGTTTCCACTTTTCCAATATTGACCTGCTATAAGAGTTTATGTTGACCGCCCTATAAGTACAGACAACATCATCAATTGGGAAACCCTACAAGCATATAGATACCTTTATAACCAGCTGATGGTGCTGTCGCTACTAAGAATGGATACAATTCCAAACGCCTCATTCAGCAATTTTGACAGTCAATTAAACATATTTGTCATAAATTAATCAAAAGCTCCAATCGACCTCAAAACATCAGCACAACAGACAGACATTGTTACACGTTTTGCAATAAATACGTCAGTCACTAACGAATGATGTGATTACCAAACAACGTTAGAGCCAATATCTCAGACCCTACATAGGAAACCGTGGGTGTTATCTCATATTCAATAATGCACAATTAAAAGGCTAATGCACCCGCTAATGGCATAAACAGACATATCGGTACTTATATTATCGATATAACAAAGCATCGAATAGTGTATCGATGAATACAAAGTCACCCACGCTCCCACGGGCGGTCTGTCCTGGACTGTATATTAATATGCCCGATTGGAGTCTATTAATGTGATATTATGTCAATAGAGAGCTAAGTTAGGTGAATTAAAATTTATATTATGGGTACTGTAACAGGAAAGGACTTTTAAGACAACGCAACGACAGTCGCCAAAGATCTTGCGGGCACAAAACGCACATTCGTTTCACACCTGCGCAACCCAAAATCAGTAGTTTTTCCTTATTATTCTATAACTTAAAAAAGCCTTAGATTCAAAATGTAGATAATGAAATTGTCTTTGAGATGGTGTCGATTTCATTAAAATACGCCCGGCGGTTTTGGTGTGACTGTCGTGTTTTTGTCCGTTTTAGACATAACTTTACAAATTAATTACACTATGTTATACGAATAGGTCTACCAAATCTAAATCAAATTAAATATCTTAGATCATATTATTAAGAAAATGGTTTAATGTAACATATATTAATTCCAAAAAATAACGACTAGCCGTTTAGACGAGATTTTCATTTTAAAATCAGCTACTCAGGGGTATCCGCGCCTTAAATGGACGAGAACAGCGATCAAACTCTATGTTAATATTCTATAGCAGAATATCATTGCAACTACGAAGTTCGCTAAAACTATGATTGGCGAATTTCATACCCAGAATTTGCACCCATGCTTGCGTTTTACCAGTACTTCATCATTTCAGCCAAAAGACGTCCACTGCTGGACATAGACCTCTCTCAAGCGTCGTCACACTGATCGATCCTGTGCGTAAGTATTCCGATGGATGCGACCATCGGAATACAAAAACAACAAATATCTGAGTCCTATTAGCAAGCACAAGAAGATTAACCTTAGTTACTATCTCTAAAATGAACAAACATAAAAGCCCCATTTCCTTCCTTTAAACTCCTATTTAAGAATCTCAGCTAATCGCGTGCCACATACATCGTACATTTAAGCTCGCAATTGGCATCTTACTGAGGTATTTATAATTGGCTCCTGTTGGCGACTCTGTGCTGTTAATTGGCACAACGAGATTCTCTCGATGCCGCCGTAATTACGGGACAAGCGAGAAATTGTCTCCCGGGAAGGCTAAACCGAACGACTGTGAGTAATTGAATGACTTGGTCATTTGCATGCTGGCCTTTTCATGTCTTGAAAATATGGAACTGCCTTTGGGAAGCGTCGAAACGAAACGATGCTTATTTTGGTCGATGAAGAAATTTTAAACAGCAGATCTGACCTCAAGCCAAGACAGCGACAGCAGATCGTCAAAAATTAATTAAAAGTTTTTTGTAAAAAATAAACCGACTTCAAAAGTAACACATTAAAAAGTGCAAAATAACTTTCGTTTGGGAAGTCGGTGTCGATCGAAACGAAAGTTATTTTATACTTTTTAGTGTTTTGCTTTTGAAGTCGGTTTATTTTTTTTTTGTAAGAAGGTTTTTATTTCTCTCTTTTTACTATTAGTACACCATCACCAAAAAATAGAAAGTTCTATAGTAAGGTAATTTAAAGATTGACAAAATACCCATAATAACTTCATTTACACATTCGTGCTGTTTGTCGCTAAGGAGTTCGGTTGCTCCATGCTCGACATCTTGAAAACTACTGGACCGATTTTGATGAAACTTTCACTATGTCCTAAGTTGAGAGATACTCAATCCAACAGAATATCATGAACCGATGAGTAGTATCGGCGAAATGCGTGGAATTTGAATATGAAATTTGACACACGTGTTTAGAATTAGAAGCCCACATAGAGTAACATATATATATGAATATTGTGCAGTTCCAACAATATTACATACATACTTATCGAATTGATTATCTTCTTTTTAAGTCTTATAATTTGTCATATTATATTGACAAAACGCTGTCGCTGATATAATCAGACAAGACTCAGATTGACAATTACCAGATATAGCCACTATATCTTGAAAAGCCGCCCAAGCAGACGGAAAACTAGCCCCACAACTTTTAGAACAAAAAACCCATGACGGAAACACGACAAGACCATAACAACAATTTATATCCGCCCTAAATCCAAACAACAGAGTGACAATGCAAATCAAATCGTTCCACACACTACCGTTACTTGTACTGCCAGTACTGCCACCCGTTTACATCGCCCAACAATAAAAGCAAGACAAATGATCTCATTCATATCTTTGTTGATTGCCTGTCCAGCGCAGTACACAGTCAATGGCGTAGCTACCGTAGGGTTTGGTTGCTGAGGCCCGCAAGATTAAGAGGCCGGTTGGCCCCTGACAAACAAACCTCGAAAGGCTCGAACAATCCAAAAAAAATACCCACCTCCAGAATATAAATTTAACAGGGTGTAAACTGTGTTGTTTGTGTTGGAGATTCCCCTAAGCGAATGATCCTTCATCATTGATCCCGATAGTGTTGTAACTTTAAATTCCCAATTTAATTTTTGCTCCGGGACCCTTTGTTACATAGCTACGCCACTGAACGCAGTACCAATACTCAATCAAACCGAAGTAGGGCAAGTCGTTAGGCCCTTAACTAGGTCGCATTGTGAATTGAATATTGTGATAATTTACCACGAGATGATGGCGATTACGGATGAAATGAGACAGGTAATAAGTGGCTATGTTGTATGAAATCGGAACGAGCGGCTCTAAGTTCAGGTATGATTGGAGTTTCAAATGTAGTAGTTGGTGCAGGCAATCTGTTACTGTGTTTCGAAGCCTGCTTTGATTTCTGCTAAAGACTTTGTACAGAGACAATGTTTTGGGCCTTGCATGTATTATGAATACATAATGCAAACAAGGCCCAAAGGACCTCACATGCATTAGGCATCGAAGGGCCTTTCGAACTTATTTCTTATTACCAACAAAACAAAGGTTTGCTAATTGTTTTTGTATTATTTTATTAAAATTATTTTCTAGTACTTAATTTTGCTTAAACTTGTTCAGCTTTTAATATAAAAGAACTATAGTACTTAGAAAATAATACAAAACTAGTTTTGTTGCTAGTAATACAAAAGTTTGTTTAATCAATAATGCATGAAAAGCCCAATTATCCAGTCTAGGTTTTGTCAGACCTCTTACAAAACCACGGCCACCAACTCGCAATAACATCAGGCGAATCATACTGGCTACCGAGAAAAATAATAAAAGTAACTACCAGTGCTGAAGTGCCTAGCAAACATGATTGATAAATAGTTTACGCCACGATAGACCTCCTACACGCATCAATCAAAGCTTTCCAAGAAGGTTTAAACTTATGCCCACTTCCTTCACAAATTGCTTATTCCTTGCCCACTAACATCTACTTAAACTATAATTAAAATTGCGAAAACTTTTGCGTATGAAAGGGATGACCATAGAACACCAACATACACCAATAAAGGGCTTCCAATGTGGTTTAAACTAAACTTATTGTGTAAATAAGCTTGAACATTCTTGGAAGCCTTTCTTTCACACATTAGTTATTGCTTGCCCACATCTATTGCGTAAACCTTTGAGTATGAAGGGGACGAGGAGCTCATCATCGTCATCATCATTTCAGCCAAGAGACGTCCACTGCTGGACAAAGGCTGCTCCCATGCGTCGCTACAGTGACCGGTCCCGTGTGTCATTATCCTCATCTCAACTGAAAGACGTACTATAATTTGTCAACGCCATCATGATAACGTTGTTAAATTAAAAATTTAAAAAACCCCCGACACAAAAACCTCTAAAAAGCAAAAAATAAATCTCTTACTCGCGTCGGGGAACCGCCAACGTTTACAGCAGTTTATTTTATTTACTTAGCGGTTGAGGTCGTAAGTCCTGTTTAGCGTCTCGTCTCCATCTCTCTCTTACAGTGGAACCATGACAGTTCTGACACGTCAGAGTAAGGCCCTTAGGCCGGGTTTCTCAACGTTAAATTATCGTACAATTAATGTGACAAATTGTCAAGCACGCGTTGTCTGTTGCGATTGGCTGTTGAAAATTAATTCTACCAATCACAGCAGATAACGCGTGCTTGACAATTTGTCACATTAATTTTGCGATAATTTAGCATTGAGAAACCCGGTGTTAGTCCTAGATTTCTCTGAAGCTTCATCTCTGAAGCTGCAACAAACACGACCAAAGAAAGAGATCAAAGTTATGGACCGTTATAATCAATAACATACTACTTAAAACATTCTAAAACGTGATAAGAAAAGTCAACAACACAATGTATGGCTCAGATTAAAGAATGTATGGCATATTTATCAACTTAATATACTTTGACGGTTTTGTTATGGCATGTGTTATCGCTACACTTAATTGTAATTCGATTCATATTGCTCTTACTTACTGATAAGAGATGTAGTACCTACTCACCTACCTATATGTAAAAGTCATGCATGAATAGTACCTACTACTTTCAGTTTCATTTTTAGTATTTTCATGAAGCCACTGTTCTCTTTAACCGACTTCAAAAAAGAAGGAGGTTCTCAAGTCATCGGAATCTTTTATAGGATTCCGTATCCGAAGGGTCCAAACGGAGTCACATTGCTGTCACTCACGTGTCCGTCTGTATGTCCGTCGTCGGTCACATAGGTTTTACAGCCAAACAGTTGGAGCAACAGTCTTCAAATTTTCACAGTATTTATAGCATCTTGTTGACCCAAAGCCATAAAAATTTTCAAAAAATGATTCTAATGGGGCCTCCCATACAACTAATGGGAGGCGCCAAAATAACATTTTGACCTACTCCATCGAGTTGGGTATCATTTTTTAGAGCTCGTTGAGTAGATAAATACTTTATTTTTTGTTTTAAAACATATTGGAAAATAAAGGAAAGAGACGCTACCAAAGTAAGTATTGTTTAACAAAATATTGTTCCTAAATTTTTTTGAATATCAAACTATTGATCAATCAGATTTATCTTTAACTCCCCAAATTTTTCCTATTAATACCAACTTGATTTTGCGGTTTGGTACGGAACACTGCTTAATACGCGAAGTCCGACACGCACGTGGGCGGATTTTTATTTTTAACTAATCGATAAAAATCAAAATAAACCGGCGGCCATTTGAATGACGAACAGATAGAAACAGAGATTTTATGCGAAAGCATTTCCGATTAAAAGTCTATTCTTTTTGCTGCGATTGTATCACAGTAAGACCGGATAGCAGTAAAACGATGCGGTTTTAGGCCAAGGCCCGACTCCGCCCCGTCTCGCCGTGTTATTAGTCGACAGACTGCACGTTTCGATGGGCCCTTATCTGGGTCAAATTCAAATGTACATATAAAAGTTTTATTATAAAAAATTGCAGACAATGATTAAAATATTAACGCTTTTAAAATTCAAGATCGAGATAATTTCTGCATTTCTTTAATACGAGTCACCCGTTACGACCGAATTGTGCCAAATATTTGAGACATCGCTGTACTTATTCATTTTTTAATGGACAACGTTTGTCTCTCACATTATTGAAATTTTGGATAAACAGAGAGTGCATTTATGACCAGCACTTTATCATATTTAATGATACAATTACGAAAAAATTCTTTAACACCCTCAAGTTTATATTTGTGGCATCATTTGTTCTTTAATAAAAGTTGTTCTTATTGCGTCGATTGATTAACAATTTATTGGTTGATTGGTGTACAACTACAAATATGCTCAGGACGTCACTTGTCTAGGGCCTCAGGTTGCTAAATAAAAACTTCTAATGCATCGTTTCCCTGTCCCAGAAACATCACAAGTCTTGCAACACGTCATCCTTCGCTATTGTGGTGCCAAACTGCCCGGCACCCACTTAGCTCATTAAAATAAGAAAGCCGTTAATGAGTCAAACCGGGATGGAACTGCAAGGCATTCGGAGAGCGAGCTCGGTTTTAAATTACATGCATTCCGGGTGGCGCCGGGGATAAGAACAATGTGTTGTTGTCGGTGAGGGTGACGATTTGGGTTCAACTTCATGAGAACTTTTGTAAATCGACATAATTATGGTTCTTCGATGAATTTTCAGACAACTTTGGTATCCGATTGTGCTTAAAAACTGTGGTGTTTAGCAAGTTCTGTGTCCTGTTCGTTTATTCAATAAATGCACACTTTCCGGTACTGCAGAAGTGCAGAATGTGTCACTGTCGTTGTCAGTGCAATCAGAAATCGCATAGGCAGCCAAATAATTACTTCATCTCAGGTTCTGCTTATCACAAAGATAAGACATTAAGTCCTCCTTTGTACCTTTGTGCATGAAGTCTAAACCAATAAATAAGACTTATGGACTGTAGAATCGAGACTACTGCTACTGGGGCAGTAAAATTGCATGCAGTTTCTCTGATTGAGTCTTTCAATAATAAAATCATGTAACTGACGGAACCAATTCACTTAAAATTGAATATCACTGTTTTTTCTTCAGCGATTGTTCGCGAATCACTCGGTTATCACTTTCCTATCGATGTACATTGAGTAAGATACAAACATCTGAATACTGCGCGTCATCGCGTTCAGAATATGATTAGCATAACGAGGAAGAGAGATCACGCCTACTCATGGAACTATTGAAATCTTGTAAATACATCGAGGATACGCGGATGACTTCGATTTACGTTATGTATATGCCGTCTAGCGGCACGATAGTGACGAGGCTTTTTTGATGAGTGTTTGATACTAGCTTGTACCAGCAGCTTTGCCCGCGTGGGTGTCGGGAATTATCCTATGGAAACATACTACCGGGTAAATCCTATGTGCTATTCCAGACTATAATCTACATCTGTGCTAAATTTCATCCAAATCCGCTCAGCTGTTTTGATGTGAGTGAGTAACAAACATCCACAGGATAGGAAGTAGGATGAAATAGCTTTTGCCAGAGGCTTCGCCCTGGCAAAAGCTAGTTCATCAAAATTATTCCGAGGAAACAAATCCCCGAGATATAAAATTATCCTATGTGCTATTCCTGACCTTTTATCCACCACCCCTTTACCACTTATCTATCTCTGTGTCAAACATCCAGATCCGTTCAGCTGTTCTGGCGTGATTGAGTAACACACATACACAAATCCATTCAAACTTTCGCATTTATAATATTAGTAAGAAGATAAATAGTATCTCTGATCTGTCAGGTCGGCCCATAGATGGGTCTGGAGACCATCATTACATGCAGAGTCCTCAACGCTTCGGAAAGCACGTAAAATCGTTACAGGCAGTCAGAAGCCAGAAAATCTGATACCAGTTTTTCTAAGGGCTATCGTGTTGTGGCCAGTCACTGAATTGAGAAGGTCAGGTAGGCAGTCGCTTTATGTAAAACTTGTATGGAGCCGCATCCGATTTAAATGGAAGCTGTCCCCTACACAGTTAGAGAAATGCTTAATAGGTTTATTGAACAAACTACGTTGTATTTAGTCAAAACATTGATTAATTTCGCATTTTGAGGTTATACCTAATGCAGTTTATTAAACAAACTACGTTGTATTATATTATATATTTGAATGCCTCTTTATCAAAAGAATATAATTCAATTTGTTACGCATGGAACCGTTGCCAACCTAATAAAAATGCAAAACAAACTGTTTGCAATGTGCGCAGAAAAGTTTCATTCGTACAGTATTTTGTATTTTCAGCGAGTTAGAGTACAAACACTGCGAATGTTATTATTTCTACGTCCTACACTGGTAGGCGTGAGCTTACCTATACCTTATAACTATGACATTTTTAATTAGCATGTCGAGAAGCCTTCCTAGTCATAACAAATAGACAAAATCACATTGTATCAGCGAATATCAAAATGGCGAAATGCAAGGGGCAATCACAACACATGTCAACCCCATAGCAACATTTTTGAATCTTTGATAATCTTCGTCCCAGATTTTTTAAGAATAAACTTTGTCCAGCTAGAGTACCAGCACTCAATACCTACTCTCAGAAATATAAATTAAAACAACTTATGTCTAGTTCAACTGATACGATGAGTTCGCTTATTCGTTATCATTCGAGAAAGAGGTATCGTAGTAAATGTGCATGCAACCCTTACCTGAACATCTCTCCTAGGTGGTGGCCTCATAACCGGCGGTCCAGGCGCCGGCATCCTCATAGGCGGCGGCGCCACATGCCTATAAACTGGCTGCTGCGGCTGAGGCGGCGGCAAAGGAGGCCGAGGCCCATGCAGCACGGTCACAGCTGGCACCAATGGCGGCGGCCGGCGTTCCATAGCCCGTTCCACTATAGCCAGGTGCTCCGATGGGCGGATCAACCGTGGCGGTGCCGGCAACCGCAGCGGATCCACCTGGATCCGCGGGTCGGGCTGGATCCGCGGGTCAAGCTGTATCCGCGCGTCAGACTGTATCCGCAGGTCGGGCTGGATTCGCGGGTCAGCCTGTATTCTCGGGTCGAGCTGTATCCGCGGATCGGAATGCATGCGCGGGCGCGGTTCCGGCGGGCGTACGGTTTGGCGCGGCGGGGGCGCGGGCGCGCGCCTTGCCCTCGCCGCTTCCGATTCGTCTGCCATCGGTGCGCGCCAATCTGTTGGCAAAAAGAGAAAATAAATTAATAACCTTTTAATTAAATCATACTAGACTACTACATGGACTGGAGACAGGACGGTGAGAAGAGACACCAAATCGCAAATAGCCGGCATAATATACGAAACTAGTCTATTTTACCCTTTCTCATTTTCCGGCAGGAATCGTGTTCCTCCGAAACGAGAATTTCAAACATCGGACGAAAAGACGGGGCAAATTTACATTTCCAACCAATTTACAAAATAAATTTCATTTATCATGCAAGTCAATTAATCTCAATGGGTATTCTTCACACCTACCTAAACACAATCAATCTCACAGGGAGACAAGTAATAGCTCAAATTAATAGGAAAACACGCCACGCCCCTAAGCAAATAAAGAAAAATGCATAGAGCAAAATAGGAACCCTTCTCTATTGACAAGTGTGCCCAAGGCAATGAAATAACTACGTGAAAACGCAATTCTCCCCTATCAATCTTGTTCACGCGTAAATAAAAGAAAATGTCGATGAAAACGTTTTATATTTTCCTTTACTTTTAATCATTGAAAAGCGCGCCATCTATCCGTTGCGCGCGGAACTCGGCAGAACAGTAGCGTACCAACATACAAAGTGATTTTTATGTTGAACGCGGCGCTTTGCCGGCGACGCCGTGTCTGCGCTTGCGTACTATTGAACGTTGAACTCTATATGGTACTGTACTTGTAGGGCAATAAAGCCAAAGGCATACAAAACGATACCCACTTATAAGCTATTTTTAAGTCATTTAAACGAATATTTTTCCTGATAGTCGTTTTGTACGAGCTTTGAATATAAACGCGATTGGGTTCTCTATCTTTTAACCGATCTACATGCATAAGACAAGGTCTTTTGGGATTTAAAATGTCTTGTCCGCATAAAGAGTTGTTCTAAATTTAAACGGCTATTGTATAGTGTGAAAATAGATCTAGATAAATCTTCAGTTCTGATTCAGTATGTCTAATAGCCATGAATAAAACATGACAATGTTACATAACGGGCTCTCGTTATGGGTTGCCATTTAATAAATCGATACTATTGCATTTGCATAGTGTATCTGATTGTAGATTTGAATTATACCAGCGCAATAATGGGTTTACGATCCGTTATTTCATTCAGGTGTTAAAACACGTCATAGATTATTGTTTGTGATGTCATTATCAGTATCTTTTTGTCTCTAAATAAATTATTTGACTTTCTTACAGTAACTTTTTTCTGGTTGGTATATATATTTTTAATAAGATAAGAAATCTTCAATTTCTTTGAAATTCAAAATTAAGACAATATGAATAAATCTGAAATTCATACACAGTTTCTTTTCCCGTATATTGCTATAAATATTATTTCAAATATTAGATATCTTTCAAATTTAATTCTTCGTACATTTTATGCGTTTGTGCAGCAAGTTGTTGGAGAGTTGAAGCCTACATTTTACGAGGAACATTATCAGTCTAACAAGTGTGTAGCTACGGCATATCTGACACATTTCAGCTTTCTAGCCGAACCACTCGGACTTGACAAACTTGACCATAGAGTCTGATATCGCTGGTTTTCTATCGATGCGATGGACGTTGGAAAAGTAAAAATAACTATTTCACGAGGGAATCAACTAGTAAATAATATAACATTAGTGTAGATTCATTTTAGAAAATATTATAAAGAATATTTTTTTTTAATACTTAAATGAATAATAAAAAAGAGCGGTAGACGGTAATTGGCAATGAAGTTAAGGATATAAATATGAAAAATTAAAAAGTATTGTCTGTTACAAAACAAAAGAGTATATAATTATTCAATGTAGGCATGATAGTATCGCATCCATTTTTCGAGATCGATCTCTCCATTTAATAACACCAATTTCCTCTGCCAAAAATCCCGCATTCAACACACAAACCCCACTAAAGAATAAATATTATACATTAATCACCGATATAAAAGTTAAAGTACTCACCAATCCGTTAGAAACTTAAAATAAACCACAGACAATATCACCACTCTGCTCAAACCCAAAAAATCCGGTTCACACAAGATTTATAAGTATCAAAAAAGACAAAATGGAAGGGTGGCTCAGCTACTTGACTAACAGGTCTTAAAAGCAGCAATTAACCGAACGGTTGAGTTGAAAGGTCTAATTGACAAACAAAATACTAAAAGGCTGGTAGGATGGGTAGTGCGGAGTATGTCAATTTACCCCATCGGCATCTCCCTTTCAAGGATTTCTCCGGGCGATTAATTACGTCATACATGCTAATTAACGTCTTACGGCCCTTGTCTCTTTGTTTATGGCGATTGAAATTTATAGCAAAGCATTTGTTCGGAAATATATGAACATTTTATTGTGTGGGTAATAATGTAACTAATGAACTTGGATAACGATGGTGGCTTTACGGCGACAGATTTGCTCCAATTTATTTTTATTGAACTTTTAGCGCCATTATTTAGTATATCGCACGTTTTTACCTTTACGCGAACCATATTTCAACTTTGATTATTTAAAACAAGGATATCAAGTCTAATAATATCTCTCTCGAATCTAGAAAGAACATCAAACAATGGATATAAAAACAGTACAGTAAAAGATTACGAGTCTGATAAAGCAGATACAACGCCTGATTCACACGTAAACAAACCTTGTGGAGTCCAATCACAACAGAACACTTTAAACAAAGGTTTTATTCACAACTATTTGCACAGTCGCCGCACTGATTAAACTGTTCTTGATAACCTATAGAGTTTCAGACTGACGTAGCCGACACAAGTGCAATGAACACACGGATAGGTGCAATATACACCGTTGCTATGGCAACACTGTATACGTTTTTCCCTCCAAAATGAACGCATGCGCGTCACAGTAACCCTGTCCATGCAATCGATGATCGGAAATTAGACTCTAAGGTGTTTAAATTAAATTGTAGATTGGTGAATATTGTTTGGCAAGGGGTCGCGTGTCTTGCCCCACGCAAAAGTATTCCTTTCGAATGATAGCCCGTAGTAGCAATTTTCCTATTATTATTAAAATATGTATGGGTATGTAGGGGTGATTGCACAGGGGAAGTATGGTTCATTTTCTGCTTGCATAAGATTGCTAGTATCATTTTCACTACCGGTGTTTAGAGCGAGTTGCGGACTACCGTAATGATGACTTTGTCTACAACTTAATTGCAACTAGTAGGTACTTGTATAAAGTGTATTACTATAGGGTTGTTACACAGTTAGATATTTTTTCATATTTTTGGTGTCACCAACTGCCTTTCCTTAAAAAAATAATGGCCTTTCTCTTGCCCTAATCTCGACTTTTTTGGGTTTAGCACATCATATCTTATTCTATACGTCTTCCGAGCCGATTTTACCAATGAAACTAATCGCGATTAGTCATACTAAACTCAGTTTATGTAAATACAGTGTTCTGATTTGTTGAGCCCGCTGAGTAACTACCAATCAGAACGCTGTATTTTCATTTTCTGAGTTTAGTTCAACTAATCGCGATTAGTTTCATTGGTGAAATCGGCCCTTAGTAAGTAGTAATTTTAGCCGTTTAGCTGTTTTTGAGCGTCATCACGTGATCTTTCCCAGATTCCATAAATCGTTTCTTTGGTCATCCCTTTCTCGTATAGCCGTCCAAATACATCTAGGGTTGTTTTCTTGATGTGGATGATCGAAAATAAACACCTCACTTCTTGATAAAATTGTTTTATTTGATTTTTAAAGTCCTTAACCAAAACACAACGTTTTATATCTGTTAAATAGCTCGCACACAATGCTCTTTCATTTTTTTCTCGCTGCATTCATAATATTTCGAATCATTTCTCAACACTAAGATGCGTTCCAAACCTCCTCCTACAGCCATACAGAATGACTTTCCTTCAAAGCTTATAACGAATTATATTATTAGGCTTTCAAGTGTATCCAATTAATATTGTCAAAAACAACCCCAGACTTTAATCTACTTAAAATATTAGCATACAAATATCCTTTTCTTGCACCCCTTGCTTCTTTTGATAACAGTTTTAAAAGTTAAGCTTATCCATTACATTTAAATGCGATAAAAAAATAGGGGACGGAAACCTAATATCTTACCTGACATTATTCTAATGACTGATTTTATCTTTTAAATTAACATAAGGCTTCAACTTGGAGAAGCTCGTGGCTACGTAAAAACAGCCAGAGGCACGGGTCAATCTTCAAGGCTAAGCAATGCTTGTTCCTAGATTTGGTAGTATTTTGTGTGCTAGTTATGAACAGTCATTGTGACACATGTATTGATGATATTTTATAGGCGTTCTGTTACAAAGTACTGAATTTGATATAAGGTTTGTTTTAGGTACCTGGTTTCGTTTGCTAGTTTTAATTTAGAAATTATTTAATTTGTAGACATAACTTTGTATGATAATTGAGACCTAACTTATACATAAATTATGTTATTGATGAAATAATTTATGTATGTGTATTTATTGTCTCCACAATCTTCAAACAATAATTATGTTTTTGATTTATATTTATGAATAACGCTGTTATGCCGCCGATGAATTGCGTTACACGAAAAACCAAAACATTTTAATTCTGAACTAAATATTCTTTTTTTTAACTTATTGAGATTTTTGAAATCTCGTCTATTTCCTCTTAAAACCCTACTTTATACAGTGCTGACGTCAGTCGTAAGGAAAATTGGACATGAGGGTCTACGAAAAAGCCGCAATTGTTGTACGGTCCGCTGATGGGTGACCGTAGCGAGACTCCTCCGTGCATCGGAAAGCCGTTGGTATCAGCTGTCATTTATCGATATTTGACATTCGTTACGGGTTCTCGTTGTTTCTTTTCGTCAATTTCGTTGTGGGATCCAGTTCTCCGGGACTTCTTCGAGCTACATTGCCTCGGCGCTTTTCTGGTGGTCGCCACTGTTGGCTCTGGCTTTTAGGAGTTGCAATGGTTTGGGAATATTGCGGTGGGATTGTCCCAAAAACAGTCGTTACGGGTAGTCAGACAAAAGCCAGAAAATTTTAAATTAGTCTCGCCACGTTGTATCGGGATCCTCAGTTTCTGGATTATGTAGGTCGAATGAGTATAAACAGTATCCGGTTGGATTGGAAGCCACCCCAACATAATTGGGAAAAGCCGAGGTAGATTGATTGAAAACTCTCTTTAAAACGTTCAACCCTTAAATGACTTGAAATAGGTATCTCACTCAGGTATGCCATTAAATGAATATGGCCTTATGTAATTCCATCTGTCTGTGTGTAATCTGTATGTAATCAGACAGATTGGAATCAGATGGTGAGATGTTAGTCACTCTCGCATAGCTTTTATTATCTCTAGAAGGCATTGTGTATTGTTCGTCATAATAAGTAATTGTACCAGCATCTTATTTCTAGAGTTTCCCTTTTCGTATCATACGATTACGTACATTTAAATATATTTCACATTTACTCAGATATATTCCTTCTCACAGAGAGGAGGCCTGTGTCCCAGCAGTGGGCACATTAAAAAGGCTGATGATGATGATATTGATATATATTTCTAAAATCTTGCACGAACTAAGAAGATCTATCCGACTATATTAAGTTCGATAGTTTCAATATTAGTAAATTTTGAATGCACTCGAAATTTTTTTACCTAAATTTAACCAGTGTCTCTTTTTAATAATTAGCGATAAAATAAAAAGCAATAACTTCTAAGAAAACAGTTCAAGGCTTTCTGTCAAGACAGTATGTTTTTACATGATTTAAATGTGAGAAAAGATGTATATCTCAGCTCGAAGAACGGCCGGATAATGAACAAAGAAAAATATAGTGACAATAAATTGAAGAGAACGTATTTTGTATGCAAGTCAGAGGTAATTATCGCGGGCTCGTATCGTAGAGGTGCACATTAATGAGGGTCTGGAGGACCACCCTAGAGGATAGACGTGGGGCGAATGAAATCGCGGCGGGCGAAGGGTTAGCTTCGAAATTTGAAATTACTTTTCGAGCGGGCTAATTTTAATCTTTAGACTGAACTAGTAAAGACGTTTACGAGTATAGTGGTTTTTGCAATGGTCATATAATAGGAGTTATTAAAACACGAGCGTGGGTTTATCTTCACTCATACAGTTGAAATAAAACAAAAGTGGAAACGAAAAAAATATATGGTATGGCGGGCAATATAGATTCTCATTGGGCATGACAGCGCAGCGCGCGCATCCATAGACAATGCACTACTTTAAGTCAATGAGCCCATACGCGCCAAAAAAATAAAAGTGTGATATATAAAAATTAAAAAGTTATTTTATGATGCAGTTGTTTGAAAATAGTAGGAAAATGTTGCACTGTTATGGTTTTTTTTTTAATTTTACCTATCCACTAATATAAAGTACGTGTTGATACATGATTTTTTGAATTCATACTTGGAACATTACGTTGTGAGTGTAGATAAAATACCTAAATAGTTGTTTGTTTGTAGAAAATTGGTATCTGGAAGAGCTGATGCAACTATGGAAATTTCAACATTTTAAATGCACTATTTTTTAACCCGGGAAAAGCACGGTTCCTGTAACGATAAGAGCAAAGTCACGGGACAAAGCAATAAAAAAAAACTTTATTGTTTAATTAGTCAGTCCTTTTCTTTAAGACAGTTTAAAAAGAAATCCAATCACAATTTCAGTATTGCAAAGTGTCGAAACTCAATTTATTGCGAAGAAAGTTTTATGTTGCTATTTAACATTTTTACGTGTCGGTTAAAGGATGGGTAATAACGTAATTGCACGTCCAAGTGAAAATATCCTCATTTAATTAACAATCCTCCTTATAAAGGGGTGAAACTGCCGCAATTAAAAAAAATATAGGTAGTAATTTGTATATACTGAGTACACAATGTCAGATCTTATTTATGTTATTGAAAAAGGTTGAAAGCTGGCAATTAATTCTTGATTCTACGTTTTCAACTTATCTTTTTTTCATCATCTTGGAAATAATTAATCTATAAGCGACTTTACTTTATGTCCAGGGGTATGTTGAGTGTGCGTAAGGGACAGATGTATACAAGTCATATACATCTCAAAATAAACCTTCTCGAAGAGCTTATAGTCACCCCCCAGACATAAGCCAGACTGCCTAGACAAGTGATATCCTATCAGGCGGTAACTGTCTGGAATGGAACTGACATGCATTACTGAAGTGTCAATGCCAAACATTCTTGACTTCTTTCAGTCCTTATCACTGATATAAAGACACGTTGTCTAGAACCCCAGGTTTTAAATTGACCGGCATAAAACCTATTAGTCAAAAGTTGTCAAAACTATAGTACAATACCTGCAACCTGAACCTGAATGACGTGAACGATGCCACCGATGCGACAACGCTGCAATAGACCATCAACTGAGCCCAAACAGTGTAATTATAAAATGTCCTACGGCACGAAAAGAAATCGAAAGGAAAGTTAAAAATCATTGCCCAAAAACTCACCTCTAATGCAAACGCAAATTACAATGCTAAAAATAACGAAATTCCAAGTCCTCAATTTCATTTTACCAGGAAACATAACAAACACCTTAGCATTCACACAAATTGTTCCCTCCACACACAGTAAGTAAACGAAGCATGGATTTCGCCCAGTGAAACGCTGATCGCACGATAAGACCTGTCGTCGGTGCGACAAAGTGGCTGGATGTCACAGCGCGAATATTAACAGCTCCATTCGCCAGACAGATGTCGAGATACGCGGTGACCTCTGCCAGCCGCCTTACATGCGAACATGTGCTGCCGAGATAATGGGACTATTGTCATATTTATGAGCTCTATAAGCTTTGGAATAGAACTTCAACTTTGTGGTAGAGGAACAGGCAGGTGAAATCTGTAAATACGTACATATTGCAGAGATGCAATTTGCAGAAGATTCGGGCTCTTCCAACTCTTCTGAATGAAGATCGCTTCCATGCTTTGGCAATATTGCTTCCTAAATAGGCTAGATCCTTTGGACCTAAATTAGACTTTCTTCTTATCGAGCCAATTTCTCTAAACTTACATGGTCTATCGACCACAGTATCATTCTTACTACCATCACACATGACACCATCCTGCTTTTTAAGTGTGTTAAAAAATTGCGGAAGAATGAAATTCATCATCTAACCAGCAGCGATAAACAGATATATTTACACTACCATTATAAAAACGGATATCAATCAATATCATAACACAGACCATATCTTGTAGAACAATTACAATCATTTGCAGCTTCCTGTTCAAAATAAATAAATGACGTAATTCCACAAAAAACAACAATAGTTTTGATACAAGGTTACCGTGTTAATCACCACTTCAATGATTGAGTGTATCGTAACGTTAATTGCTATGATATATGGCTGTATAATGTTACACCTGGGAGGAAGAACATTAGTATATATAAGAAGCTATATAAGAATATATGTAAATAGTTTGCCAGGTGTCTGTGTGGTGTCTACTTTGTCACGTTTCATTAGTCATTCAAATATTCGTAACCGTCATGCGTTGGTTCCCAAAGGGTTAAATACACTTGTATTGTTGGAAAAGACATATATACTTTGACGATAAGAAGTCCTTATAGGCACATTTTTATTTGAAAAAGCACAAATCAGGCCACGGAAAATGTCAAAAGATTTTGTAATCACGAGAAATCAGGACCTGCCCAAAAATATACAAATGGCAATTACTCATAGTATCGCCACTAGCTAGCTATTAAAGAATAGGAACAAACCAGGTACAATATAGAGACAGAAACCAAAAACAAGCAAATAGATGAACTAAACCCAGCAGAAATGGAAGCAGTAGAAATGATACAGAATTAAAGCAACAACAAATTAAAGTTAACCGCAAACCGTAAGTAGACAAGCAACTAGTGCATCGCCCGTAGCAAGCGGAATAAGCAGTTGTGATTCTAACGACTTGTTGAATGATACCACTGGTAACAAGGCTTTCCTTCCATTCGAAATTACTGAAAGTGGAAATACTAGAAACAAAGCAAACGAATACTCATAACCAAGAACCTTTTATAGACAGTGATAAATTCCTAATGATACGGTAGTAGAAGTACTCAATCAAACATCGGAGTGTTACGAAGCATTAACATTCTCAGATCAAGATCTTAATTACAGCTTTTATTGCAAGACTTTTATTATCACTATCAAGTAATCACATTATAGTTTATGGAGCCGGAACAAAGATGTAACTATTGGAAATGGAGTTCAAAGATTCCTAGCCATTACATAAAATACTGTGGTATTTAGCAAAGTGCACTGCTTGTTTTACAACTTTATTACCCTGACATTACAGTTTACGTTGCACGAAGTGGATACGTAATCTGCCATATTTCACCGATATTAATGTCACTCAGTTACTTAATAAGCCCTATTTGTCGTACTCGTAACCCATTCGCCAACGTAAGGACAGTTTCACTTATATTGTCGTATAAATAATAACAACTATACAATAAATTAGGCGACATAATTAAATTTTAAGGGCCGTTAATTGGCTTGAATTAACGATGGCTTGTTTTATATAGGACGTTTTACAACGACGAATGTTGAAGCGACGAAACAAAGTGTGAAAACTGTCGTCGAGATTACATCAGTTAAAAGAAATGACAGTGAAGATACGGAACAAGACTAACCTTAATACGCACTTTCTCTGGAGATAAAATTTTTATCGCCGTAAAAGGATAAGGAATAAGATAAATTGGGCAATGGTGATGCAAGTGTAAATGCTGACAGCGAAATGCACACGTAGCGAACATAAAGTGGTAAAAGCTAGATTAGGTTTATGATTCAGCTGAGGCGTGGAATCGAACGCCTTTCTCTTGCTGCTAACAAATGAGTCGGGATGCGAGCGTGATTTATTTATTCAAATCCGATGGCCGGTGATGCTGGTCACGTCTGCACTTCGTTTGTAGTCTGGGCACGAACTGTATAGGTGTCGCTGATTTGTGATGATACGAGCACCAGTTAACGTGTTTTGAATAATTGCCATAACTTCCGTGTTTAACATTAATCGATGTGGGCTTTCTTTTATTAATGTGAGTTGGTTCTTCTTAAAGGAGTGGTGGAATCCTTAGCTAGAAATGGGCTTTCCATTATTTTCTCATGGAATAACTTTGGGACGGTGCAAAAGGAGTACTTTTACCACTGTTATTTTTGCTAGTCTGTCAATTGCAAGGCACTCCAAATTACATTTGCAATTGACAGACACTATAGAAGTTGTTATTGTAGTCGCCTTCCATTCATTTTGGTATAGGACAGAAACTATTCGTAAGAAGCATTGTTCGAAATATCAAAATCTTCCTCAATGAAGCCACAAAGCTTTACGACACCACAATTCAAACAGAAAACCGATCATACTCATAATAAATGATTACAGATCGGGGAGGTACCAAGTAACAACACCAAACGCCAAGGTATTTGATGAGTGTTGCGTTGCCAATGTTGCCAATGATTGCTAAAGTTCAGTCACGAGCGCCGATAATTTGCAAGTTTTGGCATTTGCACTAACCTCAAGCTAAGCATATGCACGCAGAGCAAAAACTTTGTTATTATACTGTGTACAGTTATCGTCTGAAGGTGAGGGGAGTGACCCCGAGTCCTTTAATTTTGAGAGAAAAATACGGTACCGCAACGGACTTATTTTGAAACAAAGAAGCGTGTATGTATGTACGGGGGTTTCGTTTGTTTTGCGGCGTCGACTGTTGGATATACAAATAATATTCTTAAGATCATTTTTAAAAGCTTTTCCTAAAATCTGATTATTAGTCTAGTCTAGTATACTCGTACTTCCCTCCCTGTGGACATCTAGTGTTGGTTGTTAAGACTGTAATATGTAATTCATTGTCGGCGGAGGACTTATCCCATGTTACAACTCGTTTTTTTCTTCCATTCCGTCCTGTCACGCTATCACTGACCTTTTTTCTTCATATCATTCCTCACACAGTTCATCCATCTTTTCTTTAGCCTTCCTCTCCCTCTCCATCCATCCACATTGAGATTCATAACTCTTTTAGTAACATGCGTTTCATCCCTCTTCA
This sequence comes from Orthosia gracilis, assembly GCA_947562075.1. NCBI lineage: Eukaryota > Metazoa > Arthropoda > Insecta > Lepidoptera > Noctuidae > Orthosia > Orthosia gracilis. The sequence continues at coordinate 20,401,785 of OX387274.1, forward strand.
TCACATGACCATACCATGACAAACGGTTTCTTTTAAACTTTTCTGTCACTGGCACCACTTTCAAACTTCCTCTCATATACTTATTTCTCACTTTATCGGTTAGAAAACTTCATAAGCTTTCTTCGAAATACAGCTTACCTAACTTTAGAAGGGCCCAAAAATTTACAATTACCTTGACAATTCAAAAGTGCGTGTAAATGGTTCAATTGGAATATAACATTTAGAGTTTGACTTTAACAAAAATGTGTTTTTAAGTTCCAACTCCCCTACGAGATCTACCCCTGTTCTGCAGAATTTATTTGATTAATATTTTCATAAGGTCGTATTTATCTATTCCATTCATACCAAAAGCGGACATTTTCATTCCTATCCTAGAGATAGACAGACGATACGAGACCTACCCCTATTGTTAAAATGTACATTGTGTTATTAGGTATTTTTCTAAGCCAACATTTATCTATTCCATTCACGGCAAATCCCTTCTCTATCCTAGACACTGTAAACATAGACGAGCATACATAAATTAAAACAGCAAATGGACACATAGTTCAATTACGCATCGGTAACAATAGTCTTTTGTGAGATAATCCCTTCACAAATACGGCATTACGTGATTAGTACATTTCAAAGGGTTCTTTACCCCTTTGCGTCATGTAATGATGTTACTGGAAAGGGTTGTTTGTATTTGAAACACGATAAATTGATGTAGTTAAATATGTTAATGCTAGCCGGCTTTGCCTTTGTGGACTAATGAGAAGCGAAGCTATATGCATGGTGAGTACTGATTTGAATATACAGAGCGGTGTGCTGGCCAGGATTTGCATCTACTTGGGGAGGTTGATTAATTAATTAATTGGAATTTTAGGTTGAATACTAAAGTTGTCAAAAAATAAAAGGCCCGTTTTGACAGCTATCTATAAAAATACTTAATAATAATTAAACTTGATGCTTGCGAATGATACTTGTTGTTATAGTGTATGGAATATAGTAATTAATTAGGATTATGAATTTGATTTTTCAATTTCTTACGTATAAAGTTGTAAACGCGGCATGTAAAATGAGAAACGTCTACGGGCTTCTTAGATTGTGACGACTTTAGTGGCCCGCCCCAACTTTGCCTGGGTCATAATTATTTGTGAAATAATGTAGGTACCTTTCAAATGGTGAATGATTTATTGAAATAGGTGTAATGGTTCCAGAGGTTATCCTATACTACATGTATGAACAAACTCACAAAATTCGGGCTTTACATACATATGGTTTTCTTTACATATGGTTAAAATTACAGACAGTATTTCGAAGTAGTAATATTATTGCAGTGAGCACTATGTAGTTACGCCTTTATTGTTCCGATGATATTGATATTGCTCCGTTAATGTGTAATATATGTGATTTGGCAATACTTAATTTTAATAAATAAAACTAAATCGTAACCACAGATATACATTTAAATAGATAGCGCAAGTCCTTCCATCTGTATGAAAACCAAGCGTGCCACTTTTTCACAAAATTTAAAAACAAATTTGCTTACCAATGAATGAAAACATTTCCAATGCCTCGGCCAACTTTTTCTATACATTCTTTACAGCTCAATAAGGCATAAAACAATTTTCTAGATTTCGGTGGATTTCCGGTGCCGATAATGCTAAATGAAAAGCTCAGATTACGATCATTTGTAGTAACTTTAGTCCATTTTTTGGCACGCGAATTACATACAATCGCGTCATCTAGTTAGATTTATGTCTGTGATCGTAACACATGTTCATTACAAAACTTTAGTAATACTTAACATGATATCTACATATTTAAACACAGACGGATATTTTTATTAGTTAGTCAGAGTCATGCATAATCAATAGTACCTGGGCGACCGAGCTCTGCTCGGGGGAAAATAGAGAAACACTTTTTTTTAATAAACGGATTTTCCCAGATATGAAACCTAGCTAGATCGATTTTTCGCCCCCAAAAACCGCTATGTTACAAATTTCATGAAAATCGTTGGAGCCGTTTCCGAGATTTAGTATATATATATACATATATACAAGAATTTCTCGTCTAAAGGAATTAGATTGGTACGGTATGTGATGTACAAACACTCTGGCAGTAAGCTTTGTTTGTTAATAATAAACCAATTCCAAGGATACTTCTGCGGACGCTGACAAGAATTCTTTCTCGGAAACAATATAACCTTTGAGTTCGCCTTTACTTTACAGAGCGTAAGTAATTACGTTCTGCCGTTCTTCAGCTTAAATGTCACTATCTGACATTTATCCTATATACATGCCTATTCGAAAGTGCACTATTAGATTTATTTTGATACCGAAATCTCGCATAAACAGCATCGATTTTTAGTTATTTAAATATTTCGCAGGTTTCGTCTACAAATCAAAATATGATTTTGTCAGATATTGGCAGGACGGCAGCGTTGTACTCGTACTCACGTTTGGAACTTATCGGATAGTTTCGGCAAGATCGGGTGCGCGGGCGCATGCACCGTTATCGTAATAAGCAGCTGACTCGCGAAACAATTATCCATCCAGCTGACGTTGCGCCAACGGGATATCTAGTGCGTGAGACAGACAGACCATGGGATGGTGTGTTTGTATGGAAATGTGACGGATAACGTTTTGTAATTTTTACGCTCGCGAGCATCCGTTCGTACTAATGCAACTCCCAGAACATAATGGCGGCTTTTCGCTGTGTAATTGGCATACGTAATTGCTGTACACGTTCATTCGTATTGCTAGCCATAGTACAATGGGAGTCATTTGAATATGCAGCCGCTGAGAACGTGAAGTTAAAAATGCTCATTTTACATCGCCGCATACATCGTCTCTATCGAAATCAAAACGAATACCTTGTGTTGTAAAACCGTGTGTTTGAAAGAGGTATGGTATCTCTGTAATTCCTGATCCGAAATCGAAGACTCGCTTACTGATAGTAAACTACACTAATTGCCGAGTTCCACAAGCTTTTATCCCGTAAAAAAATTGCGGTTCCTGCGGCATTACACGAAGCGAAGCTGTGGCAAAAATCTAGGTAATTTATATCTAAAACAAAGCACCTAAGACCAAAAACCCCATTGAATCGTAACAAGTAACTTTAGCCCTGATAGGAATCTCAATCGTTTCTGTTGGACGTCGATCAGCCAGCATGGGCCAGCAATGTTATCAGATGGCAATGATGGCCGGCCTAATGAAGCCGTAAGGCGACCGCCCATGTAACGAGCTCATCATTAGCTGGCTGCTGGCTCGCGATCCGATTGCGATGACTTTGAACCTTTGAGCTGAAGGAAATTGAGGAGACTGGAAGAAGGGGAAAAGGAAATAGTCAATTGAGTCGTTATTTTAGTGTGTCTCGTTGACTTTAGATTTGAACTTTTGATTCTGGAATTTAAAGTAGGTACAGAGGTGCACTGCCGCGGTTTTAATTTGATAAATAAAATTTACATACAGCAAATTGCATACAGTGGCTACTGTATGCGAGAAGCAATGGTCGATAAAACGATGCTTGAAGGAGGCGTGTGTCCAGCTGTGATGAAATTATGACGAAATTGAAAGCAGACGAAGATGACGCCGATGAATTAAGTGACGTTAATAAAATATATAATGCCAATTTATTTATACAAGCTGACGATAGAGATCTATAATGATAATTTGATTAGTAGGTAATGATACTATATTGAAGGCCAATGTTGTACCGTCTATGGAAGCGAATCACTCTGTATTTTTAACATCTATGATATTATCTTCAGTTTATGTCGCCCTGTTTGTTTGTCAATATCAACTAATAACAAGCGTCCAGTTGTCCATTAGTTTCATCTGGTAACGTTTTATTTAGACTTAAATCGTCTTTAAAACATGAATGCTCCTATAATTTCATCGCCATCGACATCTTATTAGCCTAGAAATTAAGATATTAATAATAATAATAACTAGTTTAAAGGCAACTGTTGCCAAGAGCTTAACAGATGTTAAGAACTAAACACATAATCGAATCTTAATGAAGGAACACTCCTTCTTAAATCAAAGGTACATTTCAATACATAAATGCTTTCACTCAGTTAATTCCAGCCTATGAAAGGGCAGTAAATCTCGGCACCGAGATGTCACTACGGATTGAAAGATGACGTCATAATAATGTCGTTATCGTCTGTACGATCCTCCAACAATGACATGGGGCGGCCCACGCCACCATAACTTCACCACCCCCGTAACACGACACTGCTGTAAATACGTCAAACCTTCAACGTTAGACTTAATAAGGTGCATGCATAAAATCGATTCATATCTTTTGAGCCCTCACCTTTCAATTCTCAAGCGAAAATCGACTTAAAACACCCGGAACAAATTCTAATTTCCATTTTTACATTCTTAGTACAAAACATTGACTTCTTCCGATGACATCACTTTCACAAATTCGCATAAATAATTTCCTTAAAAATGATATCACCAATACAACTTCGTTGGGCAACCCACACGAGCCTCGCCATGTAAAGGCGGGGGTGACTCACCCGACAGCCCGAACATTAAATGCACTTGTACGAAATATTGCATTCATATTCCAATGAATCAATTCTGGAAGCGACTGTACGAACCGTACTGTATTTATAATGGAAAATAAATTACCTAGGTACTGTAAAAGTCTTGTAAGTATATTAAAGCTTTCGGTTTGGATGGAATTGAAAAATTTTAAAAACTACTTCCAGGCAATATAGGATATTATACTATACAGGCTGGACATAAAATCGTGGATCAAATGAAACAGGGCGATCGTTGAGGTTATTTTGAGTAAAAAGATAAATTAAACACATAAAAAAAATCGCCGTTTGTTTGATCCACGATTTTGGCCTTTTATAGTTAATAATCGTGATAAAGGCGGAAACACACGTGTCGTGGCGTGGCGTGACGCCTTATTATGGCGCATTTAATTCGCTACATGATTCGTTGCGGTATGACGTAGCCTTGAAAAGTTTCGTATGATTGGTGTATCCCGCGCCACGCCACGACACGACACAGTTAAGTGTAAGCAGCTTTAGAAATCGTAGGCAGGTAACGGAGCTACGCAAATGTAATTAAAGTTTCAAAATATATAATTCTAAGATAAAATTCCAAAGCTTTGCCCCATTAAAACAAATACCTATACAATATAGTTTTCTCATTGTATATCTTATCAAACTGTAATTATAATTAGAACCGTTTCGTACTCAATCGGGCAACATAAATTAAATGCCATTAATTTGATAAATATCAAGTTTTACAGCACAGTATTACAGAACATAAAATATGATAAGAACGACCACCTAGAATGTTACCTAAATACGAATTTGTTAAAGATACCGAGATATCTGATATCTGTCTGAGTAACCTATTTCTTGACGTCTCTTAAGACGAGGACAGTCGCCAACGACCTTGAGGGAACAAAACGCGCACCCGTTTCACACCCGCGCGACCCAAAATTCACTAGTTTTTTGTACTTTCCTTATTATTCTATGATTTAAAAAAAAGCCTTAGATCAAAATGTAGATAGTGAAATTGTCTTTGAGATGGTGTTAATTTCATTAGAATATGCCCGTCGGTTTTGCGATTGTCGTGTTTTCGTCCGTGTTAGACATAACTTTACAAATTAATAACACTATGTTTACGAATAAAACTCAAAACTTTCTTAGATCAATTTTTTAAGAAAATGATCTAATGTACTCGTAACATATATTTTTCCAAAAAATTACGACTAGCCGTTTAGACCTGATTCTCATTTTAAAATCAGCTGCTAAGGGGTATCTGCGCCTTAAGTCAAGTGTGAATAGATTACTTCTAGGCAAGCGTGCTTTATCGTCGACCACATCATCGCTTACCAACAGACGAGATAGTGGTCAACCGCGACCCAGCCTAACATAAATAAAAAAAAAGATAATAATATTGTAACTATTCCAGCCATTATATATCCAAAATATCCTTTGCCTGACCTCAATAAGTCAGCACAAGAACAGGGGTGCTACCCTACACAAGAGGGGTTGGTCCTAGGAGACAATACACCTCTGAATTTCGAAGATAAATGTTATTTATGAAAGTAAACTTATTCCGGGGGATGATAACAATTAATTATCCACCTCACTGACGTTAATTGGGACTTAGAAAAATATGTTAATTATTAAAAGCTATAATTAGAAAGAAGTTTTAATTACTCTGACAGAACAAGCACGTGAGCATAAACATAGACTTCTTAACATTTTTTTTTCACTATGGATAGGCTCGCGCTTGACCGCTATCTCACATGTAAGCGATGATGTGGTCGAAGGTGAAGCTCGCTTGCCTAGAAGTAACCTATTCACTCTTGACAGAAGATATATCTATAAGGAAATACAGATTCCGGCAGGGAATTCCAGTTTTCAGCTGTACGCAAAATGAAAGTATTCCGAAAACGTTTAGTTGGTATGGGTGGGATATTGGATCCACCATGTACCGTGAATTTATTTCAACGAAGTTAAATCAAGCGTTAATAAAATCTGTTTGATATCACAAGTATTAAAAGTTTATAGGCAAACAAACTATTAAATTGTCGTAAAGATCTCCTTTCAAGAAGAAAACTGTGTTAGCTATAATTATTTTGATTATTTTTATGATGGTAGATATAATAATTGTGGGCTCTAAGCCAAGAGAGTAATCATGCGAGGCATATCATCATAATCAAAGAAATTTATTAATTGTTTGTTTTAAGCATCGCCATTCAATTTGCATCTAATAAAAATTCAAGTTAAAGACGAGACCTAACAATTATAGAAAGTTTATGATTAATTTTAGGAATCATAAGGCTTATAATAGTAATTTAGAGAACTCCTACACTAGATATTAAAAATAATGTTGGAGTCATTAATGGTAACAAACTTAAATCCCTCAGTAATAATAATTCGAGAAATCTAACCAATAACGTGTACGCAGTAGTCCTCCATCACGTTTCGTTGCGGTGGACGATGCAAGCTCAACCAACTCGTATAGGTATATAGCGTATATATACAGAGTCAATCTCTCGACTTGCGGTCGCCATAACATAGGTAATCATGAACTGTACTTTGGTGTAATAGAAAGTAAAATTAACCACATGATCATTCTCCATTTCAGCGAGGCCTGGATTGTTGGATGGCTTCGTTAAGACGTAAATGATATCCTTAAAGCTTTGCAGAGAATGATTTTTAAAAGATTTACAGTACGAGTAATGGTGGGTCCACATTAAATAGACTTAGTTCTGACTTTTATCAACTTCTATAGAATTTTGACTGTGCAACACAGAAGTACAGACAAATGTCGGTGTATCAGAATGGAGGTCTGTGTAGCTTGGACCAACCGTGAGTCGCTCAGAGATGGACCTTCGAAAAACATTTCAACTGCCTGTGAGAAATGATTTAACACTGCCTTTAACAATATATTATAGTAATATTAATAATAATATATTTTTTAAAAACAGTAGTGTCTCAATTACAGCTTATAAGACGGACTCCCTTTTGTGCCTTGTCATCTTTCAGATAGTTAAGAAACTGGATGTTTAAGATATTTCTTCTAGTAATACAACTGAACTAATTGCTTACACAATGCGCTTAGTAATTTACATTTTGCAATTTGTACGCAACAGTGGTCGCTTTAGGTTGAAACATGCAACCACCTGGGACCCGTTGTCCTTTAGCCAGACGTAGTATTTAACTGTAACTGGAGTTGTCTCCTATAGTTCTCATTGTTGCAACGTTTCTTACACCACGAAAACTACAATTATTATAATCATTATATAAGACTGGAATTACCCACTGCTGCGTATGACAGACCGAACTTGCTTTGTTGCCTGCCAGAATACCAGGAGGAACAGGGTTTCTTGCTACTGTATATTTGGACGCCTTTGTTTTCTATTGTCTTAGCCAAATCAACTCATTGACCAAAACAAATCTTATTCCTACTAACTAGATTGACTTCAATTAAACCCTTACACTATATTTCAAACACTAATTGAAATGTTGAACTAAAAATATCGCTCGTTCCCCACTTCAACCGACGTTCTCCAAATAAGGTGGTCAATAGTTTAGTTTTAGCAATCAAAGCGGGCGCTATTCCTGGAGCTAATAGATAAATTAAACTGATAAGAGATGAGACGCCACCAGCAATTTGGCCCAATTAGATACGGGCTGGAGAAAACGATGGGCCACGATGGGTAACAATGGAGTGTTTAGATGATCCTGGACTGTTTCAGGTAAGAGAGTATCTACCATGTTTTTAGTTATTGAAGAAATATAGGCAGTGAGATGGATGTTGTGAAAGATTATGTAGCAAAGAACAAATGACTGCGCTGATTCAATTTATTTTCGTAAAAGGGTGGGCGAACGATGACTGATGTGAAAATTGACTGAATGAACTTCTTAGTTACGTCAGCTCCTGCGCTTACGCCATTTGGTGAAATAGTCGCTAAGACACGAGAATTATTAGTTACAAAGAAAGAGATATACAAATCGTTGTCGTTACGCGTTCACAAACATACCTACCAATAATTATGTACATACATAATCGTCTCATGAATCATCACGGTCAAGGCGAACTTTATTTTTCTCGGCACAACATATTTGATTTACATATTCGATATTTATTTTCTTTCTTCCTCCAACACTTGTTCAACATATTTCAAAAGTAAATATTTCAATGAAATCATACTTCTTTGTTTGTGTTACGGGGGAATTTTCAAGGGCTTCAATACCTAGAACGAAAATTGATCAGTGCCTTGTGACGTCACAAAGCGTGCCGAAACGGTGAGCAAACTTTGTGCTCGAGCAAAAAAGCACGGACCTTTTTACGCTTACTTGAGCGACATGTAAGAGCAATTTACTGCTAACATACAGAATTATGTTTGGTCCATGTATGGAGCGGCTGTTGTACTTAAGATAAAGAAAGAGTGTCTTGCTTTCTTTTTAAATGCTTATTGATCGGAAACATGCGTTTTCACAGTTACAGTAAATACAAAATAAAATAAAAATCGTCAGCTGAATTAAAGCCCGCAGCACAGATGTTTCCATTAATGTAGGTCTTCTTAACTCCAATTAATTTATTTCTGCTCTACTCCATGACAAGGCAAATTCTTGAACTGACTGGTCTAATCCACTGAAATTTGTGTGGTTTTTGTCAAACCTGCATGGTCCTCATAATATAAATTTATGGCTTCCATAATGTACATACAGGTGGTAAACATAAATTACAGAAACCATTATGGACCCTGTCGGGCACAGCAACATTCTAGATACAGTCAGTGTCTAGGATAGAGGAATACATATATTTTCCTTATTAGTATTTAAGTTTTTAGATATCAATCTGACTTTAATACCTAGACACCTCTGATACCCTAAAGTCTGTTTCGGTGTCTCTTTTCACTTATCAATACTCGTACCATCCTGAATAAATACAACTGCCAACCTAACAGATGGACCAAAAAGTTTCGAATTCTGACCCACATTCCCGCCTTTAAAATCATTTAAGCGGCTACACTCAGCGTACGCTCGTAAATTGCACCAGGCGGGACCGGTTTGCGGAATATCAGCAAGCACGTCAAATTGAGGAAGCCCTAATAACTTAAGCGCTCCATATTCCGTGTCGTTTGGCCGTGTTCAGAGATAAACATACACTGCGAAGTTTTTTAGGTTAGTTCTGTAGGAAATGGTGAAGCTTTAAGTGGAGTTGTGAGTGGCATTTAGAAGTCTGGTTTAGTCGAAAACGTCCCTTTAGTTTTAGATAAATTGCAAGTCTTGCTACACAAAATCATGCAGTAGATATGCGTTATGCAGTCCTTTTACTATCGTGATTAACTGATTTCTAAACTTACGGAGTGATACAATAACACTTGCAATTTGAAATCAGTCAGCCTATGCAGTTAACCAAAGGTGTTGTTTGCATTATTTAACATTGATTATATTGGCTTTGATTCGTCGAAAACAACACATGTTTCTGTCACTGTATTTCTCGCTAATCGCTTACAAATTATTACTATTCCCGACTAATCTACGACCATACAACTTTATACTTTAATGCTACACGAGAACTAATAAAGTCTTATCTACGTCACGAAGCACTGTAAAGTGTAAAAAAGAAAGTAATTATGTACTTGTTCAAGGTAATCTGCATATTTGCTAGCGAAAACTAACATTTTGCGCAAGAATATTTGTATTAATCCAGGAAATATTCGCTCTTTTCTCAATATCCCGGATACCGTCGTAAACTAACACATTTATACGTGTATAACCTTCTATATGCAACGTAAAATTACGTCTGAAAAGATCAATTTCGCTTGAAAAGACGAACGATATTTCTCAGATGATTTAATGTTCTCATTCATGTGTTCTCGATGGTCTACAAGAATCTATTATATGACATTAATAGATGCTATCGAAATTGAAGCCATCCGATGCTAGCATCGATTAATAAATATAGATAGGGTTCACATCACCGGAGTAAGCCTACGTGACTAATGATATATCTAGACCTCGCATCTCAGATGATGGTATCTTTCTGAGGCTGAATTACATTTTTATTGAACGTTGGAAAGGGAGGTTAGTGAAGCTTAGTTAGATATAAGTGCTATGTTATTGATAGATGGCACAAAGTAGGTATAGTTCTCGCCAAACTTCTTGGCCGCCATTATCCCAACTAGTCCTTTTACCCGACTACGGCGTAGCCAAACGGATTATGATTTCAGTTCAAAAGAGCGCTGCTTGCTTTAATAATATTTACAAATTGTTACCAAGAAGTGACTACCAAAGAGCTATATATAAACAGCATTAACCATAAACAAAAAACTAAAATAACTACAGGCTACGAGTATTTGAAATCATTTACACGCACATAATTCAGACACAAAGAAATCTTTCCGTCGTAAATATAGTAATATCGAGCTAAAAAACACATCAACACATTTTTACGCGAACACAATTAATAAAAAATCAATGGTCGATTTAGTGGCCTCGCGCACCATTAACTATAGGACGGAATAGGGATGGGCCGTGTTGAAGTTCTAGCGAAATTGAAATCGAATATTGAAGCGAATATTATAATGAAGGCCACAAGGACTGTTTTTAGAGCTTTTGTTTTTTGGCATTCTGAAAATAAACTCAAAGCTTTTCTTTTTTACTAAACCAATTATGATTAACAGGAGAGACAGAAAGTTGAGCTGTTTGCATGTTCCAAAACGAAGATCTGTGCGGAGAAAAACAAACAAGAAGCTCCAAGTAACTCCAAGGATACTTAATTTCTTAGCTGTCATAGTAAGTTACAACACTTCGCTCAGTAAAGTGGTGATGAAAAATAGAAAACTTGAACTTCTAAGAATACGTTTCCAAATTAGCAAAATCTGGCACATGGACCAGCAATCCTGAAACTAACATCCATTGTCTAATTCTGACTAAACCAACAAGATACAAGCTAACTCTCCAAACCCAACACCACCACTCAACGAAACCGAAGGGTTCAAAATCTACTACCACTGCTCTTGTTCTTGTAATGCAATGTTTGTATATCGTTTTGTGGCAATTTAATACTTTTTCTTTCTTTCTTTTCTAACATAAATCGAACAACGAGCAAAATATGTATCGGATCATCACCCCAACACTAGCACAAGCCATTCGGGTGTATCTGATAACATCTGGCAGATAACTCGAGTTGGCACATTAATCATTCTGAATAATACCACTGTCTATTAACGCGCACCGATAGATTATTAAATAAAAATTATAGATTTGTATGAGGAAAAATAGTTGCTATGTTGTGGAGGGATAGGCAAGGCTGAAGCCTATGGTGAGGTGCATTGTATACCTACTGTACATTTAGTTTTGATATAAAGGTTTAAAACTTAAAGAATATAATTTTATAATTATTTAGTATAATAATAAATGCTCTTTTGCTTTTTATTCCACATGTGAAGAATTGTCGAAAACGGCACCTTTCTTAAAGAAACATATACAATTTGCAGATCCATCTAAGGATACGTAAGTCAATTAAAGGTTCATTCCAAAACCTCTTGCTACTCCGATAAATATATAGTATGAAACAGTAAGCTTTAGTGAGGATAGATCTATAGGTAACCTATACCTGATTGACGGATATTTTAAGTAACAACCATATACTAAAGTATGCTATAGATTACTTATATACATAAGAATTTTACAGAATTCGATTTTACCGTTTCGGGTTTATTGAATATATCAAACACGGCCCACCTACATGAACAAGTCTTTCTAATTTTGGTAGCCACCCAAAATTAGGAATGTCGTCTTACAATTTGCAGATCCATCTAAGGATACGTAAGTCAATTAAAGGTTCATTCCAAAACCTCTTACTACTCTGATCACTTTTTATCGATAAGTGTTTTAATGTTTTTCAACCTCGGTATCCGTGGTATCTGTATTCGGCAGCGAGTACGCAATACATTACATTGTTTTGTTGACATGTCTATTGCCTATTTTATCGTTTGACCGATAAGAGTCGCGCCTACGGGTTTATTCTAAATATGTGACCGATTACGCGTGGCCTCCATAATATGTAAAGCTACAAATGGATAGCTACTCAGCCAGACAATAGGTGTCATAAATGATTCGGAAATCGTAAATAATACTTTTGATAGGTTTAACTTTTTAAGTTCATCATTCAAGGCAGTTGGGTAAAGGGATTCTAATGAAGTCTGTGTAGAATTTGGACGAGACGTAACATTAGTTCTTTTTTCTTGATGAACCAGTTTGAACCGTGGACAAGGTGAGGATGACGTCTACGACGGAACCAGCAAGCCCAGAAGAAGTCTGTTCACACTTACTTTGAAGGGTGGCGGTTCATAGGTGTTAGACAACACAGAGGCTGGTAGAGAGTTTTAAAATCGTACTTATCATAAACTGGGAATGCTAGCATTGAGTTGTTGCATAAACTGAAGGTGAAGGACTAAATGCAGAAACAAAAGTAGTACCCACACTAAAATACTTCTGCATTTTGCATCCCTATGCAAGCAGTACCAAACGAACGTAACTATCTCTTGGACCAACTTGCCACAAATACGTGCTGAAGTGAAGATTGTAATAAGGCATTAAGTGGCCATCAGCAAGCACCGTAGCAGCCCATTTCCTTCCGTCCACGCATACTATTACCACTTGATTTTATTTGCTAACGTTTCCTCTCTCACAACTTCACAAGATATACCGTACCATATATATATGGTGCATAGATAGCAGTCTTCCTTCGTTTGGCTTTAGACGAAGGTGTAAATAGATTTATAATATATCTAGCATTTTCCTGCGACTTTGTCTGCATAGCATTAGTACTTCAAATAGCCCATTTTTCACCCCATATAACTTCCAATCACCTTTCCATCCCCTTAAGAGGAAATGCGTTCACAGACATCCGCCTGAATTTCCTATGCAAAAAGTTATAATTCGAGTTATGGCTCTCGCCTATTTCCTACATCAGTATTGGACTTTTTACTTAGAAATTCAGTCGGATGTCTGCGGCCGCGTTTCCTCGCCGGGTTCAAAACTTTTTAGACATTTTTGGAATCGCTACCCCGACGCTTTCTTTGGTAAGCGCAAGTTTTGACAGCGCAATTTTGAGCATCTGTTTAACCGACTTACCAAAAAGGAGGAGGTTCTATGTTCGACTTCTTGTATGTTTTTTTTTTTTGTATGTTCACCGATATCTCCGTCAATTGTGGACCGATTTAAAAAATTCTTTTTTTGTTTGTTACAGTACCTATGTTTCGAAATTGGTCCCATTTTAATTTGGTGAAGATCTGATGAAGAACTTCGGAGATATACAGCAGAACTCTTCAATAAATAAAGCGAGAGCTAAACCACCAATTTTGACTTTTTACTTAGAAATTCAGTCGGATGTCTGCGACCGCATTTCCTCGCCGGGTTAAAAACTTTTTAGACATATTTGGAATCGCGATCCCAACGCTTTCTTTGGTAAAATTACACTTGTCTAGCGCCTCTGTTACTCGTATTCACAGTTGCACATTTCTGTTGTGAAGTCAGGCAATACAACAGATGAGCTACAAGTGCTAAAATGCAATAACTTAACTGTTTTAAGTTATGGCAATGCTACTCAAAATCACTTAGAATAACTTGTAAGCTCCAAACGTGAGCCTCAAACATGCTTCCAACAAATAGAACAGCTACTTCAATTACTTCGTTAAGTCATAATGATATTTGTAACAACACCGTACAAATCGCCTTCCATACATTACATGCAGGGTTACCAACTGTACTCTAATATAAAGTATTGAAAGCTCTTTCACGCAGGCGTACTTTATAATCTACAAAAGCAATAGAGTACGCTAAAATACTATATTTAGGTATTTTACTCTAACTTCGAATATACTCCCTGTCTTTTCCGCATTTCACTGAGTTTTCAAGTAAAAATATGTTTTGCAGAAACTACAACAAAACTGCTTTCAAATAAAAATAGAAGTATTCTTTTTTGTTATTCGGAAACACGGTATTCTTTATTTGTTTTCTCTGAAAATAAAAGGCCGCAGACGTTTTCTAGGATGCGCGAGTCCATACCATGGCAACAGTACCTCGAAAAGATGCAATCCTTGGCCAGAGAGAGCCTCAAGACTCTTGACATTTTTTTCTGTAATCAGACTGTACTTACTCTATTTTTTCTATAAAAGTTGACAACCCTAATAACATTACATACATACTCTCATTACACAGTCACGTTCAATGTTCATACCTTTACTCGATAATACAGCTCCATATACGGTAGATGACATCATTCGACAAAAAAGATCTTAGTAGGTATATTAATGTTCGCTGAAAGCGCTCGAGGCAGTGCTTAATTGCTTTAAAGCTAAAGTTCGGTAACCAAACGAAATTGTTTTAAGCACACGTGTACTTATGTAACAAATGATTTATTGTAGCTAGGCTGTTATGTAGTGTGAGGTCATACAGGATCATTTATGGAGTACTAGCTTTGCCCGCGTGATAGTCGGCAATGATTCCACGGGAACATACTACTGGGATAAAATTACCTATGTGCTATTCCAGACTATGATCTATCTCTGTGCCAAATTTCATCCTTATCCATTCAACCGTTCCGGCGTGATTGAGTAACAAACATACATTCATCCATGCAAACTTTCGCATATATTAAGGAATGATTTATTAAAGAATTAACACTTAACGATAGTGTAGCTCCATCAATGAAAGTTTTTTGTAATCAAGGTTTTTGTAATTAGTTCAGGACTTTCTTACGTAGCTCGGTCTTCGTCATAGTCATTACATTTAAATTTCTGTTTCATTTAAAATAATAATATACATAGTATTTATTATAATATTTATTAGTCTATTGTTTTAGAAAATATTTATGTATTTTATTAGTTAGATAGTTTATTTATATCCGATTTTAATAATTGTTATTTTTTTATTTTTGTCACCTACCACTGTTGTGTCCTTTTAAACCCAAAGGTTGACTGGTAGAGGATGCCTTGCTGCATTAAGTCCGCCTATGTATCACATGGAGTTTAAATAAATAAATAAGTAGAAGTCTTAATCTTTTCAAACAAACAAACATATTTGCCGCTTTATTTAGTTTTGATTTTAGGGTGGGAAACTTGGCATGTCACCGCGTTTTCTGCTTCAAATGTAGGACTCCCTGGAGACATCTTTTCATAGACATACTTAACGCTGGCTGTTGCTAAAGAAAAATCTTCTATTACAAATAATTTGTAGAAAACAGCACTCACACATGGATTTAAAAACGTGATGTCGAAGAACTAAGATGAAAAAGCCGACAAAGTGATAAATGTCATTGACACACCACAAAAAGTCCAACGCCATTATGGTCTAATTCACCATTCACCGAACACCATCAAAACCTTTGTCAGATACAGATTGACATCGGCTTTCGTAAACATTTTGGCATTCAATACAAGAAAATAAAAAGTGTCCCTGAGAATACCAATTTGAAACGTGACTAATATTTTTTTGTATGTTTTAATTTTAAATATTCAATGAAAGACGGATAGTAGAGGCAAATATTATTAGTTTTAAAAATAAAACTTATGGGTCTATATTTACTATTTGACAACAATTTAACTTGAATATTTTAAAAACAAATATTTTAAGAGTAGAAGAAGACAAAAAAGTTGAAAGGAAAGCGTTTGTCCTGGTATGGTCATGTGATGAGCAGGAAACGCATGTAATAATAAAAGAGTTATGAATATAAATGTGGATTGGTGGAGACGGTGGGGACGGCCAAAGAAAAGATGGATGGACTGTGTGAGGAATGACATGAAAGAAAAGGGAGTCAGTGATAGCGTGACGGGGGACAGGACGGTATGGAAGAAGAAAACGTGTTGCGCCGACCTCAAGTAACATGAGAAAAGGGCAGGAAGATGGTGAGAGGTAGAAAAAAAAAGATAGATGGATTGTGTGTGTGAAAGAAGGTATGACTAGATAGGGGCGACTACTGAGACGATGGATAACAGTGATACATAAGGAAGGAATCCTGCGCCCACGTCGTATTGATTGGGATAAGAAGGAGACCGATAACCGCTACCTGCTGTACACCATGGAGCTATCAAGGGAGCAACTAAATAGTCGGAACGGCTTCCTAGGTCGACTTAAACAATAAATTACAACAGCCCTGGCAAAGCACGCAGGAAACTGTTACTCCTCAAAGCACAACATCGAATTAAAAAGTGTAAACGGAATCGTCGTCACGATGAAGAAGAAGAAGAAGGGCAGTAGGACGAATCCAATCACATTTTTTGTAAGAGTAGAAGCAAACCAAAGAAACGACAGATGGATTAAATGAAAGATAATTAATAAACGGCTAAAAGGAATACTTGTTGTGATGATGGCAAAGTAAAAGAGAACCTAAGGGACAAGTTATGTGAACTTCACCTTTCGTGTGTATAGGACGTGGATCCACGCGAGACAATGACTTTTCTATTGTTTCGCTAATTACATGCACACGAAAGGTTATGGATGAAAATATGCTACGTCGGCCCCTAAAAGTTTGGGATAAGTGCAAGTGGATTAATGCTGTATAAAAGTTATTCTTAGAAGAGTTTCACAAACCCAAAACCACTCAAGTACTAAATGACTAACGCCTTGCAAGTCCCTAATCAAAGCCGGTTTAAACAGGGTCTAATTAGTACCCAAGATTGGCGCCAATTAGAGCGTGTTATAAATCGGTAACGTTTCCGATTTTCGTAACACATAACGCACTTAGCCAGAGGTAAATGACCGTAGAGAACAAATAAACGTAAGTACTCATAAAGTGCTAATTTTATCACTTGACTCCGCTTAAGTGTGGGACGCCTTTGATTCGATAGTTATAGTGGGTATAAAAATATCGTTGGTGATCAATATTGACGTTTATCGTCGTACTGTGATCTTTGGATAGTGTTTTATTTGATGTACGGTAAGTACGAAGTACAACACAGTTAACCGAGCTTTAGAAAGACTATTTAGAGAGACACTTTTAAATACACTCGTATTTAAAAGTGTCAAACAGAAATGTGATGGGTACTTTGAGTGAGGAATAACTGGACCTTAATGATAACGTGATTGCTGACAGCGGAGATTGTAAGAAGAATACGTTTAACACCGACTCGAAGTAACATGAAACAATGGCAGAAAATGATGATAACACAGGTATAACCAACAGAGACCGTGCCCCACAAAGCCAGGCTAAATCTTAGACACATATTCCGAGCCAGTTTGAAGGATCACTCTCGATGCAGTCGCCATGTCCATGACTACGGAAGAAACCCTCGATCAATCTATACTAATATTATAAAGCTGAAAAGTTAGTTTGTTTGTTTGAACGCGCTAATCTCAGGAAAAATTATTTTTGGATTGGATAGTCCATTTATCGAGGAAGGTTATAGGCTATATAACATCACGCTACGGCCAATAGGAGCGGAGGATAAATGAAACATGTTGCAAAAACGGGCTAAATTATCCTTTTAGAGAGCTTCCGTTGCGTGCGCTGCGTAAGCGGTTAAAGTTAGGCAACAATCATGTATGTAGTGTAGGTAGGGTAGGGTAGGTAGGGTAAATGGGTAGGTAGGGAGCCAGTTGACGGGAGCGAAGCCGCGTGGGACAGCAAGTTTCAATATAAAATAAGCTTTAACTGTCAATTTGATGACTCGAGATGTAATCGAGTTGGAGGACATGATTTGGAATGTGGGCCTTGATGGCATGATGAGTTAGACTTCTATTAAAAGATTGGTCAAATTAGCAAAAGGCAGAAGAAGGAAAACGGAGGCCTTTGCACTGCAATAGGATACAACAGACTAATAATAAATAGTAATACCTAATAATAGATGATCCATATTTACAGCTGGGCATACTATAATGCAACTAACTACCTTATTACTGTAAATTTCTTGAAAGACATCAACATTTTCTATCATTCTCAAAGAAAAATTGCATAACTGTACTTGATTTATGCCGTATGGGTTCATGGTTAGTAGCTTTTGTCATCAGAATCCCATCACTTGTTGGAGTGGCTACGGGCCACTATGGGGCCATTGTAAAGCCTCTGTAACGGTGTAACTATCTATGAGTTTTGGCCATCCATTACAAATAACGGCCATATGGCGATGATAAGTGGGTATTCCTGTTTTAAAATAATCATGGAAATAACTGTTTTGTAATAGGTTCTTCTCCAAAAATTTATAATCTTTGTACATACCATAAAGTAATATGAAGTTAGCAGTATTAAGTAACTACCTATTAGTTAACTGTAAGATAAATAGAGATTTTAGTAAATACAATGAATATGTTTGAGTATGCCCGTAGAAATGAGATTCCTTGTAAAAGAGATGTTTTTTTTTTTTAGGTGTGTAATAAAGTAGGCGCTGGATGCGAGATGCATGGGATCGGTCAATGTGGCGACGCTTGGGGGAGCCCTATGTCCAGCAGTGGACGTCTTTCGGCTGATATGATGAAGATTAACAAATGCGTATTGGAAACACCAAAAAACAAATATATTCAAATGAAATTATCAATGTAAATTAGAATATTGATTAAATAATTACTTAAAAACTTCAAATACCAGGTAAAAGCCATACGAAATTTTGAAAGCATATTTTTTTTCAGTATACTGTTCTAGCCATTAAGGCACAGATACCCCTGAGTAGCTGATTTTAAAATGATAATTACGTCTAAATGGCTAGTTTATGTTAAAGTAAAGTAAAGTTATGTCTAACACGGGCAAAAAACGACAATCGCATAAAAATCGCCGGGCGTAATTTAATTATCTACATTTTGATCTAAGCCTTTTTTTAAAGTCGTAGAATAATAAGGAAAGTACAATAAAGTACTGAATTTTGGGTCGCGCGAGTGTGAAATGAGTGCGCGGTTTGTTATCTCAAGGGCCTTGGCGACTGTCGTCGTCTTAACTCATTAAAACATTCAGAGAGTTCTTCAAACACTTGGAGAGTTTTTACGAGTAGTTTAGCAAAAGAATTTACCAACATAGTTTGGCCAAGAATATATTCTTGATCTTCAAACCACACAAAGCTGACAGTCGTTACCTAAATAGCATTATCCATCAGCATCACGCGTCTTTTGTGCTCAAACACCATGGTACTTACAAAACTTAATGGTATATTTTGTTGATGTCAAAAACTGACGCGAACCGTGGCCATGGCAAAAACTATACAACGGAGAATAAGGGTCAGTTTACACCGAGACGCGATGCTGTGCTCACTTTTTCAGATAGCAGTACAATATAGAACTTTATTTCGTACCAAAGAGGTCCACATTTCGGTGAGAGAATTCGAATACACGAGTAGTACGCAGAATTTAAAATTCGAATGTATTCGAATTCTCCCACTAAAATGTATACCTATATGTGTTAAGTAAATATATATTGTGTGTGTATGTATATTGGATCAATTTTTTGTATCATATTTGTAGAATGCTTCAGAGGCCCTAGACAATTGACATTCTATCATCGAAAGCGGGGCGACAACGATTGTCAAAAAGACAAAATTGTATGGGATTGACAAGCGATATCGATACGTGATAAATCCCTTACATTTTGACAGTTCGACTATCGCCTTCGATGACATCGAATGCCACTCGTCTAGGGCCACTGGACAGATGGGCCAGATTCTTACGCAATAGGAGCCAGAGGACGGGCGTCGTCGCCCAGGAAGGCCTAGGAAACGGCGCCGCCGCCATGACAGGCGGCGTGACGACTTGGAGGCGTGTTTGAAAGGCAATGGGAAAGACCAGTGAGACAAAACAAGTTGATAAAAAAAATTGTATCATATATTTTATTAAAAAGAGTATGAAGCGTCGCGATGAGTCGTGTCTTTGTGTGCGCTAACCCTAAACGAGTTATTTTTTGCCAGCTAAACAATGAGGTACCAATTACCTACTAAGTACCTACGTGTGTGTAGTAGGTACAAATACATTGATGTTAATTATAACGCTTTGTTATTACAGTTATATGTGTATTTGTATGAAAAGTCGCGCAAATAGATGATATGGATAACAAACAATGTGGATTATGGAGAAACCGATATTTTTATAGTTTTAATTAAGTTTGACTATTATGAGCAATGAAGACCGCTGTCCTGGTGAAGGTTGTGGGAATCCGCTGGATGCGAGACGCACTGGACCGGTCAATGTGGAGACGCTTGGGGGAGGCCTATGTCCAGCAGAGGACGTCTTTCGGTTGTTATGGTGATGATGATTTTGAGCAATTCTAGGACGTAAACAAACTACAGATCTAAACACATCTAATATTCTATTTCACTTTGATTACTTAAGAACTCATCAGGCCTTGACTAAGCGCGCACCCCGAATTTTAGTTGTTAAGGATAATGATCACCAATCTGTGCAAATTACCAATATACTAGAGTCTTTACACTGCGAAAAGAAATCTTTTGCAGATTGTAGATTAAATTTCACATTCAAAAGAATATCGGTGCAGTTATTATTGCTTTAAATTTCAGAATTAATGCCATGATGACGTCATGACTTCTATAGTTAATGCCAGCAGATTGGTGATGAAGAATGCACATTCTTCTCCATTAGCCTAAAAGCTAAAAATATCAAATTCTCCAAGGTAGAATTCTATATGACCTACCAGCAAACTAGCCTGACTATAACAGTAGGCGCGAATAGGCAGACAATAACGTTGATGAAGATACAATCTTTTTAATATTTATTGCCAGACGTAAAAAACTAACCCGGTTATTTTTATACAGCCCATTAACCAGTGAAATCAATTGAGGTTTTTTTCCTTAAAAATACAATTCATCGGTTTTATAATGATCGCGCAATCTATTGAAAGGAATAATGATGTTGATAAAAAAGAGATTTTTTATAGCTTTTGAAGTAGAAGCAGGTAAGATTTTTAAGAAAGATTTTCTAAATCAAGAGATTGGCATGGAAACAAATAAACTGGTAGAAATAACATTAGCAGATCCACAGTCAAATATAAGACATAAAAAACAACATAGTATAATAATATACTCTGCCTGGTATTCTCTCCTGGTAGCTGGGTCACGTGATTGGCCAAAGAATACGTCATTAGTTGCGATGCGCTAATAATTCAATATACAAATTAATTTTAAACTAAATAGTAAGTAATTAAGCTAGTTAGTAATTTATTTTATTTTCGTTATCTAAATGAGAACACAACTAATTTTACTGAAACGGACAATCAATGATAACACTTATCGTGACGTAGTCAAAGGTCATCGTGGGCAGAGAATACCAGGAAGAGTATATTATTATACCATGAAAAACACATGAAAGGACAGCAGACAGACAGAAGGAGGTATTGGTCAAATATATATTACTCAATTTAGGAGAAGAAACACCGAGATTCCAAAGGGACTTCCCAATGAAAAAAGTCAGCATGGCCGAAAGGCATAGTAACCGACAGAAAAGAACAATTTAAATACCTGCAAATCATCGCAGCCGAGATTTAGCCGCAATATGCCAGCCGTTCTTGAACTTTTCTTTTTCAAGAAGGTATCTACATATTCTCATCTGTAACATATTTCTTAGCTGACATCATCCCGGAAAACGAAGAAACTCTCCTCACAAGCGCAGTAGTCACAGCTCATAGATCATACAGATTCAATCATTGATCGTAGTGAATGCTTGGCAGTGGTGTTGCGAGTCGTGCCGATAAATTAACGTCGACCATGACAGGTGGCGCTACCATTACACTAAGTAAATTATACAGAAGGAGCATTCCGTAAGATCTGCGATCCCGACTGACCTGATAAGGTCACGCTATGTGGAACATGGAAAGGAATGAACCGATGCGAATACGACGATACTACTAAACGGTGTACTATATATACCAAACGGTGTATGGCATATTATTATTAGGAGTATCTTCTGCGGCTGCTTTGTAATAAATCCCGAGAGAACTTATTGCCAGAGAGAAAGACGTTCACTGCTGGACATAGGCCTCCCTCAAATGCCGACACATCGATCCGCCCACGTTTCGCATCCAGCGGATTCCCTTTACCAAGTCATTGTTCCACCTACGGGGAGGCCTTCCAACGCGCGTTTCTTTTGCCGGAATAAAAAGTCCTAATCCAGGGCCGTGTCCATCATCATCACGGGTCAACCCGTGCGACTCGTCCAAATTGATTCAATATTGAAAGCCTGATTGTTTAAAAACGATTTTTTTTACATCACTTAATAGGTAATAGTAGACTTTATTCTTCAGTGTTTATTCTATTGCTACAACGGTACGAGCAACAGAGACAAATGACAGAGTACGAGAGCTTCAACTTGAAATTGGGCTACAGCAGAATTCTGTTGAGCCCGTTCAGAAAGTATTGCAAATCGATATGCAAGTTGCTTTTATTTAATTAGTTAAACTTTTGCACTTTCTCCTACAATGACCGCTTTCAAGGCATAGCACACGTTAGTTTATGAATGTGTGGGTTTCCCCGATGTTTTTCCTCGCAGCTCGGAACTGGAGCTTACACGTGTCTCCAAAATCACGTCTTTATCAACTTGTTCCATCACGCGATACCGTGTTGCTACGTGATGTGATGACATGTCTCAGTATGTTCTGCTTTGAAGAACACATGTTTCATAGGTCATTTTGAGCTGGAATACGTTATTTTCGCGAACGATATTTCACCGTTTATTACCGAATATACTACCAGCAATTTTCCATGACTACGTCCGCGTGGATTTTAGATTTTCTTTGACAATGCTCCCTTTTAGCCCTGCAGGATTTCCTATAAGATCTATTACGACCGGTCCTGTGCGTCTCGTATCCAACGGATTCCTGCGGCTTTTACCAGGTCATCGGTTCACCTAGGTAAATGGAGGCCTTCTATTGTTGCGAATGGGAGGTTTAAAACGAAAAAAGAATACTGCATTTTTCCTTTCTCAGGGTTCAATCAAATTATCTTTCGGAGAGGCAGAGAAAAAATTGAACATGACCGTTTACAGGGAAGAATAGAAGAAGAAAATGTATTGCGTCGACCCCGTGTAATATGAGACAAGGGCGGGAATATGAAGATGATGACCTACCTATGGAAGTAAATTTAGATGAGAGACCACTCAAATCATGACACACAAGCTTATTTAGAGACGCGCATTCACTCAAAAGATTTATAACGTAAATAAAGCATCTTTTATGGCTACTATTTACCTTTAGTATATTTAAAGCTTGAGTTTACTGCACTTGTAAACTAAACAAACATAGTTTATAGCTATCGTTCCTCCGTTAATTTTATAGCATTTGAACTACGAAACTATGAACATATTAATAGTGGTTACAAATCTGGATATTGTCAACGCTTATAATGCTGTAAAAGTGACCAATTAATCGAGAGAGATTTTATTGGCCTGTAAAGACAATTTGTTACAATCTGTGGAATGAACGTACTAACCGATATGGTATGGAGTTACCTACTTACCGCATCCGTTTTCACAAAAAAAATGTTGTTCAATCTACTAATTAGTCATTTTTGGACTAGTTAGTAGATTGAGCAGCAAACAGGCGTTGCGCATGCCATGTGCTGATGTTGATCACCGGGGCGATTTAAGTGAGATATAAATCCCAATTACCCTGGTCTTATCCTCTAAGTCCAAGCGCCTTTTGAAGGTTGTGCAAAGGGTTACTGGATGTTTTCATTAGATTTTTTCCAGTAGAAGCCATGACTATGAATTTGTGTCCGGTATATGGCATTAGGCCAACATTATATTTTATGGGACTCTTACCCCCTTATTCTCAGTCATTCCATCCATTCGACTCGAGAGTTATAGCTTATTTATAGGCATTCATCGAGGGTTTCTTTCTGTTATCGGTTGGAATGGAGGAATTTTCGTTCAAAATGACTTTGAATATAGATCTTATTATCTTGTATCCATATTGCTTCTATTGGGTGCATCGTCTTGTGACTAAAAGAGTTGTTTACAACCTTCAACAGTAAACAGCGCATCATCTAAGTTTATGTACCATGATAATCGTAATCTCATTTATTTCAACTGATGGTATGGTAATCCCATTCATGAGAGGATATTGGATTTATGATATCACTTTAAGGATGCCGCTACAAGAAGTCTACGAAATTTGATTTCATTGAATCAGATTTGAAACGAGTTGCAGAAGAATAGACATAATTAGATAATGGGAACAGCTAGGGCTCACTTTCTGGCTTAAGAGGAAATGCGAGCAGAGAGCTCCAACTGAATTCCCTATGTAAAAAATTGCAAATTCGAGGTTTGGCTCTTGCCTGTTTTGCGCCTTCAGTATTGGACAAATTTAAAAGATATTCCATAAATTGAATAAATTAAAAACCAGCCAACTGCGAGTCAGACTCGCGTAAAAAGGGTTCCTTACCATTATCGCAAAAAACAGCAAAAAGATCACGTTTGTTGTATGGGAGCCCTACTTAAATATTTATTTTATTCTGTTTTTAGTATTTGTTGTTATAGCGGCAACAGAAATAAAATCTGTGAAAATTTCAACTGTCTAGCTATCTCGGTTCATCAGACACAGCCTGGTGACATACAGACAGACAGACACAGACGGACCGCGGAGTCTTACTACTCGTAACAGGATCCCGTTTTTACCCTTCGGGTACGGAACTCTAAAAAGAAATTATGTTGTGCTTCTATGTTTTTCTTTTTTCATTTATAGTGGTCTATGTACACTATTAGGCCTTTTTTTGTTGGCAGCGCAATTTTGAGCATTATTTGAGCGGTCTAGTGCTTCTAAAGATAATGTATCATCAAAAATGAAAACAAACCCATCTACCGTGCCCCACAGTAGGTATATGTCTTTCTTTTTTCAGTTTATGGAATATCTTTTAAATTGGTCCAATATTGGAAGGAGAATTAGGCGAGAGCCAAACCTCGATATATAACTTTTTACTCAGGATATTCAGTCGGATGTCTGCGACCATTTACTCTTCATCATCATCATCATCATTTCAGCCGAAAGACGTCCACTGCTGGACATAGGCCTCCCCCAGGCGTCACCACATTGACCGATCCCGTGCGTCTCGCATCCAGCGCCTTCCCGCAACCTTAACCAGGTCATCGGTCCACCTAGTGGGAGGCCTTCCAACGTATCGTCTTCCGGTTCGCGGTCGCCATTCCAGAACTTTTCGGCCCCATCGGCCATCCGTTCTGCGAGCAATGTGCCCTGCCCACTGCCACTAAAGTTTAGCAATTCTCCGGGCTATGTCGGTAACTTTAGTTCTCCTGCGGATATCATCATTTCTGACGTGATCACGCAAGGAAATTCCGAGCATAGCCCTCTCCATTGCCCTTTGGGTGACTTTAAGCTTTCTGATAAGGCCCATTGTGAGCGACCATGTCTCGGTCCCATAGGTGATCACTGGCAACACACACTGGTCAAAGACTTTTGTCTTGAGACACTGCGGTAAACTGGACGAGAAGATACCACGCAACTTCCCGAACGCCGCCCAGCCGAGTCGGATTCGACGGTTGACCTCTTTCTCGAAGTTGGACCTACCCAACTGGATCGTTTGTCCCAGGTAGACATAATCGTCTACAACTTCGAGTGTAGAGTCTCCGATCTTGATAGGAGTGGGTGCTACATGGGCGTTCACCATGATCTTGGTTTTGTCCATGTTCATTTTAAGACCCACTCTTTCGGAAGCTTTACTGAGGTCATCGAGCATTTTACTGAGGCTTTCCATGGTCTCAGCCATGACCACTTTGTCGTCGGCAAACCGAAGGTGAGTGATGTACTCGCCATTAACGTTGATGCCTAGGCCCCTCCAGTCCAGAACCTTGAATACATCCTCCAGCGCAGCAGTGAACAGTTTCGGAGAAATGACGTCTCCCTGTCTCACGCCACGCTGGAGAAGGATTGGTTTCAAGGTCTGATCCTGAAGACGGACTGACATGGTGGCGTTTTTGTACAAACACTTCAACACCTCAATGCACCTCATTTACTCTTAAGCTTCTCAAAAGCTGCTCAACACCAATCAGTCCCAGATGTAGGTTGACCTAGCTAGGGGCGTCCCACGCGACCAGAGAAAAACGTACCCGAAGTCAGACATACCATCACCAAAAGTAAGACAATACCTACACAAACCTAGCGATTTTATAGCTAAAACAATTAAACTTCTCAAACGCAACGCTATTTAACATACTTTCCCATGAAATCGACCTCAAGGTTAGACAAACAAATGGGTTATCGAACACTCTTCTCACGAAAGTCGATACAATCGTCGCAGACGCAACGCGTGTCGCGTACTTTGTAAATACGCCTCTTATGACGCTAAAGGTGCATCCACACTATTGACCAGATAGATAGATTTATTCATGGTTCTAAACAGCAGTTGGTTTTTGAGGAATACTGTTTTGCAACATGCTAGAGAACATGATGAAAGTAACTTTGAAATCACTTTTGGGCATCAGCTATCTATTTGTTCACTAAACTTTTGAGATCCATTTATTAATGAATAATTAAGACCTTACCCCCAGAGCGTTAACCAAGTTATTTTTTTTTCAGTGTTGTTGTAACGGTGAATCTTATTCCGTACCAATTTTTTCTGAAATTTATCACACACATTGACTTTTATTTATGCTCCATACTAACCTAAGATGACGTAAAAAAAACTTTAGAATTAAACTATTCTTCTTCAATGTGCCTGCACCGTAGCAAAGCTCCGTCAACTTACGAGCCATTGTATGAAAATGACATACATCATAGGGAGTAACTTAAATGTCATCGAGATGATTACTTGTATGCTTGCTTGATTTTATGATCGATAAGAGCTCATTAGAATAATATTATTATGAAGGATTAATAGTATGTAATGAAGTGTGGTCAATCAAATAAATTTGAATTAATGTCTTTGGAATTGGTTTGTTGTATTTTGTTAATTTAGTATACTGATAAAATTAATAGGCAGAATACTCGTTACTAGAAGAAGACACTTATATATACTTAAGAGTTCATTTTCGTGGGTTCGAATCCACACAGGCGTATTAGGTACCATGGAAACAACATGTCTTAGATCTAAAAGTTCAATGACATGTAGCAAAAATCAATACGCACTGGGCCCGCGTGGTGGATTACAGTAGGTACAGCCCATTCCTTCTTACAGAGAGGAGGTTTGTACCCCAGCAATTAGAAAATATTGGCCGAATACGCTTAGTAAACCATATAAATTACAGAAAAGACAACTCTTAATTTGATTGCTCAGTGAAATAGCAAAGATTATATTAAAGATTTATTCCAAGAATTTACGCTATTTGTTATAATAAAAAACTAGACGTCTAAACAATGAAGAACATAGATATTCATTGTAAAATGCCTTTGTATACGAAACGAACCGTTTTTATGTTGAATACCTCAGTATTATTAACATTCCAATTTGATTGGAGAAAAAAATATTGTAGAGAAGAAACGATGCCTGTTGCATATACTTTTTTTTGTTGATTCTAGTCTTGCACTTCACCACTATGTCACCTGATGGTAAGCGATGATGTGGTCGACGATGATGATGATGTCTACAGTTCAAAACATCTTCATTTTAGGTACTAGTCGATTCGACTCAAATTTTGGCCATCTGGATAGCTCTGTCGTTGACTTCATTCAAGTCGTGGAAGGTGCAGGTGGCTGTGCATGCAAGGCCGAAAAGAAGGTGCCACATATCCAGTGAACAGTACGTCAGACCAGAGATGCAAACAGTAGAGGAACAAACATCCCATTCTTCAATATTCCGGCAGAACAAAATATGGCACCTGAACACGAACTGCAGTAGCCCATCTGTTTTTCAGCACATAATAAACGATTTTATTTAAACATAACAGAACTTAAATAATTGTTAAATAACATAAACAAAGAACGACCTTCAAACAACGAACTATAGTCACGCGAATATAATAGTAACAATAACAATTATAATAACAAAAGTTATTTCTTGCCTAATTAACTGACGTCCGGTCAAATCTAATGATGTATGGACAACAAATGCAAACTCATCAATCAATCTGGCTAATTAAAAACGAATTAGGGCAAAATGTGTTCTGAATATGTGAGTTTTCGGGGTCACATTTTAAGGTCTGACCAGACAAGACAAGATGTTAGGACGGTATTGACCGAATTATTTTTTCAAACGAGAAGTATTTTTAACCATTTTTTGGAGTCTCACTGTTCCAAAGAACTAACCACATAAGGGAATATTTTACGGTATATATATTTTTAATATAATCAAGTTTAACATTTTCGATGCATACACAAAATCTAGATCATAATCTAAAATTTAGTCTAGATTAGAACCCGCTCAGACACATATTAGCAAATAAAAACTCGTTAAAAGTCAAGTTATTAAAAGAACGGAATAAAATTAACCCAAATGATGTAATCATTTGCAAAAAGTTTTCATTTATAGCGTTGACATCAAATGCACTGCAACACTAACATTGCATCAGATGTTACCACAAACTTAGTAGTTTACACGGTTTGATAATTGTTGCAACAACAACTTATTATTATAAACCATGTAGAATTAAGTAGAGAATTAAATTATTTTACAAGAGCGGGCGTTTTGGTTGAAAGGACCAACTTATTTAATTTCATTTAATCTGTGGCAATGGTTTGTAACCTAAAATTTACCGACATAAAGATAGTCCACTTTCAGTTCATGTAATCATGAGTGTCGTGACGTTTAAAAGTTATACAGAGTATATACTTATGTCCATAAATTCCTATATAAGTAACAAAAAAACAACGCTCACTGCAAAAACGCTATGATAATTGTTTATAATGTTATTGTGCTACCGTTAATTATCATTTATTTCAGATAAAAAGATCTATATAACCATATTAAATTGTGTAAACGGGCATGGTCCAGGTGACCTTGTATAACTCTTATTATTAAGATCTTGTACCTAAAACCGTATGATATGGAATAAAGAATTGTAAACTTACAAAAACATTAAATAAATAACGTACGACAAAGGGCCCGATCATCTGTAAGAGCCCTAACAAGCGTTTAATTCATCGTATTACAAATCTTGACCTTGTTTCTCAACCAGTGCACGAGTGGGCAATTTGTTGCGTTAAAATGCGTGTGATTCGCTTATTGTATTCTTTTCTTTGGATAATAATACAGGATATTGGCTGAATAATAAAGTATGATGGTGTTGTTACGATCCAAGGGTAAACGGATTTTCAAGGATTGTTAGACCTTGTGAAACTAGCAAGCACCAGTGTGACTAAGTTTATATTGGAGATTGTATTGAGGTTACAGTAATCAACTAAGAAAACCTATTTTAACACTGATTTACCTTTAAGTACTACAAGAAAACCTGAGGGCTATGGCGTTACCCACAATCAATGGCAACACCTTTAATTTCAACAATTAGGAAATACTCATCGTGTTAAAAATGTTGTCGAGCAGACAAAATTTTCTAACATAATAATATAAATGATGCCGTTAAAAATTTTACTTTTCATGAAATAGGACAGTTCAAAACCTAGCAAGTAACAATGGGACTAAGCTTATCAAGAATATCAGTTGAAACCACCAGGTCTTGACAAGTTAGTGGCAATCACTTTCAAAGCGTTTCTTACTTCTACAACGATCCACAATATAAAAGATTTTTTGTTGTTAGCTCGTACCAATCCAATCATTGGATTAGATTCAGACTTCACGTGCCCTTTCGTATTATTGTATACATTTTCTGCCATATCCCTTTAATCGTGCAATTATCAACCGATAATAGCTCCATATTCTATAAAGATCACTGAGGTATTTGCATGGATTATCGCTTTAAAAGCTTCCGGCAGCTATTCGCATATCGCCGCCTCCGGAACGGAGCCGATATTAGAGCACTGTACTCGCTTGGAAGGATTGGTGTCACTTCCCGATTGCTAATCCATTGGCTACTGCGAAACTGGAGGCTGGTTATTACCTGGAACAAAGAATTAAACGTTATTATCATGGTTTGGTTTCATAATATTTGATAAGATTTTTTATCTTCTTGAGCGCTAATTATCAGACACAATAAAAAAAACAATTGGTTTTAATTACAATATGTCCCTTTTAGCGCCCATATTGGTCATCCGGCCACTAGACAATAAATGATGTTCAATCAATGCAAACGACTTTCGAAATTCAAAATGAATGAGATTGACAAGCGCTATATAAATGTTTCGTGGTAATTCCCTTTCCATTTTGAGTTAGGTATCGACAGAATGTCACTTTGTGTAAAGCCTAAGTTCTTGGTTTTAGTAAAATAATAGACCTCAAGCAATGACGATTGGCGCCATATTGGTATAAAGAATTTCGATTTAAATCTTCATAATAACGTACCAGGGGAAAGTAAACAAACACTACCTGATCGTAAACCAATCAAACTCTCAAAAGGCCCTACCAAACTTGCCAACCGAAAAAAAAAACTGTTAACCCCCATTAACATTGTTAACAACAGCTTTATATCGTTCGCGCCCTACACAATACATCCAATCAGTGCTAACAAAAAGCATACTTTAAAGTACGAGTACTTCATCATCAGTTGTTTGGCAACACTGATGGCGATGGCTGATACTGGCTTATTCTGGCCCACTGGGGCATTCCATCACGTGCGCCGCCGGCCATCGAGCCGACCGCCACTTTGACAGCAAAATGATGCAAACAAAAACTGACTCGAGAACATTTCCCCCTTAAATTATAGCTGACAATTGGTGCACTTTACGAATCACAGATGAAACGGTTTTAAAGGCCAATGCTAGAGGCAGAACAGATCTATTTGAAAACGGAACTGCGTTGCGGCGTGATCATAGACATTCTACTTTTACCTGCAAACATGGCTGCCAAACAGAAAATAGAAAAATACGTCATGTGTTAACTATTTTTAATTAAAACAATGAGCGGTAAAACAAACAAAGAAACGTTACGTGTATCTGTCATAAACGTCACCTAGGTACTGATTTATTCCTCGAATTTCCCTTAATAATGTTATTTATAATCCTGCATTGTTATCATTGGGACTGCGATCGTGAAAGCGACAGCTTTATGTCGGTCTGTACATAAATTCGTTTGGTGCCACACACCTGTTACATATTTTATAAACATTAGTGCTGTCAAATAGGCATTTCCCGCCAACTCCTACCGCGTACTTTTGATATTAGACATTCTATGACGATCCATAGATAAAACTGTGCTGATGAGAAAACTTTATGGTCTGAAACGTTTCGGACTTTGAATCAGGAAGAACATGGAAAGCTATTTACAAGTTTTATTACCAACATATTCATCGTTAACTATCGTAAAATAAAGATGTCATCAGCTAACTGGATTGACGGTGTAATCTAATTTATTGATACATTTATACAGTAGAAAAATAAATGTAACGGTCAAGTGATTCCGTCCGGCAATGCCATTCGTTTCGTAGGTTCATTACGTAATTGAGAACCTATTCTAAAAAAAATATTGAGAGGAACGAATGAGATATGAAGCAAAATAATTTGATAACAAAAAGTAACATTTTTAATTTATTTTATTTAATTACCATAAGGCCTAAGGTTAAGTCGTTTTAAGTTTTCCACTTGATTTAATGATGCGCGCTAACTCTACAGCTAACTCAAACAAAAACCTCTGATTGCTATTTGCCAACAATTTGAATCTTTATAGTTGTCAATGTCAATTAAAGTCAATGATGATGAAGTATCTTCTAATGGCGCTTCGGTGTGAGGTAATAAATTGAGCCTGCCAGTATTGCCAGTAACAAATATTGTTATTTTAATAATTTTCGAGTGGAAATGAAGTGTATTGTTTATTCGTCAGTTTCGTTACTGCTTAATTAATGATTTGGATGTAATTATTAATGTCAAGTGATACATGAGAGAAATCGATGCAAAAAAAGTTGTGTAACTTATTTCTAATAGAATGAAAGTAACTAGCCAGTAATAGAGATATTATATTTTATTCCTCAACAAATATACTTGAAAGTTCGTTAAATAATAAATTAATAAATGATTCTCATTCTTGGCGATGAAAAGCAGCTTATTTTTATTTAATTTGCCCGTTAAGTATCCAAAATGTGACATGATACAGTATAATAAATTATGATGTCAAAATGACTCCCACAAGTTCCATTCCTCAATGTTCGAAGCTACGTGGACAAAAAAACATGGCGTCTTATAGACCCCATAAGTGTATGTATGTCCTTATATATCACTCAATCCTGGGACCCCGCTAATTAAAGGATATTCAAACATTCTATGTGTGACAGTGACAGCTAGCGTGAGAAGTGTGGGAATACCATAGACAAACTACATTCATATGCATCTATGCATTCAAAAGCCTTCTTGGCGCCTTTAAAATAGTGGTGTGATGCCACTGTACTTTTCTTTATCGATAGTTGTCAAGGTGTCTACACAGTGACATTCTTTGTTCGTTGACCGTGTGGCCTTTTGGTAGCTTATGTTAACACATTTTTGTCTTGTCGACAATCGTTTTTACTGATAAAATAACACTTATCCTAGCAGCACTATCCACAGAGCTATTCAGGACAAAACTTGAATCAGATCGACACAAAAATAAGTTTTTAAGATGTCTTAAATCTAGCAAATCCTACCAAAGTGAGAAAATATTACGTCAACATTGTGACACCTTTTGCATGTAAACGCGCGCACGTGCAGTCGACGGTTTTAAGTTTCATTCAAAAGCTCCACGGTACTACGGTAGTCAGACTACTTACAGTTATTAAGGCATTGTCTTACTTAACAGACACACTACGAGTTGATTAAAGCGGTAATTCGTGACCTTGATGCTTGCTTCAAAGCATTAAAACTAAAATAAAGCTGAACCAAATAAATATCAATAATAAATTGCTCAGAACATAAATAATCAATACAACTAGGGCATCGTTATCATTTAATCGTTTCGCCATTGGAACAACGGGTTGTGCAAAAAGGCTATTAATTACAGAATCATTGAATATTCAAACTCTGGCTTTATATTTGAAATTAATACATTTCTTTATGAGTTCTAATACAAAGTTGAAATTAAACAATCACTCAATTGAATTCGTCTCCAAATTATGTATCATTCAAATAACCTTGACTGGCAGTTTATATTTAAAACAAACTAAGTTATCGAGTTAATAAAAGCGGATTTTCTTTAATAACCATTTATCAGTGCTCATAAAATATTCGCACTTGATCTACATACCTTAGTTTATCGATTGTACTGATATCTACCGTTATCGATACTTATCGGGAATCCCTAAAAGCCTTGGGCTTAAAGCGAACATCGTTGCATCGCCGGCAGCGATCGACAGCGATGAATATCGCCAAAACGTTACGTAAGTGGCTACAACTGGAGCACTGGCACTGGCCAGTAGAGGCCAGTGGCCACTGACATCTGAGCGAAGGGAATTTAAAATAAGAGAACAAAAAGTGGCGGGAATTGTGTAAGGTTTCGAGCGGTTTCGGCGGAAAGGTTTAACGGTCATTTTCAAATTCCAGACTCAAAACTTTTGAAGTATATTTCAGAGAAACTTCTTATCTCAACGAATGTTTTAAAGAGGTAAAATTGTCTATTTGCTTATGTGTGTGTGAAAGGTAGTAAGCCGTGGAAAAAAATACTTAATAATATGAAACTATATTTTTAACATTGTAAATTAAACTGAAGGCAGCAATTACTTAGGCAGCAAATACTTACTAAGGTATCATAATTTTATAATATCAAAGGATGATCAAAGGTGACTGACATTTCATTAGTCACAGCTATTCATACTACAGTCAATATTATCCTTTTATTTTTTTATCTGTAGCTTTTTTTTCTGTTAATAGTCGTCAATATGTCATACCTCAGATATCACAAAAAGCATTTTGTTCAAGATTGACTTCGCGACAAGTTTGCCGACTAATTGTTGATAAGACACTGAATTGCTTTTTCTTAAGAAATTAATTAGCTATATAATATGTTTATTATGAAAATTATTATCTCGGTCATTGTACAATGTAAGCGATGAGGAGGAATGAAGAACATGTTGAGAGGAAATTTTTGACGACGAATTCCTAAAAACCTTAGGGACATAAAAGATAAACAAACGATGGATGGATAATGTGATAGACGCAGGGTTGAATAACATGGAATTATTTTAAATATATAATTAATATTCAAATACATATTTGGTACTGTACGTAGTGTACGAAACCAATTACTTCTTAAAAATGTAATTTGTTATTAGTATTTTAGATACCTGACGCTGAGGTATTTTGTAGTTAGTATTTCAAATACTTATGGCTTTAAAACACATTTGAACAAATTTAGCGATTTTTTAAAGAGGCAATATTACAAGGGCTGTATTTTAAATAAAATTGGCAAAATACTGTATTATATATCATCAATACATTTGTAAAAAATCCATAGAAAAGTCATTTTCATTTTCATATTCGATAGATGGCGACGTCATTTCCTGAATGACGGGGTGATTCGCCGCGGAAGATTGAACCTAGAAAAAAAATTGGTAGCTAGAGGTAAGTAGGGTAGG
Source organism: Orthosia gracilis (assembly GCA_947562075.1). Classification (NCBI taxonomy): domain Eukaryota; kingdom Metazoa; phylum Arthropoda; class Insecta; order Lepidoptera; family Noctuidae; genus Orthosia; species Orthosia gracilis. Next base: position 20,436,793 of record OX387274.1, read on the forward strand.
TAGGTAGGGCTAGGTAAGTAGGGTAGGGTAGGATGTTGACGGCAGCGAAGCCGCGGGCACAGCTAGTTTCAAATACTACAGATTAATGAGATGAAGTAGTAAGTATGGGTGACCATTTTCAACATACCGACTTTCCTCCGTGCCTCGGAAAGCACGTTAAGCCGTTGGTCCCGGCTGTCTTTTGAAGATCTTTGACAGTCGTTACTGGTAGTCAGAAGCCTGAGATCTGACACCAGTCTTGCCAAGGGGTACCGTGTTACCCAGTTACTGGGTTGTGGAGGTCAGATAGGCAGTCGCTCCACGTAAAACACTAGTGCTCAGCTGAATCCGGTAAGACTGGAAGCCGACCCCAATAAAGTTGGGAAAAGGCTAGGCAGATTGAATGAGATGAAGTAATAGTATAGATAGATGAAGCTATGGATGAAAGAAGAAATGCTGCGCCGAGTCTAAAGTAAATAGAGATGAGGGCAACAGTATGTTGATAACCATCAATGTGTATGTAAAAATAAAACGATAAGTAGTTTTGATCTACCAATATAATTCCAGCTTTCATTTGGTTTCGCATTTCAATATCTGCCAACCAGTAAGATACGTTTCAATAACTGTAGGAGGTAATTAGCAAGTGTCCCACGATTTTATGGACTAATTCAGACCATACTTTCACTTGATACAATTTGTAGTATTTTGTTCTCGTGTAATTAATACTTTCTACTTCAATTAACGATCAAGTTCTGTACATGATATCTTTGATGCACGTCACTTAAATCGGTATACTGTAACAATTAAATTATGGTAATCGCGGTAAAAGTCGCGGTACGCGACTTATAACTTATAAGTTATAGGTCGGGGGTTCAAACCCAGGCAGGCACTTTGTGTAAATAATTTCACCACCACTGCTCTCAAAACGGTGAAGGAAAACATCGTGAGGAAACCGGCATGGCCTAGACCAAAAATCTGAATACCTACATGTGACATCCATGAACTCGCATTGGGCGCCGCGCCCGCGCCTGCGTGGTGCGTTACCCCTGCAGTGGGAACATTAAAAAGGTTGATGATGATGAATGTTTTTAAAACATCACTGTTTTTTGTTTCATCAATAAAAAATTTCCTTTCCACATTTCCACAATCAAAACCAATATACCTAGCCTTTGCCCAACTATGTATGTTGGGGTTTACTCCAACCAGATATCTCTACCCGTCAGTATTTAACAAGGTGCAATTGCCTATCTAACCGCCACAACCCAGTAACTGGGTAACACGATACTCCTCGGCAAGAGTGAAGTAAGATTGTCCAATCATTCTACTCAAAATGAAAACCGAATACATACAGCTAATAAGTCTATCACATCAACAAAAATATGCAGTTACAAAATCGTCTGCCGCCTTTAAAATATAAGTGGCAGCATGAAACTCCACTTTGCGTTGAATAACAAGAAAAAAAGCGACAAGACACATGTACGGGACCAGTTCTTGAAAATAAGTAATCAGCCCGCCTTTGCTCCACGGCTCCACCAAACTCAAGCTCTGAAGCGCTCCGCAGACGGAACAACTTTTTCATCAACTGGAATAACCTGCTGTAGGTAAACGTATTTTAACTTTCTAGCTGAAACACTAGTAGGAAGTATTGACAGGCGATCGTTTTATGGGACTGTCTGTATGTAGAATTTTGACGTTAAAATACTGGCCTGGCCTCAGGCTAATTTGAAAAAGAATCTTTTGATTTTGTTCATGCCTTTTCTCATATCATTTGAAGAAACTGCGCGGACAGCAACTAGGTTGCGAGTTTAGGTGATCGACAATAGTTATCGGTGGATGGACTCGGTGACAAAATCAAATCCAAATTGTCGCAACTAGCAACTAACAAGTTGCTGTTTCTGTAACCGGCAACGACAACGTGCTAAGAACGAGCACATTAAAAAAGTTGTCAATTTGCGTCAACTAAAGTTGCTCCGTGTGCGGAACACCCACCATAGTCGCCCTCTTTTTATCCGATTATCGATAACTGCATTTGTTACCGAACAACGATAAGTGAACGATAATTTTATAGACTTTACACAAACTATCTGTAGTAAATAGTCGTTTAGTGTTATCGACTTTGAAATTGGTGTTTGCTGTAGGATATCGTGTTCCTGCGATAATAAAGACTTGGTGGCTTGTTACTTCAGGTAGGTAACTGCATTTTAATAATATCTGCGTAAAATACAACGGAATACCCCACGTAAAAACGCAAAAACCACCGTCACGCCACGTAAAAATATCATGTAGGTATGCGAAATATAATGAAGTCATTATTATGTGGGGCCGAAAAGTTCTGGAGTGGCTACTGCGTACCGGAAGACGTAGCGTCCAACGGTAAGCGGTTGCCTCCTTCTAGGTGAAGCGAGCGACGACCTGGTCAAGTCTGCGGGAGTCCGATGGATGCGAAACGCACAGGACTGATCAGTGTGGCGACGCTTGAGGGAGGCCTATGTCCAGTAGTGGACGTCTTTCGGCTGCACTGATGATGATTTTGATGATTATTTGGACTATAGGTGCACCCACACCACACCTCTCACCCGTCTGGTAATACTTACGTACCTAATGTTATGTGATTATGTGAACAGTATTTCCCAGTATGACAATGTATGAAATGTTATTATTTATCGCACAATCAAAACAAAATTGCCAAAATGAGGTAAAATATCCATTGTCATTATGTATTCTGTAAAAGTTTAATTAACTCTTAGGTATCTTTCTTTTGCTTTTTACAGAATACAAAATTTGTTAGGTGCTTGTTTTGTTCTGTAAGTTTTATTATTGAACGATTCGATTGTTATTGGATTGTCTATTCTTCACTCCTGATGGCTTTTTAATACTTAGTCTATTTGCACCACAAATGCTCTGGCGTTACAAAAGCCAGGTATATTTGACCCAGTTAACGCTGATTTCATACTTAAATTATGTTATTCGATAAATAATTACAGCCTACAAGAATTAAACTTGAAAGTAACATCGACCTTCGATTCCGATACTAAGATAAATACTTTATTGTTCGTTTCGTTAACCTTCGTCATTAAATAATAATAAACATTATCGTTAAAACACGAATAATGTTGTTAACAACCAAAATGTCACGGACCACGAGGTATTGTGCCAAATATAAACAATAATTAACAATAACATAGAATTTTATGCGTGGAACAAGGAAGTGGCAGCCGTTGAGCACAATGCAATGAAAATAATAAAAGAGTAGCTTTGAGCTCTATGGTTCCGCCTTTCTAAAATCCTGTGTAAATAGAATAAACAATAATGAGTAACATGTATTTGAATACTTAACTGTGAGTAAAAACAGCCGCAAGATGAACCAGACACATGAAAAAGTGAAAAAATAATTTCGATGACAAAACTGAAAATGCTGTTCTTAATAGTAATAGTATTTATATTTTAATATCACAGCAGTGCACTGCTAACTTGTCTTCGACGTCTTCAGTAGCACGCCATTAACAATACGTCTGGGTGCTTAGCAAAGCATAAAGCCTCCTCTTCAACAACAAGTAAAATTTAAAAATGTAAAATACGCTCGATATTTTTATTACATGCGTTTGAAACTACATCTAGTAACAGACATGCTTCGATCGACAATCTATCGAACTTATAATTATAACACGATATCTTTGCGAAAATATCCCGATTCAAACAGTAAAACTCATAACTTTTGAACGGCTGAACCGATTTTCATCAAGCAGCTACTAACACTCTCGATAAAGTCACTATTCAAACAAAAACAAACAATCAAAATAGTTTCATCCGTTTAGTCCACATAGATACACAGATACACAGACAAAGGTCAAACTTATAAATCCCCTCTTTATCGGTCGGTGGTTAAAGATAACTCACAAACATAATTCGCAAACAAGACAAAGAGTGCAAAGTATTTATGTATCAGAGATCCCTTATTTAGCAAGTTTTACGTAACACTACCGGCTGCCAATTGACGTCACAATGGAGAAACAACAAGAACTTTAGGGCTTTTCGTCTTTCAGTCTGTTTTGACGTTTGTGACTGTTGTTTGTAATTACGTTGGAAAGCTGACTGAAGGCAATTAGGATTTGAAAGATTTGGTATGTTCGATAATCTTGATTTTGGAGTCTATAATATTGAAGGTGATCAGTTTTTTATTTCAGTTGCATGGAAGTAGCTGCGGATCTAGTGAGTAGTGAGTTGCGATAAGAATGAGAGCGTTAACATCATACCATAATAACCACTTTATTCTTTAAATGGTAGGTATCAGATAAAAATCAAGAATTATCGTAATCGACCAATTATGGTTATTTACATAAGCTACATGCTTTTGAAATTGACTTTTATTTTTGGAATTGTAAAAAAATGGGAACAGTCAATTGCCTCGGTATTTTGTCAGTTTACCATTTTTCAATAAAATCTTTAAAATATAATTTTCTTTCATCACTTTCTCGTGCGTATGTAACTCAAAAAACCGGCCAAGTGCGAGCAGACACGCACACGAAGGTTTCCGTACAATTATCGCAAAAAAAAACGGTAAAATATCACGTTTGTTGTATGGAAGCCCCACTTAAATATTTATTTTATTTTGCTTTTATAGCGGCATCAGAAATACATCATCTGTGAAATTTTCAACTGTCTAGCTATCACGGCTCATGAGATACAGCCTGGTGACAGTCAGACAGACGCACAGTGGAGTCTTAGTAATAGGGTCTCGTTTTTACCTTTTGGTTACGGAACCCCAAAAACATGAACTTTTACGATGTAAAGATGTCATACCCCATTTCATACAAGATAAAAGCCAAGCAGTGCAATGAGATAAGGTTCATGACATATTATCAAAGTAGCCTTCGAAGTTCGCTTTTAGCGATAAGATCACCCATAGCGTCACCCTATGAAATAGTTACAACATTTGTATAATCTGTAGATACTGCTTATATGGGGAATGCCGAATTTCATTTTGTCGAAAGTGTTTGACTTTGGACAAAGTGAAATTCTGTCAGGGATCTATTGTCATAAGTCCAAAATGATTGGGATAAATGATACTTATTTTGGTAGCGCAGTTTGGGTTTTTTGACAATGACGATTGTCACGCCCAAAATTCAATTTATCTCCACTTCTGAGACAATAACAAAGTAGGTAACCAACTAACCATATTATTACATCGCCTTGTTATAAATAAATTTGTAAATTCTAAATAACAGGCTCAGTCTCAATGTCATTCTCATCAAACACAATATCCCTCTCGATTTCAGCAGAACACCGAGACGAGAGACCACAAAATGCGATATTAATACGGCGGGTCAAACCACCGTATGCTCTTGACATTTACTTCTTTTGTAACCTATACCTTCTATACTTGTTACGATTGTATCTAGCCCCTACTGGAAGTTCTCGATAGCGTAGTTGAATCGTTTCTTCGGAATTCATCGTCTCGTTGAGTTTCATTGAATCGGCGCTTTTAGTGGTTGCCACTTTTGAGGGAGATGAAGTTGTTGTTTGATTCTCGAGGGGAGTTGCAATGGTTGGGAATAGTGTGGCGGGTTTGCCCTAAAAGTTCTTGGTAGCAAATATTGTCATTCCAACCAATCTTTCCCAAATATGCTGGAGACGGCATCCCGTCATTTTGGATCTTATCGTCTGCCAAGCCTTTTCTCAACGGTGTTCAGGTCTAGGTTTAGGCTACTCATTGGTAGAACCTGGTTGGCAAACTTATGTACTTCCAATGATGACTTACGAAGATCTACGAATAACAGTCGGTATGAAATCTCACTCTTCTACAGCCCGACCGCGGCAACCATAGCTCAACCTTGATCGATCAACCCATGCTGTTACTTAGGCACGAGCCCCTTTCGATATCAATAGTATCAGAGTTATATTGCTCGTTAATTGTGTCCATACAATGCTTCCACTGTACTGCATCAAGGCGACCTTGCAGCTGATCACGATTCCGCACACCTGCGCAGAGGTTGCCAACCACTCGTACTCGATTAGAACTTGACCAATTTAAACGGTTATTTCTAAATTCAATGGTTATCAAGATAAGGTTGCTTCCGGAATCTAAACACGATTAAACGAAGTGACTAGTTTGCCTCCACTTACTTATCTTTGAAGAGGTTCTTGCCAAATTATAATTAAAGTCGCAGCTCAAAGGAGCTACAAAATGGAAGTTATACTATAATTACAGTTTGTATGATAATCCGGATTCCTTGATCACACTATAGCTAAAATCCTTTTATAAAATTTCATGTAACTCAGGCCACGTAAAGCAAATTGCTTGAGCAAAATAAATAAAGGTAGACGATTTTCTTGAAACTCGATAGTAGACGTCCATTTATGGCCCAGTTAATCCCCTGTTATGAGGAATTCTCGATTAAGGAAGGATCTGAGGCGAATTCCTCAGTTCTGTTTAGGTCAACAGCAATAAAGACAACTTTTTTTTCTGCCGGCTGGAATTGCACCGAAGGTTTACGAACGAAACATTAAATTATTTTTAATCTGTGTTGTAAAAATATTATGTGTTGACAGTTACTTTAAAATTTTTTGCAATGAAATAAAATAAGTGGTATTAAAAATAAAAATTAGCGTATAAGTAAGGTTTTCTGCAAATTATTTTGCCGGTATTTTCTGGAAATGCGAAACTGATTTTTTTAAACTAGATTCCTCGTCTTTCGAGCCGATCTCTTGGTTACACGTTTATGTGGTTATCATGTTCTCAATTATCATCTAACACCATCTAAACCATGCACCATTTGGGCCTCTAAAGGCATTCGGAGACTGTAACTGGCCCGGTTTCATCTCGGTTCGTGCACGCAAGGCTCGAGTCGAGGCCGCTCTTGCACACGTTGAGATGTGTCGATAGTAAATTAGGTTATAAATTGTCACGTCTCTGTGCCTTATCAAATGTTCTGTTATCGTAACGAAAGATTTCCTAGAATCGATAACAATTTGTAGATATATCCATCATTCAGGATTTACAAGAATTTGCTACTTTATTTATGGCTAGTTTAATAGAAATCGAGTAATTCGTTTATATCGCTACCATTACTTTAAAGAAGATTGTCATCATAATCAGAGGCTGACACATTTGCGACACTATCACTGAATGCCAAAAATTTATGGAATTGAAAAGCGCTTTCGATCTGTTACGTAATCAATTCCTTTTATTTTAGCGTTTAAATAAATTATTCATTAAAAACTTTTTTTAAAACAAGCTTTTTTCGTATTCTTCTCAAAAAACCTTTTCATTTGATACCCATATCATGGCAGTGTACAAAAAATAGCTAGTCCGCCATCTTATGCCGTCCGCCATATTGGATTTAAAATGACGTCAATTAGTTAAGCATGCATGGTCATCCAAACTAAACGTGTATGCAAAATTGCACCTTAATCGGTTAGCTGCTTTAAAATTCAGTTGCAAGATATGACCCGAACACACTTATATGTATACATATGTATACATTTCAGTTAAATAAAAGCTTGTAAAATCGTTATCTCTGAGAATGATACTTTGTCCAACTGAACTGCATTCACGTCTAAAGAGACTTAAGACTGCTTCTCCTCTTATAGTATACCTATATATCGCCTTCGACCAAGTTAATAATTTAATTTACTGCAGCACATTGATGAATTACTCCAATCTTTTCTGATAAGACAGCAGACAGACCTTTTAACAGAATGCAAACAAAGAAACACAAGAGAAAATGAATCTAATCTTGACATTGTCCCGGGGTCAAACAGTCGATAGCATATGCTGTCTGTTATCAATTGCGAAATGGCAATCAATTGCCAAACACGCGAACGTGTCGATTGACGAACACAATGTTGCGATTACCCGCGTTTGTAGCGCGGATTGAGAGGATGAATAATGTGTACGGGTAATATTTATTACCTACACATTATGAAAGACGGGATATGGAAAATTTATGAAATTACTTATGATATTTTCACGAAACGTTTATTTTAATATAGACAACTTAGGGCCGGTTTCTGAATTTAGGATTTGAAGTTGTCTACTTTAATCTTAAAATGTATCAGACTTTGGCTTTCAAGAACAGTGTGACACGTTCTTAAATTTTTAAACAAAAAAGGGGCTTTCAAAACCGGATTGCTGACGTTACGCAGACCCCATCAGTGGAGAAAACATAAGTCTCTCTAAGCGATAGTATTTTTTTGTACCGTCAATCCTCACATAATACCCAAAACGTTAAACGCAAAACAATTAACTTCTAAGCGTCTATATTAATTTCTTCCACTTGAAAGAGAAATGTAGTCTCAAGTACCGTAATCCGCTTAGAAGAATGAAAGATTTCTTTCATCTCCGGGGTTAACATACCCATTACTAAGATTAATTCAGTAACAATGCAGCAAAAAATATAGCAAATTACTGTCTAAGCATTAATTTATCATTTAACTCCGCCCTCCGAACAAAATAATAAGCCTTCGTGACCGAACCCCATGCGGCCTGCTTAATTAACCCGTAAAGAATGAACTCGCGAACACAAAAAAAATCGAAGATAGAATAAACCGGTCATCGACATAGACTAAATTGAAATGTCAAAGTGAATATGACAGAATTGACGTTTCCGCTGTTGCGCTTGCGTCGTCGTCGCATCAAAATATTAATCAAGCAGATTATCCCCAGGTCACATTACGCAACTCACAAACAACGGTTCGTTGAGTAAATTCATGCGAAAATTGCTCGTAATTTGTCCGAGGTCATCTGCACATAATACTCTCATTTGTATTGTACAGTCGCCACAATTTAGCGCAATGGAGTCATAATATACCAGCCTTGTCAATTACTACCTAGGCACTATTGTTAGTCATAAATCAATACCGACAACTGTAGTTGAAAAGTACATAATTTATAACCTACAAATAGAAAACGGAAATTACTGTAGCTATGAAAATCTTACCTGTATAAATCTTGTACAGCGAATCCAATAAGCCCTGCATCATTTTGACTTGTTATTTAGGCACTAGTTAATCACAATACACATTAACAAAAACATGTCTAGACTAGCTGGCACACAATATAAGCACTGAACACTATCGTTTTATTATTTTTGAAATAACAAGATGTGATCATTGGCAACATAACTGAAAATCAAATTCTTTAACTAAATGAGCAGTCATCCAGACAGCTTATTAGTCTCACATCTTAACAAAAGCTTGAGTAGATCAATTGGTATCGGAAAAATAAATGAAGACACAAACGAGAAATTACTATAAGTTTCGAAGGTGAACGAACTAATAGTCAGCACGGTGGCCAAATTGAAGTAACGGTAACCACCGTCGGATCTTTATCATCAATCAGATTTGCGTAACTATCTTTTAGCAATTACTTCGTACACTTGAGTAGTCCAAATGACTGGTTACAAGGAATGCAGTCAACGTATACAATTACAAGTAGTAAGGACAAAAGAAATGTGAACCAGTTACAACTTATATTGAGAACATAATAACAAGACAAGGCTACTATTTGAACCCAGTGAAGCGTACCTAAATAAGTAGGTAATGAATATAAAGATATTAAAGCAATAAATTCAAATGTAGAACCAAAATACAACCTAGACCCCAATGACCATACACGTCTCATGGAAAATGATAAAGTTAAAAGTATTATGCAAGGTCACATAAGTTGAGATAACGACCTGCAGTACGCCTACGGCAGTAATGGTTCGAGTGGACCATAACTCCATGTTTTACATGATGTAGTACAATATGGGCCTAATGGTGTCGAAAGTTTTGATGTAGGCGGGGACTCGGACGTGTAATAAATTGTAACAAGCGTAATAACAAGTCTGCAAATGTCGTAACAGTAGTAGCGATGAGACAAGAAAATAATATGCATCTCAACAAGATTTTCATCAACCTCGTCAAAAGAGAAACTCCACATCACAAATCATTCTGAAACATATCTTAATCCTACATCTTTTACGTTATGTTTACTCGTAATATTTTCTTCATATTTCGCATCTCAGCGTTATTAACTGGGATGCATTCTAAAAGCGAAACAAATTATTCGGATCATTTGTAGAAATATGCCTCGGGAAAACGTAAAAACACACTTCAAATTTTATTAATCTTGGCACGGGTTTTAGCATAACAAATAAACTTAACAAGCGTTTCCTAAAATCATTTATCATTGGTCAAATAGTAAGAGAATGGTTTGACGAGTTCCCAGAAAGCGTTATGATAACTCAAACTGAAGGTATTCCATAGAAACGTCCTAGATGTGAGATATTACAAACACATATTGTTAATGAGATAATCGGAATCAATATAGAATCTTCAGAAACGCTTCTATGGAAATCATCAATCATTAAACATAACTTTGATCTGTGGGTAAAACATGGTCAAAGTTAAACCAAGTCACGAAACCAACGAAGTTTTGGCCAAAATAAAATCCACAGGTAGGTACGAAAATAACAAGCAACGCCAATTTAAGTGAAACAATACCTCGGACCTATTTACGACCAAAACAAAGAATCGCAATTAATCTGAACGAACTCAGAAATGTTACTTCTGAACTCTTACGTGAACATAGAAACGTGTTCGGTCAAAAATAGACTGAAAATACAATGTGTTGGTAAATGAAGACAGTAATGACATGTCCACATGAATGTAAAGTAAAATTAGACACACAAGAAAGTCATTGCGAAATCAATGGGAAGAACGCAGACAAAATACAAAGCGGCACTTTTGAAACTGGGGAATTTTATGAAGACCGTGGCTGGTTGGAAATGTAAAAGATAGTTTTTGCGTGTTTTTATTTTACTGAGTGAGTGCTGCTGCAAAATGCATTTTATACAAAATACATCATGAATTCTTGAATGCAATTGTTCAGGATCAACATTACTGACATACTTAGCCGTCTCGCTTTATTCGTGGACACACACAGTCTAGTCTTTTTGCTAAGGAACTATAGCCGGGTAAAATTAGAATTTCAAATGAATTCACCCGCAGTAATTCATCTTCTCTGCACCAAAAAGCAAAAGTATTATCCCACCAAGTTCGTGGAGTGTAAAAGATACATCTTTGAAAGATTACTTCGCAAATAATACGAAGAAAGATTTGCGAGTGTCCCGAACAAATGACAATTTATCCTCCTGTAAATTGGAAGTGGCATGTCTGCGTTTAATCAAGCGAGCACCGGAGCAAAAATCTCGGTGACCGGTCATACCGAACAAGATGAAAAAAGAAAGTTCTTGAAAGTTTTTCCATATGATCAAATTCAAAACCTGTTTAAGACAAAACGTATTTGTTTAGCAGAACAAATATTCGCACTTGCATTACAACAAACTGTCATCTATCGTTAATAGACGTCGTTGAAGCAAATTTTTAATACACTGTCACTTTTGAAAGCATTTTGCACTCGCGGCGACCACTCGTATGTAAAGCAGATACACGCGACTTCAGATGTAACTTCTAGCGCTGTTTCTATGACTTATCTACAAGCTATGATCGAATCGCACAAGTCGTTTAGGGCGGGCGCTCACTACGGATCGCGCGCCCGCGCCGTCCGCGGTCTGCCGCACCGCCGCCGCCACTGGCGTACCGGGATTATTTATAAATTCATACAGACAGGGGGTCGTAGAATTTTGCACGACGTCGTCGTGGTATGCCAAAGCTAATGACTGCATCAGGTCAGACCGGAAACACATTGTCACGGTACCTTCCCAAAGTTAACGAACGAACTGGAGTGTCCAAGATGTCATTCTGTTTCTATTGTCCAGATGGAAAGTGATTTATTTTTGAATGCCGGATTTCCTCACCTTTGTTTTGGAATCAATCAATCAATGTAGCTTTGCTTAATAAATGGTTATTCAAATATAATCCAAATATGACCAAACCCCACCCACGTTGGGCCGCGAATTCATTCTAAAAAATGTTTCGCAAGCTACTTGTAACTCAAAGAATTTTCCGACGGCCCTGACGGTTCCGCCCACCTGGACAGGTGTCCAGCGCGATGGCTCATATACCACTATATTAAATTCAACATGAGCAAAATTTAAATCAAGCAGTATGAACGGTTTCTCGTTTGACGTTAAATTTATGAATTGCTTATACATGGCGTACCAATGGCTTGCGTTTATCGTACCCAGGTTATTAATTGGCCATTTTAAACGTTTCTGCTGCTATGATTGAAGATTCTCGAACAAATATGTGACGAGCACATATGAATCACCTGCAAGCTGAAAACAAAAGACTTAGCGTTTGGCACTACTGGCAATTCATTCCAAGTTTCTTGACAAATGACAGCTAAGATTAAAACAATGAGCAAATTGAATAAACATAACTGAAGCAAAACCAAATTTGAAAAAACTTGTACATGTGGTAGTGAACACATTGATAAAGAGTCAATTCAATAAGTATCAATATACCCCAGTCCAGTCCCTTCAAAATATAAATTAGGTTATACCTCAAGATAAACAAGTTAAATTATAAACTGATAAGGTCGAGAAAGGCTATTCTTCCGGGTCGCTCTCGGCAATTTCTTTAATTTTACAAATTGCACCGGAAAAATTCCTCTTCAATCAGAAAAATTCCAAAAATACTCAGCAATTACCTATCAAATTGGACTCGAAATTCTTCGACACGTCCATACGCTTGACAGGCATCCAAAGAATGCCAACATCCCATCTTTCACCACACACCTGCGGCAAGTCAGACAGAAGTGAGTGACGGCCCTGCCTATTTGTATTCTAGAATCTTCATTGCGCCGTATACATCAGTGTTTACACGGGTTTAGTTCAGTCTGTAACAGCTGTCGACGCTGACGTGGTTTCATTGTGGACTTTATTATTGATCGTAAAGTATCGTTAGCAACGTTTCTTTGACGTAAACGTTACGTTTCGAAGTAAACTGAATCTCTTCATCTTGTCGGGTGGTGTGAAGTTTTGCATGAGTGCTTGTTTCGGGCTGTACCTATATTAGAATAGACATCTAGGCAGTATGACGCGGCTCTGATTTGATTGCTAACTTTTCATAGTTATTTATTTCATTTTTGTTAAGGAAAAACCTAATATTTCCCCCAAATTCTTCGTATCTAGAAAATGCTCGCCATTTATCTCAATCATATCACAACAAACAAAAAGTATTCGTTCCACGCTAACACGGAATCCTTTGAAGATTTACCTACGTAGGTGCGATATAACCTTTATCTTGAATTTCAACTATATGAAAATAAACGCTTCCAAATACATTTCCAGAAAAAGAAACAGGAATAAATAAACAAACGAACACATTTCCAATAATACGTTGTTACCTAAGCGATAGTTTGTTTAATGTTTATGCTGTAGTATATTTGTAAGGTAATATAAACAATATGTCCGAAGGAACATTATTCGGTTAACCTGAGTCAATGTTTTTTTTTAATAAAACATGTTTGAAACTTACCTTTACATATTGTAAAAATAAAACTTTAGCACCTTCAGAGTTAAATATGGTTGAGTGTATATATCTGTTGCGTCCTTGGATTAACTTTATTTAAATGGTTTTTAACACCATCAGCCATTATTTCTGAATCCATCGATACACCATGTTTTACGTCAATCTTTATATCAATCCTTCTCACTTTCGATCCACGTAAATGCCGCCCACATCATTTGGTAGAAATTCTTTTAATTCTTCGGTATTTATTCAGGGTTCTTTTCCATCAGCCCTTTTATTAATTTAAACTGAAATACCTGTAAACTATCTACTGCGAACGACTTCTCTAACAACATCACGTTCAATCTCATATTTTTCAGGTATCTCTACATGTGTTGTACGTTATACAATCATATTAATTTTTTGATTTACTGATCAGAGAACAAGTCATCTGACTACAGTGTTCCATCTTTACTCCATTCATATAATTTCTAGAGCCTTATCTACAATCCGCTACACTCACTTTTATAAAAATCCGTTCTGAACATTTTGGAGCTTTAAATCTGCTTAGCGTAACCTTACTTCAAATACTATGTGTTGTGTCTTGGCAAGCACTAGGTATTTTAAGAACTTCTCAAAGTCTTCAGAAGTATGGAAAACACATGCTCATTAGTAAGTAGGCGACACAAACCTATAAATAAACCTGAAGTGAGCCAGCCACCAACGGATACATTTACCGGCGACAATTGAGCGCTGGCGTGTGCTGCCGGCTTCCTCAATGATCTCATGCAAAACTGTACCATTTCTACAAACTGCGCCATTTAGGGAACTATAATTATTTGGGTCAGGCCCATTGTGTCGTTTAGATGAGGATGCCTTTGATTAGAAACAGCGACCCTTTTAATGGCTGGAACTAGGCTCTTGTAACGCGATAGCGTTTAGCTGATTGGTATCGTTGTATGTGGAGCGTGCATTGATATTGTGTGGATCACGTATTTCAGATTTGGATTTGTCTAAAGCTTTTGATGCAGTGAGTGATAATAATTTTTGTCACCAGTTATCGATTTTTGTTTCAGAATTAAACTGACCGAAATGAAGTTCACTATCGCATTAACGGACAAAATGTTGACTTGTTTTCGTTTATTGCTGGTTTGTCCTCACATATAATAATATTTGAATCGTTGAAATAAAATATGTAGATAGAGCTAGGTGAATCAATATTTCGGCCTACTTCGCAGAATCCGATATGGTCTAGTGGCTAGGATACCTGGCTCTCACCCAGGAGGCTCGGGTTCGATTCCCGGTATCGGAAAAAGATTTTTACTTTTTGTAAATAAGATTTGAGCGATTCGAAAATAAATTGGAATGCCTTTAAAGAAAATCGTTTGAGCTAATAACTTTGAAGTTATTAAAGACTTCAAAGGAAATAATTTTACGAATTTAAGGGGTTTGTAAAGTATTATTGATAAGATTACAGTAAACAAATAAATATTGAGTAATCAAATATTATGTTTAACTGAATTCTGAATTTCTTTTGACGAGTTTGGTAAAAAACTCTGGTTAAATATATGTTTTGTTTAAAGACAGCTGTCAACTTGTCAATTATGTCGCGTCGCTTTCCTGAAAGTTACTATAAAAACTGTTTCATTTCTTTGAAATATAATTTCTTGGAATTTGTACCCACTAATGATACTACTGTCGACTCATAATTTTACCATCCTAACACCAAGGTTTTTTGCCCTGAACTGCAGAATTGAGTGGGTTTATGACCTTAAAAATGCTCTCACTTGCAAGCCATTACTTCATACAAGCACTTTCCTGGAGAGCTTAGAGGGCATTCCTCCCTCAAACTGTCGGCCATGTTGCGGTCACAATGGGTGCGCCGGCGCACGTCTTTATTAGCCATGAATGGCGACGGCTGTAAACAATATTCAAAATAGACGCGCTTCCCGCTTTAGTTGCCGACCGATCTCTACGAGTTACAACTTTATACCACGTGGTACTTCTGTCTACGAGACCGTCATTAATCTTTAGTTCTTACTTACATTCATTGGAAAGGTCAGACGAGGTCTTCTGTGGAATAGGTACACGATAAGTAGGCTCTGTAAAAGGAGACGGGTGTGATTGTCTTGTTTGATGAAGAGTTAGTGTTGCTTGACGCAGAGGCAAATTGTGGATTCGTAAATCAATATCTTTGGAGGATAACGATCTGGAAAGAGTTTATAAACCTTGCGTAGCAAATTTATTTACTTGTAAAGTAACACGAAATAATGACGACGAAAACGTAATAGAACTGACATCAAATAATAACATTGTCAATATCTGTCAATCAAATTATTAGTTTCGGTAAAGTCTTGAAAATAGATTGCATCTATTCAATTCAATGAATTCAAATTGCAAATTGCGATTTGTAAGCATAATGTAAAAGCACCATCGAATTGTTTATAGCTTTAGAGAAATAATTTTTAAATACCACTATAAAGGCTTTGAATAAAACTTATATTAAGTACTAGCTGACCCGGTGAACTTCGTTCCGCCTAAGAAATTTGTAAAATAAAAGATTTTTTTTCTAAAATAAACGTGGCCTAAGTTACTCCTTATTACATCAGCTACCTGCCAATAAAAGTCCCGTCAAAATCGGTCCAGCCATTTCAGAGATTAGCCGGAACAAACAGACAGACAGACAAAAATAGTAAAAAAAAATATTTTGGTGTATGTACCGTGTATATATTCATATATATGTAGTAAAAAACGGTTATTTCAATATTAAAAAACAGACACTCCAATTTTATTTATATGTATAGATGTATAGATACGGTGCAATCCAAACAAAGATAGATGGATTGAGTGACAGACTAAATGGTTAAGCAAGATGAAATTAGTTTGGCTTCATCAACTTTCCTTGCTTCATTTATGTTGTCAAGCAGACGAATTATCCTTCGAACTGAGATAGAAAGTGTGTTACGCAATCGAGGCGCTGATCAGAATGAGAGATGTACAAAACAATAACGATAAAGAATCTTATCACAAGAGTTTTGTTCAGATATCTTCAGAGTTTTTAGAGCGTGACTTGTCTTGGCGACATAACTCGTAACAACGAGACGGTATAATAGACCAATATTTGAGATAAACTGTTTGCGAGACGAGCCTATCTTACTGGGTCACAGATAACGAATGGGAGTTTAAAAATAATGCTAAAAGTAGATTTCTTGTTATTGACAAACAGTTAATCCATTGAGCATTGGATACAGGGGAGGGGTTTTTTTCTGACTCGTCCGCTGTTCTTTTTTGATTTATTCTGTTGCGAGGCAGTTGAATCGTTTTTTCGGGACTCTTCAAACTTCATTGCATTGGCGCTTTCGTGGTAGCCGCCACTGTTGATTCTGGATTTTAAGTGTTGCAGCTTGCAGAGGGTGGGAAAAAAAGATAGGTTTAGCCCAAAAAGGTGAAGGTTTTTTGTCAAAGCCGTTGTTTATTGCAAGTAGCTCACAAGTTTTAATAACTACACTCATAAAAGTCTAAACGTAATGGCAACAATTAATTCACCTGGCAAATAATATTAATAAAAAAGCAATACATAATAAAGGATACGAATCGGTGTTAAATCCTTGGCCGACAAAATTAAAAATAAAAGTGATATAAACAGAGAAGTCAGCTATCCTTCTCGATTATTTTTCGATAGTAATCGATATGTGATTTAAAATCGATAATAAGTGTTAAAGGAATCGGATATCTGTGAATTTTATTAAAATAATGGTAAGTAAGTACCACTTAAAAACACGATTTTCCCCAAACATGGTCAGTTCCAAAAAGGTGGTTCATAATCATCATCATTTAATAGTGCTTATCATTGTACCCACGCAGTATATAGGCGAAGTGGGCCGTGATATTGATCCTTTTAGTGAGAAGACAAGTGTGACAAAGTTCCATGAGAATTAATGTAATTATTACTTCTAGCTACCTAATCTACGCTACCTAATAGCTACCTAATGTCGCAATAAAGTGCCTGTTAGAATTGTTTAGGTAAGTACTAAAAGCTGTACACTAGTGCAGAAATGTATGTGGGTAGGCACGTAGGTAGTCCCCACATAATCTATAGCAGGTAAAATTAGGTGTCTGAATTTATGAAGAAGAAAACGAAGCAAAATTTATCGTATAATGTTTGTAATAGAAATTCTCTTACCTATACGAAATCATCAACTTCCTGCCCTTATCGCGTTATTTAGGGTCGGCACCACTTCGTTTACTATCTTACTTAACTGTAATAACCCAGGAAAATATCTAATTAGGGCACAATCGAAAAAATCCTAGTTAAGTACTTTCGCCGGAATTATGTCCATTATGGTAGTATTAATGTTGCCTAGAAAGTCCATAAAAAACACATTGGAGCACAAAAATAATGGACTGTCAAAGGGCCCAAAATTCAGTTTTTTGTTTAATTTTCGTAAAGTTTTGATTTTACTGCAATTTATGCTCAGGGCAAGTTTATTCCTTGTTTCATTGCTCACAAAAAAGTTAATGATAAGATTCACTAATTGTCATTAGTTTTCGAGATATAAGCCAATACAATACTTTTTTGTGTTCATTTTTGTACTAAATCTGTGCCTCTGGTAATTTAGGCTAGACAAATTATGTTTTTGCCAAGCCGTAGAATAAAGAAAGTGCAGGTTATAATTTAAACACAGCATTGTGATTGCGATTTAATCAAACTTGGCCTTTTACATAATTGCCAACTTTTGAGACATCTAGAGCACTGTTGATATATTTTCTGTTTTAAGCAATTTATGCAAAATCTGTCGCAAGATTTATTGATAAACATTATAAAGGTTTCCAGAACAGCTTAATTTGTCATGGCATTAAACCGTGGCAACCTATGAAGAAAACGTTACACTACAGGTAGCCGTGTTAAAGTAAATGTCAAAATGAACTTTACCGTTCGTGTTTGGAGAATACATTACATTAACTCTCAGGTACAGTTAGCGTCAAAGCATTACGAAAAGATGAAACAAAGAAAGGCCAGAAAAACTACCTACTATGGTGATAAAACTTTCTCCTAATTGGATAAAATTATTTTAATTTTTAATAGAGTAGACAAGTCTGAAAATGGAGACTGCATTTTGCAAGCGTTTTGTGACAACCTCCAGCTAGATGGACTGACGACCGAGACAGATTAGATGCAAAAGGCAAGAGAGGAATGACGCAATTTTGGAGAGACCTGTGTCCAGCATTCTTGAATCAAGACCGTGTATCGTTCAGCAATATAAACCGAAGAACATAATAAGGTGGATGATACAGACTGGATGCGGAAGGCGAGGGACCCGGTGTTGTGAAACAATTTTAAAGAGGTCCAGCAGTAGACTTGTACTGTGAGAGATGACCCATTGTCTTGCTTATACTATTTACTCATAGTTTTAGTCTTCGTTTCTTTTCTTTCATTCATTTTAGTTTTCCTTCTTATATTTTTTTCTTAGTTGTTATAATAATTTTGGACAGTCTGTTGGCCCCCATATTTATGCCTGTAACTGTACGACAAGCCAACCTTTTCGATGTACCATCGTGTTTATTGTTTCTATCTAGCGCGATTGCCCAAGCACCTACCCTCGACGACTCGGCTTTCCGATCACCGATCATGCATGAATCGATTGAACCGTGAATTGATTTAGAAACCGATATGATAGTACAATCGAGCGGTGGCGCCTGCGCAGACGCCTGTTAAACAATACCATACAGGTTTTAATTCTCATCCCATTGGTGAATTGAAGTGTGAGGTTGAGTTTATTTAATACCTATACTGATTGAGCACAGTTAAATAGCGAAAATTTGCATATATTGAGGGTGGTACGATTACTCGAACTTATGTAACTACACCAGAGGACATTGACCCCGTAGTCAGCTGTAGTTACGTCAAATTAGGACTTTAGATTTTTTTGTTTTATCGCCATTAGTGCAGATCAATCAAACCTACTCTCTTTTCTTCCCTTGTTCTCTTTTACCCTGTGTTTGTTGCTGTTGTGTCTGTGTCAAATTAATGTTTTTTTTATTCACTAACTAATTTAATTTGACCCTGGATTTTCAACTTTTGGTAGATATTCGACTTTGTTTATCTTACGTAATAAGTATAGGTACTTAATCCTCTTTGTTATGATTCATCAGTTAACAATAGCACATTAATTAGAAACTTACCTTATGGTGATAATTAATCCTAACCTACATACAGGGCCATACGAGGGTTAAATAAGCCGAGGATTTTGAAGCAAACCTGTATTTTGGAAACTACACAATCTTGCCGAAATTTTGCAACCCACGCAAACTGGTACTGCTGTTTATAGATAGAAGAATAGCTATAAATCTATTGATTACTTAGAGGAATCCGGTTTGTTAAGCTTTTGATTTTGGTTGATTCGATGAAACTGTATTTGCAAGACACGTGCGTTTGTTGCAGGTGACGTTCTGTAGTTTCTGCCTACCTCCAAGGCACGCGAGTTTGTGTCCTTATTTATGTATGTCTGGAAAACGAACTTTATTCAAATAAGGGTAATTTATAAAACACACTTTCTTTTATATTTTTTGAAAATGATGATAAGCTAAATGATATCAAAATGTTAAGTCATCAGACTTCATTTTGCAGTTATAAGGACGGACATTAAGCATCAATTAATTTAAATTATTTGGGCTAAATCCGAATATGGCACTCTCCATTGCCCTTTGGGTGACTGTAAGCTTTCTGATGAGGCACATTGTGAGCGACTATGTCTCAGAGCCATATGTCATCACTGGCAACACACACTGGTCATAGACTTTCGTCTTGAGACACTGTGGTAAGTTGGAAAAGAAGATACCGCGCAACTAACCGAACGCTGTCCAGCCGAGTCGATTTCGACGGTGGGGTCCTTGCGTGGCCGAATCAGAAATGTAGAGAAAAAAAGAATCCGCAAAAGATTCAGGGTTACCGACATAGCCCGAAGAATTGCCGTGGCAGTGGGTAGGGCACATTGCTCGCAGAACGGATGGCCGATGGGACAGAAAAGTTCTGGGTTGGCGACCGCGAACCGGAAGACGTTGTGTTGGAAGGCCTCCCACCAGGTGGACCGATGACCTGGTGATGGTTGCGGGGATCCGCTGGATGCGGGACGCACGGGACTGGTCAATGTGGCGACACTTGGGGGAGGGGCCTATGTCCAGCAGTGGACGTCTTTCGGCTGATATGATGATAATGATTTGGGCTAAAAATAACACTAAACTTTATTAGCAAGAATGTATTGTAATCTATTACATTACAAAAAGTGTATATTACCGCCACTTATCGTAAAATGTAAATAATTAATACTAAACGTGAGAAGACAGCCATTCCACTAATTAACTGCATGATAGAAGCACTCAATATGACATCATAGATATTTGTAAAGTTTATCAAAATTATGATCACATCACGGTCTGTATGGCACTAATGAATTCGTGATCATAATCTGCATATTTTATGGTTTTTACAAATTAATGGCTACTGATATTGATGGTTCAGATTTGTATGAGATTATGAATGCAGTTGAAGCTGTGCGGCATCGATGGAATTATTATGCTAGGGAGTTACCAATGACCATAAATATGTACCGGCAAAATATAGCCTATAATAGTCTATTTAGACCTTTCCTGAGAACAGTCTTAGAACTTTTGATCTCATCAAGATACAGCTGAGCTTAGGAATCGCTTTCCTTGTGATAATCTCCATGCTTCTGAGACAACTTAATCTAGGTTCTAGTTACGATATCAACAACTTCGTCTGCCCATCTCGCTGCAGGACAACTATCAAAGACTTCTTGTCTAATCTAACCTCTCTAATCCTTGGACGCCTCTCGACTACCCACTGTTTTATCTACTTACTCCTTCTGTTAATATAGTATATAATATTCTTAGACTAAATGATCATGTCTCTGGAGCATAAAGGTGTATTGAAGGAGGCAAACAAATTTGAAAAATATTGTAATTTTTATTGTTGAATTTTAATTGTTTAAGTATATTTTATAAGATACAAATAGTTTAATAGATTCGTATAACATCGTCTTGGCATACTGTAAGATGTTGTACTTATTGGTGTGAAATATATAAATCATAAGCACTTAAGCTGTAGACAAAAAAAGCTTACTTAAGTCTTTGGATCGGGAATTCCGCTTCTACATCACCATATTTTTTTTCTACGCCAGTCGTAACTGCAATTCAAAATGTGTATTATACTCACGTACTGCCATTTAGCCGTCAATAACATCGATAAGGTGTTTTATAATTCTAATTCTGACAGTCTGACAAGGTTGCGTATTCTGACACTTGTAACGTATCATATCTGAACATAATAATAAGTTAGGATTACTATCGAGTATCGACCTTACGGTAGCGGTATCATAACGTGTTTAATGTCGGATCAAATTTATTTTTACATGGTCCACAATCACTTCTGGGTAAGTACTATTAAGATAACTGTGTGTTATTAAATTAACAATTTGTTGGTACCTGAGCAGGTAGCAATGTTTTTTATAAAGCTGATCATTTTATGGACATACTCGTATTAGAGACATGCTATTCCAATCTACAGAAAATGGTACCAAAAAAAACAGGAAAGTTAACCTTACTAAGGAGTAGAATTCCCTGCCTGTCTTTGTTCCCTGTTGGCGACCTAGAAGTCCATTACCTAAAATCCCTAACCCGGTCACACTGACTGATTTCAGACCCATTTCCATCCTTCCTTATCTTTCCAAAGTTCTCGAGCACATTGTCCATCAGCAATTGTCTCTATTTCTCTCTAGTAATGATCTTCTTAGTCCTTTTCAATCTGGTTTCCGGCCCGGTCACAGTACTGTCACAGCTCTTTTAAAGGTTACTGATGATATCCGCCGGGCTATGGACCACAAATCTCTTACATTACTTGTACTTCTCGACTTCAGCGGCGCTTTCAACTCTGTTGACTTTGATATCCTTCTTGGGATCCTTAAATCTTTCAACTTCTCCTCTTCCTCTATTGTTTGGTTTAACTCCTACCTCGGGGGCCGCTCGCAGCGGGTACACCTTGATGAGTTTTCTTCGGATTGGTGCTCTCTAACTGCGGGTGTACCTGGGTGGCGTTCTCTCTCCTCTTCTGTTTTCAATATTTATTAACTCTGTCACTAGAGTCATCTCATCTAATTTCCATCTCTTTGCTGACGACTTGCAGCTTTACCATCATTTTCTTATTCAAGATGCGGAAGCCGCTGTGTCTGCCGTTAACAGTGACCTGGAGTTGATTGGGGAGTGGTCGCGGTCTTTTGGGCTGCAAATCAACCCTAAGAAGCCTCAGGCCATGGTTATCGGCGGTAGGCATATGCGAAACAGGCTTGATGCTGCGGCGCTGTCTCCACTTAGGTTGAATGGAGTTCAAATTGTATACGCTAGGACGGTCAAAAACTTGGGGGTGATCATGGACTCTTATTTATCGTGGACTGCTCATGTTGCTGAAGTCAGTCGCAAAGTGCACTACACTTTCCACTCGCTGAGGTGCCTCCAGAGCTTTTTGCCCTTGATCACCAAAATTTCTCTTGCCCAAACTCTTATTCAGCCCATCATCGACTATGCTGATGCCTGTTATTTGGATGCCACCGAGGAGCTTTTAAATAAACTTGAGCGTTTGCAAAATATATGTATTCGTTTTATTTTCAATCTTAAAAAGTATGATCATGTTTCAGGCTTTCGCAAGATGCTCAAGTGGCTCCCTATTCGACTTCGCAGGAACTCTCGGATTTTGTGTTCACAACCCTAAAACGCCTTCTTACCTCCGCGAACGCTTCTCCTACTCCCGTCCTTCCGATGCCCTGTGCAGGACGCATCTTAAGCTTCTCCTAGAAACCCCTTCCCACAATACTGACTTTTACTCCTACTCCTTTACTGTGCACGCGGTTCGGTTGTGGAACTCTTTGCCGTCTGAAATTGGGAAATGCAAAACTCTTGTTGTTTTTAAAAAAAGAGTGAAGGAACACTACCTTTCCATTCCGTCATAGTTGCAAATAATTCTGATTTTACCTGTTATTAATTTGTTATATTATTTAGTATTTATTATTATATTATTTAATTTATTGATATGCATATATATGAGAGTATAATATCAATTAGTTATATTTTATTCTATTTTATAGGAAATTGTTTGATATGTTTTCTTTATATGGCCCCTCTACACACGGTGTCTACATATCTTTTTTATTAGCTCTCCTCTCGCAGGTATGCTGGAAGAGATTTCTTTGAAATAAGCGTACCTTTGTAACTATTTTATGTTCCTCCTTCTTGTCTCTTTATTATGTGTGTGTACATTAATGGTTAAATAAATAAATAAGTCTTTCAGTCAAGAGTGAATAGGTTACTTCTAGGCAAGCGTGCTTCACCGTCGACACCATAATCGCTTACAATCAGGCGAGATAGAGGTCAAACGCGTTCCTATAGTTAAATAAAAATATAAATAAATAAAAAAAACTTTTTTGCAAAAACATACTACCGATTTCACAAATAAGAAAAGTACAAAGTGAAAAATATTTTTATTTCTTGAAGTCGGTGTCTTTGGTAGGTATACATTTTTTGCGATATATATTTGATATATATTATATATTTATGGACACCGACTTCCAAAAATAAAGTTATTTTTCACTTTGTAGTTTTCTTATTTGGAAATCGGTACAATTTTTTTGCAATTTTTTTTTTCACTTTTTTTTGTACGGTCTACCCAATAGCCAAGTAGTTAAGTGAGGTGCCTATAATGCTAAAATAGATTACCCGAATATCATGAAACTGAACATAACCGGTGAAATGAGAGAGTCACAAGGCGAACTGTACACATCTGCGAACACCTTTAGAGCGTACTGGCGTGATGTTATGTTACGAAATGGTATAAACAATAAACAGACATGTGATTGCAGCAATCCCGAGAGATTTGGCATTATTTATTGAAGAGTTCTGTTGTATATCTCCGAATGGGACCAATTTCGGAACATACTTTTTCAAACAAAAAAGAAAATCAAAATCGGTCCACAATTGAAGGAGATAACCTCCTCCTTTTTGGTAAGTCGATTAAAAACTAAATGATAGGACTAAAGGAGGTCATAGCACTGTAACAATTCTTTTTAAAGTTACTGACGATATAAGACTGGCTATGGAGAATAAATCTCTGACTGTATTGGTTTTACTGGACTTCAGCAGTGCCTTCAACTCAGTTGATTTTGACATCTTTTTGGGAATCCTTTCCCTCTCTTAATGTCTCTGCTCCGGTAATTGAGTGATTGTAAAACTTATATTCGGGGCGGTTCCCAGTCTGTTCAATCCGATGAGAGTTCCTCTGAACGGTGTGACTTGACTGCGAGCGTTCCTCAGGGTGGGGACCTCTCTCCTCTTTTCAATTTTATTATAAATGCTATCACTAAGCTCGCCTTTGTACATGTAATTTATTATCACACTGTACGTAATGTTGTGTTTGGTGTAAAATTAAGAAGGATCTTTAACTCAGTACTTATTTAAACATGATAAGCAACATTTGACCACCCACATCCCGACAGTTTAACATTTTGATCCCAATTTCAAAATAAAAACATCCGAATACAAACTCGCACAGCATATGGCTGCCAATACCTTTATCTGGACTGTTATGCGTTTTAATACTCATCATACTTTTATTGTAAACAATATGATAAAAACTGAACCTTGTCCGTCCGTATATGGGATGAAGACGTGACATAAGGATCCAACTTAAATAAAAATGGTTACGATGAGACGATATGTAATGTTACGCCTCTGGGCTTCGACAAAATTCGAACTGAATTTGGTTGGTCTCCTATATCAGTTATTTGATACAATATGATAACTTAGGTACCGTCATCACCATGTGTGGCACCATTACCTCAGGAGTATTCGGCCTCTCATGATATGAAAGAAATTAATTTGCCATGTTAACCCAGCCAGACGTTGTCTCAAAGACTACCTACTATCTCAGTCTCACCTTTCTCTAATACAAACTATTTGCTACCCAGAAGTACTCCCCAATCTTCTACGCCGCTCTGAAATTGGCTACACAGCAGCCTATGTTCAGACCGGCCAAAAAAATGGAGTTTACTGTAATTTTTTGTTTGTATGTAATCTCTCAAAGTTATGACTTGATTGCAAACACTCTTTAACTGATAATTTTCAAAGATAGCTAACACACTATCGCCAAGTAAGTGATACAGGCAGCTTTTTGTCCCGGTAAAATGCACGGTGCTCGTATGCCTCGGGAACAAAGCCGTGGAAAAGCTATATCCAAGTTGAAAACTACACACTAGCAAAACAGAAACTTAGCAAATCTTCAATACCACATGGAGAGGAAGATAAGAAAAATAAAATAAACACAAACAGCTCTATGTTCAAAGGTCACAGGCGTCGGTCAGTGGGTGTGCAATGCGTGTTAACTGCCATTTCTCTCCTTATACGGAGAGGTGACAACGGTGACACCAACCACACCCTTTTTGTGCCTCTGTAAGATGCTTTGCTTATGTTTTCCCTTATGGGAATAAGCGTTAAGACAATAGGTGTGTAGTTCGATGATAAACCTTTTTGGAATTGAGGTAGTTACTTTTTCTCGAGCGCTATAGGTGTCGTTTCATTTTTGGATTTAACAAAAGCCTTTGACCGCTTAAGCCATGATGTGAGTTCGTCAATTACTGGTTACGTTGTATTACAGCGCTTCAAAAAATGACTGATAGACTTCAAAGATATTTTTACAAAAGTTAGAACACGTTTTTATAAATATCTACTTCTCGTAGTAGGTCATAGTTTACATGGACTTTGTTATTTTAACGGAAAGTTGTAAATTTGTAATACTTCATAACATGACATCTAGGCACGAAATAGTGCTAACAAATTTCAAGTTAGCTAGAATTTACACCAGTTTCTAAAAATATTAGGTGTAAAGTATGATAAAGTAAGAAATGGATTCTGCTCATACAATATAAACATTACTCATACTTCAATTTTACTTTCTAGAGTAAATAACTTTTATCTTTACTGTAACAGCCAAAAGATATCTAGGCAATGCATTAAATTTATTGTTTCAATGAGTTATGTTTCCAAAGTAATACGAAATGCAGAATTTATATAAGTATTACTGTGGATTTTTTTTGGGCTAAACAACGAGTCCAGTTTAACTTTCCAGAATGTATTCAACATTCTGGAAAGCTAAACTGGCCTCATTATTTTACTTTCTGATAAAATTCAACGTGGGCGACCACATGTTCGACAAAAGTTAATAAGAAACTGCACGCCACCACAGTTATTCCTCCTTAACATCAGTTGAAATGATACCACTTCGCTTGGAATCGATACCCGAAACAGAAATCCTAAATAAATAAGTTAGCATTCACAATCGTTAAAAAGATTCCGTCTGTTGCTTCAGTTATCGTAAATTTTGTACACAACGTGGGAAAGTGACGTCCCTGTTTATTTTAAACCGTTTTTAAAATGTTACTAGCTGGTTTGTTACCAGAACACGAAACAGAACACATCGCAAATAGAATAAAGAACAAGATGGTCAAATATTTACACAGCGAATCGCGCGTGAACGAAAATTTGTGCGTAACGTAAATAACAGCAGTTATTCTATTAGCGCCAATTCACACAAGTGTGATTATGAACTCAAACAAAAATAAGCGTATAAATTCGTCGAGGCCTCTCACGACGCCCGCAAATAACGTACTTGAAGCGTGAAAGACAGCAACAAGTGTACATCAAGAACATTGTCGAGTGAACCATTCAAACGACAATTTAACATCTCGCCAATCGTAACACCGATGACACGATCATTCATAACTGATGACTAACGACCCGTCCATGCAATACAAGTGTCTCATTACGCTGCATTAACAAATGCAGTAACATGATTCTTGTGACACAATGCACCACGAACGTAAAAAATAAATTAAATATTCGATGAAGCGTTGGATTGTCAACATTGTGAGTTTGTGAGACCACCCTGCGCGGGCATCGAACCTTAAACCTGCCCGATCAAATAAACTATTCCCGGTGAGGCCAACGATTTACGTTCCATTCGCAATAGTAAAGGCTTGTGGAGCAATAGTGGTTACACTGGCCACAATGAAACGAGTGCACGGCTAGAAACAGAAAACGCCGTACGCCCGTGAATAAAAACGTTCCGCCATTTTACAATCCTATAAACGTCCACATCAAAGCTTTAATACGACTTAGGCGGGACGATTACAACGACTTTCTGAACTCACTTTTATTTGTAGTATCAAACAATGTTTGACACGATCAGTTCTGTTTCAAGGCTAAATTGTTGCTGTCTCGATTTTCTTTTCCTTGTCTTTTTGGTATTTATTGAGGCAAAAAATAGCCTTGGATCGTTCCCATGAAACGTACTGATCGAATCTCAAAACAGGTGAAGGCCCTTGGGTTTTTGCCCTCCACTTTCGTAGTGCGCCTTTAATAAACATGAGCCGACCAAAATTCTCGTAAATTGGTCGCTGCTATCAATGATGAAGCCATTTTAAGAATATTGCACTTGCAAACATTACATACAGTTTACATCGCATAAAAAAGCAGTTCCTAGGCATTTAGATCGCATTTTTTTACGTAGTTAGAACCGAATCGGTTCATCCTTTCAATAGAAAGTGCGTCATTCCAAAGTAATCAGAGCCTTAAAACTAACTTCAGACTAGGTATCATCAAAATCCATTCAACAGTTTTTGCTTTGTAGCAAGAAATTGAAAAGATCCAGTTGTTTCCGTAATACGATTTCCGAGAACTTCGCGAATTGTAACACTCAAAGTAAATCGATTCCGCTAATTTCTTAGAACAAAGTGGCGTGTTGTTTCTACGGAACTCTCGCTACCGTACAGACAGATCTTATAATTAACATAGCTGTTTTAATTAACATTAAAGCAATCTGCGCTCGGGAATCATGAAAAGCATCAGTTTTAAACAAGACTTTCAATTCAACGTCTCTCTTTATTGAATTCAGGTTTAACCTCGCTGCTCCGATTGACTGAGCGACTAATTTATTTCAATTTAGTAATTTTCCAGTCATGGCGATACCGTAAATTACTTTGGCTGACAGAATTAAGGCTTGAAACATTTTTACTTCGAAACTAGCTTAACTGGCATGATTTAATACTGCATCTTACATAAACCTTAATAAGATTAACAACGATACTCAATATTTCGGTCTGGCTTCAACCTTAGACAGATCCAAATTGTCTTAAAATTTTTGGCTGACAGAATTAAGGCTTGAAACATTTTTACTGCGAAACAAGCTTTAATACTGCTTCGTACATAAACTTTAATAAGATTAACAACGATACTCAATATTTCGGTCTGGCTTATACAGATCCAAATTGTCTTTTAATTATGTGTCCCGAAAGCTTCGCGGTTTATATGTTGTACAAACCGCAAAGCCTCGAAATCGATCCAACCACATCATAGTATGGTAACCTACTTTATGATCTCTAAGTAAATATTATTTCCCTCTAACTACCCGCGTCTAGCACCTTTATTACAATGCGTGGGAGAGGCTAGAATCGTGTGAAGGCTTGCCTGTGGAGAGTGACTTGACCACCTAAGCTTCATAAATCCAGACGTGTTGTTAATTAGTCATATGTCAACACTGCCTTAAATCGATATTTTAATTGAATTATAATCAGATTGATTTTGCATACATTATAATCCTAAGTAGACCTTAGTTTTCAAATACTAAACGAGACAGCAAGAGCAATGTTGCAGATAATTTCTAGGTAATTCTATATTCCACAATCACCTTGAAATTGTCGGTGTTCAGTGTCATTTTGTCCATCTAACATAAAGTTCGTGGGTTCCGTAGGCGATAGCCAACACGGGACAAGGCACAGGCGTGGGTGTAGTGTCACCAAAGAGCATTCAGCCAATGGACACGAAAGCGAAAGTTCTTAAACAGTACATTACTGAAGTATTCACAAACCAAATTATATGGATTTTTTAAAATTGCCATATATTTGCATCTGACGTTACAACCATTTATTATAATTGCAACATCGCAATGAAATGCCGATAATAATTCAAAACTAGGTAGGTAATAAATTCCACCAACAACAGTGACACATTCTTTGTCTTTATTCACTAATCGAACAACATCTAGAAGACATCAAGATTTATTAATTCACAAACGTGTTCTGATGTTCTCCTTATTAAGGTTTCTGTAACGCTCAATAGAATCGGATAATAATAAATCAATTTAGATTTTCTATCTGACACACATACATGAATAGGTTTTAGGGATAAATTATTGATAGAACGAGGAGTCATCGAACTCTATAAATAGCTGTTACGGGCTTACAATAGCCACTATCTGATCTATTGAGGTCCAAGTCTCTAAATCGTATTGACTACTCTATAACAGAAGGCCAATTCACGCCGTGCGTGGCAACAAAATGTATAGAGGTGCTCGTAGAATGGGCCCGTAATTGCTTTCAACATTTTATTGAAAATATTTTCAATCATATTTTAGATTCACTGATATTAATCAAGAGCTGTTCGTGAAACGCCTTCTCTCCCGACTTTTG
Organism: Orthosia gracilis; assembly: GCA_947562075.1. Taxonomy (NCBI): domain Eukaryota; kingdom Metazoa; phylum Arthropoda; class Insecta; order Lepidoptera; family Noctuidae; genus Orthosia; species Orthosia gracilis. The sequence goes on from OX387274.1 coordinate 20,466,753, forward strand.
AAAGAGATACGAACTAATGAGCAATATTATAACCCTCAAAAGATAGCAAAAACACTTCCTGATGACCAAAGATTTCATCAATGCTACAGAAACCATTTGCAAAAAGTCATTATGGAACCTATTAGCGTTTTGCCTTGTTGTTAACAAACGGCTGGTTGGCTTAAGATACCGTTACTACCTACTCGTGACGAGGTCTTAATTGAGCTTTTAGTGTTGACAAAGAATAATGTGAGACACGATTGGTATCGAATCCAAATCCCCGAGATAGTTCTGTTGGAATGTTGGCCTAGTTTAGCAAATGGATGTCTCCGATATGTGATTGATAGACGAAAGTTATGTTTTGTAAATTGATACGTTTTACTGTACAGATTGATTACAATACGGTCTAATTAAAGCTTTTGTAGAACATGAACAGAAGTATTGAATGAACAATTAAGTCTTTGATGTACGTATATGCAGTTTCAAATCTGAGGGTAGACCCACGTAAACTGTCCAAAATTACCTACATCTTTATTGTAAAAAAAAGTGAAACAAATCTGTTAAACTGCTAACGGTTTAGCAACAAGTATACAGTTTGTACCCGTTTCTATCAGAAGAACAATCAGAATCTCCTGCAATTTAACGTCATCTGTACATTACTGAGCGCGTTTACATCATATCTGACCGCAATGTCGTTATTACAAACATAGATGTTTATGTTGGAATTATCCCGTTTCATGTAGATTTACATTATACTATGTAAGGTAAATAGTCGTACGCGTAGTAATGTCATCACTAGTATTAGAAACCTACAGAAGGATCTGGGAGGATAAGAGAATTATGTTGGCAAGATAAACAGCCGTGTGATGACTGGTGAAATTTCAGAGCCTTCAGTCCTTCGAACTTTGTATCATCGCTGAAGTAGTAAACAGGCATAAAATCAACATCCCTTTTGTATCTACGTGAAGCCATATAAAGATGCACACGCAGTACGTTGGCGTAACTAGCAAAGTTCGCAAACCGGTTAATATTGCCTGCAGACATCACAATAACCAGTTTGCCAACTTGTCCAAAATCGACTGGATTGTCTGTTGTTGTTGTGTTGCAATAAAATATCTATTCAAACCGAATCATCGAAATCGTGGAAGTGGGGTCATGGCTGTAGCGTATGCTTTACAGCAAGTTTCTGTCTGCACGTTGGAGAAAATGGTTTGGATTGGATATTTCCTGCTCATCTCTGACTATAGGAATTGCACGAATATTATGTTTTTTATCTGTGGTTTTCACAGATGCGGAAAGTAAATAGAAGAGGGTGAAATACACTGCATTTATAACCTAAAAGCAATGCAATAGGAAATGAAATATGTTGAATATTTGTTCTTCGGAAAAGGAGCCTGGCCGAAGAAAATTTGTTCTTCGTCTTAAAAAATAACCTCAGTCTGAGTATTGCACCACTGCATGCCTTATCTAAGCGTCCTGAACGGTAACATGAGCAGAGGTGATAACATTCCACGTGCAACAAAGTAACAAATATAATAACTGCGAAGAAAACGCAAAAATATGTTAATTACCGCTGTTCACGCGAAATTGATTACACACGGTACTTAAAATACCTAACCTACTTACAAGATGAAGTTAGTAGTATGAACTAAGAGCAAATTAATACTTTTATAGCTCTGCCCTACTAAGTAGTCCTTAGAATCCGATGACAGGTCACAGACCTCTTAAAAAGGGACATAATAATTAAAGCACATTACATTCAGTACATATCTTCTGTAAGCAAATAAAGTGATAAAACCAAATAACATCAAGCCAGACACCGTAACTCAGCAATAAGTGCTCCTAAGTTATCGCGAAACAATAAAATTCCAATAAACTTTAGCATGAAATCCATAAAAATATAATCGGGAAAGATAAAAAAAAACTCATAAAGAAATAACAGAACACCAGTTAATGTACAGAGCAGGGGGCTACGAACGTAAATTGGATTAATGCAGAAAGGAACTTGTAGGGTCTTTTCACATAATAACCACTTTTAGAGCATCGCCAGGTGATTCAGTGGTAGAAATATAATATTTGACTGAGAATCCTTTTCTATTGACAAAACTTCAAATAATGGTTATCACAAGCTCACCAGAAATAAGAAGGCAGGAGTTAAAAGCATCTAGCCATGCACGATATCTGTTTCCAAAGGTATGGTAACGACACAGCCAAGCAAGACGATAACTCTTAACTAGAACTATCGGCCAAATAACTCGGCAATGACGCAACGCTTCCCAATACGGATTGTTTTCACTCGGTACCCAAATACGACTAGTTCTTAAACCTAATCGTCAGAATGCTTTCTATTTCGTTGGAGTTTTCGACGAAAAGATTCAGCCAAATCCACATATGGCGCAGATCCGGTGGCCGGTGTCCGGTGGGAATGTGGGATAGGAAGCAGAATTTAGACCGGACCGGACGAAAAAACGGCGGTTGTCAGTTGGTTACATAGATGACAATTGACATCGCTACAATAGGAGTGGAGTGAAGAGAATCTTTACAACCGGCAGAAATGTAATGGAACACATTAGTAGCTTAAGCGAACAGAGAAAAGTAAAATCCATTTAAAACATCAGAATGGTTTAAAATTAACATAAGGTTGAACAGTGGGAGTGAAGAAACTAACAAGAAAGTTACAGTAGGTATATTAATGAGTATTCAATTAAGTACATCAGCACAATGTCATTGCCTGATAAATCAAATCAATTAATCTTACAGAGCTAATCATTATAAGAGACAGAATCTGAAGTATGAACAATAATGAATGTATCGATGTACTAATTGCTTAGAAACTCACATCTACATTTCAATGACAATACAATTGAAAACAATTGTATTTAAGATAAGAAATTCGTTTCGTAATGATATTGATTGATAGTTACAAACTGAGAATGAGATTTTACGCAAGATTCATCTGTAATTTACACATACGAACAAACGAACCATGTAATTGAAGAAACACGAATAATTGGATAAAAATGCAATGCAACACCGTATGGTGCGTATGGCGTCAACGTTTAAAGTAATAGCGGGGTATAACCGCAGTAATGGCTGCGCGGACGCAGCGTTATCGCGTCAAGGTCACTCACTGAGATACGTTGAATTTTTAACTAAGAATCAATTAAAAAGACTAAAATGTCGAAAGAATTGACTAAGATTAGATTTCAGTATATTTTATCTTCACGTTCAACGTACCTTTATATGTATAGCAAAGATTACTTGTAATTATTTTCTAGTCATATAAAATCAATAAGCTAACAAAATAATTAACGCGTTAAACTCTGAACTAGTTTTATCGCGAATCTCAACTCATTCTTACTTGACCCGATCATACTGGGCGCCAATGGATATCTAACCATCTGACCCGCGGCTGCTCGCTATGAATATTGATCGGGCCTGCATTAATATGGACGCCACGACCTTAATTATATCTGTTTACAGTATGCATGATCATGCACGTGGCCGCTCGACAACAGAATGGACAAACTCGGCTACTGTATTAATATTTCCTCTAAACAACCTTCTCAGTACGGCTTAGCGAGAATTCAATATGGATTTTTATGTTAGATTTTCTTGAAACAATATCAAGATGGTGATAGGTTACCTACCATATTATGTTCAAAATTCACAATCTTTAATCCACGCATTGCAGCTCCTTTCAAAATGTCAATCTCAATGGAAACTAAACATTTATAAAATCCACTTCAAAGTAATTAAAGCCGTTATTTAACCTCACAAACAGGCAGCACGTCCTGAATAAGTCTCAGATTACACGAAATCTTTCAAAGCATTTTGTAACTGCCCTGCTTGGCTTCATAAGGGATTATGCGCTTAATTGCTACATAAATCCGAAAACCGTCTAGGTACCATAATTGTAGGAAAATATAGTAATTTACCTCGAGTCAAGCAAGTTCTCATCGGAGGCTGGTGCATGTGTAAGGCCAAATATTAGCGTGTGTGTCATAGCTAACGGAAAACATTAACTTAACGAGCCTTTTATAGGAACTGGTCGCTTCACTCGGCAACTACGGAATGATAATCTCGATGATACAAACTTACCTGAACACGCAGGTATTGCAGATAGTGACACTTTCATCGGCTCGTTTCACTTCTGCTAAAAAGGAAGCCGTTAAAACAAGCACGAGTCGCAAATGATCGATGAACCTAAGAAACCTTTTAGTAATTTCCTGGTCCAGCCAATTATTCCACATTTACACTTCCTTGTTTGGACAAAAGTAACAGGCAGGACGTTCATTATTTACTCGTATCTTGACAATAGCGCCACTACTCCTATATAATAGACCAGGCTTTATTTATTGACAGCAATAATAACTGCCAACATTGTCTAACAAACTATTTTAACTGAAGGGGGAAGGGATATCAGTTTTCCATCAACACTGAAATTGAATAAACTTATCATAGTATCAGGATACGTTTCAGACTATTATGCGAGGGGATCCAAAAAAAGTAATTGAGTTTTCGCAACAAAAACATACAGACATTCAACACAATTCATCGGAATCGAGTATGATTCATCGACTGGATCGATTCGATTGATGTTATCGTGTTCGTTTTATAAAAACAGTGTACACAAGGTTTGGGTCGTAAACCCATAATTGTGGACATGCAAAAGTGATTCAACGCGGTCACTCGATAGGGATCGCTACAACCGGCTTCATTTTTGCGGCTTATCCGGTGTTACACAACCGCCAACCGTCATTCGTATTTAAAACACTTTGTTAATGTAAAAATGTTTCTTTTCAACACTTTCCTGATTAAAAAAATTGACAAAGTGACATTAATTTCGGTTTATTAAAGGAAAGAGTTGAACTACTATCGTCAAGGAAGTCAGACCCGTCAGGGACTAATAAAGGCTTGTTATGCAGAATTTTACTGGAGCATTGCACTGCAGCGGTGCGCACTGTAGTATAATTAAGGGTCGGTGACCCGGTGCAAAGCTCACAAAGGGAGCTAGTGCTAAAATTCAACCTCCCACTAAACACGAGTCCGGGAAATGTGCTATTCAATAGCTGTTATTCAGGTTTATAGTAATGTAAATATCCAATATTAATAATATTCATGCGTTCGCAGTTCGTAATCTTCAAGTGGGTTCTATTCTTTTGCTTTCGCAACGTCTCAAACAATGTGTTAAGTTCAGTTTCTCACTTATCTTTAGTCCGTTTTATCTGGTCGACCTTCAATATGGAACAATGAACGCTTTGTTTCTCAATTCCTCTTTAACAATTTGTACCATTTTTTGTAAGACGGCTGCTCCGTAACCTCCGTATGGGTTCGAGAAGGGTCGACTTCGGCTTTGATACATTCAACTTGTGTGTTTAAATTCTATATTCAAAATAGTGGACGACTGCAATGTTGAAGATCAATAAATTGATGATATAACTACGTTTTGACAAAAAGCAAATAAATCCATGGAGAAATCAAACTTTCATTATGATCAGAAACGAACATAAACTTAACGTTGGCAATTTGTTTGAGAATAATCTACACAATACCTCTCGTATATTATGTACCTTTTAAGGCCTTTTCTCCCCAGCCTACATTTCTGAACGTTTCTCCATGTTCTGCTGAGCTATGTGATGTCACATGGTAAACGCATCGGCATTCAAGTGTCAGCCCGAGTATTGTCCAAAACGAGTCGGCCCTGTTCCCGGCTTGGTTTTTGTTCAGATACGTGAGACTCCACGGCGCGTCTTAACGAGCATCAAACCAGTTCCACATATCATCGCGTGATACCAAATCTAGTAGTAAATACTTCGACACTCTGTTTGTTCTCGCGGTTTTTGCATCGCCGTGAAAATAACAGGCATTTGATGGACAGTTATACCAGATGCAACGGTCAAAATGGGTGCCGAATCTAAAATTCTTTGTTCAACCTTGTGGATCTCTTTTATTGCTATTAAGTGTAATTACGGACTTTCACTTGTCTGTTAATGTGACCGAGTCACCGATGCCATAGTAATTGGTTCCGATCCGAACAAGAAACTACAAGATTGGCGAAATTATTTTCATTATGGTGGTGTAAAAAAAATCAGTATCACGCAAGACTCTCCTTTTACGTTCTTGGAACGTAACTCGCTAATTACCGAGTTCATCAGTTTCAAGTTACATTGAAGCCGATTTAAGAAGACCATTAGACTATTTATCATCGTCGACTAATATTAGACAAGCTGCTTCTTTTTGTTTCGTAACCGTCCGAGCAGAAGTTGCATGATGATAATAAACAAATCTGTCTGTTGGTTAAATGAGACTAATAGTAGCGGTTTGAAGTACCTACTTCATAATTTATGTTGTATATACTTATTTTCCAGAGCAGAGAGTGGTGGCCCACTGGTAACGGCGGCGACTTACAAGGTGCAGGTCGTGGGTTCGAACCCAGGCAGGCGCTTTACTTTGTGCAAATTATTTCATCATCACTGCTCTCAAAAACGGTGAAGGAAAACATCATGAGGAAACCGGCATACTAGAACCAAAAATTCGAAGACATGTGACATCCACAAAACCGCACTGGGCCCGCGTGGTGGATTACGGCCGATTCCCTCTCACAGAGAGGAGGCCACAGACATAAATCTAACTAGATAACGTAAGTCGTATATTATGAATGATTTTAATAAAATACTACCAAAAAAATCGAATAAAACCGTTACCACAAAGTTTCTTCATAAATATGGTTTCTATACTGTTCGGTTTATCTTCTAATTAGCATTGAAGTCACACACGCTTTCAGCTTGTTAAGCGAACGCAGTTCGCCTCGTCGACGATACATAGTTGACGATATATAGTTAGAACTAGATAACGTAAGTCCCCCCATCTGTATGAAAACCAAGCATGCCACTTTTTCACAAACAATATAAAAACAAATTTACTTACTCATGAAAGAAAACATCTTCAATGCCTCGGCCAACTTTTTCTATACATTATTTACAGCTCAATATGGCATCAAAAGGCATTCTTCTAGATTTCAGTGGATTTCCGGTGCCGATAATGCTAAATGAAAAGCTCAGATTACGATCATTGATCGTAACTTTACTCCGTTTTTTGGCACGCGTAGTACATACTATCGCTTCATCTAGTTAGATTTATATCTGTGGAGGAGGCCTGTGTCCCAAAAGTTGGAACTAATCCCTTTAGTGCTAATTAGCAGACACAATAGATAGCAATTGTTTCTGGGAACCAAAGTTCCCAATTGCACTCATGGAAACATATAGATTGTATGATTATAATGTCAACGGAAGTTAGAATTTGATTCAAATAATCTCAACTGACTCGTTTTAACGCGATTGAGGAAAATTACACTTGGATTGGTGGTGTACCTACTTGCAGATTAGAAACTCAACGCAATTGCTCGTACCACAGACAATCAGCAGCTTTTTCCTCTCTCGTTTCTACTAGTTTGGCAAATGGCCGACCGTCTCATTACACCTAAGCTCTTTGATATTATTGATGTAGAATATCGCAACGCAGACAGGTTAAATAGTTATCCAAGTGAAACAGGTTAAAACGGAAATCTAGGCACCGATTTAATTAATCGCATCCGTGGCTGTCGCAAGCTGCAATAGACAAGTAAACTTCTTAGCAAGACTAAGTAAGCAGTCTCATTAATCGACCAGCCAGCATTTATCTGCGGCAGATTTAAAGGACTTCTTCCTGCCAATCTTCGATAGTCACTTTTCAATAAAAGAGCAATTTGTATCGGTCCAATGTAACCGTAATAAAGGTATGTTTATCTCGATTGGATTGAAAACAAGCTTGTTTATGTACTTTGAGTTATTAAATGTCTTTGCGTTTTCCAAATAAAAGTGCCTTAAATACTTGAAACTTTCTTTTATTCTTTCTTCAATGCAACATATGGCCGCTTTTGCAAACGTTTTGAAGCCCGGCAATCATCTGCAAAAACGGGTATATTATGAATGATTTTAATAAAATACTACCAAAAAAATCTAATAAAACCGTTACTACATAGTTTCTTCATAAATGTGGTTTCTATAATGTTCGGTTTATCTTCTATTTAGCATTGAAGTCACACACTCTTTCAGCTTGTTAAGCGAACGCAGTTCGCCTCGTCGACGATACAGCACGCAATTTTTATCGATACGCTGTGCGCTACGACCTTTGTCGGTTGCTAGCTAGCATCTATGCCGTGACTTGGGCAATTAGTTCGAACAACGATATCAAGATCTCCGTGTTATTGGTTTTGTCAAGCCTGCGATGTTTAAAAGTTATTGATTGGAGAAATTAACGGTTTGTTTTTCTGTGAAAGAACGTGCCTGCTGCGACATTTGCTACTATAATAGAATAACTAAATCGAGGTATAGGAGCCAAAGCCAGTACGCGTAGCATGGCGCCTTCTACAAAGAACAAACACATGTCATTATTTTTCTACACAAAGTGACGTTTTTTATTTATGACAACACGCCGTAGAAATCATTCTACAAGCATTCTACAGTCTATAATTTTCTCTTTGGTTTTCGTTTCTACGATGATCATGCTACGCTGGTTTAACGAACCTGCATATTCATACATCTCCATAGTTAGGAATTAATTTCTATGCATGTGAGTATGCTAATTTTGATCACTTGCATCTTCTATATCCTAGTGAAAGAACAGCACCAAAGTTCGTGGTCGACCCGCAACAAGTTTGGTCTTTATTTCGTCTAATTTCTCAATGAAGTCTTGATAGGACTTACTTTATACCTGCAGAAATTAATTGGGACATAGTTACACAACCATTTAGATCTATAAATTATGGTACTTATTCCAATGCAGTTAGGACTTGGTGTTTCATTACAATGACGTCATAAGCTAGATATCGAACGCCCACTGACAATCTAGAGTGTTTTTATCTATTTTGATAACATGAGTGGACACCACAGGTTTTAGCCCTGTGTAAAATCCGATAAGTACGGAGTACCAGCATACTTAGGAAAGAAAACAGTTCGGTTTTAATCAATAACGGTGAAAACCGGTTTCGTACGTGTAAGGGTTACAAGTGGATTATTTAATACTTCGCCAATTTATTTTAATGAGTCTGTACCTGGTACACTTACATTATTTCCAGGCCATATCATTGAACTTTGGAAATCTTTTTTGTAGTTCTTTTTTTTAACAGTGTAGCCAGTTCTCTTTCCTTGTCCGAGAATGAAAAATGGTGGATCATAGAGAGCAAGCTGTTGTTTATAAAAAAAAAACAAACATGTGACGCACTAGGGGTAAATTAACATGAGAATAGATGAAACAGCCGACAGGATGTTTGACAGAAAAAATAGAATCGACTGTTCTATTGTATCTAGCTAAGTAGATCATCTGGCGTATTGTTTTTACCAGCAACGCGCGTATAGTGTTTACTACCGACATTACTCGCGTAAACAAAATGATTATGATCTTCATAATGGGTTTAATCACACCCATTCAAGTTGGATACCAACCAGATACCTTTACCAGTGTGGCCTGATTACAAAAAGATACTGTACTGCACCTACCTAAGATTCAAAATCTTATCAGAGACATCTTGAAGAGTTCATATAACCGAAAAGGTTGGTAATCAATTCAATCCTTCACTTTCGTCAACCAGTTCCATCGACAATCTTAAACGTCTAACAGCAGATCATAAAAAATACATTGGGATAATCAATGCCTCGTCCTTGTTTCCCTTTAGTCCCTTTGTAATTCCTGTGGCGAGGTAGCATTCTCTCCGTGGCGTGGCGCGGCGCGCGCCTTGCCTCGTCCGCTAAGGTGCAAGGCAAGAGGCAAGCTTCGCGGGCCTGCGAGCTGCGGCTGCTTCGTTGATCGCGACTTGAGACTTAACGCTAACGGAACGACCTACGTCTTTGTATTCTTAACTTACAAGTTAAGTTATGAGTTTATGACCTCTGTTGTTCACTGAACATTATGTTTTGAACGAGTTTATGTACGTTTGTTTAAATCATATAACTTCCCGCGTAAACAACTTTACGAAAATAACTTAGGTTAGAATTTTAAGTCAGAACAAGTTAGCTCTAAGTTAGGGTATTATATCTCCTGGTAAATTACAATAACAAATAGTCGTTTATAAACAAAAACGTAGATGTATTCGAAGTAGTCACAACAAGAATATAGGACAAACGATAAATAAACACCGTATTATCAGTACCGATAAAATAACTGGACGTCTTACTAACCTGATGGCTCGGCGCAGTCGTTTATAATCCAAGCTGCATTTTAACCTCAAAAGACACCTTTAGCACAGTCACGAAACGCGAAGGTCACGGTTAAGCTATATTGCATAATATCACCAAGCCTTAACACCAGCAATTGAAGGGATTTATAAAAAACAATACACGACCGAGGATTACTGTTAATGCTGTTATCATAAACACACGAATGCACAGTTTGATGCACGTTTATAATTCAACAAACGACGCGAGTATCCATTCAAGACTCCATCAAATCGCATATTTGAAGAGTTATCTAAATAAAACAAGCACCAGTGACGACTCGTTGTCATAAGTTTTATGCAGTTTACGAATAAACATGTCACAGCCGTGCACTGCACTCCGTCTGACACGACGAATATGGCGGATGAATTTGAACTACGCTTGCGCGGCGCGGCGCGAACGCCCGTTGTTCGCCGGGCCCGACAGGTACAAAAACATGGGCGGAAGTGCTGCCATCTAACAATATTGCGGTGAACTTTTATGACTTTCGTGAATAGATTGTCAAAGTTTGACAAGTTGTGAAGTGAAGCAGTTGGTTATATAGTTGCTAGATGGCAGTAAAATATCATCCCAAAAAGATATTAATCCGATTCAAAAATACTTTTGTGTGGTTAATTTTACTGTAAAAGTTATTAGATATGAGTAATAGATCAATTTAAGCTTACAGGATTTTTGTTTTCAGAATTGAAATGTTTGATGAAATTTGCAATTATTATTGTACTCTGGAAAATACATAATGAAAGGTTATTGTTTTTCTCTAGATTAAATCAATTAGTAATTAATTACCCAAGAAATACCTACACCGTCGCAGGCAAAATATAAATAAAGTACTTATCCAGTTTACCCAACTGCAAGGAAGAGTTATGTTTTTTTTACTTTTAAATTGGTTAAACTCGTGTTTCGTAACCATCTTACCTGATGTTAGGTAAGCAATAAGGCTTTCCATGATGATGGAGCACGGTTGCCCAGAAGTTACTTTTGCACAGCACAGCACTCGAAATTTAAAAACTTACACAACAGAGTATAAAACCAGACTGGCCATTGAACGGATAGCCCTGCTGATGCTCGTGAATAATTTTCAATCAGTGCCAAATAGCAAAATGATGTTTCTACTGAGCGATACATTTTCGTAGCGACGGATGAATGATGCGCTGGTATGTTGATATTATAAAGTCATTATCACATCTGTGATCCCCGAAGGGGTGAGCAGAAGTGGAAAGGTAGGAAAGGTAACACGGACTACCAAAAAAGTTCAACTTAGAATAGAATAGAAAAAAAAGTTCTTATCTTGACTTGATAAGGTCATTAAAAAAGAACTAATTGAAATAAAAGGTTTGATTTTGCCATTTAGCCTGGATTTTAGGCTGATATTGAGATGGAAAAACGACACTGCAAAATACGGGGACTGAGCCCACTCCTCAACTCCACACTGTATTTTATTTTTTTCTATTTTTGAAAATCATCAGTGTATTCGGCTTCCCAAACAAAAACACAAAAAGAAATCAGTACAATAAAATTCTTTATTTAAATTATTTACAACTCACGGAATACACATTTATCATAATAGACACCATACCAAAGACAATTAAAACCATAAACTCGTAATCTTAGACTTATTTTCTCCTGGTCCTGTGACTAAGAGCCAGGACGGCTAGGCTGTGAAAAGCTAGGTAGAGGCCGCAGAGGGCTATGACGTCAGTCCAGAGATTAGCGGTCTCGAAGTCATAGGTTATCAGGACTTCTTCACCGGTGCTCAGGCACGGCATTCCTATTTCATCAGCGATACAGGCTGTAACAAGAAATAATAATTATGATGATTAGAATTTATCCCAACCTTTGAGATCGGAAAAGAACGGCAAGACGTGAGTAAGTTTTTACACAAAGGATTTTTAATTTGTTTCAGTTATCAATCAATTTATCTATTTGATAAATAGCCGTAACTTTTTCTATCTTGCAAGTGACGTTTTATTATGCCGTTTTTGCGGTTCCGTAGTCAACAAGGAAACCTTATAGTTAGCAGCTTAACTCAGAGACAATTAATACTAGAAAGCTATAATTTGGCATGAATATGCATAATATTAATGACGCCTTTTTTAGGATACCTCCTCTACACGTAGAGTGGAGATGTTTGTGGATGATTTTTTCTCGTCTATCTCATGGTGGGGGTATCGTTGGATAGGCCATTCAAAAATATGAGTCTCTCAAAACCATTTTTCGATTCAGGGATCCGTTTGCGAAAAATTAAGCTTTAAATGGTAATTTTTTATTGGAGTCAAGTGTCCTCCAGCTCAATGGTTGCTTTAGGATATGTGAAAAAATTCACGACAGTAATATATAAGCTTTCCAATTTTACGAGTAATCGTCGACCAACTTATAAAATGTACTTGAAAAAGTAATATTTTGAGTATTGATGTATGGGGACAACAGTTTTCGAATGACAAAGTTAATTTTGTCCCTGCGTTAGAGCAATGTTCGGTGCTTCCATTTGTTTTTGAACGATAACAATGTTACCTATTAATTTTGGTGAATATAGCTAATTATATGGAAACCTCTTTGCGCGAGTCGAACTCGCACTTCGCCGGTTTTATTATGTTAAAAGAACTCACAGCTAATAAAAGGATATGGTACAAAATCATCCATAACAATATTTTTCAGAAGGAACGGCTAATTATAACTTAACGCTAAAAAAATGTATTCACGTACCCGCTATCATACGCTTTCTCTAGACAAAAATTGGTTTAAATTTTATTAAATTCGTACATGTATAATCAAAATATTTATGCTTGTTCAGGTAAGAATCTACTCAAAGGCGAAGACTCAAAGTCTAGTGGAATCCCGGGTCGACGACCTCAATTTGTCAAAATGCCTAATACCATAACAAAGGACATGGTGGCGCCTTAAACGAGGTACATGGGTATCTCGTTTAACAACAGGTTTCACTATGGGTTTAACAGTCATATTGCACCTTCTAAATACGCTATTGTTATGAGTGTTTGTTCCCATTTACCTGGAAGAGGAGAGGTAGACTCGTTCTTTGGGGAATATCCCAGGCGCCATATTGGCCTACCTGCGCGTAGAAAAAAACAATAACAGATGGCAGGAAGTGTTAAAAATTGGGACTTATTGATTTGTTTTTGTTACATCATGTTGAGCGATGTAGGTAAGAGGATCTTAGATAAGATTTTTTTTAAATAATGCCTCTGATCTAATATTTGATTTTTTCATAAAGGGTTGGAGTGTAGGTACACTCACAGACACTTATCTTTCAATTCAACACACATCTGTCATCATACGCAATTACCGTAAATTTAAAAGAATTTTCGCATAAGCATGCAGAAGTACACAAACTGTCAAAACCGCTCTAATTTCCCAATTTTTTGACATTGAGGTCGGTTGTTCACTAGGCACCTCACGACACGATAAACGGTCACGATTCTTAATACACGATGATCTGACGTCCGTTCATTTGTTTACTAGACACGATTCTGCAACGACACTTTAGTGCACTTATATTGTTCTATAAGCGCGTGAGTGACGAAACACGCGTGACGGTGCGCAGTTGCGAAGTGTAAGTCAACAAGCGCATAAGTACTTGTTTAGTACAGCCACTAAATCGTCACTACGAAAAAGTCGCGACGACATGGACATAGCGGCATCGACGAAATAGTTGGCAAACCGTTTGTAAATCGTGTCGCGTGTAGAACGGTGTCGTGCATTGAACAAAAGGTTCATACAAATATATCGGTGTCTGAATCGTGACCACATTTTGTCGTGTCATGTGCCACGTCGCTACAAACGGCCTGATAATGTGAAAATTACCCTTCTATCTATATAGGATGTGGCTGTAGCCGATTATTCAGTCACCGCGCTAAACGTACCGACCATCAAAAGTATTTAAATGCTACTAATATATTACCATAATTCACCACCCCCTCATTCCTGTACAGATGCCTAGTATTCCTACCCACTACTCAGTCCTACGCACATATTTAGAACTATTTATAAGTCTCCTAATTATAAATCTACAAAGCATTGTCAGCGTACCATCTATCTAAATAATTATTGATATATTGCCAAACGTCTTGAGGGCCTGCTCTATATTATTACACTATACTCCCTTTGCAGTGGTGCAGTGGAGCAGTGTCAGTGGTACCGGCCGCGACTTACAAATTGTAGGTCGTGGGGTCGAACCCAGGCAGGCGCTTTACTTTGTGCAAATTATTTCATCAACGCTGCTCTCCAAACGGTGAAGGAAAACATCGTGAGGAGACCGGTATGTCCTAGAAACAAAAATTGAAAACAGCACGCACTGGGCCTGCGTGGTGTTTTACGGGACATTAAAAAGGCTGATGATGTTGATACTCCTTTTTCCTATGTTATGACGTCCCATACATCAGAGAACACTTGGACTACTAAAACTTGTTATTTTACGACATAAAGACACTTAAATTAATCTATCAATTCCATCGATGAATCCTCGTGGCCTTTTCTCATTTTCACAAGTATTTTGGGGTCCGCTTCTAGTCTCATTGGATACAGTTGAATATCAGTAATTATATTGAAGGACTGCTTAGCTGACCGCCTTAACCTAGTACCACAAAGTACGTAAGCGTCTAACTAAAGTCGCCGCGAGATAACAAAAAAGTCATTGATCCGACTTGTACATGATGTTTTGTTTATGGAGATATTTTGATAATTTTGCTCTCAAATGAAAGGCATAGGAGTAGAATCATTTTATCCATTTAAATAATGTAAATCGGTCTACGCGTGTATGAGATATTAACTCATTACTGAAAATAATTGTCAAATAAAGGTTTAAATTTGGTATATGAGTTTCATTATACTAGTAAGTACGTACCTAAGTAAATACGACTGAATATGGTTTTGACCAAAAGTTTTGTAACTCATGCCAAGTGAAAGGGTCAAGGACGCCCCTTACCGCGATACGTTGGTTAAATTGCGTTAGCGACACAGCCTTTACATTGTTTTCATATTATTTTGAAATATTGGATTAAATTGGTAGTAGGGTTCACAAAACCAGTTTCTCCGAAATCGTAAAAACCGGCTGAACCGGCTTTTGGCGTCATTATAGAAACCGGGTTTAAAATTCGCGACAGCCGATATTTCGATTCTTTTCGGTTTTGTTTTGGCTATAATAAGAATTGAGTAAACGATATGACATTTAAATGTACACATATTTCCACAATTACAATTGTATTGACAACACCATTGGCGCCTGTTGCTGTCTTTGACGACGTTGAACATCACTAGTTGATTCATTCGTTCATTCTTTTTATATACACTGAATGACTGAACTACAGTGCAACGCGTACCCAGCAGAAGGCTCTCCGATGGCCCGATGAAATGGTCAGGAGGCATGAGCTTCTCACGCCAAAGGTCGCATCTCGCTTACCATAGGATGGGCCCACGCATGCTTGGAAACTTTTTCGACTTTTAAGTCTCCGAAGAACTGAGCCGCGGCCGTTTTAGAGCTGTATCCACTAGATTGGAGTGGGCGGAGCGACTCGTTACTGGACATGCATATTCACCAGCGCAGAAGCAAAACGCCATTGCAGTTGTTCACAGGCCTTGGGGAGACGCCCCCATCTGCTGGAAGAGGCGGCGCTGTTAGTTATTCCTACTGTGCAACTGCATTTTAACATTCTCGCAGTTCATACTATAGGTAGATTAGAGAACTATCCAATGTATAATACTCACAACTGTAACTGTTATTGTGTCAATGTTGATGGTGAAGATAGCGTTGTATAACTGTCTCTTTCACTCGCTTACGTTTGTCGCATCATCCTATCTCGCTTACTCTATGCAGTATACTCGATGACAAACTGTCTCTTGCGCAATGGTTAGCGGAGCCAACTTCAGAGACACAAAGATCCGTTATGACTATTATAATACCCAGAAATATTGGATGGCGGCTGTGGGTGATTGGAACCCTGCCACAATATGTTGAGTGTTCCGCCTGCTTCTGTTACGAAGGTTAAAGGCGCACGACTGGGTTTTTGGAGGATAGGTTTAAGAGCATCATCAACTTCCTACCCTTGTCCCATGTTTTTTGAGGTCGGCGCAGCACGTTTTCTTCTTCCATATCGTCCTGTCCCGTTCTCAGCACAAAAACGACTGAGAATCTCCACAAAATCAGTGGCTTGGCAGGTTAATGCCAGGTCTTCCACTTACAGGAAGTGGACCGTGTTAGGGTTCGCCGGTTGGTCAAACGTTGAAAAGTAATGGAGCCAGTACTCTACGTTGGGGCAGCCCATTCTTGTGAACTCGCCACTTGACTCTTATCATCCAGTAGAGTATCGACGGTTACTGAGGAGTTCTCTGAGAGTTTGGAGTGAAACGTGTTAGCCGCCGTTAGATATAATTGTTGTTGTTCGTTTAGTATATTCAATCAAAATCAAAAAGGAGTTTTTGGTTTTATTATTAAACGACAAAGTATAACTACCGACTTCATTACTAGTTAAAATGTGTTCTCTGATCAGTAAAGCTGGAATGTGAAGACTGTTTAATAATGACTTTTGAATCATAAAAACAGGTTTTTTTTATTTATTATTTGACGATAGGCTCGCGTTTGACCACTATCTCTACCTGATGGTAAGCGATGATGTGGTCGACGGTGAAGCACGCTTGCCTAGAAATTACCTGTTCACTCTTGACTTAAAGACCCCAAGGTTGTAGCTATCAAGAAACAAAGACTGCGGAAGGGAATTCCACTCCTTAGCTGTGCATACAATGAAAGTATTCGCATAACGCTTTGTAGGATAGTATAAATAAAAAAATTGCCGAAGACCCCGGAATTTAGTGATGAAACAAGAATAGTTAAACCGGTTTTGTAAACCGGTTTTGTAATATACCTACGGTTTTGCGACCCTTAATTGGTGGACGGTTGTTAACGACTTCTATTTTATTGGTATCTGGCGGTGGCTTTAGGTAGCAAGATACTCCTTTGCAAGACCGGTAAGCACTGTCAAAGATCTTCAAATGTTAGCCGGCACAAACTGCATAATATGGTTCCCGAGGCACGGAGGGAGCTTGGTATGTAATATAATAGAAAATCACATTATTGACCCATCCACGGACCGACCTCGGTAAGTGTTGCTTTACCTTAAAGATGAACACTGAGCCGAAATGACATAAAGACAATGTGGACTGGCGGTTGTCTGAACAATTGAAATTTGTTGCATCATTTACAAAGACGAATGGCAAGAAGGCTCGCAGCGCATGCGACGATCAATCCGCGTTGGTATTCAGCGTATGTCATAGATGGCGACACAGTGTGTAAACGTCAGATGGGCGTAGGATGTCGACAGGTCTAGGTACTTATATTGGTACTAACTTCAGTAGGCTCGAAATACATGACCTTTAGTTTTTATTCACGGTAATTACCATAAATAGTAAGGGTAACCCTCCACTTCGGTTAAGTAAAGGGTTAAGTAGGGACCATTTTGGGACACCTAATAACCAGTCCTATGCCAGTCCTGCTACCATGAGTCAGACACCGCCTTGAACGATATCCTTACCTAAGGATGACTTGCACTTTACTGACTTACACTTCTTGCACCAGTTTCACCCTGCTTGATACCTGTCACAGTTAACAGGTGGCCACAAAATGTTTGTAAAGCGGCAGTAGAACTAGTTTTTTGGAATGTCGTACCGGGTTTTTAAGCACCTTTAGATAAACTTATTTTAAGCATTGCTACCACAAGTAATGTTAGTTTTGTCGTTTTTAGGGTTCCGTACCCAAAGGGTAAAAACGGGACTCTATTACTAAGACTCCACGGTCCGTCTGTCTGTCTGTCCGTCAGTCACCAGGCTGTATCTCATGAACCGTGAAAATTAGACAGTTGAAATTTTCACAGATGATGTATTTCTGTTGCCGCTATAACAACAAAAACTGAAATAGAATAAAATAAATATTTAAGTGGGACTCCCATAAAACAAACATGATTTTTTTGCCATTTTTAGGGTTCCGTACCTCAAAAGGTAAAAAACTGGCCAACTGCGATCCGTACTCGCGTACGAAGGGTTCCGTACCATTATCGCAAATCACGGCAAAAAAATCACGTTTGTTGTATGGAAGCCCCACTTAAATATTTATTTTATTCTGTTTTTAGTATTTTTTGGTATAGGGGCAACAGAAATACATCATCTGTGAAAATTTCAACTGTCTCATTTTCACGGTTCATGAGATTCAGCCTGGTGACTGACGGGCAGACAGACAGACCGACGGATCGTGGAGTCTTAGTAATAGGGTCCCGTTTTTACCCTTTGGGTACGGAACCCTAAAAAGGAACCCTTATAAGATCACTTTCTTGTCCGTCTGTCAGTGTGTCACCACCAATTTTCTCAGGAACGGGTGGACCTAGCAAGTTGAAATTTGTACCAGATACTGATGTATATAGTCCCTATTAGGTGTATAAAAATCAAAGTGAACAACATAAAAAGTTATTAGCAAATTTAGCTTTTCGCGAAAACTTGTAAGTAGGTTTTGGGTCGAAAACCTATATGGTAGTTCCTGTTGACCTAGAATCACGAAATTTGGCAAAAAGTAATATCTTACAGCACAAATAAAGTAAAAATTACAATAAATAAAAAAGTTGGAAATTATATCATATACTTAAAAATTATACCAATTTATTACGGTGGTATAATGGGTAGATACGGAACCCTCGGCGCACGAGTTCAAGTCGCACTTGACCGGTTTTTTACGCAATAATGGTACGGAACTCTTCGTGCGCGAATTCGACTCGCACTTGACCGGCAATAAATGAATTATTATTCTCTTCTATTCAACTTTTTCTCTTATTTTATTACTGACTTAAAAAAAAACCGGAGGTAATCAATTCGACACGTATTTATGTAATATTGTTGGAATAGCACAATATTCACATAATTATGTTACTCTATATGAGCTTCTAAACACGTGTGCCAAATTTGTATGTTTGTTTGTATATATATATCGGATCGTGATTATCTTTGTTCAACACCGACTTCCGGAACAAAACTTATTTTTGCACTTTTTAGTGTTTTGCTTTAGGAGTCGGTTTATTTTTTGTGAAAAAGATTTTATATATTTTTAAATATGATAAAAAATACATTTAAAAATAGGCATACAAAAAAAAAGTTAATTAAAAAAAACAAAAAACTCGTTGGCTTAAAAACCGATCTTAAAAGACGTAAGCAAGAAGAAAATCATGCTGTGCAGTCGGAGGATACATGTTCGCGACCTGGCTGACCAAAACCAGATGTATCCTCCGACTGCACAGCGTGATTTTCTTCTTGTTTACGTCTTTTTAGTTCGCTTTTTAAGCAGTCGGGTTTTGTATTTTTTTTTTTAACTTTTTTTTTACAACTTTTTAGTATTTTTTTAGAATAAGGTTCATTTAAGCTTATAAGGGTTCTATATTTTTGAAATCACTTCTTAAAACCCTTTATTTTGATATACCGCACGATGGGATTGGAAACAAAAAAAATTGGTGCCCCACAATATGGCGCCCAAAAGCCGCCATTTTTTTATTTTCCGTTTATAATGTAGCCAGTGGCACTCGCAGCGTTAAGACAAATCGATTGACGTAAGAATCATGAAAATGGGCCAACGCCTTTGGTCTCTAGAAAGCCACATAGGAACAAACTTATATAGACTGATAAACACATTACTCTCCTTCGGCAGTCGGGTAAATAGAGGCCCACCAGTATCGGGAACAGGGTCCAAGCTACCGGCGGTCAGCAGCCTTATTGCGTAATGAATTCGGCAAGGCAAAGGCCAAAGAGTACGAACAATCTACCAATCACATGGCGAGATGAAAGACACGATGTAGATTTCCGTCTATGTGATGGGGCGATTGTTCTCTTTGCCTTGCCGAATTCATTTAGCAATAAGGCTGCAGGTCTCCAGAGAGAGGAGCCGTGTCCAGAAGTACTGCTTTCTGAATCAACCGCTTGACCCAACCGCCTAACGAGAGTCTCCTAAGGTGTTGGTTTCGTTGCTTGTGCCATTGGCTATCACGTCTATCGGTATAATGTGCGCTGAGTCTACATCCACATGTCGATACCTCGAGTTATTATTATGTCCTTTATTTAGCTGATTTCTTATTAAATACATTTTTAAATAATTTTATAAAACATACAAAAAACATTTAAAAATATAAAAAATAGAGGCCCACCGGTATCGGGAACAGGGTCCAAGCTACCGGCGGTCAGGGCTCCAGAGAAAGGAACCTCCTAACAATGCGAGCCGTGTCCAGCAGTACTGCTTTCTGGATCAGGCCCTTGACCCAGCCGCCTAACGAGAGCCTCCTAAGGTGTTGGTCGAGGCTCGTGGCTATTAAGCCATTGGCCGACACGACTATCGGTACAATGATCGCTGTGTCCACATCCCACATGTCGACAACCTCGCGAGCCAAGTCAAGATACTTGATTTGCTTATCTTTCTCGGCTTTCACGAGGTTCCCGTCATGCGGGACGGTAACATCAACAATCATTGCACGCCTCGATTCGGTCCACCACCACAATATCAGGCTTATTGGCTACATTAGTCCTGTCAGTGATGATGGACCGATCCCAGTACAATGTGATACTGCCATTATCGAGAACTGGGTCGGGCACATACCTGTAGTACGGTACCTCCGATGCCACAAGAGTGTATTTCAGAGCAAGTTGCTGATGGATAATCCTGGCTACAAGGTTGTGCCTATGCAAGTACTCTTCGTTAGCTAGACGAGAACAACCAGAGATAATGTGGCGGATCGATTCACCCGGGCGGTGACATGCCCGACAGATGTCAACCGTGCCATCCTTCACAATAAATCTCCGGTAGTTATTCGTCATGATAACTTCGTCCATAATTGCACAGACAAAACCTTCGGTTTCCCCAAAGAGGTCACCGAAACGCAGCCAGGCTACGGACGCTGATTGATCTACATCGGGCCCATGTAGGGCCCGGAAAAAGCGTCCGTGAAGCTCCTTACTCTGCCATACTTCCCTGCGGTCTTTAGTATCAAGCACTACATGCTTGCGCCAGTTCTCATTCGCCAAGGAGAGCGGGGTGAGTCCCTTGTCCACTGCTACTACATCTCGATGCATACCCACGTCGGTGTTTAGAAAGTATTCCCTGAGATTGCATATCTCGCGGTTGTGGAGGTTTTTGGCATTTAAAAAGCCACAGCCTCCACACTTCCGCGGGGTATACAATCTCATGACCGATGATCGTGGGTGATGCATTCGATATGCAGCCAGCAGTGTGCGGACCCGCCTATCCAGGGCGTCAAGTTCCGTTTGAGTCCATTTGAGTATGCCGAAAGAGTACATCAATACCGGCATGACCCAACCGTTGAAGGCGCGCACCTTGTTTCCGCCCGAAAGAAGGCTATTGAATACCTTCTTCAGGCGGCCAAAGAAGCGCTCCCTCAACGATTGCTTCATGTCAGTAGTGCTGATACCTAACGCTTCCGACATACCCAAATACTTATAGGTTTCGTTTGGAGAGAGGGATCTCAGGTTTATGGAACCCGTGAGTTGAACTCCTACGGATTCCACAATCTCCCCTCGCTTTACATGCATGACCGCACATTTGTCCACACCAAACTCCATCCTGATGGCGCTACCAACAGTTTCAGTTACTTTTAGTAGCTCCATCAGTTGAAGATTGTTGGGGGCAAAGAGCTTCAGGTCATACATGTAAAGGAGGTGAGATATAACCTGACTACCTCTCTTCAACCGATAGCCCAGCCCTGAATTCTCCAACAGCATGCTTAGAGAATTCAGGGCTAGACAAAACCAAAGTGGACTCAAACTATCGCCCTGGAATATACCTCGCTCGATCCTTACAGGTTCGCTATTCCTCTGGATATTTCGACATCCTGGATAGCGAAGGACTGTGCTCCATTGCCCCATACACGACATCAAGAAGGTGCGTAGAGTTGTATCTATTTTATACAATTCTAGCACCCTCATGAGCCATGTATGAGGCACCGAGTCATAGGCCTTCTTATAATCTATCCAACATGTCGACAGATCCTTTCGGGAACGCCGAACCTGTTGGCTAATGGCCATATCTATGAGGAGTAGCTCCTTAGTACCACGGGACCCGTTCCTACTTCCATTCTGAGAGGCCGACATGATCGAGTTATTATCGACGTGTTTATTAATTTTATCTCTCAAAATGGATGTAAGAACCTTTTTATTATTATTATTATTAAATCCATAAAGGCCCTTGACTTGTCTTTAAAGACAACTGTAAGACCTAGTTTACGGCTTAGCCGAATGGCTAATGGCTGACAATTCCTATCACCATATCATTAAGATTTATTGGCAAGAAATAGGGACGACAATAAAGTACGTAATTGGAAAATTATATGTAATACTTACAACCGAATCTTTCGGCTTCCATACTTTTAAAATGACCGCCCATAGTCTGCGTGACGCACTTTTATTTATAGTTCAAGATATGTAGGCAGTTTAAAATAACAGGTTTTCTAAGTCGTTATTACCGCGACCTATTAAATATTGTGATATTGCAAAACAATTGTAAAATCTTGCTGTCTGCTGTCTACTTCAAAAAGCCAGGTAAATATTGAAGAACACAGCTTGTAACAAAGATTTAAGAGACCTCTTTAAAAAGGGTAAAGAAAGCTCCTGTGGTATCCTTGTATTTTGGGTATTGTAGGTGACCATAGATGGCAGTGACCACTTACCTACCATCAGTTAGGCCACCCACTTGTTTACTACTCTATGGCATAAAAAAGAACTTACTTATATTCTGAACTCCATCCCACTGCAATATACTCATGGCTTCATTCGAGTACATCAGCCAGGACAGGTGACGGATCCAGGAGACGTATTTTGGCATTGAACTGAAAATAAACGTTAAAACAGGTCAAATATACTTGCTTGCTTGATAATAAATAAAAAAATATATGTTCTCGTCCCATGAAACTGGTTATATACCAAGCCTGGCTAAGTCATTGGGCATACGTTTTATGAGATTAGTAAAAAAAATATGTAAATGTTAATATAAATATTATGTATAGTACCAATTTATTTAAGAAGTTTCCAAATTTACACAAGTTCGCCAAGTTTTAGCTTGAAAAATGGATTACTAAAGTCGTCACAATCTAAGGAGCCCGTTGACGTTTCTCATTTTACATGCCGCGATAACTTTCGACGTAAGAAATTGAAAAATCAAATTCATAATCCTAATTAATCACTATGTTACCCATACACTAAAACAACGAGTATCATTTGCAAGCATCAAGTTTAATTATTATTAAGTTTTTTTTTTGCTGTCAAAACGGGCCTTTTATTTTTTTTACCAATGGTGCCGGACACACATACGAAAGCAAAGTAATACGCTAGTATTATATTATCTGTGGTTATAAAACCTTGTAATAATTAAAATAAACGATTCACAGTTTGCCCCATAAACGTCTTCAACCGATGTTTATGGCTTTGTTTAGTTAATTAAATGAATAGTCAACTTATTAACAGTCAATAATTAAAGGGCTATAGAAATATAGTTATCAGCATATTTATGAGAACAATTTACCTATTTTCGGAGATTTTCCAGCATAATAAGATCGTAACCGAAACACATGCCATGATAACAAGGTCATAACTATAACGTATGTGAATTCCTTACCTTAACTTAATGAAGAGGCCGGAGGTCATCATGAGTGCGTAGTCAAAGGGCACCAGGTACGCAATAGCGACTGGCATTGAACCGAAGGCACATGAAAAGAACGAACCTGGAAACATTTACGAAAGGAGATGGTATCAGGTGATTTTACTATAATATCCAAATGTATACCCAGATCACGGGATCCGAGCACTAAAAAAGACAATTTGTTTCAAATAAATGTCACTAGATGGCGCGATATGCATAGATTTGTTTTTAATTGTGTGTAAATTTAACATTTTCTAGATGTGATCATAAAAATTGTATGTTCTCTTTTAATCAACTCTCCTAAGCACAAATTTGTGGGATATTGGACTCTTAATTCATATTTCAAAGATTATTTGAATGGAACATTTTAAAACTAGATTCCAATAGATGGCGCGTATTTAAATTTCTGAGGCATGCTACTCGATTTTTAAATCTGTATTCTAACAAATTTTGGCACAATGAATTGTTAAATCGTGCAAAAAATACTTCTACTTACAAATCGCTGCAAACGCCATCTATAGCCGTGGAACGGAACTGAAGTTCTTATAAAAATAATCATCTTAATCCGATGAGCAGCTGTATGCTAGTATTATATTATCCGTGTCCCGATCAATCTGCCAGTGGTTGAAATCGTTAACATAACAATCACTATATCCCACAGTGGTGAATTTGACGATGTTTTCTTTTCTATGACTGGTCATGAGGATGAGTTTAACGGATGATTTGATTCAACTTACCACAAGCAATAGCCACATTGAGCACCAGAATAGCCAAGAAGACGGTGAAGCTAAACGCGTACAAGGACCCACGTAGACCTGCGATCCAGTATACCACCAGAGTGAAGAGGGTCGGTTCTATCAGCAAGCCTGGCAACTGGAAACAAAAATTCCACAGTTATCAAAGATATTCTGTTATTTAAATTCTAAATGTTATCTAGAACCAATCCAACTGGTTTTAGCTCGGATATATTTCCGTCAATATGTATAACTAAGCAGAATTTTAAAAAGCCACGTGGGTTTTTGTGCTTACAAAATTTTTAGCAGAAGGAGCACTTATATAATTATACAACTTATAAAATATAAAGTGGCTAATCTTAAAGGCTAACGAAGGAAATATATGAATTTTGCGAAACAGAGAAAGAACGAGCAGGCTGAGTGCAAATTTTTTGACATAGGATTCATGTACAAGTCATGGACCGAATGATTATATATCTAGTCAAGTCAAATAGGGCAAAGTAATGAATACTGATTTAATCTTCTATATTTATCACATTGTCTGGTCATTATGAATATTGCTACGTAACGGTTGGGCGATTCGATAATCATGAATTTGCAATGATTTAGTCCAAGAGCGAGCTAAGCGAGCTCGGGAGCTTAGGGGTACCCTGACACGGATGGGTTAGGTTGGAAGTAGATGACGGGAGCTGAAATGAGCGAGCAAAGCGAGCGAACTCAGCTCCCGTCATTGACTACTGTCGGCTTTGTAGCTTAAATAGTAATCGTACTTAAAATCGTCACAATCTAAGAAGTCCGTTGATGTTTCTCATTTTATTACCGCGATAACTTTCGACGTAAGAAATCGAAAAATCAAATTCATAATCCTAATTAATTACTATGTTAACCATACACTATAACAACGAGTATCATTCGCAAGCATCAAATTTAATTATTATTAAGTATTTTATAGTTGTCAAAACGGGCCTTTTATTTTTGACAACTTTACCTATTCTATATTAAAACTAATGTCAATATTAAAATGATTAAAAAAAGTAAAAAAAGTAAAGTAAGCGATGGGCATTGTTCAGAAAGCCCGGTCAATTTAATTATTTCACTATTTTTCATTATAATGCCTATTCATATTGGGCATTTTTCAAATTATCCGGGCATTATGAATAGTGCCACATTAATCACTTTGTCCATAACATATATAATTGTGTTTAAGTTCATCCGCACAAAGTGGGTTTATTGGATTTTATTTTGCTTCGCTTTACTTTTTTTTGCTATGTTAAACAAACAAGTTTTTAATATATTGGTCACAATCAAATGTTTAGACACGCGTCTACAAACCGAAACTCAGTTTAGCTTAGAGAATTTTGTTTTAAAACCGGTTCATTTGTATCATAGTAATTTATGATAATTAAGTGAGTTAATTAAAAGGCATCTGTATTCTTTTGCCGTTTTGTGTTACAATAACTTTTTATGTGCTGATAAATTAAATTAGATGATGGCTTCATGAGTGGCACGTGATCCAAGGCTGCAGCCTACTTGCGTAAGTGAATTCGGCAAGGCAAAGGGTATGAACATAGATATAATAAACAAGGTTTGAACGCCATCACTCTACCAATCACATGCGAGATGGAAGACGCGATGTGGATTTCCGTCAAACCCTTTGCTTTCTGAATTCACTTGCGCAATTTAGTTGCTGTTTTTCTAAGCTAACAGACTTGCTTACAGAAGGATTGCACAACATTAAAACTAAAATCTTGCAATGTAACGAACAGGAATTACAACCGGCGGAGATAATTCATATTTACGAGACAAGAGGCATTATGCTAGTTATGAAAAAAATTAAACTATGCATCTTTAGAAGGATATTTTAATACAAGTTAAAACTGGACCAGGCTTTAGCGGTCTCATCCCACCTTAGACGGTGGAACTATGACTAACCATCGAACTAAACAGATTGAAAAATTTTGTCGGTCTATAGATAGGAGGCCGGCCGAATTGCTATAGACTCTATACCAATTCGGCCGGTGTCCCATTGACATCGATGTGGACGAATATTTTGATGCGCAATAAAGTGTTTTCCCTCTCCCTTTTGTAAATAGTTTTTTTATTATTAGTCTTATGTATTAGAATACTCAATTGTATAATGTTATTAAAAATATATTTCACTCATTTGGGTTAGAGATCATTCGCAATACAACGAGATGTTATGAGTCTGGAAAAGGGCGCTGAAAAACTACGAAAATCTGAGCGACGGATAATGATATTATTTTACACGAACTTACCAGAGCAACCATCCTAGCTGTATAATAAATCGGTGCTGAATACAATCCAGCCTTCAGCTCTCTATTTAACAGCGGGAACTCTTCAGGGAACATATGGAGCACGGAGTACATGGGACTAAAAGTGTTCTCTGCGATGATGATGAACAGGGCACCCTGGACGTCCTGGATACCATTTTGGGTGAGCCGGGCGGTTCCCATAAAGCAGAGCCCTGCTGTTAAAGCTATGGCCTAGGAGAGAAAAAGTCATCTTATAATACAGGTGATTTTAATTAGAACTATCTACATCTTCCTAGGCCAATCCTCTATTAGCATAGATAGACAGAGAATGGGCAACATAGACTAGTAATAGAAAACATAGAAAAATTGTGTAGCTTTATGTTTTTGTGTTAGAATACTGAGATTATCTTTATTCATATTCTTTATTGTATACAAAATAAACATTTCAAATACAAAAGGAAAACTTATGTACAGTCAAGGGTCAAAAGTGCAGTCATCATAGAAATATAAAATACTTGTTTATTATATCTATGGCAGTCATACTCTCCCAAAACTCAAATGCCTAGTTTTTGTAGAAGATGTTAAATTATCAACAACTGATTTAATATTTTGTTTAGAAATTAAAGTATAGATTATTCTTACTAACCGCGAAATTTGAAATTCTGCTGATTACAAAAATAAAATGCCTTTTCTGTATAGGTAGAGTGTGACTGCACTTTTGACCCTTATTACAAAGGCGAGCTTAAACAATTAAACAACAAAAACAAAAAACAAAAACTGCATTAATATTTTTTTTTGCTTTAAACAATTTTAAGCAAAAAAATAATAATAAATGCAGATTTTCGTCATGGTTTGATATCAAAAAGTTTTTTCAACTTACCAATTTCTGTAATATCCTTACGAATTGAACTCGTGGATCTCGGACAATTATAAGAAGATATCTGTATATTAACCACCATAGCTTTGTTAGGAAGAATGTAGGTTCGAAGGTATCGTGTGTTTCTTGATTCATCTGGGAGATAAGATACATTTTCAGTTAGCTCCGAAGACAAAGTAAAAACTGGCATCACGGACGGGCTCAGAATAAGACCCTGTGGTACACCTCACATATTTTTATTAGTACCCCGGTGCCGATTTATGTCAATACACATCTTAAAGTTCGTGCAATACGCTTGCTTGGCTCAGATCCGGC
The DNA here is from genome assembly GCA_947562075.1 of Orthosia gracilis. NCBI lineage: Eukaryota > Metazoa > Arthropoda > Insecta > Lepidoptera > Noctuidae > Orthosia > Orthosia gracilis. The sequence goes on from OX387274.1 coordinate 20,494,862, forward strand.
ACAGTCTAGAATGAATCATTCTGTCGACAATTTTCAATTTACACACGCCCATTGACCATTTTTTGGCAGCATGTTTATTTGACCTTTGCCTCTGAGATTTGAAAAATGTATGATGACCGGTAAAACACAACATCTGAAGCTACAAATATGTATTGTTCTCATAAACTCCTTATTAAAAAACTAGCCATCATTATCGCAAAAAACGGCATAAAAAAACACGTTTGTTGTATGGGAGCTCCACATAAATAATTATTTTATTTTGTTTTTATAGCGGCAAAAGAAACACGTCATCTGTGAAAATTTCAACTGTCTAGCTATTACGGTTCATGAGATACAACCTGGTGACAGACGGACAGACAAACAGTAGCCCCCCCTAACCCTTAGTAATAGGGTTTCGGTTCGTTTTTACCCAAAAAAGAAGTTGTTAAGATTGCTAATCGCTGCAGTGCTGTTACAGGGTGGTATTATTTTATTATTATGATATTACATTTGTAAACTTACGGAACGTGTGGAATCCTCATTATCCACCAAATGGAATTCAAATTGGATTTCCATGTCAAGTTCTTTGGCTGCATCGCTGACTGCGAACCTATCGCAGACATTCTTGATGGCCTGGCGAGAGGCTGACTCCGACCCTGGAGTCAAGGACAGCACCTTGATGAAGTAATCTGTAGGGTTGTACATGAGGGGGCATTGGTACCCCAGGCTGAAACAAATGAAGGTATGTTAGTGAGTATATGAATGGTTCGGAACATTCGGAAGAGAATTTCGACATTTGTAGCGTGATTCTGAATGCTTGGTTTTTGAGACTATCAGTTTCCTAATGTATCGTTTAGTAAATGTCGACATTTATAATCATTCAGTGGAATTAAGACAAATTAGATAATTATGCGCGATGGTGTGACAAGCTTGGCGCCTAGTGTCTTTAGGCGCCGGATTAATCCAGATTGCTTCGTTTAAGCTCATGATCGAGCTGGGGGGAAAAGAAGAGATTTTTGCCCAGCAGTGGGAGAAGGCCTAGGATAGGATAATATAGGTGGACCTCCTTTTCCGCACTTAGACTCACATTCCGTTGCGCATTCAGGCCTCCTCTTTGTGAGAGGGAATGGGCCGTAATCCATCACGAAGGGCAAGTGCGGATTGGTGGATAACACAGATATTATCCTTAACCGATGTGAGTTGAATTGAATTGGAGCAGAACTATGTAACTTATTAACATTTTCAGTTTTTACAAGTATCCAATTACCAGAAACTAAGCAGATTTAAATATCCCGACTTTGTATACTCCATTTGCGATAACATTAGACGTTTAAGTTAGCCCATTTTACAGCCCGTTCAACGGATTTTGACTTCTATTACGGTCGGTTGAACGGACTGTAAAAATATTTTATATAATAAATGACGGCAAATCACTCTGGGTAGATCCAATCGCATGTCTGTTTATAGTTTACACCATTTCATAATATAACATCACACTGGTACGCTCTTAAGGGGTACGCAGGTGTGAACAGTTCACCTTGGTATACTCTCATTGCACCGGTTTCGTTTAAGTTTCATCTTATTGGGTTAATCTATTCTGGCTTCACTTTGGGCACTATACGCGTAGGTACCTAGCCTATAGAACTGGTCCATTATGTACCACAACTGAAAAGTGAAAAATAAAAAACTTTTTTACAAAAATTACAACCGACTTCCAAACAAAAACACTACAAAGTAAAAAAATAACTTCAATTTCGGAAGTCGGTGTCAAAAAACGAAGAAACGAAAACAGAAACACCGACTTCCGAAATTGAAGTTATTTTTTTACTTTGTAGTGTTTTTGTTTGGAAGTCGGTTGTAATTTTTGTAAAAAAGTTTTTTATTTCATTTAGGTATAAGTTTTATTATTCTATAAAATAATTCAATCTTGAATATCCATAACTCTGTTGCAGTTTTTTTGTTCTTCGATTAGTATGACTTTTGTGATACCTATAATTAATTTTATTACTCCGATGAAATATGGTAAGAACCGGATAAACAACACAAGTTGTTGCCTCCACCTAAATATGCATAGTTAAAATGCATACATCTGAAATGTTATTATGATGCAATTATATAAATACAGTTAGCATTTAGGATATTAGAATTAGTCAATAACTTGTAGAACGAGGACAGACGGTAGGTATTGATAGGCATTCACGTTTCGAATTTACAATTCACATAAGAGTTAATAATGATTAATAAACTTCGACATTTTTAATCTAACTTCTATCAAAAACTTGTACGTTGTTGTTGTGTGTTGGTGTGTTTGTTGTTGTTCTCAGTTTTTAACAAACAGTATGAAAATTATCGTAACCTTCACTAAACTCCTCCAACACCTACTCCGAATTTTGTATGATTAATAAACTTCGACATTTTTAATCTAACTTCTATCAAAGTCTTGTTCGTTGTTGTGTGTTGGTTTGTTTGTTGTTGTTCTCAGTTTTTAACGAACTGTTTGAAAATTATCGTAACCTTCACTAAGCTCCTCCAACACCTACTCTGAATTTTGTATGATAGGCAAAATAAACTTACTGTCTCCAACAATAACTACATTTGACCTATACTAAACCATACTCCTGAGTAAAGGCTAGGTTAAAATGTTTGAAATAAATTTATAGTTATTGTTGATTAATGTATATTATTTGTGAACATGGTTTTTTTTATGAAACTAATAGTTTTGCTTTAAAAAACGACTTGAAATAGCATATGTAAATCAAAGAATATTTTGCCAACAAAACTGTCCAAAAGGAGGTTCAATATCGATAAACTGTCTCCGAGCTGACGCACGGCCACTACTGCGTTAACATTGGGGCATATATACGCCTTAATGAAATCTTTACGATTGACCAATTAGTTCTACCAGCTCATCATAAGATGAAGCTACATATAATAAGCTAGTACGTCATCTAACTGACCTAGATGCAGAAAATCAAACAATGCACTAATATATAAGAGAATGCAATTGTATGACAATTCTAAGGAGTCGGGAAGTCCTATTAGGGTCACTGGCTAGACCAGCCCAGCTAACGAACGCAATTGTATTGGATCAATACTAGCTAATTACAGACGTCTTGCCAAATATAACATGAGGAGTTCGTGGCTAAATATTACCATAACAGGCGCATGGGTCGATATTCGAGGTTAAGCAATGCATGCCGAGGTTGGTGCATGGATGAATATACATCCGTTAAATTTCGAGACCCCTACGTGCTCGAATCCCGGCTTTCATTTGAAAATCTTTGATAATTGTCGTTACGGATGATATAAGCCAGAAAATCTGGCACCAGTCTTGCCAAGGGGTACCGTGTTACCCAGTTACTGGGTTGTGGATCACACACAGGCTTTCGCTCCATGTAAAAAAACCGACTTCCAAACAAAAACACTACAAAGTGAAAAATAACTTCAATTTCGGCAGTCGATGTAACAGAGAGAACTATACTTAGCTGGGGTACCCCTTTAGAGCGTACCGGCATGATTTTGTGTAATAAAAGACATAAACAATAAACAGACATGCGATTACAGCAAACCCGAGAGATTTGCCGTTGTTTATTGAAGAGTTCTGTTGTTTATCTCCGAAGTTCTTGATCAGATCTTGATCAGATTTAAAATGGGACCACACGAGAAGCACCAGCTTACAAATAAAAAATAATCATTGAAATCGGTTCACCTAGTAAAAGTTTTGAGGTGACACACATTAAAAAAAATGCAGTCGAATTGACAACCTCCTACCTTTTGGGCAGTCGGTTAAATACTCAGCTGAATTCGGTCAGACTAAAATCCACCTCCACAGAATTGGGAAAGAGATACGCAGATTGATTGTCAAATAAAATAATTATGTTCATAATCCAAAATTGCTTTCCGAAGTGTTTTTTTTTTCTAAGAATAGTGGCAATGGTCCACGTTTTGTAGCTTCCTCAGCATGACTTGCTTCATCAGTTTTTTTTATGATTACGTAATGAACATTTTTTTACTTCATAATATTCTGCCTAAAAATGCAAACAAGTATTAAACATGTGGCTTTGCATTCATTTTTTGTGTGATTAAAATGAAAGTGAATGATTGTAATGATATGTTAATGAATGCATTTTTTTAATCAATTAATGTTTTTTTGTTTAGTTTTTTGGTGATTAACAAGTAAACGAGGTTAATTATAGATACGATACTGGGAGTGATTTATTATTTTTGCGGCGTATTTGCTACATCGATGAAATGCGGTACTTGCTTATTCTTTTCTGTGATTAAAAAGTGACCCTTAACCGGACCTTTTTAGACAACGTTTTTTTAAGTTCACCATATAATTGGCAATGACTATTTTAATAAATAGCAATGTCAATATAAAGTGGTATTTTCAGATTTTTGTGATTATTAATAAGTGTAACGATATTTTAATGAGTGCATTTTTAACGTTATTCTTTTGTTTTTTTGCCGGTGATTAGCAAATAAACGACTCTAATGTTACGATAATGAGAACGATTTATTTTTTTACTAGATTTTACGATAAAATTGCAGCATCGATCAAATGCGGTATTTTTGTGATTAAAAGTGAAGAAATGTAATGATACTTAGTGACGATGACTAAGGCCGGATTTCTAACCGATAAATTATCGCAGAATTAATGTGACTAATTGTCAAGCACGCGTTATATGCTGTGATTGGTTGAATGAATTTTCAGCAGACAATCACAACAGATAACCGGCGATTATTCGTTGAGTACGTTAACAGCCCAACATTCGAGTGTTGAGAAACCATTGATAGGTATTTCTTTAAGTTTAACAACTATTTTGCAATTAATGAAAAAAAAAACAAATGAACTGGCATTTTCATTATTTAAGTGATTTTTGTGAATAAATTTAAAGTGAATGAAAGTAATATTAACTTAATGAGTGCATTTTTCATAAATTAATGTTTTTTATTTAGTCTTTTGGTGATTACCAGGTAACCGACGCTAATCATAAGATAATGAGTGCCTTATTTTTTTGGAACCATATCGCAACCTCGCTAAATGCGATATTTTTTTATAAAAATGTGTAGAAATGTAATGATACTTAGTGACAATGACTATTTTTTAAGTTTAAAATAACAGCATCAATAAAAAGCGATATGTTATATTCATTCCAATGTTATCAATATCTCGTAAAATGCAGCATGAACTTTTTTTTATGTGTTTAAGAAAAGAATTATACTCATAATACCCGTGATAATGTTGTCTTAATTTTCACTCTAAGTGGGTACCAAAGATAATTTTGTTAATTTTCTTATTGAATTTGCAGCATCAATGAAATTCTTCCACGTTTTATTCGCTTTTTGAAATGATAATTTCGTTACAAAAATGGCTTATTTTTTTAAATAGCTGCCCTATTTTGGAAATCGGTTTGAAATAATCGGAATTTAAATAGCATGAAGTTAATGTCATTAGGTAAAATCCAGATGTAAACCTGATTAACCTCACGCGTATAAACATCCTTATTTTACTATTATTTTTTTTCTTAGTAAAAGACAAATAAAAAAGTCTATCAACACTGATATCAAACGCGATAAAAGTTAACAAATGACAAATCGAAATAATTAATTTAAATTAATGTGTGCGCATTTATTCAATGCGATACGAAATAAATTAGCTATTCCTGATGTCCATCCGTAGTATTACAAAAATCGAAAAAAATTGAACAAAAAAAAGGTGAAATTCTTCTTAAAAATAGATGATCTATTCCTAGTGGGTAGGTGGAACAATTTTATAGTAAAATATTTAAGTAACGGGTTTTATAGGCATTGTACGAACTGAAATTTTTGAGACGGTCTTTTTTTTATTCATTTATTTATTTACTAGCTGTGCCCGCGGCTTCGCTCCCGTCAACTGCTTACCTACCTTACCTAGCCTACCTTACTTACCTAGACCTACTCACCTACCTGTCTACCCTACTACTTACCTTCGCTCTTTTCCTACCTACGGACCAACCTACAAATTTTTTCTAGTTTGAATCTTCCACGGAGAATCTTAACACCGCCATTTAGAAAATGAAGTCAAATGCATAACGCTATCTATCGAATGTGGAGATTGATTGTCCGAGTATCTGAGTTGTGTGTTTAAATTCACATATTCTTTTGACAGAATGAATCGATTGCGATGAAACAAAAACTAAGTAATACTACAAGTTACGCACAATTTTTGTGTAAAATAGTTATCTAGATTGGTTTCGTTAATTTTACGTGATGCGTGCAATAAACAGACAGAGAGAACAGAACGACTTTCCTACAGATTTATTAAATGTAATTGATGATGATTTTTCTTATCTGAACTACAATATCCCAATGATAAATTGCATCTTATACTTAACAAAAATATCTAGAGAATAAATTATCTTAATAAGCACTTTTAAGTACATTCTGACAATTTGTCAAACCATACAACAATTTATATGAAAACGCGATGTCGTATTGAATAGTCAACTATAATGGCTAAATACTTTCAAAACAAAAAAAGGCGCTAAGCTGATCACACTGGCTATCAAATGTTAAAAAGGCTTCTAAAAACTCACCTCTTAAAAAAACTTAAAGCTTGTGTAGCAGTACCAGCGAAAGCCACCCTTCCTTCAGCTAAAAGCACCAGCTTATCAAACTGGGCCATCAGCTCCGAATTGGGTTGGTGGATGGTGCAGATGACGGTCTTGCCCTGAGCTGCGCTGGCACGGAGGAGAGTCATCATTTGGTGGGCGGAGGATGAGTCCAGGCCGGTGGTGGGCTCATCGCAGAAGAGGAGTCCAGGGTCTGTTAAGAGCTAGAAGAGATGATTCTATTAAGTGGCAGCGTTTTTGTTGAAAGCAGGATATTTGCTCGAGTAGTAGGGCGTGATTAAGATCAAGAGCGAGCTTAGAAATAATGTAAAAAAATGAAGTTCATGAACCATTTAGACTTAGATAAACATATACCCCCTTATTAATAAACGCGGAGTAAAGTTACACCTTGGACCATCTAAGTATTAACCATACATTTTTCTAGGTTTAAGTTTGGCGTAACTTTACTCCGCGTTTATTAATAAGGGGGCCTAAGTCTAAATTGTTCATGAACGACAAGATTAAGCCGAGAAAACGGCTTAATCTTGTCGAAGGCATGAAAAATTTATAAAAAGCGAATCCAGTTCCACAGAATTTTTGCATTTAAATATTGGCGTATCCGATTGAACGATTATAATGAAATTTACAAGTTTTTCTCGTAAATGTCTGTGAATCAAAGACCTACATATCTTTTGATAAGTAAAACTATAATAAAATGTAAAACATCAACTAAAAGGCTGATAAATGGCGATCTTAGGCAGGGACCGAAAACCTTTATAAATTACGGTACAGGTATCGAGGAATTTTGGTTACCTATACGGTTAAGGTAACCAGTATCTGGGTAACCCAAGAAGAAGAAACATGTTACCTTTATTTAAGTTAACGTTTTAATCGGCGTTCGCCGGCGCGCGTGGGTTGTCTCGGCTCTTTGACACACACACAGGCGATGCGCGCCCTTTGACAGTTTAACTAATACCGACGGACGGCACGTATAAGATATAGATAATTTTTATTTCGGTAACCGGTAATAATAAAGAAAATCTAATTTTAACTGTCTGGAAGAGATTGCCCTGTGCGATAAGACCGCCCATTGTACACTGATCTTTGTAATGTTTGGTCCTGTAATTATTTAAGTGGTGTACAATAAAGTATATAATAAATAATAAATAAATAAATAAAGGTTGTATTCAATATTTAAAAATTAAGGTAACCTTTTAAAATACATGTAACTAACCGAAAAATACCGGTATTGGTCGTACCGGTTTCGGTCCCTGATCTTAGGTAACAAAAATTTTAATGTCCGCAATCTATAAAGGTAGGTATCTATTTATTTCTTTTTTTCTACTTCGAGTCTGATGGACACAATGATACATAATTATTTATTTATGTACATATATATGCAGTCACGTATCAAATTTAAAACAAGTTTAAACAAAAGCGAATTTGCTAAATTCAAAAAAAAAATCTAAAAAACCAGAATGAAATAAATAGCTATGAAATACGGAAACTGTTGGTCAAATGTCAACATTTAGATGGAAAAATATTAAAAAATAACCGGCTAAGTGCGAGTCGGACTCGCGCACGAAGAATGCCGTACCATCATCAATAATCACGTTTGTCGTATAGAACCGACTAATATGTTTATTTTTTCTGGTTTTAGTATTTGTTGTTACAGCGGCAACAGATATACATTATTGATCTGTGAAAATTTCCTGTCTAGCTATCAGGGTTCATGAATACAGCCTGGTGACATACTGAAAGACAGACAGTGAAGTCTTAGTAATAGGGTCCCGTTTTACCCTTTGGGTACGGAACCCTAAAAAACAAATTATCTAACTTGTATGTCAGTGAACATTTTCTGCTTAACGAGACTATAATAAAATACAGATCAAGAAATACAAGCTCATAACATTAATTTTATCTGCCGATCTTATTATCTATTATTCAAGTGTTTATAAATACATAATTAAAACAAACTCACCTTTCAGATTCGGCAGTCTAACAAGTGTCAGTGACAAAAATAATAACAGACAAATAAATGAAAGAATGAATATCTGCGAAAAGGTTAATGCATAGTGGAAAACTACGAAAAAGCAATAAAAATAATAGACAGCCATTTTACTCCCTATTATAATTTTTTTTTCACTGGCTTGCGTTGTACCGTTGCTAGGCCAAAGTCATATGGCCTCCCATTCTCCCCGGTTTTTTATTTGCTTTGAGAATTTCATAATTCAAAAGCCCTTTCCAACATCGGACTACAAGATCTACGGTAAATCCCCATCGGTACATGCTGGACATCCCACTCATACGCAATTTTGCGTTTTGCGAATATTTTCATTGTCACAGCTAAGGAGTGCAATTCCCTGCCGGATTCTGTGTTTTCTGATATGTAGAACCTAGGGGTCTTTAAGTCAAGACTGAACAGGTTACTTCTAGGTAAGCATGCTTACCCGTCGACCACATCATAGCTTACCATCAGGTAAGATAGTGGTCAAACGCGTACCTGCCGTTAATAAAAAAACCAGCTAAGTGCGTGCCGCAAAATTAAGTTGGTTGTTATAGGAAAAATGAGGGGATTTCAAACAAAATTTGATTTATCAATATATTGGTATTTGCTTGTAAAACATACGTAATAACAGACATTATCACCAAATTTCAAGTTCATACGTCAATGCGAAGTTGAAAAATTCTTCGTATCAAAATGTTGTAAAAAAGCTGACTTTGGTGGCTTCTCATTCCTTTCTTTTCCAATATGTATCTACTCAATGAGCTCTATACAACGATACCCCAATCTATGCGAAAAGTAAATAAATTTTTTCACGCAGCCTTTTATCTGAATGGGAGACAGCTTAAAAAAATTGACTGTTTGCATGGCTTTGGTCAACAAGATGCTTATACTGTGAAAATTTGAAGGCTGTAGCTCCAACCGTTTAGCTGTCAAACCAGGTGACAGACGACGGACAGACGGCCAGACGAACAGACGGACACGTGACTGACAGCAATAGGGCTCCATTTTGACCCTTCGGTTACGGAACCCTAAATAATGCATAACCAAAATTTTTACAACCCTTGAGTTGTTTGTATTTCATAATTGGATCTTGATTATTATCGCTTTGGTATTAATTGCATAACATATTGACAGTTCAAAGAAATTACCGGCGACATTGGACTAGACATCAATAAATTAAATCAAACGGTGCATGTTGTGAATAATGACACTAATTAATGTAAAAGGGTAATCGATTGTTTGGACAATTAAAAAGTAATTAGTCTGAGAAATACCAAAATTGTGCAATATTTATTTGCCTTCTCGGAGTATTGTATCTGCAATTCTAATAAAAGGGCCTTTTTTCGGGACGGCACCTTCAAAATTCGCCTCGGTTTTTGGAAAAAGATCTGGGAGTGTGGGCTTTTTACCAAAATAAACCCACTCCGGTGATCACCGTCGTCGTCATGGAACCTCTTAAAAAAACCCTGGGACAACAACGCCTGTTATGGCACATCCCTGGGGAGACTGAAGAAGTGTCTCTCGTGAGTAACATAGGGCCTATATAAGGCATCATTCAGCGATAGCGTTTGTCAAAATGATTATGATAAGGATTCACCACGTCTTATTATTTTGATAACCCATTATTGATGTTTACTTTAGACTGAATGAAACTAAATAATGTTTTGATTATTAAAGTCGATGATAAAATATCAATTAGTCATCAGCACATTCATAAACTTTGAGAGGCCACTACCAAAGTGTATTTCAACATTCTAACGCTCGCAGCTTAGTTCTATGGCGATACGATCTAGAAATTGTACGCTAAGAAATAAAATATTATAAATATGTCTTACCTCTGTCGCAAACGCCAACCTTTTCCTCTCTCCACCTGACAAGGTCTTCCTCCCATCCAATCCTCCTATGAGCGTGAACCTGGATCCATACAGGGAGAGCTGGCGCAGGAGTTGATTCACTCGTCTTTTGCGGACTAGAGATGAGGTGCGTCCATCCATGCGGAGTCGGGCCTTAGGGAAAAAGTATTCATATCATGTTTACATTTTGGAATGAGCAAATGGCAATATTGAAAATAAATTCGTAAAATGTAATTGGCAAGTAGCCTAAGCCGGTTTCTAAATTGAGTATTTGGAGTTAATAACGAGGCAAGCTAAATCACGATAATGCTAAATGAAAAGCTCAGATTACGATCATTGATCGTAACTTTACTCCGTTTTTTGGCACGTGAAGAACAAACAATCGCGTCATCAAGTTATATGTATGTCTTTTGTATGTGATCGCATTGTTCTCTGATAATTTTTAGGACGTTAATCTTTTGTGTTTTTAGGCACAAATTGTAAGTAAAGAGCTTAATAAAAAGTAATAATACCTACTTAATTTCTTTTTACTTACCATAATAGTAAGGTGTTCGATGACAGTGAGGTTATCGACAAACAGGTCATCTTGGTGCATGTACCCGCTCTCCTGATGCATGAATTCTCCGAGCTGTGTGCCGTTCATGAGTATATCTCCATCTACTAACGTTCCCACTGTTGAACGATACATAAATTAATTGTTATCTTAATAAGCAAAGAACCAAAATATTTAATAACTAGCTGTCCCACGCGGCATCGCTCCCGTCAACTGGCTACGTATCTACCCATCTACCCTATCTACCATACCCTACCTACTCTACATACATGATTGTAGCGTAATTTTAACCACTTACGCAGCGCACGCAACGGAAGCTCTCAAAAAGGTTGTTTGTTTCCTGTTTTTTCAAGATTTTTCATTTATGGTGCGCTCCTATTGGTCGTAGCGTGATGTTACATAGATGTTACATACCTTCCTCGATAAATGGACTATCCAACACAAAAATAATTTTTCAATTCCAACCAGTAGTTTCAGAGATTAGCGCGTTCATCTATCATCACAAACTCTTCATCTTTATAATATTAGTATAGATACTTAAAAGTCTAGATCTACTCTAGTGACAGAGATATTACATCATGCATTCGATACCGACCGACCGAGATGACGGCTTTTAGAGAAGTCCGAGTATGGAAGAATAAGATATTTTGTGCCGATCACAAATAAATTGGGATAAAGTCAAGAAGATATTGAAATAAGGATCATAATATCAGTGTATATAATCGGACGAAGATGAAGGTACAATATTTACTAACAAAGTGAAAACTTCATTGGTATTGTTCGTCGAATCGTTGAGCTCCTTACATTCTGAGTTGAGCTGCACGGTTATTGACAAATGCGTGCACTGACTGGACAGCTCCACTCAATCTAAATGGTTCTTTCCTCAAACGACCATTTCAGACATCAATCTACATGGTCTTCACATGATCTAACCAAGATTTTGTCTGGACTTTAAAAGAGACTGTGACCTCTGAGTTTGTTTCGGCCTTTCTTCTCAGAGTAGTCAAATAGGAAACGCCGACCTCATCTAGTTTAAAAAAATATGATCGACATGTAAAAGATTTTGTACAAACCAACTTACAGAAATAAAAGCGTTTATCGTTATCAAAAAAAAAAGCACTGACAGTCAATGATATTCTAGTAAACAGATACGTTACACACTCAAAAAACAACAGAAAAAAGTGTTCCGCACAGCAGCGGCAGCACACATACACACTTTTCATTCATCTGATATTTCACTACAAGTTTCTCTTTTTTTCTTGATAAAAACAACAAGAAAAAAAGAGACGGCTAGTGTTTGACACTTGTGTGTGAATGTAAACAAACATTATTCTGACCATGTTTTTTTCTTTTTCTAACCTCCAAATATCAGAATATTAGGAAAAAAAATAAAAAAATAGTAAATTGAGGTGTATTGCTTACTTACATATGGTATGAGATCCCTTCTGTTTTATTTACTTTGGTATCATAATTGGTACACTTTCTAAATACACACGATAGCATTTTTTTAATTTTAGTTTTGTTTCAACAAAGCGTAACGCTCTTCGCCATGCGTGTCATAGACTAAAGACTATACGTCCCAATTGGGACGTATTCGAGACTTCACAATGCACGCGCTCATAACATATATTTTTTTACTAGAATATCATTGCTGACAGCTCAATCAACTAACAACAGGGGTGAAAATTTTAGGTTTGCTCTAATCTAATCTTCTAGTTCTATTATCTTGAATATTTTATGTTCTATCTTTCATCTGTACTAACTAGTTTTTTTATATTATTTCCTGACGGAACAGGCTAATGTCTGAGTCCATGATGCCTAGTCATCAGTTAGTATTTTTCACTTCTTGAATTCTTTAGTATGCATTAGAATGAGGATGTAACAGATTCTAATGTTTTTTGGAGTATTAGGCAGCAAATTGTATCGAGCCAGCCTTCCCAGTAAGCTTTGCGGAAATGCGCAGTCAATACTACAATAAAATTCTCCGCTCCACTATCCCGAGATCGATTCTGTCCATGATTTCACATATTGTCCAGTTGCAGTGACAGTTGAGACACAAAACTACACCAATTTTATATCACAATATCCACTAGGAATCAATTTGCAAATAATCTTAACAGCCGCTGAACTACGCTCGAAAAAAGCCCGCCAAAAACTCCTGTAACTAGGTAACTACCGCCCAACTAGGTAAAATCGATGTACAACAGATACAACATTGAATATCGAATTCGTTTTATTTTTGTTGTTGAGTTGAGAGGGAAGCCCTAAAAAAAATGATGTTTTAATTTGTTAGTAAACATTTTATCTTCAAAATGGCTGGAGTATAGATAATTCTATTCTTTTTACCACTGATTGTGACATTAAAACTATGTCAAGTTCTTTTGGCTGATAGAGCTATATTTGGTTGTTCTCTACAAAGTACCTACACTATTTTACACATTTTCTTTTTAGTCTCGTCAAAGTTAATCTTATCATACGATCTTATCTGTCCACCTATATTGGTTAATTTATTGCAATTTATTGTTTAAAAATTATTTGCCAGATTATGTTGCAATAAAATTATAATATTTTAACATACTTAATTTAAGTTACTTGCATCCAATACTTATTATTATAAACAGATGAACTTATACTTATTTTTATTTGCAGAAGGTCGGAGGTTAACAGATTATTGTTTTTTTGGTTACCTGTTTTGTTGAGCTGAACACTGTAAGAATATATTTGTGTTGTATAAACTAAATTTATTTTAGTACTATATAACTGCACAGCACCTATGTGAGTATTATGTATCAACTGTAAATTTACCATTTACTGTACCTATGTGTTGTTCGTTTACTTCAGTGTGCCCTGGCAGTTAATAGTGTGTCATGGTCTCTCTGATGGTGGCACATGTGTTGGATCATTCGGTTCCCTTCATAATGCTTGAGCTGAGTGGCGCTTTACTCATTCTTATACATTGATTCGTTTTCTACTAGCGTTATCGATTGTTGCTACAGGTGCTGTTCGTTTGGTCACGTGTTCAAATCATACAAATAGAAGGCGTTAACGATTGTAGAAAGTGATTCGATACGAAACGTTTGTAACTTGGCTAGGGGAGCAAGCTCAGTATGCTTCTTCAATAGACACAGTTTGAATGTTGGCATTAGTTTTTACATACAAACTGCATTTCCGTAATCGGCTCAACATAGCTCATGTCGTATTGTTCCGGTTGTGCTAAAGGAGCTATCGGTCAGTCTAATTGTAAATATGAGGTACGTATGCTTCTAGATCCGGCTTAAAAAAGCATCTGTAAATACACGTTCTCGCTCTTAATTTGAACGTGCAATACCGCAATCATTACTTGATTAACGGCTGGTAGACATTGATAATTTGTTAATAAGTAGACAGTAATGACAAAAAAACTAATTTCTTTTGTATGGCATTTTTTAATCTTAATGAACGTTAAATTATTAATAGTAAAAGAACTGCTAGCCCGCAAAATACTTCGTAATGTAGGCTTAACCAGATTTTAATTGCTCTTAATTTTTAAATGTGCAGCAGTAAAAAAAATATTAAATAATCGTTGGTCTTTTTTGTTTTTGATGGCGCATATTTTGTAATAAAGTGGGTATGACATTCGAATCAATGTTGTGATTTTATTTACGATCTGTTAATTAAATTTTCAGAAAATAGCCTTTTTTATACAGCTTTTATTTTTCCACTGCTGCGAAATAAAACTATAAAAAAATATACTAATACGTCACAATACTTTTATACCTAAATCTTTGTAATGTAAGTACGCAAGTAAGAACTAGATAAATATAACTGTCCCACTGTTGAAATTCAAACTCACTAGTAAAGGGATTATTGAATTGGGTTGTAGCACAAATCAACTCTTCTCTTCATCGTGCCGATGATTCCATTTTTAGTTTTTTATTTAGATGTTCTGTTCGACCAGAACTCAGCCACGTCGACAGCCCAAATCAACTAAATGTTGTCAATTGCTAGATCCAAAAAAATAAAAATAAGGAAGACTTATTTTCAATATTGCATATTTGAAAGCTTCCTGTTTAATTTGCGTCATATCATAACTGCATTTACCTGCATGCGTGCATCAGAAATCTTTGAGGTCGAATGTGTAATAAAGCATCACGAATGTGCGTCACAAAAAGTTATATTTTTGACATAATTATGTATGTTATGATCTCAAAAGCATAAAAAGTGGGTTTGTCTATTTATAATTATTGAATTATTTATTTCAAATTATCCGCAAAGTAATTAGAAGTAGACCAATGGTGTAGTTTATTATAATGATATAAAATAAGGAAAATACAATAAAATAATCGAAGGCTCATAGTGACCTTACAAAACTTGGTAAATCCGATAAAATGTCAAAACCATTTTGATTTTCGTGAAGTTGGATCCCGTTATCAAAAATTGCACCAAACGCCCGAATTTTAAAATTTGGTTCTAAATTCAAAAAAAAAAAATTAACTCACCCGGATTTCGATGTGCCAATGCTGTCATTAGTGTAGTTTTGCCTGCACCACTGCAACAAAATCATACTAATATTATAAATGTTATATTGTAATATTGTAAGTTTGTTTGTTACGCTTTCACGCAAAAACTACTGAACCGATCATCATGAAACTTTGTACATATATTCTTGGAGGTATTAGAAGTAACATAGGATACCATTTAGTAAAAAAAAAATCTTTTTAATGGCTTCACTGCGAGCGAAGCCGCGGGTAAAAGGTAATATAAAATAAATTTTAAAGCATTAACAATCTTCATTGTGATACTATAGATTTGACCCCATTTTCGGTATCTGTCAAAAAAAAAAACAACCCGTGGTTTGTTTATCACTGGTGTTTAATTGCTTTTACATTATAAGTTCCACGTGTAGAACTGTATCACAGTACAAACAAACTTATCATTTAAACAGTAGGGAGATTACTCGTAGAAATACCTCAGAGTCGAGGCCTAGACGCATGCGCAGCGCAGAGTAACATGAGATTTGATCTGAATGTAGATCATAAACTTTCCAGTTGAGGTATTTGTACAGATAACTGACCGTTATGAGGAAATATGTTTTTGTTTCAATGCTAGATCACGTAGGTAATATCGGTAGATATTTACTTATAAAATAGGTATAGATACATTTTAGAAATAAATATATGATCGAGTAGTTTGCGCTAACAATTAGTAAAATATTAAGTAGCTGTCGCGGCACCAGACAAAATTATTGTTTTTGTAAACTAGTGTTGTCAGTAGGTATATCCGTTGATAAGTAACTCAAATACATAATCTCCCATTAGCATAATAATATTAAGGTTTTAATCTTGTATATTGTTAATAAATTGATTTATATAATTATTATATTGTATGCGTGACGTCCAAGATCGTCTAATACAATATGGAATGAAAGGACAAAACAATTAAGTTGTTAAATAATTTAATAAATAATTATTTCATTGATGATGACGTCATGATTGGCTTGACGTGTATAAAAAATCAAGTTTTATGAATGCAATATTAAAAATAAATATGCAGGTAGCGTAAAATTATTGGAAAAGCATGTTCACGTTGTATATATATAAAAGCTTTTATTTTTAAATGATTTAATTTAAATAAAATAAAATAAATTAAATTATTCTTCTATTCTTTGAGCTACCTTTAAACAACAATACAAAGCCAATTAAGAAGTTCTATTTTAGTTAAAAAATGCTTAAGTATCTTGCTTGTAATCTATTCTAGCGGTATTTTAAGCATCGATCTGATAAGAAACGGCAATCGTAAAATGTTGTTTATTTGTATTGCATACCGCATTCTATTCAAATTATCATCATCATCAGAATCATATCAGACGAAAGACGTCCACTGCTGGACATAGGTTCCCCAAACGTAGCATTGATCGGTACCGTGCGTCTCTCATCCAGCGAATCCCCGCAACCTTCTATGTAAATATATAGATAATAATAATATTCTTATATAACCAAGTTTTGATTCGGTAGTATCGCTCAGGTTTAAAATAGAGCATCATCATCATCATTTCAGCCGAAAGACGTCCAGTGCTGGACATAGGCTCCCCCAAGCGTCGCCACATTGATCGGTCCCGTGCGTCTCGTATCCAGAAATAAATAAATAAGAGCATATTTTTTCTAGAACTTAACAAGTAATGGTATCAAAACGCCAAGTTTTCAGATCAAGCAGTAGCATTTATAAACTAGTCACATGTTGTTATTACAAGGATGCATGCGAAGTAGTCGTAAAAAAAAATATTGTATTTCACGCAAAAAATACTCATTGTCTTTTTTCTATAGAGTAACAATAGTCCTCCTATGTGACCTTATGGAAAATGGAACAGAAATCCTAATTGCGCAAAATACATTATTATCACAATCCGAAGGATTTGAAGGAAATTCGTAATCCATTGCTTCACATGTTAGAAAAAAATCGCCTGCAACGAAATAACACAATGTTGAATTGACAAATAAAAGGAATTGCCATTATTTTCTTGTTACGCAATTACTCCGCAGCGCGTTTTCGCATGATAGGCTGTCGAAGGCCGTTGAACGTCTTCTGCGCGGGGAGCAGTTGGGTTTCCGTTCGAGCCGCTCATGCATGGACCAGATCAACACTCTTCGTATTATTCTCGAGCAGGCAGCAGAATGGCAAAGGGAAATTTATCTTACTTTTGACGATTTCGAAAAGGCCTTTTGATACGTTGTAGTGGTCCAGCACCTGGTCCTGCCTGTTGGACATTGGAGTTCCGCCAAAAATAGTGCGCCTATTGGAGAGCACTTCCAGGAAATTATCCTGCAAGGTGACTCACAAAGGCCTTATTTCGGAGGACATCACAGTGTTCGCTGGTGTTCGCCAGGGCTGTCTCCTTTCGCCCCTCCTTTTTATAATCTTTTTCGATGGAATCATGTTGCGCATTTACAATAGCAGGCGTCGCGGGATAGAGAGGAGATTGACCAACGTCTTGGAAGACCTGGACTATGCGGATGATCTATGCCTGCTGAGTCATACACTCGCCAACATGCAAGCGAAACTAAACGACCTGCACCAGGAGGCGGCGAAAACTGGGCTCAAAATTAACATTCGGAAGACTCAGAAGATGCGTACAGGTGTAAGGAATTCTTCATCGATGTTAATCGGTTCCCTCGCACAGCTGAGACCTGTGGCAATCGCGGCAACTGACCTGAAGGGTTAAACTCAAAATCTTCGGGCCCAATATCAAATCCATGCTGCTCTACGGGTGCGAAACATGGAAAGTAACAAAGGACATCTCACGCCAAATCCAGGTCTCCGTCAAACCGATGTCTTTGTCGCATCCTCGAAATTTACTGGCCTAAGATCATCTGTAATGTACAGCTGTTGGAGAGATGCCACGAGACCCCGATCCACCGGCAGATCAAGCGGCGTAAATGGAATTGAATTGGTCACACGCTCCGGAGGGATTCCGATCTCATTCATAAACAGGCCTTGGATTGGAATCCTCAAGGGAAAAGAAAGTGAGGCCGTCGCCGTCAAACCAAAACCGTATTGGCTGAAGCGACGAGTATCGGAATGACGGGAAGCGGGTTGAAGCGCGAAGCCGGTCTCGATGGAGGACTACTGTGGAAGCCATCTATCTGCCTCAGCTAGGGGTTATACGATCTTATGTAAGTCAAGCATTTTCGCATAGATGACTTTACGAAGATATCGCGCTATAGATTACTAAAGAATAACATATCTTATTGAATACGTTTGTCATTCTGATGTTAGCTTTAAAACAAGAACAACGGCATGATTTGTTATTCAAATCTTATAATTTGACTTACCTAGGTCCCATTAAAGCTGTCATTGTACCAGGCTTCGCGATCCCGCTCACTAAAACAAACAAAAACATTAATACACATCATGATGAGGATGTCCAAGCCTCAACCACTCTGACATGGTTCTACCTAGCTGATAACGGAGGCAAAACGATATTCTATCAAATATACAAATATGTTATCAAAAAGTCTAAAATGTATAGAATTTAAGTGCAAGTCCTTCCTAGTACTAACATTTCGGTCTTTTTAACCGACTTTTCAAAAAGGAGGAGGTTTCTCAATTCGACCGTCTACTAATTTTTTGTTGGAAAGAAGATATCCCCAGAGTGGTACCATGATAAGGAAACCAGGACTCCAAGATGGGATCCTAGAGAATTCGAAGGAACGCCTCAAATATTATATAGCGATTTTGGTATTTTCATCAATAATGCAATTATTTGCACTCATAAAGAAAATTCTTTATCTTAAATTTTGTTTCAGGGTCAGAGTAGCCGAGAATAGACTTCTATGTCGTGCCATTGGTGAAACCTATGTACATTTAGGGCCTTCTATCTAAGCTAAGGATCTTATCTCCTTTCTTTGGTATTGTTTGTCGAATCGTTGAGCTCCTTATATTCTGAGTTGAGCTGCACGGTTATTGACAAATGCGTGCACTGACTGGACAGCTCCACTCAATCTGACTGTTTCTTTCCTCAAACGACCATTTCAGACATCAGTCTACATGGTCTTCACATGATCTAACCAAGATTTTGTCAGGACTTTAAAAGAGACTGTGACCTCTGGGTTTGTTTCGGCCTTTTTTCTCAGAGTAGTCAGATAGGAAACGCCGACTTCATCTAATTTTAAAAAATATGATCGATATGTAAAAGTGTTTGTTCAAACCAACTTACAGAAATAAAATCATTTATCATTGCTTGGACTGTGGTTCATTTTACTCTGATTTTTATCTACAAATGGGAAAAATTGAGCAAACTCCTTGTGCTACGTTAAAAAACCTTCTGGATTGGCCATTATTTATAGTTAGACAGACTAACAATAAATATATTGACTTTATTTCCAGTTTCAAAGTGCCTGTCACAACAAGGTCATACCTGTATTTAAAACTTATAATAAACAAAGTGGTTATATTTTATTTAGAGACAGAATTATTAAAGCGACATGTTTTGCCTATAAAATGTCATCAAATGCCACAAACACAAATATCACACTAGGCTACGCGGAAGCTTTTAGTTAACATTGCTCAATAAATTACAATTTATCCTTTATTTAATGCAGTTTTGAAGTAAGACAGCGTTAATAATAGCATTTGAATGACGAAAAATATTACAAATAAAGCTGGACAGTAATAATAAACAAACTACTTTAGCCCTAACGTAGTGTTTAAAATAAGAACTATTTAACAAAAAACTTAGAGTTTGTAGGAGGGATGAAGCGCATGTTATTAAAAGAGATATGAATATAAATGTGGATGGATGCAGAGGGAGGGGAAGGCAAAATAATAGATGGTTGGACTGTGTGAGGAGTGATATGAAAGAAAAGGCAGTCAGAGATAGCGTGACGGTGAAAAGGACGGTATGGAATTAGAAAACGTTCCGACCCCAAGCAACATCGGAAACGGGCAGGAAAATCATGTTGATGCTAAAAAGTAGAGTTTGATAAGCGTGGATCAGAAGATTTGGGTGTTAGGAGTTGGACTATTGATATGACGGCAAAAATATTTGTAAATAGGTATGGAGGAAGACATATAAAATAAATTGAGATAAGGTCAGGAGGATGATGAATCACAGTCGAGAAAGTCTACAAAAATCCCTACCCGTTTTTTTTCTAACTCAAGCTTCTTCTCTGGGTCTAAAAAGACTGAAGATGAACAAAGCAGAACATCTTTTTAATTAAAAACTTTAAAACTTTAATTTAAATATTTCAGTTATATCAAAATTAAAGCTTTACTAAAAAGAAACCTACCTGAATAGACCTGAATAGAATACCTTCATAAAACCAGCTTTTCTATAACAATCAAAAGACAAGGTTCTTGATACCCTTAGTGAAGTGAAAAAAAAACTTTCATGAAACCAACTATTCTACCAACAATCAACACTTAAAACACAAGGTTTCTAGGCCCGTTTCCGTAATGAATTAGAGTGTTAAAAGAAGTAGATTGTATTGTAATACAGTAGCCAGCATATTACGCGTGACTGGCTTCACATCGGCACCATTGATCGTGTAAACGATACGTAGGAATATATCGCACCGAAAATTCGTTACACAAAAATACGCTCCCACACAGCAGAAAATTATCCATTTATACACATATCATGTTATATTCAATTTGTTTCTCACGATCGTAACAGTAAAGCGCAATTTGATATCAGTGGGTCTAGAAAAGTGTCCAGTCTATCAGTCAAAAGTCTTAAAATGTACGGCATTGACATACTACAGAAATCCGTACATGTTCTGAATAGGTTGACAAGTCGAATTTGAAAATTGCCAATTTTGAATAATGTATGCAAGTCGACTTCTCAACCTATTCACACCAAGTACGGAAATGTCATATGGTAAATCCTGAGAATTTTTGATATTTTATACTCGTGGTCGATGATAGAATATCACTTTTTCTAGAGAACAGAAGATGTATCGGAATATTCCAGATATATTAATTCTAAGGGAGAACCACGTGACCGAATGGGGTCAATGAAAGATAGATTGCACTTAGAATTACATGGTAATTGTATGCTTTAATAAGTCTTACAAACTTTTGTTTTAGTTTTAAGGTAGCATGAAGGTATATTGTGCATTTGGGAAATCAGAGTAATGTACGCAATACTCGAAAACTAACCTCTATTACTGAAATAATATACGCGGAAAGGTTTTACACATTCAGTTTTGCTATAATCAAATTCAGAATTTCAGATTAACACCCATTAATGTTTTGAGAATTTGAACTTCACTTCGCAAAATTTTGACAAGATCTCAGACTAAAGAAGAATTTGACACGTTCTCAACTTCATATCGGTTATTCAAAAACTATTTTAGACCTATACAAGGAACTCAATGTGGCAATGACCAAGTAATTGAAAGAGCACTCAATGGAAGAGCCGTACAAATTCGGGCCCTAACGACAGTTCAAATTACAGTCGTGAAGCCGTATGAGGAAGAATATTGAATTAGTCATTAATAATGAGACCTATAGTGGATACTGTTAGTTATTAGAAATAAGAATGATAGAAACAAAAAGGTACATAGGTATTTTAAACAACTAAATAAAAGGGAACTAAATAGGCAGCATTTTTTAAGAGAGAGGAAGGCTTAAGTTACTATGATTATGTGAAAGAACAAGACACGTTGCACCGGCCTCAAATAAATTACGATGGACAAAAAAAATGTGAAACTCCTATTTATATTGATTTAAAGATTCACTTTTTTGGGAAATAATGTTTTAGTAACAAGTCTAGAATATATTTCTTTAAATAAGATACAAGATATATAATATTAAATTAGATAATAGGATTTTTCTAAGACTTGATTTAAAGCACTAACACGCAAAAGGCTGATTGTAAAAAAAATTACCAACTCATAGTCAGATCTTGTGATGTGGTTGGCTGACGAAAATAATTAAAAAAAAAAAGAGTCTTCTGTTTTAGCAGATAACAAGGGGCTTAGTTATGGTCTAGAAAAAACGAAATTCTGGTCTAGACAAAATAAAATTCTCGACTGTCAAAAATGTCACGTGGTCGATCTCAATCATTCTGGACTTTTCGACAATCAGTGTCACTGATGCCACTGTGTCTAGAGAGGGTTCAAAATCTATAACGAATAGTTCAGAAAATAAAATGAAAAACTAACTTACCATTATTAACTAGCCTCTTCAGTTTCCCATCTTTGAGTTTAGTGTGGACAGTCACATCTTGCCAGACGAGGGTACAGGGTCTGAAGGTCGGTGCAGGACCCAACACCTCCTCGATTTCAGGGAACAAGAGGTCATACTTTGACTTCGTGTCCTTTAGCTTTGAATTGTGGGGAATCATTTCCTATGGGGAAAAAACTTAATTTGTTTTTATTTTCTTACACGCTTTTACGGGATGATAGACAATAGGTTATATTTTTTCGTATTATCTATTAACATTTTTCAAACAAGATGGTTATCGGAGATTCTAATTTAGATAAAATAAACTTATATTTGCTAATTTTAAAATAAAATACTTTGATAAAATTCGAAGCGTTTGAAGCTCTTCGTTTTTGACCATTTAGTTTTTGAATATATTTTCAGAAAGAATACTAATTGCTTTTTCGATTGGCTTATTATTTTCACTGATTTTATTAGTATTTTTATTGGGAATTAATAAATTAGAATAAAATTACGAGATGCTTGCCATCAACGGTTTAAAGTGGAGGTATTTGTCAATCGTATCATTATAATATTCTCGAATTTCATTAAATCGTCAAGGTAGTAGGTACATTTTATTTATTAAACTCAAAAAATCATAGTTAACTTTAAAAAGTTGTTTGAACTTTGAAGTTAAACCATGGCAAGGTTAACATTTGTTCACATACATCAAAATCTACATAAATTTTATAATTCTCGACTCTTTTTTTGGGACTGCATAGCTCATTCCGATTTTCTTTTAATTTATTGTTATTTTTTTATTTGTATTTAGACTCTGCTTTATTGCTGGTCTTTATTGTTTAAGCGTATATAGGCTTTAAGTTTCAGGTACCTACCAACTGAAGCTTTTTATATATTTCCTTATAAGTAAATCACTGAGATGCCAATAATTATGTCCTAGAACTATGTATGTATCGCCTCCGAGAAACTTTAATTAAAACTATGGCGTTACTTAATTAATAGGCGCTGAATATTTAAATAACCGAGATAAGAATAGGTTAGCATATCCCACACAAGAATAATAATCCACACACAAGTTTATTGTTAAAT
Source organism: Orthosia gracilis (assembly GCA_947562075.1). Taxonomy (NCBI): domain Eukaryota; kingdom Metazoa; phylum Arthropoda; class Insecta; order Lepidoptera; family Noctuidae; genus Orthosia; species Orthosia gracilis. The sequence continues at coordinate 20,518,580 of OX387274.1, forward strand.
ATTCACCTGAACGCACACTAAAGGTACACTGTCTGAATCACTTTCCAAATTTGAATAAAAAAAAGTAAAAGCTAATATTATGGAATTTAAACACGGCTTACATAGGTGTCCTCAGCTGCTTGCTCTGCTATGAAACTCAATCTGTCACTATTTAACATGGGCCTGGCACTCATTTTCTATTGCACAATACCATTAAGTAATTGTTAAAAAAAACGATTAGTTCTTTTTTCAAATTTGGAATGGGAGCGAGCTGGACGGTATTGTAGGCGCGTTCATTTTACCGATTGCTACGGAGATTTGGCGCCAGAACATAGCGCGTCCGCCTACCAGTGTAGCGTTGTTAGTTTGACATTACGTCTTGTGTTAGAAAGGGACGGATGGGGATTAGAGCGGGATGTTCAGTGCCAATCAACTTTTCCTTTAGGTTTGATGTTCCTCCGTCTGTATCTGTCCTTGGCGTCGTCGTAAAGCGCATCGTCCAGTTTGGTGTTGAGTGATGGACGGTCAGTCCACCTGATCGGGCTGCGACACCGCAGCCTTTTGCCATCGACCTTACCAATTATTATCATCAACTGCTCGAGATTATCTAATTTAAACGATATCAACCTATAATCAATTATTGTTATTTTTTCACTTCAAATATTGGAAGCCTTTAAATGCCGTGCCTAATTGAAATAAATGATTTATCTTTGACACCCTTATTTATAAAAATCTACATAAGTACCTATCGCGTTTGTTTTGTGTTTTCTATAGAGATCATACTCCTTTTGCTTCTTACGTTGGTCTTAGACGCACGCCGGCTATGAGTAGGTATCTACCTACTACACACTTGGCCTTTCTGAAGGAAATCATTAATAAGATACGTGTATGTATGTTTCCACTCACCTAAGCCTTGTAAATATCTTGTGTTAGTCGTATTTCATTAATTCTCAAAATGAACAAACTATCTAAGCATACCATAAATTTAAATAAAGAATCTACTCATCAATTTCTAAATAGCTTAGAGATTTTCATAAATAGGGCGCTTAGTGCTATGGGCTGTATAAAATCCTGACTTCGAAGTTCAAAAAGATATGAAGTTAGGTTTATAGATAATAATTTCAGACTGTAATTTTGTTTTTCATAATTTATTATTCGTTTCAGCCTAAAACAGTTAAGTAATCATTTGAATACCTTTCTTAACATCTCTCTCCTACTATTGGCTAAATTGGTTATTATAATTAGCCAAAAGTATTACTCACACTGAACTTTCAAAATTATAAATATTATTACGAAATATCAAGTAACAGTAACTAATTAGTGTTAGTGTACGTAATAAATAAAATAAATTATACTCATTACTGTATTTCCGGTTTTGCCTGATGTCCTTAAGGTTGTGAAAATTAATCCATTCATTTTTAGGGTATCGCAACAGCAGTACCTATAAACATAACCATTACAAAGATTAAAAATATCGACCAAGTTCGAGTCGGACTCGCGCACGAAGGGTTCCGTACCATTATCGAAAAAAACGGCAAAAAACTACGTTTGTTGTATGGGTGCCCCACTTAAATATCTATTTTATTCTGTTTTTTGTTATGGAGGCTATAGAAATACATCACCTGTGAAAATTTCAACTGTCTAGCTATCACGGTTCATGAGATACAGCCTGGTGATAGACGGACATATAGACAGACGGATCGTGGAGTCTTAGTAATAGGATCCCGTTGGGTACGGAACCCTAAAAATATATATGTCGAGCTCGAAAGAAAAATAAAGATCAACATCATATCAGCCGAAAGACGTCCACTGCTGGACATAGGCCTCCCCCAAGCGTCGCCACATTGACCGTTCCCGTGCGCCTCGCATCCAGCAGATCCCCACAACATTCACCAGGTAGGTATCACACTTCACACTCATATTATAAAGGTGAAAGTTTGTGAGTATGTGTGTGTTTGTATGTTTGTTATTCTTCACGCTCAAACGGCTGGACGGATCTGGATGAAATTTGGCACAGAGATAGATTATAGTCTAGAATAGCGATACTTTTTACACCGGGAAATTCACGCGGACGAAGCTACTGGCAGAAGCTAGTACGATATAAAAAAACCGGCCAAGTGCGAGTCAGACTCGCGCACGAAGGGTTCCGTACCATTATCGAAAAAAACGGCAAGAAACACATTTGCTGTACGGGAGCCCCACTTAAATATACATTTCATTCTGTTTTCAGTATTTGTTTTAATAGCGGCAACAGAAATACATTATCTGTGAAAATTTCAACTGTCTAGCTATCACGGTTCATGAGATACAGTCTGGTGGCAGACGGACAGACAGGCAGACAGACAGACAGACAGACAGATGGACCGCGGAGTCTTAACCCTAAAAAGGTTAAAGAATCTAACCCGTCGAGGCTCTATATAGACACGTGGCATTCGATGACAGCGAAGGCGAAGTCGAAGTGTCAAAATGTAAGGGATTGTTCACGTGATTTTTCGATATCGCTCGTCAATCCCATACAATTTACCTTTTTGACAATCGCTGTCGCCACGTTTTCGATGATAGAATAACACTTGTCTAGGGCCTCTCAGTTATTAAGTAAGTAATTTGCGTTAATTGACTCTTTATATAATGATGTGACTTATTATTATGGAGATATCTTTTGTCGAGGTTAAATACATTTATAATTACCTAATAAAGTGGAGCTCGTGGCTAGATAATAGGATAGGCAACTTCAAGGATAAGCAACGCTTGCCGAAGTCGGTCTGGGTGTGCACGTGGGATGTTGGTCCATATTTGATCTAAATCTCTATTACGGGTAAGTAGATACAGAAGCCCGATAATCTGATGCAAGTCTTACTAAGAGGTATCGCGCTACTCGGTGCTACTGGGTTTTGGATTCAGTCTCTCCATATAAAATATTGGTATTCTGCTGCATCCCGAATTCCAAATAAACTGGAAGTAACCCTTTGAAGTTAATAAAAACTTTTTTTTTAACAAAGTCGAAAAACCCGACTGCAAAGATGTACACAAGAAGAAAATCTTGCTGTGCAGTCGTAGGATACATATTCGCGAGCTGGCTGACCAAAACTATAAATGTCCTCCGACTGCACAGCATGATTTTCTTCTTGTTTAAATCTTTTCTGTAGGGCTTTTTGATTTTATTAACTTTTTTATTTACAACTTTTCAGTTATACTTTTTTTTTAGAATTACTTTAAAACATATAAATGGTATATATTTTTGTAATCACCTCTAAAAACCCTTCATTTTGATACCCCACTCAATGAGTCTTGATGAAAAAAAAATTGCAATCCCTCCAATATGGAGCCTAAAATCCGCCATGTTTCTTTTTTAACGGCACTTATCTAAGAATACTTGGGCGGCCAAGATCTATCTAACGATGTCTTAATTATAAAAATTCGTCAAGTGGTTTGAAAGATACGAGGTAATAAAGAATATTACATACATACATACAAGATACGCGCTAAAAAATATCCCTATCCTTGCAGCCGGGAAAAAATACAACCGACTTCCAATCAATTCAAATCAAATCATTTATTTCTTTGCAAACTTGGGTAGAGTACATCAGTGTTTTATAATAAAGTTCTCGATATTTTACCGTCACTTTGGCATGCAAAGGTTTACAATTCCAAATAATGAGTACATCAAAATTAAGTGGCAGATCATTGGAATTACAATATAAATTCAAATTTAAAAAATGTCAGCGTGGTTACAGCGATAAATAAGTCAATGAGATGATCACAATCACAGACATAAATCTAACTTGATGACGCGATTGTGAGACTTCGCGTGCCAAAAAACGGACTAAAGTTACGACAAATGATCGTAATCTGAGCTTTTCATTAAGCATTATCGGCACCGGAAATCCACCGAATACTATAAAAATGCCTTTTTATGCCATATTCTGCTGTTAAACAATGTATAGAAAAAGTTGGCCGAAGCATTGGAAATGTTGTCTTTCATTGGTAAGTAAATTTGTTTGTAAATTGTTTGTGAAAAAGTGGCACGCTTGGTTTTCATACAGATGGAGGAACTTGTGTTATCTATTTAGATGTATGTCTGTGATCACAATAATTATGTCAATCAAAGTAACAGTATGATCAGTTAGTGAATAATCAAAAAAAATTAGAATAGAATAGAAAATAGAATTAAAAAAAACCTTCAATCGTGTAATAAGTTTTCATAATTAAGTTTAAGTTGCTTAAGCATCCTTTTAATTTTTATTGTTGTCATATTTCTTATAATTTCAGGTACTCTATTATATATGAGTGGGGCGACAACAATAAAACTTTTTTTCTTAAGTACGATTTTACATTTTACTTGACATAGGTGATTGATGTATTGAGTCCGTGTTGGATTTTATCTGACCTCTGTTAGTTTTTTAAATAGACGAGGATTTTATTTCACAAAAAAGCCGTTTCCATTATATATAAACAAGGCAAAGTTAAAAAAATAAGATTTAAAATAGGGAATACAGCTATCAGTTGTCTTAAGACCGCACATTGACCTGATACATCGTTTCTACAGCCTAAATATCAGCTCTCTATCAGTGAACTGCCCCTTGGAAATGATGCCATACCGCAAAACAGAGCCAACCAGTCCTTGGTACGCCGTCAGTAGAGCTTGACTGATAACTTTCCTTGACAGTTGAAAAAGAGCATACCTTCAAATAAAAACACTACAAATCGAAAAATTACTTCTTTTTCGAAAGTCGGTGTTCCTGTTTTCTTTTCTTCGTTTCTTGACACCGACTGCCGAAAAAGAAGTTATTTTTCACTTTGTAGTGTTTTTTTTTTATTTGGAAGTCGGTTGTATTTTTTTGTAAAAAAGTTTTTTATGTTTCACTTTTTAGGTGTGGTACCTAATAGCCAAGTTCTTTAGTAAGTTACCTATAATGCTAAAACAGATAACCGAATTACATGCAACTAGAACGTAACCGGTGAATTGAGAGCGTACGTACTGGTGTGATGTTCTGTTAAGAAATAGTAAAAACAATAAACAAAGATGCGATTGCAACAATCCCGAGAGATTTGCCGTCATTTATTGAAGAGTTCTGTTGTTTATCTCCGAAGTTCTTCATCAGGTCTTCACCAAATTAAATGGGACCAATTTGAGAACATACCACAATTGATGGAGAAATCGGTCATACAAAAAAAAAACAGAAAGTCGAACATAGAATTTCCTCGTTTTTGGAAAGTCGGTTAAAAAGGGTAGGTAGATTGAACAGTTTCTTCATAAGCTTTGTGAAGAGAGCCTTAGAGTTTCTTCTTTATTAATTTAGCTCTTAAAGAAGATTATTTATTTAGAAGAAGGTTATTTATTTCTCCAGCTGATAAAAAACTGTCATAGAATAGAGCATTTTACTAGCCTACAACGTGCTTATTATTTTTAGTAAGGAATATAGTTATTCACGATCTATCAACGGCCACTATTTCACTAATACTAGCACAATATGAAAAGGTTCTTAGTGCGTTCTAATAACAGGTCAATAGTTAGGTTAGCTCATTAGTTATGTCAACTCAATACTTATGTTAGCTCAATAGTTAGGTTTTTTCCCCTAGTAAATAATTTTTATTTACATAGTTACAAATGAACTTAGTAAAAAATACTTAATACCTATATATACAATTAAATCAAAAACTACGATCACGTATAAAAAGGGGTGGGGTTTAATGGGTGTCAGAAAATTCGACCACATCGCTGTCAACGTGAAAAGTCCCAGAACGCTGGCAGGATTGCCACGATGGATGGCTATGCTGATTCTCTAGCGGAGGAAGTGCCCAGCCCTTTGGTCACGTGAAGATTCGGCTAACCGTTTGCGTGAATCTCGAAAATATTAACTAGCACTCGGACACCATGGACATAAAGTTTCAACCCCAAATGGCTCGAATATAGATTCCAATAAATTGATGTATTCTCGCCGTTTAAGGTTTTATAGCCGCCCCAGCACAGTCCGCCGTGCTAAGAAGATGGGATGACGCAAGGGTGTTGACACATGTTGCATCCCACAGCAAAGGCCTACCCATCTTCCGGGGCATTATGGTCGTCCCGTCTGATCTCTTCCCATCCTCGCGTGCCAAGCCATTGGGTTCTAAAATAGCTGGCATCCTGGCGGTGACAAGAGGCCAACGTATGATGTCACTAATGCAGGCGTGCCGTGCTATCCGGCCAGCGCTCCTACTGCAGGATAGGGCATGGTGTCTGAAGCAGTTAACTGTTTCACCACATTGACAACTATGTGGAGCTCCGCTAGGAGCACCCAAACGCAGACATGTAGAGATCCGGAAAGTGTTGTCATTCAAAACAGTACCTATGTTGGGTGACGGTAGTGCCTATAGCCAGAGGCCCGACTCCCACTCACAGCCAGCAGGCGGGCACGCTCAGCAGTATTGGTGGACGTATCTATAAGTTTATTCCGCACCAACCTGTAGACCGGCTCATTCCACTGTCTCTGGAAAAATTGATTCTCGGGCAATGCCGTGTTCGGGTAAGCCACTTTCCAGGCGTTCACTGCATCGGTCCAGCACGGCACTTCATATAACCATCTGATGGGAACAAGGTTTTTGTGGTTAACTTTTCAGTGCTATGGACCGAAGTCAGGAATGCCGGTTGGCTTATACTAGAAATTTTGCGGATGCCGAGTCCATCAAAGCTAATGGGTAGTGTGGCTTGCAGCCAAGCTCGGCCATCCAGGGCAACATTTAGGATGGATGTTAGCGTGCATCGAATAATTGATCGATCAATCGATTGGTTGATCAATTTGGTCCAAAACAACAACGAATGAAGGTGATAGCCGAATGTATATTAATTTTAGAGAGACAAAGGTTAAATCAACAGTTATATCAGCTCAGTAGTTTTGTTAGCTCATTGGTTGTGTTATCTCATTAGTTAGATTAAATCAATAGTTAGGTAAGCTCAATATTCGATATCTCAATGTTTATGTAAGCTCAACGTTAGGTTAGCTCAATAGTTATGTTGGTTCAGTAGTAGCAGTATAATAATAATGGTGTCACATTTCTCGACACATGCCTAACAAGGTATCTTCGAGTTGGCTTCGGCTCCTCGCACGCCTTTTAAAGGACCGGGACCCTGGTTCACCCAGGGTCCCGAGATTGTGAAAGAACAATAATAATAATATAGCCCTTTATTTCCTTATAAAATACTAGCTGTCCCACGCGGCTTCGCTTCCGTCAACTGGCTACAGACCTACCCGTCTACCCTACCTACCATACCCTAACTACACTACATACATGATTGTTGCGTAACTTTAACCGCTTACGCAGCGCACGCAACATTTTTCATTTATGCTCCGCTCCTATTGGTCGTAGCGTTATATAGCCTATAACCTTCCTCGATAAATGGACTATCCAACACAAAAATATTTTTCCATTCCAACCAGTAGTTCCTATTCAAAACCAATAGTTCTAATTAGTATAGATTCACATAAATTTCATTAATATTGATTTGAATTGCATTCTAATAATATTATTTATCATCTTGGATTAAAAAATTACTTTAGATACAAATCACAATCATTAACGAAATTATAAATTACCATTAATTTATTGTCTTTAAAAATATCATTAAAATAAAAAAAAATGTAATCATAGACAAAGTTCATCAATTTAATTATAGTCAAATTTCATCATATGTCAAATAAATCATAATAATTTCATCATGTCATTTTTTGTTAAGAACCTCTCGACGGGTATAGGCCTCCTCCAATTTTTTTCCACTTTTCTCTATTTTGGGCTGTGGTAAACCAGTTATCTCCTGCAATCTTCTTAATTTCATCAGTCCATCTCTCTAGTGGTCTCCCTCTTTTGCGTTTTCCAAGAGGGCCACTCCAGGTAATCACTTTCTTAGGCCATTTTTCATTTGACATACGTGCAACATGGCCCACCCATTTCAATTTTAATTTCTGACATCATACTTTGGCCTTTTCCTTATATCGGTATTTCTTATTTATCTTTAAGTTTCAGATTTTGAATACTCCTTTCCATCTTTCTCTGACGAGTTTCGATTTTCCTCTTTAAGTACGTATTATAAATCCATGTTCTCACAAGCAAGATTGTGAGACATGGAAATAGACATGGATCCAGGATTTTCTTCTCAGTCTTAAAGGAAGGTTTGATTTTAAGATCTCTTTGTAACTCCAAAATTTTCACATCATCTTCACACGTCTGTTAAGCTCATCTCGATGCCTAAGTTTTTTTGTTTTTAATATCTCTTTACCCAGGTAAATTGGTTTGTTGTTTACTTTTATAGGTTTTTGTAGATTTTTGGTCACAATCTTTGTTTTCTCTGCGTTTAGTTCCAAACCAATAATGCGACTGACAGAGTTAAGTTCATTTATCATTTCCTCGAGTTGTGAATTGGAAGCTGTTTCACAGAACAAAACTATATCATCAGCAAATCTTAAATTACTTCAATAGTTCCCTTTATATTTATGCCTTTTTATACCAGTTAAGCTTCTTCATTACTCTTTGGAGAACGGATATAAATATTGTTTGAGATAAGGGATCGCCTTGCCTTACTTATGTTGAACTCCGGACCTATCTTGTCTAGTTTAACTCGACTTACGCTTTTCTTACATATATCTTTCAGGAGTTCAATCGTTTCTGTTGGTATTTTGCAATCTTCCAAAGCTTTCCAGATACTGCTGTGAGAAATGGAGTCGAAAGCCTTTGCATAAACGATGAAAGCCAAGTAAAGTGGACGTCTGAGCTCTTCGAATTTTTCTATCACATGTTCCAGTTGAGAAATACTCTCTGAAGCCTGCTTGTTCGAGTGATTGATATTCTTCTGTAAATGTACATATGCGTTGTTAAGCATGAGGCAAATAGTTCATAGAGGCACGATTGTAAGCTGATAGGACGTTAGTTGGTGATATAAGATGGATCGCCTTTTTGTCAAGTATAATTATATCAGATTTTGCCCATTCACTTGGTATCTTTCGAGAGTCTAATATTTTTACTGAAAAATGTCGTGAAAATGGGTGCTAGTAGGTATCTGTCTATTATAATTATTTCGTTGTGGATGTTATCTGATCCACAGCTTTTTCCTTTCTTTAGAGCCTCAATTTTCTTGATAATCTCGGTAGTGGCAAATTTCTGAAGCTGTTGGTCATTCATGATGAAAGGTTCTCGGCCTTTTCTTTTGAGTTTGACCTTGGTGAGTTGTTCTGCTTTGCGTAAATGTTTTGTAAAAAATTGTTTCTATTATTCTAGGTCTTAAGAATATTTATTTGGTTAGGAATTAAAGTTTTGGTGGAATTTAGGTATTTGAATCCCTTTTTTAGACTTTCTTTTGACGTAAAATGCTTCTCTTTTGTCCTTAGTATGTGTTCTTCGAAATATTTTTTAATTTTCTTGTGAATAGTTTTGAAGAAGAAACAGAGTTCTTGTATATCTTTCTTTGAGAGTGTTTTTTTATGTAGAAGTTCATTTCTTCTAAGAGTGATTTTATTTCTTCTTTTCTTTGTGGAAATCAGCCCATCGGTAATAAGTTTCTTTATTCTTGAATGGCAAGACTCTATATCTGTTCCATGCTTTGTTTAATTTTATCTATAAACTGTTTTCATCATCTTTTTTTTTTAGTGTTGTTTTTGTGGTTGTATCTGGCTTTACTTTTTTTAGTTTTTATAAGTATAAATGTACTTCTCACCAGTCGATAATTGCTGGGGTAGTTTATTTTATTTATGATTTCAATATTTGTGAATATTTTGTTACTGTTAGATAAGATATAGTCTAGTTGACTTTTTGTATTCTTTGGGGAGAGCCAAAATATATGTCCATTATCTTCCAGTATTTTATAACCTGTTCTTCGGATTTCTGCGAGGCCAAGTACGTCATAGTTTATTTCCGAGACAGCGCCTTTAAATTCTAAAAGTCGTTCATCAGACAGCAAAGATCTTACATTATATGTGCAGATATAGAGTGATTGAAATGGAGGGTTGTGGCAATTAGACCCACGGTGACCGGCTGGATTGAGGAACGTCGTCGTGGAGAGATCGCAGCGTCTTGTCAGGTTTTGTTGGGCGGCGGCATGTTGTTCCCAGTAATTTTTAATTTTCGGCTGAAACCGATTAAACAAGGCTTTGGCAAAATTCGTGTCTCACCGTCGACCACATTAACAGGTGAGATGGTGGTCAAGAGCGAGACTATAAAAAAATTGTAAGGAAAGGCTAGGTTGATTGATATGAGATTGGATGACCCATTAATGTTAATTAATCCTCTCCTTCCAAACCACTTCCTAATTCAACACATCATCTTTACAAATTACAGGCCATTCAACTCCTGCCACATAATCCATCGCAAATTGGATAGACCTTGCCTCTGAACTTTCTTTAGGTTTGACATTACCTAACTGTTCATAGAAATACCTACGGGTTACTACCAGTAGGTACCCACAGAGCACGGAATCGCCACATCGGCAACACAAGAGAACATAACATCACGCTTGTAGGTATTCCCGAAGGGTTAGGTAAAAGTACACTTATAGTACTTTCTAATGGCTACAAACTAGCATAGCTGTTAATGAACGCTAGAACTGGTTTATTGTTACAATAACTACATCACAAGTTGTTTAAGCCACATAAAAAAGAACGTTTACATTGGACCAAACACTTTTGCACATTTAATTATAGCCACCAAACTGCGTAACAGTTTGTCGGCGGGTCATGTAAAAGGGGCCAAACCCATTGCCTTAAGCCTGCAGCGTAATTGCGCAAGTGAATTCGCAGAGGGTTTGATCACCATCAATCGACCAATCACATGCGAGATGAAAGATGCGATGTGGATTTGCGTCTATGTGATTGCTCAATCCACTTGCGCAAATGCTGCAGGTACAAGTCCGGACTCCGGACTGCTACTGAGAAATTCCAAACAGATAAACCCGACCCTGGAATCAAAACTAGGACTTTATTCTCTATAATAGCCCTTACAACCACTAGACCAATTAGGCAATAGAATCATTGCTAATATATTCTTTCCCGCGCAATATATGCTAATCAGCAGTTTCGGCTGTCATAATGATAGTCCGAATTGTCACTGGCCATTCATGAATAAAACGGTATCTCCCACTGAGACTCTTGATTTGTATGTAGTATAGTAGTAGTAGGGACTTCCATTTCCGCACTAAGACTCCCATTCGGTCCGTTGTACGTTATTCGTACGTTGTGGAGCTAGGCTGGCTACTTTAGCCAGTACCCCTGGCTAAAGTAGCCAGCCTAGCTCCGTCCAAAAGCACAGAAGCTTCCTGGGGGGCACTGTTCCGAGGATTTCTTCACGTTGAGATGCCACGGCCTCGCATTCCAGGATTACGTGGACGACTGATTCTTCGACGTTAAAACAGCCCCTGCAAAGTGGGCTGTCTGTGGCGCCTATGTTGAAAAGATGTTTGTTAAGGAAGTTGTGGCCCTTTATTGTCCCTATGATTATTTTTAGGTTATTTCTACTTAGGCAGAGAAGTTTTTTAGTTAGACGCGGGTATACATTTGGCAACGCCAATTTGTCTGTTTACAGTCAGTTGAACGTGACCATCTGTTGATCTCTGGCGATCCACGCACGAAATTGCGAGAATGGCAGGGGGAGAAGTGGGTACGGGCCTAGTACTAACATCTCGGACCCCTCTTCTCAAGTTTATCTGCGGCATCATTGCCTAAGGATCCGCTATGCCCCCTGACCCACTGGAGGGTAATTCGATTGTATTTGGATATACTCACCAAGGCGAGGGCGAGGTGGCACTCAAAGATTAGTACGTTGTTGATAACTTGATTTGTATGGCATGTTTTGACAAAGCCGCTGAGGGGTCTCTGTGCTCTATGGTAGTTCCGTACTGTATGGCGATCGCTGATTGGTGCAGACGGAAAGCGATGTGACTGCGAGTTTGAAAGGCTTCGGTTTTCATGTAATTTATCCGAGACATGTGATACCGCCCTACGGTCGGGTCACTGGGCACCGCCACAGGATAAAAATATCAGTATGATAACACCCGAATGACTGATTAGCCAGTTAGCTAAAACAATAGATAGGTAATAATATTTTTTTGGAAAAGAGGCGACTATTAAGATGGCGGCAAACAGAGATGTTTTGAAGACAAATAAAATAAAAAAAAACCTTCGACAGAAATACCTTTTTAAACTATATAATTTATCTGGTAGTAAACGCGCTTCGATCGACAATTCAGCGAAACACGCAATCGTAACACGATATCACAGATAATATAATCCTAGCATATAGATGCCTCATCCCATATAAAGAAACCGTGCCGACGAAACTAGCGTTTTTCGTCTCATTAAGATAATTATTTTTATACGTACTTTGATCGTGTTCGGTTCCGTTCTACGGCTATAGATGGTGTAAGCAGGGACTTGCAAGTAAAATGGTTTTCACGGTTCCTGAATGCTGACTTTTTTTTTTCTTTAAATATAGTGATGATTTGTTTTATAGTATTTTTTGCACGTTTTTACAGTTTCATTGTACCAAAAATATGTAACAATACAAATTTAAAAATTGAGTGGCCTGTCTCAGAAATTAAAAACCGCGCCATCTATTGGGATCAATTTTAAGTGATCCGTTCAAATAATCTATGAAATTTAAAATAAGAGCCGAATATTCCTTAATTTTGTGCTTAGGAGAGTTGATTAAACGAGAACATACAATTTTTATGACCAATTCTAGAAAATGTTAATTTTACACACAATTGTGTTTTATTCGATTTTTTTTATCCGAATTCGATAACAACTCGATGCATATCGCGCCATCTAGTGACATTTATTTGAACCAAATTTTCTTTGTTAGCGCTGGGACCCCGTGACGATATCTTATAACTTTTGAACGGCATCAAACATAGCTAAGAACATTCGATAAAGTCAACTTTCAAAAAAAAAAACCTAAATCAATCGGTTCATTCGTTTAGGAGCTATGATGCCACAGACAGATACAGATACACACGTCAAACTTATAACACCCCTCTTTTTCCGTCGTTGGTTAAAACAAACAAACTGGCATACGAGCAGGATGATGGATTAAATAAGATGCAGGTCGACCAAAAAATACCCGAAAATGTGGTTCTTTAGATTTTCTTTTCAATTTACTTAGTAGTAGACACGCCTCGATCGACAATCAATTGAACACGTAATTATTTCACGATATCTTGCGAAAACAACGAACGAAAACACGATATTTTGAACGGCTGAACCGATTCTTATCAAACAGCTAAGAACACTCTCGATAAAGTCATATTTCAAACAAAAACAAACTAAATCAAAATCTCTTCATCCGTTTAGGAGCTATGATGCCACAGACAGATACACAAATACACAGGTACGCACATCAAACTTATAACACCCCCTTTTTTCCGTCGGGGGTTAAAAAACGGCTAGATAATGATACAAGTTTATATAATGAAACAACATCCACTGCAGAAATAGGTAAAAACCTACATTTTGGAAAGTTGACTTTGGACTTTGGACAAAACTTGACAATACGACGAGATAAAAACGAAAGTGTATCTAAAGTGTACTATCATAGTACCTGTTTTTCTGCCCATTTGAAACCTCCTAGAGATAGATTGATACAGCTTCTTTATTTTATCACAAATCTTAAAAACAAGTGTGACCTAGACAAATGATAATAATTCACTTCTGCTACCGCAATACCCATAAGCCGATTCATTTCAATAATTTGAGGATGGCAAAAAATTTAGCTAAACTGTCGAATTAAAATTATATTCACATGTTTAAACATCAATTATTGAGATAAGAGATTAGTAGATCATTATCTGATTGTAAGATCTAGATCTTACAATCAGATAATAGATTGTAATCTAAGATAAGCGTTACAATATAAGTAACACATTGAGTCATCAGGAATAATTTAAGATAATAATCAATATACCTAGTGAATGACCCTTTATGGGAATTAAAAAAAACGAAGAAGCAACGGTTTCCTTTACTAGAAAAATGATATATATCTCTTAGCTAGCCTGTAGTGATTTATAAGTGCTGTTAATAATTCACCTAGATGCATGGATTACGAAATTTATAGAAATAATGTTCAAAACTACTATAAAAAAAATACATAATAATATATCTGCAAGTTAAATATTTAAAATATGCGGATGATAAGTTTGATAAGTCATTCGATTAGCGCGATTAAAAATTACTACTTAATTCATTCATAGTCACAATTGTCAGCTTATTCAGTCAGGTTCACGGGTATGGCCTTAAACGAAACGTTGACCTTCTGCAAGGTGGTCAAACTCTGTGGCAACTTCTACACGTGGATGCAAGCGGGTTAAGGATCTTAGGAAAAGAACTGGTCTATAAGTGAATGTATATCCTGACCCAGATTTTAAAGACGATATTTTGGAATTAAACAAAATTACTCACCTACGATACATGATATAGTATAATACCAGCATATTATTTTCCATCTGCGGGGCAAAAGCCTCTTCTCACACAGAGAAGGCATAAGCGATAATCATCAAGCTTGCTCAAGGCGGATTGGCGATTTCAGACTAATTTTAAATCCCGGTTTTCTCATGATATTTTGCTTCACCGGTGTGGTTATTGACTAAGCAGTCAATTCCAAATTGACCAGAAGCTGTAATAATAATTTGATAATTGTCGTTGCACAACAGTGCAAGCATTTGATCACCACATTTGCCACATTTACTCGAAGCGGATTGGCTCTTTCAGACATTTGAATGTTTGCTTTCACGAGGTTGCTTTATGAGCAACCTTTCCAGCTAAGTTAACCCCCATATTTTAAATCAGAATCAAAAGTTGCGGATCAGTATGCAATGGTCCTCAAATCTAGGTCAGGGTGCAGTTGTACTATCAAAACAGTTCTACACGTGGTTCATTTGTCCCTGCTTCTAAATACCAGTCGCCATTATATTTAGTTTCAAAGTAAAACATGGTCAAACTTTGCTTTGCAAATGAGTGGCATTTAGTTTAGAAACACGTGTAAACTCTTAGCTTCAGATCAAACGTTTCAAAATTGATAGAAATATATTATAAGTATTAGTCTTATTCCCGCGGCCACGCTCCTGTGACCTTTCACTCAGGATCCGTACAGTTTTTTTTTTCGAAAATTATCAACTTAATACTAATTTAGATTAGGCAGTAAAAACCCCGGTATGTTCTAAATAAATCCATTCAGTTTCCTAATATTATTAGGTGGTTTAAGGGACAGGGAAAGCGTAGCACATATCCACAAAACAGTTAAGATTAAACCCATGTACCTGCTGATCAAACTTCTTTCTCTCTCCATTGAAGAAGGAAGGTGAAGAGAGATAGGGCAAGAGCTCCTCTTCTTGGACAGATTGTCCTAGCACGAACGACAGAAAATCAGGACAGCTGACCACACCTAAAGTGAGTCAGAGCTAAGAAGAGAAAGAAGAAGATCTGTGTAAAAAAAAAGAGTTTCAGTTTTAAATACTCATACAATTCTACTTGCTCAACTGAATTTTATAGGCTGTGGCTGCGGAATTCCACAGGAACGTAAGGTACGCAGTAGCTAAGTACTTTCGAATGAGGAGCAGCTGTGTAGTATCCTAATTTATTTGATGATTTATCGAATCAAATAATTTTACTTTTCATTTCAAAATGAAAATTATTATAGGTATTTGTGTGCCAGGCGACATAGCGGCAGATCAAGATGTAAATGTAGGGCCGAATTTGACTGCTACTGGAAGAAATGGCTCACAAATGCAGAAGGCAGATGTATGTAGAAGATGGAGTGGGAGTCTTTGCCCAGCAGTGGGTCCTAACGGGCTAGTTACACAACATTAGATACATTACATTTTTTTAGATTTAGAACTTACTCACAAAAAATAAGTAGGTATACTACTAAAATATCGAACAGAGGTTACGTTAGAAACTTATGAAACAGAATACCAAACCTCGAACAATATTCCAAGAATGTAAACAGACAGATCTTACATTAAAAAAGGAAAAGGCGACAAGGCGAATGCTGGCGAAGGCGAGGCTTGCAAAAGAGCGGATTTTGCAGTTACCATCCCGTGTGCTTATTGTGGGTACTTCAATCAGTTTCCCCACGCCCTAAACTAGGCTACTTTGCTCGGTTTTCTATTTTCATTTATAAGGTCCTATCTGAAAAATGATTTCATTGAAGAGAATACTATTCAAAATGCTTGAAACATAAATTAACAGTTATTTGCCCTGTTGGTCACAAACATTGCCCAGCCACTTAAAATATTCCTAAATACTTTTATCCCGAAAATTTTCTCGTAACGCGATATCGAAGCTGTTCTGCCATACCTCCAAGCCTGACTGAAAACGGGGGAAAACCTGGAATCGGTCAGCACCTGAGTGAGCCTGTATTAGATTTTTCAGGCTCACTCAGTTGCTGAGAACTCACCACCATGTGATGATGGTGATCACTGGGTTGGTTTTAGTGCGTTAATCCAATACATGATTCTCTAGGTCTTATTTTAACCTTAAACTACGAGTGCCTTTTAAAGGTTTGCCTCAAAAATAGGATACTTAAATGTCCTAGGAAAATATGAGTCACCAAGATTTTTAATGATGATATCATGGTGTACAGGCCTTGGATTGTAGTTAGCTACGACAATACAATTGCGATTGATTAACCAAACAGTATGCCTATTGAAGAAGAATTTATCAAAAACAGAAAACAACGTGTCTTTCTTGTGAAAAGTACAGAGAATTTCGGAACTGTGACACTTGTTTGTCGTTATCATAGGTCAATGTCATCAAAGTAATAAAAAAAACTTTATCATGCATGTAGATATTGTTTATTAATTAATAACAAACAAAATTCTTAATACAAAATTCTTAATAACAAACAAAATTCTTAATACAAAATTCTTAATAACAAACAAAATTCAAAACTTCTGACACGATATCTTGCGCAAATACCCCGATTCAAAAAGTAAAAGGCCCATATATTTTGAACGGGTGAACCGATTTTCATCAAACACTCCCAATAATGTCACCTTTCAAACATAAAAAAAAATAAAACAAAATTGGGTCACCCGTTTAGGAGCTATGATGCCACAGACAGATACACAAACACACAGAGACATACGTACGACAGTACACACGTCAAACTTATAACACTTCAGTAACTTGTAACACAATTTTCAGTCAGGAGTTAAAAAGGATTATTAACAAAAAAACCGGTCAAGAGTGAGTCGGGCTCGCGCACCGAGGGTTCCTTACCATCATATACATACTTTACGTACAATGTACCTAAATACTTCTGTGCCCAGAAAAAAACTAAAAGTGTGCCTCACCCAAAGCATCCTGCGATTAGGTAGGAAGGAGGACATTTTGGTTGTGAAAATGAAATGTTTTGTAAATTTTAATTGGCGAGGCCTATTAATATTCGTCAAAGGCGGTGTAGAATATTGCAGTTTTAGGTCAGCGCCATCTCTAGACCGATAGTAGAACTTATGTAAATTTTGTTGATTATTATTTTATGAAAAGTACTATTTAGGGACTTCGTTTAATTTTTCCTGTAATCTTTACATAAACTTCTATTACATAGAATAATTTAAGATTTTCCTATGCAAACTTCGGAAATAAGGGGGAGTGAACGTAAAGTTGAACGGTATTTAGTGATAGCGTGACGGGGGACAGGACGGTATGGAAGAAGAAAACGTGTTGCGCCGACCACAAGTAAAATGGGATAAGGACAGGAAGAACATGATGATGTGCGTCTACTGTATTTAAGTTTTTAAATATTTATCAAATCGATAAAAGCATCAATCAATGTCCTGGAACATAGTTTTAATTACTTATTACCTGCATCTGTTTTTTCTATAACATTCGAAAGTTCATGTTATCTCTTCTCGATAACTTCATCACACTGCTGGTCATAATAACCTTCCACCAATTCACACCCATTAATAGTGTGTGTGCATAGGCACCAAACGATTTATCAAAATCACACTCGAATAGATTTGTCGAATTGACGACAATTCTCCACTTCCTCTGCGAGCAATAGGCAACTGCTTGCGACATCGTCAATGGAAGATGGATCCCCCTAATCTTGGGTAGTAACATTAGGTCGCTCGTAAATAAATCTAAAATACATAAATGCATTTATATACCTACACAATGCAGTTTGTATACACTGCACGAAATTGTAAGCTTTTATATCCTTCTTTTACTGTGGGATGGGAGACTGGATCGTTGGTCTGCTGTTTCATGCCATAAAATAAAGGCTTAGCTATTTCGGAATAATCGCTTAGCTAACTTTGGCTTGACGCTGTTTCATCACAGTTGGCCGCCATGGCAGTCAGCCGCTATTCCAACCGCGTCAGGCCGAGTCAGGCGGCTGGCCGCTCAAACGAACCGCGGCGGCCAATGGCTAGTGTGTTATAGCGCTACATTAACGTTTCGACCATCGCTGACATCGAATGATGCTTGTCGAGAGCCTCTGGTGCGATAGTGGTCAAAAGCAAGTCAAGCAATCAGGCAGGCAATTATAAACAAACAAAAAACTTTTTAACAAAATAAATAAACCGGCTTCCAAAAAAATAACACTACTTTCTTTTCCGAAGTCTTTGGTATCTATTGTTTTTCGACACCGACTTCGGAAAAGAAAGTAATTTTTCGCTTTGTAGTGTTTTTTTTTAAAAGACCCTTTTTTTTGTTAAAAGTTTTTTATTGTTCCCTTTTTTTTGGTACCTCATCCATGAAAATCATTTATAGCCAAAGTACATCTCATGACGATTCCAATAAGCTCAAACACGACTAGGACACATTGTTTTATTTCGGGGTTCCAGTGCCTTCCGGTTTCGTCATTAGATCAGTTCGATGGTACCACTTTCATCAGAACCATTTATTTATATGTTAAGGCTTCATCGTAGTCCATAACTATTCGAGATATCTTTTACAATGACATACTTGTTAAGTAGTTCCAGTGGCCATCTGTGGTCTTCTTCATCAGTTCCACTGCACCAAATAGCACTTTCGAGTGCAAATGCTTGCCATGTTTATGAAAATACCAAAATCGCTATAATATTTGAGGCATTCCCTCGATTTCCATGGGATCCCGTAGTTAGAATTTGACTTAGTGACAATAGGACCACCTCGAGAGTATATCCTATCTAACAAAAAAGAGAATCC
Organism: Orthosia gracilis; assembly: GCA_947562075.1. Taxonomy (NCBI): domain Eukaryota; kingdom Metazoa; phylum Arthropoda; class Insecta; order Lepidoptera; family Noctuidae; genus Orthosia; species Orthosia gracilis. The sequence goes on from OX387274.1 coordinate 20,537,707, forward strand.
GTAGATATTTGACGGAGATTTGCACGACATAAAAAAATGTAAACATCTGAATTGATAACCCCCTAATTTTTGGGAAATCGGTAAAAAAAATGTGCGTAGGTAGTAGTACCTGAAATATATACTGTAGAGACAGAAAGCGTTTAATACAATTAAAGATTACGTTGAGGACAATCAGGCTTGGGATTGAGCTGCTCCAATTAATTTTTTTATTTTTTTTATATATATTGCACCGTGAATTTTGTTTTTTTTTTGTTTTCTTGCAATGACAAGAATATTTACTTTTTAAAGTATTATATTATTTTATTTTAATTTCTTTTTTAATTGTTGTGAATGTGAAGACTATGTGGATCATAATTTTTGTTTGTTTTTAATTTTAATTTATCTAAGTTAGTTTTAACCATGGTCTGGCAGTTTGAGTAGTTTGTGCGGCCTACCCGAATGTCCTTTCTTTAGTATTGTTCGTCGAATCGTTGAGCTCCTTAATTTCTGAGTTGAGCTGCACGGTTATTGACAAATGCGTGCACTGACTGGACAGGTCCACTCAATCTGGCTGGTTCTTTCCTCAAAAGACCATTTCAGACTTCAGTCTACATGGTCTTCACATCATCTAACCAAGATTTTGTCTGGATTTTAAAAGAGACTGTGACCTCTGAGTTTGTTTCGGCCTTTCTTCTCAGAGTAGTCAGATAGGAAACGCCGACTTCATCTAGTTTTAAAAAATATGATCGACATGTAAAAGTGTTTGTACAAACCTACTTACAGAAATAAAATCATTTATCATTTATATTTCAGGTATGTATTGCAATTAAATAAAACGCTGTTATATGAGGTAGTATTAGTTTAATATTGGGAAATTTGCTCCATCTTTTACAAATAAAAAACGTACACGTATAAAAATACCCATAGATACACTTAATTAACATACATAATTACACTAATACAAAATTACAACAATAACAACATTTATAATCCATTCTTACTCAACTTTGAATAACCTTATTTAGTAAATTGGCCAATTTTAAAACATATTTTCTTTGGCCAAGCCCAAATTTTTATGTCTGGTCCCAAGCTTGCATGACTAAGTTTGGATAAAGCTGAGGTTAAATTCGTTACACATTTACAATGTTCTTTACTATGAAATCTCTTTTCTATTCAAATAAATTGAAATCTTTATAACCAGTTAGTTTAAAAATAGTAAGATATATGAGGACGGACACTAACAACAATATTTAATTTATGATGCCTTCAGAAATAAAAATATGTTTTTGTTTCCGAGACATACCTATCTACATAATATAATCTGTATTTCATTATACTAGTTACCTAAGTTTTATATCATATGGCCAAGGAATTAGAAAATCTATAAAAGCCGTATAAGGATTACTTTCCCCTACGCGCGCGGTACAGGAGAGCGAGGTACGCCAGGAATCTGAAGCCGATGAACAGCAATACCATGTTGACCACGTCCATTGTGAAGTCATCCTAGGAAAAAAGAAAACACAGTTTTTGAATATAGTCTTGTAAGTGACTTTTAAAGATGTAGCCTAGGTACTGTACTTGTCGTGTCAGTTTTTGCTAGAACCAACAGGAATGTCACATGTCATACAAGCATATACTTACAACGTCTAATACACAAATGGAAAACCTAAAATCATTAATTCAAAGATTATTAATCCATCAAACACCTAGTGCTCCTGTTTAGACTGTGTGCTGACGTGCCCTAAACGTCTAATGGCCCTAGATGACCTAATCAAAACCTTCAACGCTACAATAGACTAAAATATATTATTATTAATTTTAAATTTTTTGTAAATAATTATATCTGAACTGCAGATTTTGATTTAGCGATTTCAGGTTTGATCCTTACAAGTTTTTCATAATGAGTATAATTACCCCTTTTCAGGTTTTGCATTAAATCGTCTGTTGCATTAACACGTGTTACAAGTATTTGCAGATCCATTACAAGATACATTAGTCTTTATAAGTAGGACATTATGGCCCTTCCCCCTTCAAAATGATTACAAGTATCCGGTAACACCTTGTCTAAGACGTCAGCTAAGATGTGTCCTATTTGATATAAATTGATTTGTTTACTATTGCATAGGGTCCTGGTAAGAAGTCCCGTAAGGTTCTGGTAAAAACCTATTGTATATGTCATTTATGTAAGTTTTACCATTACAGAATTTTTTTATGAAAACAATATGATGATTGAGGCTCAAAATCATTTGCTATATTGTAAATATTTATCAAATAAAATTAGGATAATATTTTTGTGTTCACCAAAAATCTAAAGGTACATCTATGTATGCATTTTTAAAATTTTGATCTTAAACCCGTTTAATGTTTTACTATAATTAAACTACTCGGCCAACAAAATATGTTACATCAAACAAATTCCAAATTAACACCAAGATATTACACTTTTTTATTGTAGTGCGCTGCAAATATTCTATTGTAACAATAACTATTTTATTCTGCCCCGAAAAATACTGATCGTGCACCAAATATTCCTGCTCGGGAGCTTAGGGCACCCCGACACGGACAGGTTAGGTTCGAACGAGATGACGTGAGCTGAAGTGAGCGAGCAAAGCGAGCGAACTCAGCTCCCGTCATCTCGTTCGTGTTAGGTTACTTTAGACCCTGCGGACGGAAATAGGAGCCCCGCGCAGCGGGGCTCCGTCGCGTGGCTACACCTAGTTCTAACCGGCTAAAACTACGGCTCCGTCGACTATGTTGCCAAACACATTACATTACATTTTGCAGTGCATTATCTGAAGTAAAACTAAAAAAAAAAATGCTTTTTTTTAAAATTAGGTGTATTACTATTTTTACAAATTTGCAACAGTTGTTAAATAGATGCTCGTTATGACATATTTTAATGAACAATTATTTTGGTGCACATTCATTATATTTGGTGGAACACAGGCAAAATTAGGTAAATGAAATGGGAATAAATTGAAGTACTTTTAAATACCATCCATAAAATTATACATACCTACACCTCCTTGCTGTGATATTTCAAGCCAATTAGACATATTAATTAGTTCTAAATAAGTATATGGGCGGGTGAAGCCGCTGCCAGAAACAAGTAATATTAGGAAAGTATTATTTAAAAGTTTTAAAATTAAAATAGAGTAAGCAGAAGAGGCAAAAAGATGATGATGGATTTTAATATTACTAAGTTTATTATTTAGATTAAAGAGCTCGATTATTTTTACTAGCAGAAATAACATTTTTTGCAGCATTCCTAAATAAATTGCACAATATTTACAAGTTTGCTAATGTTCCTTTGTTGTTTATAAATTTGTTGAGATCTCATATATTTTCCTGTTATTTACGAATAACACTTGATGTTAGTATGAATCTGTTTGAAATAAAATACTACCTGTACTAGTTAGCATTTAAACCAACTGGTTTAAGTAGTTATTTAATTGGTTCAAACGGGTTATTATTCCGCATATCTCTAAATCTAAACACACAAAGTAGAAATGAATATAAGTTATCTAAAATTCTAAACAAAACTGGTTTAGAACCTCCCCACGTTTGTGTGTTTGTATTTTTATTGTCTATTGGCTCGCGCTTGACCACATTCCCACCTGATGGGAAGCGTAGATGTGGTCGACGGTGAAACATGCTTGCCTAGAAGTAACCTATTCACTCTTGTCTTAAAGACCCCTAGATTGTAGCTATCGCGAAACACAGACTCCGGCAGGGAATTCCACTCCTTAGTGTTCCCAAAACGTTTTGTGCGTATGGTTGGAATGACCACCATGAACCGATGGCGCATCGCGGTACGTCTTGTAGTCCGGTGATGAAATGGGCTAGGTTAGGTAGGCCGATAAAAAACCGACAAGCTGGCAACTCGGCGACGAAGTTCAAGGCTCTGAAGCCTTGACTAGTGCATCAAGCTGGTGTTTGGCAGATCCGTCCCAGAGATGAGAACAGTATTGCATTGTATTGTAACGCTTGATACAAGTTGAGCAGTTGTTCCGGCGTGAAGAACCTTCTCACCTTTGCAAGGACCTCCAACTTTTTGGCAGCCAACTGAGCCTTTGCCTCAATGTGTGGGCCAAAATTGAGAGTAGATGTCAACGTAACACCAAGAAGCTCAAGATGGTCTGTTATTGGCACGGTCACATCTCGGAAAGTTGGAGCTGGGTGAAATTGGCTCTTTTTAGCGGAAAAAGTCACGCCTGGGTTTTAGCGGCATTGAAACTGACCAGATTGGCATCGTCCCATTCGGAGACTGCCTGCAAGGACAGGTTCAAACGCTCATGGTCTCACGGAGAGAGCGGATCTGCGGCCCGGTAGCCCGAGCGTTGGACAAGTATCTCTCAGCAACAGTGCCGTCGTCTGCATACCCAAAGGTTTTAGCAGATCGTTAATGTGCAGCAAGAATATTGTTGCTGAGAGTACCGACTCCTGAGGGGCCCCGGCACTAATATCCAATTGTTATTTATATAAGTTACGTTTTAAACCATAGAATGAAAAGGACTAAAGGTTTAGTTTTGATCAGCAATTGTTAAAAAAGGTCCGTTCCAAAACCCATACACCTAGGGTTTTATGGATCTCTTTCTAAACAGTTCCTGATAAAAACTGATCATTGTAAGTGCCCTATTAATTAAAGTTTTATTATGTTACAGTATCATAAACTACTATTTGAACTTACCTCAGAGAAGCTAAGCGTATCCAGCACGACCTGACCTGACGCAGGACAGGTGAAGTTCTCTCGAGTGCAGGCGATGGTCTCCACGCCTGACCACTGGTTGACGAGCAGAGCCTCGTTCCCGTAGTGGAACCAGGACAGGTACGATATCCAGCCCAGGTACGGGGGCACGGAACTGTTGGGTGAAAGTTATCGTAAGTCGGTTATTCTCAAAAGATTTTTGCCGAAAACTAACTTTTTATATAGATCCAAAAAGGCTTTAATAAATAACGATTGTAAAAATGAGCCAGGGTTTGTAGAATACTATGGTTTTTAATTCAAGTAACCCGTCAGTGTCTATTAGCAGGCAAATTAAGTATTTATTAAGTTGCAAGAGCAAAACGATAGCGATTTTTGAGCAATAATAGCTCTTCAATACAGAAGTTTTCCCTTTAACTGAAAGGAGGCCTGTGTCCCAGCAGTGGGAACATAAGGCTGATGATGATGACAGAGAAGTTTTAGAGTATCTGGCGGTTTCTTTAGAGATAATTCCATTTGACAAACAGCGAGCGATTAGCAAACGATTGTGTAGGTCCTACCATACCACCACCGCCACTGTAGACACATCTGGGCAAAATAAATGCTTTGCTTTAATTAAAATACAAAATGTTATCTCGCAAGTATTTAAAATACAAATCACAAAATACAGCCGATCATCCATTGTGACATTCGTACTAATAAACTTAATAAATAAACAGAAGTTTCGTGAAAACCACCGTTTGATATGAAAATGACAAATGACCAGATACTTGAAAATTTGGCGTACGCGGTCGCCATTTTGCTTACAAAGCTATCGACCGCTATTTTCTGCAGAAGATCGCCAAATGTATTTATGTTCGAATGTATATTGAAACCATAAGTATTTGAAATACTAACTACAAAATACCTCAGCGTCATGTATTTGAAATACCAATTACAAATTGCATTTTTAAGAAGTAATTGTATTTCAATTACGTATTTTAGTTACAAGTAATTAAAATACTGCCCAATCCGGAATATAGGTATTGCCGAATATTGGGCCCAAAATATATAAAGAGTTTCCCATCGAATCGAAAACTCATTGCACAATATTTAAAAATTCGCTTTTGATATTTTTGAGAAGAGCACAGTTATTTTCCTATCATGTTATTATTAACAAATAACAACTCACGATGGTTGTTTTACTGGTTCGAATCTTCGAAAACGGGTTAGGACTGAATGAATAAAAGTTATCTAAAATACTAAACAAAACTGGTTTAGAACCACATTGGTGAGAGTATTATCGACATTGACATTGGTGATAAATAGGCATCACTCTGACCTTTTTAGGCCTTATATAAGATACCTGATTATACATAGGATGACTTAACTAAATATTACGAAAACACTGAAGAGATATTTTAGTTAAATAAAATGTTGAATTACTTACTACTTATTAAGTGTAGATATTTATTTATTTCTTTGTTTTAATTTAAACATAAAAGGCCACTGACAGGTTTGCCGGCAAAAATAGAGTTTGATAAATATTCAACTTTAAATTCAGAAATTGATGGCTATACAAAACATTGACTACCTATACATATTATTCACTTGTTACTGTACATTTTTACATGCTAAGAAAAAGATACTACGCGCAGTTTAGTTTGCAATTCGCGTAGAGGTTACGAAAATAATCCGTAGACCCTTTACGGCGTAGCAGTCTACGCGGGTCTACGAATTTTTGCAAGTTGAGTCGACTTTGCAAATCACTACAATAACGTTCCATGTGTGTTACTGTTGCATTCAGCAATTAAGTTTCAAGGGTTGTAGTCGATGGGATGTAAGTTTCACTTATGTAAATGGTTAACAGGGACAAAATATAATAAATAACGAAACCCGACAAATAAAAGGTATTGACACTACCAGCGGCCGTTAACCCGTTTGTTACCTGTAGTCCTGTAGAATATGTATACTAAACTATAATACTGCAGAAGCTACTTACCCAGTGTTAAGGAAGAATCCTCCGAACAGCATGAAGGGAATGATGATGGGCGGGCCCACTGATGCGGCCATGCTCACGCTGCTACTGGCACACGATATTAGGTAACCTGGACAGGAAATAAAAAGTTAATTATATGGAAATATAACGTATTTGGTAGCTAAAAACTGAGTTACGGCACTAGATAAAGCTTGAAAAGTTTACGTGCTAAAATAAAGATTATCAAAAGCCCAATTACCAATTCTCAATTCAGAAACCGGGTGTAATCCATTCGTCATTAAGTGTATCTAAATAACATTCCAAGAACTCGAAGTAACGGCAAATACTTAACGAAATGTTTTATTCAACAGTCAATGTTTTAATTACCCCATGAAAAAAAACCATCTTTTATAACCATCATCAATCAATCACGATCTTTATTTTTTTAGAATTCATGACCAAAAGGTATGAAGGCGGACTTAACGCCTTAAGTTAAGTGTGCCCTAATCGGCGGCACGAAATATTTTATGGGCGGGATTAAAATGCAAGCTATCTCATCCGACAACACGTGCGAAAGGGATAGACGCTCTGATGAGCCTAACGTGCTATACGTGTATATGTGTGTAAATTTGCAAGGTTTTGGCGTGGTGAGGGTAAGTTCGCACATATTTCGCGAACTGACCAACCACCATATAGAGCGAACGGAACGTGGCCGCGACGCGATTCGATCCGTCGATCCTTGTGTCAACTGACCAACCAATTGCGAACTCGGGACGGTGCTAAACGTTCCCCGCGCCCCGCTTCACTACCTATGAGATAGAATCGACATTATATGGTGACCGGTTTTGCAATTGTCCTTCTTCTTATGGTATTTATTTCCACCCAAAGATGCGTTAAAATTAGTGTTGAAATATGGAACTTTCGACGCTCATAACTTTCAAATACATTTTTTTTTTTACTTTTTTGTTTATTGGCTAGGTAATGATGAGACAAATTGATATCATTTTTTATTTTGAAAGTACACCGTCAAACAGTGGAATAAGCGCCATACTACCTACGTTTGTATCGAAAAATGTCCTCTTACATAGACACCGACCACACAGACATTATATCAGAACATCCTACTAATATTATAAATCTAAAAGTCTGTATGTTTGTTAATCAAACATGATTCGACAGCTGAACAATTTTGGACATAGATAAACCGTGTCCTGGATTTAGGACGTAGGATACTCTTATGTCTAGATATGCGGGCGAACTGTTGCTGGCAGAAGCTGGTAACAAAATATTATATATAGGTATGGTATTCATAAATCTTATTCCGTTTCCGACAATATGACATATTGATACCGCAACAGTCGCGCCTTAACCTCAATAGTCGCGTGTTTAAGTAAATTGTGGAAAACCACCTAACTGTGCAGTGGTTGAGTCATGGTATTATATTGCACGACACGAGAGAAGCTGCGGTCCAGAGAAATTTGTCTCCCGTTACATCTCGTATTGATCGGGGAAATATCGCGAGAAAACTATTAAATTATAGCTACAGCTTAACGTATGATTGTGGTTTCGTTTGTACCTATTTAGAGGTTGTGTTTATGTATAGGTACGTAGGATATTCACTAAAAGGATACATTTTTTATTTTTGGGTGGGCAATTACCCAATGATTTCTCCCGCTCTGGGTGAAGCGGGAGGGCGTGTCAGACTTTTACTGACTTGAACACGTGTTCCTTCAGTTGCTTATGCCAGGGCCGCGGTAACTCTCTTTCAAATTTATCCGCGACCCAAACAGGACTAAAAGGATACTGGACGTAACACATGTCTTGTATTATTTTAATTTGCATTCGCGAGCTGCTTGATTTTACAAGCTAATCTGAGAGCAAAAAAAGATTCTTTAAAACGGTTATGGCGATAGTTTGTGGTTAGTACAAGTCAAAATAGGTTCTATCTATTCATATAATCAAAGCGTCAAAAGTAAGTCGTCACGAACGATATAGAACTAAAAACCCTTCCATAAAAATATAAACAAACAAGGCAACATTATTAACCTCTGTACCTATTTTTCTGTTCCTTCTTCTTGTCCTTGTATTATGTGTGTTACATAAACTGTTAAATAAATAAATATACTCAGTGTGTAAATTTTACCTACAGTACATTCCAGAACCAATAAAAAGAACTAGAAAACAAAAGACAATTCTTTATAATGTATCATCGTCTGACGATTCGTTTAGGCTCTAGACAAGTGGCTTTCGATGTCAGCGAAGGCGATTGTCAAAGTGTCAAAGTGTGAGGGATTGATCACGTGATTTTTCGATATCGCTTGTCAATACCATGCAATTTTGCCTTTTTGACAATCGCTATCGACACCCTTTCGATGATAGAACGTCACTTGTCTAGGGCCTGGTCCTACCAAACCACGCCAAAAATGCCAAATCTCACTCAATTGTCGCAGTGGTTGAGCGATCGGCTGCTGCGCTCCGTGTCGCGGGTTCGATTCCCGCACAGAACATATATTTGTATGGCCTACAGATTAGTGTATGCGAGTTTTATATGTTTCTAAAGGCATCCAGGATTCAGGCGAAATTCATAGTGTGGGGCAACGTTTATTTAAAGAAAAAAGAGCTTAAATGTTTGATGTAGAATTAATCTATAGCAAACTTAGCATCAGGCAAGGTAATAAAAAAGATTCAAGATAAGGCTACATTGTTGGGAGGCTTCCATTCGGTTTCGTAATCGTTGCGCAATGTTAAACCCGTTTCGGAGCGTTAAAAAAATTGTGGCCATGTGGAGCTTTAATAGTTTTGTAGAGGTCTACTATTGTACCTACTTAGATAATTTGTTGGTTCAAGGAAATTAGAATTTGGGGTTTTAAATGTTACGTTCAGCTGCTTAATTACGATGATTAGAATTGCACTAAAGTTCTACCTTAAAATCTATGGGATTTTAGTTACATTTCGGGGAGTGTGCGATGGAATTGCATGAACTTATTCCTCCTAGCCCGTTCCATCATCGGACTACAAGACGTACGGCGATGCGTCATCGGTACATGGTGGACATCACACCCATACGCACCTAACGTTTTGGGAATACTTTTATTATGCGTACTGCAAAGGAGTGGAATTCCCTGCCAGAGTCTGTATTTCCTGATAGCTACAACCTGGGAGTCTTTAGGTCTCAGAGTGAATAGGTTTCTTTTAGGTAAGCATGCTACATCGTCGACCACATCAGCGCTTACCATCAGGTGAAATAGTGGTCAAGCGCGAGCCTATCAATAATAATAAAAAAACATACTAATTACCAGTAATAAAGTTGTAAGTACATAAGTAGTTACTCCGCTTATAGTTACGTTCAAAATTCTCCGCATCGTCCATTGTGGCTGTAGGGTGTCGACAAAGTATATATCTTCTAAATTTTATTTAGCTCCGTATACACACGCCAATAAAGTGCACACTAATAAAGTGTCGAACTGTTGACATTATCATAGGTACTTATGACAAATCTAAACGCGAGATTCCATAATACCTGCCCAGTCAATCATCTGCGAGTACTTACAAATGTTTGTGAAATAATTACAGGCGTTCTTCAAATTAGTGATAGCGGTATTGTCTTTTAACTTAACTATTTAACCCATTACATTAGTAACAATATTTGATGTTAAACCGCAGGGTTATTGCACAATATTTAATAAATGTTGTGTAGTCACTATCCTCGTTTCGACCATAATTGGACAACGATGTTTTTTATTTGGTTTTTGTTGCTAGTATTGTAGTTTGTAGTAAGTCAAATGCCATTGTGGTATAAAACGACCATATATTTTATATAGTTAGTTTTGGATGCAAAACTTAAACTTTAAAAGAATAACTTTAAACTTTTGTTAAATTTATGGTTTGTTTTTTGGCTCAGTCTGGGACTTGGATAAGGCTAATTTGATTTTCAATTTTTCCTTGAATCCAAAGTCAAGGACATGGACCCGAAGCTTTTTTATAACACGTCTGAGCTTGTCAGTCGAGCTCTCAGATCAAATAAAAAGCTCGACTGACAAACTAAGGCGTAGTTTCGTTGTACGTGTGTGCACGTAATTGTGTATGTATACGGCAAGGCGTAGTTTTAACTGGCATTACCTTGCAGTTTGCAACGTTCCATCTTGACTTTTTATTTGATCTGAGATAACAAATAGCCATCCGTAAAAAGCTGTGATGTTACCAATAATTGCTTTATGTTAAATTTATGTATATTTTGGTTAACCCCCCTAAATTATCATTTAATAACTTCTTTTAGCACAGCATCAGCACATCACTATTGTACACAAAAGTGAGAGTCGTTACTTTAATTCTTATTGGCAAAATGTTGGCAAATACCAAATACCATCAACTTTTCAACCAAAATAAATGCAACACCATCATTCTCTTGTCTTTATCCTAATTTTTAATTTGTGCTTCACCGTCGACCACATCATCGCTTAGCATCAGGTGAGATAGTGGTCAAGCACGAACCTAATGAAAATAAAAAAATAAAAATAAAATATTTGGTGTCGATGCAACATGGCTTTCTCCCTATTTGTATGTCTTTATTTCAGTCGTAGTTACTCTCTTTCTATCTGTATAATTTTCTTCTTCGTCGTATAGATGATTCCTAATTTATATATCTTTAGATTTTAGAAAAAAAAATCAGCTACGTCGACAGCGTTAGGATTAGCCTCGAGCAGATCTTTCAGAGTGCAGGGGGGTGACCATAAGCTCTTAGAGTAAGGTTATTTTGAGGTTGTTTTGAGTCCAGGTTTCCTCACGATGTTTTCCTTCACCGTTGCCTGTGATGACCAAGATAAACTTAGAAGGTACATATGAATTTCACAAGTCACGTTGGTCTTGCCTGGATTTGAACTCACAACCTCAAGCACGAGGTGCGAGGTCTTAGCCACTGGGCCACCACGACATATTGACATATCTGTCCCTTACACACACTTATAATAACCTTACTCTAAGACCATATGGTCACCCCCTGTTGTTGTTGCACAACATCAAAGTAGAAGCAAAACAAAACAAACTCACCAAACGACGTGGCAACATTAGTGATCAAGGCAGCCAACCCTGACGCGATGAAGAACCGCTTCGGTTCAGGGTTAAGCCCTATCATGTAGTATGCTATCGTTGTGAAGACCAAGGGTATCGTCGCGAACACTGGCGCCTCCGCTAGAGTCTTGGATAAGAAGTAGACATCGGCTCGATACATCCCTGAATGGTGCTCTCGTATGAAGATTGGTAGTTCTGAACAGAAGACCTGGGAACAAAAATGGTTGGTGCGTACATTTTGCGAAGATGATTTAAAATATCAAGTTGATTTTAGTACAGACGTATTGGCTATTATAACGTGTTTGTTTTAACCCCTGACTGAAAAAGACTGGTGTTATAAGTTTGACGTGTGTACCGTGTATCTGTGTATTTGTGTGTCTGTCTGTGGCATCGTAGATCCTAAACGGATGAAGCGATTTTTGTTTGTTTGAAAGGTGACTTGATCGAGAGTGTTCTTAGCTATGTTTGGTGAAAATTAGTTCAGCCGTTCAAAAGTTATGCGTATTTTACTCAGAAAAGAGGGGTGTTATAAGTTTGACGTGTGTACCTGTGTTTATGTATTTGTGTATCTGTCTGTGGCATCATAGCTCCTAAACGGCTTAACCGATTTTAATTTATTTTTTTGTTTGATTGGTGATTTTATCGATAGTGTTTTAAGCTATGTTTGATGAAAATCGGTTCAGCTGTTCAAAAGCTATGGGCGTTTTACAGTTTGAATCGCACGGTTTTCGCAAGATATCGTGTCAGAATTACGTGTTTAATAGATTGTCGATCGAAGCGTGTCAACTACTAGATAAATTATGTAGTTTAAAAATAATGAGTTAATAAGCCACGGGGTTTAACAAAAAAATATTTTTTACTTGTGGATGGGTAGTTCCCACACATTACAACAAGTTTTACTTATTATTAGAAGAGAACTACAGCTTTCTTCTTCATCGTCGTATCGATGATTCCTCAATTATATACGTTTTGACCAGAATTCAGCCACGGCAATAGAAGAGCGCTCTAACTGCGGTAAAAAAATTGCCAGCGAATCTGGTAGCGAGTCACACTGCTTACAATCGTCTGGTCGCACATTTTAGTATGGTTCATTCTGCCGAAAAAACTATTAGACTAAAGGTGGTTTTACACCGGCGAGGTGAAGCGTGGATGAGATGGGCGAGATTTGAAATCACGTTTTCCCTTTTACATCGAAAGATGTCCATCGCTATACCTCGGGTCCTCGATGGCCGGCGTGAGGTTTGTATATCCGTTATGCAAAAAAAAAAAATACTCTATTCTAAGAGCAATAAAGTTCAATATTGTACTAACAAATATTTAAAATCTCGCCTCGCACATTCTCGCGCATCTAGTCTATCTTTTACACCGAAGATTGGCAGGGCCTGGATAGAAATTTTGCCATACAAATATCAATCAATATCGATGTGTCCCATCCACACATTGCCTCGCAGGCGTAAAACTACCTTTAAGCGTCCTAAAAGTATCATCCAAAAGTACATTGACCCTAGAGTCTAAAACAAACTGAAGTTGTGCAACGGTTGTTTAAGGGCCGATAGCATAAGGTGTCCCTTACGTTAATGACAGCGAAGATGTTCTGGAAGGTCATGTTGGTGAGGAACATGAAGATGGCACCGTTGATGTTCATGACGCCGTCCTGGTCCAGGTGCTGCCCGAAGTAGATCACACCTATCAGGATCGACACCATCTGTAACAAGGCAAGAATTTTTTTGTTAATACGTGCATTGAAAGGGAATATTTTTTACTTAATTGTTTACTTGAGCAGGTGTACAGGGCGGCTGTATTGCCTGCCTGGATTCGGGTAGAATCCAATTAGGACTCCTTGAAAAGTCAAGTGGTGATAACAATTCCAAACATTGTTTGCTTCAATAAGACCACATTGAATCCGTTGGCAGTTCAGATGACGACAGCTTAGATGGAAGGAAGAACAAGGTTCATTATGCTTTACAGCCAACTATCTTATCATGGTTATACGGTGCCATTGCTCGTTAGCTCATCTAAAGATTCTGAAAGAGCTTCTACGGTAATGAATAATGTACTTGTTTTCTTAAGTTTTTACCGTAGCAGAAACAGTGTAAAATAAAAAACCAAGAATACTCACAATAGTCTGCAGGAACCGCACTTTGATGAGCATAGGCTCCTTGGTGACGGACAGCCAAGATCTCCAGAGAACTGCTCTGAACTGCGCGCACCATGATGCCTTGTAGGGCGAGCGACGCGCGCGGATTGCTGTAGCTTCCGACCATGCTGGGTCGGCCCAGCCGGAGGATATCTTGCGCTGGAGGGAAAAGGTGGAGATTAGAAATGTGTGGGAGTTGAAAGCAGACGGAATGAAGTTTTTAAATGAAGGAAGTGAATAAGAAAAAGTGTTAATGGAGGAATTAACAAACAAACTTTATAGCATTCTCTCAGCAAACTCTTTTATTTGATGGGGTTGAATAAATATAATTGGTCCGCCATCTTTTGAATTAAGAGTTATGCCACTTAGCTAACAATGCTTTGTCATCCAAACCTAATGTGTTTGCAAAATTTCAGCTCAATCAGTTAGGGATAACTGTTTTAAAATTAAATTTCAAGATTACTTGGTAAGTTAAATAAAATAATATTAGTTTGACTTATTTAATTGTTGTTCGTGTAATAAGATGGATTAGTTACTGTTTCTAACTTTTAAGTTTTTACAGGTATTTGATGCTTTTTGTATGAATGTAAATCTCAGCGAGACACACTGTTTGTGATTGGTGATATAATAGCTATTTATGCAACTGTTACGTTATGGACGGTCTTTTACTACGAGTGCCATTTTTCGGTACAAGCGTAGCGGCGTACCGAAATAGGTGGGCACGAGTTATTAAAAGACCAAAGTATTTTTAATAGAAACTTAACTACACACTGACTATTGTTTATTTATATGTAGATTTTGTATTGTACAATTATTAAAATAAACAGGAATTGCAGAATTACAGGGAAATTTTACCATTTCACCTTTATTTTTATTTTTTTTATTTAGTCTTTTTTTTATTAGTATAAGGCAAAGGTCTTGTAGCCGCAACAGCCAAATAGTATACGATACTTTTGTTCTAAACTTGTTCCATTTTTAAAAACATCATTTACATTGTCTCGATTTCGAAGTAATATTATAGGTACCTGGCTGTATGTTCAGAATGTCTTTGCTTGTGTTTTAGAATTTATGACGATTCGCATAATGCAACCCGATGTCGTTATGAGTATCATAATGAAACAGCTGTCAATTTTTTAATTTGAGTATAACGAAACCGAAGTAGATAATAGTTATTAATGCTACACGTGCGGAAGGTAGGTGATTCCCGATGAGTGGCATTTATTATATTATTTAATAAATCGACACGAGTCAGGAATCATCTTACGTATGTGTAACATACACCATTTCACTATGCATTGTGCGAGGAAATAAAAAAATATATCTGAAACAAGCACGAAATTAATAAAATGTCGGGCTTATTCAAGCGCGCTCAGCATATCCACAGATTAACTAATAGTTGCTCGGGCATATCTACTGCGCATGTGCAAATAGCTGTCACGTCGTAACACAAATAGGCACGAGCAAAATAAACGTTCTTCCAAACATATTTAATGAATATTTAAAATTAATTTATTGATCAAATCTAAATCTAGAGTAATTAAAATCGCCTTTAATGAAGTATTAGTTACATTTTACCTTTCATATGAATGATAATCTGTACTTAACTAATTTGTAAAACTTTTCTCAAATAATAAAAACTTTATGCGTCTGGCTGACGACGGAGTTAAAAATTAAAAAAATACAGAAAAGTAAAAAGCACTAGTGAAAAAAAGTGACACTTCCCGCACAGTTTGGCTGCTTGGAAAACGCTATTTTGGAGGACATGCATAGATATTAATGATTTTCTGTTAGAAGAAAATCCCTCATCAAGTGTATAGGCAATTAGTGAGTCATTTAACGGATACCACTTTTAATAACTCACTAATTGCCTCCCCTAATAAATGTTACTTGAGTATCGAGAAAGGTTCTGAAATACTTGGGCCTAAGTATATGCTGAAAAAAGCCCTTTTGAAGGCAACTTCTTTCACTTCAATGGATTTAGTCAACATTGCAACGGCATCACCTCTTGATTAATAAATAAGAAGCTCGAGTCGAAGAACTTAGCATATAAGGTAAAACTTCCAAATAAGTTTCGATTTAATTCCTCATACCTCAAAATACAATGCATTCTCAGCTTCAGCAGCGATCTTGCAGCCGACCTCGGACCTTGCGAAGGCGGTGCACACCGTGTCTATGGTGGTCCTGGTGGTCTCCTCCCTGCCTGGCACTCCCGCCAGGAGCTGGATGAAGTGATCTGCCGGGTTGTAGTTAGGTGGACACGCAGCTCCCAAGCTGTTTAAGAAAAGATAGGTTAAAAATCAGAAAATGAATTGTAAACAAAAATATGGTGAATCCTAGAGAACGCATTCATTAGTAACTTGCATTTGCTAGGATATATTTAATGCTTTATTTGGTTACTGCATACTTGCATTGGTTATTAATTGTAGCTAAGTACAAAGATTTGTGTCAAAATCGGTTGTTTGGGAGACTCTTGTCCTTGCTGGGTCATACTAGGTAAACGAAAAAATAGACAAGGCCATACACAGCCACACATTATACTTAGGTAAGATTATCTCCAGAATTAGGAACACCAGGGAAACAAAACGACGGATGTGAGCGTGACAAAAGTAAATAAGTAGGTAACTACAGCTGAAGTGCGGTATAATGATTCAAGCCAATTATAAGTATTATGTTACGTAAAAGTGTCTTAAGAGGTTAAACCCTAGTGACACAACATACTACGAAGATTGTGCGGTTAGGAGGACAGGCAATTTGAAAGACAGTTACTGCGGCCCTGTGACAAGCAACTGAAGGAACAGGGATGGGTGTTAGTCAGTAAAAGTCGGTCCTCCCGCTCCACCCAGAGCGGGAGAAGTCATTGGATGATTGCCCACCTCAATAAAAACACGGGACAGGAAAAAAATGAGTACTACTTCTAATATCTTTTTTACAAAATATAGAAAACCCTCCTACGATCACAAAGAAATCGTAATTCATCAATGATATTTTTAATAAGGTGCGAGAACCACCAATCAAAGACAAGAGAGGTACCGTTTTTAACAAGCCAAAACTTAAGCACTCTATTCTGTTATAAAAAGTTTCAGAACACCGAGGCTAATACGTCTGAAGAGGTATGAACCTACTTACTCTTTGAAAAAATCGTTGGCTTGCTCCGGTGAGCCGAGGAATGCGACCTTTCCGTCGGCCATAATGAGCAGCTTGTCAAACATGGCGTACAGCTCCGAAGACGGCTGGTGGATGGTGCACACCACTGTCTTGCCTTTCTGTGCTAAGCCTTTTAGTACCTGGTGATGGAAGTGAGTAGGTTAAGAGACATTGCATAGAGTTTTGAAATGTACGATTTTCTACAAGACCATAGTCATGCATGGCTTGTGGCTGACTGAAATACTGCTAATTAAATTACTTGCATGAGTTTAGCATGCGGTCATTAGGCAAATTTTAGTGTTGTGTGTTGAATTCGCCTATGTAAGAAAGCACGTGTCAGTAGCCAGCATAGGCTAAAAGCCATTGTTATGCGAAGGAAGCAGCATCCTCGTAAGACATATTACTGGAGTCTTATTTGTGAATAAGCCGACTGCTACGAAATCTCGTAGCGTGCTACGAAAATATTTGCTATCCTGCAGTTATACATATCTTTATGCCTTTTTTATTTGGTCTTTCTCCTTGCTGGGCTAACTAATCTTGGATAGATTACTAAATTTTAATCTGTTATTTGTGCCAATAAACTAAATCTTCACATCGACATGCTTCAGTTAGTGTCAGATACATAGACATAAATCTAACTAGATAACGCAAGTTCTTCCATCTGTATGAAAATCAAGCGTGCCACGTTTTCAGACACAATTTAAAAACAAATTTACCTACCAATGATAGAAAACATTTTCAATGCCTCGGCCAACTTTTTCCATACAGTTTTTACAGCTCAATATGGCATAAGAGGCATTTTTATAGATTTCGGCACCGATAATGCTAAATGAGAAGCTGAAATTACGATCATTGACCGTAATTTTACTCCGTTTTTTAACACGCGAATTACATACAATCGCGTCATCTAGTTAGATTTATATCTGTGGCCAGATACCTAGGTGATAGTCATCTTTAACCAATTGAAAAAAAAACATACCTGCAACACATTCTGTGCCATGAAGGAGTCCAGTCCCGAGGTGGGTTCATCGCAGAACATGAGAGGTGGATCCGTAAGAACCTCGCTGGCGAACGACAGCCTCTTCATCTCTCCTCCTGAGATGCCCTTCAACCGACCAGGGATACCGATGACCGTGTTCTGACATTTTGTGAGCGCCAGCTAAGAATAAAAATAATAGGTATAATATATATTTACCTTCATATTTACAGACTAAGCAAAACCCGTTGTAATCGACCCTTTGTGCCTATTGGTCTTGTTTGTTCTGTCTCCTGCTTGATATGTAAGGAAGTGGAAATTTGAATTTTTCCTACTCCTCCATTAAACTTTTCTGATTAATTTCATTGCGGGATCCAAGACAGTTAAATTCATTCTCCGGGACTTCGTCGAGCTTCATTGCCTCGGCGCTTTTCTGGTGGTCGCCACTGTTGATTCTGGCTTTCAGTAGTTGCAGTGGATTGAGAATAGTGCGGTGGGATTGATAAATGATAAAAGATTCCGATTACAGTGTATTTTTTTATAATCTGTAGGCTCGCGTTTGACCTCTTTCTCGCCTGATGTTAAGCTATGATGTGGTCTACGCTTGCCTAGAAGAAATCTATTCACTCTTGACTCAATATCCCTAGGTTGTAGCTATCAGGGAACAAAGACTCCAGAAGGGAGTTCCACTCCTTAGCTGTGCGCACAATGAAAGTATAAGCAAAATGCTTTGTGCGTATGGGAGAAATTGATTCGAAAATAGAGAAACGCCAACACAAACTTTGCTTATGATAGAATATTACCATTTCTGGTAGAAGCTTTGATGAGGTCTTTGTTCGACACTCTCTACTCGTCTAGGAGTTGATTATGGCAACGGATATTCATCTAACGTCGAAAAGATTGCAATTAAGTACTGGCAAAGCATTAGTTAAAGATTAAAAATAGTAAGATTTTATAACCATTTTTGAATCATGGAAATACGATTTAAGATTAATCCTACTGCAAATTTTAGAATGACTTAAAAAAATGCGATTTAACTTCGAGCAGAAAACATATTTTTAAAGATATCTCAAAGACCTCTCTGAAGAATCTAAAAATGTAGCCGGATGTTCATCAGACAACTTTAGTTGTATGCAAATGAAACCGGTAAATATGGGTGCATAGCATATTTTTATGGTAGATATGACATTTGGTGAGTTGTGAGCCTATTTTTATCTTTATAAACTCATAAATTCCACGACCTACATATGCCCTGAATTTGACAATCTTATTCAAATAAGATTTCTGTTGCTGATATTACAAACATCATAATTCTTAAAGATCCCTAAAACGTTTTTCAGATACTTTATGAACTTGAAAACAATATAAATAAAATCCATTTATGTTCTGAGTCATGTAATAATTAGATACTTACTACTATAACTTCTAAATGGCGTAAATGGCTGCTACGTTAATTGAATTCTAATATCATTTCGAAACACTTAATGGGACAAAAAATAACGAAGAAAGCTGCATTTGAAGCAGGTTTTAACTAACAATTAAAATTCTACCGTTAATGATTGTTTTGGTACGTTACAACAACATGAGCATAAGATGCTCAATGATATTCATACTTAACTTATATAGGTACCTAAATATTTTAATAATGTACTTAGCAAATCGTAAAAAGTTCTGATGTTTAGCTGAACCAAAAGCACGAGTGCTCAATCAGAATACGTTAGCATAAACCTATCACAAACCCGTTTAATCCGTTTCCATCCAGTCATTCAATATACATATCTCAAATTCCGATAGGATGTTTTATACGGCCCAGTTTCATATCTCACCTCAGTAATGACTTCTTGAACTCGTCGCATCCGCTGTGCGTACGGTATATGACGGTCCATTCGCACCATAGCCTACAGACAAAAAAAAACGTAAGTACAATTAAGATCATAGACACATTAAGGGAAGAAAAAAACATAGTTCCCATCACATAGCATCGAGTCGCCTGCGTGGCCACTGCTAGAGACGACATTGTCAAAACTTTGATGAATGTAAAACGTGATAATTCTGAATAAGGCCAAGTTTCCACCTGCAACCAGCTTGCAAGCAAGTTCCAATACATTTTTTTTTTATCTATAGGCTTGCGCTTGACCACTATCTCACCTGATGGTAAGCGATGATGTGGTCGACGGTGAAGCACGCTTGCCTAGAAGTAACCTATTCACTCAACCTCACCTACTCATCCTATTCATTCATTGTGGGCTACCGAGGTATAATATGATCAATCGCTCGATCGTGCGAGTTACTTGCAGTTAGAAACGCGGCCCAAGGCTATGACAGGCGAAACTTGCGCATAGCGCACATTACACGTGCTCGTATATTAAAATGGTATCTCTAGATACTACAACGGTTCTGTGTTCTATGGTTCCCATAAAGACATCATAATAACAAACATTTCGAGTTCATTTTCCACGGTTTGAAGTCATAAAGCAATTTGTTTCAATATCATACAGTTTTTGTCATGGAGTCAAGGCCTAACCGGCTTTGGACTGACTGATTTTATTTTTAACAAACCGGTTTGTACAATGTTACCTAATATTAAACTTTAGGAGATACTCTACTAATGCAGGAGGTATTTGGATTCATCGTTAGAGAATGATTAATGTGTGATTCTGATAAAATGTCCAAGGTTCCCATTGATGTTAACGGTTTTTTTAAGTAACAAAGAATGGTCTTGTGGAGCGGCATAACTCTGATGTTATGTAAGTCTGTATTCATCGTTTTTTCATGTTATCTATTTAAAGTTCCAGATATTGGAGAGTACAAGGTATCATATCATAGTCCATTCTTATAATATGCCCGTTTTCACTAACACAAACAAAAAAATGTGTCGCTAAATAAAAGTGCGCTGTTGGATTTTCAGCAATAAGTTTATAGTACTTAGAGACTCATCCTTTAGAACTACAGCACAATCATTGGATTTAGTTCTGCGACTTACCTGGAAGATCAAATGCTCCTTCACCGTCAGGGTCCCAATAAACAGATCCTGCTGCTGAACGTACGCCGACAGTGCTGAAAGCGCTTCAGGAGTAGCTGGCTGACCGTTCAGCGCCCTAGTCCCGCTGGACAACACTCCACTAGGAGTCCGGAAGGTCAGTGTGTTGAGGAGTGTGGTCTTCCCTGCTCCTGATGAGCCCATAATGGCCAGGAGCTCACCGGGGTAGGCTGCGCCATTTACTATGGAAGAAGATAACGATGTCATCAATGATGGAGACTAGAGTAGTGATTATTAAAAAATAACTGAGGATGAAGGATTGGGAGATGGAAAGGACACGCTTAATTTAGACCCTTTAGTGGTTCCATACGTTTTAATTATTATTATCATCTGTACAAGGTTCGACGAGGGATTCCTAGGACTGGATAAAGTGTCCTGCGTGAAGTAAATAGAGGTGATCTCACTCAGCTCTGGGAGGGTGAAGAGATTGGGCATCATAACGTATCTTCATATTATCCTAGACTCACATTCAAGAAATCGTTGGCATGTAGTTACTTGCGGTTTTTAACCAACCGAACCTCTCAATTACCTCGGTATAGAAAAATCTTGTGCTTTCTTTTTACCAAAGCAGAGCTCTCTAGGAAAATTACAACAAAACCAGTCAAACTACTTCCAAAAGCGATTGCCTTTTAGCATTTATTGATTCTTATCATATTACACGTGATACTATAAAATATGCCATTAGCGTCCAATCCTGGAACGCCAAAAACTGATATCCTTGACATAAAGCAAGGCTCTTCTGAAGCTAAGTTAATTCTGCTCTGTCTTATCAGAATCTTGCGAATTTTATCTCTTAAATTAACATTCCAAGATTTTCGAAGTGATAAGAATCAATGAATTGAATAAGTTAACTAATATTAGCTAGATTTTCTGTGAGAACTTGTGTCTGTTAGTAAATTAATATTCAATAATACGTCTGTTATCTTGATTGATCTTGTGTTATTTAATACTAGATTCTGCCCGCATTTTCGCCCATGTGAAAATAGTTTTATTATCCTAAAAGAGCATAGGTACTTTCAGGCTAAAAAGCATTCTAAATCCTAATCGGTGTCGTGGTCCACCCATGTGTCAAGTTTAATATGAATCCGTCCAGCAGTTAGTTAATACTTGAGAACGTAACAAACAGACAAACTTACTTTAACATATGTAATATTAGTAGGGTAGGGGTATTTATTCATTTGTCTATGTAATCTCACAAACAGACTAGACTAGGTATACCAACAAAATAGATAGTAGCCAAAGATAATTTTTCCGGTTTAACTACACATTAAATTGAGTTTAGGATACTTAGCAACAGATCTTTACATACACGTATATTAGCAGTTTCGCATAGATTTCTTAAAACAAAGAAAAACCATACTGAACTCACCATTTCTCAGTAGCTGTTTCCTCTGCTGGAACATGCCACTCGCCGAAGGCTTCCAGAAGTTCCAGATGCGTCTGGATCTGTTTCTGGACTCGGTGGCGAAGGCGTTGATATCCGCCCAGGTATATGTGACCTTCTCCACGCCTCCGATGGCTCCATAGTTGCGGTGGGATGGTATTGCCAAGGTCACTTCACCGCCGCTGCCGCGAGGAGAGGATTCTGGTGTGTGACCATCCTGA
Source organism: Orthosia gracilis (assembly GCA_947562075.1). Classification (NCBI taxonomy): domain Eukaryota; kingdom Metazoa; phylum Arthropoda; class Insecta; order Lepidoptera; family Noctuidae; genus Orthosia; species Orthosia gracilis. Next base: position 20,560,317 of record OX387274.1, read on the forward strand.
AGTAGAAATAGAAGACGTTAATTTAAAGATTTTATTGTACTTCGTGACGTCCATTTTCTCATGGTATAAAGTACCATTCATACATAACAAATCTCGTTATAAAAAGCCAGGGAAAGGTCTTAAAATAAAAATAAATTTCTGATATACCTAGCAAGGATACATTTCATTAGAGCAAGACAACCCCCAAGTGCTGCATGCTCTACTGAAATGATTGTCTCTTTATTCTTATTCAAGATCCGACACCCAAGTAACATTTACAAAACAATTTGTCATTTTGTAATCTGTTTTCCATGCTAATTTTATAAGCGCTAAAATAAATTATGCACCAAAGCTGCCAAATACATTTATTAACATTTAAACAATTGATTTTGTGATCCAAAACGTGGCATTTTGCTACTCATTTTATGGGGTCTCACACCTGCAAATATAGCATACAAAGCAGTTTATTAATATATATCTAGATTCGAAAGTTGACATTTATTAACGATTTTTGATCAGCGGGATATAATTTTTGACAAATCTGGTTTTACACCTGCCTCAATATAGCTGGAAAAAATAACCTCAGAATTTGTAAGATAAAGATAAGAACTGTCTAGTGTCTAGCAACATAGCAACAGGTACTACCGTTTCCGTACCGTTACCGTTTCCGTTTCATAATAGGCCATCTTTTACAGGGTCTTTTATGAGTTGGTCTAGGAATTGATAAAAGAAAAGAACCAAAAAATGTTAAATGGTTTGAATTTTTGTAGTTAAGAAAATAAACTCTACTTTAATGCCAAGCCCAAACATCTTTTCAGCAAAATACAATTGTTAATTATATTCTGAAATCGGGTATAAGAAGGAGATATCATATATTATAAATATTTGTATTACTATTATTTTATTTTTTTTGTTGAAAATCTCGGTATCCTCCCGGTCCTTTGAAAGACGTGCGAGGAGCCGAAGCCAACTCGTAGAGGCCCCGTTAAACATGTATCAGGAAATGTGACCCCAACCGACGATTATCCCTGTATGCAATGCGCAACTGCACCCAAGGACAATTCCCGGTTGGTGTAGGACTATTACAAATTATGGAGACAAAACTTATTGAACTATGGGTTTTGAAGGTTTAGTGGATCGATTGCCCAAAACAATAGGAGGACTACCACCGGCCTCTGCCCGACCACTATTGAACTAAACGGCTATAAAATTGCTGGGGGTGGGCAACATATACGGAGTTGTTTGAGGAGTGGAGAGGTATACCACGGCTATCAGGACAATCCCGGTAGTAGGTGCCGATTAAGGAGCCAATGTGTGCTACTAAGAAAACAATTTCGGTTTCAGTTCAATACCTAAGTATAGATAGTGATCGTATAAAATATCAGCTTAGGTATGCATCTGTGTTGCATCTTAACAAATGACTCAAAGTTTATAAATTAATAACTGTGATATCAATCACACATCAATATATGTATTACATTTCTGCACAAGATTCTTGTCATACATACCTTGGTATGGCTATACATAAGACTACTACTTGATAACCTCGTACGCAACATTTGATAGCCAGTTTCTGGTACATATATGTATATTATATATTAATATCTGGTATACATATCTCATTCCGTGTTCCTTGTTCTGGGTAAGTTGATACTATCCTCTGTTTTGAATGGTTATTATGTAATCAGCCGTGGAGACATGGTCATTAATATTTGGGACATAATATTAGATATTGAAGAGTCGTTGGTAAGCCTAATTGGTTTGGTAATCAGGTAATGCAATAGCTTACTGCATGCATTGGTAAAAAAAACTCAAGGTTAGTTGCTAACACGAGGTTAAATTGACAATATTTGATGGCAAACTGTCAATTTAACCTCGTGTTAGCAACTAACTCTAAAATAAGATTTTCGTGCAAGTGGGCATCAGAAAGTTAAAATTGGCAGGTTAACAGACTAGAGTTTGAGAAACAAAACTTGTAAAACTATATTGCCTTTAACAGGAGGCTTATCGGCAATAAGATACTGATCGAGTGTAGGCTCCAGAGCCTAGAACATCGGCGCCGAGTTGCCAGTCTGTCGGTTTTTTATCGGTTACATTTCGGGGAGTGTGCGTTGCAATTGCATGAACTGATTCCTCCTAGCCCGTTCCATCATCAGAATACAAGACGTACGGCGATGCATCATCGATACATGGTGGACATCCCACCCATACGCACCAAACGTTTTGGGAATACTTTTATTATGCGCACAGCAAAAGAGTGGAATTCCCTGCCGGAGTCTGTATTTCCCGATAGTTACATCCTGAGAGTCTTTAAGTCAAGAGTGAATAGGTTGCTTCTAGGCAAGTGTGCTCCATCGTCGACCACATCATCGCTTACCATCAGGTGAGACAGTGGTCAAGCGCAAGCCTAATACGAATAAAAGAAAAAAAGAACTTGAAATTAACTTCTACATTATTCAATGTTATAAGTGCTGTAATTAATAGGGTTGTCGTCCCCTCGCGAAAGTGTCCCGTTTCAGATAAGTGGAAATCGACTGGAAAACTGTTTAGAGTTTAAGTTAACTTACCACATTTCAATTGGAGAATTAATTTTAAATAATTTTGGTTTATGAATTGCTGGCTGGTTTATGAAAATTATAGAACGTGAATCACGTGAATCTTTTACTAAAACAGCAGAGGGCAAAACCAGGATAGATGCTCCAGGGGTGTAGTTGCCCCAGGGGTATAGTTGCCCCGATTGTAATTACTCTAGTTTCACGGATGAATCGCATAGTATTTTATAAATCTATCGAAAAATTCTCCAACTACCACTAAGTTGACCGTATCTCATGTCTCTGTGTGATTGCATGGGAAGATAAAATGCGATAAAAGTTTTTGCAAGATACATGTCCTGTTTCTCGGTGGGACCTATTTCCTATACCTAATTTACATGGAGTAACTATCCCCTATGTGGGATAGATGTCCTAAAATATAGAGGCCCGCAAGATTCGCCAATACTCTGGAAATATTAAAGATAATGTTTTTTACATTTCATAAATTTTGTAGACTAAAACCAATGTTTTACTAATAAAGTATTTTTCTTTTTAACCTACTTCGCAAAAAGGAGGTTATCAATTCGACTGTATATTTTTTTATGTTTGTTACCTCAGAACTTTTTATTGGGTGAACCGATTTTAATGTTTTTTTTTTATTTGAAAGCTGGTGTTTGTCTTGTGGTCCCTTTTTATCAAGATCTGATGAATAACTTCAGAGAAATACATCAGAACTCTACAATTAATGACGGTAAAACACTTGGGATAGATGCAATCGCATGTCTGTTTATTGTTTACTCCATTTCATAACATAACATTACACTGGTACGCTCTAAAGAGGTACGCAGGTGTGAACAGTTCACCCTGGTATACTCTCATTGCACCGGTTTTTTTTAAGTTTCATGTTATTGGGTTCATCTATTCTGGCTTCACATTGGGCACTACACGCGTAGGTACCTAGCCTATAGAACTGGTACATTATGTACCACAACCAAAAAGTAAAAAAAAAATTTAAAAAAAAAAATACAACCGACTTCCAAACAAAAACACTACAAAGTGAAAAATAACTTCAATTTCGGAAGTCGGTGTCAAAAAACGAAGAAACGTAAACAGGAACACCGACTTCCGAAATTGAAGTCTTTTTCACTTTGTAGTGTTTTTGTTTGGAAGTCGGTTGTAATTTTTGTAAAAATGTTTTTTTGTACTGAGAGATGAGTGATTTCAAATAAGTGTGGCAACTATCTGGCTTTTGCCCTAACGGTATATGCAGTCTCCTACTATAGCAAAAGATATGACTTAATTCCTTAATCGCCTTTTAGGAAAGACCTATGTAAAGACTCGCCTATTCCTTCCTCATCATTCTGCATGATGACGTTCAGTAATGAAAGGAAGAAGCCAACAGTTTATGTAAAGGTACTCCACATTTATTATACCACGATCAATACCACCAATTACTAACAATACAATGAACTCCTAATGACGAAACCCGACGGTAAATTCGGTGTTTTATTACGACGGAATTAGGGGTGGGCCGATATCCGGAACTAGTGTCGAGTTACAGCACGTGGGTGTTGCCCTGTTTAAGCTGACAGGTGCCGAAAATTGAGTGCTAAGTTTATCACTAGGTACTTGGAAATATTAAAAGTATATGAAAAATAAAATAGCTAACATTAACATTATAAGGGGGATATTTACCATGTTTACTGTTTGTTTCGAGTTTCCGATATTTCGGTGCTGTTGCACGCACCATGATCACGAATAAACTGAAGTTATTGCGGGTGGGTGCGCTTATAATGTTAATGTTAGTGTTAGTGACCATGACAGTTTAAAAACTTAAATAAAATAGCGTTGGAAACTAATAGTCGAGCAAGAGGATAGATGGGGGGATTAGTATATTTTTTATCCCATTACTTCAATGCAATTGATGTGATGAATCTTGGAGTCTAGGATGACCCTGTATTGTTTGTATTAAAGATCAAATTCATCTACAAAGTTTACAGCGTGGATATCGAATCGACGAATGATTTGTCTTTTAACCCGATTTAGCGAAGGCAAAGACTTGATTATGTTTCTTTTTACTTCATTACCTGCAGGTGGATTTAGTTTTACATATAATATTTCATGTAAAGTAAATATTTGCTTTGTAGCAGAGCTTTTATTTTAATTGTCATTAGTGACGGTCATTAAATCAGTCACCTTTGAAACCACGGCATTGAAGACGTCATGGCTACTTAAAATAACGATTTTATTTGGGGCTCTCATCTATAATGAAACCAAATACATATTTACTTCATAAAATGAAATATAGATTTGACTTTATTAAAGTTAATAGTTTACTACGCTGCTTCAAATAAAGGAATCTTGAACCTCGAAGTTTTTTGGCCAACTTAAATAGGTGGAAATTTTTGTATTCGGCGAAATTTTTTCACTTTCTTCTGAAAACAGCTGCTATTGTGTTGTTTTATTGTACGAGTACTTATAATCAATATACGCTGCTCTTTATAGGCATGTCGTATTAAGATTAATAAAGCATAAAATATGGTAATTATAGAACTGTATGAGACTCTTTTTTTACATAAAAAACGAAGTATCTCTAATTGTATTATTCCAGTTTTTCGTAGTTCAGTGCTACGACTGAATAAATTTTTAATTGAGATTATTTTAGCATAAAAAATGCTAGACAAATGCATAAAGAATAAATAAATAATCGAACAGATAGCTATTATATGCAAATTATAAATTATTCATCTTGACATTGCCTAATAAAAAAGCATATTTCTTCTGTAAAATATTAGGTTTATCTTAATAAAATCAAGGGAAAGACTTTGTGAATCGAAGGCACTTGTTTATGTCCACGTGTAGCCGACTTACAATATGTATGTGTATAATATTAGGTGGGTTGATAACAGGTTTCACGGCTATTTGCTGCTTCTGCTAGCGAACGAAAGTTCCGTGTGTTCAAATGATTTTATTCAGTTTTAGCAGTGGGAGGAAAACATTATGCTTTGCTTTTAGCAGCTGTATGTTTGATGATAGTGCACCAGATGGAATCAAAAATTAAACTTTTTCCAAAAAAATACCACCGACTTTCATATGAGAAAACTACAAAGTAAAAAATAATTTTAATTTTGGAAGTCGGTGTCTTTCGTAGGTACTATTTTCTTTGCGTTATGGACACCGACTTCCAAATTTAAAATTATTTTTCACTTTGTAGTTTTCTCATATGGACGTGGGTAGTATTTTTTTGGAAAAAGTTTTTATTTTTCACTTTTTAGTATCTACCTAATAGGTTACCTAAACAACTTGTTAGTAAGTTACCTTAAAGCCAGAATAGATAACCCGTATTTCGTGAAACTTGAACATAATCGGTGAAATGAGTAATCTGCGTACCCCTTAAGAGCATACTGGCATGATGTTATGTTATGAAATGGTATAATCAATAAACAGACATGCGATTGCAGCAACCCCGAGAGATTTGGCGTTATTTATTGAAGAGTTCTGTCGTTTATCTTCGGATTTCTTCATCGGATCTTCACCAAATTAAAATGGGACCAATTTCGAAACATACTCTTTCAAACAAAAAAAGAATTTTCAAAATCAGTCCACAATTGATGGAGATATCGGTGAACATACACAAAAAAAAAAACAAAATATACTCGAAGTCGCACATAGAACCTCCTCCTTTTTGGTAAGTCGGTTAAAAATACCACAATATGTGAAAACCAAACGCACAACTAGCATTTTGCTTCTAACTTCGTTTTCTGAGGTTGTCGCCGTTTACAGAAAAACACGGAAAACAGGGTGCTTATTCAGAGTTTTTTAACACACTCGATCGTGATAACGTAAACGATTTCTTCAAAAAAGAGGTTTCTCTTTACTGTCACCAGACTACACTTATCCAGTTTCAATACAAATTGACGTTTATGCCAACGCGAATGAGCGTGAGTAAAAACTCACACTAAGCCCCCTGTACTGTGATGTGGGCGCTATCCCTTATTCACTACAGAATCATGATTGCTTTGGTACGTCATAGTAGAGGGTCAGCTGAACTCTTGGTATTGTAACCTACTCATTTTCATTAAGTTTTTTTATTTAAACTTCTTATCACTTATTTATTTATTCTTACACATTTTAAAAACATAGATACTATGAAATTGATGATGAGATAAAGTCAGATAAAATCTGAATTAAAATTAATTACTTCTTCACGATTTTTATAAGTCTGATTAATATAGCAACTTGTGGGTAGCAAAAATTATAATATTAGATTTTTATAAACTAGAAGGAAGTCTCATAATTCATATGCTTTTAAGATAGTCTGATTGATATTTGCTCATAGCAACAGAACAGAAAAACTTTAACTACGAACCTTTATTATAGATATCTAAATAGTGTGTTCGTTTTCTTATGCAATGGGAAGTAGTCCATTGAACTAAATTGAAGACGATCAGTGGGGTTATAGACCAGAGAATTCGTCTAGCTAGACTCAGTAGTACTTGTAGGGAACAGATGTTAAGGCGCGGTGAATAGACGACTCCGCGTAGAAATGAAAGAGAAGCGAAAAGACGCCGCGATGGCGCGACGTTTCGTTCGACTCGTTCGAGTTATTTATCATTAAATACATTAATCCTAACAAATATCTTATTCCAATCGATAAATAAAAACAACAGTTCCCTTTATTATTATATATTACATCACTGTTATTATTAATATCAAGATTTGTTTATAAATAATACAGTTACAATTGCTACAATTTCAATTTAAATGGTTATTTTATGTTTTTTTTTTATCGAGAAAATTTACCGAAAACGTGTTTTGAACACAATGGTCCACCCATAAATATGATCAAGATTAACATATATTTTTTTAGCTGCTCTAATATGTATACATTTGGCTAAAAAACTGTTTAGTGAAGCCTATTTTGACTAAGTACAGCGCCTTAAAAGAGATATATGTATTTCTAAAATAGGTGGTCTGGGTGCTACGTTTTACGAGTATGCGTAAAAAATCAAGCCAAATAACTTCAAAACTCGTTACACAAAAATGTTCAAAGAAGTTAGAATATATTTTTAAAGAATCGAGGAAGCTACATTTTTTATAAGTTTTCGCGATGGAAACTTTTTAAAAGACTTTATTGTACGCAGAGGTTTTGATAGAATCATTTGCTGCGCATACGATAATCTCAAATAAAAATTTGTTGTTTATAAACTACATTCGTGCCATCCAAAAACAACTGTTGCGACACCATCAACCTAACTGTTGATCGGTCGTAAGTGAAGGGCGTAAGAAGGCCCTTCTAACGTTAATTTTGAAGATTTTTCTTTCAAATGATGTCGCAAGTTAAACGATAACCTTACTCACACCGTGCTTGTATGTATTCCCCGAAAGTATAAATAAAATTGTTGCGTGAAATCTAGATTTCGCGCTGATATTATAAATTCAAGGTGGAAAATTAAACATATTCTCACCCGTGAATCCAACTTAGGACCTCATATTCAACAGTTAACACTATAACTTTACTACCTAATTATCTCGAAAAGTAAATAACTCAATACAAAAACAGGTACCTCTTGCTTAATTGGGATATTTAAATCAAATTAGAGCTAAGTTCGAACAGAAAAAAACCGGTGCATTAGGAAACCTGTTCCAAGTTTTTATAAGTTCGTGTCTAGCCCACGGAATCAACGACATACAGCCTTGGTAACATTTTTACTCAAAGAGTCCGGTTTGTTTTTCTTTTCGCTTGAAACATCGTTTGAACACAGCATGGAATTTTTGTTAGCCATATTGTGTATTTGTATAATAAATTGAATGTTAATAGGATTTCTGATCGTTTTGCTTTACCTAACACCTATTTACAAAAAAAAAACAATAGTTATGTTTTAAAACCTTGTACGAATCCATAAATATCCCATGGAAACAACATATTTCATGTGTTGCTTTTTTTTTTATTCCATGTGGAAATTTTGTAGCTCTCTACAAAGCTTTACGTTACCCCCGTAGCTCGTAGCATACCTATCTACAATATGTTTTCCAAAATTATGCAGTGTTCATATAGGTAGATACTTTTGTTTCAATTTTAGCCTTTGTTCCATGGTGCCAGTTTTAATTGAATGAATGCGCTTCTATCATAGTCGAACGGATAAATATTCCTATAGGTTATTCTACCAATGAATGGGGTTAATATCTAGATCTAGTTATCTATTGCTTAGTTATTTATCTAGGTAATCAAAACAAGACAACGTCTGCTCTACTAACAATTCAACACGATTTTCTTACTTTTTAACTTTTCCTCGTTTTGATTTTAAACGAAGAACTTTCACGAAACGTTGAGAAAGTAGTTTTCGATATAGAAAATTGGTTTTCTAAAGCAAATACAATATTTTTCAAATAGGAATAATTTATAATAATGTTATACACTTACTGTCGGCGAATTACTAAATCCAACACGCTGGTTATCAACAGAAGACGTGATTAGGGGCTCATGCTCTTCGTTCCCAGCCGTCATTTTAGATTTATTCCTTTGTCACAGTTTCAATTATTTAAAAAGCAATCACTGTCATATTCACACAGATCACAAAAATGTTACGTCACAATTTTGGTGGGAAAATGCGGTGAAGCGCGCTCTGGCAAGTTTCGTAGCGATGTGACTGCGCCGCTCCGAGAAACTAACTAAAGCGGGCTATTCACTAATCAATGTCTAGCGGCCATTAAACTATGGTTTGTCAGTCTATCTCAACCAGTAAGCATTCTTGAATTTACGAACATGTGCAATCTTATTAGCTTAATGATAATTACGTTTACTTAAAAAAACGTTGACTGTATTTCTGGCTCGTTTGTTTGAAATACAAAGGCTTTCTTTTGTTGTGAGTGAATGTAATTAGAGACATGCAAAGGGTGTTGATAAAGTGAGCTACTTACTTACACCAAAGTCATTATCTGTTTTCATACATACTATTTTTCTGACGCGGGGCCAGTTTTTCAGTACTTGCAAGATTTCCAGTAATTTTTGCAAAAAAATCGTAATCGGATTTTTAACTTTGTCTATGTAGATATCTCTGCAGCTTTAGTGAAACGAGTTTTCCTTGATCATCATATTGAATTGAAATATTAAGAGTATAGAGAAGCAAGTATTTTATTTTAAATGTGAGAAGCTAGTAAGATTTTTAAGATTAAGATTGAATTGAAATCAAAATGTTGCTTAAAGAAAATCCAAAGAGAAGAAAATGCACCGATTCTTATTATCCGAATTAATTTGAAAATCAATCTTTGTTTTGTTTTTCGTAACCTACACGCGTACGCAATAAGCATTGGCCTACAAAACGGCGGCGTGAAGAATTGGGGGCGTTTGCGGGGTATTAGCTGCAGAAAGCGAAACACAGGGCAGGCTTGGGGGAGATTCCGCGCTTTTCCCATTTTTTCTGCGATGCTACCATATTATTAATTTGAATCTTATTTAAGAACCAATACCGATTCGAAAACAAAAATAGTTTAAAAAAACATGTCTATTTTTTTACCTATTTGCCTATTGCTGTCCCACAGCTGGACAAAGGTCTCCCTCATAACCTTCCGTTTTCTGTTTCATTCAGTTTTAGAACAAAACATAATAAAAATATTCTTGTTCGTACTCACTCAAAAGATCCATCCATCCATCTCAAACATGTTGAATTCATTCACATTATGAATGACGAACTCGCGCGCCAAATCATTGTAGATATTTTTTCACAATGAATAAATCTATAAGATGAATCCGTCCAAATTAACATAAGAATTTTTCATTGAAATCGTTCGCTATTGCTAAAATTATGTTGTGCATGCATAAATAATGCACTTATCTGAGTTACTAATCCTTGCACTACCTGTTGCACTAATATTATTTATTCACTCAACAATAGCTAGCTTTTATTATATATATATATGTTACGGCTAATACCCGAAGTGCGGCTACACCTATTATAGTATTAGCCGGGCTTAGGGCACCCCGACACGGACAGGTTAGGTTCGAACGAGATGACGGGAGCTGAAGTGAGCGAGCAAAGCGAGCGAACTCAGCTCCCGTCATCTCGTTCGTGTTAGGTTACTTTAGACCCTGCGGACAGAAATAGGAGCCCCGCGCAGCGGGGCTCCGTCGACTATGTTGCGTGGCTACACCTAGTTCTAACCGGCTAAAACTAGGTGTAGCCGCACTTCGGGTATTAGCCGTAACATATATATATAATAAAAGTCATATTCATCGTGCATGTCCTTTTCTTATTGCCTCAACCTTCAGAACAAGAAATGACTCTATTAGTTCCTAAGGATCCTGGGACACAGGTATCCTCTCTGTGAGAGGGAATGGGCTGTAATACAACACGCGGGCCCAGTGCGGGTTGGTGGATGTCACATGTATTGTCTTCTAATTCGGTACCTATGTGAAGTATTTTTCAGGTGTTTTTTTTTAATATTTTTAATTTATAGATTTAGTTTTTTTTAGCAACTGATTTCAATATTTGGTTTTTGAAAGCAGTAGTTATTTTTTATATTTTTTTAAAGTTTTGTTCGTCCTGACGTCATAAAGTAGTTTGAATGGCATAGGGCTTGACGTTGACATTGACACTTGACACAGCCCACTTGCACGAAAAACTTAACTCTTTTAAGTTCGCTTCTTAAGGAGTCGGGTTTTTGATTTTTAGAATTATATACATTAAAAAATATAAGTGTTATATTTTTGAAATTACCTCCTAAAACCCTTTATTTTGATACACCACTCGATGGGTTTAGAAAAAAAGAATTGGGCCCCCACAATATACCTAGCGCTCAAAATGCGGCATTTTTCTATTTTCCCAGTATGTAGCCAGTGACACTCGCAAGGTTAAGACAAATCGATTGACGTAAGAATCATCAAAATCGGCCAACGCGTTTAGTCTCTAGAACGCCACTTAGGAACAAACATACATACATAGACTGATAAACATTACCTAACCTTCTTCGGCAGTCGGGTAAAAAGGAGATAGGAACATCATTGAAAACTACAGGCCTATAGCCTCATGTCAATGTATAAAGTGCTCTCTAAACTAATCTTAAACAGAATAACAGGAATAATGGACGAACCACAATCGATAGAAAAGGCTGGTTTTAGAGCGGAGTTTTCAAGTACTGATCATAATATGCATGTCATAATGCATCTTATAGAAAAGTGCCAAGAATACGTTAAAGCCTTGTACATTGCATTTGTGGAATATAGTAAAGCATTCGATTCTATAAAATATGACTCGCTTTGGAGGACTCTTATCCAACAAGGAATGCCATAAAAATATAAACCTCCGCATAATTAAAAATATATACGCGAATAACTCAGCACAAATTTATTATTAAAACTAGAATCAGCCAGGGAAGAGTTTCCAATAGCTAGAAGTGTGAGGCAAGATAGCAAGGCAGGCATCTTCAGCATTTAAAATGGACTAAAATTATAACGGAATGGCAACCACGTGATGGCAAAAGGCAAAGAGCAGACAACCTAAAAGATGGACTGATGATATAATTAAGGTTATTGGAGGGACAATCTGGTCAAGAAAAGCTAATAATAGAGAAGAGTGAAAACAGCTGGAAGAGGCCTATGTGTCACAGGATACGCTGATCACTAAACCAGGAAATCCGATATCACACTAATGTCATAAAGGCGAAAGTTTGTGAGTGTGTATGTTTGTTACTTCTTCACGCTCAAACGGCTGAGCGGACCTGGATGAAATTTGTCACAGAGATAGATTACAGCTAGGATTAGCACATAGATTTTTTGCTTCTGATTTTAGATTCCAGCCGGTAAAATATTCCCTCGGGATAATTTTCAACATTCACGCGGGCGAAGCCGCTGGTAAAAACTAGTGTTAGTTAATTAAGATTAGAACAGTTGGCTTTTTTATGTAAAATGTATGTTTAGTACCAGCAATAAAGGCTTAATAATAATAATAAGTAAAGAAAAGCTCGCTTCGCTCACTCTTATCTTAGCTTTTCTTGCTTCTGACAGGCCTAGTCCGCCACTGGTCTCTACTATAACAATGGCTATGATAGAGTAGATTTTAGTAATTATTATTAGATGCCTTCACTTCGTAGGCGATAATATTATTACCTTATAAAAATAGGAAAGTTCGCGGTTAAACACAGACTTTATTGTGGTCGTTGGTTTAACATTTTGACTACAGCTATAGCTGACTAACACAGGTATAGTTGCTGTTCCTGCGTGTTGGGTTGGTATACTCGTAAACCCCTTAATTTACAGGTTGTAAGACTCCTTCTAATATACATATGTGTAACGGAAAGGTGCATTCATATTTTAAAAACTGCTTCTGTCAATGTACATGAAAAAATTCCTCGAGGAAGTGATAGTCAAATCTCAAAAAAAAATATACATATCATGAAAATTTGACTCAACTGACGATAACTTCGTATGGATAACTATTTTTTTTACTTTAACTCTGCTGGGACCCAGATAAAATATGACCGTGTCACCAGTCATCCTTAGCTCGGATTGGCGGACAATTAGTAGCCCGCAAAACTAGTATAAGCTGGCCTCCCCTTCTGAATAAATTAGCCGACTCGCGTCAACTAAGCTGTAGGTACAACAAAGTACAAATATCAAGCAAAATCTTACGTAGGTGCCGTAGTCATTTTATCTTTATTCTTTGAAACTTTTGTATCCCAATTGGAAACAGCGGCATGTAGATATGAAGGTAAGTACGGATATCTTCAAAAATGTATTGAAATGTCTTACAGAAAATACCTACTTTGATAACTGAAACTCCATCTATTACTGTTTTTTTTTTAAGTCATTATTTATTGTTTCTGGTGGTCTGTTAGTGTAATAAAATAGTACAAATGAAAGAGGCAGAAATCTAAATCTAGCGCAACTTAGGCGATCAACCTTGCTACGAGTACATGTTGTATGTTACCTTGTTGATTAGCTCGACTTTCTGATCCGCTATATTTATAAAATCATTGCGGCGATAATGAAAATAAGGATATTATTATGTCACTTACGGTTTCCTCTAAAAGCAATGAGGTACAGATGTACAGTTAGAGAACTGTGACTTCATAGCATAGCATAGCACTAACTGAAAACTTAGACACAACAAGGAACACGATACGACGCTGCTCCGCGCAATAGGGACAATCCATCAGCGTGGGCCTTCCTGAGATTCACAGAGAACATAATATTACCCCGGGGATACTGATAATGCAAATAAATAGTAGGCAAAATTATGTTCCTTCACTGTTCTATTTTGATTACTTTGCGGGATCAAAAACCTTATTGAATCGTCTCTCCGGAACTCGTCGAGCTTCATTGACTCTGCATTTTTCTAGGTGGATAGCTGGTTAATTCTGGCTTCCAGGAGTTGCACTGGTTGGAAACAGTGTGACGGGCTTGTCCCAAAAATAAACCATACATCCCAACCAACCATAACCAACAACTAACACCAACAACCATACCATCTCATTCGTTCTACATAGAAAGGAAGCCATGTATTCACTACATAATTGAGCAAATACTTAGAATTTTGGTACCTACCTATGTTTAGCTTGCACTTTCTTTCGTCCATCCCACGTCGTCATAAATTTGCATCCAACGAGATTTGCCTCCACCTTGGGGTTAGGTGTTATGTACCTATGCTGCACAGAAAGGGACCAACGAACTTTAGAACTCTATACAATGGAACTATTTTTAGATAGCAAAGATTTCGACTTCGTCCTGCAACAAAAGCGCTGCTTTGATATGAAGCCAATGGAAAGTTTAGGTAGGTACTGAATGGGCACGGCACAATTGCGGCGATAAGGCCCGTGGCGCCCTCACCTTCCGCCTAACGCAGGTTCTCACCGGTCATGGCTGTTTCGGGAGGTTCCTGTTCAGGATAAGGTGGGAGAAAACGCCCGGGTGTGACCATTGTGTAGCTCGCCCGGAGGACACAGTGGAGGTCTGCCCCGCTTGGGCAGAGCACCGCCGTGTCCTCATGGAGGCGATCAGCGGTGGCGACCTCCCGCGTTCGGCCCTGGTTCAGGCCATGGTACGGAGCGAGAGGGCATGGGAAGCTGTCACCTCCTTCTGTAATGCTCGCAAAGGAGGAGGCAGAACGCGTGAGGGAGATGCAACGAAGACACGCCCTCACGCCCCTAGCCACCGCAGGAGACACCCCGGGCGTCGGGAGTCCCAAGCCGATTCCCGGCCACCGTAGGCGCGGGCTTGCAGACGGCGAGTAATGGGTAGCTCGCCGTCCGATAAGGACCAGGCCCGAGTCGACGGCGCGTAGTGTTCCACGCTCGCCTCAAAGAGATGTTAGCAAAACTGACGGGGTCCGCTAGGGCCAATGCCTGTCTGGGTCGCGGATAAATTTGAAAGAGATTTACCGCGGCCCTGGCACAAGCAACTGAAGGAACACGGGTTGGTTTTAGTCAGTAAAAGTCTGACACGCCCTTCCGCTTCACCCAGCGCGGGAGAAGTCATTGGATGACTTACCAAACCAAAAAAAAAAGGTAGGTACTGAAGGAATATATAATTATTTGCATATGACTAAAAGGCCCAGATTTTTTATCCGTAGTTAACCCAACCAATGGTAAAATATACCAACCAATGGTTGCAAATTTCAGCGAAACACCATTTTTCGTCAGTTGTTAGCCTCACATATGGTCAAATAAGTTAGAGAGTTAATCATTTGACCGTTTGTAGGACTAACAATTGAGAAATAATCGCCTTTAACCGAAATTTGAAACCATTGGTTAGCATATTTAACCATTGGTTGAGTTAACTACGGATCAAAAAATAATCGTAAAGCATAATCGTAGCATACCTACTTAGCATCGCAGTGTTCTAAAATTAATTCGGTGCTTTTGAACGTTCAAAATGGCGTCGACGTGCATCGGCGCCATTGTAGCTACGTATTAGGTACGTAGGACGGCCTTCCAATCAATTAAGTATTATCATCCAAGTTTAGATATCTAGATTTGCAAGGATTCAATCAAAAAGTGTATGAACCTGGTTTTTATGAGGCATTCAAACAGGCAAATAAGCAATGCACTGTTATGGATCAATCAAGATAACGAAACCTACAAGTTTCGATGGTCATTCCCCGAAGTTAGATCCTGGACAATGTTTTTAAACTATTTATGAAAAAAAAGTGATGCTTCAGTATTATTTATAGTTTTAACTGCGAAAAGATCCTTCTAGATTTCTATATGCTTGTTAACATTTTTTAACTTTTTATCTCGTTTTACTTTCTTTTGTTTATATAAAATAAATTATTTTTTTTAGTTCTTACGACATATTGTCGGGTCTACATTGCCCCCCCATATCTAAGGACTAATGCTGTAATATGGAAATATTGTAAAAACAAACCAATTTTTAAAAGAGTAATCTTGGGAATTTCTTGCCGGTTCTTCTCCATAGGAAACGACCAACCCGAACCGTGCACCTTTTGTCGACGTTTTATAAGTACCTATGTAGGCCTATGTGAAATAAAAAAAAAAAGATTTTGATCCTTTAATTTCAATGAAAGCAAGACAAAAATAGCATCGCGTCGCAGATTAAAAAAAACCGGCCATGTGCGAATCAGACTCGCGCACGAAGGGTTCTGTACCATTATCGCAAAAAAAATCACGTTTGTTATATGGGAGCCCTACTTATATATTTATTTTATTATATTTTTTTGCTTTTTTTGTTATAGCGGCTACAGAAATACATCATCTGTGAAATTTTCAACTGTCTAGCTATCACGGTTCATGAGATGCAACCTGGTGACAGACATATAGACAGACAGGTCCCGTTTTTACCATTTGGGTACGGACCCTAAAAATGAAATATTTCGCAATGTCTGAAAGAAAATTTTGTTGGGGAGATACCTATATACCTACCTAATTTTATAATTAAAGAAAATAATTATTATACATACCTTGTTTAAAAGGCACTAGCAAACATAACCTTATTTGAATCAAATTGCACAAACATGACTGGTACTAAACACTTTTCGAAGCGCACTGAATGGCACGAAAAACGGTCACCGGTTTTCTACTGCGACTAGATGAGATGACGCGCAGACCCTCGAAGGCTGCACTACCACTGAATTCACGTTCTTATCAGATGATATTAAACATGTGATTTTATTTGTTTATTTAGATTAAGAGTTCAAAAACAATGTGAATTGTTCAAGAATAAATTGAATTGAATTGAATATAATCCATTCATATAATAAATCTGTAGAATAGTCATTTTTGTACATCGAAAATATTTCCAAAAAAAATTGCCAGGGTGTTAAAGGAGTAAGCGCAGCCACAGCCATCAAATGCTGGTGAACACCTGCCTCTTGAAGTCGAACGACATCACTGAAAGAAATTAAGCATTCGTATGCATTCCACATCCTTCTTTGACAAATCTTTCACGGTTCAAGCAGCTCGTTTGTGGAATGCATTACCTATTGAGGTAAGGCGTGCGCAAACATTACCTTCATTTAAAAAAATGGTGAAGGAGCATTTCCTTTCTTTGTAACTATTATTCTCCTTTCTGTTCTATATTTGACATTTATTAGTATATTATTTTATTTGTATGAATGTATTTTATGTTATATCTAAGTAATATTATTAAATATAGTTTTTGTACACTGACAGCCCTATGTCTATCTCCTCTCGTTCTGTCGATTGTCCATCCAAAGGTTGCCTGTAAGAGATAGCCCTGTGCGATAAGACCGCCCATTGTACACTGATCTTTATAATGTTTTGTCCTGTAATTATTTAAGTGGTGTACAATATAGTATATAATAATAATACGCACATCCAACCAAATTTTAGCATTTATAATATTAAGATTTGTCGTGTACTGTATTGTAGACTTTCAGCCGGCACGATATTTTTTTCGCGTAACGCTGATCACAGCCACCCACTCACCAGGCCTCCCACTAGGTGGACCAATGACCTGGTGAGGATGGCGGGAGTCCGCTGGATGTGAGACGCACGGGACCGGCCAAGTGGCGATAGTTGGTGGAGGTCTATGTTCAGCAGTGGACGTCTTTCGGTTGAAATGATTATAATGAGCGCTGATCACAGATTTAATCCGAGTCAGCCTTTTTCAAATTAATGCTTCCATGCTGGATTTTATGCCTTAGGCATTTTGTGACAGTCAACCAGTTATGGTGGTGAAGAGAAAACATGACAAGTGCATTGTTGCTTTTATTTCATAATTATATAACTTACTAGCATTAGTAAGTACCTACTTAAGAAATTATATTATTGGTTCACCTTAAAAACTTCAACCATCTTAAGGATGATTACCGGGATGAAAACTTTCATATGTCCTTTTGCAGGATCTCAAACTATATCCATACCAAGTTTCATCTAAATTGGTTCTGCGGTTTATGTGTGAAAAGGTAACAGACAGACAGACTGCGTTACTTCCGCATTTGTAATTTTCTGGTGTATAAGGTTTTAGGGAATAATACAAGTCTGTAAGCGTAATATAATAATTTTAATTTATTCTATAAAATGACATTTGAGATAGATGCAAATATTTTCAGTAAATTACTTTATACAATATTAAAACGAATCTATTACACATTTTCGTTAGTACGATTACAAAATGACACATGACAAAGGAACTATTGTATGTAGACTTGAGATGTATCGTGATTCTTAACTATAATAATGATTTAGGAATATGGCTAATTAATGTTTGTATTATTTAATATTAAACTCGATGACGATCCTCTAACACTTAAACCTTCAATAATATTTGGTTACAACTTACTGGTGATAGCCGAGCTATTTCTGCGTCCGTATCACAATAACCCAACTCATATCTCCATCGTGCATTAAATTCATTTAACATATAATTCTTATTTTCACGTTCGCTCCACACGCACGCCAGGCGTTCTTGACAATGTTCTCTTTATCACTCATAAATAAGACGACGGTAATATTTACATTGCACAAACGATACTTGTTTAAATTAAAAAAAAAAGTATTGTGACGTTGCGCGATTTAGAAGACTGAGTTTACATATGGCTGACAACTTTACAATAAGTCAACATTACCCAAACCTTAAGATAAATATTAAATACCACGTATTTATTTCATTTATAATTTGAGGATAAATTGTTTCAGCCAAGCATCTTTTTTACTTACAAATGTTTTTCACTGACAAACACTTAAAACTATAAAAATACAAAGTTTACCTCAACAAAAGTAACATTGATACATCAAGATCATCCCCTCGCGCAACGCTACTTTTACGAACTAATTGATATCTAGCACTACATAGGAAGCAATATAACTTACACAATATACCATGAGCCGTACATATTCATTACATAGGTATACAAGTACACATAACACAATACACTGAGTGCCGTAAACGGAACAAAAATAATCCTTAATGAGTACATCTTAAGAGTTCTATTTCATTTGAATATTGTTTCAAGAAATAAAAATATTTTCATCAACGGTTGTATATTTATTATTTCTGAAATGTACAAAAATTCTATATATAATTAGGTTATTTTTAATCGGAAAAATCTCTTTTATTTTAATCAGCTGCGTTTACGATAAGTCTATTGTTCGCTAACCCTAAATTCAATACAGGTAATTTATTTTGTATGTATGACGTAAAGATGAGGACAAAATGGCTATGCTAAAACGTCACAAGAATGCATCTACGCACGATTAAGAACAAGATTAGCCTTCAGTTCTATTCGTATCTATCTCCAAAATATATGTAGTGACGTTTTTGCTACAAGATTTTCAAATATATTTCTTCCCCATAAATTTAATCCGTAGAAAGAGACATGCCTATTTAAATATTCATATTTAATCTTATTCGCAATTTATGAATAGAGATGTTGCCTTTATGTTCAAAATGCGCCATTTCCAAGGTGACCGATATGTCTGGTCATGCGGCAAGAAACTGGTCAAGTAGCCATGGACTTTCTAATCAACGGACATCCAGCTTACCGGGTACCTACCAGCTACCCATCACCGTATCAAGACATGTGTACTGGGTATAAATCTGACAAACAATAATTGAAACTTCCAAAACTACTATCATACGCATTTGAGCAAACCAGGTAAAACGCAAGCGTCAAAATAAAAATGAATCCGTAAAAATCCTATTTACTTGCGATGATCCGATTGTTGTCAGAAAACGGTCTCTTCTTCGAACAAACATTTTGATAAGAAAGCTTTTATGAAAGTCGGTTGCACATCACAAACGGCAACGAGTTAAAAATTGTGCGTTCGAACCCAGGCAAGCGCTTTAATTTGAGAAAATTATTTCATCACTACTGCTCTGTAAACGGTGAAGGAAAACATCGTTAGGAAACCGGCATGTCCTAGAACCAAAAAATCGAAGACATGTGACATCCACCAACCCGCACTGAGCCTGCGTGATGGATTTCGGCCTATTCCATCTGACTGAGAGGAGACCTGAGTCCCAGCAGTGGGAGCGTTAAAAGGCTGATGATGATAGATGGAAGTCACCTTTACTACAATATTTATTTCAATGAGACAGTGAGCTAGACTAATTTTCAAAAGAGTCACCATATCTTTGCTAGCGTATATCAAACACCTCAAACCGATTCGATTTGTGAAAAAGATCTCTCTCTTCAACAGCCATATGTCCTCATCTACAAAATAAATTTATATGATGACTTACATAAGTCCAAAATTTCGCGAAATGTTTTCCTTAAAAACGTCTTTAAAGGAAAATATGTCGCGAACTTTTAGACCTACCGTCGTATTAAGTTTACTGTGACTAATTTCCTAACAATCTGTTATATCAAATACGTTTACGTTTCATATTCATACAATCGCTATGGGAAGCTACGGTTTCTAACGGAAGTATTTATTTAAGCAGTTTATGGCAATGAGAGGCTTATGGAACTATAATTTTATTAAGGGCAGGATATTTGTATCAATGTTATTTTTAAAAGACTTGTATAAACTTGCTACAAGTTTGAATGTATCGTGTTGATTGGATGAAATGATGAGAGTGATCTTAATCTTGATATTATTAAATAGCAATCAAATCAGCACGAATCAAAACCATCAGAAAGATAACAATTTTTTTATAATGTTTATATAGGTAATCATTTTATTAATTTAATAGCTTTCCCAAGGAATGAATTTTCCTTGAGCGCTTAACCCGCCATATTTGAGACGGAATGGAGGATCTATTTGAGGCCGTCCATAACCAAAGGTTTTTTTCTAGTCTATGCCACTCATTCATCATAAGGTGAGTATAGACTAGAGCATTTACTTGTAACAGAACATCGAGCATTCGCTATTTTTAAACTTACTCGAATTACACTTCCAACATGACGCTCGATGTTTTTAAACACTAACCAGCGTTTTGGTAACATGTTATCGAGAAGGCACGAAGCGCGGGTGACGTGGAGTTGAGGACAATAATGAACGCAAGTTACAAATAAATGATACAGGTAAATGCATTTTACATTATATTGGTAAATAAATATATATGCATTAGGCAACATGATTACATAGAAATGCTTTAGGAAACTGAGCATTTGTATGTATTGTATTTTTCATGTTACATTACATTGTAAAGCTCGCGAAAATGCTCTACTGTATACTCACCTTTAGGGGCGCTTTTATTAAAAGCTTAAAAGAAAATTCCATAGCAATTTGCCTAACACATTGATACAGTTTCCCTGCCCATACATGTATATATTTATAACAACGTCGTTGCATACCTAGCGATTAATATAACCAGAGCTTGAGCTACATATGTACCGTCTATGTATTATAACTGTATATATCTATTGCTAACTAATGGGGGAAGGCGATCAGTCTACTATTCACTTATTGGCAGTGTTACATGGTTCCGGTTCATTTTGATAGGTACCGTTGGTACACACAGATACTCAAGTTCTTAATTTTTTTTCTAACTTATCCTTAAATGGGAATTTCTTAGAATGTATAATTTTTTTACATTGGATAATAAGTCACTTAAACAGTATCTGTGTTTAGATATTACGGACTTAGGGCCTTTTCTGAATTGAGTATTTGGAGTTAAGAACGTGTCGAACCCTTCTAAAGTGTCAAATTTTTATAGGTTTTGAAGCTAAAATACATTTTGACAAATGCTCAACTTCAAATGTTTATTTCAGACATTGGGGTTGAAACAAAGTCCGTGATCACACACAAAGTTCACCATCTAGTACTCTTATTTAATTATTTTGGTCTATAGTTTTTTACCAGTTGCATAAGTTATATTTAAAAAAATGATATTTTAAGGAGGCATATTTTTTACGTTCTGGAATGTAGATATGACGCGTGAACGACATAGTTTAGTCTGATTAACATGAAAATGTTGCATATCTACCCTATTAACACAATTACTTTATGATTTCCTGTAATCATTCTGTCTAATAAAATAATATAACGTTAAAGACCATAAATAGATTTTAATGTTCAGCCTTATTAAGTTCCTATATTCGCAATATAATGACGTCGGTGATCTTGCAGTTGCATGCGTCATTATGTCACGTTCTGGACAATTTTAAAACGTTTATTTTTGTCTAATTTATTGCATAATCAATGTTGGCGCCTACTTAATATTTATTTAAACTAAAATTGTGAAAGTTTGTCTAGCACCACGCATAAATAACTAAACAGATTTGGATAAAAAATGCCAAACCGATAAGACTAACTGGAATTTGCTTTGCTAAAGTTGTTACCTATAGATGCTACCCCCCCAGACAACATCTAGTAGGTATTCAAAATGAAGGAATTAACAATCATAATATTCGCGCCATCTAAAGTCTGATATTGGCGCCAATATCTATAAGCACTGACACAGAAATCAATCCAATATCATGTAACAGGTGATATTTGATATCTTTGATAATTATAGTGACAATATCTACAATTCTACATATCTATCAGTGTGGTTACCGCAACAAGACTACTTGAAACTGGATATGAGGAACAGGAATACTAACATCAAATCCGATCAGCACAGAATATAAACAATTTATAAATCAAGTATGTGTACAGATTTATCCCAAACAATGAAAATATGCAGATGCAAAACAAGAAATAACCTTGTTTCCATGGATCTGTTTTCCATGTTTAGGACCTAATGTATTAGCTTAATTCTAACTGCCTTCCCAGTTTCGCGATAGAGGACTTCTGTGGGCACCATCTGCCCCATCTAGGGGTCATGGTATCTTAACTAAAGTTTACCCACTTTGTCAGTTATAACTGTTATTAGACAGTGGACTCGTGACAATATTGACCTAATAACTCGATCCCTAGGATCGATGTCGCAACTGCGGTATTCAGCTCAAGTTCCAGACTTCACGCGTCACTTCAGACAAACTAGATTTTCTAGAACACTAGATGGTAACTCTCTGTGCCCGACGGTACCTTAGTTTACAAAATATTAATTTGTAGCAAAGGCCACGCAAAGGTAATTTATTAATTTTGGTGTTATCAAACTCTGACGGTCGAATGTTTCTGTTCACAATTACTTCATTTATCAGAGATACGTTATTGAATTCTCACGTTGTAATATTTCAAAAGATTGATCACACATCAAGACAAATCTAATGATACCTATTTTTCCCAAGCCGTTTAGGCTACAGGGCGTGTCAAAGAAATAGACATTCCCATATTTCCCATACATATACTCGAAAAACATTACCCTCCTTCTGATCCAGTCGGGTAAAAGATTCAAGATAAAATCGAAGTATTTACAGTATGCCAAACAAGTGACAGCTACTGCATGCCAATGTGTGTTCAACTCAAATCAAATGGATAAAGTTGAATTAATACACATTGACAACTTAACCACCCAGTTTCAACAAATTAATTTCGTTTATTTATTGCCTGTTTTAACAAACCTCGTCGTATAAGATAAACTGTGACAACAACACTTGACCGCACAAAGTTCTGAATTTCTTGGCTATCTATATTATCTACTACATGGCTCAATTTGTGATATGTCTTATATTATTCGAGATAAAGGCGAAGTTACGGAATCTGTCTTTTGTAAAACGAATTTTAAGACAGATTTGATTTTTTTTGGAAATTATTTTAATCTGTTAAAACTATGCCGCTTGCTAAGATTTCTTATACGCATCGTATATACCAAAAAGTTTGCAGGTACATAACCTAAGCAAAAAGGTTTATAAGTTTACCACCTTACGAATTTTGAAACAATGGATAAAAATATGAACTTATTCTTATAACGAAGTTACCTTCCTATAATAAAAGTTTTTGACACGACATTATAGTTTTTTTTTATGGAAAGACTGGTATGCAAGCCATCGCCAGCACATATATTGGGACAGCTTATATTTCTTAATTCGAATTCTATTACATATAAAATGACTTATCTGTAGACAAACCGTTAAAACCTATATAATTGAAGACAACTGACATGCAATATCTGTTACTAATCAACATTGAACATTCGCTTAGGAAAGTATTTTTAAACCGTCATCGGGATATTGACATGAAAATAAATCCTGTTGGCGCATCACTTATGCGCGTGATTGACCAGGGGCCAAGCACGCGGTATCGGAGCACCGAACCCGCGACGTGAGGGCCGCTGCGCGCTTTGTATTGTACCTATTTTTATACAGTCCACTCTTTCATTATAAAATTCCCAATTGAACCCAATCAAACTCCGAGTTTCTGAATATAAGAAAAAAATTAAGAGGAGAACTTGTCAAACTGTACTTTAATGCTACAGTTGACAATTTTTTTGGGCTGAAGAAGAGTTTGAGAAGTTTTTAATTTCAAATTTTGAAATCAGAAACCAGGGGTAAAGCCCATTTCGTAAAGATGGTCTAAAAATTCGTTGTTTATCACCGGTTTTTAGAAAATCTCAACGATAGCTTGGGATCTTGTAAAAAGTGTATTAATTCTTATATTTTGTATCTTGACGATATTTTGCACCATGATCGCTTCATTGTTGACAAAATCAACACTGTATTTTAATCAGATTTAAAATAAAAATGACCTAAGCGAATATTTAATTTATATCATCTTCATATTAGCGATGCAATCTAGAACTTGACCTAGCCATCAAAACCGTATAATAATTAATAAAATTACGAGATCGGCGCAAAATACTCTGCATTAACGACATAATTTGACAGCTTTTACTGGTACCAAGTAAAGACCGGCCATTTTCTAAATTACAGCGTGACTAATTTGAGAACTATGTAGGTAGGTATATGTACTTGAATTCAGAATCTTTGATACTTATTTGTAACTAATTAATTACTCAAAAACCTACTTAAGCGTTATGTAGTTAAGTTGATTTTTGAGTGACCGTTTCCAAAAAAAGGTCCTATATAAATTTTGGTTGCAATGGAATTTGAACTTTATCGTGTAAGACATTGAGTTTATTATTCCATGACTTGAGAATTATCTAGGATTTTGAATACAAGTTCAAGATTATTTTAATTATTAATCTTATATTGGGCTATATAACACTTATGACATGTTGAACCTCATGACGCATAATAATTTCACCTAAGACTTTCACAAATGCCGTGTAGCAACAACTTAAGTCTAAACTATAATGATAAGGCGTTTTTATTATAATAAAATTTATATCGATCGACTGTAGGTCGTGTATATTTTCACTAGAGATTTCCGACGAGTACTAATTTTATTATATGTGGTTACGTGTAAGTTACGGTAATTTTATTGGACAATGTAGCGGTTCTATTAAAATCATAAGTTACCCGCCAATGTCTAATTTACCCGCGATGACAAAAAGCACGTTGATTTGTTCTGTGGCCTTAGTGCGAATTTTTGAAATCACTCGATCGCGTTAACGTAAACGTCAATTTGTATTAAAACTGCGTAGGCGCCGTCTGGTGACACTACAGATAAACACAATCCATACGATTTGACATAAGCAAACGTTTACATTAACGCGTTCGAGTGAGTTCAAAGGCTCACACTAGGTCCTGTGTACCATTTTTCGTTTGTGTGTTTTCAAAATGGAGTTTTTTTTCAATTGTTTCCGATTTATACACGACAGCTTGAGGTAGCGCGAAGTTATATAAAACTTAAAAGCAAGTGTTTACTTTGATTACGAACATACGACAATATAATACTGCTAAGCCTACGATTTAAATTATACCTCACTAGCGACAACGTTCCCTATCGAATAAATCGAATCGCAATATCGATAATCGAATAATTTAATCGATAAAAGAATATCTTCGCTGTCTAATCGCGAGGGAATCGAAATAAACGTGCCAAGAATGATGTTTTTTTACTAATTACATCTACGCTTATAAATGAGAGCAATTCGCCTAATATTATGTAAGGAGGTTCACTCTTGAAATGCACGATATTTTTCCTAATATTAAGATTATTTTAGATGATGATGATTAAGAATTTTAAAGCAACACATTTTTTTTATTAAGGGCGAAATTAAACCCTCTTTTAACTCGTTCATTGGCTGTGTTGGACCATTTTTCTTTTTCATGTACCGTACATTGCAAGCGTCTATTACTTAACTTCTTCCGGTTTCAGGAGTGCGGCGGCCGTCCTTATCATCTCTTTCTCACCTCCAAACACCTTACCATTACCGTATACGCATTACATTACAGTATACGCATGCCTTAATCTAAAACGTAAAATTAAAATTTTGATCCAAATTCTAACACCTAACGAAACTAAACAAAAATCCGTAGAATATTAACATCAAAATTTTTGATAGGTATAACCCGTCTTTTTTATCTCTTGAAGGAGACAATATTTCATGCTAGCCCAACCAAGAATATTAAAATATGTCTACCATATAAGGCAGCATATTTATATTTCCATCAAAATCGCTTTACTATTCAAATAATAAGTTACAATTAAGTTTAGATATAGACTTCATTATCAAACATAATCAGTCGTTTGATAACGAAGCTCTCAGTGACGACTATTCATAACTCCCAGTCTGAACTAAACATCTTAAAAGCAAGTCCTTCAACTAAATGCGCATACGCAGCGCGATTATATCACAGCCAAATCTGCCGCCGCACGCCTTACTACCGTCAGAAGACCCTAGACGTGACGTCACTAAAAACTGCTTCAATTTTGGTGACTCAAACATTCCTAAAATTCCGAATATCCATTAATTTATTATTAAAAAACTGTGGGTAATGATGATCATTAAAAAAATATTAATTATTTATTTAAATTAATTATTTCTTTACTAATCCGAAATAACGAGCAACATCGGAATGTCTGGGCCGCAACTAAACGAATGAAGTGATACATTTTAAATGTGTATAATTTTTCGAAGCTACTAAGTAAAATCGTGAATTATCTATACTTACTTAGAGCGATGAGGTCGAATTAAAAGTCGAGACAAACGTTGATATACTACATCAATGATAATATTCCATTGGTCGACAGCTAGTTAGTGCCTTTTCACATTTTTATACAAGTTTACAAATTTCAGGAGGTTACAATGGCCATCTAATGTGACCTTAACAGTGGTAGTTCTAATCTTGACACCTTAGTGTCTTATATTGTACGTTACATAACATAATGACCAACATGGTAGCGTGCGTTATTGCACAAACTTTTCATTACAATTTTTCAGTCTTGGACAACCTCATCCCGTTCACAAATTGAGAGTATTGTTACAAAAATAAACAATAATCGAAAATGCTTATTTCACCGTTTCTCAATACAATCCATGCTAGTATTTTGTATGAATAAAGCAATAATAATTATAGACGAGATTGACTAGTTGAGCAGAATCCATTTTTAGTAAATTAAATAATATTGACTAAGCGACCTTCCTGATGAATCGACGCGATTCGATGTACATCAAACCGCGACTCAATGAATATCAAACCGCGACTCAATGAATATCAAACCGCGATTTGATGTATATCAAACCGCGACTTAATGAATATCAAACCGCGATTCGATGTATATCAAACCGCGATTCGATGTATTTCAAACCGCGATTCGATGTATATCAAGCCGCGATTCGATGTATTTCAAACCGCGATTCGATGTATATCAAGCCGCGATTCGATTTTTACTAAGAGACATTGCATGTACGATCACATGGATGCAATGAGATGCGATTCTACTGATTTGAACTTAAAATTCTCTTAGAAAATAAGTTGCGCACTTTTCTAAGAGAATTTCAAGTTCAAATCAGTCGAATCGCATCTAATATCTAGTCATATAATATCGCCTGTCGACGTAATCAGGAAGGTCTCTTACTGTATTAAGCAGAAAGTTCTTTGTTTTTCTTTGCTAGATATAAACCTCAGACATGGATTGTATTTTAAACGTTAAGACAAAA
This sequence comes from Orthosia gracilis, assembly GCA_947562075.1. Lineage (NCBI taxonomy): Eukaryota > Metazoa > Arthropoda > Insecta > Lepidoptera > Noctuidae > Orthosia > Orthosia gracilis. Next base: position 20,588,142 of record OX387274.1, read on the forward strand.
ATACATAGTTTGCAAATTCATAGTTACATTTGCATAGTTACTAAACTGACACAGTTCCATCATATCTTTCCAAATTCTTTCTTACAACCGCTAACAATTTGTTAGACAAGACTCCGGTCTAGCGATCTAGTTCATTTGAAATGTAAGTACTATCTTTGTATAAATATTAAATTTAAATTTTATTATGTGAACGGGATTAATCCGTTATTTTTATCAGTTCATTCAGGTAAAAATGCAGTGGGCGAGCGATAAAAATTAAAAGTTTAAACATAGAAAAGATGGTCTCAACCAGCCACATTTATCGATTTCATATAATGTATCATTAGTTTAAAATAGGTTTCATCTGAGAAGAGGTTATTGAAGAACTATTGAGAAATTCTGTTATTCTTAATTTTATCACTCGCCCTATATATCATCAACGGTTTAGTCACAACAACAATGTTCTCAATAATTGACCAACATTTTATTTTCCACAGTGCAATAAAATTATTCGGCTAACTTCATAATATAAGCTAATTCATTGCTAAATTATCAACTATTTTGTTTCATGGTGTAAAAGGTGTACAACAATTTCAAATATTACTTCACTTCAATAAGGCATGACTAACACTTGTCTAACCACTACGGTAATTAAAAAAAAGATCCATTATCACACATCTGTCTATTAAAAACCTCGAAAAATGTTTACTAATGAATGATAAATATGAACTGATTAAAATGCCAAAATAATTAGTTTTCAATTACCTCGTATTTATAATGTGAAGCAATAAGCATTGCAACTTGCGTCCGCTGTTGTAAAGTGGACCTTATATGATGATATTACCGTTTATTTTTAATCAAAATCTAATTTTCACTTACTTTTACCGCTGATAATTAAGTTTACCGTATTTTATATACATTAGGCGTGTAGTAACTTTACATGTACGGTTTAATAAACTGTCAGTGGTAAAAATAAGTGTTATAACCTCTTTTATCGGTGTGACGGGTCGGCCATGTTGGTTTTACAGTGTGTGTGTGGGTGGCGGGAGCCCGTGGCTCGCGTGTCACTGTCAGTTGTTCTTGTCGATGTTGTGGATGGCCCAGTTGAACGACGTCGTCCATCTGTTCTTCATGGCCTCGTTGAACTTCTGCCTGAAGTGCTCCAGCGCTTTGTCCTCTGATAGGTCCATTACCTGTTTAAATTGTCACAGGTTATTTTCATCTTACACAGAAAAATCATTGTTTTTTTCATGGGTGTTGACAGAATCTACATAACGCTACCAGCTACGGTCCTTGTGCACATTTTGCTTCATGTAAACGAAAATAAATGAAAATGAATGAATGATGAACTGAATGTGTCAATTTAAATTCATACATTCACCCCCCTAGCCAAGTTACAAACGTTTCGTATCGAATCTCTTTCTACAATCGTTAACGCCTTCGATTTGTACGGTCTGACCACGTGACTTAACGTTGATTCGTTTTCTACTAGCGTTATCGGTTGTAGATTGTCAACATGGCTACAGGTGCTGGTCGTACCATAAGTAATGTAAGGGTATTGCTAAGCAGTGGGCTACGACAGTCTGAGCTAGGCTAGATGAATGGGCTCACATCATCACCATCAGCCTTTTAACGTACCCACTGCTGGGACACGACCTCCTCTCTGTGAGAGAGGGAATGGGCCATAATCCACCACGCGAGCACAGTGCGGTTGGTGGATGTCACGTGTCTTCGAATTTTTGGTTCTAGGAAATACCAGTTCCCTCAAGATGTTTTCCTTCACCGTTTTGAGAGCAGCGGTGATGAAATAAATTACACAAAGTAATGCGCCTGTTTCTGGGTCGCCTGGGTACGAACCCAGGCCCTACAACTAGTAAGTCGGGGCCGTAACCACTGGGACACCACTGCTCTTCAGGACATAGGCCTTCGATATTCACCACGAGTCTAAATTCGACTTGTTGGTATAACCGACTAAACCCTACCCTTTCACGACTGTCGCCTTCTGATTCCAAAGCTCGTCTCCTTCTATGTCTGCCCATCGCCGTGGTTCTTATACAAGTCCGTCCTCTTTCGTCACCCGAAGGCAAGTCCCCTTCTCTATGTCCCGTTGGCCTGTCCAACTAATTACTCCAACCGGTTTCCTTACGAGGTTTTCCTTCACCTATTTTAGGCCTCACGACTAATGTAATTATTAGCAAAAAAATGATTTTTTTCTTGCCAAGTATCTGATTTGGTTGGTTGACTACGCTATTGATGTGTTGTTATAAACACTATCAAAATTCAACAGCGTCGCTAGTAAAGATGTCAAAAGCGAATGACCAAGATGCTGCTTTTCCAAATAAGAGTATAGACTAGAAGCCATCGCCGATATATTTGAGAAAAGTTTTGATAGAATATAACGAAATACTTACCAAAGTTTCACGCAAATATTGTAGATCCTTTTCTGAGCTGAGCTCAGGCAGACCTGTCGAGATCATCATTGAGAACAGGGATAGGATTAGGTGTCCGTGCTTACGGAGAATTTTGAACGCCTGTGAAATACACACATTGTTAATTTTGTTGGGTTATTTAGGTGGATCTTAATGTTGAATGCAGCCTAAATAATCAAGTCAGAAGACAATTACTGTTTTGGGATGATCTAGCTGGTTATATCTGAATACCTGCAGCCGTATTGCGTAAGTGAATACAGCAACGCAAAGAGTTTGACCGCTATCCAATCGACCAAATCGACCAATCACACAGACGGAAATACACATCGCGTCATTCATCTCGCATTTCTCTTTGCGTTGCCGTATTCACTTATGCAATAAGTTTTCTGGTTAGCCGATAAACTTACATTTCATGACAGCAGCAGTATGATTGGTAGATTTTTCATACTCTTTGTCCTTGCCGAATTCATCACGCTATAAGGCTGCTGGTCTCCATTGGATAGTTGTTCCCTTCTAAATATTTTTACATGGCGCCGTTATAAATCCTTTACAAAATTCGTCGTTGATGAAGCAACTATTATACTTCGACAACACGGTTGGCGCAGTGATTGAGATATCAGCTGCTGCGCTGCGTGTTGCGGGTTCGATTCCCGCACGAATCAAATATTTTTATGGCCTACAGCCTACAGATAATTGATCCGGATCTGGCTGTGAGCGTATATGAGTTTATAACTTTGTTATTGCATCCACGATACAGGTAATAATCTAGTGTCCAAGGATATTTCACTCACCGTTTCACAATGCTCTTTAAATATCTTGAAGTCGATGGGCAGGTTGTCTCCCGAGCCCTTCTGCCCCTTGTTGATAACGTGTATGAAGTCGTGCGTCAACACGAAGGGCGCGCGCTCGCGCTTGAAGCCGTACCACTGCTTGAAGTGGCCCAGGAAGTGCCCGAAGTCTATGTGGAATAGCTGTAGGCGAAATAAGAAAGTGTTCATTAAATATTGCAAGTGTCATTTGAAATTAATCAGAAAGGAATAGTTTTATTTTAACAGGTATTTTAATCAAAATTTCATTTAAAATTTAAAATATTACACTGATGGAATACTACACTACCGTTGAGTACAATTTTTTTTTGTCTAATGAAAAAATTCCATGATTTTGTGAGATAAGCTATGGACTGACTATCTCGTTAGTCTGTTGAGTATGAGATCCTGTAGTCGTGGAAATACGTACGTGTAGATTGTAGTGGATGAAGAAAAAGTAATGGATGCTAGGATCTCACCTGACCACTAGTCTTGACCATGATGTTGTCAGGATGCCTGTCGGCGATACCCAGCACATAGGTGGCGACGCAGTAGCCGGCGCAACTCATCGTGAACTCGTCCACCGCCTTGTTGAACGCAGCCTCATTGTTCTCTGTGTTTCTTCGTAGCCATTCTGAGAAAATAAATAAACTTTTAATACTTCGTCATCTCTAAGTTATATGTTTACAAAAACTTTTATTTCTGTTTCCTTATAAGCATACTACATACAATGTCTCTTTTCCCTTCTTTTTTAGTCTTCACTTCAGAAGTCACTCTCTCCAATGTGGTTCCCCTGTACAGAACACGGCCCACATGCCGGTGTGCCCAAAGTGCCCATACAAAATGATGCTGAGACTAAACTTGAGGACCTAAGGACGCCATTGACGCTGCAATTGACGAGGCCATCTTTTGGCCCCAAAATATCAAGTATCGATTCGAAAAGAACTGTGCATGGAGGTGCATGAAAAATAATTGGTCCGCCATCTTTGGAAGTTCACCATATTGCATTTAGAATGATGACACTTGGCTAACGATGTATTGTCATCCAAACCAAAGAATTAACATAATAATTAAATAACTTTTTTAATACTCACGCAATAACGTAGACTTATAGATAGTGGAGGCGGCGTTGAAGAGTGCGCTCTGCTTCTGTATGTAGGCCACAGTCTGCGCGTGTTCCACCACCTCGATCATACCCACCGCGTACTCCATCGAGATGCAGTTGTACGGGTTCATTCTGTTGAAGAAAACAGGAATTTGTAAAAAACCAAAAGCTTAATGTTATGATGTAATAGTGTTCATTACATTAAACTTTGAGGTGAGGCCTTCTGCCGCGCCGTCAACCTAACGTATGCAAGTAACGAAAGCAAAGATTGAAGCTGACGCGAAACGAAAATACGTTGACGACTCGCCGTAAGTGCTAGAACTGCTACTTGAACGCACCACTTGAGGTTTGCGAGTTTATCCCGAGGTGAGGCCGTTACGATGCTGATAAGTGTTTCTGCAGTAAGAAATCTATATATATAAAAGCGAAAGGTCTCTCACTCACTTATCACGAAATATTGAAAACCGCTTGACGTATAAATATGAAATTAGGCAGGGAGGTTCCTCAAGTGACGTAAGTGCGAAATTCTACCTCTAAGGGGATAAAATGGGGCTTGAAAGTTTGTATCAAATTTTTATAAAAAGAATTCAGGGATTTATTGTTTTTTGTAAATTCCACCCGTAAGTTGGACAAGTGAATTTTAGATTTACGCTGTTGGTTGATACAAAGAATTTATATATTTATTGATTTTTGGAAATTCCATCCCTAATGGGGCAAAAAAGGGGGTGGAAAGTTTGTATGAAATTTCTACAGATTGTAAGTTGGAAACGTGAAATTTTAGATTTACGCTGTTGGTTGATAAAAAGAATTATGTATTTATTGGTTTTTGAAAATTCTACACCTAAGGGGATAAAATAGGGTTTCACACTTTATGTGAATTGTTAGTTTAAGCTCTAGGTTAATAGAAAAAACAATGAGTTTTTTTTTTCGGAATTTCTGCCCCTAAGGAAGTAAAAACTGGGTAGGAAATTTGTATAAAATTTCTACAGTTTGTAAGTTGGACATCTGAACATTCAGGTTTATACTCTTGGTTGATAAAAAGAATTCATGTATTTATTCGTTTTTGGAAATTCTACCCCTAAGGAGGTAAAAAGGCGGAAATTTGATGGGTTTATATATTTGAAACTTGGCATAATTACTACCTTAAGTAAATAGTAAAGGTTTTCATTATTAGTTTTTCAAAACTACCTCTAAAAGACTATTTAGGGGGTGTTAAAGATTTTTGAAGAATTTTACTGTACAGGGTTTCTTTTTATAATGTTGGCGAGCACTAAGACTTTTGGAAATCCAGCCATTAAGGAGGTGAAACTAAAAACTTATCTGTAGGATAAAATACGGATCACGCGAACGAAGTTGCGGGCGAAGTGCTAGTTTCATATAAAGAATACGGAACGGATCGAATTGATACGACATTGATCCGTTTCCGAGTTGATATGTGTGCGTAACCTCTAGATAGGAAGAAAAAGTGGCGCAGCCAACTCTCCAGCAACACATCTATCAGTTGAAGAAGAGAAATACTCACCTAAAATCATATCCATGGTTCTTCCACAGCCTGTCCATGATCCGTAACATTTGCAACGTGAACATGTCTTGTCGCAGATCGTCTCCGATCTTTAGAATGATGCTGATGTCATCCCCCGTGGGATCCGCGTTCTCGAAGCGAAGCTGGAGAGGCCGCATCTTGCTGTCCATTACCTTGCAGTCATCCGGCCTAGGAGAAGAAACTTTAGTAAGAAACGGTTATTGGAGTGTGTTCAGTGGCCATAGTGCAGTTTACTCGATCGTTTTAACCTAATCTTTTACATCTGTCAATAAGTTTACAAAAAAAGATGGAACGATCAAAGAAAGACTCATCTGCCTCCAAATTCTATACGGTCGTAAGAGAGAGCGTCTCCTACGACCGTAGGGTCCCGTTTTTACCCTTTGGGTACGGAGCACTAAAAAGTAGTGTTTTGATATTTATTTTGTGCTTCACTGCCGGTTATGAACGTCGAAGTCGTAAAAATGCATGTATTGAAGCGTTTTAAACGCTTATTTGAGGAATAAAAAAAATGTTATCATACAAAAAAATAAATAAAAGATTTGGTTGCCTATAATTGAGTGAGCATTGATGATGTGTACCAATTTTTGTATTTTGTGTAAGTTTTATGTTTTTGAAACACTCGTTGGTGATCTTTAAATAAATAAATAAATAAACAACAGTTCGTGTAGGTAAACAAATAAGCTTGTACTAAGTAAACAAAAAGTTTAAAACTGTAACCAAACTACGGACTTTTTTTAAGCTTAGTTACCCGGGCCGTAATAACGAATCGATTGATATCTTATTCTAAAAATCGGATGAATAGTTTAGGCGGTACGGAGGCACATACGTAAATACTAACATCCATACATAGACTACTAAAATCATAATCCTTCCTTTTGGCTTCGCCGTAGTCGGGTAAAAAAGCTGCATTGAAGCGGCAGCAGATTCATAACTTTTTTAATACGATTTTTAGGTTACTTTTTTTCGTAAAATATTAAAAATCAACGTGAAAAGAAATAGGTATAGGTTTTGGTGGTTGCCCAGTTCTATGTAGTCTGTGCTTGTAAGTTTGACTCGAGGGATGTTCTCAGTCTTGGACCAAATTCTCAATTAATCACAGTCAGGTATCATATCATACCGCATGGGTCGATCTTCAAAGTTAAGCAAAGCTTGAAGAGGTTTCTCCGTGGATGGATGGGTGACCATTTCAACATACCGAGATTCCTCCGTGCCTCGGAAAGCACGTTAAGCCGTTGGTCCCGGCTGTTGGGAAGTCAGAAGCTTGAGATCTGACACCTGTCTTGCCCAGGGGTATCGTGTTACCCAGTTACTGGGTTGTGGAGGTCAGATAGGCAGTCGTTACATGTAAATATGGGTACTTAGCTGAATCCGGTATAATTGGGCAAAGGCTACAAAACTTGACTCACAGTCAGGTATCGATTACTCGCGTATGTATCTCGATCATTCAAATCAAGATACATCTTAGCCATAGAATAGGGAGCAGCTTTATACGTTGAAAACGTAGTAACATACTTGTATAAATATTGCACATAAAAAAAAAAACAAAAAAACAGTATGATCAATATTGGTACATTTTAGTTTAACTGTGCACAATTTTTATAAGTTTCGCGTCGTTGACGCAGTAATTGTGCCCTCTGCGACTTTGCATATTTTTAACCGACTTCCTAAAAATGAGGAGGTACCTACCCATCTCTTTTCCAACAACTAAAAAATCATCAACATCGGTTCATAAACGACAAAGTTATCCGCGAACACATATAATATATATATATATATATATTTTATTTATTATATATAATATATATATATGACACCGACTTCGGCAAAGAAAGTTATTTTTCGCTTTGCAGTTATCTGTTTTGGAAGACGGTTTGATTTTTCCGAAACAAAATTCTATTAAAGTAGTGGTTGGTAAAACCCGTATAATCTTAATCTGCCATATTTGGAAAATATACACAACAATAAAAAAGTAGTAAATAAACTCGCGATGCAAGCCAAAAAGCTATGAAATTTGACATTTTGAAGACCTAAACCAGCCCCAAGCGGCAAATACAAACATGCGATATCGAGAAATATCAAATATTTCAATCAATGAATCATTGCGTGAAATATAAGATATATATATGTATTTTTTGTGTTTATTTAAAGGATTTAGTGCATGAATATGGCATCCACAAGTAACTAAATGCACTATTGTGTTATTGCTAAGCCAGATTTCAACGAAATATTCAGCAAAGCTGCTGTAAAATGGGGCGCTTTACAGAGCACACCTACAATAATATTGCACAATTATTTTTTATTGTTCAATATATTGAATACCCCCTTTGAATCCAAACGGTCAATAAAATTGACAAGCCATTCGCATCAATATGTTCGAGCGAGCAACATGTCTGACGATGGAGTTTTGGCGGTAGCTAAACTGGTGATTTTCTTGAATAAACAAAAATAAAAACGAAAACAAAGAATAGTTGAAAAGAAAGCCAGTCTACGCTCACACACAGTATTCTTGATCGCCATTTTGCCAGATTTTAGTACACGACCTACGCTATTTCGTGACTGACCCATCGCGACCACTCCAAAACAGTGAACTGAAAATTAAGGTGAACGCACACCTACCCGCGCCGCAGGAGCCGCACGCGCCGCAGTCATCGAATTTTATAAATCTTTATATGAAATCGTATGCAGCCTCGCGCACCTATCCGCGCCGCACGACCCGCATTTCAGCAAAATGCTGTAGGTATACTGATTCCACCAGCGCGTGCGGATAACGTCATCAGATTCGGCGCTTTCGATGCTTGCGGGGAGTGTGATGCGGGCGGTGCGGAGACGTCATCCATATCCGTATAGAAAATACTGTTTAAGATGTACAGAAGTGGATACGATGCGTGCGGCGCGTAAGGCGCGTTCGGCGCGGATAGCGCGGGGCCTTGAGAAAATGCGATGGCTGCGGCGCGTGCGGCTCCTGCGACGCGGATAGGTGCGCGTTCACCTTTATTGCGCAATAGTAAGGCTGCACGGTGCAAGAATAGAATGATGCTCAATAATATTTAAGCTCGCTCAAACTTTTGTCCAATCATTGCGCAATGTTTCAATACGGGTAGTATACTACACATTGAATAATATTGTACAATCATCTATAGTGTGCAATATTATTGTAGGTGTATGGGGCATCTTATGATCCTTTGAACGCGTGGAGTTTTAGTTTGATATTAGACACAATTATCTTAATGATTATTACAATATAATCTAGAAACTGTAAGGAACAAATCAACAAACTTTTCATTACTAGATAGGCATTACGACCTGGAAACTACGCTTCAAACCAATTGGTTATCTCCTTAAAGTTTACTTTAACGCGATCGATAACGTTTGAAAACTTGCACTAAAGCCACTGGTATCATATAAATAAATATTTGCTTTTGTAAGACGAAAACACAAAAATAAAAGTACTGGTGGTAAATTGCTGAAAATAATTTTCATTACATTAAACTGTTTTGCCAATGTATATTCGTTTTTTTTCGATAATGAATTTAGCATAATTATACAGGTTAAAATAAGCGTTAAGATACGTTAATAATGGCCACCCAAAAAATAATATTACTGTCTATATCACTTGACTTTCTTCCCAGCACAACCTCAGACCAGCTATGTATTTCATCTACACTTACTTGATCCTCTTGCACACAAAGCTAGGGTTAAGCGGCGACACAAAGTCGCACAGTGTGTCGACACAGTGCTGCTCTTGCAGGTGGTGGATGAGGGCGGCGCGAGCTTGCTTGATCTCCTTCTTCTTACGCACGCACTGGCTCGCCCCTGATACAGCCAAAATTATGCTCAAACGACTGTTTTACGGGTTGAGTTTATGCTAATGTTAATGTAAATGGAAAGGAAAATATGTACAGTAATCCCCTATCGTTTTTGGCCAGTTGAACATAGGCTTGCCGATGCGCATGGCATGGCGCGCTGGTGCTTTTGTAAGATGTTTACTATTGGGCAGCTATTTGTAGCAAACTTCAGACCGGCCAAAAAGATTGGGTCATTGGGGATTACTGTTTGTAATTTTTTTATGATTCTCAGGGTAATTGCTATTGTTATAAAATCCATTTTTTTTGTATTCGGGCTTGATTTTGCCAGATTTGGAAATTGGTTTACGTACATTTGCAAAATCAAGTAATGAAGTAAAAAAAAACGTGACTCTCCCAGAAAAAAAAAAGTATTAGAACTAACAAAGATAAAAAAAAACGTGCGAAGCGGGTTATTTTCGCGGCGGAGCGCATTTTCTTTTAGATGTCATGTTTATAGAAATTTTGAATAACAATTTGTACCCGTTCGAAATTGCGCGCACGCCGCAGAAACTGTTCGGCTACCATGCCAATTTGACATTTACCTGTTTCATGCTCGCTTCAATTTACTTAAGCCCACTTGCACTTGCAAAATTTAACTCAAGAGTTAAATCTGAGTTAAGTATGTCGTGTAAGTGGGCCTTGAAAATTAAAAGATGCGTACCGGCGCGGCCCTCGGTGGTAATCGTTCATAAGCGAACTAAAAAAGAAAACATAACATAGCAAAGGTCACTTACACTTAAGCTTATCGAGACAGGTGATCTGCCTCGTGAGGCTGTTGATGTGGTCCTGACAGCCGCGGCAGTACGCCTCCAGCAGCAGGCCGAACCGCACGCCCACTGCTGGCACGTGCATCTCAGACCTAACGGTATAAATAAAATTAGGATGGTATTTAAAAGTACTTCAATTTATTCCCATTTCATTTACCTAATTTTGCCTGTGTTCCACCAAATATACTGAATGTGCACCAAAATATGTTCATTAAAATATGTCATAACGAGCATCTATTTAACAACTGTTGCAAATTTGTAAAAATAGTAATACACCTAATTTTAAAAACAAGCATTTATTTTTTTAGTTTTACTTCAGATAATGCACTGCAAAATGTATAGTACTTTAGCAACATAGTCGACGTCTATCCTATTTCCGTCCGCAGGGTCTAAAGTAACCTAACACGAACGAGATGACGGGAGCTGAGTTCGCTCGCTTTGCTCGCTCACTTCAGCTCATGTCATCTCGTTCGAACCTAACCTGTCCGTGTCGGGGTTCCCTAAGCTCCCGAGCAGGAATATTTGGTGCACGATCAGTATTTTTCGGGGAAGAATAAAATAGTTATTGTTACAATAGAATATTTGCAGCGCACTACAATAAAAAAGTGTTATATCTTGGTGTTAATTTGGAATTTGTTTGATGTAACATATTTTGTTGGCCGAGTAGTTTAATTATAGTAAAACAATTAAACGGGTTTAAGATCAATATTTTAGAAATGCATATATAGATGTACCTTTAGATTTTTGGTGAACACAAAAATATTATCCATAAAATTATATGAGATGTGGTTGCCATTTTTGATTCATGGAAAAAATGAAGTATTCTTTGACTAGCCCCAGGGGGGCCAGCAGTCGTGAATGATTCACAACTTCTCGTGCTAAAGAAGAATTTACAAATTCTCAATTCATAAGCTGGGATAACATACTGACTACCTTCTTGAATATTCCTCCTAAGCTAACAAAAATTATAATAAATTATTTAAGATCTGAGATCGTCAGAACAAAAAAACAATTTTGAAACTCATAAATCGTAACATATGTTGTTACGATTGATCTTCTTGAAAGGGGATTTTCAAGAAGGCAAAACTCCGTAAAGAATAAAATTACAATATAATTAGATTAATAAAAAAACTTTGGCCTCGTATTTTCTTTTGCCACTTAAGCAAAAAATGACGACAATACATTGAAATTCTGTGTGACGTCACGTTTTACACTTTTTTATTTAAAATTTACTTCACAATTTATTGATAAAGCACAAAATACGTGTCCAGTATTTTTTGATAATCTAACTGATAGACTTAATAAAATTATTACTTTTTTTATCCAGGAATCATATCTATTATTGAAGAAATAAGTATTCTACAAACAAAAATCACCTTAAATGCCAGAAGAGGTAGTGTCCGATGGTCATGTTCTTGAAGGCCCGCTTGAGTAGGAACACGGAGAGGTCGCACATGAGGTAGGACTCGTGCTTCAGTGCTTGCACTAGTTGCAGCAGGTATAGTAACAGGTCGTTGTCACTGTGGGCATAAAATTAATAATATATTGAACTGTACATATCAAAGGATACACCTTCCACCAGTCGGAGGATATAGTTCTCGCCAAACTTCTTTGCCGCCCTGATGTTGGCTACAATGGCAGCGCTGTGGTAAATATCATACAAAAACAGCACCGTTTCGTGCCTTGCGCATCGGCAAGCCAATTTCAGGGCGGTCCAGAAGTTTGGCGAGCACTATACATGCGGTTTATCCGCACGCTTTCTCACCCGTAGTGTTGCCACCTTGGTGATTTTGTCACTAGATCTGGCGATTTTTCAGATTTCTTAGAGACTAATAAATTTTTAGCGATATTTGTGCGATTTCTCAATATGGAATTTTGCAACACTTATTTGAGACAGAAATTAAAAAAAATACCTTCTTATAATGCTGACATTGAAAGAATTTTCAGTGTTATGAGCATCGTTAAAAGCAAATTACGAAACAAAATGACCAGTCCACTACTTAACGCCATATTTTTATTCGGAAAGTTTTGAAAATTAAATGCTTCAAATACGAATTGCCTAGCGATGTCATTGAGGCTATCGGCAAAAACGCAAAGTACTCATTTAAAGATCTATCACAACCAACAACATGTCAACATGTTCTGTGGAAACGTCGGTGGCGTCTGTGGATGATGAAGATATAATGGAAGATATCATATTTCAAAACCATGAATTTTAATCAAGTCCGTTTTTTTTACTTTTGACTGTTCCAAAATTACTTTTTTTTATTTCAGACATTTAAAGTACTTAATTTTAATTTAAAAAAAAATAGCGAGAACTGGTGTTTTTTTTTTAAATTCCAAATTGCCAAAATATGGCGACATTTTACACTGGATCTAGTGAAAAGATAATTTTTGAGGTGGCAGCACTGCTCACCCGACGATCGTCAGTGGTCCAATATCCGTTACGCGGGAAGGGTTTGTCGTTTTGTAGCAGTTCGTAACTTTCGCGCGCTCGCTTTATTAATAATGCCGTTTACCTACACTAATCGCGTTTTTCTTCAATATTAAGAAACATTTAGATACCTGATCTTGCTGAGACACTTGACGGCGAAACTCCTGACGGCGCAGTCGGCGTAGGCGTAGTCCAGCAGCTCTAGTGCCGACTCCACCTGGAGCATGGGCCAGTCTGCCAGCATCCGCCGCACTGACGCTGCTTCAGCACGTTCACCCCATTCCACGCAGGAGAGTAGCTTCGGTAGGAGTTGCGGAGCTTCTTTGCGAAAACGTTCCCTGGAAAATAGTAGATTTATGTTAAATTATATTTATTTGTGTAAATCGATCCAAAAAGACAGAAAACCAAATTAAAACAACATTAGGTCGGGTCGATTCACATCCAAAAACTCTGGGCAGAAACACATAATTGACTAAATCAGTTGCATTTATGTAAAAATGCCAGTACGTATGCGCTAGACAAGCCGTGAAGGCCACTTCATGATTCAATAAAGAAATTACAACAAAAAAGTAGAATTGAATTTTGGGACAGCCATTATGCAGGATGACTTTTTCAAGTGGGCGTAAATGGCCAAAGCCGAAATTATGAGGCATAGCGAAAAACACTTAAAGGAGTCACGAGGCCGATTTTGATTAAAACAGCATCATTGGTATTTTGAAAACTTAATATTCCTAGAGAAATCGAACCCATTAATTAAAAAAAAAACACTCGCCGTATTATTAAACCATCCGATAGTGTCGTGTATATAAGCGAAACTCAGTTTTTTCTTTTCTTTTTATTTCTAAAGTGTCTAGTAACTAAATAAACATTGCAACTTTACCTCGAAGCCCAGATATCTTTTCTGTCTTGTTCGTGCATCTCATACATGGCGTCCTTCTCCGCGAAGGCCCGCAGCCTCTCATAGTCTCTGCTCAGCCGGTCCATGACCTCGGGAGCCTCGGTCTCGATGTGTTCTGAGTAATCCTTCACTGTCTCCTCTTTAGGAAATAGTACCGGGTATTGACAGTCGTAGCTGAAAAATAAATAAAGAAAATAAAATCTTCATTAGAAATTTGGTTGGAGACGGTGCGGGAGAAGAATGACAGAAATGGGACAGCAACATTTAGACAAAAAAAAAAAACAAAATCAGAAAAGGGTAAAGTAAAATTTGAATCTTTTATACTATAAACAACGCAGTTATAATAATGATACATGCCCGTACTAGGATATTCCTGTATCACAGGTGGAAGTAGCTCGAATTATATGCTTTTTGTAGGTCAACAGAATTTTAACAATATTTTAACTTAAGAAATGATAAATATTTACTGATAAATAGTAAGCAGTGAACTTATAGAAGTTCGTCATGATGCAGCAGTATTCCTATGCTACATTTACTAAGATTCATACAAAAAAACTCACTTGGAGAACTTGACCTGTAGTGCTGCGCAGGAGTCCGTGTTAGGGTTGGACACGACGGTACCCAAGGGATGCAGCACGAGGTCATCGCCCTGCGTGTCATCAGCCACGTGCGTCCACATCGACAGCGTGACGCCGTCTGTCCGCAGCTGTTCCTTGTAGTCGAATATCATCGTGTTTGCCCAAGTCAGTCTGTTTACACCCTCCTGAAAAAAATATACAGGGTGTTAATTTTCTTTTTTTTAATAATATTAAAAAGACAAAAATATACTACACAAAAAAAGTGGCCATAGGCCCCAAATTGGGCATATCCTGTATCTTGGCAGATAGAAATCTGCCCATCCTATTTACAGGATGTCTTTGATACCGAAGCGAAAAGGAGTACCATGGATTCAGTACCAATTTTTGTAAAATCAGGTAAAAGCCAATCAGTTGGTTTAGAATCATGTACTGAATCCATTGTACTTCTTTCGCGTTGGTGTCAAAGACACCTTGTAATTAGGATAGGAAGCTTGAATGTTCTGTGTGGCACAGAAATTCCCTACCTTATTTGAGTCTTTCCCTCTCCTCTTGCTCTTGCTTTTCGTGACCTCGTAGACGCCGAAGCAGACGCGGGCCATGCGCGGCAGGTTGGACACCTTGATGGGGAACGTGAGCTCCTGGTCCCACACGGCCACGCCGTCCGTCATCACTGCGGCGCTGGTCTTCTGGGTCTCGCAGAGGGGCTTGCCGCCGTGGAAGATGCCCACTTGGCATATTACCTGCGAATTTACCGATAAATATAAAACCCGTAACCAATTCCTAGTGTTTTAGCTGTGCAGAAAAAGTGGAACATTAGTACGTCACAACAAAAATGACATTAGATTTATCTTGCAAAGGGTTTCAGCGCACATAGGGTTACGAGGCAATGACGAGGCTGATAGACTGTCCAAACTGGCAGTCGAGACGATAAATACTACCTCATATATGTCCGATTACTGAGAATATTTTCTCAGGTTTAAGTGTATTGTTCGACAAATGGAAAAAATACTTCAATGAAATCATAGATTTAGAATTTTTTTGCTGTACATACTATATCTATGAATGAAATATCCAAAGTAAATGAAATTTGGTATAAAGTCATTCAAAACGAACCCCCTCGTGGTTTGATGATAAATTTTTAACTAGGAATTATGTTAAGTTCGCGCTAAGGCTTCGTTCTGGTCACTATCCATAGCAAAGTAAAGGCTGCTTCGCCTAATTGTGACACATGTAATAAAATTGAAGATGTGCAACATTTTTTGTTGGATTGTACTAAGAATAAAGATGAAAGGGAATCTTTGGCTAGAAAGTTTAAGCTAAACATGTGGGATGTTGGACTTATCCAAAACATATTGGCATACCCTAAATCAGAAAGGACCAAACGCATAATTTGTGTCTTAATTCAGAAGTCTAGACAGTAATTCCCTTTCCTATATCATAGTATAAGTATAGTATTGGGTAATCAAAATATAGCTTAATTATAGATGTATAATTTTTATGTAAATAGAGTATAAGGTACAATGGGGTTGACGTATCCGTGTGGAAAAAAACCCCCTTTATAAAGTTAAAAAAAGTACGTTCAGTTAGTATTAGTGCAAATTAGTGATTTCATAATGACGTCAATTATACTTTCCTAGAAGTTTATAAAAACCTTAAGTTTCACAGGTAGTTTTGACAGTTCAAAAACATTCACAGTTCCATTTTTTGTCGTCGGTCTTTGAGACCGTAAAGTTCTGGAGTGGCGACCGCGAAACGGAAGACGCTGCGTTGGAAGGCCTCCAACTAGGTGGATCGTTGACCTGCAGCCTTATTGCGTAATGAATTCGGCAAGGCAAAGGGCAAAGAATATGAAAAATCGGCTAATCACATAGACGGAAATCCACATCGTGTCTTTCATCTAACATTGATTGGCCGATTTTCTTACTCTTTGCCTTTTGCCTTGCCGAATTCATTACTCAATAAGGCTGCTGGTAACGGCGGGCATTCGCTGGATTCGGGATGCACGGCATCGGTCAGGGTGGCGACACTTGGGGAAGGCCTATGTTCAGCAGTGGGTGTATTTTGGCTAAAATTATGATGAAATAACAATGCATAAACTCACCGCAGCGCCGTTCCCGGGTTCCACGTTAAGTTTGCCGACGCTCTGTATGACGCAGGAGTAGTCCTTGTGAATGTTCCAAGCCGACTCGTTCTTCTTCCGTCGCATCGTGTTGGAGTGCTCTGATGTTAAGCGCCGCCGGTTCCGATCCGGAACGCAGTAGGGGTAGTAGGGGAGATCGCGGTTCACTGTTGGATATAGTCATATTATAAAAAAAGTCTTCCCGCCGCGTCTGTATATCTGTACGCGGTAAACGGAAAACTCAAAACTACAGTACGAATTTTCATACAGAGCATAGTTAAAACCGATCAATATCAGAGGAGCAGTGGTGGCGTAGTGATTACGTCGTTAGTTCGAACCCAAGCAGGCACTTTAATTTATTTCATCACCACAGCTCTTAAAACGGTGAACAAAAACATCGTGAGGAAACCAGCATGTCCTAGAGCTAAAAAAATTTAAAACATCTCGGATTGGTATCCGCACAGGGCCCGCGAAGTGGATTATAGCCCACTCCGTCATTATAAGGAGGCTTGTGTCCCAGCAGTGGTAAAATTAAAAGTCTGATTATGCTGCATGCTATAAAACAGGCGTAAAACATTAAACAACACAGATCACCAACTCACGCGTCAGCGGCAGTCTATCCATGCTGACGGTCATGACTGCAGGCACTCCGTCCGTGGCCAACATCTCCTGGATGTACAGGAACTGGATGAGCGGGTAGTCTCCGAACAGGTACTCCTCGCGCCCGCACACCTTGAGCACGTAGTTGTGGGGATGTTCTCCGCGCATGTTCAGGGAGTTGGCTAACTTGCGCAGGATGGCCTCGATGTGTTGTTGGGGGGTGCGTGTCGCGGGAACGCTTGACGAGAATGATACCTGTGAATTATGACAGTCATCGTTGTTATTTATCGTCGTTTTTGGAGTGAAAAGTTCTTTTTGGCAGGGTCAAATCTTATCTTATCTTGTGGAGGGACCGAAAAATAACTCGGACACTTCGACCCTTCGGAATTTATTGTGGTCCCATTGATAACTTACTCCTCCCCAATCTCGTTGAAAACTCTTTTCATGAGTTTTACAACGAGACTAGGAGATATGAACCTATAGTCTTCTGGTTTTGGATATCTAACCCCTAGGAGAGTCATTCGCTTACCAGCCAGTGCATCGCATGTGCACAGAATGGTTCCGTATGTTCCCTACACAACCTGCACATGGGTGTCGCGGTTAGACCCATCTTCACGAGCATGTCGTTGGTTCCAAAGTACCCAGTAAAGGCCCCAAGTAGGTAGTGGATTTGCCCCCTGCTCATATTCCAAATGCATTTCAGGGCTTTGAACGTAGAGCCTAGGAATTTCTTGGAGTGTTGTAGACTGGTATTAGACAGCCAATATGTTCGTTGTCTGTGATCTGCAAACTCCCTAAATGTGGCTTTTACGAGACACTTCGAAATGCCTACACATGGTTCTGGACCCACCAAATTATTTGCTGAGTACTCTGTTGCCAGTTCATCTGCCACTTCGTTACCATGAATCCCTTTGTGCCCAGGGACCCACATCAGTCTTACCCTGTTATGCTTCCCAAGCATGTTTAGGGTTCGGACAGCATCCAGAATAAGTCTGGAGTCCACTTTGTAGGATTCTTGATTGCAACCTATCTAGCTATCAGAAGCTTTGATTGTAACCTATCTGTCAATAAGAATATATATGGATTTACCTCTGGTTCCTTTATCTATATTCTCTTGAGCAAAGGTTATTATGGCCTATGTTTCTGCTTGGACTACAGTCGCTACTGTACCTGATTCCATTTTGGATCCATCAGTGTACTACACCAGACTATCTTGTTCTGATGGACGAGCCCCTTCGTCCAGTCCTCTTTTGTAGGGATTTGGTCTTTGTAAGACCTTTCAAACACAAACATAGTTTGCATTTTGTCGGATATCATGCTTGTTACCCGATTCAGACCTTCATTTCCATCAAACTTTGTATGGTTAGTCTTTGGTTTAGAGGCATCCCATAGTCCAGCAACAGCAAGACGATGTATTGTCTTCCTTGTCTCGAATTCAACCATCATATGCAGAGGAGGGATATTGAGGTATCTCTCAATCGCTGCCGTAGGTGTTGTCCTGAAAGCACCTGTGATTCCGAGACACACTACTGTTCTTTGTAACCTGGTGAGTGGCGCTTTGCTCGAGGCAAGCTTTGTTCTTGGCCACTCCACTATGCTGGCGTATATGATAATAGATATTATCATTTTCCGGTATAGCCATCGTATCACTTTGGGCTTTAGCCCCCAAGTTTTACCGTAGGTGAACGACACATGCCGAACATTCGTAGGGCCTTTGTCGTAATATTTGCTACATGAGTTTTCCACCTGAGTTCTCTATCAAGTGTTACACCCAGATATTTAACTTCGGTGCATCAGGGCAAGTTCCTGATGGGCCTGTAAGCTTTAGCTTCTTCATAAGTCGGTCTACCCACCTTCGGTATAAAGGTGACTTTGGTACTTTGGCCTTGGGTACGTACCCAAAGACTGGCAGGGGCAAAACTTATGGATTGGCGTCACCGACATGCCCGCCAAATTTTTTTTGGACTTATGTATGTTGTCTTGTTGATGCTCTTAAACATTTCGAGAAAAAACAATCAAACATTTTTCTTAAGCATTTCGAGACGCGACAGTTTTTCATACATTAAGGCAGTGTGTAAATAGGGGTAAATGTTATGTTCAAGAATCACGAAAAAGAGTTCCAATAACAAGTCATAAAGCCTCATTCGTAAAAACAAAATAATCAATATTGTTTTAAATCGAACTCGAATTCGTCAAAACTTAGGTCGTTTCTTCACGAGGCACCGCACGACACGATTTGCGGTCACGGTTTATAACACACGACACACCGCAGACGGTCTGTCGTCCGTTCGTTTGTTCACTAGACATGATTCTGCAACGACACTGCAGTGCGCTTGTATTGCTTGATAAGCGCCTGCGAACCACGCGTGAGCCGTGTGGTGCGGTGTGTCGTGTCGTCAACAAGCTCAGCTCATATCTTTTGTTGTACTGCCGCTAAATCGTCACCGCAAAAAAATCGCGACGTCATAGCGGCATCGACGACATGGCCGTAAAACCGTATGTAAATCGTGTCGCGTGTGGTGTGGTGACGTGCAATGAACAAACGGTCCGTACAAATATATAGAGTTCTGAATCGTGACCACATTTTGCGGTGACGTGTGATGCGTCGTGAACAAACGGCCTTATCATGATCAAATTTTCTTTGACAGCTTCAAAAGTGGCTACAAAATATTTTTTTCTAAGCTCAAAACTTAGACTATAAAAATATAAACTAGGCGTATTTATAAGAGTTAAAAAATGTTGAGATCGCATTTTCAAATTAAGTATGATGATGAAGAGTTAGAAGAAGAAGAGACGGATAAAGTCAAGCCAGTAAAAAAAGGATTGATTGAACCAGGAGCGGATGGCAAAGGCCCGGTTGAGCGGAAGATACGCACCAAAAAGCGAACGCGAGGTAAACTACTAATAGAACTACTGTATTAATTTGTAAATATTATTTTGGCGAATGGGCGCACTTTAAATTTAAAGCCTTGTATTCAGTTTAGGAGACCCATAAAAAAACAAAAAAAAATGCCCGCTAAAAAGACAAATACGCTAATATCTCGACGTTGCCGAGATATTTGGAGGCAAAGATATTTTTGAACTCTACTTCGAAATATATCGGTAACGTAGCACTTGAGGATACTTTATCTCTCTATTTTAGACAATTTTTGTTTGTTCTTGTTAATATAAACGCTGCAACTTTGCAGAAAAATCAGGATAGGGACTAATTCAATAAAAAAAAATTCAAAACTTAGTGTCGTTTCATACAGATTGAGACTAAGATTAGATTGACGCGAACTTATCTTAAAAATACGGATATTACCCCCCACGTGTGGCAATCCTCATTGATGCCCACCGCCCCGGGATGAGCGGAGGGGTATCAGACTCTTAAAAGCTAATTTACATTTTTTACTGTTGAGAATATTTTCCAAATATGGCAGATTAAGATAGGTACGGGATTAACCAACCACTCCTTTAACAGAGGTTTATGTTTCAGAAAAAGTTAACCTCCATTTTTTCAAAAAAAAAGGAGCTGTGCAAAACTGCGACATACTCTATTTTATATTTAATCAAATCTATCATAAATTAAAATTTATTTCTAATGCCGTACATTAGAAATAATTAATAATTTTAATTTAAACTTTACTTTCGTGCGCGTTTAAAAAACGTTCAACACACAACAACAGCTATAATTATGGGCCTTAGTCAGTCCAGTAACAGTGGCGCCAACTGGTGAGCAATAAAACGTTAGTCCACATTCCACTAGAGGCGCGCGCGGGACATGGCGAGCCGCCGTCTCCGTCCTTTGACTATTCAGGCAACAGACTCCGCAAGTCTGTTACTTTATGGCGGCCGGACATCGTTACGCACCCTCCGGCGGCCAGTGCGCCTAATATCTCTCTGATCTATTCCAAAACCTGCGCCGATAGACTGCAGCGCGTATGGCTGCCATAAGTGCCATAAGAGGCTGGCTTCTATTAATTTCGAAACACTGGCGTGCGGTCGATTGTACAGTTATCTACTTATCAACTGTCCGTCATAGCCAGCACCAGAACTATCAGAGCCAAGTTTTGTGATATATCACAGAACATTAAAAAAATCTATTAAAAATTCAAATGCAAAACCTCATTCGTTAAATCAACATAGACAAGTTGATTTTACGAATGAGGCGAAAATAATAAAAACAAAAACGACCATTTTGAACTATAGTAATGTGTCAAATCATGTCAATTATTTTTACAAGCTTTTCAAATCGTGCAACTGAATTTTAAAACAGTTATCCACAGAGAAACTTATATATACGCAGTTATCCCGAACGGATTGAGCTGAAATTTTGGATAAATATTTTTTAATATTTTTTGTTTTATTAATGAATAATTTTGAAAAATGTTGATATCGCATTTTAATTTAGTTCACGATGAAACGCGGCCCGAAGAGGAGGAGCAAGAAGAAACCGTCGAGGAAATAATACCTCAACCTGTTAGGCCGCTCAACAAATCAGAAATCGGCGAAAGATGTAGCATGCTAGGCAGGACTGCTGAAGGGGACGGGTAAGACGCTTAAGTGTAATCTTCCTATAGATATTCTGCTACATAGACCATCTGATAGTTGGACGTTTTGCTACATGGACATATTGCTAATTAGACTTACTGTTCATTAGACGTTTCGCGCTGTTGGACATTTAGCTACTTAGACCTTCTGATCGGGAGGGGTTTGGACAAAGCTTAGCTTCATTCATGTGAAATTATACCGTTATAGCTTTTCATTCCCATGTAAATTATCAAGTAAATAGTACAAAGACAACAGCATCAGTTGAGTTTAATTTTGTCAACAGGTACACATATTTGAAATGCTCAATCAACGGATTGAATTTAACAAGCATCAGGGCAATACGGCGATACCGAAACCTCATGTTCTTAGACTTTTCCGACAACAGACTGGATCTAGAAGCGTTACAAATTATTACAGAACTACCCTACTTGGTTCTTATACAAGCTGACAATAACTTGATAACCTCTGCAGCAATAAAACCAATGAAATATCTTCAATGCATCATATTGAACAACAACCAAATCAAATCAGTCCACGATGTATTCCAACCGGAACTTAGCACTCTAGAACTGGCCGGCAACCAAATAAAAACTGTTGCCTTCGAAAACAAGATGCACAATATAAAAGTTCTAGATTTCAGAAACAATATCATAGCAGATATATCGAATTTCGATTTTCCTCTTTTAGACAGCTTGTACTTAGAAGGAAATAAGTTGACGACTCTAGTTGGGCTGGAGAAGCTGACCAATTTAAGAATTCTTCATGTGCGTAATAATCCGATAAAGCTATTGAACGGATTCCACGAAGGTCTCAATAAACTTCAGTACATTAATCTTAGGAACTGTAAAGTTGGAACAATGATACAAGTCAAGAAACTGAGGGTATTCATCTGTATTATTTTTGTATATGTTACGGCTAATACCCGAAGTGCGGCTACACCTAGTATAAGCCGGTTGGAGCTTAGCTACACCTAGTTTTATTCCCATTTCATTTACCTAATTTTGCCTGTGTTCCACCAAATATACTGAATGTGCACCAAAATATGTTCATTAAAATATGTCATAACGAGCATCTATTTAACAACTGTTGCAAATTTGTAACCATAGTAATACACCTAATTTTAAAAACAAGCATTTATTTTATTAGTTTTACTTCAGATAATGCACTGCAAAATGTATAGTACTTTGGCAACATAGTCGACGGAGCCCCGCTGCGCGGGGCTCCTATTTCCGTCCGCAGGGTCTAAAGTAACCTAACACGAACGAGATGACGGTCATCTCGTTCGAACCTAACCTGTCCGTGTCGGGGTGCCCTAAGCTCCGGCTAATACTAGGTGTAGCCGCACTTCGGGTATTAGCCGTAACATATATACTACTAATTAGCGATGAACTTGTACGCTTCTCAATTTTAAAATTGCAGCAGAGTTTTAAAAGCTATCAAAAAATAAATCTATTCCTTAAAAAACTTGTTTAAAAAACAAGCTTTTTTCGTATTTTTCTCCGCAAATTCTTTCATTTGATACCCATATCATGGCAGTGCACAAAAAATAACTAGTCCTCCAACTTGAGCTATCCGCCATTTTGGATTTAGAATAACATCACTTAAACATGCATTGTCATCCTAACTAAACGTGTATGCCAAATTACATCTTAATCGGTTGGGGATAACTGCTTTAAAATTCAGTTGCAAGATTTGACCCGAACACACTTACATACATATGGAAGTTAAATAAGAGCTTGTAATAGAGTTTTTACTTTATTTATCAACTCCGAATCGCCCCCGGGCTATAAATCCCTATCCCTGATTTCCTTCATTTATTTTGTTGTGTAGGATTATATTGACATGTAATTTGTTTTTAGGTACTAAAAGGAATAGAGACACTCGTGCTAAAAGGATGCCCAGTCATGGGAGGGACGGGTGAGCAGGATACAGAGGTGAAAGGTGAAGAGGACGACCCTCAACTGAGGGTCGAGGTGTTAGCAGCCCTGCCGAGAATCAAGAGGCTAAACAAATACATTGTGACTGACGAGGAACGGTAATGATACTCGATTGAAATCACGCCTGTATGTCTCAAAGGGGTAAGGTAGAGGGGAATATTACACTCAACTTTTCGCAAGTTATGTTGGAGGACGAGCCTATTGCCGTGTACCAGGCACGTACTGACCGAATTAACCCAATAACATTGCCAGATCCGAGAAACAGTCCCAGGTTATTAGGTCCTGGGACTTAGGCATTTGTCCCACCGCCGGCGACGAAGCTTTCGACTATTTCCTCGCTGAAGAAACGAGCAAAAGATACAGGATCCCATGTCAATAAAAAATACACATATAATAACGGTTGATCGCTGGCTGTTCACACTGCCGGCGAGTACTGTCTCACCACAAGTTTGTCGCAGCGACAAGAGCTATCAAAGGTACACGCTTAGCGATACTCGCTCAGCGATGCTCACTTGCTTGCTTGACGGTCAGACCAACAAGCGGTCATTTCTACCTACAGTGCGGCCGCCCCGAGCGAGTGTTGCCATTAATCGCCCGTCGCAAAATAACACGCGCTGTATAACCGAGCAACAAAACAATCGGAACTACATAATCGCTACTCGCTGCTCGCCAAGTCGTTTTTAGTTACTAGCTTTACTCGCTGCTAGCTGAACGGTAGGAAAAGTGCCATAGGCTCAGCGACCACTAGACCGTCTTTCGTCTTTGTTTTGATAATTATATTTAATATTTCAGAGAGGAAGCCAAAACACTGATGCTGCAGTGGATTGAAGAAGGCGAACCTGACGAAGAGGAAATAGAGCCAGAAGAAAATCTGGAAGAGGAAGAGCGATTTGAAGATCAATAAACGGGAATCAATATGAGGGCGATAAACGCAAAGATTTCTCGCAGAGACCGAGATAAAGAATCTTAATTTCTCGTTTATTGAGTATTTCAAGTGTTTCCGGCCAATATTGCTTTTATGGTTCAGAATATTACGACTTTCTTACTTAGGCAGTAGTGAAAACTTTTAATGTCTTAAATGTTTTCCTAATTACTTATTATTACATAGTGTTTCATCGTTTTTATTTAGGTATATATTAATTTTTAGTTTAGTATTTTCCGTACAAATATTTTAAACGACATAAAGAATTGCTGTAATTCAGAAAACATCTCGAGAAATTCCTTTAAAAAATTAAGCTTTACAAATTGTATCATGAATAGGATTTATGAACAGGGAAGCCACGATTTGTTTCAATAAAACTGTCAAATGTGCGACTGGGCTATTAGATAAAGAAAGTTTGTGTGTTGGAGATATAAAAATAAATAAAAAACATTGATTTTCATTGTCATTGCCAGCGAGAGACGCCGACAGTAATCATGTCTAGACTGGTCTGGTATATTTATATCTACAACAGCTGATCAATTTCTTCTAGATTATTACGGAGCATATTTTCGTTTCAGACCTACATTTATTTGAGTCAATGTTTTTGTCGTTTTTATGAATAAACTCAATAGATAAAGAAAAAAAAAAAAATATTAGATTTTGTTTTACTTATTTCTTTGTAGGTAGATATAGGTACATACATACAGGGTAAACCAATTTTAGTGACGTAATTTTTTATTAAATTGCTATATAGATGTACTCATTATAAAATAAAGCAATACCATTTATGGTTGGCTTTCTATTCCAAACCAGAAATTAACATTCCAGGAATGCCCCACCATCAACGCCCTAATTGTATAGTTATCCTTATTACAAAATTATCGTTATTATTTAATAGTTTATATTGAGGAGTGTTGAGCTATATTAACTGAAAATTCATGCACTGTCTGGACATGTCCACTCAAATATTTTTGTGGTACTTTCCTCAAAAGACCACCGAATCAGACATTCACTTACATGATTTTCATATTCTTCACTAATTATTGTTCTTATAGTGTTGGGATGTGGCTACCTTATACCGCCTCTAGGAAACTCTGACTTGGCTATTTCAGACTTACATTAACTATATAAATCCAGGTTTTTTCACGATGTCTTCCTACACCGTTGCCTGTGATGCCCAAGATAACCTTGAATTTGAAAAACTCGCAAATATTGGTACTTGTCCGGCTTTGAACCCACGACCTCAAGCACGAGAAGCGAGATCTTAGCCACTGGGCCACCACCACATTGTTTCACTAATTCTACTTTGAGATTTACCGAAGGCAATCATTATATGTGTATGTATGTTATTATGCTATTACATCAATATTCTTTAAAAGAAGCTGACGGATGAGTTTGTTTCTTCTTAGGGTAGTCAGCTTGTAAAATTTTTATTATCTATGTTTTTGTTGCCTTTTACAGGATAAAAATCAGGGTGTTTTCTTGTGGTCCTACTATTTTGTTCTACCAGTAGGTCCACGAGGGTAAGTTATTGCAGTTGGTCCTACTGAAGTTTTGAAACTAAAATGCCCTCCGGCGCAACTGGACAGATTCGCAACAGGACAGATTCTCAGCTGGACAGTTTTTCAGCTGGACAGATTAGTAACTGGACAGAACGTGTACAGTGCATGACATTAAAGTGGATGAGTTGGGAATATGGACGTTATGAAAATTTGGTCAAAAGAGGAAAGTGGACGACTTGCTTCAGAGGGCAAGAGCTAACCCTTTTCAAGCTTCGATTTGAACAACTAAGCCCATCAAATTAGCATACAAAATTGCACCGAAACCGTTTTTCCAGCTTTTCTCGCTCCATGTTGACATAACCAAGGATAGCGATTGTGTTAACTTTGTTGTTTAATATTTTACCGAATAAGTCTCATAAACCGTATACAAGAATGCTTAGGATTTTGAAAGAGCAATTGTCTGTTAATATTAGACAGTTCAAGTGAGATTATGAATCAGCTATTGCACAAGCATTAAGATGTATCTATCGGATCTTATTGGCAAATGCTGTTTTTATCATTTTCTGCATGCGGTGTGAAAAAAAAGTATTTAAATTTCCATCTACTGTAAATGGTCGAAAATTGACAATTGTGTACGCAATTAGCATTCTTGTCCTGAGTGCTTTTTGTGAATGAATGAAATGGCTACAGAAGTTGAAGAATGTTAAGCCTTTTTCAATTATTATGTTTCACAAATTATTGATGACGAAAATTATAATCTTGTTACGATGAAACCCCCCCCCCATCCCCCTATCCCCATCTCCCTATTTATATTTCTACGGTTATTAAAAATGGGAATCGAAAATTAGTGATACCCAAAATAAATAAAAGTAACTACAACTGTGAGGAAACAAAACGTCGGCCAAAGCAAATTTTGATTGATAAGCAGATACAAAATATATTATCGGACTACGTTAACGAAAAATATTCAGTCATGACATGCTTAGAACGCCTACGGTCGTTAAAATTGTCTCAATATTAGTTTTCTCGCCGTAATCAGAAGTTACAAAATGTAAGACAGATCTTATTCTATTGTCGTGCCTTTTCGTTATATAGATTTTTCTTGAATAAACATTTTTTTAAATTTAATACCTATGTTTCATAATTTATAAACAATATTTTTTCGCGAGTATATTCAGTCCATTTGCTAATCTGTCCAGTTGAGAATCTGTCCAGCTGAGAATCTGTCCAGTTGCTCCGAAGAGCTAAAATGTACCTCCTAAATAAATTAGATTAGGTTTGGGGAATGTCTCAGTTTCAGTATTCATACTGCTTTCATATTGAGTCACTTTTAGTAAATACCTCTTTTAAAAAATATCGTAAGCCAGAAGTCATTCACTGCACTATATTCTATGATCAAATCTCAAATACCGAATTGGTCTCCAAAAAAGAAATACCCTTGGATTACGATTGTTATTTCAAATGCTATATAAGTACTTTATTGCCAAAAATTATAATCATCATTTCAGTTCAAAGACGTCCACTGCTAGACATAAGCCTATACCAAACAACGTATCGTGACAAAGTTAATAATGATGTGCGAACTTATACTTATATCATGAAGAGAACAAATTCTTTAAGCTCGTGTATAATATGTGTAGGATAATCTCCGAACCCCTGCAACTATTTTGAAAATAATTTCACCCATTTGAAAGATAAGATTCCAGATTCACATAGGCCTACACTTACATAAGCATACCTATTGTGCAGATAACTCTACTACTGTTGTATTGTTCATAATGTCTGGAAAGTGGAACTGCGTCCTGAAATACGCTCAGGCGCACTTACTTATTTTTATTTTTGTGCATATATGTAAAAGCGTTAATAATTTAATTATGATGTACAATTTTATGGAAAAATAAATATAATATAAATTGTTCAACACGGGCAAAACCAGAGCAAACAGCTAGTTATACTTCTCATGTAATAAGGGATGATTTAACTAAATAAGCAACAAAACAAAAAAAAATAGACTTTTCATTGGCACTATTACATCAGCAAAAAGTGCTTAGTTCAAAGTACATTCCGTTTCTAAAGTTTCGTAAACATGTAGTCACTTGTAATGTAGCCACTTAGGTCTCAAATTGCATGCTCTTTGACTTTAAAATACACAAACAAGGGATAAAATACATGATTCTTGTTACACGCAGTAGTATCAAAAATGTCCTATGAACTTAAGGAGACTTCGCAATCGTATGTACATACAAATATTTACATTTACTTTTAGTACCCAAGGGAATATGTAAATACATTATAGAATAGAATAGAATAGAATAGATAACATACAACTGAATGAACAGAATACATTATCAGCATCATTCTGCCTAGCCTCTTTCCGAACATGTTAGGGTAGACAATCTAATCACGCGCAGCTGAATTAGGCGTCGTCCTAACTGGCTAACGATCGTAAGAGTTAACGATGCGATTTCGTCGCGCGATGATCGTGTGTTCCTGTGCTCGCGCGATTACTCCAAGCTTCGATTAGGACCCTAAAGAAATGTGTGTTTAATTTTGTCATGCGACGAAATCGTATCGTTTGCTCGTACGATCGTAACCAATTAGGACGACGATTTAAAGTTAGATACTGCCTATATCTGACCGCCGCAATATCAGTAAGACAGATTTATCAGACTTAGGAATACATCTACAATAAAACAATATTAAGGAATAATAAACCTTCAATCTTCTAATATTATAAAAAAATTAAAATGGTTGTTTATATGTTAAAAAAGGATAGCTACATTATCGCTTAGTGTCATAGGCCCGGAAAAAGCATATTCCTTGTGATAATAACCCACGAGCAAAAGTAAATAATGCACAAACAGTAGGCCTAGACAAAAAAAAATCTGTTGCGTAAACTTCAAAATGTATGGCGGTGACATTACCTGCAGAAAACATACGTAATGTCACGCGCCATTGCGATGGAAGTGTTTTGACTCGAACGCGTAAGCAACGCGTATTACACGGATTACCAGTGTCGCCGTTCAGTTCCGTAGCGTGTGCGGAGAATATTTTGTCTGGGCCCCCAGTTCAAATCTCCCTGCCTACCTCTGAATTGTGGACACGCGTTGTAAGTAGAAAGCAGTGTTGATTCAGGTTGGTCTTCAGAGTGGTTGGTGTATCCGGGTGGTCAGCGAGTCTCGGAGGGCACTGGTACCGCAGCCTCTCCAACCGGGTGCTTTTCGCTCGCTTGATCAGACTGTCCTCAGCTAAGATTCGCATTCGCATCCGAAAGTCATTTACTTCCGAACTGTGAATGTTGTCGAATTCGTTGAGGCCTGGGTAAAAGAATATGGTTTTAGGAATTTGAACTTTATATAGGAAGGAATACAGGGCATACATTATTTTAAATAGTCGGCAAGGAAGCATTCGTGGTGTGGGTTTTTCTAATACACATGCCATGGCTTCGGGGGATCATTTTTCTTTAATTTGATTTGATTTGTATTGGGTATCTGTAAAAGGATAGGGTGCCACATTTCGTGTGGGCCAGGGATCGGCAACCTTTTGAGTCGGAAGAGTCAAATATTACAATTTACAAAATTTCAAAGTTTTTAAAGAGTCACAATTTTTTTTCTTAGCAACAATAAATAGTACTTGCATAAATAAAGTTTTTTGACAAAAAAACTAATTTATTTATTCTTACGAAAAATATCTATTTATTCATATATAAGTAATGTTTTTTTTACAACAAATTAATATATATATATATATATAGTATTATTAGATAATTACTTATTATTTAAGTAAAAAAGTAAAACAATTAAACATTTACTTACAACACTAACTTGGAGGTAGTTCAATAACAAACAATTGAGCAAATTCAATTGGAACTTGTAGTTTTAAGTTTCAAACACTACTCTAAATTTGCATTTGTTAGTTGGCTTCTTACTTTACTTTTAATTATATTCATGCAAGAGAACGCTTGCTCGCATTTCGATCCGAAGATAGAGAATTAAATAGTATTTGCGTATGGAACTAAAGAGTGGCAGCTTCATATCCAAAGAGCCGCATGTGGCTCACGAGCCGCAGGTTGCCGATTCCTGGTGTAGCCGGAAAACGTCCCACAAATTGTGTGCACCGATCGGGTAACCCACCGAACTGCATCGTTTTCCTGTCTATGCAGGGGAATCCCCGAATTTTGTGATCGATCGGGTAACCCAAACCGAATTTGTGTTCCAAGTTCTTTATTAAATGGAATGAATTCGGATTTACGGAATTCGGATCTAGTGCGCAACCGCTCTAACAAGATTTCTGAATGGATGAAATGCGCAAATGCACTAATTTTACTTGTAACCGTGTACCCACATAGCATTGGCGATGATCCCGAGACGGAAAACCATCGTCCGCAGAGCATTTCTGCATGACATGAGTGTGTATTGACAGAGTTGACACCCAATAAAAATGACTCTTCAATGGCCGACAACAGTACTGCCCACCATACACTAAAGTGCAGTAACAGCAAAATCACGATTTCGAGTAAAACGCATTTAAAGTTAAGAATTGATTTTAAAAAATCAACAGAATGTATAAGCAAAAAAATTTGAATGCAGAAAGGTTGTAAAGGCATAGGTTCACACGTTAAAGCAATAAAAAAAAATATATCTTAATAACTGAATTTATTATGGCCATTTATTCTTTTTGGTGCCTATTACTGCATAGCCTTTTTTGTAAAAAATACCATTTTAAACTTAGTAAAATGCAGCAAAAAGCCCTATTACTGCGTTTGGATCAGTTATTTTGTCAAGAAACCCAACTAACATGCAGTAAGGTCAAAAAAATACTGCATTTTAGTTAGTTTTTTAAGAAAAAAGTGTTCAATTTACTAGTGCAGTAAATTGCAGTAGTAAATTGCAGTATAATTAAAATGCAGTATTTAAAACATTAACTGCACTTTAGCTAGGAATAATCATATCTGTGTCATTATGCTATCCAAACTAATCTGCAGTAATGCTGTATTTTACTGCGTGTTAGTCAGTTTATAATGATAAAAGAATGTTAAGTATTCACAACTAAAATGCGACAAGCTTTGATTTTACTGCATTTTAGTTGGGAGTTCGTGACAATAAATTGTATTTTCTTAATTTGCAGTAAAAATAGCTTGTATGGCGGTAAATTTTACTGCGTATTAATTTTTTTTTAATTTTTTTCCAGAAATATAAAACTATCTAAAGAACTGTAAAATTATATTGCTTACTGCATTTTAGTTATGAAACCTTAAAATTTAATCTGCAGTATAATTTATACTGTATTTTAGTTGGGAAATCACGCCAAATTGTTAATTTTTTTCGTTTGCAGTAAGTGAAAACTGTTAAATAAAAACCATTCTAATAGTCTTAGAAATAAGTAAGTTAATTCAATAGAAAGCTTAAGAAACCCGCTTTCAGAATCACTAATAAAACGAAAAATCACAAAAGGGCTGTTACTGCTCTTTAGTCTCTGGTGGGCAGAGTATTGTTTTTCATTTTCAAGACACGTTATAAGCGTCCATTGTGCGATGACTTTCGGTTTTCTAACAATCATTTAATAAAGTAAACAAATAACATACTGATGTAACAAGGCCTTATCAATTCAATGTTCAATAAACAATTTGTATAATCAGTAGTTTAGGTTGTTCGACGGAAATTAGATACACATAATGTACACAATCGAACATGTAAAAAGGTCAACAACCTTTTGTGGCAGTTCATCATTCATTCATAAAAAGTTATGTAATTAAATAATGTCAATGATAATTTATTGTAAATCGCCTTGAAATTGATTTTTTTTCATTTTTGTATCAATATAAAGTTTGGTACCGTCCAGCTAGCTTCATAGTTTCAAATGTGAAGTGTATTATTAAATCCCTGCTTTTGTCATTATTTAAACCTTCAAATGAGAGTAGCTGTCTTAGGAGATTAGATCCATTAAAAAGCTATTGCATTGTATCAAAATATGTTTATCAATTTCACTTGAGATCTCTATGATATAAACTGGATATTTTACATATCTATATAAAGTTGATATGCCTAAAATATAGTATGCTTGGTGCATGTTGGATTATGGCCCACTTCCTCCCACAAACAGAAGGCTTGTATACAAGTACTGGTAGCTGAAAGTTAATTATGCTTTGTAGGTCACTGGTTACAGCATCCCTTAAATAGCAATTTTTATCCTATTCTTCCTTAAATAACAATAGGTGTGTCCATATTTAGATTCTTGTTTATTCCCATACTTTTTCCCTACACATTAAGGACGACATATGCCTGGTAAAACCAGGAAATTGTTACATTTCAACAAAGGAACTTGTTTGACCAGCCTCTAGGAAGTTTAATTACAGGTTGAGAAATGGCAACCAAGATACTAATTTATTTCTTTAATTAAAATGTTGTAATCTTTTTTTTACATTGGAAATACTATGAATAGTAGGTAGGTATAATATGGCTCAATATGTCGCCGACTATTTTTCGCATGACGAAGGGGACGCGTATTTTGTTAGCGGTTAGGAAAATATTTATAAGATTTATTCAATACTCACGAAAAGCCATAAATATCTCCGATGACTTGGAGCATGGTTTTGGTCACTCAGACTTGCGTTGGGTTGTAGTACTATTAATCTATATGTATATTAAAAGTAACAAAATACTCACGTTTTCCAATCAAATGACTAATATGTGTGTCTAGCAACTGTTCTCCAGGTCTTTCAATTGACTTTTTTACTATCATAAGCACACCGCATACCGGTCTAATGTCACGGATGCGCTTGTTCTCATCTTCCACTTCCTCAGGTACCGCAAGAGAATTGACAAATTGGAACACATAGCTGGACATCTCGTGCAACATCCCGAATAGGGGATAGTTGACCGCCCGGTCCCATATGTCCTGAAAAATAAATATTGGTGAAGACTTATCCTTACTAAGTAAAATGCATCATCTTTACTATTATGAGAGAGTATGCATTTTGTGAGCTTGTTTATATGTGGATAGGGTTGCCATTTCTAAAAACAGCCAACCAGGACAAGAAGCGTGAAAACCCCGGATTTTGGAGCTTGCAACCCGGACATTTGAACAGGGTGTTTTTGTTATGTTACCTACTCAGTGAGAATTTTGTTTTATTGAAGTTATTTTTCGTTTTGTAGTGTTTGTTGTATTTTTAAAAATGCCATTGGTGTTTTGAAGACTTTAAAACCCGGACTATAAATAAAATCCCGCCCGGACGCTCCCTGGACGCCTTCTAAACTAGGACAAATCCGGGGAAACCCGGACGGATGGCAACCCTATATGTGGAGGGTAATATCTGGAACCAATGAACATATTCGGGAAACATTCACCATTTAAAAGGTACATTATTTGAGATGATCATAGGCCTCTATTAGGTAAATTACAGCTTTTGGCTACCCCATGAACTGGCGTCCAACATCTATCCATGGTTCATTTCAGTTCTAGAAATTTATGGCAAATCTATTCTGTAGATGGTAAGTTATGACTTTTAACTACATGAGTTTTGTAATGACTGTGATTAAAATATTTACATCTTTAGGCTTAGGCTTAAGCCTATGTGTAGTAGTTTCTGTTAAACTTGAAAATATTTTGTTTTTTGTAGTATGACAACTATAAGACTATGAGACAAAGGCCTTCCTGATAATGTCCAGATGTTCACCTCCAAATTCCACCATTGCAAATAGATTTTGTCTTTAGTTTCATAACAAGTCATGCATAATAAAAAGTTGTCATGTTTTTTTTTAATGGCTCTGTAATATCTAGTCATTGTGACATAATGATTCATAATCATATTAGCTACCACACTGTTATTCAATGCATACAGATGTTAATAAATAGGATGAATCTACATCATCCCATCCTATATATAAAGCTATTTTGTTATGTTGTTTTCCCTACCTATACAAAGTATGAGTTTAAAAATATACCTAAATGATAACAATGACAGGAAATGTTTAAATAAGAATGATAACCTGAGTTTTCTATAAAAGGTACTCATTATTGTAAGGCTAAAAAAGAAATTATTGTACAAAAAGCTTTCATAATTTAATTTTCCTTAAAGCAACCCAACAATTATCTATAAAACTGATCTATAAATGTGAAGAAGAATGTAATCATTGAAAAAAACCAATTTGAATATTACAGTAGTAAGAATCAATTTCAAATCTTAATAATGAATTTTAATTAATTTAGAACTAGAGTTTGAAAGTAAAATAATAAATAAATGATTGTAACTAAAACTGCTTAGCAGATATTCTAGAACATGCATAGAACCACCTACATGATAAGAAATAATGCAAGGTATTGTAAACAATGTAAACTACTTTCTAAATGTACCTAACAAATGTATCTGTAAACATGTTACTCAATGCTTTGACCCACTTTCCAAAAATGCAATCAAAATATCATGCCTCAATATCGGCATGAGTCACGCGAGGGAGTTCCTCTCCACCACTAACCTCTTTGACATCCTGAAGAGTGGCATCCCAGCTTATCCTCAGGGGAATGTAAACAGAGTTCGGTAGCAGACACGTGAGCTCCACCACGTCCGACGGGGAGGCGTTCCAGTAGTCCCACGTAAACGGACAACTCGGCGCAGGAACCATTGTTTTGGTATTATTTTCCCAGGTTACTCAAATTACCCCCGCGACATTTTACAAACTTTCACTGATAACTTGCGTCTACAGCGACCCGGTCGCTGTCCCCAACTGAAAATAATGCACACAACACATCAGTCACTGTTATTGAAACCGCAGCGATGTTGAATCATAGCATTTCCTGGTATTTTACGACGAGCATATCGCCATTCGAAACAAAACTGTCAACGATAATATTACACAAACAACATCACAACAAGCATGGTACACTTATTTATTTAATTACCTCTTCATAAAATGTTTACATAATTCATACAATAGTAAATGTACGAACGTAAATGATTAAAAATATGTTTTTGTGAAATTGTAAATAAAGATTACGTGCAACAAACTATGAGCAAAGTAATTGTCTACGGTATAGACAGTTTAATTCATTTTTTTAATACTCATGTTTGAATACTAAAATTTTCGCGTTTTATAAAAAATAAGGCGAAAAAAAAAAATTGCATTTTTGATATTTATGATCATTGTTTATTTTTCATTACATTCTTATTAGCACCGCTTAAAACACAATGCATGAATACTTAGGACACTCTATTATGTTTATCATATTATTCTCTATAGATGAACGAACGCCACAGACGCTGGAATTGGCGTTCCAGCTATCACATCACACATCATCAGCCTATGTGACAGCTTCCTCTCTGTGACAGGGAATAGGCCGTAATCCACCACGTGGGCCCAGTGGTGGATGTCACATGCATGCAATTGGCGTGGCCACATATAATAACGGGCCACAGAATTAAATAGTTTCCATCGACTTGAAAAGAAGAAGACATCCCAATGTGGTACTGCGATGTGGTAATTTAGCCAGATGCCGATTTCAAACGGACTAGGGCTGCTCCTGAGAAATTAGTATTATAAAAAACCAATAACACTTCGTTCAACCAGGCAATCAGCAATCAGCAGTCGCACAATCACTAGACCAAAGGGGCCATTGTCTCTACTAATAAATAAAAAAGACCATAATAAGTCATCATACAAGGAACAACTTTAAATAACCTTTTTAGTTGTAGTAGTTACTTATTGAGCAAGTTCTTTAATAAGGTAGTACTAAGTTTTACCTATAATGTCCGAAGTGACGCCAGAATAGATTACCCAAATTACATGAAACTTGAACATAACTGGTGGAATGAGAGTGTACCAAAGTGAACTTTATACATCTGCTTTCTCCTTTAGAGCATACCGGTGTGATGTATAAAGAAAAGATCTTTCGAAAGTCAATCCCTAAGGCCCAATTGCACCGAAAACTTAACTCAGAGTCAGTTGGTAACACCAGGTTATATTTTAAATATGTCATGCTTAATGGACCTGTGTTAGCTACTAACTCGAATGAATGCGATGAGGTGCTGCCTGGGCGACATCGTAACCGAGGTGGGCCGCGATGTCTTATGGGGCCTCCCATACCCATAAAATATATAAAATAATCGCGGCTGAGGGTTGGAAACCGCGGCGGGAGAGGACTGCCGGTATTGCGGTGCACCGCTCTCCCTACCTTCCGCGGCCTGGACGGTGTCACCATGATCTGATGACCTTAGCGGTAGGGCTGCAGGCGAGGTGAGGTGTCGTTATAGCGTTGGCCGCTCTCCCTCCCTATCCTAGAAATATAAATAATAAATAAATAAATCTTTTATTTTGGACCAAACACTTTTACACATTTAATTATACCCACCAAACTGCGTAACAGTTTGTCGGCGGGATAAGCGCTCGTATTAAATTAGCTTAGTTATATAAAAATTTGATCTAAAGTTTACTAATAATAACAATAATTCTCCAGTCCTCAAGCACCTCCGGTTAAGTTGCACCCTTGGCGCTTCGTCACTAAAGTGCACCCGAACCTATAAGGGGGCCCAATAATTGAGTGTGCCAGTCACACCTTACCATTTTATAGCCGTATAGTTCACCAGTGGTCAGGCAGGGGCCAGTAGTCCTCCTAAAGTTTTGCGCAATCGCGCCACTTAACCTACCAAACCCATAGCCCAACACATTTTACTCCATATTTTGCAATAGTCCTGTACCAACCGGGGATTGCCCGAGAGTGCACTTGAGCAGTTCATACAGGGATAATCGTCGGTTCGTGTCACATTTCCTGATACATACCTAGCAAGGCTTTGGCTATGGCTGCTCACACGCCTTTCAAAAGACCGGAATCCCAGGGTCCCGAGATTGTCAAAAACAATAATTCATTAATTTCACCCTGTTTCAGTCTACCCATCTTTTCTTTGGCC
Organism: Orthosia gracilis; assembly: GCA_947562075.1. Classification (NCBI taxonomy): domain Eukaryota; kingdom Metazoa; phylum Arthropoda; class Insecta; order Lepidoptera; family Noctuidae; genus Orthosia; species Orthosia gracilis. The sequence continues at coordinate 20,625,039 of OX387274.1, forward strand.
TTCTTCTCCCTCTCCATCTATCCACATGCCGCGGGCGGCAGCTAGTGTGAATTTGAAAGGACAATGGCAGAAGCCCATACATCGTTTTAGCTGAGATTAAATTCCTAATTCTAGATGAAAAATATCTGGTTTAATTAAGGGTCATGTTCTGAATGAGGGTTTTTAAGAAAATTCACGCCACTAGTTGGCGCCACATTGGTGAGAGGTCTTTTACTTGGAAAATTTAACTTATGACATCAACTTGCTTGACGTCAATTTGACTAATGTCAAAAAACATAAGCATTTGACAGCAGCTTGGACCTCACGTCTCAGTGATGCCACCTAGTGTACATGATTTCAGAATACCCTCATTAGTTTGTGCAAGAATATTTGTTCAAGAATGGCAAGAATAATAGATATTCAGTCAAGATCTTTTGTAGGTTTTGTCTGGGTAACTATAAATAATGTGTTTAATAGGTAACATTATTCAATTTCATGGAAGTAAAAGAGCAATATCGCATTAGTATTTCCCTTTCCTAGTTCATTCAGCATGAAATGTAAAATATACTCTTTGGAAAGAGTATATGTATGAGCGACTTTGACGTGTATTACTAGATACTAGTCTTTTTGCCTGTCATAAATGAAGGTATGTAATTCATTTATTTCTACTACACTACAGTATTCTTACCTACCTGCAAGGACACCTACACTTAGACATTAACTGTATTGTTAATTCATTCACTCCGTTTTATTATAATGATATAGTTACTACAGTCATTACTTGTCACTTGGCAGAATAAGTGTAGAATGGCAACATTAAGCTAATGAGAGTTTAAATCAAACATCTTACTTTTATAATGATTTTTTTTATCCGTAATGAACCAGTTAATGTTATACTTTTAAAATACTTAGTCAATTATTGCAATTTCTTTCATATTTAACTCACTTTCAGACGCTCAAATTTAAGTCTTTTCTTTGTCTTTCTAGTTCTTTGGTCCCATTGTTCCTTGGGATAACTATAGGACCTAAAACCTACTTCTTAAAAGATAGCTTGATCTTTGCGACAGCTGTCAGCATCAATACAGTAACAATAGCGCTTGACAGGATAACAATACCGTAACAATAACTTTATACGTCAGTTTGACATATGTCACAAAGATCAAGCTATCTTATAAGTATAGTTTGCTATATTTATTAGTGCTACGGACCGCGATTCAGTTGGAACTACACTTACGTGTTGTGGCGAGGCGTGGCGCGGGATCCATCAATCAAACAACTCTGTTCCAGCCTACGTTATAACGCAACGAGTTTTGTAGCCAATCCACTGCGTCGGAAGGCTCCACGACACGCCACGCCACGTAAGTGTGGTTCCGTCTACCTACTTGACTCTATGGCTTTGCTTTAATTAATGGTTACGTTCAGATTATGTTGCGATAGTGTTTTAGTTTTTATAATTTTTTGCAATTATGTAATATTGTTTCATACTAGAGCATCCAAAAGTGCAATTGAAAATAAAGTATCTAAAATAATCTGTAAAACTATGCAAGTAAATTATTTAATACAACATACTTAAAATAATGCAAAAAATTTAATCTTTCGAAACCAACGACGATCGACGAATGAATTTTAACCTAAAACAAAATACATCAATGTTTGACATTTGTCTCGTGACAACCAACGAATATTGGGCAATATTATTTAGCAATGAAAAGGTTTTTATGAACTAGTACTGCGCTAAATAAAATGTTTGAACATTCAGTCAAGGTACCAAGACATTACAAAATTGCAGCGAATATCTTTAAGCAAGTTTCTACCGAAGGCGGCAGCGTCAAAACTTTGTTGTACGACGATAAACTAAGGCATTTCGTAAGTACTTCACCAATAAATGTTATTTTAAACGAATCTTGTGCCATAATACTATTAGTTTGTCATATTTACAGAGGACGAATGTGCTCTTCGCACTCATAACAGAAACGATCAAACATGCGAGTGACATAGACAAAATATTTGAAAATTGTAAAATATTAGAAAAAGAGTCACGCTTAGACCCATGGCTTGCCAAAATTCTGACAGCAGAACTTCTGTTCGGCAAAAAGACTCTACCTGGCAAAAGCAAGCCGGAGCAAACAGTCCTCTCGTACAAAGACCAGTTTGAGAAATACACATCTGACCACCAAGATGACTTGAAGACAGAAGGTAATATATTTTTATTCTTTTTCAGATCTAATTTCGACATAACTAAGCACAATGGCAGACAAAGGCGATGCTCCAATTCCATTAATGTCTCGGCAATCAAAACAAGTATTGATTGTGTTGGCAAATCTATTTGTTTATAGTGTTGCTATGTTTACTCTACCATTTGCCTCTTTTTTCGGCGTTCGGCATTTACTTACTACGAGCTATCCTGGAGAAACATTTTTTATCAATGTGTGCTCCGTAGCTTCTGCAGTTATAGTAGTAAATTTAATCATAGGTGCTTATGTCTATAAAGCGTACCATGAGAAAGAATATGATGAGGATGGTAATGAGATAGACCAGCATGCATATCCAGACCCTCCACCCGCACTAACTGCCAAGCAAAGTAAAACCATGACTGAGAAGAGCACTCTGAACTTGAAAAATGATTAATGCATTTAAAACATTCCTTTTCAAATACAGTATTATAATCTTTGACCTTATAACTGCTTTGTGCTATGGAACACAAACTATATTTAAACTATAAATTATATGTGCACAAGCGCTGAGTAAAGTGTGTTGAACTGTTGATGCTGTAAAATGTATGTTAATACTTAAATTTCATAGTTAGTTTCTATTAAACATAGATAATATAAGGTCTTTGTTTTTATTTAACCTCTTCTGCCTGCCAGGCCATTACAACTCTGGCTGTCACAGACAGCTGGTAATATTTTTTTATATAAGGCAAGCTGTTGTGAGGGCTGATGTTAGGTAAGATAGACTATATCATGTAATATTATCTTATCTACTTATCATCTATTTTTGGCAACTGTTCAGGAGAGCAAATAAACTGTTTAGAAGCAAATAACTATTGATATCGCAAAAAAAAGGTACAGAAAAACACAGTAAGTTGCACACTTGCTGTGTTTTTCTGTACAACACTGACGTATGCACTATCAAATGCAGTAAATATATATACTTTCATATCCATGTATTTTGTTTCAATTTTGACTTGTGTGGTGTTAAAAATTGAGCAATGTTGTATGGTTTTACTCCATGACACAAGATACTAAGCAGATTCATAAAATCTAACGTCAAGCTACATTAAAATGTGTGTAGTAATAGTGCATTTTCATAAATTCAGTTTTCTGACTCCTACATAGTTTAATTTAATGGATGCCTAAGAAAAATACAACTGCAAAAATCTTATCTTTCAATGACAAAATATCTCTTATGTATATTCTTATGTGTAACACTTGTTTTGCTTATCTAGTTGCTCCAAGACCCAGATATGTTCGCATCAACACAAACCTACTCACAACATCAGATGCCATCAGAGCGTTCCAAGACGAGGGGTACCGTTTCATACGGTGCACCTCAGGGTCTTATGCAGACTACCTGGAACAGATACAGAATCTTACGGAGGAAGATTTCACTCAAGACTATCATGTGAAGACCATGTTTGTGTTTGCATCTGGCACAAAGTTACATGAACATGAATTGTATTTGGAGAATAAGATTATTCTACAAGATAAGGTGAGTCTTTTTTTAGTAAAACTAAGCAATAAAACCTGTATTGAAATGAAAAAATGCTTTTATCTTATTATATTCTAAGATTAAGCATTTTATAGTCAAAATCATCATTTTCCAGCAATTCCTTATGATGGTTTGAAAAAACTCCAGTTTTTCTTACATAAAAGCATTACTTCCTAAAGATTTTAATTGTTTTTTGCCAGCCTTTCCAGTCCCACAACTTACTTACTTACTTACTAGGTTATCTTACTAACTCCGAATTAGTAACCCGGCCCTAATAATTAAGCATGACATATTTGTTATTCAACCTCTTGTTAGCAACTACTCTGAGTTAATTTTTTGGCGCAAATGGGCCTTAGTAATAAATCTCATACAAAAACAGCACCAATCCGTGCCTTGCGTTGAGCATCGGAAAGCCAACTTTAGGGCGGCCAAGAAGTTTGGCGAGAACTATACTCGTCTTAATCTCTATTTTTCCAGGCTACTGCAATGGCAGTACATCTACTAGCTCCTCCATCTGGCAGCATTGTGCTGGACATGTGTGCAGCTCCCGGCATGAAGACCACGCAGCTGGCGGCCTATATCAGAAACACAGTACGTAGTAACATATTCATCTGCATCCCATGCAATTGCGTTTCTATCATGCAAGTGCAAAGTTCAAATTATTGTTTTTTTCATTTGTTTGATAAATCAACTTGTTTGTGAATGCGATGAATGTTGTCGAACTGTCAAAACGAATTGCTATTTATTGTGTGTGACGCACAATATCCATCGTGCGAAATCGAGATGGAGCTTTGCCTGAACAATAGCAACCCTTTAGTAATTTTGCAAAAAAATTTATTGTTCTATTATGTGTGACTTACCAATGAAATAATTTCATCTGATCAAAGCTTTAACCCCCGACGGAAAAAGAGGGGTGTTATAAGTTTGACATGTGTTGCTGTGTGTCTGTCTGTGCATCATAGCTTCTTAACGGATGAACTGATTTCGTAAAGATCGGTTCGGCCCCTCAAAAGTTATCCGCATTTTACTCTTTGATTCCGGGTTTTTTCGCAAGATATCGTGTAAAAATAAGCCTCGTACTCGCGTCGTGAAACGGCCAACATTTACATTTACAGCAGTTTATTTTATTTAGTTCGGTTCTCCGACGCGAGTACGAGGTTATTTTTTTTGCTTTTAAGAGTTTTTTTACTTAGCGGTTTCCCGACGCGAGTACGAGGCTTATTTTCTGCTTTTTAGAGGTTTTGTGTCGGGCATTTTTTATTTTATTTATCCTTGTTCTTAGAGCTAACCTAAGCAGCTAACAATATATTCCCTTTTCAGGGCCGAGTATTTGCAGTGGAAAGAAATGAGAAGAGATATCAAGTACTGCGCGATTTTGTAGAAAAAACTGGGTCTACTTGCGTGGAGACCATGCATAAAGACGCTTTGGAAATCAAAAGGGGTGATTTGGACGACGTCGAGTACATTCTTCTTGATCCTAGCTGTTCGGGATCAGGTAAATAGCAGCCTTATATTTTTAGTACTAAGGTTGAATTTTCAACAACTAAATTATTTTCGTAAAGTCAGATTTAACAGCATTTTTCTTTCTTTTTCAGGTATGGACTTCTGTGTTCACAGCTACATAGAAAGTGCAAGACTCGCCAAACTAACATCTCTGCAGGAGAAGTTCTTGAAGCACGCAATGAATGCCTTTCCTAATGCCAAACGGATTGTCTACAGTACTTGTTCATTATACCCTGAGGAGAACGAAAGAGTTATCACTAACGTTGTGAAGACTTCACGAACTAAGTGGAGGGTGCAAGATGTCAAGGAGTTGCTTAAAGGACAATGGAACAACTTTGGTTCGGGTATGTATGGCAGTATGGGTACAAGGTGCCTATATTCTAAGCCAGAATCCGACTTCACTACAGGATTCTTCCTAGCCGTCCTCGATAGAGACCAAAAAGACATGGAGAAGAGTTTGAATGCTGAAAAGAAAATTCAGAAAGAATGGAGAAGTATAAATAAATCTAAATCTAAAAATGGGGATGATGACACTGGTAAGAAAAGAAAAGAAAAAAATGTTTTGGATGAAAATGAAGTTGCTGAAGATTATACAGAAATCAATGAAGAGTACATTGAAGAAGTTGTTGAAGAAAAGCCTAAGTCCAAAAAGAAGAAACATAATGTCAACGAAAATGAGGAAGCAGATCAAGTAGTACCAACAGAAGAAACAGATGAAGTTCCTAAAAAGAAAAAGAAGAAACGTAAAAATGATGAAAATGATCAACCAGTTGATAACATTGTAGAGCAACTAAGCGATTTAGCTGTGGAATCGACAAACGAGGTCCCTAAAAAGAAGAAAAAGAAAGATAAACATAAAGAAATAGAAGAAAATGAACTTGAATCAACCATAGGCGAAACTAACGATATAGATGAAGTTCCAAAAAAATCAAAAAAGAAAAAGAAACGAAAATGTGATCCAGATGAAATTGAATCTACGGAAACTGAGTTGATAGATCAATCTGAAAACTGCAAAGAAGTTTTAGATGTTCTCAATGTTCCACAGAGCGAACCCAAAAAGAAAAAGAAGAAAAACAAAGATCTTTGATGATTAATTTTTTGTAATTTGCTAATAAAAATCATGAATTGAAATGGATTTTGTTTATGTCCTCAAAAAATGCTCCAAACAATCATCTCTGCTTTTAAAAGACAATTTTAACATGAGTACTTGCAGTACCTACCTATACTTCTTAAAAGATAGCTTGATCTCTGCGACATATGTCAAACTGACGTATACGTTATTGTTAGCCTGTCAAGCGCTATTATTACTGTATTGATACTGACAGCTGTCGTAGAGATCAAGCTATCGAAGTGTAAGAAGGTACAAAATAAACTCCAGCCTTTTTCCCTTGCGGGAAAAAAAAACTTCAGATCGCCTCTTGCTACGATCCTTACGTATTTATGTTATACTCAATTGTACACCTCATAATAAGTACAGGACAAACATTTTTAAGAACAAGAACATACCTACACAGAGTATTGCGCACTTGGATTTTCTGAAGAATATCACCAAATAGATCCATACGTAGTACGCACATAAATACGTATCTATACCACTAGGTACAAAATTGCAAAAATTAAAAAGATTCTATCGTCTAGACCATGAAGTGAAGCGAACTAAAACTATAGTCTAGACCGCAATTACCTAATAAATACTGAAAAAAAAAACACTTCATACTCGATAAATCTTGAACATAAGTGGGGCAAACGTCATAAGCGACGTTTATTTCGTCTAGCCATCGTTTCTATGAAATACAAGAACACCACAATTCTTTGTTATATCGACTTAGTCGCAATTAGAACCTTATTTGTATGGTGTTAGGTATTACAGTTAAAATGTCAGTGTTCAGATGAATTACACGCTATGGCGTTATGGTGTCACGAATGTGTCGTGCGCCCTTATTTTCTTTGCATATTTGGCGGGTCGTATGAAATTACGATTGTTATAGTAGGTTACATTATAGGTACTGATAAGTGGAATGACAGAATACCTACCTCGAAGGTAATATTTAGTTACAGCAATTTCTTTGTATTCATATTCAGAGGCGGATCCAGGATTCATCTCTTTCTTGATTTAATTCAGGAACTTTTTATTATTATTAACTAGCTGTCCCACGCGGCTTCGCTTCCGTCAACTGGCTACGTACCTATCCGTCTACCCTACCTACCAAACCCTAACTACACTACTTACATGATTTTTGCATAACTTTACCCGCTTACGCAGCGCACGTAACGGAAGCTCTCAAAAAGGAATACTTTTATCCCGTTATTGCAACATTTTTCATTTATGCTCAGCTCCTATTGGTCATAGCGCTATGTTCCTTCCTCGATAAATGAATATCCAACAAAAAAGAATTTTTCAATTCCAAAGTAGTACCTACCTGAGATTAGCGCGTTCAAACAAACAAACTTTTCAGCTTTATAATATTAGTATAGATATAGGTATTTGTACCTTGTTAGAATTTTATTAAAATATTGTATTGATGTAGCACTAGCCAAAGCACTAGGACACTAAGTAGGTACTTGCTAAAATGCCCCAAAATAGACTAAGGTATAAGAGCCGATCTCATAAATTTTTAGAACTTAGCTTCGGAGACGTTTAGGTAGGTAGGTACTTTCTTTTTACATTTCATACAAAAATCGAATAGAGGGAAACTGGATGCAAGAGCCAGTGACGCGTGTTTAAAAAATCACACCATAGTTACATAATAGTCCACTAAACCTATTTGTGAGGCTAGGAGACCCCGGCTAGAGCGCCGGGCCTTTTGCATTTGCTACACCTGTTACGTAGTTAATCTGGCCATAATCAATGACATGTTTACGTTTACAAATATTAGGTAGGTATTTGTAATAATCGAATTATTAAAAAAAAGAGCCCTACTTAAAACGCAAAAAGTAGGTAACAAACGTTATCAAAGTGATATAGTAGGTACATACATAGGTCTCTGAGAGTCTCGGCTGAGTTGTCTGGATGGGACACGTGGCCTCGTGCCCCCCCCTGGATTCGCTTATGTTCATGTTGTACCTAAGTACAAATATAACGCCTGTTTCTCGAAGGGTTACCTAAGCTACCTATAGATTGCCCACGTGCCCACATTTCGCAGTCCGATGAAGAAGGTGAACCGTGCCATCAACCGGTTCCAAATTCAGTCTCCGGAATATAATTTCAGATGAAAATTTCCAATAACACTCCCAGACCCGGACCAAAAGTTTTGATGGTAATAAATGCAAAAACTTGACTGCCTCGTTGGTCTAAAGCCTTGTTTCTGGGCGCGGGGCATTCGCGTTGCAGCGTAGCATCTTGCGGCGTGTCGCTTTTTCGAAAACGCCAACGCTACATTTGATTCAAAACAAAACCATCACCAACAAACCACGAAAGTATTTGCTTGTTTAATGTAATTAAAAGAGAGCTGTAATTGAATCGTTTACTCTTCTTCTTGGCGATTAGGATACAATGCAAAACATCTCACGAGTAGTTTAAAAAAACATTTTATTGCCCTCGACGCTGTAACTCTTACCTCTGCAAACTTTTTATCAGGATTTAGGATCTTAATGAACCTTTTAATATTAATTCTTATGGGTATTAGCTAGGTGCTTAACCCCTTTTAGTTTTAATCTTACGTGTAAATCTCATAATCGATTACATAAACACGATCACATCAAAAACTTAACTAGTTACATTTACCTAGGTAGGTATACCTATTCTTTTAGCACGACATAACACGGATGAAAATAGTTACCTACTTACCTGCCTTCTTGTGATTGATGGTTGTTACGAATCCTTAATTATAAAAAAATAGGAATTTACAGTAAACAAAGTGAAAAATAACATCAATTTCGGTAGTCGGTGTTCCTGTTATTGATTCTTAATTTTTTGACATCGACTGCCGAAATTGAAGTTATTTTTCTCTTTGTAGTGTTTTTATTTGGAAGTCTGTTGTATATTTTTGTAAAAACATTTTTATTTTACACTTTTTATATGGACAAAATGGGGATTAACATAAAACTTGAAAATAACCGGTGAAATGAGCGTACAGGGTTTTACTGTGCATATCTGCGTACCCCTTTAGAGCGTACCGGCTTGATGTCATAGTTTTAAAAGGTGTGAACAATAAACAGACATACAATTGCAATAATCCCGAGCGATTTGCCTTAATTTCTGCATTCTATTCTTTATCTCCGAAGTTCCTAATCATATCATATCCAAATTTAAATAGGACCAATTCGAGAACGTAGAAGAACGAAGAAGAGTACCTCTTCAAACAAAAAAAGAATTTTCAACATTGGTTCACAATTGACGGAGAAATCAGTGGACATACTCGTAAATAAAAAAACAAAAATACAGACGAACATAGAACCCCCTCATTTTTGGAAAGTCGGTGCAAAATCTCTGATACTCTACTTTGGGCCTTATTTATAAAAAAATCTGAGCCAATGATTAGCACTTTCTTTGTTCAAATTCTCTATAGAAATGTTGAATATAGATTGTCCTAAATAATCGCTTAACAGTGTCGAGATTTTTATAAATAAGAGTGTTTTGTGCCGTGGAAAGAGCCAAGTTTAAGAATTGTAACCAAGATAAAGTAAAACATAGGTAGGTAAGTAATTGACACGGACATAGTAGAAAAGACTGACACGTCTTCTCTTCTATTTATCTTACGAAGTAAAATAATCTTGCTAATTAGTAACGTGCATACAGCAAGCATCGCATGCTGACGGTCTTTTCACGTACCTAAGTGATAAAACTCAGGTAGGTACCTGAAAAGGCCAAAACCTACACGTGTGGTCATACATAGATTTATATCACATAGCTGCATCTGTTTTGTCATGGCCTTGCTACTCAAAATTTAATAAAAATAAGTTCAAAAACTAAAATCCGACTACTGAAAAAGCACCCTCTAAAAAGTATGAAACAAGAAAATATTCTCATCTGAAATTGTTATGTACAAACTATTCCGTAGAGGATAACCGTGGTCGTATGCCACCTACCTTAACAAAACAATACATTCTGCAAAGTGGCATCCGACTACGGTTATCTTCATCCCTGTTCAATGATACCACACATGAAAAAATGGTGGGTCGGTGAAAAAATGTAGTGTATATGTTACGGCTAATACCCGAAGTGCGGCTACACCTAGTATTAGCCGGAGCTTAGGGCACCCCGACACGGACAGGTTAGGTTCGAACGAGATGACGGGAGCTGAAGTGAGCGAGCAAAGCGAGCGAACTCGGCTCCCGTCATCTCGTTCGTGTTAGGTTACTTTAGACCCTGCGGTCGGAAATAGGAGCCCCACGCAGCGGGGCTCTGTCGCGTGGCTACACCTAGTTCTAACCGGCTAAAACTAGGTGTAGCCGCACTAATACTAGATGTAGCCGCACTTCGGGTATTAGCCGTAACATATATACATATGGGCAAAAGAAAACCCATTCTATTAGAGGCAGCTGAAGATGCACCTACCAGAAAACAATCCTGCCGGCGCCTATGTCCATGCTACCAGTTCCTTTATACTGAGCTTTCATAATCTTAAGGTTATAAACGTTTCAAAACGATTACCGGGTCAAGCTCTTTGGGTCATTATGAGGTAGGCAAGTAAGTTCCTTATCGCCCTGTGTAGCCTTGAGCTAATAGGTAAAACAACCAAGTAACATTGTCGACCACAGCGTGCTTAGATGAATTGATTAAACATAATGATTTGAATGTTTTCCTAAAACAAGGAAAATAGGTTTAGGTTAAGTGACTGCCTACTTACATAATAATTGTATGACCTAAAACCTTATGTAATTTTGTTTTAAAGAAGTCGCTAGTGCGATGACAAGGTACGAGGTTTGATTTCCTGTTCAGACGAAATGCTCTTGATATTTGTACATAGCTTTTTTCTCAGTAATAGCTGGATTTCTGGATGTGTCTGTTTTTTAAAACGGTTAATCGGCGGTTAACGGCATTATATAAACTTTCTTTAAAATATAGTTTTACACCACTGCCTGACCCTTTGAGGAATGGATGCGTGATATTATGAAAAGAAGAGACTGTGAGTCATCGTATGGCAAAGGCTAACAAACACTTCCTATTCATTATTTACCAACTACCTACAAATACAAATAACAACTACCGTTGCTAAGCAACCCGAGTTGTATCCTCCAACTGGGCGTTCTACGCGGGCGGGCGGGCCTACATCTGTCCGATATCCAACCAATCAGCGACAGGAAACCCAATATTATGACAATGGTGTCACTCAGAACCTGTCACTCAACAAGCCTACAATTTAAAACAAACTTTAATAAAAGGGAATAGAGTTGAAATTAGATTAGAGGGCGGAAAGAAAATGAGCTTCCGTTATTGGCTATTGATGTTACCACCTTATTGAGTCATTAATGAATATTTATTTTGTTCGTAAAATGGCCTTATTGATTTTATGTAATCTTTAATGTAAAATACCAATCGGACGGGTTTGTATGTACATATTTACTTAAATACATTATAATAATTAGAAATGCAAAAGCAACTCTGTGTATCTGTTCTTTTCTTTTTCAAGCCTAAACCTCCGAGTCACTTTTTACCCGACTGCAAGGAAAGGGTAAACTATGTTTTTAGCGCGTATCTTGTATATTTGTATGTATGTAATATTCTTTTTCATTTCTCTTACTCGGAAAGTAGTGTTTATTTGATCCGAGTAGCGGGTGGAAGATGCTACATCTCACCTTTGGGCGGAGTGGAAAGACTCATAGTAATTGCTTCACTCCCTAGGGTGTGAATAATATGCTTGTTATTCTATCTACATAAAAGATTAATAGGTGTTGATACTCGTTATAAGCGGCGCCTTCAGACGCCGTGAACTCACAAATTTAACAATTGACGACTTTGAAAATCAAGGCCAGTTTATTACTCGTAAAATTGACTATAACAAAAACAAATATTGAGCGCACGTTTCTTGTACGAGAAGAGTTTACATAAATAATTAAAAATATCAAAACTTCAGACATAATGACATAAAAACGAATCGCATTTTTCTCAACCACCAAAAGGGAAAATGCTATAAACAAGACAAGTGATCGGTAAAAATAAAATTTCAGGTATGCCGAAGAAAATAGCAACATATTTGAATTTACCAAACTGTGAACAGTATACTGGGCATTTTTATAGAAGAACGTCAGCAACACTGTAAGCCGATTCTGGGGCGAACTTGACAATGTTAAAAAGACATGGAGGATGGAAATCCAGCACCGTTGCGGCAGACTACATTGAGGATTCTGTCCAAAATAAAACTAAAATTTCAAACAAATTAACTGAGTCTATAAATTTACGCCCCACTTCGCCTCAACCAACTACTTCAAGGGAGTCTGCGCCATGGATGCCCGGTGGCATCATCTAATCAAATACTGAAGTCTCCTACTTTTCCAGAAATTCAACACAGACAAATTTGTCATAACATATCAAACAGCGTAGATATTCCGAACAAAATGTGACTTTAAATTTCACAAATTGATCTAACTTCTCAATTAATTTTAAATAGGTAATACTCATGTTACTAATAACAAAAAATCAGTATTTATTACTTTCCTTATATTCTAAATGAAAAGTAGAGTGCTTAACACGGGTGAAAGACATCAATTCCTACACGGCCTATAGGCGTCCTCGCTGCGCTCGGGCGTCTAAATTCCTTGTATGGGAATTGATTCCTTTCGACCCTCGTGTAACAATCTACTATTCATCCCCCCATCTCGAAAGATTATTTTTGCTCTTAGAGGATAAAGTAAATTGAATTTAGAACATCGTGTGCACTAAGTTTGTGAATTCAAAACATCATTAAACCTATTTACTTCTACCTCCATGGTGCCGAATTTATCATACAACCTTTTTTAATTTGTTAAAAACTCAGACTCGGAAACTTCTTGGTGTACTTCTTTTTTTTTGCTAAAATGAGTGATTCTAGCGACGAGGAAGTTTATTTGACGCCAACAGAATTGACTGAAACTGTTAATAATGCGCAAATGAGCTTTCTCCCTCAACAATCACGCGAGAAGTATTTGAAACAGTACGGTATGTTTAACACGTGGCGACTAACTAGAGTACCCAAAACTTTCTCAGAAAATGTTTTGCTGACATTTTTTATTGGATTATCCGAGACCAAGAAATCAAGCACTCTATGGAGTACGTATTCAATGCTAAAAGCAACAATAAAGAAATAAAGATGAAAAATACATATATATCGACACCTATCTTAAAGTGGCATTTTTAAAAAGAGCCTCATCTGGTCATCAAGCAAAAAATCGAAGGTTTTCACAGCATCTGTAATTGAAAAGTTTCTTAACGAAGCACCTGATTCCGTATGTTTGGCGGCAAAAGTAAGCCAGTTGCACATTCAGTATCTATTTAAGTATATTAATCAACTACATAGCATAATCTAATACGTACTTAGTAGATGTTGATAGACATAATTATGCATGCATATCAATTTTACTAATTTATATCAAAACTATTTTTTTTTATTTCACATAGGCCTACATGGGTACTTATAAAACGTCTACAAAAAGTGCACGGTTGGGGTTGGTCGTTTCCTATGGAGAAGAACCGGCAAGAAACTTCACGGTCACTCTTTTAAAAACTGGTTTGGTTTTACAATATTTCCATATTACAGCATTAATACCTAGATATGGGGGAACAACGCAAGCCCGACAATAAGTCTTAAGAAACTAAAAAAAAGATTAAACATTAAATTAACAAAAAAAAAAACGAGATAAAAAGTTAACAAATGTTAACAAGCGTCTAGAAATCTAGAAGACCTCTAATACAATACTCTTACGTTACAGGTTGTTCTTATTATTGGTATAAACGGAGCATGTCGAACAAATGAACTAACACAACTTACCTATTCTCAAAAACTTTGAGAAATATTCAGATGATTTACTATTTATTAATTTATCTATACAAAGACAAAAACAGTACGCAACTTCGTCATTCGCAAGGAATACGTAACAATTGTTGAGAAATATCAAGCCTTACGCCCGCCTAACACTCCAATCAATCGATTTTTCTACAATATCGCAACGTAAAGTGTGTTAGACAGCCTATGGGTGCTAATAAAATATCCCACGAGAAATATCAACATTTCTTGAACTGCCAGAAACCCTGTTGTTCACGGGTCTTTGTTTCCGACGAACTACAGCCACACTTTTGGCCGATTCAGGAGCTGATCTCCAGTCCCTTAAGCGCCATGGAGGTTGGAAGTGCAGGCGGAGGGCAATGCGGTTGTAAAGGGATACATAGAGGATTCCATCCAAAATAAGTCTAAAATATGTAAAGGCATCGTAGGAGCCATTACACTGAAAGAGCCTCAGACAGACTGGCCCTTCTGCATCAAAAATGAGCCGTTACGAAACACCTAACCATCGCCCTCTCTCGTCAACATTTACGCCAAGGGAATCCGATGAATCGGTACAACTATTAAGTATGACAGATAGTTTACAGAAAAACAGTGCACAAATCATTAACATCAACATTACAGTACCTAACAAAAATATCACACTCAACTTAAGTAACTGAAACGTCACTTTAAATTTTTATTAATTATACCTAAGTACGAGTGTGTACTCGTATTATTTGTTATAATTTAAAGATTATTCTGTAATACTTACCTATCATAATGTAGAAGTTAATACCTAAACTGAAAAAAAGTTGTTTTTTTTTTGCATTTAGTCATTTCCTCGCTGAGGTGGGATGAAAAGTTACGTGTTGCACTCGAGTGCAAAGTTTTTTCACCTCGTGCTCTATTGATTCCCTCGCTAACGCTCAGGATTCTAAAATTTGAATCACTCGCAGAATCCTTCGCTTGCTCGATGACCGACATCAAAATTGAGCACGCGGTTAAAAATCAACTTTGCACTCTTGTATAACAAATAACTATTATTACCTAATCTACCTTTATCTTGCAAACCGCTAGATGGATTTATATAATTTAGACATCGTTAGATACGTCTTCACCGCCCGAGTGTTCTTAGTTATGTGACGATAAAAAATAAGAATTCAGTCTCAATTTTTTTTTCTTCCAAACCCATCGAGTGGTGTATCAAAATAAAGGCTTTTAAGAGGTAGTTACAAAAATATATAAGTACCTCTTAAATGTTTAAAAGTTATTAAAAAAGTATAACTAAATAAAAAATAATAATTTAACAGTCGGGTTTTTGATTTTAAATTAACTTTTTTATGATTTTTTTAGAGATTGATTGTACCTTGGATAAAGACAAAGAATACTTTTTACACCGCGAGTCTGTTCGCTTGGAATAATTGTCAATTTTTGACGTGTGTGAAGTCGGTGGCAGTAACTAGCTCTGTATTTCTCTCTGTATTTAAGTGTATAGTCTATGGTAACTAGTAATACCACAAGCCGATAAACCTATCCTTCATTCCCATCCATTGAAACTCCTGAACAGCTGCGAATAAGTAAGAAAATAACTAACAAATACTCTAATACTAAACTTGCTTGAACATGAATGATTCAAATCAAATCCAGATAAAGGCCTTGCAAAATGAATCACAATAGAATATATTTAATAGGAACCCACAGTATACTTACAATACACTTAATATACTTAGTAAAGTAATCTACAATAAAACAGCAAAGTTTCATTAGGAAATGCCGGAAGTCGTATTTAAATAATTTTCTTTTAGGTAACAAGGAACTGAAAAACAGCTGGCGGCCGAGTGTCAGTGCGTGTTAGCCTCCATAAAGAAGTTATCGCGAACAATCTGCTGCGATACATTATTTATTATTATTGTAACATTGTTATTATAATAAAGAAGTCGCTTTTTTATTTTATTTTTTATTATTGTTAGGCTCGCGCTTGACCACTATCTCACCTGATGGTAAGCGATGATGTGGTAGAAGATGTAGCACGCTTACCTAGAAGAAACCTATTCACTCTTGACTTGAAGACTCCCATGTTGTAACTATCAGGAAATACAGACTCTGGCAGGGAATTCCACTCCTTAGCTGTACTGTACGCATAATAAAAGTATTCCCAAAACGTTTGGTGCGTATGCGTGGGATGTATCGATGACGCATCGCTCTGTTGTATTTGGGACAAAAGTTACAGGGTCACAGTTTTGATAGGTCTACAAAAATGTATTGAAATTGCGACACTTTAGTGTGTTAATTCGGGACCATTAAATTGTTTGCCACTTGTAAAGATAATAAAGGAAAAGTGTTTATTTCCGCCATACATGACGCATAATAAGTATTAAAAAAGTTCAAAAAACAAATAAGAAAAACTTAAATACAAATTGGAAAACAATTCCCTAAAATAAAAACTTCGCTAGGGTTAAATTTATATTTTACTGTCACATAGCCAAATAAACCTGTAGTTTTATGACGTGCCAATGTCATTCGATCTTAATGTTATCAAAATATTTGCCCTGACTGTACCTTTTGGTGTATATTACCATTTAATGATAAATATTATTTACCAATATGGTCATGTAAGAAACTTAAATTCGCGTTTAGACCGTAGACATTGCTTCAAAACTGTTCCAATTAAAAAAAAATTGTTTAACAATTATCAATTCTATTGCATGAACATTTAAAAATTAAAAACAGACAATACTACAATAACAACTTTCTACAAAATCACTTAGGTAGAATGCACCGCCCCGCTACGCCGTAGCACTGCTACGAGACTACGAGTCGTAGCAACTGCTACACAAAACCAAAGGAAATTCCGAAGATTTGACGTTTTTGTGACAGACCACCATACGGCAAGAATCGGGTCAAGTACGAACCAAGCACTTTAATCGTAATTGGAGGTAACGAGGCGCTTGTTTGTTCCTCAAACGGCTGGGCATTGAGGAAAATTATAAGCATTGCTGAGGTGCAGACACGACATTACTTACCATATATCAAGCTTTTGTACTGACTGCAGATAAATTATAAGAAAGACTAGCACTAAGTATGTAAAATTTTTGACGCATATCAAGCAATTTTCTAACGTTTTAAAAAGTGTATTATCATCCCAATGGAATACAAACTATCCTAGATCCTTCCCAGGGTCTCAAACTATCTCCAAGCCAAATTTCATCTATTTCAGTAGATCCAGAGATTACTCCCTACAACCTCACAAAGTCACAAACTTTACCTCTTTATAATATAACTAACTAACTTTATCTCTTTATGTAGTATAGATTAAAAGTACTGAGAAAAAGTATGCAGACTGGTGTAGAACTTACGGAGTTACTTTGTCACCAACCACTACAAAAGACGTTTCAAAAATTATTGACAAATTGAAAACTATCACGAGCACAGGCATCGATGGCATCAGTATTAAAAAAATCAAATGTATTAAAGATAAAATTTTGGCAGACCTAACAAAATGTATTAACAAAAGCCTTCAGGAAGGATTATTGCCTGATACATTAAATTCGCCAAAGTAACACCGATATACAAAACCGGGAACAACGCAGATATAAGTAACAAGCGTCCAATATTGGTCTTACCGAGTATATCTAAAATATACGAAAAAAATATTCATAATAGATTGCAAGTTTATTTAAATTCTATAACTTTTGTCTCCATAAACCAATATGGCTTCCGACAGAAAACAAACACCCTATCTGCGACTATTGACCTTATTACTAACGTGAAAACTAACATTGCTAAAAACAAGTAGCTCTTGGGATCTTCATTGATTTAAAGAAGGCATTTAACACTGTAAGTCATAAACTTCTTCTTAAGAATCTAGAAAGTATCTGTATTACTGGTTCTGCATTAAAATATTAAATTCTTATCTTACTAATAGGTACCAAGTAGTCGGTATTAGTGAATATCAAAGTGAACCCAAACTGATTACCTGCGAAGTACTACAAGGTTCTATATTAGGGCCTCTTTTACTCCATATCTACCTCAACAACATTAATGAAATCGGACTTAATGGAGTTATTTCACTGTATGCCGACGATACTTGTCTCTTTTTAACCGACTTCCCAAAAAGGACGAGGTTCTATGTTCGACATTATGTAAGTTTTTCTTTTTTTATGCATGTTCACCGATATCTCCTTCAATTGTGGACCGATTTTAAAGAGGTTTTTTTTTCTTTGAAAGAGTATGTTCCGAAATTGGTCCCATTTTAAATTGGTGAAGATCTGATGAAGAACTTCGAAGATATACAACAGAACTCTTCAATAAATAACGGCAAATCTCTCGGGATCGCTGCAATCACATGTCTGTTTATTGTTTATACCATTTCATAACATAACATCACGCCAGTACGCTCTTAAGGGGTACGCAGATCTCTCATTTCACCGGTTATATTCATGTTTCATGATATTCAGGTAATCTATCTTAATAGACTATCTATCTGGTTCCAATGCAATCTGCTTACTATAAATGCTAGCAAAACTAAATACATGACATTTAGTGCCAATTAAAAAC
The DNA here is from genome assembly GCA_947562075.1 of Orthosia gracilis. Lineage (NCBI taxonomy): Eukaryota > Metazoa > Arthropoda > Insecta > Lepidoptera > Noctuidae > Orthosia > Orthosia gracilis. Next base: position 20,643,689 of record OX387274.1, read on the forward strand.
TTAATACACATTTTGAATCATACTAATATTATAAATGTGAATGTAAGTTTTTTTGTTACGCTTTCACGCAAAAACTACTGAACCGATCATCATGAAACTTTGTACAAATATTCTTGGAGGTATTAGAAGTAACATTGGATAATATTAGAAGTAATATTTTTTAATGGCTTCACTGCTAGCGAAGCCGCTGGTAAAAGCTATTTAAATATAAATGGTCAACCATTATTGAAGACAAATACTGAGAAATACTTAGGACTTACTCTTGATGATAAACTCACAATGAGACCTCACATTGAGAAAGTAAGAACAAAGATATCATCACTGATTGGTGCACTTAGAGGAATTGTCCGATGTCTCCCACTACAGGTCAGATATATTATTTATAATTCGATGGTTAAACCACATCTTGATTACTTAATCGAAGTATGGTGAAGTGCTGCCAAAACTCACCTTAAAAGCTACAAACATCTCAAAATGAAATAATTAAAGTCCTATTCAATTATGATTATTTATCATCTTCTCGAAAGTTTAAAAAAAAAACTAAATGAATGAATATTGATCAAATTTATAAATATAACACCTGGATACTTGTACGTAAGATAATGAATAGAGATATACATACACAAATAACATTTACAAAAAGAATGCCAATTCAAAAGCGTATGATGAGGAAGGCTAACCACATAATTTTAAGAGCACCGAGGACAAACTACGGTAAAAGGACTGTCGTATATGAAGGGCCTGAACTTTATAACTCTATACCTAAAGTAATCAAAGAATCGAAATCACTTCCAAGTTTTAATAGGCTATTAAAACACCAACTGAGTATTGTATAAATTGTAAGTTTTTACCGTTCTTATAAGTTAATTTTGCCAAGCGAAACCGTCGCTTATCTTAATTATAATGTATCTTTTTTTCCTCATAGGAGTAAATAATTGTATTCTTTCTGAGAGACATACATTTCTTAAACCGTAGATTATATATCATAATATATTATAGTTGAACAAAAAATATCATCTTAGCAGCTTACATGGATTTCATGGATTTGATATTCTTAGTTGCTGTAAAAATCTACAGATTGTGAATGTCCATAAAGAAATACTTTTAGCGGATAGTCCCAGGTAAGTTGAGCTTGAGGTTTCAGTGGTCTCTTCAATGCATTGCAACTTTCATTTGCCTAACCGTTTTTCAGCTATGTTTGCGTCCGCTTGCAGCAAATGCAGCTGAATACCAGTACTTCACACGGAGTGACAGCCTATGTCAACTGCTCAACTCAGTTTCTGGGCATTTTAGCTCATTCTCTTTAATGGAACTGTGTACCAATTGCCACACATTGCAAGGGAAGACGGTGGCAACCTCGAGAGGCTCATCAAGACCGGCATAGTAAATGGGAATAGGCCTCTTGGATGCACCCAATACGTTGGCCTGACTAGATCCACACCGCTCTCGACTCTATAGTTTACAACGCTCTCCATACCGCCAAAGACAGAAATAGATGGCAAAAGACCGTTAATACTGAGGAATACGACGCAAGGAGGGAGCTACCGATTGTATCAATGTACCTTGATTTTTTTTCCTTCTGCGACACTCACTTTATTAAAAAGCAATATCCTTATTTCTCCAAAACCTAAAAATGAGCAATTTACTTTACAATAACGACATTTATTAATCATAAAAGCACATGCCTATAATTAATTACAAAGTATCTTTGTTTGCAAAACATACATGAGCGTCGAATCACGTGAGAGCACCATACTAACGTCCTACCGTTTATGCAAATGCCTGAGCTTGAAAATGTCAGAGCATATGTGGCGTTTAATATAGTTACTATGTTTTATTACCAATTATAGATAAACAATACCACAGCTTTATATTTCTGTGAAGTTATCTAAAGGGACGTGTCGCTTTCAAAGTTCAATACTAAAAGCAGAATATTTTTAACTTTTTTCTAAATCGGTGTCAAAAAACGACACCAGAAACACCGACTGCCGAAATTAAAGTCGGAATTTGGAAGTCGGTTGTATTTTTTTGGCAAAAGTTTTTAGGGCAAGTTCTATATAGTAATAGTAATGTACCTACAATAAACAGACATGCGATTGCAGCAATTCCGAGAGATATGCTGTCATTTATTGAAAGAGTTATGTTGTTTATCTCCGAAGTTCTTCATCAGATTTTCACCAAATTTATATGGGTCCTTGGGCAAGTACCATTTGAAACACAAAAGAATTTTCAAAATCGGTTCACAAATGCCGAAGAAATCGGTAAACATACATAAAAAAAAACAAACATACAGTCGGACATAGAACTTCCACCTTTTGGGCAAGTCGGTTAAAAACGTAAGAGAGCTGTTATAGAGCTTCTTTGAATAACAAAAAATCTAAAGTTATTTTTCAGTATCAATTTATTTTGACAATAGGAAGTTCTGCTAATAGGACGACTTGCTGATAGGTCGTTTTGCGAATAGGACGTTTTGATACGGAGTCTATAAGTTCATTCTTTTGACACTTAAGTGCTATTGATTTCTCTTTGTTTAATTACCTAGTAAAGAATGAATATTTTAAATTTATTACCACTGGTGGAATAGAATTGGGGCCAGTGTAACACAATATTCCGAATCACATGCATATTTACGTGTTGGAGAAACTCCCAGGAATTCGTCAGTACTTATTATTCACACTAGTATTAAAGTAAGCCAGTAATTATCGTGCTAGCTTCATAAAACTAACTAGAAGAATAACCTAATTACTTACTTTATTACATACTAGCTGTGCCCGCGGCTCTTGCGACAATGGGTTCCATTTGTTACGAATTTCCCAAAATACCGAATCGATATTACTGGTGAAAATGACATGATTTATGCAGTTAACCAAATGCCAATCGAATAAAAAAAAAAAAGAAACTTGCAAAATTATTTATATATACATACATATAATAATAAAGAATTTATTTAGATGATGGTTTATAGTTAGGGAGCAGAATGTAAGAATTTAAAGTAAGAATTTAAAGTAAGAATTTAAAGTAAGAAATATATAGTAAGAAGATACATATGTTGCTGGACAGTGGTTGGATGACAATATTATTAAGACTACAGCTAAGATACTATACTACTTCCTACTAATATTTATTTGGGTATTTTTTAATCAAGCACACTTCAACGGCTAAACGGATTTGGATGTCGAACACGGGTAGACCATGGCTTGGATAAGAACGTAGGACACTTTTTTATCCCGGTGGTGTGTTTCAAAGGGCAAGTTTTTGACTTTCATGCAAGTTAACTAGTTAACTTTGTTGATGTATTTGCTTGCATATTGATACCTTATAGTTTTGTCAAAGACAGCTTTTGCAACATCGATGTCATCACCCGGGTATCACTTTGTCTACCAAACGTTATGGATTACGGAAAACTTCACTACGATTTTCATCTATTATTTTCTTTGAGTCCATTAGTCCACGTTTGGGCTTGGCATTTGCCCAAGTCACTCCTAGCATTGTGTCCTTATGGCAATTAAACTTGCCTGCAGTAGAGGTGCTTACAATTAGGTATGTAAGTATGCTACCTCGTGTTCATGATTTGGCACGGTATGCATGTTTGGGTGTTTGCTGTTTTCACGGAGGATAATAGTTTTTCTGTACAATGGGAAATAATAACGTGAAAATTGCATTGTTATTAAAATTATTATAGCTAGTAAGTTTTTTTGCAGTTCTTGCCAGAAAAGATACTTATAACTTTCCAGGTAAGGATAGCATAAGAACGTGATAATATTTAAACTCTGGTAAAAGGTATATAATTTAAAACATTAAAAAATCAATGGAAGTTTAACTACCGGATTCACTTTTCTTAAAAGTGGAGCACCCATTTTTCGAATTACGGAACATTACGATGTGCGTATAAACATAAATAATAATTAGTAAACATAATTGGGGCTCATAAAAACGCGAAACATTCCCTAAAGTAAGAGGTGAAAAAATATAGTCTTAACCTACATAAACACGCCGCCACGATATGCTTCGTTGACCGGCGGACAACTGGTGTGCGGCAGACTAGCAGTACCACCAAGAAGTTAGGAAAATATATTACTTTTCACTTGTCTTATTTTTTTGTTAAATTTGCAATGAGAGGGACAGATAAGAGAGGGATGACAACAAATAATTGATATACAAATCATATTACAAACTTATTTTTTTTTTATTTATTTTTTATGAACACTATAGGTACAGCAATGATTTCTGCCTTTTAGAAAATCTTTTTTAGCTATTCCTAGAAAAATGGTGTACAAACTCCAATTTTATTAAAAAGATACTTCTAGCTATTTATAAAAATATTATGTGTGATTTTAAATTAGGTATGCATTAGCATTTTATGACATCAAACAACAAAAGATAGCCCCAAAACGAACTAACAAAGCGGTTAATTTACGACTGCAAACAGACTACGACATCGTAGCATACGCCTACGGCGTAGAAATTTGGCGTAACGATGTGGTCTCCATTCCTATGCTATAGCCGCGCCACCTACATCATATGATTAACTTTTTGTATATCTCTTGTGCATATCTATATATATACTTGGTATTATAAAGAGGAAAGATTTTTATTTTTGTATGTTCGTAACTCAAAAACTACTGGACTGATTTCAAAAATTCTTTCACCGTAGGAAAGCTACACTATTCCCGGTTAACATAGGCTACATATTATCCCTGTATTCCCACGGGACCGGGAACTACGCGGGTGAAACTACGAGGCGTCCGGTAGTAATCTATTAATTTAGATAGGATTTATTTTGTCTGAAACCATACTTGTATTTTTTGTAAAACCGTATAAAAGGATAGTTCGGTATTGTATAAGCTCTCTGACCGTTTTTATTTTAAGTCCAAAGCCTACATAAAAATGAAACGCATGATATATCAAGCAGATTCATAGAGATGGCTCCCCCACCCCAAAAGAAACAAGCTAAAAGTCCAGGCATTCGTGTCCTAGATCCTATATCGATTAATTTCCCAGCTAGCTCCGCCACGTTAACGCACACGGGTGCGCTGCCCGCTTGCCCGTTGCCGCCCATTCGAACAGCCGTCACTCTGTTCCGTTAACAAAACATAACCGGACGACTACCACATTCACAACAAAAACAACCAAACACTTTTAATGAACAATATTTAAAAAATTAACATTTGAAACCTGGTAAAAATGCAAAGTGCTGATACTTAAAATTTAAATTTTAAAAAGGAATTCGTATGTTTAATCTGTCGTCGTGAACGTTTTCGTAATTTAAACATCGAATGTTTTTACCCGGAAGTTACGTAGCACGCTGAGGCGAAGCTCACGAATTGCAATTCTGAATTTGAATTTATTCGAACCAGAATTTAGTGCTGTGATTGGTGTTTTTTGAATTAAAATGGCGACGGAGGAAGCGATGCCGGCTACTGCTGTGGTAAGATTAGATTTATTTGTTATCCTTTTTATTGATTGAGGTGTAATTGTCGTCAATTAATTAATTGGATAATTTTAAGAATTATTTGTATGCATTTGATAGTGTTACCTGTTGATTGAATACTGAAGATTTTTTTAGTAATTCTGCATTTTCTCATACATTTTGCATTTTTTTTGAGTTGAGAACAGAGTTGAATTAGCTAGAGTGTGATCATGACTGAAGACAAACTAAATAAAAGGAACATAGCTATGCAAATCAAAATACTAATACTCTCTCTTTCAAAATACAAATGTGTTTTTTCCGATCACATTTTTTTTGAAGTGCAACCAATGTATCGGTTTTCAAATCATATAATTAACGTTAATCATATAAAAATCATCTAATAAACACAAATCGGCCAAACTCATTATATACCTTGTGCAAGAAAGCAAAGAAAAATCAATTTGAATTTCCCCGAACTTTGACTCACACCATCCTAATCACAAGCACATTCAACTTATGATTACAGCCATAACTTTTTCAATTACGTGTGACTAACTTATTACTTTTACCCACAAGCTGAATCATTTTACAGCTTATATTATAACTTGTAAGTTAAAGTAACCGTCCATTGGCTGGTCGTGACCAGGCTTACTTAGTCACGCGGCAGGCTGAATCGTTAGCCCTTATCTTGAGGAATATCTAACGATTTCTAGGCTTAGGTTAAAGTTTTACAAATCATTAGCGGCTACGAAGAGGAGTCAAGGTTTTGGCAATGATTTCGGTTGTGCTGGATTATTTTGTGAGTGTTTAGTTTTGATAAACGTTTTTAGTGTTATTCTTGTCTTCAAATGAGTATAGAATTTATATTTTTAAGTTAAAAAAATACACTGAAATTGCTGAAAAAGAAATTTGTTCTACAGCAGTGTTTAAGGTGTTGTCGTATGTTCAGATTCTGCTTATTTGATTTATTTTTATGCCGACTTAAACATAAGAGGAGAGTATAAACATAACAGTAAGTACGTATCTCTTTTCATAAAGAAATATCTTCAATAGCCTTTCGAATAGTAGACAATGGGTTAACGAGTGAATAACTATCACAAAAGTTGTAACTCATTTACATATTTCGGTAATTAACGAACGAAGCCAACACAAGCGTGTGGATCGACGCCCAAAACCCGCGCTCTATGTAATTAATTCATTGCCGGTTCCTAGGGCTACTCAAAATATGGCAAATTAATGCTTCTTTAAGTCTTCCTTCAATACCTAGATGACTGACATACAAATAATGCATTATACTTCTGATCAAAATTTGGACTCATGGCTGAGTTTACTAGAGCATCCCTAGCTTAAGTGATCACCCGCCTACTCCCAATCAATCAAGCACGTGGCTGGCATGAATCGTCAGTTCATGAATGAACATAGACAGTGGTATCAGTTGATTGAAAGTGGGTGGGTCCGTGGGGCGCGCGGCAGTCCGCCGGCGGGCCGGTCCGAGGGATGTCGCGTCGCCCGCACCCCCGTCCGCCGCGCCTACTGACGCGTCCCTGTCGCCAGGCTGCACCAGAACCCGCTCCGGCCCCAGACCCACCGCCGCAGCAGCCCCCGGACCAGCACTCCGACGACGAGCGAGAACCTGGCGACTGGCGCCCCTCCCGACCAGGCACACCACCACAACGCAACGAAGACGTCTCCGAAGGGTCCGAAGCAACTGCTCGACCAACCAGAGCAGAACCAGCGAGCCGATACGCTAATCTCAACTACTGGAAAGCTAGAAGAGTCACATTCTACAGGAATGGGGATCCTTTCCATCCTGGTGTGGAGTTCCGCTTCAAGCCGGGTAGAGATCTAGCTTCGATGGATGCGCTTCTCGATAGGCTGTCGGAGAGACTGGAGTTGCCTCGAGGAGCGAGGTTCATCTTCGGCATGGACGGCGACAGAAAGTATAGGCTTGAAGAGCTGGAAGACGGAGCTTCGTACGTCGTGTCGTCTTACAAGACTTTTAAGGTAAGATTCAATATCTTAACTGCTAATGTGTCTGTTATTATAGTCACCATCCCCAAAAACGTTTTCAAAATGACAAAGACAATGATACTACGCAAGGGTTACTTTGCATAGCATCAAGGCCTAAAATACCGTATAAGCTGCCAAGACCATCAAATAAGATGTAACGGTTTTTGTGACTTCAAACTCAAGTGCGTTTGTTCTAAGCATATGATTATCCATTATAGATACTTATTATTCAATCGTTCAATCACAGCGCGGAGTGCGTAAGGGTCAGTTATTTATGTTATGTTTGATGAATATTCAGGTTGAGATTCGGCTGAAAAACATAAAGTTTCGGTGGCCTCAGAGTAGATAGATTAGATATCTCTAAAAGTTCATATCAAATTTCACCATACGATATCGTGTCAGCTATTTGTTTTTGTCCTCAAATTTGAGATAAATGAGTCAGATTATGCTTGCCTGACTCAAACTTAGGTTCCGTTCTATAACCTAAAAATTATGCTACAAAATAAGTATAGAGTCTAGACGACAAAACCTGCAATATATAATTAACACCCGCCCCACTTCTTAAACGCGAAAAATATTCAATTACTACTATTCATTTAAAAAAACAATTGCGGGTTTCGTGAACGCCAAAATGTCGTAGGAGGCCAACCTTGGAGATGTGGGTCACAGGATAAGACCCACGCACAGTTACTTCTTATTTACATTTTGATTACATACAAATTTGTTTTGTAACATCGATAACATTAATTGCAAATAAATTACGTTTGGGCTAAACACTGTTTTAACATAGGGTGCGGAAATTGTTCGAAAAAGGAAAGGGTTTTCCAAAGTCGTAAGTTTTGATTTGCGTGTTTGCAAATCCTTTTTGCAATTGAACTTGATTAGGAGCGATATTGTTTTAAAATCTAATCATCGTTATGTAAATATGAGACGTTCACCTAGGGACTCTTATTTACTTCGAAAAATAGGTCTCCTCCCGATGAGGATAATGATGAGGGAATTGAAAATTATCCACAATGCGGGCCCGATCACGATTTTGGTGCATTAAGTGACCAAACAGATTCGTCGAATGCTTAAAGATTCAATTTCATCGATTCTAGGCTAGTCGGACAGCAATCATTACCTAACTACATCTTCATCAGCACTAATTTTATCTTCTACATCGACAAATACATGAATCTACTATTTCAAAAAAAAAATTGCTCTACTAAGCCGTCACAAACGATAAATCAATTAATTTGATACGAATAGTAGATTCGTATCAAATTAATTGATTTATCAATTAATATTTAATGACCACAAATTATCTCCAAATAAATCAAACTTTTTCATGCATATTTCATAAAACTTTAAACCAAGCCTATTACAACCAACCAAAGCTCCAAAATGGCATTATCACTCAATTATCGACACCACGAAAACCCGCCGACATTTTCCATCATGGCCGCCCGTGTCAAATGCCTACGACCGCTAACCCGCCAACGACATCTACAGGGCAATGCACCACCTTGCACTTAATATGCATCAAGGCAACGCGTGGATTGCCCACAGCCATTAACATTCGAGCTGTCGACGGCGCTGGACGTCTTATCTTGGACTTAAAGAAAGGCGTTCGTACTGAATATGTTTGTTTAAGATTAGGGGTTAGTTGATGATGCCTTTATGTATGTAGATGGATTTTTGTAACTTGGTTTGCTAACGCAGAGAAGTAGGTTTAGATAAGTTGTCTTGCAACATTGACATGCTTACAAAACCTGTCTGCTTTTGAATTGTGTATCTTAGAGTTCTCCTCATAAAATCCAACTTAAATTGAGTGGGAAACATCCGTAGTGTTGAAGGTAAACATCGTGTCGGAACATGTCCTAGAACAAAAAAATCGAAGACATGTGACATCCACTCACCCGTACTTGGCTCGCGTGGAAAAAGACCCATTCCTTCTCACAGAGAGGAGGCCTGTGTCCCAACAGTGGGAACATAAAAAGGCTGATGATGATGCTGCTGCTGATTATGAGTTGTGAGACTTACATAAGATATTTCCTTATCCTATATTCGAAGTCATGTTCATCTCGACTGTACATTGGCAGTTACAGCTTGTTATTCATTGCCATTATTCGAGTATTTTTTTCGTTGTCATGGTGACTGAGCACAGTAGAGGTCCTTCAAATTAACTGAAATATTGGCGTTAGACTTCTTTTATCGTCTTCACAAGAGTTCAAGACCTTAGCTCATAGTATACCATGTCGTCTCTTTCCAACAAAGTCAAATTCATGTACGCCAAACTAATTTATTTTTGGCCCAAAACGACGCAACAAAAAGCAACAATTCTTTCATAGACCGAACCATAACCGTTTACTTGAAATTTCAATACTCTAGTAGGGTCAATATTAGCATATACAGTATACACATACACTAACAGTGCCCTCGTATTTAATACGAAGGACGTTCGCAATAGACCACAGGGCTACTTAGTATTCAGTGCGTCCGCGACGCTAACACAATCAGTCTTCCTTTCATATCATATCGCTAGATTTACATATTGACCTGGAAAATCAAAGTTATGGTAGATAGGCGATGTTATGGTAACAGCAAGCTGAATATATCGTAAATGTTCTACTCTACATAGGCCACGACGTATATAGGGTCTAAAATAACAGGATTTGCTGCAAGGTTTATTTGGCTTTGGTCTATGATTCTTCTATGGGAGATAATTAATAGTTCGTTTAGTAGTGATGTCCAGTTCTGGAGTGGTGACCGCGAACCATAAGACGTTGCGCTGGAAGGCCTCCCTCCTGGTGGACCGATGACCTGGTGAGGTGGCGGGGATCCACTGGAGACGCGAGACGCACGGGACCGGTCAATGTGGCGGAGCTTTGGGGAGGCCTATGTCCAGCAGTGGGCGCCTTTCGGCTGATAAGCTGATGATGATGAGTAGCGATGTCCGGAAAAGACTCCTGAAAAATCGTAACAAATGATTTTAGTACACTGTTATCAACAAAAAGCAAAACTTTCTCAGAAATAAAGGTTCAGAGAACATAATATATCAATAATTTCACGTCATACTAAAGTATGCGCAGCCAGTGAAACTTTTAAGCTAAGCAGGCCAATTGGAACAATTTCAAATTTGTCACGATACCTTGGCCTCAAAATTGTTTGGCCTAGTCTTTACAAAAACTAACGTTAAGGCGACTATTTTCATAAAATTACGATAATTTCAGCAAGGAAATGAAAGACCATATCGCGTAACCCAATGATTGGCATTAAACGACATACACGCATTTTGCACTTACTTATGTTTGGTGAAATATTTGCACCAAGTGCAACCCCATATCGTGTCCAGGCTATCTCTTTTTATTCTTGGTTGCCTGGAAGAGATCGTTTGTATTGTTTTAAGGATTTTGTATGTATATTAGGTCTATGTCTGGGTACAATAAAATATATACAAATACATAAATAATACTTTTTGGGGGTATGCAGAACAGGGTGTAAAGTCCCACAAACCTTCATAGAAAAGGGAGGATCCTACGACCAGGCGGTTGTTGTGTTTGGTCCGGACAAGTGCCCGACGGTTAAGATTGCACTAGTCGATCATTCTTCCATACAAAAGTAGTCTTGCGTTTACTCCACTGTTTGACGATGTACGTTCAAAATAAAAAAAATGATATCAATTTGTCTCATTATTATCTGGCCCTGTATGGAAACAAAGAAATAAAAAAAAAAATTGGAAGTTATGATCGTTGAAAGTTCCATATTTCAACACTAATTTTAACGCATCTTTAGGCGGAGATAAATACCATAAGAAGAAGGAAAATTGCTAAACGGCCTCCATACAGGTATCTAGATTATTAGTTCAACAATGAAAATAATTTTATTTTGGAAATTTAAATTAAATCGTTTTTTTATGATATCTAGACTCTCAAAGGTCTGTTTATAAAATTTCGCGCGCTCGTTTTCGTCCTAAATCATCATCCATTTCGCAACAAATTTGCGAAAGTGCTAATTCGTACGTGAACTAGCTTCTTACTGCTCATTACAGCATCTATCTCTTTCGCACGTGTCGTCGGATGAGATAGCATGCATTTTAACCCCGCGCACAAAATAGTTCGTGCTGTCGACGACTGTTGTACACGTTCAAATCGCGCCGAAAACTTTGCTTGCGCGATGCAGGATTTGTGTGACGTCATATAATTTGTTCGTAAGAGTCAGCGTTGGAGCCGCTACACTTCTTTCACAACATCAAATAACATCACGCCAGTATTCGCCGAGAGATTAGGCAGAGCACCTATTTCACTGCCCCACATTTCACCAGTTATTTTTAAAATAAATGGTCAAGCCTATAGCCATGAACCGAGCACAAATCCAGATTCTGGGCTGCTAAAGGTGTGTCCAAACATAAAGCGCCAATCGCGCTGTGATTGGACGACTACCGTGCGCGAATACTTCTGCCTATCTGCCCGCACAAACATTATTAGTAAACATTCGTCAGTAAAGGGATATTTCCTGGGTAGAAAAATTATACCTAATCCTAATTAGTGAGTCAGTGAGATTATCGAATAATATTGGACAAGTATTTTTTGATTAACCAAATCAATAAAAAAATTACAAAGATAAAGCGCTTCAAAAATCAGAAGTGGGAATCAAAAAACTAATTTTCAGTTAACATCACTATTGTGTGCACGCATTACTACCGCGTAAACATGCGTCGACATGAGACAAACATAACAAGAGCGCGACAGAAATATGTCCTGCAAACGCCGCGTGTTGCTGCCGCGCTCTTGCCGCTCAATGTTTGAACACACCTGGAGAAAATCCTGATCGAAAAACCCAATATCACTTTGCCTGCCTCGGTAAACGAATCCAGGACTTTATTTTAGCAGTAGCACTTGCCACCACTAAACCCACGAGGCAGCAATATCTCTTTATTAACTCGTACAAAACCGTAAACTGTTATTAAGATAAGCTTGAAGGACATACTATGAAAAATCTAAAGTCATTATGAAAGTAATTCGTCTTAGTAACCCAGTTTTAATATTTTCCGAGACGTTAATTTACGTTGTAATAAGTATTATTACTCATACGGGGTAATTGTAATGCATATTTCATTTTGAAAAGTGGTACTGTTTATTTTTTTGCTCATTAAAGTTATTTTATTTACTTGCATATGTAGTCAAATTTAAAATAAAGTTGTCATCATTTTGAAATAAGAAGTCGTGTGCTTGGAAATGGTATTTCGAACATGATATATGCCAAAAAGCTGTATTGCCACTGATATGTTAATGATGGAAGCTTTGCGAGATGATGAAGATATAATACTTTACTTTTTTAGACATAATACTTTACTTTTTTAGATATAATACTTTACTTTTTATGAAATAATACATTTTTATCTTTTTATCTTATCTTATCTTACATTATCTTAAATTACGCGCTATTCTATCATCAGCCTTTCATTCCTACCTAACTGTATTATTTGGAAACCAAACATGATAGATAGACACTCAAATAGTATTTATATATAAATTTACATAGTATAAAATATTTAATTAACAATAACTACCTATATTTACACTTAAACAAAATTAAAAAAAACTACGAACGCGTATAAAAAGGGCAGGTGTCATTGTTCGTAAAAAAATTGTCGACATCGCTGTTAATGTGAAAAGTGCCCAGAACGCTGGCAACATAGCCACATTGGATGGCAATGCTGATTCTTTGGCCGAGGAAAAGAACAGCCCTCTGGTCACGTAAAGAATTGACTAGCCATTTGCTTACATACTAAATAGTTGAAATGTGTTATTTTAGCATGGGGAAGTGGACTAGGAGGTGCAGTGAACTTCTTTCTAAAATTTTGATCTCTGACGCTATAGTACTGAAAAAAAATACATTCAAATTGATATTATTCTTATTTGAAACATCCAGGCACGTATGACAACATACTAACATGTTCAAAATAATACGCCTTACAATCAGGTAGATTCGCTATACTCAAACCTGCAGCATTTCGTCAACAAACCTACAACAATATTCGCGCACATTTCACCTATCACCCACCGACTCCTAAAAACAAACTGTCATCAACACTATCGATAACGAGTGAATAAATGAATAATAAGTAAATAGAAAAATAGCCGGTCACCGTACTATACGACGTACATAATATATGTAAGAAAATCCTTACTCAAGTATATGGAATCACGCGATTAAAAACCACTTCTTTGTGTTTTTTTTACGATGACTATCGCAAAACCTGGCGTAAATTATTCAATTTATTATACAGTGTTGTGTAAGCTTGACTTATAGTGGTTTTATTAAGATTTGTCGTCGTTTCCAGCATTGATTACGTGAGATTATGATCACTGATTTACTGACAGACGAGGTCGCGAATGGCGAATTTGGTTGTAGATTTTTTGGTAGGGTTGCGATAATTTTAGATTGGGTTTCGATAACCTCAATTGGAAATAATTCGGTGACGGCGAGAGTTTTTCAGCCTGTGGGAATTAAATCAAACTACAGTATGATATTCATATAGTATATAGTGATACTCATTGTACAAACAATATGACCTTCTACTAATTTTTTGAATGTGAAAGTCTGTATATTTAGATGTTTGTTATCCCCGTTTCGTACGTTACTGTGAGCTAATTTTCATCCATTCACGCAGGCGAAGCCGCTGAGCAAAGCTAGGAAAAAACAACATGACAATGCGTAGCCTGCGTAGCACTTTAGTAGCAGTTCGTAGCACTCGCCTAGCACCCTTCTTTGCTCTTACTAAGATTTTTACGAAGTTTAATTTGTGTCATATTATGATAATGCAAGGTGCATTGTATTGAAAACAAATCAAGATGATTATTTTAAGTGCTACTTACATACATATACTCACGCCTTTTTCCCGTGGGGGAAGGCAGAAACTACAGAACGCCATCTGCTACGATCCCTACATACTTCTTTTGCTTCCGTTTTTAATTGCCGCTTAGTTAAACGCTTCCATAACATGTCATTGAATTAAAAGCCATGATAAGAAGAAAACCTAATAACCTCAAGTGTTTCACCAAGAACAATGTTTTATACAACTAATACAATACTGCGGCGTCCCTAACGACTTGGGCGCGGTTCGTACAGTCATGATGTAAATGACTCAAGTCGGACTTTTGAGAGTACTGCATTATTTTGTATTAATATTTATAAGGGAAATTAAATGTAGGAGTGGCCGGTTAATGAAACAGTGTGGTGTTGCAGATTGATGTTTACTTATTGCATTTTTTTAAGATGATTAAATATAGTTTCTAACTGATTTCCCAAAAAGGAAGCGGCTCTCAATTCGGATGTTTCTATTTTTTATGAATGTTCGGGCATATGCCCGAACATTCATACGTCATATATAAACAAATTTTCAAAATTATTTTTTTGTTTGAAAGGGTATACATTCTCGAGGTGGTTCCATTGTCACCAATTCTCGTAATTAAAACTAAACTAAATTATAATATAAACACTTTTGAATATTCAAGGAATCAGTCATACAGAAGAGTTGAAGTGACAAGTTCCAAAAAAAATCAAATTCAAGTCTCAATCATATCTCTGCGACAATCAATTACAAAAATGTAGGTATAAATAAGATAAAAATCTAATTGACACTTCTACAGCTACGCGAAAATGTAGCAACTACTACGGCGTAGCGGGCTACGCTCGTAGCCGGCTATAGGGACCTACGCGGAAAGTAAATACTGTTTTATCTCCACTGTATTTCGGAGGTCATTTTGGGTTAGGCGTTTTGAGAATGACTCCGAACAAACCAGTTATTTATCTGTACGTTTTGTTCTGTGAAAGACTGTATTTTTAGTTGTTTGGATGTTAAGATATAATATGTACTTTAAATGTTTGGATGTATCAGATGTAACTGTTGATCAAACACGCCTCAATGGCCGATTTATTTAAAACAAAAGTAAACCATGGCCTGGATATGCACATACGATATTTGTTATCCTGGTAGTAGGTACGTTCCCATGAGATAATTTCCGACTTTCTCGCGGACGAAGCTGCTGAAAAAAGTTAAGCATCTAAGTATTTTTCAACACACCAGTACTTTCAGCAGGAAATGTCTAAATTGCACTTTTGTTCCGCTAACGTCGTTCGTGATTTCAGTGTAGCGTATCGAAACATTGTAAACGAAGGCTCTACCTCCAAGCTATCGAGTACCTACTGAACTAAACTGCTGACCAAATCCCCGATGTGGGTCAGTATGCTCCAACGAATAACTTGACGTAACGTAAGTTTGTGCGTTTACGGTTTCGCTTTGTTTAAAGAAAGATAGAATGCGCTGTGTCATTGTTTTGGGTTTTTTTCTTGGTGACAAAGTGAAAAATGTTTGCAAATGTGAATAATTTAAAAACAACGACAGTTATTTTAGAAGATAGTGTAGTACATTTTAGATAGAACTAAACTTTTGAAGCAACTTAATAATATTCGCGTTTGTACAAAGTAGAATTATGGTATTCTTACGTTTCAATTAAAACATTTAATGCACAGTGTGCATGCCTGAAACAATAAATTATTAAAAGAAATGCAAGTCCTATAATAATATTTGCATATTTCTCATAAAAACTACAATTTCTTCCCGAGCATGCAAAGGGCCCAACAATAGCAACAATTAAAAACAAAAAACATAATCCGACTTTGACACACTTTGCGAAACTTTCATTTAGCTTCATGTTATTTAATTACAATTCTCGGCTTCCAAGAATTATTACGTAAAATTAGTACCAAAAAATTGGATCAAGGTTGGCTTGAAGTGGCCCTTTTTGTTTACGTTACCTTAAATTAGTGGTACCGAAATTCTTATCGGTTGCGTGCTCCAGTCGCCTGATCGACCACCAGTGGGCATAACAGCTCATAATTGCTTCTCGTGGCACATAAAGAGCTTATAGCGACGTCTGGGCTGATGCATATCTGCTTGTACTTTAGTTACGTTGCGTGGATTCTACCGAGAGTGACCTTGGCTCCCCCCGCCCTGCCCTAAACCTCCACGGACAAATAAAATTTCGAATAGTCTGCTTCATCCAACCGTCGTAACCGTACCTCCAGCATTCGGAGTAACTTGGAACCCTATTACTTGTGTTTACGGTATCATCTCGCTTGTCCGTCGCGTGTCTTAAGCCGTTCCGCAGTTGCGATGGGCTTTTGTTTTGTTGGTACTGCAAATTAGTCAGCTGTTGCGAGTGGGCCTAGTACCATATAGGGTGGCTGAGCATATAGACGTGTTTTCTCTGTGATACTGAACAATAAAAAGAGAATTCTTGAGGCAATCCATTCGGTTATCCAACTAATATTTAAAGTGCATCAAAAGTGAGGTGGCCTTAATAAAACACTTCTTGTTTTAAATTTTATCGAAGTAAAATCGATTATTTTATGACCCAGTTTGTATCTGTTTGGCGCATCTGTAATAAGCTTTTAGGTATGTAAATATAGTTCACAAGCTACACAAAAATCAAATGGATGATTCATGTGTGCAGTTCATACATTAATGTCTATTTTCAATTACTTAAACTCTGAAAACACATACTCAAGAGTGAAACTACAACAAATTTTATTATCTCTGCCGATAAAAGGGCTGAGTTATTCATAGATCTCTTTCGGTTTTTATAAACCTATATTATACTAAAATAAAACTGTTGCCAAATCTATCTGAGAAGATTATTCGCTGTTGTTTAACTGTCAGTGACATCAGTGGACATGAGCTTGACACAGTGTTATTAAATTTTTGTGTTCATCACTCATTCAGTGACCAATTTGTAGCTTAATCTACACAATAACGTTTACACAGCACCAATAAATAATCTGTAAAACGTACAAGAACAAACTTATACGGCCAGTAACTTCAACAACAAAAACTCTTTGCATTAACTCATATAAAACCTTTACCGCCGTACATTAAAGTTCTATGTAATCATAAAATAAATACAATAATACTGCTTATACTTGTGGGTTTTAAGTATTGAGATCACGCTACGGTCACATAATTTCTTTAAGACCTTTTTTATGGCCATATAAAAGTGCATGGGGTCGCGTGTGTGAGATTCGATCTCCGTTGACAGACGGAGCCAGACGTGAACAGCGTTTGCCCTATTTAAAAAAAAGTGCGCTATTTTTTTACTAGCGTGACCACTGTGTGACCATTCTGTAGTTAATAGGTCGTGCATTTGCATTCACGGGGTCTTAGCCACCGCAAAGTGTTGGTTATTATTAAATTTAATTGAATATAGTGGTGTGGAATAACAGTGTAACTTATATTTGTTTTGAATTCTGTGATGGTTAAAATTAATGCAGAATTACACTCTATTGGGATATATATGGTATCGCTCCTTGGGTCTCTAACTAAATAAACGTAAGTTGTATTTCTCCTAAATTATCTATGGTCACTGTACACTCAAAAAATCCACTCTCTAAATGTAAACATTAAATAAGACGTTATTAACCAAAACCGTCCCCAACGAATAACTTCAAACGTGCAATTCGCGTATTTTAAAAGTAAGTAAATGCAAATGTATGCCCTGGCAACCGGACAGACGTCACCCACTATACGTTACGGCTATCAAGTATCCCTGCATGCAAAACGGCTGGCTGACACGAAGACACACACGTTTGAGTGTAGGTACTTGAACTTGACTTGAGGTGTTGAACGCAAGTGACATTTACAGACAAAGTCTTTGACTCTCCACTTACACACATGCATGGATGAAATATTTCTTTATCCTCCTGTCTTTGTCCTAATTTTCGGAGCCGACGCAGGGTCGGCGCGACGAGATTTTTCCTTCCATATACCACTTTGTGAACCGTCTTCCCAGTAGTCTCTGACGAAGAACTAAATCGAAGTATTGTATGCAAGTGACATTTACGATACAAAGTCTAACACACATGAATGAAGAAACATCCCATTCAGAATTTATTTGGGGATGCCATGTCTTCTTCTTACATAAATCAATTATTCATGATTTTCGGTCACAATATACTGTTAGTGGTCACATAATATACTCAGTAGTCACAAAACATACTTCAGTGGTCACATAATCTTCGAATGAATGAATCGAAACTTTAATTACGAACATGAAATGTTTTATTAGGCCAGTTACTCGTAAAAATTCTTCGCCCAACCTATGACGTCATAAAGTCCGCGAGCCCGTTGTGAGCTGGTGGTTAAGTTCTAGTGGGGTAGGAACAGCTACGAAGGTGTGGCGCCCGAGCAGGTACCGGTGGCTGCAGGCTGCTGACAGCTCCATGCTGGACAGCGAGGAGGAGTCTCCCTTCGTCGTCGTCTCCTTGCCGGTCTACTCCACCGAGCCGCACGTGAGTTGGCTTTTGTTTTTTTGTTATTGTAGATTATGTGGGACAGGCGGTTGGAGATCTTCGTGGGAGGTGGTACCAGAGATTAGCTGAGATAAGGTAGTAACTTCGAAAAAGACCGCATCATGGAAAGATACCGTGTTATAAAGCTATAGAGCAGTACTTAGTTTTTGTATAACTGTTACTTTAAGAACGGTTCTTTTGGAGCAGTAAAGCAAATACATAACGTGAGTAGGTAGACTGATAAGGGCAAACCCAAGACTTGTTAACACACAATTTTATAGAAGCAAGATATTTATTATAACTCTACCTAGCCCATCAGAGCTCATTAGCGTGCCAGTGTAAGTACATACGGTATTATAACGTACTTTACATAAATACATAGTCATAATACCTGCATCATTATAGCTTTACTTAATAACAACACAGGTCAACGTAGTTCAGTAAAAATCAGTCTTTACACCTATACTCCATTTGAAATAACATTAGAAATTTTTCCAACTCCTTTTACAGTCCATTCAACCGATTTTGAGTTCTATCCTGACAAGATAAGGATGACATAAAAAGTATAAACCTGTTACCAAAACCAACTGTTTACTACAGCTATCATTTGTCGTATCACCAACGCAATAGAAGTC
Organism: Orthosia gracilis; assembly: GCA_947562075.1. Taxonomy (NCBI): domain Eukaryota; kingdom Metazoa; phylum Arthropoda; class Insecta; order Lepidoptera; family Noctuidae; genus Orthosia; species Orthosia gracilis. Next base: position 20,663,078 of record OX387274.1, read on the forward strand.
AAAATCGGTTGAGCGAGCTGTAAAATGAGCTTATTTAAATTTCTAATATTATCGCAAATGGAGTATAACTGCAACTCATTTGTGTCTTTATGGAAAATTCATGAATATTTTTTTTTTATTTTTTCCAAGATCATTATTAAGGTCCTACAAAATCCATTAACAAGGAAATGGAATAGCTAATGTTCTATTATCAATTACATAAGCCAATGCTTTCTTTACCTTGAGTATTCAAATGAATTGCGTGATCCGACGAAAACCCGTCGAAACGGCTAGTCAAAAGTGAGGTTATGTGTCAAATGCTTTAATGAATGCGTAGTATTTAAATAATTTCTAGTGTTTGTTGTCGCTAATGGTAGTTATTAAGTTCAGGGTAAAGGTAATGGGTGCTAGAGTTTTTTGAGAATGGTGTAGCAAGGTTTTTGTAAGACCTTAACGTTCTAGTGGGTTTTAGCTCTAATTCAAGCTTGGTCTTACTGAACATATTTAAGTTTGCGTGAATTTTCTAAACTAGGTACTCTATTATTAGAGAGATTTTCGTCATAATAATTGTGTAACTGACTAGTATTCCAAATGAAAATATGTTGACAGAAACCAATCTAGAATATATGCGGTTTCCTTTGCGTTTTACTCAGTAGAAAAATAAAACGAAAAAGAAAAAAAATAAACAGCTCATAAAATGTTTGCGAGCCCTTTCTAATCTAACTTCCTTATGGACACGAAATACAATTTACCTGGTAAACGACAAAATGACTAACATTTTCAGACATATTAATTTCAAACGCCGCAGTCGACTAGTTATGCAGCAATTTGAGACGTGACCTCGACGAACGAGCCCCACACACGTGGTGGCCGATAGATGTCTAGAAACCAGTTTATACAGACCCCCGAACCATCAGTAATGTGCCCAAGATTCGCGTGAATGCAGAACTTTCGCGAGGGGGTGGGAAGGTCAATTCGCCGGACTCACTTGTATAATTGCACGCACAGACTTACGATAAGGGTGTCCTTGGAAGACGGTCAGTACCACCGGCCAAGGACTTCGGAATAATTTGGAAGAAGCAGAGTTGTTGTTTGTCAGTACTGTGCTAGACGTCGGAGGGTCCTGTCCTCGGTGGGGACTTGTCGTGACAAAATACCGCGGATTAAGATTCGGTATTGCGCGAACAGTGAGGAAGATTTCAGGGTTTCTATCATGGTGAGCCTTTGTTTTCATTAAGTTTTCGTTCATCATGTCGTCATTCGGAAAGCTTATTAACTTCTTACTTGAACTATATTGATTCAGCTTTGTTTCGATTGAATTAATTTAATAGAATATTAGAAAAAATTAAACGGACTTGGCAAGCATCCAAACTATCTGCAATTTATTTCATTGTGCAATTAATTTATCACGTTGTAATTGTGAATGTAATTACCCACTAAACAAAATAGACACTTTCACTAAGGTAGGTACTTAAAGAGATTCTCTAATTTTTTACAGTGGTAGGTATCACTTATCGTAGTAAAAGTTACCTATACCACTAACAAACAAAGTAGAGGGGTTCCTGAATATTTAAAAAGGATTTTTTTTACAAAAAAATACAACCGACTTCCAATTAAAAACTAATTTGAAAGTCGGTTGTACATTTTGTAAAAAAAAAACATTTTCTTGATGTGGTACATAATGATCAAGTTATAAAGTATAGTAAGGTTTATTATATAGTAAGGATTACCCAAACTACATAAAACTTGAATATAACCGGTGAAATGAGAATATACCAGAGTGAAATGTAATTGATCATCTGCGTACCTCTTTAGAGCGTGCCGGCGTGATGTTATGTTATAAAATGGCGTAAAAAATAAATAGACATGCGATTGCAGAAATCCCGAGAGATTTGCTGTTATGTATTGAAGATTTCTATTATATATCTCCGAAGTTCTTCATCAAATTCTCACCAAATTGAAATGGGACCAATTTGGAAATTTACTTTTTCTAAAAAAAAGAAGAATTGACAAAATCGGTCCACAATTGGCGGCGAAATCGGTGAATATAAACAAAAAGAAAACATGCATACAGCCAAACATAGATCCTCCTCCTTTTTGGAAAGTCGCCAGTAAATTCAAACCATTGGATGACATATTTAACCATTGGTTGAGTTAAATACAGATATAAAAACCTGGGCCTTATTCATCTAAACTTCGCTTACATTCTAGTCGCATACAAAAGTAGGTTAAAGCGGTACCTATTCGCGGGAAACTAAAAATTAACAGCCAGTGACGGAACGGAAGCAAGGGAATTTACTAAAGAACCATAAAATTCTGAATAAATCCACTTTTCTTGTAACATTCCCCACACGTCGGTCAATGGAAACTTGCATTAGAATGCAATGTTTTATATCGGACGTGAAGTCAAATAGTTCAATGACTTTTATATTTCATGTGATTTTCATTTTCAGTGATTTTCATTGTACTTAAGATTTTGCTTTACTTTTCACACATTAATTCATAGTTAATCTAGTTTTGACTTACGTTTTATACATTTTCAATATTAAACTTTGTAGAAGAATTGTTTCACTTGAGTTGGGTTTCATGTCGTCTGGATCTCAAATTGGCATAACTTTTTAAACATGGCAACGAAGCAAGTCGCAGATTTGCCATTAGGTACTTACTTAAATGTAAATTCACATTTAAAGATCCACCTTGGATATATAGTCATATTCGTTTCAAAATCATAGCTTATGCAGGTTTTTCGTATGCATTTCAGTGAAATTTCGCAGTTTGTTTGCACATTCATCAAACAACGTATTCGTGTCAGGGGCACAAAACTCCATAGTTTTAGGTCGGGCCGGTACATACCGAAATAACTGAAAACATTTACTTCTTTTGACGTCATTCGAAAGCCTAATAAAAGCTCTTTGAAGCCTAAATTCGGAGGAATGTTTTACCTTTCGAGCAGTTGAAAGAAACACGGACTCCCATTGACCTGAATAAAATAGCTCTAATATTTATCCGGTATTTAGATCGTTAATGGTATGCTAGGTATGTTAAACCGAAAAGTTAATAGCTTCTAATGAGTCAATCATTTAATTTTAATAATTCTATTAATAATCGTAACTTATAAAAGAACTTTTAATAGACCTGCAAGCAATATTTCCTATCTTTTGTCTTAAAAACACTTCTTTTTCACAACAGAAAAATTCTTACCTTGCCGTCGCGTCGGTACCGAGTGAAAAGAAACAAATGAATAAGGTAATTAATGCTGAAGCATGTGTCTCATTAGGCTGTAGGCAAGTCATCAAGGCACGTGTGATTTTTTACTGGGAAAGTCACCGATCTACCTCTTCTTCATAAAAACCGCACTGGTCATAGGCACTGGCTCTTATAGGTAACATTCTTCTTTCTCCCTCTTTCGCTATATGCTCTCCTGGTCTGGTCTAGCTCTTCTTCAACGCCTAGGTAAGTATTCACTTTACGCATTTAAAGCTATAAGTACCAAACTATGGCATTCTTGCACTACACATAAGTTATATTTTAACTCTACAACATTTGACGTGTACAAACTGATCTTCTTTAGTTCGAATTGCAAATTCGTAGCTCAAAAATCAGAATATTTTTTTTTAACACAACAATGTAATGATTTAATTGGTGATAAGCAATTGGTATACTATCTCTAAATTCTCCCAGTTCTCCTCACTCAGGCTCTACACAGACAAGCTGGTTCTGAACCGCAAGCTAGCACGTCTAGTTTAGATCCTTAGCTTCTTATAGTAACAATGCCCTCCATAAACAGGCAGCCAGCTACGGCAAGAAGAACGGCATGTGGTACGGCGGCACAACTACCGGCACGACCAGTGCTTGGACGAGAGCTGGCACTCGTAAGCAGTCGGTGGCGGAGTCCGATGCGCCTCCTCCAGGTGGTGGCAAGCCCGCCAGTGGGCGAGTTATCCGGATCATCAATAATATGGACCATTCTATACAGGTAACTTGTCCAAGGATTACTTCAATCATCAATCGTCATCAGTGAAGACCGGATTATATGCATTTACATATTTATTTGCTTACTATATCTAATACCTAGTGATGATGCATAGTTTCGCTATATTTATAATAATTTTTCCCTATTGATAAGTGGTATAATAAACTCCATAATCATAACTTCGTCTATATGCACTAACACATTTTCACTTATAAAAATATTTTGATTGAAGACATTCAGAACGTACCTGATTGTTTACGTTTACAACATTATTTTTTATATTTTTTATTATTAAATATTTTTTCTCTTTTGCTTTCATATTATTTTACAAATTTTCGTGCATAATATGTTACGCATTTTTAATGTTTGTTGCATGCATATTTCAAGGTTTTTTATTTTGCATATAATCCGTTCCTTAGTGATTAGTATCGTCCACTTGCTCTTCTCTCGATTAACTTGGGATCTTAGTTTATCTTTTTTAACCGATCTACCAAAAAGGAGGAGGTTCTATGTTCGACTTTTGTACGTTTTTTTTTTCCCAACTTTGTCTTAAATGATGTATTAGCCGTCATATCAAAACGACCTTGCTTTCGAGCTTTATCAACTTTTACTCATCCATCCATCTTTAAATGTTCCGAATCTTTTGAAATATCTTTTTCATAATTGAACACTCTTATGTACTAGACAATGCTGTCGTCGTGGCTGATTTTTACTTAATTTAATTTTTTGTTTGTTAGAGTCAAAGAAAGAAAAAAGTCGTTTTTTGTGACCTGCGCAAGAGACACTAGATAAGCAAAATAACAAAAAAAAACATTAATAAAAATATAAAAACCCTGTTCGAGACCAAAAAGGCTATCTCAACATTTACAGCGATATTTAAAAGAAAATAATGCTGCATTGGTATTCTGATAAGGCCCACTGTTGATGCCACGGACACATTCACGGAAAATGTTAATTATTATATGTAACTAGACCACGGCTTCGCCCGCGTTCAAAGTTAAAAAAAAATGCTCCGATCGCCAACAACCTTCCAGGATTATCCGCTGGGTCAATCAAAATACTGTCTGAAAATTTCATTAAAATCGGTCCAGCCGTTTCGGAGTCTATAAGGAACATTCATACATACTTTCTCTATTATAACGTGCATTAAAAAAATATAAATATTGGAGTCATCGATAGGACGCAGAAGAAAAAGAAATATGTTTGTTTTGTTAATTTTTGTATTCCTTCGTTGTTATTTTCGCATCTAATAACCAATAAGTGTTTTAAACAGACTACACAACTTGCTTTGGTTCTTGGTTCCGTCTACAGAAAAAAAAATAACAAAAATAAAATGCAGATTAGTGTTTTCAATTCGATTGAACGCTAATTAAGAATTCTGTCTTTAATTTCTTCCGAGAAACCGCCCACAAAAAAGTCCTTCAAAATATTTTAATATAGTTATTTAAATATTCAAATTAAAACTAACATATTCCTACCATTCAATTACAAGTTACTAAGCGGAAAACCGTAATTAAAACAAAAGTAAAAACCCTATATTTATGCCTAGAATATTATACAATATGATTGTGAGGTTCTGCTAAATGCGATTTCACGGCAAAACGATTATTAGTGTATTATTAAGAGCTTTCAGTGCAAAGTCCTTGGGAAGTAAACACTGGTGATTGCCGAAGCTTTGCGAAAACCACGGTCGAATCATAAGTGGCTGTATTCGTATTAGAACACTATTAGGAACGTTCGGTAATGTTAGGTGCTGTAAAATTTTGAAAGGTAATTCTGTAAACTGAATGGTGCTTGTAAAGTTTAGAGTCGCTGATTTTTACTGTGTGCCTTATTTCTTATAATGATACAGTTTTACCGCAGGTTCGAACCATTATAAGCTATAATTTAGATAAAGTACTATAATCAGTTCGCCAGTTATGTTTAAAAAGTTTTTTTTGAGATTTTTTTAAGGTTTTGAAACATTAACTACTGTTTCTTACCTTTAATATTTATGATCATTAAGATATCTGTGAGCTGCTTTAAGGAGTATACCGATTCACTGTATCATACCATGGCCCTGATAGGAACGTATTAGTCACAAAAAAAAAGTAACAGTTCCTCTGTACTCTATTGTCTTGATGTGTTGTCTTTATGTATTTCGGTGCGTAGGTACATTAATTATAAAAAAATTAATAAAATAAAAAAACATGTCATGGACTACTATGCCCACTAAAATATGTATGAGCAGTGTTTCATACCCTTGCTTAACGATTTTATCTGTACGGCGTAGTATGCAGACTCCTTTACATCGCCATTAACTTCCTTTAAGTTAGAGAACTTTCAAGAAATTAAAACTTAAAGTGTTAAGTTTCGAGGTTTTCATGAAACGGTTTTCTTTGCAGTGTCGTGTTTTATTAAACTTACGCACAACTCAGCCGTTTGAGGAGGTGTTGGAAGATTTGGGACAAGTGTTGAAGATGAGCGGGGCTAAGAGAATGTACACGATAACCGGCCAAGAGGTAAAACTAAACTTAGTATTGTCATGTCATCTCATTCATTCATGAATCTCCCAATTCATCTGAAACTCATTATTTTAAGTTTGCACCAATATTTTACAATTTTTAGCTTTATTTTCCCATGCAAAAATTCTAGCACAGCTGAAGCGATGTGAGTAGCTTTACAACTTAGGCCGTTTCTGCTGCGGTAGAATTGCTGAAGCTATCTCAAAGTGCTTATTTTGCAAGCGTTGTTAGGTTATAGAGCTCTACATAGAACACAATAGATTCTACTTAAACACCTGATACAAATACTTACTTACTTTTATTTTTCTACAACTAAATACCTTCTATATGTGAAACAAGTGTTCATATATTTTAGGTGAGAAGCTTCTCACAGCTGCGGAACGAGTTCGCAGATGTGGAGACGTTTTATTTGGGCTCGCTGATGGTGGCTCCAGCGTTGAGCCCTGGAATCAGTGCCCCACTACCTATTGAGTCACCTATCAGAAGGTTTGTAACCCGTTGCAGCTGATTTGCGTTTCTATGAGGCCTACCTCGCTCGGGCTCGCTCTTAATGATAGCAGCTTGGCACGTTGCCGGTTAAATGGCAGAATTGCTATAGCTAACTAGCCAAGGTGATAAGGGGAAGAACGAGAGGTCATGAATTTGTTACTTGTCAGTTGCACTATTAAGAGTGAGGCCAAACGAAAATAATTTTATGAGTTGCGAGTGGCGTTTTTTGAGTCGAGCAATTTATATTCCATTGGCAAATTGCACTCATTTTGCGTCGCCGCCGCACCGTGAGGGACAAACAGAACTTTAGTATGAAACCGAATGCAGCGTTATTTCTACGACTCATTTAACGCGACTCATAGCTCAAAAAAATACGTTCGTTTGGCCTCATCGTAATACTACCCACTCCTTACATACCTTGGTCGTCGGATAGTTGCAAACACTGCCAGATTATAATAAACTAGCTGCCCCACGCGGCTTTGCTCCCGTCAGCTGGCTACGTATCTACCCATCGACCCTATCTACCCTACCTACACTACATAGGTACATGATTGTTGCGGAACTTTAACCACTTACGCAGCGCACGCTACGGAAGCTCTCAAAAAGGAATAATTTTTTCCCGTCTTTGCAACATTTTTCATTTATACTCCTCTCCTATTGGTCGTAGCGTGATGTTATATAGCCTAAAACCTTTCTCGATAAATGGGCTATCCAACACAAAAATAATTTTTCAATTCCAACCAGAAGTTCCTGAGATTAGCGCGTTAAAACAAACAAACAAACTCTTCAGCTTTATAATATTTGTATAGATTTCGAGATTGTGTGCTAGCGATAAGTTGAGATCATTTTTACAATAAATAAATCACATATAAAATATAGTTTCTAGTCTTTAATCTGTGTCTAACAATTAGCTTTTTAAAATTAGAAGATCATACTGGACAAGCAAGAATCATAATATCGTGATTTGTAGGTCTCGATCACGGGGCAATGTGGCGGCGCCTCCGATGGCTGAAGACATGCGTGGAAGACGCGCCAGGAGCAAAAGTCGACCTCGAGTTCTTTATGCGCCGGAAGGAGAGATCGTTCGTAATTCAGGTAATAAATCAATAAACCAAGTGTCTTCCACGGCTCGGACCATTTCCTACAAAATATTTTTATCTTAAAAGTTTGTTTTAATTCAGTCTCCTAAAAATGTAACATCGCCATAAAAGAAAATATCGAAAAAGAACTGATTTTTATGCAAACTCTTGCGTTTCTCAGAAAATAATTTAGTACAGTTTATGTAAACATTCAGCATTTGCAGACTACACTCTACTGGAAGTCCTCAAAGAGGAGCCAATCCGGGTGACGATCAGAGGTCTACGGCGTACATTCTACCCGCCGATACACCACGCACCAATCGACAACTCACCTCCGGAGAAGAAACTACAGCTTGATTGGGTGTAAGTAACAAATCCGAGACTAAAACAGTTAAAATACAAATCAGTTTTTTAACTTCTGCATTTAACCGAAGACCATGGTAATTTTGGGATTTGTCTTGCTAGCATCTTTTTCCCTTCGGTTTTTAGGGTTCCGTAATCAACAAAGAACCCTTATAGTTTCGCCATGTCCTTCTGTCCGTCCGCAGCTCAGAGAACTACTAGAAAGTTATAATTTGGCATGGATATATTAATCACGCCGAAAAAGTGGTAAAACAAAACAATGAAAAAAAAATTGTACACGTAAAGTGGGGATATCTTTTTTTCTCATATATCTCATTGTGTGGTACCCCACATCATGTTTCATTTGAAAGATAACCATTCCAACCATTACCATTACCAATTACCAAGAAAACCATTTTTCGATTCAGAGGTCCGTTGCCGTAAAATTTAGCTATAAATTGCTATTTTTTGTTAAAGTCAAGTGTCCCTCCCATTTGTCGGCATAAATGAGCTTTTGGATATGTAAAAAATTCACTGCAGTAGGTATATAGTATAATATATAACGAAATTAAAAGGAAAACTATCACAGCTAAGCAGATATTGAAATATTACTCATATAACGTTGTAAGTTGTGTAAAACATAAAACCGGCCAAGTGCGAGTCGGACTCGCGCACGATGTGTTCCGAACCATTATCGCAAAAAACGGCAAAATAATCGCGTTTGTTGTATGGGAGCCAACTTAAATATTTATTTTATTCTGTTTTTAGTATTTGTTGTTATAGCGGCAACAGAAATATATCATCTGTGAAAATGTCATTTGTCTAGCTATCACGTTTCATGAGATACGTTAACAGACGGACAGACAGATAGACAGACGGACCGCGGAGTCTTAGTAATAGGGTCCCGTTCTTACCCTTTGTGTACGGAACCCTAAAATATAACTTTATGAACCATGTAAAAATATACAAAAATAAAATCATGAAATTTTTAATAATAATTTCTAAATTAAATAATAATGCTTACAGTTAAATTTGGTGAAGTTCTGATAAAAAATTCGGCGGTCTTAATGGAACTCTTCAATAAATGACGGTAAATCACCCGAGAATTCTGCAATCGTACGTATAATCAAGATCGGTTAACAATTGGCGAAGATATCTCTGAACAAATATACAAAAAAATTGAGACGAATTGAGAACCTTCTCCTTTTTTGAAGTCGTTTAATAAAACATCAAAATATCGTCTATTTCTATATATAGCATATATTTGTTTAAAAAGCTAAGGATTTAAAACAATGCACTAGTTCTCGTTATACGAAGTAAGTCAAAAAATCATAAATTTATAGCTCTATAACCTTATAAACCAATAATATCCTTGCAAACGGTTATAGAGCTATAAATTTGTTAATCTTGCGGTTCCTGAGTTTTATGCATTTTTTATGTCAGCTCTATACACTTTTTTAGCAAAAAAGAAATTTCTTGCCAATTTGCCTACCAGATTGCATCCTATGAAATATATAAGCATTATATTGGCTATTAGAAGCCATTTCAAACAAAAAAACGATACTTTTAAATTTAAGTTCCAATGTCTTCTTTTTCGATCCACTGTGCGCCGCCGCCGAAACCTTTTAAATGTTCATGAAACAACAAAATGCCCTCTTCTTAGTACGCATTATTGTGCAACTACGGCACCCTAGTACTGCACTTAGCTGGTTTTTCTTTATTAATTTTCTTTTTTTTGGAAAAAGATTTCGTTTTGGAGTAAAATTTCGACTAAGAGGGTCTTATAATCGTAGTTTAACAGATCCTTGTTTCAGAGAAAAAAAAAAGTATGCAAAATAGCTGTCTTTTTTGCTTCACCATAAATTAAATTATTATAATTTACTCAGCTACGGCTACCGTGGATCCGACTCCCGCCGCAACCTGTGGGTGCTTCCAACAGGAGAGCTCCTTTATTATGTGGCAGCAGTCGCCATCATGTACGACAGAGACGAGGAGTCCCAGCGGCACTACATCGGACACACGGAGGATATACAGTGGTAAGGCGCAACCCTTCATTATTATTGCCCAGATAGATAGGGAACGTAATTTGCGAGTTAAATAACGACATAGTATTATTTATAAAGTTCTATGAGTATCCGACTATTGATCTGAATAAAAACTAAACATCTGTGACGCAGGATACCCTGTGGGATCATGTACCCGCCTCCATAGCCGCTTAGTTTTAAAGGCTACTGCAGCCATGGCAAGATTCCTCTAAATAGCGATGTCCTAAGCTGATCTCTGCCCTATCTCACAGAGGTTATCCTTAAGCACGCTGTCGCGAGCCTTAAGTTTGAAACGCTTGGCGAGCTTTTTAGGGCCCCATATGTAACTGTACCAAGTTATTAACAAATTCTCCTCTTCCCAGCATGGAACTGCACCCATCCCGGGAGCTGGTAGCAAGCGGACAGCGCGCAGGTCGTGGCAGACGAGCACAAGCGCACGTGCGCATCTGGAGCACCGACACGTTGCAGACGCTGCACGTGTTCGGCATGGCGGAGTTCGAGGCGGGAGTGTCCGCCGTCGCCTTCTCTCAGCTCGTGAGTACACTGTACCAGGAATAAAGGATATCAGGGATATCAAATGCAGTACATACAGCATCAGAAAAACGTTTCATATACTATCTATTGATGCTGTGTAATAGTGCGTGGTAAGTAGACAAGGTTTTCTAACACTGTCACTGTAATTGTAACCACAAGGTGGTATACCTGGATTCAAACTTAATGGTGGCTGTAAAGTACGTTTTTCGATGAGTCCCCCTGATGAACCCTTCACTCTTGCAATCGCATGAATCTGCTTATGCGCAGCGACTCGCCCTCGTTATGTTTATTATGTATTTTTAGTCGACTATAATTATAGTCGACTTCGGATATCATAAAAGGAAACTGAGTAAGGGACACAATACCCCCCCATCCCCCTCGTCAGCAAAAGTAAACAAAGCTCTTATCCCCTCCCCCCATGCTTACGTAAGCATTTTTCAATTATAAATGTATTTTTTTACGTCTACTCGCTGTAGTATCCAAACGAAATAATACACTGAAAGAGGAAATTTAGACAAGTGGACAGCGCGCGGTAACTCCCCTAATCGGTTTTAAAGAGAGTGCCTAAACGTATGCATTAATTGCGGGAATCCACGAAAATGCGTTTCGTTTTCAAGCATAGACAATGTGAGGGTTGCCATTCGTGTAAAATATTAAATAACTACCGATGACGTAATCATCATCTAGACTCCCCTACCCCCCATTTCATCCAAAATAAGCAAAAGAACTCACGATAGAAAGACTCACCCACTCACCCCTCCACCCCCCATAGTGCTTACGTAATACTTTAATATGTGATATTTTTCTCCAACAGAACGGTGGTAGCTACGTATTGGCAGTGGACGCAGGCCGTGAGAGCATTCTCTCAGTGTGGCAGTGGCAATGGGGACATCTGCTCGGCAAAGTGGCTGTAAGTTAAAATTCTTCTTATATAAATAAAATGTCGTGCAATCTGTGGGAAGTAAGTAGGTAATTTTCCTGTAGCCGTATGTAGGAAAATGCAGCGAAAATCTTCATACTGTAGATATGTATTTCCTTTTTATCTATCGTTCTATTGCACCTGCCATGTGTGCAGTTTAGTTAGCTTTATACACAAAGCTTTAATAAATAAAAGTTGTTGGAAAACAATCTTAATGACAACATAACCGTAACAAAATTACATAGGTTCTTAGCATTGCAATGTGCGTGTTTAGCCATAGTGGATTTTCTTTAGTTTTTCTGTGAAATGTTATAACTGTAAACTTCAAAATTTTACCAGCACAATGTTTTATGGGGCCACACTTCGGTAAAGATTGTACCTACTTAAGACGTTCATACTTTTGCCAGTGGACTAACAAGCTTCCTTATACACAAACGATTTTTTTTTTGGTTTGGTAATTAATCCAATGACTTCTCCCGCTCTGGGTGAAGCAGGACACTCCGAGCATAGCCGTCTCCATTGCCCTTTGGGTGACTGTAAGCTTTCTGATGAGGGCCATTGTGAGCGACCATGTCTCAGAGTCATAGGTCATCACTGGCAACACACACTGGTCATAGACTTTCGTCTTGAGAAACTGTGGTAGATGAGTTCGACGAGAAGATACCGCGCAACTGTCCAAACGCTGCCCAGCCGAATCAGACTCTAACCATGATATAATAATTTATGAATACCGAAAATTATCCTTAGATTTAAACAGCCAGGTATACTTAAACCTATCTGTATTCTGGTATTCTAGTAGCTAATATGACATTACGATAAATTTAATAAAATCATGATAAGCACGGAATGTATAATATGCATATGACATAGTATTTGCAACCTTGTGACCCTCAAGGTTGGGTGGTACATTAAGATGTGGGGCCATGGGTGCAGCTAGGGTTGTCAGGAGTACGGATAAAGCCGGAGGTTTTTACTCCTAAGATACAAGTCCGGCCAATTTAGACGATGTCCCGCTTATTACATTTTTGTGTCAGTTTGACTTTCACTGAAATATCTTACTAATATTATAAATGTGAAAGTTTGGATGGATGTGTGGATGTATGTTTGTTACTCAATTACCCCAGAACAGCTGAACGGGTCTGGACGAAATTTGGCACAGAGATAGATTATAGTCTGGAATAGCACATAGGCTTTCATCCCGGTTTAATGTTCCCTTGGGATGATAAAACACTTTTAACGCGGATGAAGCCTAATAAATCTGCTTAGCCTCATCCGAACAATGTTGGGGTTGGATTCCAGTCTGAGAATGATTCATTTTGCTATTATTTTATTAAAAGTTATAACGAATTTATGGTAAGTAAAAAACTCTGGTTTAGCATAGAAACCATTTAATTTTTTTTTCTTTTTTCAAGTTATTTCACAAGTCCTTATTAAGTGAATAAGGAGATCCGAACTCTAAATCTAATCTTTTCAAAAGGTCCGGCTAAACTGGCTGGTAGTTCTGGTTTCCCGTTTTGCGACCTTGGACTCCAGACAAAGTACATAGCTAACATTATATCAGCCAGTAATGCCATGTAAGGGATTGTTCTTAACATGACATAAAATAAAAAGTTAGAAAATCATTATCAATGATATATTTTCACTTTGTCTAGACTTTTTGGCCCCTGGCAACCCTAGTTGCATCGATAGCAACACATAAACTTTGTCAGCCATCTGAGAAACGCGAGGGTTATACAGCGTTTTTAAAATGACCCCGCTTTTTAATTCAGAATGGAGATAGGATCTGAGATATGGGTGCTGTAGAATGCATTTATTTTAGGTGTGGACACCTAAAATAAATTGGTCGGTTGGTCCTAGGATTCTAAAGTATACCGAGAATTTTTAAATATGTTTGTTAAAAGATCATATCTTTAAGTGGAAAACATGCATGACTGTCTGAAAATTTGTAGTATTACTTACCAACCGTTGGCTGTTGCTGTCACTCACGTGTCCGTCTGTCTGTCCGGACACACGGGTTTTACAGCCAAACGGCTGGACTTACAGTCTTCAAATTTTCACAGTTTTAGCATGTTATTGACTCAAAGCCATAAAAATTGACAAAAAATATGTTTAAATGTTTTTAAGGGGGCTACTAATACAGCGAAAGGGGGACGTGAAAAAAAATGTTTAGAACTCGTTGATTTTTGTTTCTAAAATATTGAAAAACAAAGGAATGGGAAGCTACCAAAGTCAGCTTTTTTTTTACAAAATTTAATCCGAAGAATTTTTAAACTTCCTATTGACCAACTTCCTATTTTTAAACTTCCTATTGAATAACAACACAGTAGGTAAAATAATGTATAATACCAATGTATGAGTTCAACGCAGCGTAAACAAAGAAACAATAAACTCAAAGAAACCCATTTTTCGCAATCATAAAAAGAAACAAAAAAACTCCATCCATAGATTACGATAAGGCGCGCAAATGCAAGCTCTACGAAAGCATAAATTAGTTTGTAGCGTTTGGTCGCAAGTTCAACACACTGGGACGTGGCCACGCCTCCTGCTACGAGTGCTACGATATCGCTACGAAATATTGCTACGAAATCAAAAAATAAATAGACAAATTAAATATTTTCGTTGTTACTTTATATTGTTTTTCTAGTTTTCTAGATCGGATGTTTAATGATAATAATCAGATATTTTCTATTCATTAATTTACTAGCCAGCGGCTTCGTCGACATGAAAGTCGAAAATTATGCCGAGGGAACATATTCCTGGGATAAAAATTCCTATGTGCTATTCCTGGCTATAATCTATCTCTGTGCCAAATTGCATCCAGATTGGTTCAGCCGTTTGAGCGTGAAGAAGTAACAAACATACAAACTCACAAACTTTTTATAATATTAGTGCGATATCTGCTACGAAGTAGATACGTAGTTACGAAGTGTTACGAAATTTTTCTTGGTTTTTCGAATCTGTCTGAATATAAAGGAGTGTTCTGACAAAATATAATATAGGATGATTTTTTCAAAACCTACTCCAAGCTTATTGACATTTTAATTTAAAAGCACCAGCTCGTTCCTATTTATAGGGGATTAATCTTATAAATTGTGTCAAGCTATAAGAACATTCAAACCCAATAATTAAGTCCTCAGGCACTCTATGCGTCATCGAGCAATTTTTAAAATGGCTTCCCTACAGTAATAAACATCATGCTAACTAACCCGTAATCATTATTATAACCACAATTGATCTTATGTAACACCTATTTTACAACAAAAAAATAAAGTATGAAAATATTATATTTCTCTCTAGTAAAGTAATAATTCTTCATAATTGTCAAGCAACATCTTATCGGGTCACGCGACGACTCTAGAACATGGTTGGTACATTAAGCGCAGGAAAAAATACGTATCGCGTTCTTGGTACAACTTTAGTGTTTAGACCATTTAAGATTTAGAATGGCAACTACTTAACTCGTAGGTACTCGATAAAATTTAAGTACCTATGGTATATATAAACTGCTTGCGTTTTGGCGCGTGCCCAAGATGGAACTAAAGCCACCATTGGTGGTACAGTAATTGCAAATGTTTACTCAACGCCTCCTGAAAAGTTTTTCTAGCGCCAAATAAATTGTTACTTAACTTTGTACCTGATTAGATACTTATAACTTAGTACCTCGAGTATGAAACTCTACACTCGTTATCCAGTTGTACTTTTTCGATTATCAATATAAATTCCTAAGTTGGTATGGTATTAAAAATAAAAGCGTGTACAAACGCTACACCATACCATTTTATTGGCGATTTGGTGATTACAGACTTTGCAAGAGGAGCTCACAGGTGCTGCCTTCCATCCTCTTGACGACAACTTGCTAATCACACACGGAAAGGGACATTTGGCATTCTGGAATCGCAGAAAAGATGGATTCTTCGAACGCACTGACATTATCAAACCGGTATGGTCTTTTTATTAATTTCAATTATTCCAAAAACAAGGTTCTATTTGATATTTGAATTATGCTTAATATGTCCTACAACGCAGATATGGAACGCGCGAGTCGTTTCCCGCGTAAGTTGTAGAGTGGAGTAAAATCATTTAAAAGAAACCGTAATGATCGGTTTTTAAAGATATTTATTTTAATTTTTACAGCCGTCACGTACACATGTAACAGCGTTACAGTTTGAGCAAGACGGCGATGTTGTAACGGCTGATAGCGATGGCTTTATCACGATATACAGCGTTGATAGTGACGGAGCTTACTTCGTGCGAATGGAATTTGAGGTAAAACTCACAAATGGTTATCAAATACTTCCTCAGGTTTTTGATTGTAAGATTATGACATATTACTTTAAACTTTCTGTTATATTATTCAGGCACACATTAAAGGTATAAGCTCTTTGGTGATGCTTTCTGAAGGAACGTTAATATCAGGAGGAGAAAAAGACAGGAAAATAGCGGCTTGGGATTCCCTTCAAAATTATAAGAGAATTACGGAGACAAAGGTTTGTTATAATAGCTACTTATCTTTATCGTAAAGTTACAGACTATAATTTGTTTATTTATAATGCTGTGCTTTCAGTTGCCGGAGTCAGTAGGAGGGGTGCGTAGTATTTATCCTCAGAGGCCCGGCCGAAACGACGGTAACATTTACGTTGGCACCACACGAAACAATATCATGGAAGGTTCTTTACAAAGAAGATTTAATCAGGTATAACTTGAACAAATATTTTGTTTTCGAAAACGTTTTTGCTGACGACCCAATTATTGTCTTCGTCTTTAGTGTTTGAGTTTTAATTTTGAAAGACTATCGAAAATCGAAAGAAAACATACTAGATTAAATATATTTACGCATGATAGATGTTATTCATGTGAGGGGTTGCCATAATCACCACGCAGACCAGGCTAGATGCGAGACGCACGGCATCGGTCAATGTGGCGACGGCTGAAATTATGAAAAATAAACTGGGTCAGTAAATTGAAATACATATGTTATGCTACAGGTCGTATTTGGACATCACAAACAGCTGATGGGGTTGGCTGTTCATCCTGATGATGAAATGTTTGCCACTGCGGGACATGACAAAAATATTGCCCTCTGGAAAGGACATAAACTGGTTTTTGCTACTCAGGTAAAGTAACGAAACAGCGGATACAGATTGTACCTTACTATCTGTTTTTACTAACGAAGCAATCATGGTATTTCCAGGTCGGTTATGAGTGTGTATCTCTGGCGTGGCATCCAAGTGGAGGAGCGCTGGCTGCTGGTAGCACTGAAGGCCATCTCGTAGTTCTAAATGCAGATGCAGGTGCCCATGTAGCGACTCTACGAGTTTGTGGCTCACCTCTCAGTTGCTTGGCTTATAACTCTGGTAAGATGTTGTGTTTTGATATTTAGTTGTTTATGAGCCACACCCATCAATCTATTAAAATATCTCCAAATATCATTATAAATAATTAATAAAGGACTCGTATGTTTGTTATTTTTTTAGAATATTCTGTAAGTTTTTTTCTATTAGTAATAAACCGAAATTGTTTTCAGCTGGAGATACTCTCGCCATAGGATCACAAAACGGCAGTATTTATCTGTTCCGTGTCTCCCGCGACGGATTTTCATACAAAAAATCGAACAAAATTCGAGGGGCCCAACCTCTCGTGCAACTCGACTGGAGTCTAGACGGCAATTATTTGCAAACTGTTACGGCTGATTACGATCTGGCCTTTTGTAAGTATACAATCAGTATATGCTTTTGTTTTTCATTTGTAAACTATTTCTAAACTGCTCAATTTTCTTGCAGGGGATATTAAATCTTTATCGCCAGAAAAGAGTCCAATCGCTATGAAAGACGTCAAGTGGTCCACATACAACTCTACTGTTGGATTCCTTGTATCAGGTACTAAGACGTTACTTAATTTGTTTTTAGTTTTATTCTTAAAATAGTTATCTAACTCAAATGTATTATTTCTTCAGGGATGTGGAACAACCGATTCTACCCAATGACAACACTGATATCTACGGCTAGTCGTTCGGCTGCTCACGACCTTCTTGTTAGCGGTGACTTGGATGGATACGTGCGCTTGTTCAGGTAATAATGCTGCTCATAAAACAGAAAAACTTGTAACATTTACCACCTTATTCCACTGAACAAACTGTATTCATGATTATTCTGCATTTTTCAGGTACCCTTGTGCTAGTCCGAAAGCCGAGTACAATGAAATGAAAGTCTACAGCGGAGCGATATACAGCGCTCGGTTCTTATTCAACGACCGCTGCATGATCAGCGCTGGAGGCACCGACGCCGCGCTCATGCTGTGGGACCTAGTGGATGATTAGCATTCAGTAGCGCCGGGACTGCGGCCGCCGGCGGTAGTGGTAGCTCCACCCACGCCCTCGCCGCCGCCCCTCGCGCTTATTTCCCATCCCACTTTCAAAGTGTTGGAATTTGATGAACTGGATTGAAGCAGTTTCCCAACTTCTGAAGGTTTTAATAACATAGATTTAATGTCGTCTGGCGTAAATCTCATGAATTTCAACACGAAAATGAATTATGTATTTTTGAAATACTGTGACAGAAAACTAATTCTGTCCAAATATTCCCGAGATGTTATAGGACACGACACTTTTAACTACTTTTTATCACATCACATATCAGTGGTTGAAATGAGAACTTGTCTATTAATTATGTTTAAGTTACGTAGGTTTACATGACACTGCCATTCTAAAGTTGCATATAACTATAGGTGCGTAGTTAGTTATATATCACGCTATAATGTGTTAAGAATATTGGAAGATATACATCGCGCAGTTAAGGTAAAAATATGAAACATTTTCTCTAAAATAATGCAAGCATTTTAATAAGTAAAATTGGTTACCTACTGGTGCTGATAAGTTAAGTGTTTATTATGAAATTGGAATTTTTATCTATACCATATTTATGATCCACCAAAAGAATATTACTATTTCAGTTCCAGCCTAGCGACACTGCATAAAATCATAAAAGATTGAAAAAAATGAATCTTATCGTTGAAGTCAAGAGCACTATTTACATTCTAGAATTAATATAGATATACAATTAAATAAATAAATAAAAATAGATAACACGAGGACTTCCGGAATGTGGCAGGCCACAAATAAAAATTTTGTATTTTGTCCTCTTTTTATTTATCATTTTTACACCGAATATTGTACCAATCGTATTTCAAATTGCTAGAAAACTTTATTTACTTAGACTTGGTACAAAATAATCAATAGATTTAATGAAATATTATGTATACAACAACATATATATATTTGTAAATTAATTTACTATGATAGAGAAGCTTGTCTTCGTGAAATATGTTAATATAATTTTGTTAGATCTTAATTTTACAGGAACAATAATCAAAATTATAAGCTAAAGTATGACTAGTTAGATAAAGCTGCGCCCACGCACAATAGAGTTTTCGACAGTACACAATTCTGATAGCTATTCAAATACATTGCTATAAATCAATAAAATAAAGTAGGTACACACCTATAAATTAATCAGTGGGACATATGCTCGGCGACTTTTTTGTAAGATTAAGCGACTAGCCTTTTAAGATGGAAAGTAGTGATCAATATGAGGGCATGATTTATAAATTGAAATTTACCAAATAACAGCGCCTTGGTGAATGTGCTTTTATTTGGTAAATTTCAATTTGGTAAATTTCTAGTGTCAATATCGGATTCATTTTGATTTACTCCGTCACATAAATTATTCTTATACCCATAATTATAGAGGTAGCTTTCATGGATTTTTGAAATAACTATACATTTATTCCTGAAGGTTTTAACAAAGAATTAATCAAACTAACTTTCGTCAAACAAGACAGACAGGGCAGTCATGAATTCATGATTCTGTAAAAGTATCTATTTTATTTTTAAATCTTATTTATATAGTTATGTACCTACTTCTTTATATTTATATATTTTATGAATATTAGATTAAGTATTACTTAATAATAAGTTGCATGAAATTATAAAGCTTTGCAAGTGTAATCCTATTATTAAAAATACTGTTGTTCTATTGTTTACAGTATTATAATATTAATAATGTAACATTTGGAATAATAACCTGTTTTTATATACATAATAATTGATGAATCAATAAATTAATGTCAGTTATCATTTAATGTGGTTTAATTTCCTTTTCCCCTGTGTTCCTTGTTTTATCTAATATAAAGTGCATGAGATTTAATAAGATATACGAAAATAGGTATGAATTGGCAACAATCTGTACGGAGATAATTTCATTAAACTAAAACAACACATGTTGAGAAAATTGTATTAGCTCGCCAGCAAGAAAGAATGGTAGCGGTCAATGGGGCTGGTCTCAAGCCTGCAGAGGATAATATGTAAACTTTCATCGTTGGTGAGTCATCACTACCTTCAATACGGTTTCCTGATTTTCGGCAAAAACCGGTTAATTCATGCTCAAGAGCACATCTATTTTCGAACTGGAACGATCTCACGGTAAAAACCGTAAATGTCAACTTGACATTTATCTAGTTTTAAATGACACACGACGTTTTATCATATCCATCCAGTCACAGTTAGCGCCGGAGGATCGTGAAATCAGTTGAATGGTTTCGTAAAACTACAGCTTATTATTAATCATTGTGAAACAATGACGAAGCCACGTCCGTGTGGTTGTAAAGGTTGCAGAACATGTTTGATTTGTGAGACACAATATGGAGCCGAAAAGTTAAAACTACAGCTGGAACTTGACAAAAGTAAAGGTTATGTTTATTGTCCGTTTTGCAATAAAGCCTGGCGAGGCTGGGACCTAGACTCCTACAAACAGCATCCTAACCATGAAGGAGACTCGAGAGACTACCCAGGTGTGTACATTAAAATGGATTTCATATCGGAAGAGGAGGAAAGATTTCTAATGAAAAACATTGATGAGGTGCCATGGGACGTGTCTCAAAGTGGCAGAAGGAAGCAAAACTATGGTCCGAAGACAAATTTTAAAAAGAAAAAGGTCGTCGTTGGTAAATTCGAGGGCTTTCCGGGATTTTCTAAGTATTTGCAGGAGAGATTTGATAGTATTGATTTGCTGAAGAACTTTTATGTTATTGAGCAGTGCTCTTTAGAGTATGATCCGAGTAAGGGGGCGTCTATCGACCCTCACATAGATGATTGCTGGATATGGGGTGAGAGGATTGTCACGGTTAACTGTTTGTCTGACTCTGTGCTCACCATGACTAAATTCAAAGGTGATATAAAGAAGTACAATCTTTACTGTGCTGAGAAATATGGCCCAGTGGTTGCCGCTGATGGTAGTATTATTACAGGCAATGAAATGGAACATTCTATGTTGGAAGCATGCAAGTCTGTGCTTGATGATGATGTTATAATTAGAATTCCAATGCCAAGGTAAGATCTATTTTTTACTGTGTTGTTTTTTTTTCATTTGTAAATATAGTGAAATATTATAGTGGTTATCAGGTAGATTTTGTACTTTACAAATTGCCACATGTTTTGCTAAAATATTTTATGAATGATCAAGTCACTAATTTATTTATAAGTTCCAGCATATTAAACAATGATAATATTTCATGAAAATAGTAAAACATTGTGCAATATCAATGACTATGAGTAATCAGTTAATAGTTTAAATGTTGTCTAATACACAAGGTCAATTGTTGAAGATTTTTACTGCCTACAATCAGTTGACTTTCAATACTATGAAATATTCACATTACCTTTTTAACAATTCCAGGAGATCACTATTAATCATCTATGGAGAACCAAGATACCACTGGGAACATTGTGTTCTTCGTGAAGATATCTCCTCAAGAAGAGTATGTATTGCTTACAGGGAGTTTACCCCTCCATACCTGTATGGCGACCAACAAGAGATCGGCAACACCATCAGAGATGTCGGTAAAAATTTCTGGGATCACACAACTAAAATTTATGAGACTGTAGAAGCAGAAAAGCCTAAGGATCAGAAGGCAATAATGAACGGTCATGAAGGTTTCCCTAAAGATGGTATTAAATCCCCAGGGTTGGGCCTATCACCCCTAATTGCAGTAAACAAAAAGGTAGAAAACCAAATAGCTTAGAATTAAAACTCTAAAAGTTAGTATTTTTCCACTAGACAAATTACGGAACATGACTTAACTATAGTTTATATTTATTTATACTCTTTCATATTTTAATTTTGGTTCGGTCATGTTGAGAAGATGGTTGAAAGAGGATTATAAAAAGGAATTAAAAATAGGAATACCAGTGGCAAGATTGAGGGGCAATACCCTCGGTGAACTTAGCTTAACCTTCAAAAAGGTCAGATGCAAAGTTGCTATAGTCATTTGTGTATTTACAGATGAATGAATGTATGTGAAGAAAAAGAAGTATGTGAGGATTAAAAGAAATTTCCTATTTATTTCTATAGGTGTGTCTTTAAGATGTTTAAGTAGGTAATTAAAATCAGTTAGTAATTATTCAAACTTTGTATTAAGCCACTAGCTACATGTGGTCTAAATTATTAGATTTCATCATAGTATTACTTCTTTTAATAATAATATACAGATTGAGTTTTTGTATGGATTGCACAACAAAATTCAAAACTCAAAATTTAAGAGCATGTTCTATCTATGTATAGAACTATTTTTAGAGTTGTGCTCATTAATTCAACTGTATAATATGGCTATTAGTTTTCTCTTAAAGGAGATTTAAGACATTGTTTCTTTAAATTATTGACAGTATAGTTTAACTCTACTATCAGAGCTTGTGTGATTAATGTATTTTGCAATTGATACGTAATTATTATTAGTTTTTTTATGTTTCGTTCTATTTTATATTATGTGTAGATGTAATATTTATTTTTTACTATTTTATATAGTTTCAAGAAGTACATAGGTTAATGTACACTTTAGAATATGGGTTTGGAATGTAAATAAATTAAGTATGTCACACATCCCAGTTTTTGGAATGATCGGTGATCATTCATTCAAATGTGTAGATAAATAATAATAAAAAACAAATAATTAGGACCAAAAATAAACTGATTACAATTTTATGGTCTATATGTAATATTAATAATTATATTTATAATCTGAATAACTACAATTTAAAAATTACAACTGTTTAGTAGAAGAGTTAGACAGGCGTTGGATGAACAAGATTTATATGCGATAAGTGAACCCTGTCTCAACTAGGGTTACCTGTATCTTAAGAGACAGAAATCTAAATATTAAGCTATGGCAATCTATGGTTTGTTTTGATCACATTCTTGAATAATTACATGTTTTCCTAGCACTTAAGTTTGATGTACGGTGGTGTTATATGTATATTTTGTGGGCAAAATGAACAAATAACTAAATTATAAGTATTTAACATTTTAATTTATACTGTGTATTATCATCATGTTATTTATTTAGAGTAAATTAGCACAATTATCTTTTATTAATTGCTTTGACCTTATCTTTGCACACATGCTTAAGTGTAAGTAGTAGGTACTATGCTTAAGTATGTGACCAGAGATAATGTCAATTAATGTAGTTGTCAAAACACGCATATTTTAATATTTACGCGCTATT
The DNA here is from genome assembly GCA_947562075.1 of Orthosia gracilis. Classification (NCBI taxonomy): domain Eukaryota; kingdom Metazoa; phylum Arthropoda; class Insecta; order Lepidoptera; family Noctuidae; genus Orthosia; species Orthosia gracilis. Next base: position 20,686,492 of record OX387274.1, read on the forward strand.
GTAGTCCCCAGGATGACGCAGCCAGGTCGCGACACCCACGGTGGTACATTTTGATCGGCTCCATTGGCCTCGTGGTCGCAAAGTACTATTGAGTTATTCCGATGGGAATTTTTACCCGAATCCGGGAGGGTAATGTTTTCCGACCGTATGTATGTATGTCCATTTCTATAGCACGCTCTACAGCCCAAACGGCTTGACGGATTTTGACTTATATGGTGTTGGTTTCGTCTCAATTATGGGCGTGACATAGGCTATATAATTTTATTTATTTATTTATTTAAACTTCATGTACAATAGTGGTACATAGGCGGACTTAATATTTAAAAATAGCGCCCCCTACTACAAACAAACATTTTCTTTTTCCTGACAATATGGGTATCAAATGAAAGCTATTAAATAGGCCATTCCAAATATATATATATATATATATATATATTGTAACTCTTTTATGTTCCTATGTTGGCAAAAAAACAAGAAAAAAAAAAAAACTTATTAATTGAACTCGTCCATTACTAAAACTAAAGAGTCTGAAATAAAACATCTTATTATATATAAAATTCTCGTGTCACAGTGTTTGTCTGCAAACTGCTCCGAAACGGCTTGACCGATTCTTATGAATTTTTTTGTGCATATTTGGCATGTATGAGAATCGATCGTAAACTACTTTTGACGTGACAACGTCTTATAATTCGATGGAGCCGGCTGCACGCACGAAAAAACATGACTCATGCGGCGTTACCTCGCTCTGAGGCGTTCCATTTAAGGCTTGAAGTGCAAGCGAGAGCGCCGAACGAGCGACAAAGAGGCACAATCGGCCTCCGCGTTCGGCAGCGTTCGATATCTGTCTCTCACCTACTTGAGTGAGCGATGCATCCGCGTGGACAGCTGCTATACAATAATACATTTACATGTTTTCGTCAAATATGAAGTGCAGTGAAAAGTGAATGTGGTGTCAATTGTTTATAGAAACGATAATTGCGGCGATAAAGGTAATGATTCTTTCGTTTTATTAAATATATGTTCAGTGATATATTCTTCAGTGATACTTGTAAAAATTAGGTAAACTGTAAAAAATAAAATGACATAATTGTATTTATGCGTACCTACAAATAAATATAACTTGATCAATTCAATTGTGATTTCCATTTACCTCCTCCTCTATATTCATACAAAATATCTATCAAACAAATAAAATTAAAATTTTCTTTTAAAAAATGTAACCATTCCATCAGTATTTTCTTATGACGTTGTCACGTTCAACTATCGTCAGTAAACCGACTTTACAGACAACCGATTTTTTTTAAACCCTTTTGGGAGGGTAGGGTAGGTAGGATAGACGAATGTTTTGGTTTTTTATGGCAAAACAAGGTTTGCCGAGTCAGCTAGTATTATTATAAAAACAAAATTCGACTGCTAAAAATTAATTAACTGAAATAGGGAAAAACAAGTACTAGATATAATTTATACATTATATATTATGAGGTGCTGCAGGCATCTAGTACTTGTTTTTCCCTTTTTCAGTTAATTAATTTTTAGCAGTTGGGTTTTTTGTTTTTCTGTGTGTGACAGCTCTTTGTCTCGTAAATGATAAATGATTTATTTCTGTAAGTAGGTTTGTACAAACACTTTTACATGTCGATCATATTTTTAAAACTAGATGAAGTCGGCGTTTCCTATCTGACTACTCTGAGAAGAAAGGCCGAAACAAACTCAGAGGTCACAGTCTCTTTTAAAGTCCAGACAAAATCTTGGTTAGATCATGTGAAGACCATGTAGACTGAAGTCTGAAATGGTCTTTTGAGGAAAGAACTAGCCAGATTGAGTGGACCTGTCCAGTCAGTGCACGCATTTGTCAATAACCGTGCAGCTCAACTCAGAAATTAAGGAGCTCAACGATTCGACGAACAATACCAAAGAAAGGACATTCGGGTAGGCCGCACAAACTACTCAAACTGCCAGACCATGATTAAAACTAACTTAGATAAATTAAAATTAAAAACAAACAAAAAGTATGATCCACATAGTCTTCACATTCACAACAATTAAGAAAAAAAAAAAGAACTTAAAATAAAATAATATAATACTTTAAAAAGTAAATATTCTTGTCATTGCAAGAAAACAAAAAAAAGAAAAAAAAAAACAAAATTCATGGTGCAAAATATATAAAAAAATCAAAATTAATTGGAGCAGCTCAATCCCAAGCCTGTTTGTCCTCAACGTAATCTTTAATTGTATAAAACGCTTTCTGGCACAACTTACGTTTAATGAATGTTTTGAATTTATTAAGACTTAGATCTTGTACGTGGCTTGGAAGCTTATTATAAAAGCGCACACATTGACATCTAAACGAGCCACCTATTTTCGTGAGCCTTGTTGCAGGTACTACAAATTTGTGTTTGTTCCTAGTATTTATGTTATGGATATCACTGTATTTTTTAAACAATTTTATATTTTTATGGGCATATAAAAGATTTTCATAAATATACTGAGAAGGCACAGTCATTACATTAATCTCCTTAAATTTCTCTCTGAGAGAGTGTCTCGGGCTTAATTTATAAATTGATCGAACAGCTCTTTTCTGCAAAACAAAGATAGTCTGGATGTCGGCGGCATTTCCCCACAACAGAATACCGTACGACATTACACTATGAAAATAGCTAAAATATACTAAACGGGCTGTCTCTATGTCAGTTAAATTACGAATTTTCCTAACAGCATATGCTGCGGAGAGTAGAGCACTTAAATCCGTTTGTCCTGCGCCTGATTTCCTTTATTTATTTATTTATGAAACAAAGGTACATAGGCAGGCTTAATGCCTGAGATATTCTCTACCAGTCAACCAAGAGTGGTGGTGAGATAACATGGCAGGTGCATAAAAAAAATAGATTATAAAGTCAAATGGGTACAAAATTATATGTAGCTAAAATAAACATAGGTACATATATTTATATTTACTATAATAAATACCCAGGCACCACACAGGTTCGAACCTAGGCAGGCTCTTTACTTTGTGTAAATTATTACATCACTACTGCTCTCAAAACGATGAAGGAAAACATCGTGAGGAAACCGGCACGTCCTAGAACCAAAAATTCGAAGACATGTGACACCCACCAACCCACACTGATCCCGCGTGGTCGATTACGGCCCGTTCCCTCTCATAGAGAGGAGGCCTGTGTCCCAGCAGTGGGAACAATAAAAAAGGCTGATGATGATGATAATAGATACCTATAAATATCCCTTCGGCCCATGGGAGCTAAGGAATAGAGATTACATCTATGTTTGAGCACACACTCGTACACGCATTTGGCTTATCTACGTTGAGATTGGCGACCGTGACCGACATCCCGTCAGGAGGAATGCATTCACAAATATGCGTCGCCTTTCCCGTGCGAGTGCAACTGTGCTACAGAATGCATCTAAAACCGGAGCAATAAGAACCACATTTCAAGTTAAAGTGTTGAAAAATATACCAGGTACGGCTCTTAGGACCTCCACTCAACTAAGTCGCTATGATAACGGAAAAGTGCCTCGATTAATGTCAATAAATAACAAGGTACCTATAGGCTATAGGTAACTGTAAATTTGATGATTCGAGGCTTAGCTTCACTGAACTGCCTTGTTAAATAGGCAGAATATCGTATGATGCTACCATAATTAAAAAAATTGAGCTCGATACGCCTTTACTGCTTTTTGTCACTGAGGTTTCACTTTTCCGTCCAAAGGGTAAAAACGGGACCCTATTATTAAGACTCCGCAGTCCGTCTGTCTGTCTGTCCGTCTGTCACCAGGCTGTATCTCATGAACCGTGATAGCTAGGCAGTTTGAATTTTCACAGATGATGTAATTCTGTTGCCGCTATAGCAACAAATACTAAAAACAGAATAAAATACATGTGTATGTGGGGCTTCTATACAACAAACGTGATTTTTTGCCGTTTTTTGCGATAATGGTACGGAACCCTTAGTGCGCGAGTCCGACTCGCACTTGGCCGGTTTTATTTTACTTACCTAATTCAATAGTAAACTCGTGTAAGTAAATGGATAAAACGTCGGGCGTTTTGCGTAGAGATTGTCCTCTATCATGAATCATGCCTCAAAAATCATAAAAAATCCGATCTCAGTAACAGACTGTTGACTGAGGTCACTGTTTTATTTACTTCGATAGTAAACTCATGTAAATAACAAGTAGAGTATCCTCTAAATCATCCCAGTATTAAACATAAGACTCGAGTGTTTTGATTATGTATTTACCTACCTATTAACTTATTTAGATCTACAAAATATCTGTGACTGTAACTGTTTGAAATCTAGCAATTAATTAATACCTATCATTTGTATTTAGATACGTATGATTGTGGTAAGTTATTTTTAAAGTTTTTGTTCATACTGATTTATGTAAAATATTTATATTTGTACCAGTATAATTTCACCCAATTGATGTTATTTTTCAATGAATCTGTAAATTATAAGCAATATAATTTGCCTACAATGTTCCTACGCTAAGTTAGCTCATAATCTTTTGTAATAGGTATAGTACTTTTAAATAAATGCCAAATACTGCAGTCCAACTTAGTAATTTTATTTCTTATATGTTATCTGACATGTTACAACTGCTTTTAAATTTAATTTTAATTTTATGAACTAACTTTAATCACTTAAGTATTTCAACTGTTTTATTTACAAAATGTTTACAACGAAAATATACGAATACATTTCTAAAAATAATATATAGGTAAAAATTATTAATATAGGTAAATATATTAGGACCGGGCGTGCTGGGCCCTTTCGACCACCCTCCTAATAACAGCGTGGCATGGACCGGGCGTGCTGGGCCCCTACGACCATCCACTTGTACAACGCGGGGCGTGGGCAGCATCGGACGGCATCGTTGCTGCTTCCATTGCTTGCTGGCCATCGGCCAGTGCGACGACGTCCGCGGCGGAGGACACAGGCCGTTTCGGTGTTGTGGCTACAATCCTTTCTGTGAATTTGTCCCAGTCGATTATTCGACGTGGCGCTTGAGGCTTCTGTCGGGTACTATAAAGAAGACGACGAGCACAGGATGGTGGTACGACTGTAACTCGTCGTCTAACACTTGCTGCGTGACTTGGCATTGTAGCTCTCGGTGTACCACAATATCCAGCATGTCTGGCATATGTGCTGCTTGGTAGTGGGTGGGCGCCTCTGGGCCGGACACCTGAACGTGAGAGAATTTTGAGTACAATTGAGAGAATTTCCGTAATTTATTGAAGAGTTCTGTTGTATATCTTCGAAGTTCTTCATCAGATCTTCATCAAATTAAAATGGGATTAATTTCGGGACATACTTTTCAAACATAAAAGAATTTTCAAAATCGGTCCAGAATTGACGGAGATATCGGTGAAAATACCCAAAAAACAACAGTAGGTACCTATAAAAAAAAAACACATTAATTCGAACATAGAAGCTCCTCCTTTTTGACGACAAGTAAATTGACGAGTAATTTGACGAATTTTTGTAACAGCATTGACGAGTAATTTGACGAAATTTTGTAAGCTGCTGAACTTAGTCGCCCTGCAAGTGATATTAAATGAGGACCCCATTGTAACCTTGAGTCTAACGTGCCCAGGAAAACCGTTTATCGACGAATTCTAGCTTCTCCTTGTTTATTATAAATTATAATGTCACAATCAGTACTTTTGACATTCGGCAAGGAAAATTTTACGGACTTGGTTTATTACCATTTAAAACTAAATTATTGCCAGTGCACCAATCCTGAACCTGCCGTAGTGCGTTATTTACGTCATCAACCTGACAAGTACGTCTATATATTACAAAATTAAAGATGTGTCATCAGCAAACACCATGTTTAGTTTGTTATAAATATGTTTTAACATCCAAGTAATCTGTGCATGAAAACACTAATAACTTGCAGGCTGCAAGACAACAGTAATTGATAAAATAGCATAACTGTCCACAATTGACCAAAATAATCAACTTTCTTATATTCTATTTTAGTATTGACCAATGACGATGACGTTGAGAGCAAAATAACTTCCCACCCGGTACCCCAGAAAACACACACCGCCCTGTGACATCACTCAGATATTACCTAGAACAAACTATATGGAGAAGCGCCATGGCTTCTTTAAAATTGAAATAGTAATTTACTTACATAATATTCATATTTTTATCAGATGTTTATTTAATTTACATCCATAAATACATATCCAGCAAGAAAACTTTAGTACTGTGCAACGCTCACTTGTCATTGGATTCGTTCAAGAGTTGTAACCATCGAGCTCAGAGATGGCGTTAGCAGTCGCGTTTTGATGAAGTTATCTGCGACGCGATTGGTCGCGTGTGCCTCGACTTCGCTGTTTTGGCGTCGGTAATAGAAGATTCATGTAGTCAGTAGTCTCGTTCGATTTAAACGGATGTGAACTTTTGCTGTGAAAAATAATATAATCCTATCCACAAGAGACATTACAAACTGTTCTGTTGCATTTATTAATAGCGCGGCCGAGCCTTGTGAGTTTAATTCAGTTGACATTGGTGTCGGTTGTGAACTTTATCTGCTACTCTTCATTTGGACTTCGCCGGCGATTTCACGCAACTCGAGTCCTGCTCATCCTCGTGGTCTTCTCTCGAGGAGTATTGGAAGCGACACTGGTTCGATGACAAAGGTGAGTGAGCGCATTTAATACTGCACTATGGAAATACTGATGTTTCTTGTTGGATACCTATAGGTTCACAGGGAGGGGTAGCCATTTTTATACGTATTCCCGAAAATTTATTTAGTACGCAAGTACAAAAAAGGTTTTGGCTATTTACACGCCATACCACTATAAATAAATCATCCAAGTGCAAAACAAAATAATAAAGAGACCAAACTGTTAACATCTACAGGAGAAATAGGTAAATGCAACAAGTTTACAGGACGCGTTTGGATGTGGTAAAAATCGACCATTACCCAAAAATCCTACTGATATTCTCTTCACACCTAATTCGGGTTAAACTTTCCATTATGGGCTGCTGGTTAGAATAAAAAGTTCCATCAATAACCATCGATTTTTCATTGTCGTTCGTTGACATAAACTCGGGGCGGCCCAGTGACATCAAGGTCAAATGTACTTAAACCGCGGACGCGCGCAGTAGTGAATCGCGCGTGGCACCCCTTGCAAATCTCACGTATAAACACCGCGGTCTCTGCGCAGTGGGGTCAGCAGAGATGTCGCCGTCAGAAGTCTGTACTCGATTACGGCGTGCGGATCCGACTCGCTCAGCATGAACTATGTCCCTCTCTTCAACAGCAAAGCCAAGCTTTATGGCAAGAACTCCAACCAGGTGTACGGTGCTCTCACCCATGGACGCCTGTATTCCGGTCACCTCAATGTCGTTGAGCAGGAGCTCCTGGTCGCGCTCGTTCAATTGGCATTTAATTTCAGCTATGGTGTTTTCTAATAGATCCCTGAACACTTTTTGCTCCAGTGTTCGTTCAAGGACTCACGCCCACTCGCGCTTCTAGGCTATCCACCCGCTCATCAGAGGGTTTTTTAAGGAATCCTTTAGTTGAGCCATTTCCGTGCGAAATTGTTAACTCGGCACGCAGCTCCTCTTTAAGTAACCGCAGCTCGTTTGCCAAGTCAGGAGAGACATTAATAGTAGCGTTCATTGCAGTGCCATGTAATGGACCGTTCATGAGCTCCTCGGGGTCACTGTGCTTCTGCTTCTCTTCCTGGGCAGGTTCCACTCTACCTCGAACTGGCATTTCCGTCTTGTCCCTGACCAGATTTTTTCCGCACTCATTGCAGCCAGGTGGGTGCAATAATACCCGTACTAGGCAAGCTCACGCAAGTGCGATGATAAAAGGCATTGCATTGGCCGCATTTAGCGGCCTCTATCGCGATAAATATTTGGCGCAACCACCGCACTTCGATGCAGGCATGGTGAGCTTCGTACGTACGTAAGTTACACTTTATTATCGTTATCACCAAGTCGTTTCGCGCAGTGTCAATAGATGGCGCTGTTTCGAACATGTACAAATTATAGTTTGATGGGAGATTATTAGTTTTTTAACCAAACCATTAACCTCCCATCAACTCTGTTTACCCAAGACTTGGGTAAACAGAGTTGACACTCTTAGGCGACACTTTATTTAAGCGATTATAAGTATATTCACTAAAATGTTCAGAGTGCTCACCTGTCTGAAGCTACGCGGAAGCACAGGATCTAGGTGAGGATGCTAGCAGTTCAGGTGTGAATGCAAAATGGTGTATGACGATATGGAGTAATCGCTACACTTTTTTTATTTTGTATAAAATTAATCAATTTCTTATATACGAGTAGTTTAAAAAAATATAATTTATAATTGTATTTTAGTTAGCACCTAGAAATTGACGTATATTTTTGTTACCTACCAATTTTTTTTTTATTAGATTTTTCAATTGTTGCCAAGACGGTTACGTAAATAACACGAAATTTAATATATAAAAGTCTATTAGTACAATGTTGCTAAAACTTTTTAAAGTAAATGTTTGCTTTTATTTTAAACAAAATCAATGATTAATAAGAAAGGAGTACCGGGGACTCAATGGGGCAAATTGTGTGATTTGGATTCACCAGGTAAACTAAGGGTTAAAGAGTAGTTCCTCCATTTGGTCAGCACTTGTCGCAAACAATGTTGTGTCATCAGCGTAGCGAAGGTTTGCAATTTCGTAGCCACAAATTGCAACACCATCCGTACAGTCTTCGAGGATGATTCGCATAATGAGCTCTGTGTAGATGTTAGTCAATAGTGGCGATACGACACATCCCTAACGGAACCCTGCACTGGGATGGAAGCTGTCCGAGACGTGCTTATCTGTCCGCACTGATGCAGTTCCTCCTTCGTAGATTTCTCTATAAAGGTGCACAAGATGTTTTGATGTGCCCACTTCCAGTTCTCCGCTCCTTCCACAAGATTGGCCATTTCACAGAGTCAAACACTTTTGAGAAATCACCAAAGTATAAGTAAGTCGGCTTGTTTAATTCTCGTGGTTTCTCGATGATCTGAAGAACAATGAATATCTGGTCCCGAGTTCCTTTTCCCATCACAAACCCTGCTTGCTCCTGTGCAATTTCTGTCCACAGGTGCGCGTTCAGTCGTTCGTTAAGGATGTGAAACAGTATTTTGCTTCCATGGCTGATCAGTGCAATCAGACGGTAATTGGTTCCCTTTTTGGTCGAGCCCATTTTGTGCAGAGGAATGAAAACTATGTGAGCCCATTCTAACAGCCATTATCCTGCCAACCATATCTTATTGCAGATGATGTGAAAGATATGAACGCCGCGTTCCGCCAATGCTCGAATGGTCTCAATGGGGATGGCATCAGAACCCGTAGCCATTACATTCTTCAAGTGCTTACTGCCAGCTCTGATTTCGGACTTAAGAATGTCTGGTTCTAGTGTATCACTATGAGTACGAATTTTACGTGCCTTTACCGATAGCTGAAAAATGGCCATCGGCCCAATCTTGTAAGTATGTAAGTTCAAAGTACATAGGTACTTACTAACACTATTTATTACCACAGTTTTTGTTTAGAAAGCTTTTGAGTAATGTCTGGGGCGTCTGGAATCTTGTTTTTTTTTTTCTTTTTATTTGTTATAGGCTCGCGTTTGACCACTATCTCGCCTGATGTTAAGTGATGATGTGGTCGAAGGTGAAGCACGCTTGCCTAGAAGTAACCTATTCACTCTTGACTTGAAGACCCCTAGGTTGTAGCTATCAGGAAACAAAGACGCCGGCAGGGAATTCCACTCCTTAGCTGTACGCACAATGAAAGTATTTTCAAAACGCTTTGTGCGTATGGGTGGGATATCAACCATGTAACGATGGCGCATTGCCGTACGTCTTGTCTTGGTCCACCAATAATCATAAAAAAAATTGACCCAGTAACAGATCATTCTATCACCGAGTCACACTTTTTAGGGTTCCGTTTGGACCCTTCGAGTACGGTATTGCTGTCACTTACGTGTCCGTCTGTCTGTCCGTCGACAGCCACACGGGTTTTACGGCCCAAACGGTTGGAGCTACAGTCTTTAAATTTTCACAGTCTAAGCATCTTGTTGACCCAAAGCTATGCAAATTGTCAAAAAATAGTATATTATGCAACTAGTGAAAAGGGACTATTTATTGCTAAATAAATAAATGGTTTATTATAACCTTCAAAATTTACAAAAAATGTGAAACCTTGAACCCTACACACACATATTTGTACTTCGCAATATGCGAGGTTATGTTTCTCCGTAGGGGGGTGGTGTGGCAACACCGCGCCGTTGCACAACTGGCCGCACAGTGATTTAGGTAATGCGGAGACAGCGTCCGTCACGCCAGATTTTTCCTACCAAACAAGCTGAGCTGGTTGTGAAATGGTATTCCTTATTTCTACATACTCCTAAGTTAAATTATACATCATCCTTCTATAAGTTGGCGTTTCATTTAAATCGCAAGATCCGGGCAAGAAACTACCGAACACACTCAACTGCCGCCCAGGGGCATAGGCGGCCGATGCCCCGGCCATATCCTGGAGCCGAGGCGTCGTAACTTCCAACCCCCAAATTGTCACTAACACCTGTGTTTCAGGGGCTAGTGACCACCTGCGTTACTTTACATAATTCTAATTAATGAAACACCAATGCAATTGATATTAGAATTACAATCCAAATAAGTATTCAACAAATGTTCTAGACTAAAATCAAAATCATTATTAAAATCCTAATCAATTTGAAATGCCTTAATTTTTTCTATTACAACCAACTCAATTTTGCGGTTTGGTACGGAACCATAAATGTGCGAAGTCCGACACGCACTTGGCTGGTTATTTGCTTAATTTGATAGTAAATTCGTGAAGTAAATGTCAGATAAAGCGTCAATAAAGGAGCACGAGTAGAGTGTCCTCTAAATCATCCCAGCAATAATTATGAGACTAGTGTTTTGATTACTTAATAAAATAAAATAAAAATAAAAAAGCCGTTATTCTACCATAAATATAAAGAGAATTTTACCATAGTAATGAATATTTTCTATCACAAATTTTCTTAGATTATTATTAAATTATTAATAAGTATTACTATAACATAATTTGGTATTCCACATTGTAGTTTTCATTAAATCATCATTGAATATTATTAATTATTATTTGCGATAAGTTATTATATTTATATAAATTATTACTACTAGTAGCATGCACGTGGAATCAATTATTTATTTATGGAAGTCGCCTCTGCGGCGTAGGCCTCCCCCAACTTTCTCCATTTTTCCCTATCTCTAGCTAGTCTCCTCCAGTCTGGTCCACATCTTTCTTTAAATATATCTTCCCAGCGTTTCCGCGGCCTTCCTCGTTTTCTTTTTCCATCTCTAGGTACCCACTCAATGATTTTCTTTGTCCATCTTTCGTTTTCCAATCTACAGATGTGCCCCGCCCATTTCCATTTTAGACTTCTTATTCTCTCTACTATGTCAGCTATTTTGGTTTATTCCTAATTTCTTCATTTGTAATTCTGTTGGACAATTTTATACCCAACATGCTTCTCTCCATTTTTCTTTGCATAACTCCGAGTTTGTGATCATCTTTTGTCCGTAGAGACCATGTTTGGCATCCATATGTAAGGCATGGAAGGATTGCTATCTCGTACAACTTTCTTTTCAAATTCATGCTTATCTTGTTGTTCTTCATGATTTCTTTATAGCTCCAGTATTTTTTTCCATGAAATTGCTATTCTCCTATTTATTTATTTTTCCGTTTGGTCTTCAAATGAAATGGATTGTCCCAAATAGATGTATTCCTTAACATATTCTATTTCCTGTCCATCTATAAGAATTGGTACTTCTGATCCGTTTGTTATAATTTTGGTCTTTGTAGCGTTCATTGTCGATCCAACCTTCTTGCTTTCGTCCGCAAGCTCTTGCAGCATGTTCTCCATCTGTGTGGACTCTTCTGTAAACACAACGATGTCGTCTGCAAAACGCAAGTGGTTTAAATATTCGCCGTCTATTTTCACGCCTTTGCATTCCCAGTCTAGGTTTAAAATATTTTAGGTGATAGCGGGTCGCCCTGCCTGACGCCTTTTCTAATAGGGAAAGTAGGTCCTTCCGATTCTAACTTTATTCTTGCAGAATTTTTTGAATAGATGCTATGGAGTATCTCTACATATTTTATGTCTATTCCTTGTTCTACTAGTGTATTCCATATTGCACCATGTTCCAAAGAATCGAATGCCTTAATGTAATCGATGAAGCATAAATATAGAGTCTTGCCATATTCTTTGGCTTTCTCTACTATTTGTGTTACCAATTGGATGTGGTCAATTGTTGAGTAGTGTTTGCGGAATCCAGCTTGTTCGCGAGGTTGATTTTCATCTAGAGTAATTGTGAGCCTATTTAATAGTATTTTTGAGAAAATTTTATAGAAGTTTGTCATATGGCTAATTGGTCTGTAGTTACTGAGGTCACATCTATCTCCTTTTTTGTGAAGAAGAGTTATTGACGACTCGGACCATTGCTTTGGAGTTTCTCTTCTTTCTAGAATGTTATTAAACAAGATTTCCAATGGGTGTTGTAAGGATTCTGATAGAGCCTTCAGTATCTCATTTGTTATCTTGTCATCTCCGGTTGCTTTGTCTTTTTTCTGAGTTTCTATAGAAAAATTGATCTCTGATTTTAGTATTTCGGGCAACGATTCATTGATATAGGCTTTATTTCTGACGTGCTGCGTTAAACTGGATCTTTCTTTTGATGAGTACAGATTCTGATAAAAGTCAGTTGCTTCTGTTATTATATCTGACCTCCTTGAGACAATCTTTCCTTTCTTGCCCATCATGTTTGTCGGCCATTTTGTTGTACTTTGAAGATCCTTGTATGCCTTTTTAATGGCTCCCTTCTTGGATAAGTATTCTTCAAAAACATTTTGCCTGTGCTTTTTTCTATTCTTGGAGATTTTTTTATTTATGTCTTTACTTATCTGCGTAATTTTTCTTTTTATTTCCTGTGTTCTTTTTCTTTGTATAGTTGTTTTCTATCTTCAAGTAGTTGACGTGTGTGTGCACTTATCGGGTATTTTTGTTTGTTCTTTTCGCATGGTATTTGCGTTAATAAATGTTTCATACCTCTTAGGAAATGATCATACTGTGTTTGAACTTGTGGGGATATTTTGATCAATTCAATAAATTCATTTTCCCAGTGCATACCATCTTCTCTTGTTAGTGTTGGCAAGTTTCTTGTACAATGTGTGTTAATAGATTTGTGGCTTCGTTTTTTAGTGTTATCCAATTTTATTTTGCACCTTATCATTCTGTGGTCTGTGTTAAAATTAAGGTTTTTAATTATGTCGAAAGCAAACATTTCTGAACTTTTGTTTGTAAGGATGAAATCGATTTCATTATGATACTTTCCATTCGGCGATACCCATGTCCATTTTTCGTTTTCTTTTGTTTTAAACATGGTATTTACGAATTTTATGTTTTTTTCATGAGCAAACTCTATCAACCTCTGGCCGTGCTTTGACCTTTTGCCTTGTGAGTATCGGCCAAATACAGTTTGCTCGCCTTGTTGTGCTGCCCCTATTTGGGCATTGAAATCACCCATTATAATGAGGTTTCTTGCGTTTAAGGTCTCTATAGCGGTTTCTAAGGTTCTGTAGAACTCGCTCAACTCATCTTCGTCACACAATTCGGTTGGTGCATATACTTGTACTATAGACCATGCGTTATTATCGGACATATTTAACTCTAGGGTCGCAATTCTATCTGAATAGCATTTAAATCCAATTATATTCTTTTTTAGGTACTTTTTTATAATAAATCCTACACCACATCTCCCTTTTGTTGCCTTACTATTGTAAAATATGAAATCAGGGTATTCTTCTATACTTTCTTCACTTCTTCTTGTTTCACATAACCCAATAACATCCCATAGTAATTTCTCAGTAGCATGATTCAGCTCTGTAATCCTTGTCTCAGAAAGTAAGGTTCTAACGTTTAAATTTTACTTACTTATATATAAATTTGATAGACATTATTATAGTATCTATGAATCTAATCAGCGTGTCGTTTCCTATATGTACTCATTTAATTGGTTTCAAATCTAGCAATAAATTGTTATCATTTGTATGATAATCAGATTAGCATGATTATGTTAGTTATTATTGCTCAAACTGATGTATGTATAAAGGTAAAAAAATGTGTTTGTGCCCATACTTGTATATCACCCAAAAATTTGTTTGTTTTAAGAATCGGTAATTTATGAGCTTATTCATAAAAATCAAGTTTTTTTTTTATTATAGAATAACGATCAAGATATTATTATTTAAAACCTTATTGTTCGGCGATGCCTATATGAAGATACATAAAATACTTTAGTTAAAATATACAGGATGTATCACCAAAGCTGACCCCCAAAATCACACCCAATTCCAGTTTATCTACTATACACCGTAGGATTTTTAAATAAATGCCAAATATTGCAGTCCAACTTGGTATTTTTATTTCTGTTATCAAACCCTGCATCTAACAAGTTACAACTGCTTTTAAAATATTTTATATTAAGAACTAATAATCACAAAACACTCACTTCAACTGTTTTATTTACAAAATATTTGGTACATCGAAAATATACAAATAAAAATCTAATAATTATAATATAGGCAAAAATAATTGTTACATATGTTTAAACATAATTAAAACCATATAACGGTGTATTGTCTTTGTAAAAACATAAAATTATTATGTCTGTTAAAAACACAGAAAAAAAAACTATGGCAGAAGGTTATTGCCCTGTTTTGTCCACAAAAACCTACTTATTTTCATAATAATGCAAAAAATATCTAAGTTCTTACAAATAGGATGCTATGTGTAATCTTGTAGATATTTACGCCTGACTGGAAGTCTGTTGTTCAATGTAGACCTGGCCCTCATTCTTCTGCATCTCTTCTGCCTCTCTTTGCATGATCATGTTCTCCCTGAGCTTCCATGTGATCAGAGCCCTTGCACTCTTCAGTTTCCTGATGCAACGGGCCAGGAGCAGAGCGAAGATTATGCCAAGGAGCTGAAAATAATATTTTACAAATTATTAATTTAACTTTAAACTAAAAGATGGCGCCGAAATATTTTGGCGCATTGCTATAATGTGTGTCTAACAGACTGTCGGTATTGCCACGTTATGTTATCAATGACAAAACCTTTTCATTTTATGGCATACGAGTATCAACGCTATTACATGGTTTTCAGGTGGCGGATGCCGAAAATGAAATCGAGATCAAACTCCAAGATGGAGGCCAATTCCCATATTTGTGTGGCGGGAAACATGTCAGTGGCACCATTGGTTACATTTTGGTGTTTCCAGCAACGCAAACGTCACACATTTTGCTTAAACTTTTTGAATGCGCGTTTTCAGTGTAACGAGCAAACTTGTGTATAATTATGGATCAACAAAAAAAAATGATTTTCTACATTCATTACTGAAATTCTGACTGAATTTACATGGCAAACTACCTACATGGCATACGGAAACAAAGCATACATAATTAAGTACACAGTTTTATCAAAATACCTCATTGTTAGGTAACTAGGGCACGAACGTAGGGCATCCGTGCAAATACAGTGCTATCTTTTTCCAATAGCTTTCTTTGTAATTAAATCACGATAACAATGGAAATCATGCTAAGATCTAGCAATTTAGGGCACGATAACAATCAGTCTGCTGGTAATAAAACCGGGAGAATACAGGCTCAGATATTATTATTAGGGCCACATATCCCGAAGTTGATGAACACGGGCTCATTATGTAGTATATTATATTTTAATTTAACCTCGTGTCTAACTAATCTTGAGTTAAGTTTTTGGTGCGAGTGGACCTTATAATACTAGCTATAGGTGAGCTTCATTCATTCGCTGGTCTTGTGCTGGTAGGCAGCTACAAAATAACTTCTTTTGAGTACCTACTTTAATGGCATTGGACTTTTTTCGGAACACCATTTATAACACCGGTTATAACGGTAATACTTACTTATCTTGATAATCTTGAATTACGTCAAGAGGCAAATACTTTAGAGGATGGAAACTCTTATTCTACACTTAAAACCAGAACAATGAAAGTACGTAGGTAGTTTACTTGTAGGTTCTACCACATTGTAACCAGATGAATGAGCTCCAATGAAACATTACAATTGAACAAATCGATAAGCTAATTAATTAGGTAGGTATTACCTACCTGCCCGAAATTGGAATCAATAGTAGGTAAAATAAAATACACTCACGTTGATAAACATCACAGAAACTCCGAGGACACCGATGACAGTGGAGTTCTGCACCAGCGCATTAACCAATGCTTCCTTGCAACCGATGCCAGATATCCTGTCGCAAACGCTGCCGGAGTAGGAGAAGCAGCAGGTATAGGGCACCATCATCGATACGACATCGCCGTCGATCATAACGTTGGCCTGGACCACTGCTTGGTTGTTCGTGAAGTTAAAATCCAAGTAATCCATGAAAGTATTACTACCGCAGCAACCAAACTGGAAAAAATATTGGCAATGAAACACTCTATGTAACTTTCCTCGGATATGTGATGAACCTGCCATGGACTATACCTAACCATTTAAGCTAAGAGAGATAAGTTGATAGCAGAAGGAAAAGTGAATTATCTTGGGAACATTAACGCCATTTTGTTAAAGCAAAGATAGCTGATGTTTTGTTAGTTTTAAAGCGGCTTCTTGCACTGCTCTAAGCAAAACCGGGAAGGTAGATATATAAAAAAGCGAGACAAAAGTAACGTTAACGCTGTAACGTAATAATAATGCTCCTTGAAAGTAATCCACCCAAAGATAAGACGAGTGTCAGATGGTGAGATGCAATTGTATATAAGGAAATGATGTAATCCGCTTTAAGGACGCCTTACATGTTTACCATCCTAAGCCTTTAGTTGGCGTCGTGCCGACTCCACCAACAGCTTTGGCTCTTTTATCTCTTGAATGATTAATTAACCCTTTTCGAAGACACCAGTAAGAGGGCTGTCACTAAAAACGAACTGTATGACTCTGTTCCGCACAAGAGTCTAAGCATTATGCTGAGCGATTGCTGTTTACACATTTTTACTGCTACAAGTTTTTCTTTTAATTATTATCGTTTTTATTATGGTATGCGTCATACCTAGTAGGGATGAACTTTTTTTCGTTATTTACTTTGTGTTAGGTACTCACAATAGCTTGTAGAGCATCAACTTCCTTTTGAACCTCAGCGTCATTGTAGCCCCACACGGGCACGTTGATGTAATGCAAGATCTTGTTACTGTCCATCGTGAAGGCGAGGATAACGGCCACCAACTTTATGATGAACACCGTCATCAAGATGAAAGCGTACTGGATAGAAAAACCTTGATTAGATCTTCTCCTGACGAATATTAACCGGTTGAATTACCGAAACAATTTAAAAGCTACTGTGTCTCGGGTGGATCAACAAAAATTACAGACGAAAAGGTCACCGAAATTGCATAATGGCTTTTGTTGGTCTCCATCCATTAAAAATTACGAAACTTTCAGAAAGTAATTGATGCCTTTTCACTCTGATACTATGCTATCGTCAAAGTAAATAAATCCTGATACTTACTACATTGACCATACAAGTACTGAGCTTCAGGCTGCCGAAGAAACCGAAGATTGAGACGATCAACAGCGCCAGTCCGATGAAAACGCTCATGGCAGACGGGGTCATGAGCCCGCTAACCTTGCCATCGTAGAAGAAGGCGAAGCCGTGATAGTGAGAGTACACTGAGATACCCAGGACTATCATCAGTGTTGCTATCACCTGGAATAGACAATTTTTTGTATCATTTGATTTGATTCATTCGTTGGTTGGTTGGGTTCGATTTCTGGGTGCGTTAAAAGTGTTATAGAGTCGGTACAGGCAAGGGTCAAAAGTGCAGTCATACTCTCCCAAAAAACTCAAATGGCTAGTTTTTATAGAAGAAATTAAATTATCCACAACTGATTTAATATTTTGTATAGAAATTAAAGTATAGGTTATTCCTACTAACCGCAAAAAGTTGAAATTCTGCTGCTTACAAAAAAATTGCCTTTTCTGTTTTGGCAGAGTGTGACTGCAGTTTTGGTCCCTTATAGTACACATTTCCGACCGGAAATTCTCAATGTGTGTATAGAATTAGAGGTTTCCTCAACCTTCAGGGAATAGGTACAGCCATGATGTTGTGTTCATTTTAATTAGAAACAATATTTCTTACTTCTACCGCACGTGTTTATTGTTAATAAAAAGTTAAACATATCCTAGTCTATCTGACTGTCTATCTATCGGTCAGTCTGTCTGGTATCATCATTACTTTAAATTTTCATAGAAAATCTACCTAGCACCTAGAATTACCCTTAGCACTCGCTTTTGGGAGGTTTACTCTTTACACCAAATCATCATTGTTTCCGTCCTGCGCTATCATTTCATGAGTCACTTCATCCAATTTTCCGCCCAAGATTACGTTATTTTCTATAAATGGAAGATAAGATGGTTTATACGATCGAATATTCAAACAAACAACTTTACTTTCCTCTTCATTTGATAAGGATAAACTTTAATCCTGACGAAATCGAACACGTACAGTGCGTGCCACGAAAGATGAGACTTACACACCACGTGGTTTGACTTGCGAGGTAGACGATTATTAGGTCTCTTTAGCGACATGAGTGCGGGACAAAATCGGGCGTCATCGGGACGATGGACAGAGCGCTGGAGGTGCGGTCAAGTCTCATCTTTCGTGTCACGCTCTATACCTATCTTTGTATGGATCTCATTCTATGTATGTCTTTGGCTTTGAATTTTTGGCGTTATATATGTGTACTGCCGCCAGAAGTTGGTATCCTAAGCTATTGGTCCCAAGCAGGGATCATCATTAGCCTACAGCACGTGCCTCAACAATAGCATTTCGATTCTTGACAACTATCATTCATTCAGTGCTACCGTCTGGTGGTGTCTACCCAGCGGAGATCATAGCTCTGCCTGGCCTGCACTATTTGCGTCACTGATCCCATAAAGCGGTGATGCAAATTCTAAGACCTTACAGACCCAGCCTATGCCAAGAACATACCTGATTAGTCCAAGAGACTCTTTGTAAAATTTCTCACGTGGATATTTGTTTTAGCATACCGGGTAATTACAAGAAGAAGAAGGACATAGGGGTCGACGTTGATTAACCGATAAGATAATTATACCAATGTACTGATGACACCAATAGTATATACATTTCGTTGCCTACTTTTGTTTCAAGCAAAAGTGTTTGTTCTACATAATGTGGGTTCGTTGTAGCTTCTGACAGATATGAAAAAGACCATGACACATAATTGGTAGGCAATCATAACCTAGTAAGGCTTCACTCACTCCTCAAGTCGTTGATAAATGATGGCAAAATGCAGCTGGCAACAATACTACATAGCCTAATAAATTGATTGATGGTGGTGGCTAGAATGCGGTTGTCAGCAGCTGGCTGGCTATAGGATAGTGTTATAGGCTAGGCTGGCTAGGGACTAAAGTGCATATATACAAAATTGGCAGGCTTCACTCTCTTCAAATCGTATCTAAATACATTCTACGTTATTTCGATTAAAGCGGAAGCGATAAATTGAAACGAATACCAGATCAAGGCGTCAGTTTAAGTATGCTTCTCGCTAAACTTCTTGGCCGTCCTGAAGTTGGCTTTCCAATGCGAATGGCGTGGCGTGGTACTGTTTTTGTATGAGGTTTTCTACTGCGCAGCCATTGTAGCCAACTTCAGGGTGGCCAAGAAGTTTGGCGAGAACTATACGTACCTATGCATGATTGAATGGCTGAAATGCACCTTCTGCCCGCTGTTTATTTTCAATATCATAAACTTCAACAGATATTCTATTAATATACAATGGATACCAAAAAAGTATAAACCAGCACATATTATTAGTACAATAAGTACAATACTGATAATATCAATCATTTTTTTATCAACGGTGACGTAGCCTGTTTTTTGGGTGATAGGGAAACTACAAAAACTTACACAATATTAATGGGCAACTACATAAAGACAAAAACTTACACAAATGAATTCGATAACTACTTAATTAATTTTGTATAAGTAAAAGTATCGGAAAATTTAATAGGATGGTAGAAGGATTTCGTAGGTAAATATTTGTTTACTACTGATTCGTAGGAATTAGGAACATGTCGTAAGGGAAGAGGAAGACCAAAGACATGATGGGTTGTATGAATGTTGATATTGCTAGAAAGTGGATGACAATTGAGATGACGTGTAATAGAGATGAATGGAAGAAGAAATTTCGTGCCGACCACATATAAATTGGGATGGGTTATGGAAGGGCAAGAGAGCCGAGAAATAGAGATGGATGAAGCACATCTCCACAGCAATTTTAATCCGCAATGCGACATTCGTCTTGAGCTGATTACACCAAACAAACATTGAAGTACTAAGCCATAGATTAGTAACAATGATCACGATTACAGTTTACTTTACCTATATCATCTTATGAATTTACTATATAGTGTACTACGTTACAGTCGATTGGATATGTTTTGAAAATATGAAGCTAATACACTTCATCATTTAATGAATTGAGCTAACTCCAGAATGGTATCTATATCAAACATCACGCCTGTTTTGTTGAGGCAGAGGCTCTGTAATCAGTACTTAGTTAGAAAATTTTCGGCGAGATAGATCAGGACTGGGTGATATTCGCACAGGAAACAAAAGAAGACCAGTGTAATTTACTCAGCAGTGGAGAAAAGAGCTGGCAATGGTAATGGTACTGATGAAATTGGATACAGAGCCTTGATTACAAATACACTACTGCATTTAAAAAATATTTAGTCCAATTTGTCAAGTTACGCAATAAACAATACAATGCATTTATCTGATTTATAGCTAAGGACCTACTGATTGATAATTACGTAGTATAAAAATAAATACAAGGATACTTACAATAAACATAGCAGTGATAGTCAACAATAGAAACCTTATAGACTTCATATTGTACTCCGTTTCCGTCTTCGTGAAATGCATCCCGGAATTGTTGGTAACCACCGGGGCAGGAGCAGTTTCGCCCGACATTTTTTTAATTTTTATTTAGCACTTATTATACGACTAAGTGATTCCTTAGCCGACACAATACAGCCGAGAATCTTAGTGATAACTAAAATGTCATCTGATAACAATTGTTTTACGAACACAGTGCCTTTTCCAACTACTCGTACTGATTACGTAGAGTCTTTAGAATACACTTGTCCGTGTCTAACTTCGGACTGAAACGAAGTTTTACTATGTATAATGGCAAGCTAATTATAAACGACGTTATTTTGTTGGTACTTAGAAAGGCATTATGTTTTAATCGCTCAATAGATTAGCTATCTTTTCAATATCTGTAATTAATGCACTTGTGTTTCTGGAAATGTAATCTTTGTGTAATTTTGATATGCAATCACAGTTTTGGCACAATTTTCTTTGTTTTTCTTGCTGCAAATGTCCACTTCACATAAATTTCACGAGAGGTTTTACTCGTAGTTGCGTTCTGTAATCTACTAACTGTAACGCTTGATATTGATTACCCACGGGTTATATTTGACCTTCGGTCACTCAGTGCATTAAATATTAATTTTGTACGATCGTTGTTTGTATAGACCGGACTGTGTGGTATAAGCAGAGAAGTTAGACTGCCTGTTACTAACGCTTAGTTGGTAAATCGCAGTATTATCTGAAATAGGAACCTCATTTTTGGATAATGGGAAAGCTTATCGCCAGATATCCGGCAGACGAACATATTAAACCCATAGGTAAACGCTCGACAGTGCTATAATGATGCGACAACGTTATTTCATAGATTTTGTTCACTTATAATAATTCAAAATCTAGGTGCATCATTTATACCAATATTATAATGAGAATAGATTTTTTTGTTTGTTTGTTTGCTTGTACCGTATAGGCTCCGAAACTACTGGGCCGATTTAAAAAATTATTTCACCTATGGAAAGCTTCATTATTCCTGAGAAACATAGGCTATAATTTTCACGGGAGCGAAGCCGCGAGTTTCAGCTGGTTTGTCATATTTTCGAGCCTGTCTGCGGGAGTCAGAAGGAAGAAAAAAAATAATACAAGTTATATTTACTAAAACCCACCAACCCGCCCCGGGCCCGCGTGGTGGATTACGTGGTGGCCTGTGTCCCAGCAGTGGGCATATTAAAAGGTTGATAATGATGGTCCACGTTTTCCCTGCTGTTGCTTTTATGTCATCTTCACGGGACACTGGTCACTTAACACACTTCCACATAATAGGTATAACGGACAGTACTCTGTGCAGGGCGTGCATAGAGGCTGAGGAAACCGTCGCACACGTGCTCTTTGAATGCACAAGTGTCACCCTGACACTGTGTTCTAACAAACTCTCGGATCACCCAGATCTTACACAGATGTTCTGCGAAAACCAGGAGCTCTAATTAACTTCTGAGGGGATGTGGGTTGGTTGGCCACCATGGCCCACGCTCAATGGTCTACCTGAAGGACGAAGTGCGGAAACCAAACCCCTTAACATATAACATGTCATCTTCCCATTTTCGATCCTGTCTTTCGTGGTTGTGTCGTCAATGGACTTACATAGAACTAAATTCGAAAGTGGCAATCAGCAACTAAAGTCAAGAAACTCTGTATTTTTTTTCTTATTGCAGGCATTATAATTAAAGGGTACAGGCAAGCAGTGCAGTGGTGGCCCAGTGGTATCGGCCGCGACATCGTCGTTGGCCGCGACTTACAAGTTGTAGGTCATGGGTTCGAGCCCAGGCAGGCGCTTTACTTTGAGTAAATTATTTCATCACCACTGCTCTCAAAACGGTGAAGGAAAACATCGTGAGGAAACCGGCAATGTCCTAGAACTAAAAAATCGAAGATATGTGACATCCACCAACCCGCACTGGGCCCGCGTGGTGGATTACGGCCCATTCCCTCACACAGAGAGGAGGCCTGTGTCCCAGCAGTGGTAACATTAATAGGCTGATGATGATGTTGATGATGATGACAGGCAAAAAACAGGGAATGTCTTAATTAATAAAATTTGAGAAAAACGCAGTTAAAAGTTTACAAGTAGGTATGTAATTTTTATCCTTCTTCTTTACGGGTATGTACCGGTATGTCATGGACATTCCCGGTTGTTTTCGCTTCGGCCATAAACAAAAACGTCTTTCTGGCGCCTTGCGTTTACTTTTTTGAAAAGTTGGTGATTGGAGAATAAAACTACCATAGATAAAGATTTGCTTGCACATAAAAAATAGAAAAATGAAAGCTTGTGACATTCCCTGTTCTTTGCCTTTAAGAATTTTTCATTTGATTTCAGCGTAGAAGACACAATCAGTAAGGTCTTATTAAGCCCTATTTTGTAACGGATAGATACGAGTATGTTTGCAATACTGAAGCGATTATATTGACGTCATAAGTAGCAAAACAAATCTATCAGTAGGATATTATTTAGAATCGAACAAGCAGACACATACAAGTGCCATGTAAATATGCGTATCTACATAAGGATTTCAGGATGATAACGACATCCATTCGCTTATCGCTTAAGCCCTATCGGTTATCGCTGATATCACTGAATATTTTCATAGAAAAGTCGAGACTATAATATTTAACACTTTTCTTTGTTGTTTTCAGAATCGGACAGGTGTCCTCTGTATCATCGGTCTTATTTATAATTTAGTACGCAGTACGCAGAAATTTTCGAGCTCGATGCAGTCGCTCTTCTAAGTTTTCTTAGTTATTTGACCTTTTCTGCACAGGTCGAATAAGTAATTAACTCCTACTTCTGAATGGATGGTCAAAAAAAACATAGGTAAGTAGGTAGACGAAGTGCAGAAACATTCGAGCTCGCTCTTGCATCTTACGATCTCAATCTACTCTGCATAAGTCGACATGTGTCAGTAACTTGAGAATTTAAAAAATCTGTCAGAGTGCACAAATCGAGATCGCTTCGCCCCCTCTTGCATATATATATGATTTTCCCCAATAAGTCAACGAAGTATCTCCTATTCTAATATGAAAGGGCAGCAGCAAACCCAACCATAACTGGCGTTGAGCTAAAATTTTCGAGGCTTTCTCCTGTATCTCAAGTTTTACCGCTGCAAGGCGCCTCAATTTATTTCGCTGACTCACCCCGACATTCTTAGTCTGCTACTGCTATTAAGATCACTGGGAAGTAGTGTAGATATAAACTGAACCTCGAAATTTTCAATTTTGATGAGTACAGAATGTTCGTAGAGTGGGATTTATGCCAGCCACAGACATACATCTAACGCAAATCCCTCCATCTGTATGAAAACCAAGCCTGCCACTTATTCACAAACAATTTAAAAACAAATTTACTTACCAATTAAAGAAAACCATTTCCAATGCCTCGGCCAATTATTTCTATACATTCTTTACAGCTCAATATGGCATAAAAAAGCATTTTTCTAGATTTCGGTGGATATCCGGTGCCGATAATGCTAAATGAAAAGCTCAGATTACGATCATTTACCGTAACTTTACTCCGTTTTTTGCCACGCGAAGTACTTACATACAGTCGCGTCATCTAGTTGGTGGTGCCAGCCATAACCATAATATCCCGAAATTACCTATCAGGGTAGGTAAAGGTAACTATCAGAATGCAAATATCTAGAAGATAGTACCAACAGCAGCTGCAAGAAATTCTGCTTCAGATCTCTTATAATCAGGGAAATTTAAATAAAACACCAAAATATTGTATAAATAAAAATATTTCTTTCTTTACAATACTTTTTCTAATACTTACTTAGTGATAAAATATTATTAAGTAGGGAATTTAGAAATTTATAATAGCATTTATTTATCTAAAAAAATAAAACAAGAATGGTGAAGTGGCAAAAAGATAGGGATGAAGGAATATAGAGAATCGGACGTAATTCTAATCGATAAAAAATTTAAAGACAATTTATAATAGCTGAGAACAAGTGCCATGTTTATTGCACTTAAAAATATAATTTAGCGGGCATTTATAACAAAACTACTTATTATATCTTCTGTAGGCGCTAAGTGTAAAAAAACCTGGGTATATTTCTATCACAAATCGATATGTGTTCGCGCCAAAAGTGCAGCGGCCCGTTTGCCACACTATTGGTAAATATTTTTGTTGTTATCCTTAAAATAAAACAAAATATTGATTCTGTAAATCATTTAAATTTGTTACACCCTACAATTGACTTTTTAGCTCATTTTTAATCTAGAACAAGTGCTATCACAATAACCTGGTTCTATAAACCTTATTTTAAATTTAAATTTAGAACCTAGACAAGTGACATTCTACCAACAAAAGTTTCTCGAAAGCGATTGAACAAATGTATGGGAATGCCAGTACAGTACAACAATTTTTTTAATGTCTTTCGACAATCATTGCATTTCCGAATACAAACGAATGCTAATTATCATGTCCATCAATTATTAGATTTATCGTGTACAATAATTTGAATTCAGAACTATGTACCTACTTTTGATTTCCATATGAAATTATAGCGTTGTAAAAATAGTAGCTTTCCTTCATTTTTAAAATAAATTACATTAGGTATGTTAAAAGAGTATTAACACTATATACTACCAAGTTGATTGAGAGGGTCCGGTCTGCACCAAGCGCAAAGGGCAACTGATAGAAAGCCGACGCGGACGGCTGACGAAACACGAAGTTTGCCGAAGGACATTAAGAAAAGGTTTGTACTGTACTATCGAAATGTGACGTGTTCAATCCCTTAAATTTCGGCATTACGATCATCGCCATTGCTGACAAAATGACACTTTGTTTAGCGCCTGACTAAGACATCGTCCTTACAGACTCTTAGGCGGTCGTTTGTCCGTGGAATGGGACATAGACAACTGGAGCTTTTTTCTCTTCGTTAGGGTTGAGGGAGGTGTAGGCGTTGATCACACGCTCCTGGATCTCCCACCGTCTGCGTTCGCGTTCGGATTTCGCCTTGCGGATCGAACTGGCCAGCGAGAATGAGAACACAATGCCGATAATCTGAAATTCGATAAGATAAATGTGAATATTTATGATACAAGAAATGGTTGTTAGGTTTTTGGTGTACTGATAAAACATTGATAAACACAATAGGATAGATTTTATCATATTTTAGTAGGTTTTTTTTTCAAACATAATCACTAAACAGTGTGGTATATGTTCGTTCCTAAAACAAAACGAGCACTCTCATTAACTCAATTTGTATTCCAAGTGCGAAAAGACGTCTCTGCGTCATAAGAGCTAATTTAATATTTTTCATATATCCATGAATGTAAGTGACATGATGTCATGTTTGTTGGACAACAATTACATCATACAATGTCAAAAGTGTTTCAGGAGCATCGCATTATTCACTAGTGATATATTCAGCTTATGAAGCACTTATACAGGAATCGTGAGTGTAGCAATAGTCTTCCTTAAGGATATCAACAATAAACAAGGCAAATCGTAGTCAACTACAGACTAGAAATGGGTCTTTCCCAAGTTAAGCCACGACACCTTGTTCTGTTCATCATCATTTCAATTGGATATCCACGGTTGATCAAATGTCACCATCTCATCCATCACTTCTGTGCGGTCTGACATCCAGCGGATTCCGGTAGCCTTAACCAGACCATTGGTCTTCCTAGTGGGAGGCCTTCCAACGCATCTCTATCACGTTTCTGTTCAACTAAACTTCTTTCCATATCCAACTGTCCTGTGTGACCTTTAAGGCCGAAAAAACTAACCTGAATGAAAGCAATAGTCATGGCCCCAGCGCCCAACAATCCAGCGCTCTGGTAGACCAAGTAGAACACCCTCGGAAGGCATCCATTGGCATACAGCTTCGTGCACTCATCGATCTCAAGATCCCCGATGACCTCGTAACGGGACTCGGCACAGCAAGAGTTGGGGACCGTGATATTGTTGATGGAGATGCCGCTGACTCCTTGAGGAGGAGGCACCAGGCTCCAGTCGTTGTAGCTGTCCACACCGCAGCAGTTCAGCTGGAAAAAAGGTGAGAATGCGGTTGAGTTTTGAGTTTTATGAATGGTTATTTTACAGAGGATGGAATCGAAGAAGAGAACGTTTGCAGAAAGAAGTTGATGATGAATGGTCATCACTTTACTGTATTTTTATTGCTGGGGCGTTTGTTGCACCAATTCTTCCTACCAGCTAAACACTAGCTTGGAAATGGTGACGGGAGGCATTTTGGGGGATTGTTGTCAAGTGTTACCTAGAACTTAACGTTCAAAAATTGCTGGCTCTTAGCCTAATTTGAACAAATCAATTTTGATATAGACCTAAAAGATTAGCAACGGTCCCAATATACTAGCTTGGCGTAGAATAGAAAATAGTAGACATGGAATACTTTCTGCATATTTAATTCTGCCAAAATTTTTAAGTAGTTAAAGTTGCACGCTTTGGTAGAAATTCTAAAGCCAGTAATGAAAACATCCTGTTTTAAAATAACACAGTTGTTTAATATCTACTGAAATACATGAAATGCTGAAAAGGAAAAGCAATATCTGAAATATTTTGTGTTTATCAAAAAGTTACATTTGCTATCAATTTCTCTGCTTCAGTCGTTGCCGTTGATCGAGCAAATAACTGGAAAATACCGACTAATTAACCTTTTACAGCTAAATAAAATGGCTTTACACAATTATTACGGGCAGTTAAATTTAGTGTTATGTAATGTCTTTGTTTCAAGCAAAAATTCTTTACCTGCACATACGCAGCCAATAGTCTTATCAAGACCACTTAAACGCATGCATGTGGTATATAGTCACTATTAAATAATATAACACCTAACATATAGGTATTAACAATATAATATATAGTAGTACTTTGAAGGTACCTGCTTAATGAGTATAGGTACCTACCAATAACAATAATATGCCTACAAAAGGTCACCGTAAATGGTCACTGTCATGAAAATAGTCGTTTTTCCTCAATTATATTTATAGTCTTTTATTATAAACTCCGATTTTACCTTAATAAAGATTTATATTAAATGTACTTCACTGAGGATATTCAACAACAATATGTTGAGTATATTAATACGTATATAATTGAACAACAGGGGCCGTACTACTAACGTGCGTATCAACCCTAACATGATTCCGCTTTAAGAAAGGGACAGTGTTATTAATTGAGTATAGCTCCGTCACTCTCTTAAAGTGGAACCATGATAGTTTACACACGTTAAACGTAAGGCCACTGACTCACATGGCTACAACTATTAAGTTTTACTTGATGTCAAAATGCTCCTAAATGTTTCCAAGCGCCTTAGATTCTCTAATACAATATTGAATACGTTAACGCCGGTTACGTTAACACTCGACGCATGTTCAGTGAGCAATATAAAATTTGGCCAATGAACACGCATTCGTGTGGGATGCTCAACGTGTCCCTGTTTCTGCTGTTCACCTATATTATTGTTCAGACATTTTGACAGCGGTTCGTTTTAAAAAAACTGAAATATAATAATATTTAATATTTTGGTTACATAACTGAATAAGTTAAAAAAACCGACCAAATGCAAGTCGCATTCGCGCACGAAGGGTTCCGCACCATTATCGCAAAAACGGAAAAACAATCACGTATGCCACTTAAATATTTATTTTGTACTATATTTAGTATTTGTAGCTATAGCAGCAACAGAAATACATCATCTGTGAATTTCAACTGTCTAGCTATCACAGTTCATGAGATACAGCCCAGTGACAGACAGGCATGCAGACGGACAGTGAAGTCTTAGTAATAGGGTCCCGTTTTTACCCTTTGGGTACGGAACCCTAATAAAAAGACAAAGCTATTTTTGGACGAATTATGTTTTAATTGATGCTGAGTTCATCTCCAGCATTCTACATCAAACACGATACACAACTCACAGAAGAAATGATGAACAAAAACAAGGATTACATAAATCAAGACATACCTTGTTATATAACAAGGCTAAAACAACGGTCGTGATCAAGAATCGTTTATTGAAAATTCATAAAGTGCAACAAAAGACAAAAATGGAACTAGTTTGGAGGTATGCGGAACAGGTCGTAAAAATTCCCGCAACCTCCATTAAAAAGGGAGTATCCCAACGGGTGTTGTTGGACTGTTGTATATATCCAAATCAGGATTTTGTCTGAAGCCAGGACATCAGTTCATATGTGGCAGCATGGATATTAGGTATACTACAAACCCGAATCTAAGTATACCAACAATAAACCCCAAGAACACAACTCACCCTGCTCTGAATGAAGTCGAAGGCATCCTCGACCTCCTCATTCTCGTAGTAGTAGGGCAGTGTGACCCTCAGCTTCTCGTCCAGCATGCCGGTGACCTGTGATCTCAGGCTGTAGGCTGCGATGGCGGCGGCGATCTCCAGGATAAAGACCAGACTGAGGATGACTGCGAACTGGTGGAAAATGATAATTTAATAAATCATCCATTTGTTAAGGGGCCAGAAAAAAGAGAAGTCATATACATTTTTGCCGTTGATTTTGCAAGGGTGCAGTAACCGGTCCAAAATATGGCACAATTATGCATATCTTAAGGGCCTTCATACGCTTTAGTGCCGTAAAACGGTAACTTTCTGAAGCATACTCCTTAGTAACGGTAAGGTTAAAAGTTTTGAAAAAATATATATATTTATTATTGTTTCATGTAAATTATTTTTTAAACATGGTTTTTTCATATAACAAACAGTTTTGCTTTAAAAAATAATTTGCAACACGTTAATTTCGCAACTTTTGGATACTCCAAAACAACTTGGATGTTTAAAAATATTTTACACAGAAAAAATGATGGATGGAATTTCTTCATAACTGACATGGCATATGTAAATCAAATAATATTTTCAAACAAAACTGTTCTAAAGGAGGTTCAATATTGATATTCATGCACCGTGCGGGCGCACGGCCAGTACTGCGTTTACATTGGGGCGTATATATCGCCTTAAGAAAAGTTAGCTGAGCTTACCTCTGGCACTCATACAATCTTTCTAAAGCATTATGTGCCATATTATCGTCCTGGCAACACCGGTCATAATAATAATTATTATTTCCATCCGAAACACTTTCACTACTGGACACAGCATAGGCCTACCCCAAGCGTCACTGCATCAACTGTTTGTTTTTAACCCTACGATAGTAAATAAATTGGTCTACTCACAATGTTAACCAAGCAGGTGCTCTCCTTCAGTGCGCCAACACACCCGAAGAGAGACACGAACAGCATGATAATGCCGATGACGATGACGAAGGTGGCCGGAGAGAAGAACTTATCGTCAAGGAAGAAGGAGACGTCATGATAGATCGCGTAGATCGTCGTGCCCACTGAGATTATTAAGGCTGAAGTTAGCTGGAAAGAATGAAATAGTACATTAACACCAGTACATTACAATTTCAAAGAAAAGAGAAATTAGAATGTTTTCGAAAGCGCTATTGGTTCCATACCAAGTTTCCGAACACTCAGTAACTTTGCCGAATGCTACGATGGGTTTATATATTAATATTCTCGAGTTAGGATCCGACCCTCACGAGTGGCAATATTCAAATGGTCATCCGATGCACCTTGATTGAATTCAGTTCCTCTAAAATAATTTTGACAACAGCCTTACCGAGAGGTATTGTGTTCCCAAGTTGGTAATTAGTTTGTGGACGTCACATACCACATATGGTCGCTCTCTGACTGGCAGTCGATTCCAACATAGTTGAAGATAAGCAAGATAGCTTATTGTATTTATTTTTGTAACCGCATCTGATATTCTCTTATAGTTCATATCAATACGATAGGAGCCTAGTTTTAGAACTTATACGCCTGCTGACTTAATCAAACTACTAACAACTATTAACTGGGTATTGTTCTAGACAGGGCGGAAGTTACCAATTAAATAATAAATTAAATGATCACCAAAGACAAAGACTTTGGCGTACAACTAAATACTTCTCTAATAAATAATTTGCTGGGTGTTAAAGGACAACAAACAGAACCCATTTCCATGATATTTTGTGTGTTTCCCTGTTTAGTTATGCACGCATTACGTAAAATGTTCGAAACCAATATAAATAACTTTTATACATAAAAAATAAGTATTACTTAGTTTTTGTTTCATCTCAATCGGTTCACTCTATCAAAAGATATATGAATTTAAAGTGATCAAGAAGTAAAATATTACAACACGCAATTCAGATACTCGGACAGTTGAACTCCATATTCAAATGATGGCGTTGTGTATTTGACGTCATTTTTTGAGTGGCCATGTTAAGTCGCGCTAGAAAAAAAATTGGTAGGTAGGTAGGGTAGAGTAGGTGGGTAGGTAGGTAAGTAAGATAGGTAGGTTAGGCAGTTGACGGGAGCGAAGCCGCGGGCACAGCTAGTAGTCCAATAATTTAGAAGTAGAGTAAACTCTAACGGCTCTATTTACTGGACCGCATCCTTAGATTTTCTTGAATTTAGATGTCCTGAACATTTATTTATTTATTTATTTAATTCATTAATTATTATAACATGACCACCGTGTTATTAATAGATAGGAATCTGACAGACGTATCAATTGTTAAGATTTCTATTAGTAAAATAAAGAAAGAAATAAACAAAACACTTGTCCATCATAAGCCATCACGTTGATATTTTAAATAACGAGTTACTTAACGGCTGCCTGTCAAAACCATAGATAACTTGAAGACAGTTTCCGAACTAAATGTTATTGTAATGTGCTAACTAGCAAATAATTTCATGTCTCTTTTGTCTCTCATAGAGCAATGAACCTCAAATACAGAGCTGTATTCTATGTTGTTCTAGATCACTCTAGCAAGCACGAGTTTCTGATCTAGCTTACTCGTATGATATAGGGCTCTTGCCCGCATATTCGCTGACTTAGCCTTATGTACACATCACATTTTTGCAGGATAAAAGTAGTAATGACACTCCACGGCGGTGTTGATGTCATTAAAGAATCTAATTAATCTGTTTAATACTTTCTAATCGAATACGTTTGTTTTAGTTGTTGTTCAGTACTTTCAGAGATGACCTTTTACAAATATATATAAACCAACAATTTTACGTCCTTTTCCATTAGTTTGGGTATATTTTATTCGTTGCATGGGAATCTAGGTGTGTTCCCACCGTCAGTTTCCCATGCGAATATTTACTAAACATAAGACTGGTCGATGCTATGCATATGAAACTTCATAATATTGATTGAATCATATACAGCCAAGTGGCTACGATGGAGCCAACCTTGACATTTGAGTGGACTCTGAAAATCGATACACTCGTGACCATCCGCATAAGTCATGGTGCAGAGGTCGAGTAATTTCTTTATAAGTGGTAAATGCCATATTATACAAACAAACAAAAATGCATAATAGGCCGTATTTATGAAAATATAAAAAATCTCTTCATGAACTGTTTAGCAGCTGATAGTATCTATGTAGTTCTATATCAAATATTTAAATTAAGAATACGACCTCTTTCTTCTTTCATACTTTTCAGAACGCGATTTTTAACCGACTTCGCAAAAAAGGAGGAGGTTTCAATTCGACTGTTTTTTTTTTATGTTTGTTACCTCAGAACTTTTTATTGGGTAAACCGATTTTGATGATTCTTTTTTTATTTGAACGCTGGTGCTTGTCATGTGGTCCCGCTTAATTTTTTCATCAAGATCTGATGAAGAATTTCGGAGATATGTCTTCGGTTTGCATCCGGCTCGAAGGACCAAAATGTAAGGGCAGGAGCCTTTACACTTAATGTTGAATGTTTAATAAAATAAATGTTAATGTTAAAAAAGGTATTTAATACTAAATTGCACTAAAATAAGGTAATAATAAAGTAATAGAAAAATGTTATAAAAATGTTGAATGTTGCGCGAGCTCGATGCAAACCGAAGACTGACGTTCTTGCGTAAGTGCCGATACTACATTTTATAAATTAACAAATTTTGCAGTATTCAAACTAGGCCAAAGTACAATGTGCGGTTGCTAACCGTACAACATCAGAAATCTTCAATAAATGACGGCAAACCACTCGGGATAGCTGTAATCGCACGTCTGTTTATTGTTTACACCATTTCATAACATAAAATCACACTGGTATGCTCTAAAGGGGTACGTAGGTGTGAACAGTTCACCCTGGTATACTCTCATTCCACAGGTTTGGTAAAGTTTCGTGTTATTGGGTTAATCTATTTTGCCTTCACTTTGGGCATTAAAGGTAGCTAGCCTATAGTAGCCTGGTTCAATATGTACCACAACTAAAAAGAGATAAATAAAAAACTTTTTACAAAAATTACTACCGACTTCCGAACAAAAACACTACAAAGTGAAAAATAACTTCAATTTCGGAAGTCGGTGTCAAAAAACGAAGAAACAAAAACAGGAACACCGACTTCCGAAATTGAAGTTATTTTTCACTTTGTAGTGTTTTTGTTCGAAGGTCGGTTGTAATTTTTGTAAAAAGTTTTTTTTTGTAGTGGGTTTTAGTTTTTAGACTTTTTTTATTCATATACTTAAGTAAGTAGATAAGTTCTCGCCAAACTTCTTGGGCGCCCTGAAATTGCCTAAAATGCCTGCGCAGTTATAAATCTCATACGAGAACAGCACCGCGCCGTGCTTTGCGTATCGGAAAACCAACTTCAGGGCGAAGTTTTGGCGAGTACTGTACATGATTTTCCTGCTAACTATTCCAAGTTTAGAGCATGAAAAAAAATGTCATAATGTCAATCTCATATAATGTCTAATGTCATTTATATAATATAAATGACATTGATAAATCGCTACATTTATATATGTACAGTTTTACTGTTTGAGGATGTTTGTCCTTTTCTATTAATAATATTAACTGTTTGCGTGATTTGAGGAACAGAATTTATAAATTTATTTATAGCTAGGTAGGTACTATTATCAAACCAGATACAACAGGATATATTACCAAAATGTTTACTTTATTAAATAAACGTTCTTTCCTTCCTACAAGATACGAAAACTGGTCAATCACATCCAATGCTGCGATATTATAATTTTAGAATATTCATCGAACAGTCAACATTCAAACTACACTCAGCGTCAGAAACATTGCATCTTTTTCTCCTAATCTTCTTAAAAAATAATATAATTAATATAACGGTAAGAGTATGTCTATGGTAGGTACATCATTTGAAAGACAATTTATTCAGCTTTCAGAAAAGGTTAAGGGTTTTGAGGTTTCTTAATTAAGGCATGAAATAAAACGGTTTAACTGAATGAAAGAAAAATCAGTTAAGGGTTTTTATTCTTGCTGGAGTTGTTCAATTGTGTTCAATTCAAAGTCTGGATGCCGAAAGACTGTCATTTGACTTTGATCAACTGTACCCTTCTAGAGTGGTGCAATTTTACCGCTCCTGTAATGCATATTTTAACAAAAGCGGCTTTTTTTTTTTGGGACAATCCCACCTCACTATTCCCAAACTACTGCATCTCCTGAAAGCCAGAATCAATAGTGGCGACCAACAGAAAAGCGCCGAGGCAATGAAGCTCGACGAAGTCTCGTAGAATGAATATATTTGTCTTTGATCCCGCAATGAAATTAATCAGAAGAGAATAAAGGAGTAGTAGGAAAAGACACAAATTTCCACTTCTCTCCATATCAAGCAGGAGACAGAACAAACAAGACCAATAGGCACAAAGGGTCGTGACAAAAGTGGCTTAACGGCTCGTGGTTTGAAGAATTGTGTTATTTATTAAATCTAACTGTTGTTAATTTAAAAGTCATTTAACTTACTTTCAGCAGATACCAATATGAAATGTGTATAATGCATGCGTTAATGGCAGGATAACCTTGAATGTTATATTTGGAGAGGTGGAATTTTGTTATGTTGAGAATATATCGTGCACATAGAAACCAAGTAAGTATTTCTTCTAGATAAACGATATTGTGTATACAAAACGTGACAACTCAAAACAGAAGACTATATCCGTATATCATTGTATTTTCTTGTAATGACTTCTGAACCATTCAGTAGATTTCTACAGCTACTAACAACGCCTGAAAGCTGTTATACTATAACGCACTTAAGGTTTATTTACATAAAGGTGTTAATGGCATGGATTTCACTTGACTTGCCATCGATAGATATGTATACTTTGCTATAAATAGTCTGAAATCAATAATACTGATAAACGGCTGAAAACAATGACAGGACGACCTCGCTGGAGAGTCGAGTTATGAATTGTTTATTATATGCAGCAATACATAAATGGCGCTTAGGCTTCTCCTACCATACTAATGCCCGTTTGCACCTAAACGAACGCCTAAATAGGTATTATTGCTCTATTGGATTTTCAACTCTCAATCCTATGTCTAGCGTTAAAAATTTAACAGCATATTTTTATTTATGCACCCATTTAGGAGGCGACTATACTCGATTTGCGATAACATTAGACGTTTAAATTAGCCCATTTTACAGCCCGTTCAACCGATTTTGACTTCTATTGCGTTAGTCATACGACAAATGGTAGCTGTAGTAAACAGTTGGTTATGGTAACAGGTTTATGCTTTTTATGTCATCCTTATGTTTACGGGATAGAACTCAAAATCGGTTGAACGGACTGTAAAAAGATTTGGAAATATGTCAAATGTTATTTCAAATGCAGTTTAGTCTTAATGAAATCGAGTATTAGGCTGTACTGTACCTAACCGGTTTGAAAGAAGAAGATTTACAAAACATCGTTAGGTTCCCCATACGTTCAGTCTGACGATAAATTTCACATAGTATTTCGTTAGTTAAATATCTTACCTATCATTTTATAAATCTAGGAGGCTTCGATATTTCAAAACGACTAACTACTTGCACGAAATAAAAGGTGTATATACTTAGTCTTAAATAATGTCACCTCTACAGCTGACTGTCCTATAAATCAGCTTCACAGGTCGAAGTCATTGTGGCTTGACTTTGCAATCAATCATGACTAAGTAGGTGATAAGCGATAGGTAATAAGTAGATTACCTATTGTGTTGTAGAAATTCTTGAGATTTATGCAAAAATTATGAGTGATAATTTAGTGCACTTTCTTTATCATTCGTCATTTTTCAGTCAGCGCAGTAATATCCGATCAGAAGGGAAAAAGAAGATCAAATAAGATTTTTCAACCGAAATGATGACCGATGATGATGATCAATCTTCCAACGTCGAAAATATTTTCGTTCTGCGGTCATTACGGTACATCAGTAAACGAAAATGTATTCGTTCATCAGTTAATTCTGACGTTCTTCAGACATTTGAACTTCAGGCAATCATGACGCACTCCGAATTCGGCAAGTGAATTGCAACATTACTGAAATACCTGACTAAGATAGAACAAACTAGAAAAGATAAGATAGAGAAGCCAATAAATAGTGTCAATGAATGAAATGCTACCAAACGCCCAAAGATTGAGATACACAATGTTGTCAGATTTATAGAGCCAAAAACCAAAACAATGGCCATTTTTAGACAAAAAAGAGGGACTGGGGCTGCTAGGAGCTTTTTTGCATTTTTACGTATAGAATTCTTCTTGGTAAACACTTTCACAAAGTTTCAAGTCGTGAAGCCTCATAGTTTTCGAGAAAAAAGTATTAAAGTTACTATAATTTAAGTCGAATCTGTTCCAAAATTGAATCTGGGAACCGCAAACACTACCACACTACAGCCTACACGGAGCCTTATGGCTGCTACCCCTAGAGTGTATATAAAAACCGGAAGCGCGAAGGGAGAGCAACCCCCGCTAGCTGTAACAAAGCATAAAAGCTCATCACCGCAGCTTCGGCTTGCTGGTCGCCACCGACGACCACACGACACCGACGACACTACGGCTCGCACGGGTGCCTATCCTTTGTTATGTAAGGTTGAAGGGGTTGCACTTCCCGCAGCGCCGAAGACGATGCAGAACCATCCTTAAAGTGTTTTGAGGTTAGGTTACAATTATTTGTTTTTTTTTCAAGAACGGTGCGTTACCTTTTCATGGAATTGGTGCCAGCAGAGAGGAGGTATCCCCCACTCACCTCGCTCCTCTCCTCCTGCCAAACGATTCTAGATTTTTACTACTTCTTTTTTACATCTATGATTTTGCGCGTTTTGGTGATTTCAAATTTACATTAAAAAGGGTCTACCTAAAAAAAAATACCTACAATATAAGTACTTCTGGATAGGTTTAGGATGGTTTTCATTACACACACACACAAGCACATAAGATAGACAAAAATGGAGGATCATCATAAGAGAGAGGTTGATCTCTCGTCGCGGGATTCACGACCCTCAGTAATGAGAAACACGACGCGTCGACGAGGCTCACTTTTTCCTCTGATATAATGTTTCCTTGGTATAATAAAACACTTCTCACACGCGGGCGAAGCCGCGGCCATAAACTAGTAGGCAATATTTAAGAGCAACAAGAGGCTGTAACCGCCAAGTATGACTAAATTCCTATCACGTGGAAATCAAGAACAATATAATACACGGTTCATTGTTTCTGTTGCGCGGCCATTGAAATGTAAGTAAACATGGCGATATGTTAGGAGCACTATAATATTTCAATATATTGTAGTTCACGTTCCTATAATGATGACGTGGACTAAGTGATTAATAAGGGCACTATGTATTATGAATCTAGTCAAGTGAAATCGGACATTAAAATGAATACTGATTTAAACTTCTATATTTATCACATTGTCTGGTCATTATGAATATTGCTACGTAACGGTTGGGCTATTTGATAATTATGGCATTAGCGCAAGAGCGAGCGAAACGAGTTGGGGAGCTTAGGGTACCCCGCCACGGATAGGTTAGGTTCGAAGGTTACGGCCGCTGAAGTGAGCGAGCAAAGCGAACGAACTCAGGTCCCGTCTTCTCTTTCATGTTAGGTTACTTTATAACATGCAGATAGAAAAGGGAGCCCCGCACAGGGCTCCGTTGACTTTGTTGCGTAAATAGTAATCGTACTTACCTATTCTATATTAAAACCAATGTTAACATTAAAATAATTAAAAAAACACATATTTTTATTACGCGCCCCAATAAGTGATGGGGATTATTTATAAAGCCCGGTCAATTTAATTATTTCAATAGTTTTAACATATTGCCTACTCATATTGGGCATTTTTCAAATTGCTCGGGCATTATGAATAATGCCGTATTAATCATTTGGTCCATAACATATAAATTGCTTAGAAAATGTCTTTTTATAGGAAGGAATCGCAATTACAGTTAATCTTATAAACATTCAATGGTCTTCTATTTTGTCATGAAAGTGATATCAACAAATTGTTTATTCGTTATTGCACACAAGACATAAAATGAAGATACAAATACAATGGACAGCTGGACGAGCTTAATCCATAATTGGGTTCTCTAACAGCAAACCCAGTTTGTTAAAAGGAAATAAAAATCTCTGGAATTACTGATCTGATTACTGAAATTATTTCACCGATAAAAAGTTACTCTATCGACAAGCTAAAAATACACTGATCTCTACAACTCAATAAGTGGGTAACAAAATGGCCTGGGTGACGTAGTGAGCAAAACTGACGTAGAAGAAAATGGGATAGGCGTTCAATAAATACCTGTCATAACTTGCCATTATGAATATTGTTGTGTTATACCCAACTTAACTATTATATTGTATGGGTAGAGGATGCTGTTAGGTAATTACCAAAAGTATACCTACCCATACATATTTGAAAAATTTCATTATAAATGTAAACAATAACATCAAAGTTACTACAATCCCTTTAGCCAATTAACTGATGGAACATGGCTATTACACTGTTCCTATTCAAAGGTAGATTATACAAGGGATTAACTTAATCCTGCAAATGGATGGTAAACATTCAAAGTAGATATCCATTGTGGTTGACGTCATAGCCTTATCTTGTAGAGAGCATAAGCTAATATGAAAAACACAGCGAAAGTGGTAAGCGGTGTTTCGAATGATTTTTCTACCTTGAACATCATCAGCCGAATGACCTTCACTGACATAACTTTATACTAAAGCCGTAAGTCCTTTTGGAGGACTCTACCTGCTCTCAAATCGACTCAGTTGCCATTGCATCGGAAGAAAACTCTTCCAATGTCAATAAATAATATAATAAAAAAAGTAAATTTTAAAAAATCTAAAAACCCGACTGCTTAAAAAGTGAACTAAAAAGACGTAAACAAGAAGAAAAGCATTCTGTGCAGTCGATGGATACATATTCGCGATCTGGCTGACCAAAAACTAGATGTACCTTTTTACCCTCCTTTTGACAGTCGGGTAAATTATGATCTTCGATTTGATTGAGTCGATAGGAGGTAGGAGGTAATTACTTAGAATCCCCTAAATTCCAAGCCTTCCCTTAATTTTGCGTAGCCTCACGCGTCCGAATACCAATATTTTACTTGAAGCAATTGCGAATATTTTACATGAAGCAATTGCCAATATTTTACATGAAGCAATTGCCTATCTAACCTCCAAATCCGATCATAGATAGCGGGGAACACCTCTTCGTATGACTGGTATTGCACAGCCAAGTAAATATCCATCAGAGTAAGATTCCCAAGTTATACAAAGCTCTGTGAGTCTCCAGGGTGTGATTATTGAACATGAACTAACTGAAACGCCCTAGGGAATCTGGGACTAAAGTGTAAGTATGTGCCAACTCAAAAGCTGAAGTTGTTTGGACAA
Source organism: Orthosia gracilis (assembly GCA_947562075.1). Lineage (NCBI taxonomy): Eukaryota > Metazoa > Arthropoda > Insecta > Lepidoptera > Noctuidae > Orthosia > Orthosia gracilis. The sequence continues at coordinate 20,726,215 of OX387274.1, forward strand.
GCTCCTGGTCGAAATCAACGAACTTTAGTAAATACGCTTCATAGAAATGATTCTGGCTTGAAAGTTTGTTAAGAGTGAATTTGCATTTCTGTTTAAGCCATTTTACGATAGTTTCGACGCATCGATCCTTTTAGCGACTTTCACTGACTGTGCAACTCGTGACTACATATTAACAGACGCATGGGTCGAACTTCAAGGTTAGGTCATTACAATAATACTTGCTGAGGTCAAAAACCTTTTTTTTTTAATATTCAAGGTTTTTTTTTTCATTTGAGCCCAATTAGAAACAACACAGTCTAATCCCAGGATAGGTCCGGGATCCCGGGAATAAGCTTCAAAAATCTTCTAATCCCGAGATTAAAAAACATGCTCAGGATTGTATTATCTAGTAGCAAGCGACATCATCGTATTTTTCAATTGCCTACATCTACCTTTAATAGCCCCCTAACACGTATGGCAAGGCTACATAATGAAAGGTCCAACTTGACGCATTACCCTATCGACGCATTATCCCTATGAGTTTCCCTTCATACAGGTTTTGTAGTGTTCTAGATAAAGGTTTACTGGACACACTTTTTATTTTGCCTCTATAATATTCATTGTGTTAATGTCATGCATACCTGTTATTTGCATAGTTACTGAAATGCCGATTAAAGATGTTATTTTATTTGAATTGTAAGTGACAGTGCTGTTGATGTGTTTATTATAAATAAATAAATAGGTAGGAAAGTAGGCGGATGGAGTTTTTTAACGAGAAACGACTCATCTATATCTTTCTGCTCTTTGCACATGTTAGGTACTTTGGGACGGCTTCTACTTAACACAAATAATAAAATGAATTTTGGTTTGGAAATCGTACAGTCTTCGTCAAGTTTCGGCAGTTTTTGCTACAGTTCAAGGTCTACTTAATATGTTAGGAGGCCCGTGTTCAGAAATGATGAGTGTATTATATGTATACAGGCATATATCTACATATAGGTATATCATAGCAATTGTTTTTTTTTTGTGAGACCTCAAGCACGTTTATAATTCGTATAGTTACGTCAGTTTACCAGCATAAGTCAAGAACTACAGTGTACTTTGTCACATTATCTAAGTATTTCAAGGTTCACTATTTTGAATATCATCCTAATTCCTATAAATATTATAACTGCGAGTATATGTTAAAATCTGTATCTATATTATGATGTTTGGATTATTGTGATCAATCACTCCTCAATGGATGAACGGATTTGGCAGGCGGGTAGGCCATGGCCAACTTTGGATACTTTGTATCCTGATACGTTCCTGTAGGATGTTTTTCGATATTAACGCGCGCTGCTACTCAAACATTTTTGCGCTAATTTATTGTTGACGTGTATTGTACTAAAAAGGCATATTTATCAAGTCGCAGTTTCTATGTATGGGGGTGGAAAATCAATATCTACAGTAAGCACCTAAGTACTGATAGCGATAAAATTAGCTTAAGAATTGATGACTGGCTGCAACACAGTTGGTTTGTTTGTTTTTTTCCTTGAAATTATTGATGATTTGTCCTGTCTGACTGTTCTATATAGGTACATATGTTTTAGTTAGGGGATTCACAATCAAATCATCAAAATCTGCATCTTTATGTATAAAGGTCGTTTTTGACTAGTTGCATACTTTTAATTAATCCATTAGTTTGCCCACTAAATAACCCATAGCGTTAAACCTATAAAAGAGTGCCTTCAAGGCGAATAAGTCATCATAATCAATTATGAACGAAGAATGGTCAACGAGGGTCATTTAAACCGCGCTAACACGTAACATGATCGATATTCGAAATTCAAACCTGAATGATGCCTTAAAAATGTTGCCAACCTTCAAACTCGTGTAGATAAGCCGCTTAAATGTATCGCTGGCAATACTTTGTGTAGTACATACTCAACTTATCACCGTTGTGACTAAAACAGGCGAGCATCACCGTTAATTAGCCTTCGACGTTATCATTTGGCGTTAATTATACCACTTTGTAACGTTATCACACGGAAAGAATACCTGTGCAGTAATATCCTTTGAGTTTCCTTTGAAACAATTAAATACTTGGATGATCAAGCTCCATTAGTTTAATTTCGCTTTAATTGCTTTAGTAATATTTCTGTCCGTGATTTATCCATAGAACCAATTTTATACCCATTTTCAATACATACTTTGGTATCCCCATTTAAACTTGTTCGAAAGTAGAAATAGTTTCAAGTCGACAATTGCCTGCTTTATTATTTAAACATACTTTATATACTAACAGTAATTTAGTCAAAATAACATAATGTAATTCCCATCTATAAAAATATGGAAACAAAGGTAACACCAACTATCCAACAAAGTTGAATCACATCTATAAAACAGAGATAAAACCTTGCGCAAATAATATGGCGCAATTACACAAACTAGTGAACAAAACACCATAGATATTAAAAACTCACCACAAATATAGCTGTTATACACAACAGCATGTATTTAATGCACTTCATTCCTACTTCTAGACTGTTCCTCGTCATTTTTGTAGCACAAAATGATCGAATAATCTTTCCACCTCGGTTATCGAAAGTGTACTGAAAATTTTCACTGGTTCTTATCAAGTTGATAATATATCGCTCGCGCGCTGCGTCCAACGCTGACTGTTTTGCGGTAGGCATTTTAGAGGCATGAAAATACGACGTTTTTCTTTTAGCCAATTAGCTTCGTTCGCTTTTGAGTGAGCGCTAATGTAATAGCAAATAGGAGACGTCATGCGACGGACGCGGGACGCCGCTAAATGTTACGTGATAAAAATGGACGAGTGTTATACAAAGTTTAATTTCTTTTAAATGTTACTGATTTGGTTTATTGGTTTAATTTTCCTCAAGCTGGATGAGGAAAATGGATGACGCAGCCATAATGTGATTTTATTTACCGTTTATCAAGGATAACGAATTTAATGATCCAATTATGTTGTTGTGTTTTAAAATATTCTGGAATAATCTTTGAGAAACAAGGTCGAATAATAACAAAGTTATTTAGTTAATATTTAAATCATATTATTGTTTATGTTATGGTGGGTATTGCATGCACACCAACTGCCCCGTCACATAGTATAGAGCAATAATCACAAGCAGACATTGCCGTCGCTATTGCGTGTCGCTAGCCCTCGCTACGACTAAGCTACGACAACGCTACGGCAGTACTACTGAAGTGCTATGACTTCTCTACGCTGGCGCTACGGCTAGCCTTGTAGCTGGATGCTTCTGAATACCAGTACTTTAAATGAAGCGGCTTCCTATCTGATCTGTACAACCTAGTAACTGGGTAACACGAAACCCCTTTTCTGACCAACACCTTAACGTACTTTCGACATCACTTCAGTATTATAGAACTACTACGCTCAGCGTAACTACACTCTGGTGCTTGGTATGCCTACGCTTACACTATGAAAGTCGTAAATGCTACGACCAGGCTAAGTCAGTTCTACATAAGCGCTATATTGTCACTGGCTAGCCCTACTTATATACCACGTCTACGCTACGTCAGCGCTACACAAGTGCTATGCTGTCGCTACGACACTGCTGTGGCAGTGACGTGCTAATCAATGCTGACATCGATAGTGGTAAAACAACGCAACGACTACGATAAAGCCGTAACAAAGTTACGACAACGCTACGAAATGGCATGACAACACTACGTCAATGTTACACAAGTGCTACGCTGCTGCTACACAATATCTACGTCTATGCGACGACTCCGCCACAGATAGTATAATACTATCATACCTCATCTCATTTACAGAAACGGTGCCACCGTAACTAAAGTTTTTCGATAGAATATCGGACTGTATTACTAAAAGTACATCGAATGTGGTCGGTTCCGTCCCAAGCGATAGATAGTGTTAGCAGTGACTTTGTATTAGCTAAAAAGGGATTACTCGGTTAGTGAATATTTTTATCTTTAACTTCACTTGTTTTATAGTATTTTTGCAAGTTTTTTTACAATTTCATTGTACCAAAATGTGTTACAATACAAATTAAAAAAATCGAGTGGAATATCTCGACAGATAGCGTTGTGCATTTGACTGGTAGGTAGGGTAGGTAGCAAGCAAGGTAAGTAGGGTAAGTACCTACCTATAGATATGTGGGGTTGGTAGGTAGGTAAATAGGGTTGGTAGGTAGGTAAATATGGTTGTAGGTCTTAGTACCCCTCCGGTGAGTTCCTGCATTGTCGAAGTGGGGGGCACAGTAGCCGTGGCTTGGACCCATGGAAGAGGACCCGCTCGTTATGGCTTTTGCTGATAGCCCGACTACATAGCGGCCAATAAGTAGATTGCAGTGCTGCTTGGGTGAAATTGTAACTGAGAGGAGGCATCACGACTGAGGGTTGGAAGCTGCGGCAGGAGAGGAGTGCCGGTATAACGGTTGCGCCGCTCCGCCTATGCCACGGCCTGTACGGGGTCGCCACCGTCTGATGGCGGATGCGGTGCGCCGCAGGGAAGGAGGAGTGTCGGTATAGCGTTGGCCGCTCTACCTATCGCCTGTGACCGTAAAGTGGTAGATAGTGGGGCCACTGTCCTAACTCGTCACAGGGGGACCGAGGGTGCTTTACATGTAGTCGTCTGGCACCCATATGCTGGTTTGGTCCCTGGGTTAGTCACGGCGTACAGTGTGTTCTGGTGCGCCAGTAATGGGGTGTACTCCTCAGAAGAGAGTCTGGTGACAGCCGCGACGGATTCGAGGTGAGTGCTAACGCGTACCCGTGTTCTCGCCATAAGCGGCACAGGACGACACCGTGGAGTTTTAGTGGGTTGGAGTCCCACAAATTTGCGTTATCTCCTCGTAGTAGCACAATATGCATGAGCATTCCGCCACGATAAAAAAATGTAAAAAATTATGTAGGTCTAGGTGAGTAACTAAGTAGGGAAGGTAGGTAAGTAGGGTAGGGTAGGCAGTTGACGGGAGCGAAGTCGCGGGCACAGCCAGTCTATACTAAAATTATAAAGAGTAAAAGTTTGTGAGTTTGTTGATAAGAAGTAATCTCTGTAAAGTTTGTTTGTAGGAAGTTATCTCTGGAGCTACTGAACCGGTTTTGAAAATTATTTCACTGATAAGGAGCTACACTATCATTGAGTGCCAAAGGCTACTTTTTGTTCCGAGAAAATAATGGGTCCTGCGGGGTGGACCACGGGAGCGAAGCCGCGGGAAAAAGAGAGTATTCCAAATTGGCAGTGATGTGCTACAATTAATCTACGCCGACATTAGATAGCGCTACGAAGACGCTGTGGCAGCGGTACATGTTTTCTATGCCGTTGGTAGGCTGGCGCTACGTATACACTACGATACCTCTACAATAGCGCTACGGCAGCGCTTCCCCCTCGTTACGCCCCCTCGTTACGACACGCTACGACACCGTTAATTAACGTCGTCGTTAGATAGCGCTACGACAACTCTACGTCAGTCCTACATAAGTTCTACGCTGTCACTACACATTAATTACGTGTAGGCACTAGCTAGCATTACGTCTACGCTTCTTCACCGCTACGTCTACGCTACTACACCGCTACGGCAATGATGTGCTATGATTTATCAACGCTGACCTTAGATAGCGCTACCTCAGTACTACACAAGTGCTACGCTGTTGCTACACAATCGCTACGTAGTACGTAGGTACTAGTTAACGGTGTGTCTGCGCTTATGAGCCTATGACTAATCAACGCTGACGTTAGATAGCGCAATAACAACGCTACGAAAACGATACCTTACAGTATAGCAGTGCTACGGCAGTGCTTCCCCCTCGCTACGCAGGCTCTTCGTCTACGCTACGCTAACGTTACGGTACACTAGGTATAATAAATGAGAGAATGCAGAATGGAGTCTAGGCAAGCTTTCTTTTTTTTTTGTTTTATGCTCGAGCTTGACCACTATCTCACCTGATGGTAAGCGATGATGCGGTCGACGGTGGAGCACGCTTGCTTCTTATACGATATTTGCAAATTACAGCCTTTTGCCTTCGTCTCAATTTATTTGAAGTCGGTGTAGGATGTCTTCTTTTACCCTTTTTACCCACCCCTTCCCCCTTCACTCTAAGTACTCACTTCTTTTTTCACATCATTCATTCATTGCTTCTTTTGTCTTCTTCTTTACAAGTCTTCAATCGATCGGAAATTGGCAGATCTTCAGATGGATAAATGGGTTATGACTGGGAAAACCAAATGAAAGACAAGCTTAATTTTAAAACAATTTATTTTCGTAGCACAAATGCACAGTACACTTATTTTGTTATCAACTAAATTAAATAAAATTTATAACAAATAAATAAACAACAGAATATATTCTAGAGATACGGGACTTCCTATGTTAATTGATAATTTTGTTTAGTATTGAATTCTGGCGAAAACAATTGTTAACTTTAAAACATTCGCGTTTTTGCAACACGGCCGAAACGTCGGGTGAAATAGGTAAATAAATAATGCGTTTTAATCCCGTCATATATTGTTTTTCAAAACAATTGTTAGTTAATATAAATGTGTCCAAGCGTATTTTTTTCATGGATTTTATAATTCATTAGCAATACAATTATGAATAAGTAGCTGCAGAATGCAAGTTTTTTTATAAAGTATTTACAAATTACATGAAAAAAAAACGTGATACAATAAAGTAATGGTTTACGTGTTCTGTAATGTAAGTAAATCAAAATTACTGGTATTTTTTACAACGTAGGATTTTGAATGATGATTTATCGTATGTCAATTAATAAATAGGTATAACAATATACTAATATAGGCACCTAGGTAATAACAAAGTATCAAATAAATAGTCTTCGATTATTAGTGATCGAAGCAAATAATAAATGTCGGTACTTATTTAAAAATAAATGACTCACAAATAAATCAGGCAAATGGTACATAAGTTCAAGTACCAATTACATTATTATTTATTAATTAACCGCAAAACATACCCATATAGGTGTAATTATGAATACAATAATTAAAATCAAATAGACTGATTGTCTCATTTATATTATTTATTAATGTTTATGACACATTGTGAATGGATCTTTTTATATACCTACCTAAAAGGCATAGTGCTTCTATCATTTATTTTTGGAATACTTAAGTAAATGATTAAATACTGAATTTATTGTTTATATTAGGTACTATGTGCATATCAACAAGAGTTGCTGCCATTATCGCATTATATTTTTTTCAGCCGCCCAAGCCCGTCTCACCATTCTCAACCACTGCAACTCCTAAAAGCCAGAATCAACAGTGATAATCACCAGAAAAGTGCCGAGGCAGTAAACCTCGACGAGTTCCGGAGAAACGATTCAACCGTCCTGGATCTCTCAACGAATGAAGAACAGAGAAGGAGTTAGAAAAACTAGATTTCCACTTACCTTCTTATCAAGCAGGAGACAGAACAAAGCTAGGCCAATAGGCACAAGGGACGTTTACAACTGGGGAAACCCCCCATAGTTAGTTATATATAATGTCGCAGCCATATGGTTAAATTAGCCAGCTAATTGGACGCCTAGGACGTTCATTAAACGTCGGCCATCTGGTTTTTAAACTTGCGCTCAATGATTTGGCTAGTTGTCCTTCAGCCATTTAATTTGATCGTTCCGTAGCTGGCTAATTTAACCAGATGGCTGTGAAATATACTTATCTCAAGTTATAATAATGATAGTACCTAAGTAGACACTTTATATGATTTTATCTGTCACGAAAGTTTTCAAGTAAATCCTTCATGGTAAAGTGTTAAAAGTAAAGTAATTATTATTGAAACAATGGAATAAATAGACATAGTTTAATTACAAATGCTTTGCTATAATTAAAAGAAATGCGTTCGTAAGTTTTTTCATATTTTTAAGAATATCTTATTTTGTTCTGGATTAACAAATGTCTCAGATAACGTATGGACCGACACTCCTTTTCTTACAAATAATTACTAAGTATACTAATATCAAACTTAGGGTTAGCTGCTCAGTTAAGGGTAGGCACCTCGCTCTTCTCTTGAAATTTTCGCCATCCATAATGCACCTGCGACTGCTAAGGCCTGGAAAATAAAAAAACATGAAAATCCATATTAATAAATAATATCGAATTTCGGCAATGGCGGCTAATCTCAATGGAGACTAGCCTACGGCGCGGGAGATATTATGGTGCACAATATATACAATTACAGTGCACTCTGTTCCTTCACTCTTATAGTCGGCGATGGCAAACCGACACGACCAGAGAGAGATCACTAATATTATAAGAATAAAATTAAAATTTTAAAGACCCCCGGCATGGTTTTATTTCATACAACATAATGTATCTAGTAGTAAACATACTTCGATTGACAATCTATTGAGCACGTAATTATGACACGATATCTTGCGGGAGCAGACCGATTCAAACAGTAAAAACGCCAATTACTTTTGAACGGCTGAACTGATTTTCATCAATTATAGCTAAGATCAGATTATAGCTTCAAACGAAAGAACAGGACAGAGGGACAGATATACATGACTTGTGAACATCTGCCCCTTACACACACTCAAAATACACTTAATCCGAGAGCTTATGGTTACCTGCCTGTATTCTAATCTGAGAATTGGATGATCTTTTTAACATTTTGCATTTACTGTGCTAACTTTGACTGTGTTCTATGGCTCATTAATATAACGTAATTAATCAAATCATGTAACTGGCTAGTAATCGCAATATAATGTAAATTTTTGAAATAGTTTTGTAGTTACGTAATTTCGAAATGCAATGCATCATTTGTTTCGACTAAAAGTTAAAAGCAGCCCAAATTATTTGCCATAAAGCTTCAAGACGCCTCAGAAACCACTGCTTTCCAAGCAGTGGTAGCTCGACAGTATTAAAACAATCCAAGTGTGTCAATGACTGTGAACGTTTAGTCGAAGATATTGACGGCTCGTGACAACTGTGATTATGTATATCGCTAGACCAGACAAAACTTGGGCTCATGGCACATTGGGTGATCATGTCTTACTCGCCATGGTGACTCTATCCGCTGCCATTGTGGGCAGCCGCTACCGGGAGTTCATAGACTGTGTGATCATTATAAGAACTTCACTTTTGGAAAACTACACCTTCAGGCAAACAACAGACATTTACTTGTATCCTGTCTATTACCGCGTTCCTGACGAAAAATAAAGTTTGTTTTTGTAAAGTGTACTCATGATTATCAAATAAATAAGGTAGGTGACTAACTTATATTTCTATAAACGACCGCGACGACCGCGACGTACCGCGTCAGTCTAATAAACAAGCTTGAACGTATCAGTTACATTATTCCTCTATCGACCCCTTTCGAATATGGAATGAGGGTGTGATCAACGGACAACTCCATCATGTCGCCACAGTGACCGGTCCCGTGCGTCTCGCACCCAGCGGACTCCTGCACCCTTAACCAGGTCATCGGTCCACCACATGGGAAGCCTTCTCACGCAACGTCTGGCAGTTCGCGGTCGCCATTCCAAAACTTTGAACGGACAACTTACCTGCATTAAAACCAAGAAGATGCCAGCGATGCCGATACCAGCTGCATGAGACTGGACCCAGTAGCCGAAGGATTCCGAGCAGCCCGTCTTGTGCGCCGAATTCAAGGTGCAGTTGAAAATAGCAACGGCTCCGTAGTTGTGGTTGCAGCAGCTGACTGGTAGGCCCTGAGTGTCCAACGTACCAAGAGGGATGAACCAATCGCTAGCGTTGTTCACACCGCAGCATTGAAACTGAAAAAAAAAAGTATTTGAAAAAAGAACAGTTTGAGAAGGATCTTCTTGCCGGTGCATCTCTAAAACGATGAGTTACCCATAACTAAAGTGCCCAATTGCTCATGGTGGATGAATATGGTGGAGGTAGTGATAGTAACTTTGGAATAGCTTTGTAAATGTTTCAGTCCGCCTTTGCAGGTTACATTTTTTGTACCTGCTTCGTTAGTGGTCGAAAGTGAGTGTTGAGCGCTGGATCCCAGTCAGTAATTAAAATTTTTATTTGAACCATAGCAGAGTACTTTTCATACAATTCAGAGTTTTCAGTGCAGAGAATAATTGTGATAATAAAGTATTTATTATCACAATTATTCTCTGTATGTACATTAATGGTTAAACAAATGATTTTTATTAAGCTACTTTTATCAAAACTAGAATAAAATATCCATTTACAAACGACTAAGTGAGTTTTAATTGTTTTTTTTTTCCAAATATCTACCTACATATATTTTGTTTACAATTTTGGAACCTAAATTTGAACGCAGAATAGACAATAGTGAGTGACAATACATGTGAAAGTGCGTGTAGGTAGGTACATAAAAAGACATTATTTTCATATGTTGCGTGCCAAGGTGAGGGACACTAGATATAATAACGGCAGACCAGACCTCGTCATTATTAATTAGAGGCTTCACTCGAAGGCTTGGCTTGATACACTAACCTTCATTTCACATTGAAAAGGTTAATTTTGGTTAAAAATAAATAGAGCACAGATCCCAGGGTGCTTCTGCTTAGGCAGGGTTGATTCTTGAAGAAACGCCATCCATAGATACTACTGACTGTACAATGAATATAGGCGCTGCCTGATTTTTATCATCATTATTACAGCCGAAAGATGTTCACAGCTGGACATAGGCCTCCCCCAAGCGTCACCACTCTGATCGGTCTTCTGCGTGTCGAATCCATCCGATTCCCGCAAACTTAACCAGATCATCGGTTCGGGCCCATCTTCAAGACCTTCCAACGCTGCGTCTTCCGGTTCGCGGTTGCCACTACAGACAGAACTCTTAGTGCCCCATCGATATTTGTTTATTGTTATTAAATATTTTTCCTGGCATTAGTTATCAATCAGACACGAATTGTGCAATTATCATCCTAAAAAAATAAATAAATCCTTTTTTGTGTTTATTTCTGCATAAATCATGTCTTGGTAGATACATAATGTCTGGAAAAAATTGGATGGCGGTAAAAAATTAGCTACTAGCTAGATGCATCTTTCGATTTGTCGTCTCTTCAATATTTTAAAACAAAAACTTGGTCAGCCCATACTTGAACTGAATTTCTATAATACAATGTTATCTATGACGTATGTTAATGTAAGAAAACAGTCTGAAAAGTAACTCATCTTCCTGGTGATAAATTACAGTAGCATTATTCCGTCTATGATTACGTCAATAACGTAATTTTTGCACACAAAGACCGGTCGTCACTTATGTAATTGGTCTGAATCATCCATAGTGCTACTATACCAACTATTAGAACTAATGAACTGCAATTATTTCATGTGCCCAATGATGTGTCACATCTTGTATAAAATACTCTGAATTTAGGAGTGTTCTTAAAAATCCTAATATACTATCGGACTATATAGACAAGAAAGACATGCCTGACGAAACGCTCGCAATTTATTGCAAAATATTGATCGCTTTACTTTATTTTTATCACATCTATCCAAAAAGAGCTAGTTTATTCTTCATAATCAGGGACTAAAATAGGCCATTAATCCTTAGGGACTCAAAGTGATTTGAATTTGGAATGTGGATATTGTTAGTAAATGTTCCAATCAGCAAAATAGGATTACATTGCAAAAATCGATTACGACGTATATATGAGGTGAATGGCTAATGAGCAAATCTACAACTGTAACGGATGGTACTAATAAAATTGTTACGATGCACTTCCATAATTGTTCAAATATAAATATTAACCTCTAATTATTTCTATATTTATGTCTTTCTATGTTGCGTGTTCCTAATTTTATGTTAATAAATAAACGTAACGTCCTTGTTCATAAGTTGCTTGTTCTTATTTTCTCATAGAGTGTGATAAAAAGTGTGTCCAACGTGTGTCCAAGTGTCCAACTCGGGAGCAACACTATTTTAAGCTCGATTGACGTACTTTAAATCCCTCGCTACGCTCTGAATTATAAAAAAAATACTCGCCTTTAAAATATTTGTTGGCTCCCTAGATAAAATATCAAAATTAAAAGGTTAAAGTATTCGGATAAAGTTTATTTTTAACCTATTTTTAATCTTAGTTTGATCCGTATGTTTGTGTGTATGTATATCCGCGATTTTCTCACGTTTGGCTGAACTGATTTTTACGCGGTTTTCAGAAAAGTATGTGTATATTCTAGAGAACGTTTTGGTATACAACAAATGGATATCCCGTGACGTCGTTCGCATGGATACATTATATGTACTATGTATGTTTGTAAGTATGTATGTGGTCCACGCATTTCTCCGAAACTAGTAATCGGATCATGATGATTTTTTATTGGAATATGTATCTCTCAATTTAGGTCATAGTGCAAGTTTCATCAAAATCGGTTTGACAGTTTTCAAGATATGATCATACAACCAAACTCTTTAGCGACAAACAGCACGAATGTGTAACCTGTTGTTCCCCTCTCCTCCTTGTCTCCTCTACGCTCTTGTTGACGCCGACTTTGCACTAGCACCACGGTGTTGCCCTTCAGCGCGTACCACACAGCACAGCAGATGTCAAGGCAGTGTCCTAGGCCCCAAGTTGTTCCTGATCTATTTATTCATAAACAACCTATGCTCTCTTGTACCCCATAATGCCGACGTCATTACAGCACAGCGTGTGTGCGTGGAACTCCGTCTCAAGACAGGTCGTATCTTCTCAGGTGCCTTTCATGCACCACTATCTGCTCCCTCGAGGACTTAACTGAGGCAAATGAGAGAGAAGTCCAGGTCGCTGCGTACTGGGCGGTTAAAATTTCAGTCGTCGTCACGAGAAGATAAAGTTAAAACCTTACCACATTGTAGACGAAGAACTGAATAATGAGATTCAGCGACCTCCAATGCCGTTTGACATTTACGTATTTATTTATAAAATACTCACATCCTCCTGAACCTGGTCCCAAAGCCTGGTGACCTCGACGCTCTTGTTGACGCCATACAGGTCCATAGTAGAGATGAGTTGGCTCTGCACCAGCACCACAGTGTTACCCTTCAGCACGTACCCGGCGATGCAGGCCGATAGTTGGAAGATGAACATCACAATCATGGCGCCCGCGAACTGGAATAATTTTATTAAAATGGTTGATCATTCAGAATCAGTTATTTGTATGTTTTTTGCTTTGGAAAAATCACTTGTTGAACTTTAGTGTTGTCGAAGGACAGTGCAACCGTAGAGGAAATGTCCTAATTTGAGCAAACTGAGTTTGGTTTGTATTCAATATTCGCTATAAAAGTGTATGGGCAGATGTGTGATGAGGAGGTATGCAGATACAATGCGACTAAAAGAATGTTTAATATAGGTAAATGTGAATGGAAAGGGAAGCCAAAAGAAAGGAGAGTTAATAACAGCGTGATGGTTGACTAGGGAGAATGGTAGAAGAAAACGTATCAAGCCGATCCCAAATAACATGGAACAAGAGCAGGAATAACAACAAGTTCTAGATTTGTGTACGGTAAATAACATAACATCGTGAATGTATTCCCCGAAGAGTTAGTCAGTGGTGCACCTATATCCACATTTCACCAGTTATGTTTTTACTAAAGTAAGTGTCAAGTAGTAAAAGGCTTCCGCTATAGCAGACTTGTCAATCGTTTAGTTGGGAGAAGTTATATTCTTCGCTATTCGAAATTAGAAGTTTTGAGGGGACAGAGGCACTCTGTTCCCTCAAAACTTCTTGAGGGAACAGAGGCTCTAGACAAGTGGCATTCGATGTCAGCAAAGGCAATAGTTGAAATGTCAAAATGTCAATCCCACACAATTTTGTATTTTTGGCAATCGCTATCGCCACGCTTTCGATGCTAGAATGTCAATTGTCTGAAGAACATCCATACCTACCGGTTACAAGCAAAATATAAAAAAGCCCCGCACATTTTTATTTTATGCTACGTAATTTGTCTGGTAGTAGACCCGCTTCGATTGAAAATGTATAGAACACGACATTATGATACGATATCTTGCGAAAACACCCCGATTGAAACAGTAAAACGCCCATAACTTTAAAACGGCTGAACCGATTTTCATCAAACATAGCTAAGAACACTCTCGAAGTCTCGATAAAGTCACAATTCAAACAAAAAAAAAAAACAAAATCAGTTCATCCGTTTAGGAGCTATGAGGCCACAGACAGATACACAATAATTTTATTTTTTCTGTGTACACATATAGACAATTACTCAATTAAACAAATACACAGGTACACAAGTCAAACTTATAACACCCCTCTTTTCTGTCGATGGTTAAAAATCATAATTCTCCTTATGGCTCTGCCGTAGTCGTGTAAAAACATGTATATCGATACTAAAGGTTTTAGATTAAAGTTAATTATCGATACTGACAAACGATGTATTAAATTGTTGATAAACAAAAAACACCTTGTTAAAAGACTGTTATCATCAAACAATACTAAGTAATTAAACAAATAAGTGATGATAGGACGGTACAGCTGTACAAGCTTATTTTTCTGTATACAGTAACAATACAGAATACATACAAAAGGAGGGTAATGTAAAAACATTACCCTCCTACGGCATATGTATGTTTGTTCGGCATATATATGATAAAAATCAGTCTATGTATGTTTGTTCGTATGTGGCGTTCTAAAGAACAAACGCTAATTTTGATTATTCTTATCTTACGTCAATCGATTCGTTTTAACCTTGGGAGTGTCACTGGATACGTTAAAATAGAAAGATGGCGGATTTATCGGAAACCCATAGTGTGGAGTAACAAAGTAAAGGGTTTTAAGAGATGATTTCAAAAATATACAATACTGATATTGTGCAGTCAGAGGATACATCTGGTTTTGGTCAGCCAGCTCGCGAGTATGTATGCTCCGACGAAAAGACGTAAACAAGAAGAAAATCATGCTGTGAAGCATGATTTTCTTCTTGTTTACGTCTTTTTAGTTCGCTTCTTAAGCAGACGGGTTTTTTGATTTTTGTATTTTTAGACCTAGAAATCTTTTTACCTTAAGAATTTCGTAGTAAGGAAAAATATTAAATAAAACAGGTGTAAGTCCAATGTGGTCTTACACATATCTAAATATCTAAAAATCTTATCTTTTTTTCGTTTTGTTTGCAGATATCATATTGTCAAACAGGAAATCAATGTGACATTGGGTGTGAAACTTGCAAAAGATTCTTTTGCGTTGACTGTTAGATACCGACGTGAACTTTAACACGATTTATTCAAAGTATAAATTCATAGTACCTAGTTATATGCAGGACCTAGACGGAAGGAATGAAAAAAAGTAGTTGTAGTTGCAGATACTGACATAAAAATATATACCTATAATATCATTATATATTTAGTATACCTATAATAGTCAGGCGAGTCTAGAGTTCTAGACTATTATAACAAAAACTTGTTATAAAACGTGGATAAATAACATGTTATATTAGTATAGACGTGTTATATAGCATATTTTTTTAATAGACGTGATGTAAAGCATATATGTCATATTATGTTACTGAATCTGGAGTCACCTTTACACAACATCTAAACTAATAATGAAAAAGTCAAGGGTAAAATAATAAAAAAATGATAACTTGAAAGTTACAAACAAAAAGTTAACTTAAATATAAAATTATGACTTTCTTTTTTTGTTTATATCTTTTTAATTCGCTTCGTAAGCAGTCGGGTTTTTGATTTTATTTTTTCTTATTTTATTTGAATTAACTTTTTTATTTGTAACTTTTTAATTATATCAGACCAAACACGTTAACCTCCTTTGCGCCGGGCAGTCGGGTTAAAAACAACATCTTTCAGGAAGCCTAACTAAATAATAAAAGTCATTTGTAATGAAGAAAACGGTGAAATACAATTTATTACCGAATAAAATTTGTTGACTAGATTACGAAGTGCAATGGTTTAAAATTTTAAAGGCTGAATAACAGGATCCTAGACTAAAATGACAATGAGAATGAAGATTGCCTGTACGTAACATAGCTCAATCTTTTACTTGAATTCATTTCAAGTAAAAGTATGTTGATAGAGTATGTCCGAAATTGGTCCTATTTTAATTTGATGAAGATCTGATGAAGAACTTCGGAGATAGACACAGAACTCTTCAATAAATAACGGACAATCTCTCGGGATTGCTGCAATCGCATGTCTGTTTATTGTTTATACCATTTCATAATATAACGTCATGCCAATACGATCAAAAGGGGTACGCAGATGTGTACAGTTCACCTTGGTACACACTCTTTTCACCGGTTATGTTCAAGTTTTATGGTATTTGGGGAATCTATTCTGGCATTATAAGTTCCTTACCTATTAGCTACTACTAAAAAACGAAAAATAAAAATTCTTTTTAAAAAAAATATACTACCGACATCCAACTAAAAAAAAAACAAAGTTGATAATAACTTTCTTTTTCGAAGTCGGTATCCATAACGAAAAAAATTGGTACCTACCAAAGACAACAACTTCGAAAAAGAAAGTTATTTTTCACTTAGTAGTGTTTTTATTTGGAAGTCGGTTTGATTTTTATTTTTCCTTTTTTAATTCTGTTTACCTCCAATTAACATGAAAATAATTTATAGCCAAAGTACATATTATGAAGATTCCAATAAGCCCAAACACGGCTAAGATATATTGTTTTATTTCGGAGTTCCAGTGGCCATTGTGGTCTTCTTCATCAGTTTCATTTCACCAAATGATACTTTCTGAGTGCAAATGATTGCATTATTGATGAAAATACCAAAATCGCTTTATGTAGGTATGCCTATAATATTCGAGTTCACTCGATTTCTCTAGGATCCCATCTTCAGATCCTGGTTTCCTTATCATGGTACCACCCTTGGGATATCTTCTTTCCAAAAAAAAAAGAATCATCTAAATCGGTTCATAAACGACGAAGTTATCCGCGAACAAACATAAAAGAATACATATATACCTATGGTCGAATAACGGAAAACAATGGGTACAAAAGACACCGACTTCGGAATAGAAAGTTATTTTTCGCTTTGTAGCGTTTTGTTTTGGAAGTCGGTTTGATCTTTTGTTAAAAAGTTTTTTGTACCATAAATTTTGATTGTTCATTTGTTTGTCTGTCGATATAAGTTATTAAAAGCCGCAATCCAGCTTTCCCGTACGGGCTGGAGACCCTTGTGAACCTGCCGAATCCGAGGTTCGGTACGTTTACGACGGCCTGTGTTTTGCTCCGAGAATTGCCGCCATTAATCGACCGATCACATAGACGGGAATCCACATCGCGTCTTTCATCTCCCATAATTATATGATTGATCGATTGATGGCGTCAAAACCCTTTGCCTTGCCGAATTCATTTACACAATAAAGGTGCTGCTTAGCACTTGTCAGGCATATATATCTGACGCTTAGATCCCTGCAGTGATATATGGTCGCTGAGCAGACGTGATACGTTTGTGTTGTTACTTACTGTGTTATGCGAAGAGTATTTCAGGTGAGTAAACCCGCAACTATAATTTATTACAGTAGTTTTGCAGAATTGCAGTGGTGGCCCAGTGGTAACGGCCCCGACTAAGGTGTAGTAACCTGAGTTCGAACCCAGACAGGCGCTTTGCTTTGTGTAAATTATTACATCACCACTGCTCTTAAAAACGGTAAAGGAAAACATCGTGAGGAAACCGGCATGTCCTAGAACCAAAAATTTGAAGACATGTCACGTCCACCAACCCGCACTGGGCCCGCGTGGTGGACTAAAGCCCATTACGTCACTCACAGAGAGGATGCCTGTGTCCCAGCAGTGGGAACATTACACGGCTGATGATGATAAAAGTTTTCCAGTGTTCTAGTTCTTACGTGTGTTGATTGTGTTATAATAACGTTTTGATTACCTGATCAGGTATTTATAAAGTTAAATATATAATGTATAAAATAATGAATAATCTCATAATAACTAATAAATAAATGAAGGCGTTTTAATGTGACATTAAGTTTTCTTTTTTTATAACGCTGCAATACCTACTCCAACTTACTACTATGAACTTTGCAAAACCCTTTGGAGGAATAAATCTTGATCATCGTCATTCTCCTGCCCCACAATTTTATTAAGCGTGCCAATCCCGGCACGTATTTTCTTCCATTCATCTTCATCAGTCTTCCTCTCAGTTGTCAACACTACTAGCCATATCATCATTCAAACAGTCCATGCATTGTTTTTATGACCTTCCCCTCCTTTCGCATTCATACCTCAAAACTTTCCTCACGAAATCAGTATCTTTCAAATTATAATGTATATATCTATTGGGATCAAAACAATAACTCTATACCGCTTACCTATACATAATAAGTCTGATGATTCATATTTATTCCTATCTACAAGTGCCCATTTTCTTTATCATAAACACAACATCTTCAGAAAGTTCTTTGTATTTTCGAGTGTAGTAATGACGCCATATTCTTCTATATTAGGTACAGCGTAAAAGAATTGTCATCGTTATTCAGATTTTAATCAAACACCTGTATTGTATGCTAAAATATCAATTAACCTGACTGTACCATCTGATTTCCTTGGATATGTACCAATACTATGATATATTCTTTAATTCATTCAATTTTTTTCTCTACTATATATATTGTGGTTGGCTTTCAGTTTAACCGGATTATACCAGTATTTTACATGGAGCGACTGGTAATCTAACCTCCACAACCCAGTAACTGGGTAACACGACACCTCTTGCCAAGACTGGTGCCAGATTTCGGGCTTCTGACTACCCGTAAAATCTAAATAGATTGGTAGGTTCTCATATTAATAATTAATATAGGTACCTACATACAATTATTATTAAAAATTTACTCTTAATTAATTCGAAAACCAAACTCATTATGGGAAATTAATATTAAATTTAAAAAAAAAGTTATACTTATAATTAAGTTATACTGTTATACAAATGTTACTGTCCTCTAAACTAAAGTATACAATGTTACTGAATCGTTATTCATAAATGGTCAATTTATTGCAAATTGTCTCTAGTCCTAGGTCGACACTCTCGGTAGACAGCATCCTGTCGCCATAGCAACCAACATTCGGTTAGAGAATTTTCAGGCAACGAATCTAACTACTGTTGCAGATGCAGTGTGATGAATTTTAAAAGTGCAAGGATCCGTTTTTACTATCGAAATAGACACTTAAATCGGAAAAGATGATATACCTAGTTCTGATTTATTGGAACGTTGTATGGACCAGTTAGGGTAGTGTGAATCCAAATTTGCAACTTCGATAAAACCTGTGCTCGCTGCGCACCATGCGAAAAACTGCGAAATTCTGAGCCATGTTTTTCTACAAATAAAATTTCGTTTTTTCGCGTTGTCAGCTGCGCAGCGAGCACACATTTTTACTCGACAGCCGAAGGAGTTTAATGTGTTTATTTGAAGTTGCAAATATGGATAAACACTCATTCGGCTTATACAACATACTAAAAAATAAAAATCCAGATCTTCATCAAGCCTTGCGATCGATTTTAATGTCGAGTTCTACTGGACAAATCCTTTACTTGTTAGCCATTTGAGACTAAAAATAACAAAAATTATTTATGAAATGTAATGCGTAAAGGTAAGGTAAAAGAGTAGATACTTTATGTAAGGAGCGTAGCAGGTGCCGTTCAGGTGGATCACCGTAAGCTCTTAGAGTAAGGTTATTTTGAGTGTGCATAAGGGACGGATGTATACAAGTCATATTCATCTGTCCCTTACACACACTCAAAATAACCTTTCTCTATTTATTTATTTATTTAACTTACACACACTATCTCACAGGTTGAACCCAATACAATAGAGTGGTTAAAATCTTGATATAAAATCAGAGATTACATAACTGTTTAATAATTATATAAACCTAAACTTCTAACACTGTTAAAATCTTCTAAACTAATATAGAATAAAACTTTACTCATTTCAATTTTAATTATAACTAGCAAAATGCAATAAAACTATTTCGAATTCACTGAAATTGCACGAAAATATGTCTAGCCTCTCATGCAATTTTTTGAGCACACATATTGAGATCTAATCTAAAAAAAAGAAATGTCGTTGTGTATGTTTGTTGTCATTTGTTTTAATTAGCGAAGTAAACCGCGAGAAATGGTGCCCTTGTAGCTCTGCGTCAGTTGCGTCATTGTCACCTTAAAAAGTCACAATTAAAACACCTACTCATTACTTGTTTTAAAATGTCACCTTCCTCATACAAGAAAAAACAGTTTCTCTAATTCAAACCTAAAAAATTACACAAACAACTACAGTATTTGCTTTCATTATCTCTGAAAGATTAAGTGCGTAGTAATTTGTTACTACTGACATTTCTCGGTGACGTGCCTTCTCATCAGAAAGTAGGACAGTCGCCCGGTACATTATACAAAATGTAAACTAAGATCTAATTCCGTACTTCCCAGGCCCAGCAACGCGTCAACAACATTTTATGTCAAAAGGGCCATTCTAAACAAATACCGGTACCTGAGTGAAAAACATGTAGTAACAATTTTCCTAAATCGAAAAACGTATCGTATTTAACAAAACTTTTTTTATTGATAAAATAACTCAGAACTATTTAGCAACCGATTAGCCGAATCTAAATTCAAATTCTGCATAGAAAATTAGAAATTTAAAATCTGATAAAATCAATCATCTATATATATAAATAAAATTGGAGTGTCTGTTTGTAATATTGAAATAACCGTTTTTTACTACATGTAAATGAATACGGTACATACACCAAAATAACATTTTTTACAATTTTTGTCTGTCTGTCCGTTTGTTCCGGGTAATCTTCGAAACGACTAGACCGATTTTGACGGGACTTTCACTGGTTGATAGCTGATGTTATAAAGAGAAATATAGGCTACTTACAGATCCTGTGGGAAACTTAAAAAAATAAATATAATCTTTATAACTTTGACGCGGACGAAGTCGCGGGCAACAGCTAGATTTAAATATAGTAAAAAATAGTAGGTAACTTTAATTTTTTAATAAGGGCCCAGATGTATAACAGGTGAAGTAATATATTTGATGCACCTATAATTGTCGTATCGTATAAATTACCTACGAGCTAATTTATTTATTTAATAAGTAGATATATGGTAACAACGTTATTCTTTGGTAAAGCACAACGCTTTTCAGTAATTGCAAATTGTCCATCGAAAAGTAGAGTAGCACAGATTATGTCTGTGAGAATGGCCCAAAAACGTTACGTTCCGAGGAATAGTGATGTAATTATCTCGTGAATATCGTCGCAATCATGATAATTATGTGTACTTTGAAGCAGTGACGCAGCCTCCCAGATGTTAGTATTGCTGTGATAATGTGCCTCTAGAATAGAACAATAGGTTCTGTTGACATTGGGCTATAGACAAAATTTTATGGCCCGTGATTACAGACTAAATACTGCGTAACTAGTAGCCCTATTAGTTTGTTTCAAATGTTTGAAACATGTCTGGCTACACATTTCCGTGTTATTAACACACAACTCAGCGCCTCAATGTCATGGACCATCAATTAATAGCGTCAATTATCATGACTGAATCACGAAAAAATCACTACAGTTTGCACAAATCAGAACGGAAAACAGACTATGAGATAACAGGATTTCACGGCCATCGAATGACGTTAAGATAACATGTTCCACTTACCACCATGTTCATAAGGTAGTTCTCCATGAAGGCTCCATAGAAGCCGAAGAACGAGATCAGGAATATGATGACTCCAGTCGCGATGCAGAACGCTGGTAGAGAGAAGAACCGATCTGATAGGAACGGATGATATCCATTGTACGCCGATTGTACCGATCCACCGACCGATAGAATAATAATGCCAGTGATCTGTAAATACCACAAGCGACACTAATATCATCCAACAACTTCCAGTACTAACTATAACAGTGAACAGCGTACCAACACACACACCACTTACCAAGAACAGAAAATTGACAGTCACTAATATGTACTTCACAGTAGTAAACAGTTTCGACCACATTTTGTTGTAATTTATTCAAATTGCTACGTGTACGCTCGCGTGACAGCTTCTACCGTTGGTCGTCTTAACTGGCTACAGATATTTTTATCACTATAGGTAGGTATATTAATCTTGATAAGGAAAACAAACGGATTTATCTCATCGGAGGCGAACGTCGCTCACTCATGCACGATATGTTTAAAACTGAACCACACACGGCACACAGTTTATGAAATTTTGAAATTGGAATTGTTCTCTATGAATAATGGATTTGTTTCTCGATAAAAACGTCACTAATGAATTATTTAGTCTATAAATTCTTTAAAATCAGAGAGAAATATAGCACACAATAGCTTCGCTTGCAATATTCAGTCGATATGACAAAATGTGTTAATTTTAACTCGCTTCGTGGTGCTCGTAACGACTACGATGTTAGTACTTTACAGGTTGCGATAAGAAAAACACATGCTGAATTTTACATTTCCATTTTAATCTGAACATTTTATTCCTACAAACGGCGGGCAATGACGTCAACTGTCATTTTCCTGAACGACAGGGAAGAATCAGAAAGAATAGGGAAATTGTACCGCGGTATTTTTCAGCATAGATGTACCTAGGTACCTACTTAAGCTTCATCGTAGTTTCCGCCTTTGACTTGCATTTTCTCACATAACTAGAGGGTTGTAGGGGTAGATATAAGGATTTAGGAGATAACAAGTTGAAGTAATTTCACCATTACTTTGCTTTTTATTATATGACGTCGTAAACAACTACTGAATTAAATACTCAAGTAGGTCTACCTACCTACTTAGTAATGTTACACAATGTTAGTAACTGTAATGAAATGTGTTGCAATGAAAAGTCTTATCAATCTGTTGGATTTAGTTTTAGTACGTTACATTTATTTTCTAGCAAATTGTCTTTCAGCTAGAGCAAAACAATCTGTTCTTACTTACACACTAGGTAGGTAATTATTATAAAAAAAGAGAAATACAAAATAAATATAAACAATTTTTATTTAGGACTCCAATTCGACAACTTCAAACTTCGACCTATATGCTAAGTAGCCGCCCATCAGTGAAAGAAGTACCTGAAAAAAGAGGACAATTACTTGGTCTTTCTATATTAATTTAATAGCAACTAACTGAAACACAAAAAAAAATCATAGCTATTTGGATATGTGAGTCTCCATTTAGTCAAATCTAAACACCTGGAAACAACCTTCTGAATTATTTTAAAAGCCCTAAAGTGGGAAAGACAAAGTCCTTTACTGAATGGACTTATTAGCACGAAAGTAAAAGAAGATGTAAAGTATTACACGAGTTTTAAAATACTCAGCAGTAATAAACTTAATAGAAACTACCGGAATCATCGGCCGAAAGACCCAGGTAGGATCAACATAAAAATCATGTCGTTAGCTGCAGATCCGCTGTCTATCTACACCTACAGATAATAGATCCAAAAAAGTAGACATAGTTATAGGTATATAGTACTTGTAATTGAGAACGGTCAAGGCCAAGCAATTTTAGATGATCTTTATTAATTTAATTGACACGACATGCGACACGGTGAACACAGCGATACTTAAGCGATGGTCGACGATTACATCGACTAGACGCGTAATCGCATCGGAACGCATCATCACTTATTTTTTGCCTTCTAAGGTTCAGTTGAAAATCAGCATCAAGCAACTATGAACTAGTTGCCTGGCATTTAGCTGAACTGGACCTACTTATTTGGTGCAGCCGTGAGGCACATTTTCTCTCATGTTTTCAGGGTTCCGTACTCATCAAAGGGTATAATAGGGACCCTACTACCACAGATAGTATAATACTAGCAAACAGATGCATCATCCCATACAAAGAAACGTTGCCGACGTAACTGACGTTTTTCATTTGATTATACCGATTATTTTCTGTAAATCGATCGCGTTCGGTTCCGTTCCACGGCGATAGATAGATCACCATTTACATCCGTGGAACGGAACCAAACTCGATCGATGTACAAAAAATAATCAGTATAATCAGAACAGTACGTCGGCCCGGTTTATTTGTATGGGATGAGACACCACTGCTATTACTAAGACTCCACTGTCCGTCTGTCTGTCACCAGGCTGTATCTCATGAACCGTGATAGCTAGACAGTTGAAATTTCACAGTTGATGTATTTCTGTTGTCGCTTTATCAACAAGAACTAAAAACCGAGTAAAATAAAAATTTAAGTGGGGCTCCCATACAACAAACGTGATTTTTTTGCCGTTTTTCGGCACTTGCACTTGGCCGGCTTTTTTGTACTTTTTTATATTTTTACTATTTTTGTTTCTTTGTTCAGAATTTTATTTATGTGCCTCTGGTTTGTGCCATATAAGTGTATTTATCTACACTCACAACGTATTGTTCCAAATATAAATTCAAAAAATATCGTAAGTACTTTACATTAGTGGATAGGTAAAATTAAAAAAAAACATTACAGTGCAACATTTTCCTTCGATTTAGAAACAACTGCATCATAAAATAACTTTTTAAATTTATAGCACACTTTTACTTTTTAATTTATTGGCGCTTATGGGCTCATTGACTTAATGTAGAAAAGTAGTGTCATTTTCTATGGAGGCGCACGCTGCGCAGTCATGCGCATTGAGAATCTAAATTGCCCGCCATACCACATAATTATTTTATCCGTTTCCGCTTGTTTTATTTGAACTATATGAGTGAAGATAAAATGCGGCTTATTACCAGGTGTTCAAAATGGAGCAAAAGCTCTGACCTCCACAAACCAGTTACTGAGTTAAACGATAGTCCTGGCAACTAGCAAAAGATCTAAAAATGCAGTAACTATATCTATCAAATCAATCAATCATGTCAAATTATGTATAGATTATATTTTATTTTGTTGCCCACGTCCGTGTGTCGCTGCGGGGCGCCAACTGAAAACAAGCGCTAGGTATCTAACGCCCAGCAAATGCTTAGTTGGTAACCCTTTCGGTATGGCCACGCTCAGCGCAATTTGCCTTTGCTATTCTTTTTTGTCTTTTACTCCATGTTTGTTGCTGTTGTGTTGTGCCTGTTTCGAATAATATCTTCCAGCAGCTTATAGAACTATAAATTAAATAGGTACTAACATTACTGACCTGCAAACATGTAGCAACGATTGCGCAGACGGCGATAACATTGGCATTGTAGGATAGCCACTCGCCAAGAAGAGGTGCACAGCCGACAGTATTCGCGTTGGTATTAGTACACTCAAACGGCGAGATGGCGCCGTAGTCTATGAAGCAGCAGCTTACCGGGATCTGGTTGGATATCCAGTCGCCACGACCCTGAACTCCGCAGCATTGGAACTGGAGAGGGTACAAAATACTTTAAAATTGTTTTCATGATCGTTTTTAGGGTTCCGAAGTAATAATAATAATAAATTGTTTATTAACTTCAAAATTTACAAAAATCGTGAATCCCTGATCCCTGAGCTAGGTAACAGCACCTGTGTTTCAGGGGCCAGTGATCTCCTCCGTTATGTTACATAATTATAATTAATTAAATACTAACGCAATCCAAATAAGTATTCACTAAATATCACAAACTAAAATCTAAATCCCAAATGTAAACAAACTCAAAATTAAACTCGATTCCATAATAAAATTAAGATCAAAAATAAAAATTAAAAATAAAATAAAGTAAAATCATCAAAACAAATACTAAAGCAAAAAAACCTAAATTCAAAATTAAAATCGAAGTCAATCATGAAAATAAAAATTAAAATCAAAATGAGAAATCAAAATATAATCAAACTCAAATTTAAAATTAGAATCAACATTCAAAATCGAAAAATAAAGATTTGTCAGAATTCACATTAAAATTACATTTTAAATCCAAATAAAAATGAAAGATAAAATTAAAAATAAGATAAAATTAGATCATAGTTAAAATAAAATGAAATCGTCGAAACAAAGTCCAATTAAATTAATATTAAACAAAAATGAAATGATAAATAAGTATGTGTTTGAGTGCGTATGTGTTTGGGTGTGTATGTGTTTGAGTGTGTATGTGTATTTGTGTGTGTATGTGTTTGTGTGTAGGGAATAACCTATAGTCTTCTCTGTTAAATTGATTGCAATACGTTTTCGGTTTCGAAGTAGTCCAGGGTCAGTAGCCAATTCTTTACCCTCATCTTTGTTTCCCGAGTCGTCAGGGGATTAATACTCAGGATCCTGTTTAATTTTTCGTAAAGAAAGGTAGCAAGATATAACTGTTGTCTCCTAGCAGACGCCGTATGGCAGCGCACTGGTACGCAAACGTTTGGAACGGTGCGTTTCCTATATAGCTGAACATCATAAGGCGTTACAATGTGCTGCTTGGTGACAACCTGCAGAATAAAATTCTGTCTCACCGTAAGTACTCCGCACTTTTCGTATAATGCCTTGGTGGGAAATCTAAACGGTCTGAAGGTCATGACTTTAAGTAGGGATCTTTGGGCCCGCTCGAGGTGTATCATGAAAGTCTTACATCCACCACAC
Source organism: Orthosia gracilis (assembly GCA_947562075.1). Taxonomy (NCBI): domain Eukaryota; kingdom Metazoa; phylum Arthropoda; class Insecta; order Lepidoptera; family Noctuidae; genus Orthosia; species Orthosia gracilis. Next base: position 20,752,631 of record OX387274.1, read on the forward strand.
CATACAGCAATACAATATCCCAGGACCGACTGCACAAGTGCATAGTACACTGTGCGAAGTAGTTCGAATTTGGCCACATGCCTTAGTTTCTTAAATGCCCAAATAAGTTTCCTTACACGCGTTGTGGTGACATCAATGTGCTGCTGCTAGCCGAGCCCTTCATCTACCATCACACCAAGAAGTTTGATTATGTACTTGGTACTTAACATGCGTAGACTTAGAGATTGTCGTGCACGAGCATTCCACTGTAGGTGTCAAATTGCAAACATGTAGTTTAATATCCAAGCTTATTAGTATAATTTTACTGAAAGTGAATTGGAAAAATGATGACTTAGAAAGGTTTAGGGTGAGTCGGTTGGATCTTAGCCAATGGCCTACTTTATGCAGTCCCAACTCAGCACTTATTCTAACTTCGTCCCAGGTCCCTCCATGAAAAACTAATGCCGTATCGTCAGCATAGGTAAATATGTTACCGTTTATTAGTGGCATCTGACATAGGTCATTTATGTAAATCAAGAAGAGACTCGGATAGTCAACAAGGAACCCTTATAGTTTCGGTCTGTCCGTCTATCCGTCCGCAGCTTAACTAAGAGACTCTTAATACTAGAAAGCTATAATTTGGCATGCATATACATATTAATAATGCCGACAAAGTGGTAAAATTAAATCGTGTTAAAAAAAAATTTTTGGGGTTTCTCCTGCCATATACGTAAAGTGAAGATGTTTTTTTTTCTCGTCTAAACCATGGTGTGGGGTATCGTTGGATAGGCCATTCAAATATTATAGGTTTGTTCAAAGTCAAAGTCAAACCATTTTTTGATTCAGAGATCCGTTTGCGTAAAATTACGCTTTAAATTGCAAATTTTTGTTAGAGTCATGTGTCCCCCCCCTCTCCCTGCCAGCGAAATGGTTGCGCTTGGCTAAGTGAAAAAAATCATGGTAGTAGTAAATATAACGAAATTAAAAGGAAAACTATCACAGCTAAGTAGGCTTTACAAGTTTACGAGTAATAGTCGACCAACTTATAAAATGTACTTGGACCAGTAAACATTTTGGACAAAATAACACATTGCAATTTTAATTACATTATCGATATCGATATTTATTCTTAATTCGAAAAAATAAGAATGGAGTTTTTTTTATTTGGAGGCTTGTATATATGTTTATAAATAAAATCAATTTGAAATTGTGTACTAATTAAATTAACTCATTGAGGCGAGCAGGCCTCTTCATAATTATCTTATAGAAATATTAAATTACTTATTTTCTTTTGTCGATATCCATCTATAAATTCAATATTCGACCCGACTTCATCACTAATTGAGTAGAGTAGAACTTTCGAGAACAAAATAGTGAATACATCAGATTAGAAGTGAATACGTTCGAAATATTTCAAATTCTGAAAGAGAAAAAAACGAGGAGCGTGTGCGCGAGGATCCAGGAACGAATCATAACATTCCCCGTGGCTCTAACGCGCGCTCGCATGGCCTTCTTTCGCAATTGACGTCCTTCATATAGATTATTTATTGCAGCTTATTTACGTTGATTGTTTGTACCTATCATTGAATAATTTGATTTTACTTTTTGGTAGTTGAATAGGTGGTTTGAAAATACTCATACTAAAATATTTGTTTTCGGTTAAAAATATTTGGAGATTTTAACGAAGACTATTTCCGTAACGGCAATACTGCAGTATTCAAATCATTAAGTGACGCTGGTTAAACATCTTTATTACAAACGCTTGTCACTACCCGCGGTGGTACTCAAATAATAGTATATTATGCAACTAGTGAATAAAGGACGGTTTTAAAGCGAGGGCCATAGATGAATCACGAACAAGTGAAGGATTCTAACAACTGAATCACGACCATAGGGAGTGATTCATGATGATTGAATCACGAGCATAGCGAGTGATTCAAGTGTTAGAATCCTGAACGACGCGAGTGATTCATGGCCCTCCATATAAATCCGTTTTATTCGAGAGTTGCATACTATATTTTATACCATGACTTCGAGAAAAAGAAGGATTTAAGCCAAAATCACAAGGAATAATAATAAATAAATAAATGGTTTATTACCTTCAAATTTTACAGAAAATGAGAAACCTTAGGGCTTCACATTTTTTGTAAATTGAAGCTGAGCCTTTGAGTTTGAGTTACCTAAACAGCACCTGTGTTTCAGGGGCCAGTGACCACCTCCGTTAAGTTACATAATTATGATTAATTAAACACCAATGCAATATTAGAATTACAATCCAAATAAGTATTCACTAAACATCCTAGACCAAAATAAAATCATTATCAAAATCCTAAATATAAACAAACTCAAAATTAAATCGACGAAGGAGTTTGAAATTCGAATATTCTTTGCACAAGAAGTTTGTATCGAGTATTTTATGCGAAAGTAGGTTGTATTGCATTGAGATGGAGGTCAAATATATATTGGTGTGTTCTAAATTCAAACACCAAAACAGTGATTAAAAGTGCTTTTTATTCACTGTTTTCAGTGAATAAAATAAGCTTTTTAGAGGGGGAATGGTATAAATAATATTTTTTTCTAACTTCACTTGTGAAGTTGGCTTTTATAACTCCTGCTTCAGTTACCATCGTCCTATGTGAGCCCGTTTTAAGACGTTGTGAGCCGCTGAAACCGTTTTGTTCATTTTACAACAAAAAACCCTCTTTTTAGGCCGCATTATTATGCAACTACGGAACCCTATTACTACGCGTGGCCCGACATGCACTCGGCTGGTACTCGTTGATAAATTATAGTGGTCTAATTGAAACATTGCTCTTAGTTTGTGGCAAGGAGATTTATAAACATGAACTAATAAAAAATGGCAATTACACTGTGTACTGCTGATTGTACAAGATATTATGGCACGCGAAATCGAAACTAATGCCGCCCACGCCGTTTTTTTTTTCAATTACCTATCCTATTGATAAACATTTTATTAAATGTTACTAAGAGCGCCTGCTGAGCACTGACATTGTCATTTATGCACCAAAAGACCCTTGAACACTGTATCCTTACTGTACATATTTTTTTGCTTAATACCTGACTCACATAAAACTCTACCAAAACAATCTAAACTTCTGAGGCTCGGTTTCTGAATTCAATATTTGGAGTGAGAACTTAACCTACTTTAAGGACCTTCCACCGCTTTAGTGCCGTAAAACGCTTAATGAGGGTATTCTGAAATCATGTACACTAGGTGGCATCACTGAGACGTGAGGTCCAAGCTGCTGTCAAATGCTTATGTTTTTTGACATTAGTCAAATTGACGTCAAGCAAGTTGATGTCATAAGTTAAATTTTCCAAGTAAAAGACCTCTCACCAATGTGGCGCCAACTAGTGGCGTGAATTTTCTTAAAAACCCTCATTTCTAAAGCATACTCCTTATGGCTAGGTTAAAAGGTGTGAAAATATATATATTTATTATTGATTCATGTACCTAAGTTATTTGTTAAAAATGGTTTTTTCGTATAACTAATAGTTTTGCTTTAAAAAAAAAAAAACACGATATTTTTTCGCTACTTTTGGATACTCCTCCAAAACGACTTGGATGTTTAAAAATATTTTTACACAGAAAAATTGATGGCTAGAATTTCTTCATAACTGAAATAGCACATGTAAATCAAAGAATATTTTTCAAACAAAATTGTCCAAAAGGAGGTTCCATATTCATATTCTGGCTCCGAGCGGGCGCACGGCACGTACTGCGTGAACTTTGGGGAATATATACGCCTTAATGCCAAAGCTTGACTGGTTTTCAAAGCTTGACAAATTCATAAATACAAACTATTAATTCAGAAATCAGAGGTAAATCAACGTTTGTGGATACTCACTCCTCTCTGCAGATCATCCCACATATGGGTAATTTCCACCCTGCTGTTGTATTGCTGTATTGCCTCCAACATCGGAAGCCTGAGCTCCTCGGTAGCATCATTGCTTAGAGAGAAGGCAGCTATCATCATCGCGATCTCGAAGACCAGGATCACCAGCAGAAGCACCACATACTGTAATATTGACTGGATTCATAATTTTGAGGAAGTAGCGTTGCTTTCAAGTATAGTTCTTAATAACAATAAGCTTCAAAGGTTTGGGTTAGATATTTGCGGGCATAGTAAGGTAATAAAACTATAACAATACACACATCACAATCAACAAAGCGTTCAAATAATATAACAATAGTTTAGCCAGAACACTATCACTGGACACGGCGTCTCCCAAGATTCGCCAACCATAGGTAAAGTCTAGTTTTCTCAAAATAAAACAAAATACATAACAATAATAACCCGAATCTCTTCAAAGTTAGAGTTAATAGGCTTCTTCTGGGTAAGCTCACTCCATCGTCGACTTTGTCACCTCTGACTTAGACTAGAGTCAAGAGCAAACCTACATAACAGTTTAGTGGTTTTCTTCATTTGAAACCATTACTTTTGACAGTGCCAGAAGCTCTCCAGCCAAAGAATCTTAATTTTTGGCTGAAGAGATTCTCTTACTGTACCGGAGAAGTCTGTTTTCCTTCGTCCCTTTTCTATCTTCCAAACAATACTTACACCAGCCACAAAATAGAATTGCTGCGAGATAGCACTGTAGAATCCCAGCCCGGAACCCAGGAGTATTATGATGCCTGTTGCTATCACAAAACCCGTCACATTGAAGAATCGCTGTGTGAGAAGTACATCGTACTCCGAGAATGTTATCAGGACTGCTATGCCCACGATGAGGAGCATGAAGCCTGTGAGCTGGAATAAAGGATTCAAGTCAGGATAGAATACTACTAGACAGATTTCGCCAGAAGATGAAGTAGGTAATGAGCGCGGGTTCAAGCAAGATGGAATTACTGGTTAAAAAGGCTAACAAAAAAAGAAAGTCAAGGTAAGATCCGTTGTTGTCGTCGCGGGTAAAAATTGGCTAAGGTTTATTTATTTATTTTATAGGTACTTCATGCATAAAAACGTAAAGAGGCGGACTTAATGCCTTAGGCATTTTCTTCCAGTCGACCTTTGGGTGATACAGAGACAAATAGTGGTAGATGCAATATTGAGAATAAATCACGATTAGGTAATATTTATTTAGCTAAAAATATACATACATTACAAACTATAAATACATACACTATAAACACAAAAAATACCTACTAAACACACGAATACACTTAAACAGATAATTGGAGAACATTAACGCTGTGACGATACTACTGCCAACTTCTTACGAATGTGCTCGCGAACTTTGAATGCTAATCGGTTAGGTGTCACCCTGATTTCCTGGGGGAACGCATTCCACGGAGAAATAGACTGAACGAAGAAAGAACATCGAATGAAGTCAGTGCGGTGAGTAGTACATTGAAGTAGCCGGTTATGTGAAGAGCGAAGATTTTAATTGTGGTTGGCGCAAATGTATTGAAAGTGAGGGGCCAGATAACTAGGGGACTTGGAGGAGTTAAGAAATGAAAACGAGGTAGTTAGTGCCCTTTGCTCTCTGTGCTGAGATGGCAAAGGAGCGAGGAGGAGGCCTATGCCACAGTATAATATGGATGGACAATATGGAAACTACCTACAAACGCTCGAAACGGCACACTCACACAAACATACGCATCGACGAGACCCCTTAGCCACCCTAAGCGACACGCTGGCAGCACCGCGCCAACCGCATGGGGATCTCCTCGATGCACATGTTTGTGTGAGTGTGCCGTTTCGAGCGTTTGTAGGTAGTTTCCGTACTGTCCATATTAATACTGTGGCTATGCCGAGTGGTACGCGGAGTCAGTCCGTTGATGATGATGATAAGCTCCGTTAATTTAGGTCTTGTAGATGGCAAATTCATGACAAAGGTCAAAAAAAAGCCGAGTCGATAAATCGGTTGGTCACATTATAGCTGTGGACTTAGGGCGATTTTAAGGTAGGACCTACAGGCATCTTGATGGAACTTGACAAAATTAAGGCTATGGCTAACTAAGTACTAGCTTAGGTCAAATACGTATAGTTAAGTTATTAGGTATGATGCTGGGTGACCTCCGGGGTGATTTAAGTGAGGTTAGAATAGCATTCTCGGATTATATCCCCATAAGACCAGGCGCCTTTTTAACCCCCGACGGAAAAAGAGGGGTGTTATAAGTTTGACGTGTGTTGCTGTGTATTTATGTGTCTATCTGTGGCATCATGGCTCCTAAACGGATGAACCGATTTTGATTTAGTTTTTTTGATGTACCTACTCGTATTTTGTCGAAACTAAAAAGACAAGTAGAATAAGTACAAAAAGCAAAAACTGAGTTTCTGACCTGTTGTTTATAGGTTCCTAAAAAAGATGAAAGATGAGTACCTATAGCATTATATTGCATTGTAAAAGCTCAGTAAACAAAGTTTATAAGTTGATATTAAGTTTAACGAACTCCTAAATACGTGAATGGATCTACAATATCTGAAGTTGAGCCAAAACTTCTCAACAAACATGTTTACCAGACAGCTTACAAGTTACAAAACTATCTCAGAAAATAATGCAGGATACCTAATCTCTTGTTTACGCATGCCAGTCACGCCAAAACATTTTTATCAGTGCCACTGCCAGTGCAACAAAGTAATTGTTAAGAAATGTATATACAAAATAATGAAGGAGCATTTCCTTTCTTTGTAACTATTCTTCTCCTTTCTCTGTTCTTTAATTGATATTTATTAGTATATTATTTTATTTGTATGTATGTATTTTATGTTATAACTAAGTAATATTATTTAATACAGTTTTTGTACACTGACAGCCCTCTTTCAATCTCCTCTCATTCTGTCCATCCAAACGTTGTCTGTAAGAAATTGCCCTGTGCGATAAGACCGCTTATCTTCTCGGGATGCTGGCGAGGCAGAACCCCAACTTATAAATTAACACCTGGACTCTGACACATGTAAAGGTTAGTTCAGGAGCCCCGAGTACCTGTCCCTCCTTTTGTGTGCCGAAGTCCATGGTAAAAACCATAAAGGACCAGCAGAGGCGAGTATACTACCTCATGGGTAGTATATACATCCGGTTCCTGAAGGAGGGTGGAACCAAAGAGAATGCCGCTGCGCCATCAACCTCAACAGCCTCACCTGGGGAGGAGCTTGATCCGCCGCTGCCTGAGCGTCGCGTCTCGCGACGGGGACCGCTGTGGAGGCGGTGGAGCTGGCGACTTCCTTGGCAGCGCAAGAGATCGGCTCAACAGAGGGATCAACAGGCTTCACATGCATTCCGCCAGGGGAGAGAAGTAGGGACGAGGACATCGACCCCTGCCTTGTGGGACGACTAAGATCCTGCAGACCAACCTGCAGCAAAGTCAAACTGCGTCGGCCACTTTACGTGTAGTGCTGGAGAATAAACAAGAAAAGACCATCGCCCTTATCCAAGAGCCGTGGATTAGAAGTGGTAAAATATGCAGTCTTGCTAACATCGGGGGTAAGTTGCTGCTAGACACCACCGTAAGTAATCCGCGTACCAGCATATTTGTCCCAAAACATGTACCTAACCTTTAAATTAACAAACTCTGTTCAAGGGACCTGACAGCAACAAGGCTTTTCAGAACTGAACAGGAACTCCCGGAAATTATACTAGCCTCGGCATACCTGCCAGGCGACGCGGACGTGCCTCTACCAGAGCTCGCCTCGCTGGTGGAGTACTGTGAAAGGGAGCAACTCGAACTAATCATCGGCACAGACTCCAACGCGCATCACACGCTCTGGGGTGATGTCAAAATCAACAAACGAGGTGAGGAAATTCTTGATTTTATTCATAGCAATAACCTTGTATTACTTAACTAGGGTTCTGAACCCACCTTCATAAACCCTAGATCGCAAACAATAATAGACCTAACTTTAGCAACCTTAGGTATATTCAACTCCATCCAGGGCTGGTCCAACGAGATACCATGCTCAGATCCTTGATGGATCCGTTATACCATTTACTTCAACCTAACTAAACACAGCCAAGAAGGGTTCCTCGCAACACAGACCAATCCAATTTTGTTAGACTTATCGGAACTGAACTGGGTAGGTTACCCTCTCTTCCGGCTGAAATGCCAGTAACCAAGTTAGACGAACACGTAAACAACATCACATCCATCCTCTTATCAAGCTATGAACAGTCTAGTCCCCTCACCATATGTAGGCAGGGAGTCAGGCAGTTCTGGTGGAGTCCTGAACTGGAAAGACACCGACACAAACTGAGAAGGCTATTCAACAAAGCTAGGAACACACGGTCGCCAGAAGACTGGGACCGTTACACAACAAACCGCAAAATCTATAAAAAAACTTATACGCCTCCGAGGAAAGACCAGTTGGAGGCGTTTTTGTACTAACATTGAAAATAACAACCAGGCAATAAGGGTCAAAACATGTCTTGCTCAAGAGACAGACCTTTCTATTGGCTGCCTGAAAAAAACAGATAACACATAGTGTGCCCCGCGGCCAAAAAGGTTCAGTAGTAGGTTCCCTGGGCACAAAGGAATCCCTGGTAACGAAGTGGCAGATGAACTGGCAAGAGAGGGCTCAGCAAATGATTTTGTGGGTCCAGAACCATGTGTAGGCATTTCGACGAGTCTCGTAAAAGCCACATTTAGGGAGTTTGCAGATCACAGACAACGAAAACATTGTCTGTCTAATACCGGTTTGCAACACTCCAAGAAATTCCTGGGATCTACGTTAAAAGCACGTAACTGCATTTGGAATATTTGCAGGGGGCAAATCCGCTACCTGCTTGAGGCCTTTACAGGGCACTTTGGAACCAACGACATGCTCATGAAGATGGGTCTAACCGCGACACCCATGTGCAGGTTGTGTGGGGTACATACACTGGCTGGTAAGCGAATGAGTCTCCTAGGGGTTGGACATCCAAAACCAGAAGACTATATGCTCATATCTCCTAGTCTCGTTGTAAAACTCATGAAAAGACTTTTCAACGAGATTGGGGAGGAGTAGGTTATCTAGGGGACCACAATAGATCCCAATGGGTCGAAGTGTCCCAGTTATTTCTCGGCCCCTCCACAAGATAAGATAAGATCACCCTCCAGTGGATCATGGGGCATAGCGGATCCTTAGGCAATGATGCCGCAGATGAACTTGCGAAGAGGGGCTCCGAGATGTTAGTGCTTAGGCCCGTACCCACATCTCGCCTTGCCTTTCTCTCAATTTTATGCGTGGATTTGCCAGAGATCAATAGAACTCCATAACAACAGGGTTGGTTGGTAGGTTGGGGGCATTACAGTGCCCTCAGAATCCCTTTCGGAAATACAGGCATACGTTCTATCAAAGATACCGTTTTACGTAGCGAAAATTAGATCACGAGGCTGTCAAAACCTTGCTCTCTAAGGCACGAGTTAGGTAAGTCATCTATATCGATAAACAACTTATTCGCGGGCGAAATTGACAATGAACATGAATTCGAGGCCAACACATCAAACTCACCAAAAACACCCCATTTACGGCTGCTAATGAGTACCGCACTGACTTCAGAACCTTCGGGACTTTGATTTTAAAATCTAAACCCATCTTTTTACCAAACATCTATTAAAAAAAAACTTTAACACAAGATAGCTTTATCCACTGAATATGATAAGTTGACTGAAAAATAAGATGATGTATTATCAATCATACACTACCAATATCTTCGTTATCTCTACATATCCATCTTATCTCCGAATGAGAGACTGTTAGTCTTAACATTCGCGGTTCAATATAATTTATTGGGCAAGCAGATTAGATGAAGGACAACACAACACTAAAAATTAAACTAAATAAATACAAAGAATTTTGTTTTTATAGGATAGGAACATACAACTAATATTTCCCTGATAGGGCCATCCTCAATAACAAGTAGCAACGGGAATCTCAAGACCCACAATTAACCTATATGTTATTTTTTTTGTCAAATCATGCTTCGGAACTGTAGGCCTTGCGAGCCTGGAATCCTTCTGCTGAATGACAAAATCAAAAGTCATCGTTCTGTGATCGTCATGAAAAATCTACTATTTTGAATAAATACGTTCATGCAGTGGCAACATTGCCTCATGTCAAGACAGTAGACTTTTATAAAGATTTTATGGCAACACAGACATTCGCTATTTTCGGCGTATATTGGACGTCGCTCGTGTCGTATTGTTTTAGCGCAAAAGATAAATTTTGGCGGTAAGCATTGTTTTGATATTGTCGGTTTATAAATAAACAAGAAGCGGTCTTGAATTGCTAAAATTAAAAATCTATAAGAAGTGCTAATAGTTACTAAAGACTGATTCACCTGGCCGTGCACTCAACAAGCAAAAACTCCAATCGATGTTTACCTTGCGCGACCGTATGGGGAGAAAGGAATTAAAATATTTGTGTCTTTTGTTCCAGATCTAAGTTTTTATAATTAGATAATAAGACAAGATTTAAACATGGCTATTGGCGCAGGAATGTCGTGTGTGAAATATCTGCTGTTTTGCTTCAATCTTTTGTTCGCGGTAAGTTCTCAAGCATTTTTTTTCTCGAAGGCTGTATGTTGTTCACCTTCGATTTTTTTAAGTACCTAATGCGCTCGAATCGCTGCTTTGACTCCTTATTGAAAGTAATCTAGATACAAATATTGTCTGTTAATGCAGGAAATGTACTGTAATAGACTGTCATTACAAAAATATAGTTTGAAAATTAAAATACCACGCACTTAGCGAGACATACCCTGACGCCGTTATGTTATGATGTTACTGATGACTCACATTACTTACATAGAAATTGAGAAAGATTGCACAACTTTACTCTGTTTGGTTTTTTGAGCGAAAATCATAAATAATGTGCTATGGTATTTTAAAATAATTAATATGAACCATAAATATAATAATTGAGTTCACTAATATGTTTAAATTGCTTAGAGCTCTAAGAAGGTAACTTGATTTATTATTTGTGTCAATTTTGAATAAAATAAGGACACATTTATAGAAGCAATTTAATTTATTTATATATACTTTATTGTACACCAGAAAATACAGGAACAAAAGAAACTTAAAACAAAAAATCGGTTCACCCAATAAAAAGTTCTGAGGAAACAAACAGTCAAATTGATAACCTCCTCCTTTTTGCTTAGTCGGTTAAAAGGCAATGTTGTTGTGTTGTTTGTCTTTTATGTATTTACAAATTAAATTTAAGCAACATCCATCATCATTTAAATTTTAAAATCATAATTTCTATTTCTAGATCACAGGTCTCATAATCCTGATTGTGGGCATCAAAGCAGAGCTCAATGCCTCTCCCTACATCGACCTGACCGATGAGAACTTCTACACATCCGGACCCATCGTCCTGATCATCGTTGGAATTATTGTGTTTATCGTTGCTTTCTTTGGATGCTGTGGTGCTGTCAAGGAAAATCACTGTATGATAGTGACTGTGAGTATTTACTTATATTTTTAACATTATATTCCCATGTTTTGATTTTCAGCTTTTGTCTGTAGGTTGGGTTAATGCATTACTTTACAGTAAGATCATTCAGCCTTTGGTAATTTTTTGATGGACTCGAGGAAATTGCCATAACTAATAATTTGTAGTTCTAAACACTTCTTTTAATCTTTATTTGGCATATAAGATTATAAATTATTACATGTGGTGGTAGAATGAACATTGATGTTTTGAGTTCTAGTTGCATTCTGCAAATGTAAATATTTATATTTGGTCAACTTATCAATTTCTCACAGACAGGCTCTTTATCCACTGCAGAATTTCAAGGAATAATTCAAGAGTCTTGATGACATTCTAGTAGCCTATCATTTCGTTCATTATGGAACTGCTAATTCATTTACATTGAAGGAGCAGCTGATTTCTGTCCTCTAGTACCCGATATATTACTTTCCTATATGGGGTCTAGACAATTGGCTTGATATCAGCAAAAGCAATAGTCAAAAGGTTTTATCATTATACAAATTTTTCGATATCGCTTGTCAATCCCATACAATTTTGCCTTTTTGACAATCGCTATCGCCACGCTTTCGATGAAAGAATGCTACTTGTCTCTTGGCCCCTTTATACCTAGCCCAGAATATTTATTCACAGAAATCAATTTTGTATTTTTGTTTTGTGAATACACGATTATTATTATTGCTCATAGCAGTAAAATATTTATCAATGTTGATTGAGGAAGTTGCCGTTATTTGCGTCATATTGCAAAAAGGTAACAAAACAACGTTTATTTTGTTAATTGGGGATTTTTTTTTTTTATATACAAGTTTGTTACAACTATACTTACAGCTGTAACACACAACCATTATAATAATGTAGTCCAGATAACAATTTGATAGAACCAGTTTAATTTAAATAATATAGAAACTAAAATAATATCCTAACCGAACTTTTTGAATGTCAGAATTCTTATGTCCAACTTAATATTATTTATTAATGGCCTTCCAACGCTTTAGTGCCGTAAAACGGTTTTTTTTCTAAAGCATACTCCTTATTAACGGCTAGGTTAAAAGGTTTGAAAAATATATATATATTTATTATTGATTCATGTACATTATTTTTGAAACAAGTTTTTTTCATGTAACTAATAATTTTGCTTAAAAAAATTATTATCAACGCGATATTTTTTCGCAACTTTTGGATACTCCTCCAAAACGATGTTTTGGATGTTTAAAATATTTTTACACAGAAAAATTATGCCTAAAATTTCTTCATAACTGAAATAGCATATGTAAATCAAATAATATTTTGCAAACAAAACTGTTCAAAAGGAGGTTCAATATTGATATTTTGGCATCGAGCGGGCGCATGGCCAGTACTGCGTTTACATTGGCGCGTATTATATCGCCTTAAACGAAACTTGAAACACATTGGCAAAATTTGTGTGTGCTTTCGGTCCACCTCTGCCTAGCCCTTCAAGGAAGTCAAGCGTGATGGAAAGCATACATACACTATAATAATATTTTAAAGACAAGACCTACAGGCTAATTCTCCTAATTATAAACCGATTACATTCCAATCAGATTATCATTAAAATTGCAACCCGTCAAAAATTGTCGAAGCGCATTCTGTAATTTTTTACGTTTTCAATTTTAATGATAATGCTTTTGGATTTTGGAATGTTATTGGTTTATAATTAGAGGAATAATAATTGGTCATCTATATAATAATAATAAAACTGAAGAGTTTTATTGTTTTTTTGAACGCGCTAAATCTATGGAAATACCAGTCGGATTTGAAAGATTATTTTTGTGTTGGTTAGCCCATGTATTGAGGAAGGCTATATATCTTATCTTATCTTGTGTAGGGGCCGAGAAATAACTCGGACACTTCGACCCATTGGGATCTTTTGTCTTTTGGCTATATAATATCACGACCAATAGGAGCTGAGCTTCAATGTAAAATGTTGTAAAAATGGGGTGTTTTTTTGTGAGCTTCCTACAATCATCTATGTAGGGTAGGGTAGGTGGTCTTATAATAACTACCCACTTTAAATAAGCCATCTGCTACTAGTTCTCACCCATCTTCTGTTTGTAAACCAACCAAGTCACACACTACAGTAGCATATCGATCGCGTTGTCATCGCACCTATTGTTCTGTCACTCTCATTACCGGAACGAAAGGCGTGAAGTAGTCGTAACAAGTACTTCCTACTCGTGCAACCGGATTCCGTGTTATTCAACGTCTCGATGACATATTGTAATCTATACCCTTCCTTGAACTATACCACACATTACAGATTTAAGTATGTCGATGTTCTGACTTGATTCTATTTTTGCGGCAACGAAATAGAAACACGTCGATTGAGATAGAAATCTCGTCTGAAATCTAGTTTATAGTCAAGATTTATCGTTCTGGAATTCCGGCTATTAAATATTGCCTCAACTCATCACCTTAAAGCTGGTAGAAAATAATTACCTATGTTCGAGAGGTAGTTTTCTACACTTAGTAGCTCAATTTTTTTTTTTCTTACTCCTCCGCTATTCTTTTTCGTTTCGAGATCATAGACAATTGAATCATATCTCTGGAACTCATCGAGCTTTATTGTCTCGACGCATTTCTGGTAGTCGCAACTGTTGGAATATATAGAAAAAAAACCGGCCAAGTGCGAGTCGGACTCGTCCACGAAGGGTTTCATACCATAATCGCAAAAAAAGGAAAAAAAAAACACGTTTGTTGTATGGGAGACCCACTTAAATATTTATTTTATTCTGTTTTTACCCGTCTACCGAAGGAGGGTAATTTGTTTATCAGTCTATGTATGTATGTATGTTTGGAAAAACATACATAGACAAAACATAGGAAATGTGGCGTTCTAGAGACCAAACGCGTTGGCCGATTTTGATTATTCTTACGTCAATCGATTCGTCTTAACCCTGCGAGTGTCACTGCCTACATTAAAATTGTAAAAAAAAAAATGGCAGATTTTGAGCGTCATATTGTGGGGGAACAATTTTTTTTTTTGTACATAATTCTTAAAAAAAATCACTAAAATTTTAATTAAAAAAAACCCGACCCGAGGATACATCTGGTTTTGGTCAGCCAGATCGCGAATATTATCCTGCGACTGCACAGCATGATTTTCTTCTTGGTTACGTCTTATAAGTTCGCTTTTTAAGCAGTCGGGTTTTTTTATTTGTTGTTATAGCGGCAACAGAAATACATCATCTGTGAAAATTTAAATTGTCTAGCTATCACGGTTCATGAGATACAGCCTGGTGACAGACAGATGGACAGTGGAGTCTTAATAATAGGGTCCCGTTTTTAAGCTTTGGGTACGGAACCCTAAAAATAGAAGAGCTCAGGCTGAAATAAGCATTTTAAAAAGACTTGACCAGCTACAAAAGAATACAGAATTGCAATTTCTCACGTTTTTATCCGTTCTTCAGTGGGCCAAAAGACTCGTTAGAATTCCCTCGAAAAAATCCAATTAAAGACAATTTATCAGTCCAGCGGAAAACTTCTTCATAATTCGCTATCCGTACAGACCATCGACCAGACTTTTTACACCAATATTGAGTTTACTTAACATTCAAGTCGTGATCCGCGGTTGTCAGTCGTATATTAATCAAGTGGTGTACCTACTCCGGGCAGCCTACGCCCGCATTTCTTTGCGGAATATATTAGCATTTAGCACTAAGGATCCGTTTTGCAAGTATAAGATCCGTTGATTTAGTACCTGATTTTTTGCAACTTGTAACAGGCGGTTTGTAGTCTAACTATCGTAAGAACATACAAAGACAAATGTTTATTTGTGATTCGCACAGCCATTATTGTTGCCACATTTTTTAATCAATAAATCTGCATAGTCTTTTTTTGCCTTTGCACCCTGTAACTGCGTGACACGATATTGATTGGTATAATACTCATAACGGATCTTTGTGTCTCTGAAGTTGGCTGCAAGACCCTGCGCAGTTGCTATTTTTGTGTCAATTTTGGAGTAGAAGATAGCATTGTATGATTGCCTCTTTCACTCGCTTACGTTTGTCACATCATCCTATCTCACTTATTCTATGCAGTATACTCGATGACAAACTGTTTCTTGCGCGATGGTTCGTAGAACCATCTTCAGAGACACAAAGATCTGCTGTGAGGTGACTACTATAAGACTCGTACTATGACTGACAAGAATTTAAAAATGGCAGCTAGAATCAAAAGTAGTACGTGCTTTAGATAATATTAATAATATTTTAAATACGCAGAAATACTGCATTCCATGCGAATTCCAAATCAAAACTCTACTTACAACACTATATTGGAGCAATAACTGATAAGTATTAGAAGTAGCCATTATTAATAAGTAATAATCACGAGGTTAAATGTGCAATTAGTAATTAAGAACCGCAATGCGATACGTAATTGGTTAGTCAACTAATGGCAAGTGCAATGTCGTTCAGGAATGTATTTTTCTAAACAATCCGACCAGTATAGTTTGTACCCATAGATTCTTACAGTACAACTATTTTCTTAACGTCCCTCGGCAAACTTCGTGTTTCGTCAGTCTTCGGATTTCTATCAGACTTCCAAGTTGACTGACAGCGTCCGGTCTGCACCAAGTACAAAAGGCAACTGAAAGAAAACAAAGTATATCAACCGACGACATATGAACCACGAAGTTTGCCGAGGGACATGTAAAGAACTGGGTTAAGTACAATATTTTGCTGTAGAATACAGTTGTGTGCATGTATTCTAGCTATAGATAGCTCTGTCAATCCCTGACAAAACCTTTATAAATGTAAACAAGTATAAAGAAATGACCATAAATAATGAGAGTTATTAATTATCAATTAGGTAGTTAAGTATCTATCTGCGTAAGTAGGTACATTCGAGAACAAAGAAAATATTTCATGAACAATGCACTGCTTACCTAAAATATTGATTTTTTTCTGTAAACGTTATGATCAAATTACAGATGACATACTTTTCCGACAAAATTCATCATATTTATTTAATCTGTGGTGATTTTTTTGTCATTAATTGCTCCCTAAGTACCTCTGTAAGTTGGTACTACGGGAAAGTTACCAAATCAGTTCGTATAACCATCATCATACACAGCCCGATTTTGCCCAATGCTGGTCATAGCATAGACCTCTTTTTATCGTGGCAATACAAATGATAGTCTGTGAAATCGTCCTCGAATGGCACTAACAAACCATTTACAAGTTTAGCATACATTCTCTACACAATGTAATACAAATTGCAGTTTTATTGCATAACTAGTCGACATCACATGACTGTATACAATAGATTGACTTGTTCATAGATAGATGCCTGAAAATGTGGGCGTAATATGGCGTTTCTCTCAGCGAATCACGTTTATTTTATTATAGCTAGCCTGTGAAAGGATGGAAGGTGGCCAAAGGCCACCTTCCATTCATTCATTCTTTTCATTGTTGCCTGTTCTGTGCCACTTCTTGCACATTCCTAAGGAAGAGATCCAAGTAGACCCCACCATCTCCTTCGTGGTCTGCCTTGGGCCCAAGGCTCATTTGGCATGTGGCAAACATAGCCCAGTCCCATTTAGGCTGAGACGCCTTCTGACACACGTTAGCGATATAACCTAGGTTTAAAGAATCTGAATTTTGGAACGGTTTTCGGTTTCACAACTGTACGTTTCGTCAAGTCACATAATGACGCATACATAAGAGTTAAGTCAACCTACGTCATTAGGAAAATCCCTAATTTCAAGCTGCCTGCTGACCAAAACCGGATACAATACAATTAAGTACAAAAGAGCACAATAAAATCTTTGTATTTCTGTGACCTGATTTAAATTATGTTTAATAACTGCTTATGCCATATAAAAAGAGCTATAGTTAACTTAGCCCCAATACCAATAGCTGTATCTAAATGCCGAGCAATTGAGGAACAAACAAACAAACACAAGTACTAATTTCTGCCGGCAGCCCTGCGGTCAATTGACTCAGATGAAGTCAAGTCAACCTGCGACCTTTGACACGCGACTGTCGTCTCATCCACTCGCCAGTTAAATGGCCACATCCTTTTCTACTTATAAACCAACTATTATATCGCTGCGTTCCTAATAGGCTAAGATTTTGGACTAAATAGTGTGGGTTGGACATAAAACTGGAGAAGATTTTGCTTTCGTAGGCGTAGAAGTATTCGTAATAGTCCGAAAAGTCGTAACCTGTATTAGTTTTGCCAACGTCAATCAATTTACTTATACATATATACCTACGCTTACGCCTTTTTGCCATTGTAGTAGGCAGAACGCCAGTAGCTACGATCCTTACACAATCCTTCTGCTTCATTTACGTTTTGTATCAGTCATACACGCACACCGTTATAAGTATTGGCCTTTCTGAAAACGTCACCAATAACATCCGTGTTTATCCTAATCCGTCTATTAACAGTACATTGATATTTACTTTAATTGATAGTTAATGACTTTAATCCATATACTAATTAACGTTTCTAACAACCGTGGCATCCCACCAGATCATTTCACAGAACCTGCCAGAGTCGATTCGGAGAACTCGACTCGACTACTCGAGTGAGATTAGGTTTCGTTTCACGCTTCGTCCAACGGATGTTAACTTTTGCGATAAGCTAATTCACATTACCCGGCAAACACACCACGGTTCATAGACTTCCCAAATATTGTGTATCAAACATTTTTGGATTTTTTAAAAAATAGATTAGTTTCAAATTCTTCAATTGATGTAATGCTGCGGAGTGTGTTGCGTCACTTCCACGTCAGCTAAGAAGTGGGAAGCTAACCTTATGGGGCAAAACACTAGGAAATGTCGACAGGCGTTTTGAGGGGACTGTCCTATATCATTTTTAACTTTCTAATAGCAATTATTCTAAGACTTATTTATATCAATCAGACAGTTGCTTTGAAAGCGATGCATAAAAACGTTCAACAATCACATTGACTAGCTAACAATCCGCACACATAAGCACTAAGTGGTCACGTTAGAAAAGTCTAGAATGTGCACAATGCCACAGTTTATGTCCAGTTGAGTCACAAGCTGGCACGCTCGCTGACTGCCTCATTAATGCTATCTTATCTTCCTGTTGTTTTTTCCTAAACATTTACCTTTACTTACTGAGGCCCTGGACAAATGCCATTTTATCAGCTGGCAATCGCGAATAAGCTTAACACATTTTTTTTTATCATTGATAGGCTCGCGCTTGACCGCTATCTCACCTGATGGTAAGCTATGTTGTGGTCGACGATGAAGCACGCTTGCCTAGAAGCGTGCTATTAACTCTTTGACTAGACTCCCAGGTTGTAGCTATCAGGAAATACAGACCTCGGCAGGGAATTAAAAATAAAATTATTTAAATTAAATTTAAAATATATATTCTGTTCTATGAGGAGGAAAACTGAATTTAAGCATATTTTATCTAACAGGAAATCCAAGAATGGCTAAATAAGATATGCAAACTGTATATGCCAAAAAAAAATACATACAAAACATAAAAGTTCACATAGCCAGAATTTCGAAAACAATAAAATTCAGCGCGATTTAACAGTGAAACAATCACAACTGATATTGACTTTATAATCAAAATTATTAAAAACAATGTGCGGACGTGATATCCAGATAAAGTAATTAGCGGTAATAGTACAGTTAAACGTGCCTACAGCGGACATGTGGAACTTCCTGTTCGTTACTAACACAATTAAACAAAAACTGTCGTAATGAATTGCTTGCCCGGTGACGATTTAGCTTAGTTGGTATGATTAGGAAGCTCTTTGGATTGTGTGGGTTTCCTTTTTTTTTTTCCTATCATTCCTCACACAATCCAAATAGACAGGGGAGGATGGTAGTCACCTTTTGAAAGTTTCTTCCCGATAACAAAAATACCGGCCAAGTAAGTGTCGGACTTCGCACGTTTAGGGTTCCGTACCAAACCGTAAAATTAGGTTGTAATAGGGAAAAGGAAGAAATTTCTGGTTTATCAATTTATTTTTTAGTAAAATATACGTAATAATAAACATTATCACCAAATTTCAAGTACATAGGTCGTTAAAAAATACTTCGGTACATCATTTTGTTAAAATAAGCTGACTTTGGTGGTGAATGAGAATTCATTTGTTTTCCAAATGTTTTTAAAACAAAAAATACAGTATTTATCTACCCAACGAGCTCTAAACAACGATACTCCACTCGATGGAGTAAGTCAATAATATATTTCACTCCCCCTTTAGCTGTATGGTCCGCAAAAAAATATAAAAAAAATTTCAATTTGCATGGCTTGGGTCAACAAGATGTTTATACTGTGAAAATTTTAAGACTGTAGCTCCAACCATTTGGCTGTAAAACCTGTGTGACAGACAGATGGACACGTGAGTGACAGCAATAGGGCTCCGTTTGAACCCTTCGGGTACGGAACCCTAAAAAGGGAAGAATGGAAAAAGATAACGAGTTAGGCGGCCCCAAGTAACGTGGGACGAAGGCAGAAAAGTGATAAATCGGCACGAAAAGAAAGTACAACTATTAAAAACTTTAGAAGAGACTACAACTTTTCCACCATGTCTAAACATTGTTATAACTTGAATCTCTGGTGTGAATTACAATAAATTGGCTAACGATCTTCAAATGATCGTTTAGTTCAGACGAACTAGATCGGTAGACACAATTAATTGTCGACGAACACAAATAAGATCGATTACGTGTATTTAGCTCTGTACATTAAATAAGTAAACCGCGCAAAAATGTATCTCTTCTTTACCTAAACCTGCATTTTCAATTGACAATCCTTTTATTAACCTGTCATAACCAGAAAACTTAGCAAGGCTGCTCGGAAATAAACTATGCTTCGGAAAACGAAGACTTTTCTTACATAGTTTGTGGGAAAACTACCCCTCCATCTAGTTTAGCTGCGCTATCGATTATCGACCCGTCCTAATTTTACACGGTATATTTCTGGTAGAACGAAGCCTCCCCTTATTGAGCCGGAATAAATGTAGCAGTTTATAAGGTTACCGTACAATACATACACACAAAGAAACAGTATTTCTCTTTCACGAGTCGTTGCGTTGCATGTGTCAGCCTCATTAAATCGCCCTACTAATTCACCTATGTGTAAGGGTCCTACTTATCGCATACTGAATGCCTGTTGACTGCAATCCGACGGGTCCTGACCGATAACCATTGTATACGTATAGATACATGTCTACTTGTTTCATTTTATTTATAAATAAGTATTGAGTCAGTGTTTGTTTTTTGCGTGACAGTCAGTATTGTCGTCACGGTCATTGTAACTAGACTTGTTCCAGTTCGTGTTTGTTATCAATTAGATTTGTAGGCACATGAGGAAAATAAACGTATTAAAAAAGTACCGCTTTACATATTTATCATATCAAAAACGATTCTACAGTCCGAATCATCCAAAGATAAACTGCGTATAATTTCCTTGTGGATGAAGTTGAATGTTCCACAATTCATTAATTACTTTTATAGAATCTTAAATATAGATTGAACTAGACGTTAGATCATTAACTTTTTCTTTTTCTTTGAACCTCAGTTCGAATATGTACAATGTTTCAAGAAACAAAGCTTCAAGATGCAAAAATAGCAAATATTAAGTTGTAAAAAATATTTATTCACCACCTAATTTATATCCAACTCATTTAAATGGCAAATATTTAATTTTAAATTACTTATTCACCATCTAAATTACATCCATCTCATTTCGTAAGCAAAAAAATCTTGAATCATTTTTTTTGAGAACTATTGGGTCCACCCAGTCGTTGCAGATCTCTCACAGCACTCGTTACAAAACAAAATATTGTAATATTTCCACAATATCATAAATATTGTTTTATACCGTTTATCGCGCTGGCTGGTGAGTCAGATTGGCTTTAAAATATCCCGCCATTGAATCATTGTGAAGGCACATTCATGACATCAGTAATTGGTACATTGTATGTCGTTGGATTGTTATGCAGACGAATTGTGAACTTCAGGAAAATATTCTGCTAATTAAACACTGTGCTAAGTTTAAAGACGAACAAAGAGACTGCGGGGACAGGGGAATACCTTTCAAAGCAATATTATTATAAGCCGCGAATAGAAGTTGAACGTTGGTATTAGGAAAGCCGCAAATCACCGGAATTAACAAGTCATCATCATTTTCTTGCCCTTTTCACTTGAAATCGATGCAATACGTTACAATACAATTTACATTTAATACCTAAATAAATTATAATTTTACTTCAGCGCACTAATTGCACAACCCACAGTTTAATTGACAGATTATCTTAAAATTAACTTACGTTTAAAGATACATGTACTCTACTGCTTTCAAGATAAGCCTAATAGCATCGTACTCATGATCGCTTATTTGCACTCCCGATCGATACTACAAAGGTCGCGAGGCCAATAACTTAAGAGCAGACAACTCCTAAGGAAAATAACAATATTTAAATGTTTTGTAAGTGAAAATAGAGCTTTAGTAGAAGAGCTCTCTGAAAATGAAACCAAATCTATTTCTGCCGGCCTCCTGCTTGAGTAACGCATTTTATCACGATTTCTGCTCACAAACTGTGATAAAAATGTGACTCAAGTCTGTCACAGTAGGCCGTGCTCGCTCGCCTGGTCCAGTTTGAAGGTGTGATTAAAGACACATTAGACATTTCAGCTTTGCCTCTGGCGTTGCAGACGGAAATCTAGCGACTGATAACTTCCTAAAACCAGGATTTACCTCCACTTAATTCCAAGCGTGTGGTGTCTCTGATAGTGTGTTTTTGAGAGCTTTGTCATGCAAAATGTCTCAAAAACACAATCGAGGCACTTTGAAAATTATGAGAGCTAAGAGCTTTTACAGTTGGGATGTCGGCTTATTTGCCATTCAGTTATATAAGAAATACTACATTTAAAACGGTCTATTCAGAACTGAGAATGGCTCACGTGCCCAGTAATATGCAGTTAGTAGCGAGTGTTATAAACTAGTCGAATGTTAGGTAATCTGCACCGCAACAGAGCTACAACTAAGTTTCTACGTAATAAAATATATCCGCCTCTATAAATAAATATTTAATCTAGTCTGTATTCAGGAAAAGTTTGAGAGAAATATCTTGTTTTGCACTTGTGGAATTTGAAGCAACTCACAGCTTGCAATGCAATCCCCTCCGTGATTTGACTGGTTCAAATTTTAATAATTCCAACCAGCCTGGCACACGGCAGGCATAGGCCTCTTCTCATACAGAGAAGATACGAACAATAATCACCGCTCTTGCTCAAGGCGGGTTGGCGATTTCAGACTTTTTGTAAATCTAAATCTTAGTTTCCCCACTAAACGATGTTTTCTTTCATCGATGTCAGATGCTCACATTCTACAAAGAAACTAAATGTATGCCGTCAATTGTCCCTCATCCAAGCTCTTGAGAAAGAGTATTTAAAAGGAGTTAGGTTCCGTAGTCTGAAGGCCACTGTAGTAGATGTGGACATTGGTTTCTTAATACAGTAATGTCATACACGCCTATTAACACTTACCTGAGAGATCGAACGGTCATCTTGCTAATGTTTACCGATACAATTATTCAGCCAAAGGTTGGAAAAGCCGTCTATAATAAAGAAAATCTCCAGCATCGAATTAGGTCACCGTTAATGGAATACTGCTCGCCCTAAATAAATAAATTTTCAGAAGCGGTAATAGTCTAGATAGACACTAGTCTTCCATTAAGGCTCACAGCGGGGTGTCTGAGCAATATGAATGTGTTGTTTTAGTTCAGCGCTGGTAGTTCAATTCAATGAATAACATTATTTTGTACCGACCTTGCAGTGGGCAGCGATAAAGCGCGTTTTTGGTCAAGGACTGACCGGTCATGCTCATGCGCATCGATTTTCATTTGGAATTTAATGATATTTTAAAGTTATATATTAAATAGGTATAGGTTTGGTAGTTTATTGCTCAACGTATATTAACATACAGGCACACGATCGTCATATTTAATTTTATACATTTTTTAATATTATGCAGTTATCTAAGAAACAAAGAGGCGTTTATGGTTCAAAATCATATTCATGGCCCTTTCCCTAATGTTCAATTATCCTATATTACTATATTATATATTCTCTCGTTATGAGAAGTGGCCCTTGTACCTACTAAAGAGCGACAAATTAATTAAGTTAGACGTTACCCTCCTACCCTCAGCCATTCTTAACGTCGACCTACGTCATACTGAAATAACCTCGTTTCCCCAACCTTGTTCGTACGCACATAAGTTTAAAGAACGACTAAGTTATAAAATTCAGAGAACTTTGCCAATATTGAAACTGGTTACCGTTTACAAATACCAGTTCCTCGTTTTCCTCAATGGGTTTACCTGTTAAATTTATGCAATACATTCACTTTTTGTAGCGCACATGGATTTCTGACACGCTAAACAAAGAATTCTTAAAAAGTTTTGACTTATTTCTTAATTCACGTTATGAGAAAATCGGATTAAAATATGTATACTCCATTTGCGATAACATTAGACGTTTAAATTAGCCCATTTTACAGCCCGTTCAACTGATTTTGACTTCTATTGCGTTGGTGATACGACAAATGGCAGCTGTAGTAAACAGTTGGTTTTAGTAACAGGTTTATGCTTTATATGTCATCCTTATGTTTACGGAATAGAACTCAAAATCGATTGAACGGACTGTAAAAACACATGTCTAATGTAATTTCAAATGGAGTTTAGTCCCAGTAAACATAAAAATATACCTATTATCTTCTGCCAGCATCTTTGCCCGCGTAAAAGTCAAAAACTATCCCGCTGAGACATAGTGCTGAGATAAAAAAGTTTTGTCATATAAACCAGGCTATGGTCTACAAGTGTTCCTCGTTCAAATCCGTTCAGACGTAATATTTGTAGGATTGCCATTTTCAAATAAAGAACGTTAATAAATGTACGTGGGTAAACGACTGCTATTGCCATGCAATAAGTAATGTCTGAGTAAAGTAAAATCTAGTTTTGGCCAGCCAGCTCGCGCATATGTATCCTCTGACTGCACAGCATGATTTTCATTTTGTTTACGTGTTTTTTATTTACGTTTTTTAGTTAATTCTTTTTTAGAATTAGGTATTTAAACATATAAGAGTTATATATTTTTGTAATCACCTCTTAAAACCCTTTATTTTGATACCGCACACGATGGGTTTGAAGGAAAATAAAAATTTGGACTCCACAATATGGCGCCCAAAAGCCGCCATTTTTCAATCTTCCGATTTTAATGTAGCCGGTGACACTCGCAGGGTTAAGACGAATCGATTGACGTAAGAATCATCAAAATCAGCCAACGCGTTTGGTGTCTAGAACGCCACATAGGAACAAACATACATACATAGACTGATAAACACATTACCCTCCTGCAGTCGGGTAAAAACACAGTTTGATTCACATGATGAATCTCACAGCTCCAGTAAGAAGCAAACACATAAAACTATAATACAACGACTTTATTATTGTCTCTGAGAATAAATAACCATAATTAATTACTGTACTCGTTTACATAGGTAAAGATGAACGTTCTAGAAAAAATACAGAATGGCTATTTTTTAGACAAAAGCTTCTGCTCTCACATGTATTTTTAGACAAAATAGGTTAATGGGCCACTTTGGAAGCCTCACTCGAAGTCTGCGATGTATAGGAATCAACAACCGATTAATACTTTGGCGGAAACGGTTGTACGAGTAGATAGATAACCCCATTCACTGCGCTCGTATAGGAAAATTACTAATGCTGTCATACTTTAAGGAGTTCATGTGTACGGGGTCCCTAAGACTTTTCTCGTGCCATACACCTCATTACCATCAGCCTTTTAACGTTCCCACTGCTGAGACACAGGCCCCCTCTCTATGAGAGAGGAAATGAGCCATAACCCACCACGCGAGCCACATGTCTTCGAATTTTTGGTTCTAGGACATGCCAATTTCGTCACGATGTTTTCCTTCACCGTTTTTAGAGCCGTGATGTATAATAATTTACACCAAGTAATGCGCCTGCCTGGGTTTGAATTTGAAACCACGACCTACGACACGTAAGTTGGAGCGGTTACCATTGGGTCACCACTGCTCAACTGGATCCACGCGAGGCAAAATGGCGTTTATATTGTTTCGGTAATTACGGCTCTCGATCGGTTAAGTGTGACAATCATTCAAATCTGTTGAGTCGTATAGGCCAGCCTTACTCAAAATGTGCTCCGTGGAGCCTCTGTAGGTGCTCCATGAAAATACTTAGACATAATTAAAAAATATACCAAAGAAAAATTTGGGTTGCAGAGAAAATTTAGTTACTATACGACAATCACTAAAATTATAATATGTTTTAAGCAAGTAAATTGTAAAACAGTGAAATCTAGCGGACTAGCTTTGAATCAGTTATAATAATCCATTGTCAAGTTCATTGTGTGGATGTCGAACCTGATATGAGACTTCAACTCTCTTCTTTCACGCCTGATATAAAACAATGTCTGAAAAATAAAAAATAAAACAGTTTCATACCTGTCATTAGCTTAGTTAGATATATATGTAATTATTATGACATGATTATTTGATTACTAATAAAGAAGAAGTACACATAAGCTTGTTTTTATTATTTTAGGCAACAAACGTATTTTATAGCTCCGCCGAATATTTGGATTTCCAAAAGGGTTGCGTTGCTAAAAAACGGATTTTGATACGGTTTTTGTATATAATACCCGACCCGGGCGAAGCGGGGATCGGTCGATAGTATTTTGTTAATTACCAAAATCATAATATAATAAGTAGAACATAACAAAAATAATATGACGTACGTAATCTCGCGTTGGTAAAATCCCACATAGATAAATAAATGTTTATAATCTTTCTATTTCTAACACGCAATTATCAGAAGAGTTATTCTGAATTTACAGCACATCTATATAGCATGTGTTATTATGTTGTAGTGTTTGTAGGATTCTGTTGACATGATTTTACAGATAAAATAACAATCGCACTCGCCAAAAAGATTGGCGAGAACTATACTAACTGTAAACTACCTTTTGCTCGTTGCTTATTCCATAAATTTTGCCTTAAGGTATGGCAGTAGCTTTCCATCAGTGAAAGAATTTTCGAAATCGAATCGGATTCGTACATCCAGAAGTCAGTTACAAACACACAATGTACCGACAGGTCCGCTTTATCGTATACGTTTTTATTCGGCGCTGACGTATGAGTGAGTTCACACCACACACATTACAGTATTCCAGATCAAGTAAAAATACCGATCGGACAAAATATACAGCAGTCCGTTTTACAGGTCCACATTATCGTATACATTTTTATTCGGCGCTGACGTATGTAGTTGTATGAGCGAGTTCACACCACACACATAACAGTATTCCAGATCAAGTAAAAATACCGATCGGACAAAATATACAGCAGTCCGTTTTACAGGTCCACATTATCGTATACTTTTTATTCGGCGCTGACATATGTATTTGTATGAGCGAGTTCACACCACACACATTACAGTATTCCAGATCAAGTTAAAATACCGATCGAACAAAATATACAGCAGTCCGTTTTACAGGTCCACATTATCGTATGCATTTTTATTCGGCGCTGACGTATGTAGTTTTATGAGCTAGTTCACACCACACACATTACAGTATTCCAGATCAAGTAAAAATACCGATCGGACAAAATATACAGCAATCCGTTTTACAGGTCCACATTATCGTATACATTTTTATTCGGCGCTGACGTATACATGTAGTTGTATGAGCGAGTTCACACCACACACATTACAGTATTCCAGATCAAGTAAAAAAACCGATCGGACAAAATATACAGCAGTCCGTTTTACAGTCCACATTATCGTATACATTTTTATTCGGCAATGGCGTAGGTAGTTGTGTGTGAGCCAGTTCACACAGCAACAGTATTAAAATACTAATCCGTTTTTTTTTTCGTTGAATGTGGTATGAACTTTAACCCCAGTAGCGACGGATCCGTTAAAACGGTACTGTAAATGCGGTGTGAACATCACCTCCAGTAGCGACAGATCCTGGAAATTCTTTGTGAACGTACCGTTACCTCTCTCTAATATTAGTAGAGATTAATTAGGAAAATTATGCACTTAAATCTTTTTTTCTGTAGTCTGGTATAGGTACCTACAACAAACTTAACAAAAATAGAGAAGGTAGTATTCAAATTGTTTTCTAGGTCGTTGATTTTTCATGATTAACTAAACTCTTGTGTATAAGTTGCTGACCTGTAACTAACATAGGTACTAGGACTACACGGGTTTATAATGACCATGGGCAATTTTGCGCTCGCAGAGCTTGAACGATTACCATGCGTATAGTTCTCGCCAAACTTCTGGGCCGCCCTGAAGTTGGCTTTTCGATGCGCAAAGCACGAAACTGTGCTGTTTTTACCCGACTGCCGAAGGAGGGTAATGTGTTTATCAGTCTATGTATCTATGTTTGTTCATATGTGGCGTTCCAGAGACCAAACGCGTTGGCCGATTTTGATGATTCTTACGTCAATCAATTCGTCTTAGCCTTGCGAATGTCACTACTAGCTGGCGGATTTTAGGCGCCATATTGTGGGGTCCCATTCTTTTTTCTCCCAAACCCATCGTGTTATCAAAATAAAGGGTTTTAAGAGGTGATATCATTAACACTTATATGTTTAAATGTACTAATTCGAAAGCAAAATGTAGACATTTTGTCAAAAAGTTATAAAAAAAAAATTAATATAAAAAATCAAAAAACCCGACTGTTTCAAAAGCAAACTAAAAAGACATAAATAAGAAGAAAATCATGCTGTGCAGTCGAAGGATACATTTGGTTTTGGTCAGCCAGCTCACGAATATGTATCCTCCGACTACACAGTATAATTTTCTTCTTGTTTACGTCTTGGTTTTCTGATTTTTGTATGAGATTTTCTACTGCGCAACCAATATAGCCAACTTCAAGGCAGCCAAAAAGTTTGGCGAGAACTATACCTACCTAATTTATGTTACAAACAGTACCTACCTTTATAGTTCTGAAAACCCATTCGATTATTTCTTTGTCAAATTCCATGTCACTCATGTTTGCAACAAAATAATTACTTCCAGAAAATAAACTGACTGAGCATAAGTCAATTTAAACAAATTGATTAATTATTGAAAACATAATACGCGATAAGCATTTAGTGCAATAACACTACGTATATTTCGCCCTCGTGTTAATTATCCTAAAAAAGAATATGGGGCGTTCAGCCAAGTTTAGTTGCCAGAGGTGACGTCACCCCCTGTGAAACTCATAATTACTAGGTTTATAGATATGTAACAATTACTAACGAGATAAATAAGATGTTCTAGATAAATAACTAACAAAGACCCGCAATTGTTATAACTGGGACGATCAAGATATGCGAGCATTTTGTGGATCCTGTCGTCATTTGCACACATAGTGACATGGCAATCAACACACTCCACGGTGTGTAATCAAATGTTATTTGTAAATGTTGTTTGTCTCAATAACTGTTGTTTGTCTCAATAACTGTGGCAGTGCTATATGCATATGGTATATCATTATTAAAAAAAACAAATTATCAGATTTAATTTTTTTTTATTACAATAAAATATGTTCAAACTGCCTTCCTTCGACGGCAATGCAAGCACGACATCTTCTTAAAAAAGATCTGGTTATTTTTTTTTATTTTTTTTTTCTAAGATGAGAAAACTGGTCCTGACTTAAAGTAAAAAGGTTGAGTCACTATCATAACTTTGCTCTTAAATTACGTAACGTCTCTATCGAACTAGAAACGGAGTTTAGCAAAGCTTTAGGTAAGCTACAGTCCGTCAAATCTAAGAAGTACCGTTTGACAGTTCTGACAATTGAATGATAGGGATGGGATGAAAAAATCGATTACTATAATATCCGAACTTTAAGAGATCGATTACTATAATATCCGAATTTTAAGAAATCAATTGTTATAATTAAATAAAAGAAATGTTTAGGATATTTTTTTATTCACTACTAGTACTAGTATCGTCGTCTTCGTCATCATCGTCATTTAAATTAATGACCAGTTGATTGTCCATTACATTATCAAAGTGTACGTCTCTTTCGAAGTCGTCCATTATTATTTTCTTTGTTTTTTGTACTACTTTACTCCAATCTTCCTGTGTAACTTGGGCACATGCTTCCTTTAATAAACCTTCCATTTTCTTGACACTGAAGGGTGGTTTTGTGTTGTGTCTTGCTGCATAACCTGTAAAACAATAATGTAACTATTTGATAGCAGACGAAAACCATTGTTTAAATTATAAATGTTAGAAGTACTCGTGTTATTATTATAATATTATAAAATATTACCTTTAACTTGGGCCCAAATCAGTTCAATGGCATTATATTGGCAATGGTACGGAGGAAGTCGTATGACTTTGTGCCCGTGCTCTTCGGCCAATTGGTCAATTACATATGTCGGTTTTGGTGGTTTATGCAATTTCACTAACTGTAATAATTCAGCTTTTAATAGTGACATGTCGGCATCCACTCCTTTTCTTTGCAGCCATGCCACCAAATCTGCTTTCTTATTGGCTGACGTAGGTGCTTTATCAATTTGCACAGAGTGGTATGGGGCATTATCCATTATAATTGTGCTGTTAGGAGGGATATTCTGTAATAAATTTAAGAACCACTCTCGGAACCTTACTGCGTCCATTTCTTCATGATACTCTTTAGTGCTTTTGGATTGGAAAGCTAATAAAGAGTTTTCCACGAAGCCTGTAGACGCTGACCCAGCATGGCATATTATGAGGCGTCCACCTTTTCCTATCGGCACCTTCGAGCACGAAGCTTCAGAATCATCAGTCCATGTTTTTGGCACAGAATGGTTGGAATTTAGCCAGGTTTCGTCCAAAAATATTACATTATCCCAGTTTATAATTTGTTTAACTTCGCGCAGGAATGTTAGTCGCTGCATAATTATGTCATGTCGCTCCATAACAATTTTTCGTTTGTCAACTTTTTTGTATCTGAAGCCAATTCCTGTTATTACCGTTCTCAACGACTCTATGCTTCCCTTATACAGCCCGGCATCTTTTAAAGTTGCACATAACTTTGCCAATGTTGGAAATTCGCCTCTTGTAAAATACCCGTATATATGGTTTCTAATAGCATGACTATCGAATTCATCGATGCCTGTCACAGGTTTATTTCTTTTTCGTTTTTTCGGTGTGTGAAGTACGTTACTGTCACTCCCCGAAGGCCCATATTTTTCACTTAATATTTTGCCAACGGTGCGGCTACCAATACCGAGAGCTTCACCGACGCGATCCCGAACTTGTGTAACTGGCAGTAGAAGTCCACCATTTTGAGATTCACGCTCAAAATACTCGTGTAATTTCACCACCAATTAACGAGCCTGGCTGTTCAAAGTACGTCCTCTTTTCGACATTATTAATAAACACTTGCTTAGTTCGGAGTCCAGTATAAATATTGCCAAGGTAAACGGATAAAGAATGATCAGTCCAGAAAAGTAATAGCCAAGTCACAAATTGTAAAACACAAACGAGAAAGCAAGTACGCGCACAGTCAGCTTCCAAGATGGCGAGAGTGCTGACGCCGAACCGACCGAGCGGACCGCGTGCGCTTGTAGTTGGCAGTGTTGCCAGAAAAAAAAAATTGTAGAGACTTGGACACCTGCGATTTTGCCTATTGACCTAAAAATAATTAAATTAATTTATTTTAGGGTATCTGTGTATTCAGTGCATTATGCGGTCGCGCAGTAACGTCGTTAATTTATAACATCAGGCAACAACATTTTTGTGAATGGGTTCTACATACCTTATTTTTATTAGTTTTAGACGTAGAAATAAGACTTAGAAGAAAAAATTGTAATTGTAAAATCAATGGATGTGCTTGTTAAAAATTTGTTTATTTCTCTGTAATATGCAAACCCATACTATCATACACAAAAATAAATGTAAAAAACACTATCCCTGACTCCATTTACTATTTCGACAGCGTTAGCGCGAGAAACCCCGACTTATTTGGGCGCGAAAATCAAAAATCGACAAATCGCTTTCGACAACTTTTTAAAGAAGCAAATATATTTGATTTATAAATACGTATTTTTGGTGAATGGGTTTTATCTCATATTTTACGATTACATAACTATTTAGTTATGTAATCGTAATATGTGAGATAAATCCCATTCACATGAAAAAATATTTGTTTGGTTGTCAAGTGTAATTTGTAAATAATACATTCGATTTTTCGTATATGTAAACGATTTTTTTGCATACAAGTGTATCCGAAGAGTCGCAACACTACGTGCAGTGACCTAACTACGTAACTTTGTAATGAGGTCAAGAATATAACTATTAGAAATTATTTACTGTGTAAATATGTGTTATTTTGCTTTGTTTGAAAGTTTTCAATTACATTTAGATATTAAGAATTGTACATTTTTAGATACAATAATGAAATCTTTCTAAATTCATGGTTTTATGAAAAAGGTTATCGAAACTGAATAATGTACGTATGAACAAAGTTGTTTCGGTTTGAAAAATATGAAACGTCAAACGGTACCTCTTAGATTTGATGGACTGTAAAGTCATTTTAAGGAAGTATGGACATTTTGTGTAAAAACCGAGGCTATTTACAAAAAAAAAATTGACCAATTATTGAAAACGTAATCTAGCAAGTGTTACACCATTTTTGAATCCTTATTAAATGCGCCAATTTTTCATGTTACTTGCCAAACTAGCGTAGTACATTTTTTTTTCAGTACAGTCAGTTAAAGTTGGGCGAAATAGTAAATTTTAATAATTTGGTTTTAAAAAAGTTTAATTTTCTTCCAAGTAGGAGGAGTTGGCTTTGAATTTTAGGCAAAAATCTACACAAGCATTATTCAAGATTACATAATAGTAAAAAAATTAGATAAATTATGGGATTTGTAGCAATTGGAGTTAAAGAACCATTACAGGGATTGATTTTTTTAGTAAATTTTTAAAGTGAACATAATTTTTTAAAAACATGAGATAGATTTTTTTTCGTATTTTTCTGAGAACTGTTATAACTTGGTCTATCACCCATTTACGGCTTGACGTCGATTTCTGGGACACCCTGTATATCACTGAACATATATTTAATATCGAAAGAATCATTACCTTTATCGCCGCAATTATCGTTGCTATAAACAATTGACACCACAATTCACTTTTCACTGCACTTCATACTTGACGAAAACATGTAAATGTATTATTGTATAGCAGCTGTCCACGCGGACGCATCGCTCACTCAAGTAGGAGAGACAGATGTCGAACGCTGCCGAACGCGGAGGCCGATTGTGCCTCTTTGTCGCTCGTTCGGCGCTCTCGCTTGCACTTCAAGCCTTAAATGGAACGCCTCAGAGCGAGGTAACGCCGCATGAGTCATGTTTTTTCGTGCGTGCAGCCGGCTCCATCGAATTATAAGACGTTGTCACGTCAAAATCTGAAATAAAACAAATAATTATAAAAATAAAAAGCCCGACTGCTAAAAAATTATTACCGAAAAACGCCAGTACTGCAAATAAGCCTCCCCCAAGCATTTAGTCTTATGAGTTGTGCATCTCGCATTTGCTGAGTAAGCAGTTTTTAAAACAAGCCTAACATAATATTTTTCTATTTTCCAGTTCTCAGTGTTCCTGCTGATCATCTTCGTGGCTGAGCTGGCCGTCGGCATCGCAGGCTACATGAAGCACCAGGATCTGGAGAACTCCATAGTGGATCACCTGAACAAGACCATCAAGGAATACCCCACTAACAAGGACGTCGCCAAGACATTCGACATCGTTCAGACTGACGTGAGTATATTTTTGTGGGATTATTGCATGAGAGTAGAATAGAACGTTCTTCTGATTAAGGTAGGTACGAAAATGATACCCAGCTGATGGTTCAAGCGAATTTCTCTCAACACATAGTTTGGAACCGTGGTGTTTGAGACGGTAGGTGTCCAACATAACCTCGTTCTCCCCAGACGAAGGATATGCATGAGGATATAAGACTGGGCGAAGCGGTATGAGAATGATTCATCGCTGAATAAAAATGTTGCCTAGATATACCGGGGCTAACTGTCCATGCCATGTTATCTCTTCATATAGTAATCAAGCCTTCCCAACTCAAGAAATTATTAATTAAGTCCAACTTTTGCAAAAAATTTAAAAAATACATAAATAACTAAACAGCGAGGTAAGACAGGTATAACTAATTTCGTTTACATATCCTTTCCATTTGAGTCTGTTTGCAGGGATTTCTTTGTCTGAATTAATTACATATTCATTCGTAGCTGGGTATGAAGCGTGTCATATGGCCACGGCCATGTGGCGTGCACAATACGATATGTTAATCCTTATTGTACAAGTATAGAAGTGACATTGTCAGTAAAAATATTAGTGGGTAGTTGTAACTATTTTACAATCAGGCAACTTCCTATTTGCTTTTTTAGATGTAACCATCCTTACCTTATTAGATCTTGTCTTATTTTAGGGTTCCATATCCGAAGTCTCCAAACGGAGCCCTATTGCTGTCACTCAAGTGTCTATCTGTCTGTCCGTCGTCTGTTACACAATTTTGTTCTGAAGAATTTTTTAACTTCCCATTGACCTATGAACTTGAAAGGACAGTGGCAGAAGCCCATACATTGTTTTAGCTGAGATTAAATTCCTACGACTCTAAATGAAAAAATATCTGGTTTTATTCTGGGTCATGTTCTTAATTAGTTTGTGCAAGAATTTTTGTTCAAGAACGTCGAGAATATTAGATATTCAGTCATGTAGGTAGGTAACTTGTAGGTTATGTCTAGGTAACTTTTAATAAAGTGTTTAATAGGTATTATTCAATTTCGTCGAAGTAAAAAGCAATATCGCATTAGTATTTCCCTTTCCTAGTTATTTCAGCATAAAATGTAAAATATAAATCTTCGTTAGTCTTCTAATTATATAAATACAATATATTTATTTAGACGACTTTGACGTGTATCAAAAAGTCTTCGTCAACAACCAAGCTATATTTTTTTTACACTTGGAT
This sequence comes from Orthosia gracilis, assembly GCA_947562075.1. Taxonomy (NCBI): domain Eukaryota; kingdom Metazoa; phylum Arthropoda; class Insecta; order Lepidoptera; family Noctuidae; genus Orthosia; species Orthosia gracilis. Next base: position 20,787,083 of record OX387274.1, read on the forward strand.
ACTAGTCTTTTTGCCTATCATTAATTAAAAGTAAGAAACCTACACAGATGTAAACTGTATTGTTAATTCATTTACTCCAATTTTATTAGAATAACAAAATACTACAGTCACTACTTGTCACTTGGCAGAATAAGTGTAAAATAACACTAAGCTAATAGGAGTTAACGAAAAAATCTATTTTTTTTATCCGTGGTAAACCAATTAATGTTATACTTTAAAAAAACAATCAATTATTCTTTCGTAAATAAATCACTTTCAGACGCTCAAATTTAAGTCAGCAAAATTTTCGTCATTGTTCTTTTGTGATGATGTTTATTATTAGTTATTACGTGTATTTTACTAGCAATTATAGGTACCGGCACTATTTTAGAGCGCTCGGCGCTAGTGTTGGGGTGATTTGCGCATGTGTACATTCACGCATAAAATTACTATAAAATTATTTGTTTGTAGGTAGTTTAAATTTTGTGAAGAATGGATATTTAAATAGCTCATTTTAACAGTGTGGTTTATGCACATTACCGTATCTTCATATTTATAAATGCTTAATCTTTAATAAAGGATGTAAATATGTCACTAAATTAAATAAAGAAAGGAAGAAAAACACAGTTTTATGTAATATTTCGTGCTTGCCTCGATAACACTTTTTTCGGCATCTTTCATCGGCAACGAAACGAACGAAAATTTTAAACACTATGCATCGGAACTTCTTATTTTACACTATAATGAGCGACTGTACCTAGGGGAAATGAGACGTATGTGTGCGGCGAGACGGAGGAAGGCGATTCTGGTTGTCCAATAAGTCGCCGGCGCCGTTGCACCTGACTCCCCCCGCCAAACAGACCCAATAATCGACTTCTGCGCATTAAAGGTCAGCGCTCTTAAACCGCGCCGATACCTATACCAATATATTGATAAATTAGATTTTTTGGTATGAATGAATCCTAAATGTGCGAAGTCCGACACGCACGGTTTTTTGGGAAGTGATAAGCTTCACTCCCTCCCATCCAAAAAGCTTGTATTATTGTTCTGGACCTACCAGAATTCTATAAGGGAATGGGAGGGCTTTATCCAGCAGTGGGACATTACAGGCTAAATAAATAAATGGCTGGAAACATCCTGTTATCAAAGACTTCATTAACTGATCTAACCCTCCACTTTTCCATTTTCAGCTGCAATGCTGCGGTATCTACAGTCCCGGCGACTGGGCCGCCAACAACATCACTCTGCCCAACACCTGCTGCTCCGGCCAGGAGATCACCGCCGGAGTCCCCGCGCCCTGCACCGAGACGTCCGAACACTTCCACAAGGAGGGCTGCCTGAACAAGCTCGTGGCTTACTTCCAAGAGATCGCTATGGTGCTTGGCGGCGTTGGTATAGGAGTTGCTATTGTGCAGGTAAATACCTATATATCTTTGTAATTATACTCGTAGAGCTTTGTTATAAAAGTGGTAACACAAGGATAGGAGTGACCATGCACACAAAGTGAAATGTCAAGCGATTTTGAATCATTTGCGGTGGAACTTGTTACATGCTGTCAACAGAAAAGTATTGTATACTTTATACTATGCGCTGGCTGACTCAGTTATTGAATACGGGTTGGGTGGATATGGCCTTACGTTCCCTACACACTTAAATAAAATCAATATCCTGCAAATAAGGCTACTTAAACTACTTGTAGATAAAAAAAACGATAAAAAGCCTGAATCAAAATTATGAAAAGCTGTTCAAAATTTGTAAAATACTTCCGGTCCACTTTAAAACCAAGGTTAATATCTTGAATGAACAATTTAATAACGAAAATCACAAGGAGGAACGTAGGTATATGTACCCAACTCGCTTATCTAAAAAGAAGACACTTGCTGTTCCTTAAGTCAGAAACTACTTTGGTAAGCGCACAAGGAGGTATGTAGTACCGACGTTGGTGAATGAGCTACCCCCAAAATTGATATCGCATGTCAAATCTAAAGACCAACTCAAAAATGTTCTTAAAAAACACTACCTCTCATTGTGCCCATAGTTAACTTTGTATCTATGGACTATGGGAATGTCCATGACATTGTCCATGGGTGTAAAATGTGAAAATATCCTTTTTTCTGTAGCCTTACTTTCTTTTTTTTGCACTTTTTTTACAATAAAATTCAAATTCTGTTAGTATTTTAATATTGTGAAACGAGAACAACTGCCGAAAAACTGTTTTGCAGTTTGGCAGACCTTTTGTGTATTGTTGCTATACTGATTTTGAGTAAATAAATAAAATAAAAAAAACATGACCACAATAGATGATTAATATATTTTCTCGAATAGAAGAATACATGTTGCGCCGATTCCAAATAAATTAGGATAGGGTGTAAGTCCAGTACTAAACCATTTAATAATGAAATTATTGAGTCCAGACCAGAGCCTTTAGAACAATGAATAACAGATTTTTTTTATTTTCCAGCTGCTTGGTGTGATATTCGCATGCTGTCTCGCCCGCTCCATTCGCAGTCAGTACGAGACCGTATAAACAAGTGAAACGGTATTTTTTGCATAATCTTTAGATCTAAATGTTAAAAGGCAGTGCCCAATATTTTCCGCAAGTACCTACATCTTTTTTTTTCTAAGTTGTGATCAAATACACCTCTACGATGTCATGTATATTTTGAAATAATTTATCGCCATGTATATTTTGTAATAATTTATCTTATTATTGTTGTCCCAGATATTTTGTTCATTTTATTGTAAGATTTAATGTTTACGTAAGTCCAACATTAGTAGTATCAGGAGGTACTGTATTTTCAACATAAAATGCGTGTAATTTAAAAACTATGCCATATGTATTTGCAAGTGAGGGAGTGATAAAAGCACAATGCACAGATTTTCTTAAAAGTTCACAATTAAGTGTGCTCAGTGTAGAAGACTGATTTTTCGAATAGAAATGGATACATTATGCCAAAAACTTTATCGGAATTTCCTACGTTTTATACTTAACTAATCTCAATTCAATTTTCTAGTATTAAAATGATTATTGTACCCTTTACTATTCATATTTAACCAATGTAGAAGTGGTGCACATTTATTATTAAACTTATATTTGTACGATTCGTTTGTTGATTAGACGCAATGTCACAAACAAGACGCGATCTCCCTTCGGATGCGAAGTCTATTACATATTTTCTATTCTAAGTGAATTATTAGGATTGCATCTAATTTAAAAACGAAACCATTATGGCATTGTAACGTTTGAAAAGTGTTCTAGGTCGTGTATATTTATAATAAAATTTGTATTATCCAAAAATGAGTTTTAATCAGGAATATAATGAAACAGCATTCAGTGTCCTAGTTACACACATTTTTATTTTCCTATTTTTTACCATGAATATAATTGTAATAACAAAGGATGGTTATTAGGTATCAGAACATGAACGTTGAATTTCGAGGAACATCAGTAGCGTTAAATACAGCTGTTGTCTTGCAAGCAACACATTTCGAGTCACAGTATAAACTAATTAAAAAATCACAATGACAAAATATACCAGTCCCGAATACAAGTCAGTATTCACCTGCTGTATGTCGCAAGCATCTGAATCTCACAGCACCAGTTCCGACTCTCGCGATATCACCCAATTTATAAAATCTTCATTTTCACGACGGTATCACCAAAACATTCATATACGCGCGACATACTTACACTTTTAGCTAAAATCATTACAACGCTAAAATTCTAATTAGTACTAGGGTTAAGACATACATTATCTAGACAATAAAATAACTTACATCTAATACTGTTTACATACTAAACGGAATATTTTAGAAAAGATGGAGATGTCAGACTGGAGCGGAGGCCGATGTGCCTGTATTTTGGCACTTCATCAAGAAATTATAAAAGTCGAAAATATTATTATATAAACTTGAATTTTACTTCTTCGTTCGGGTGTTACATTGATATGTGATAACGAGTAAAACATGCTATCAAATCTACAATCCGCTGCTTATATGACGACGCCGCATAATACATATTGTCGAATCACTTTTCATCAAACAATCACAACGAAAACATATAACACAGTACGTAATATATACTTTAATAAGCCCATATTATAAAAATAAATAGGTTATTAATTATAATATCCCAGACCTATTCTACTCAATGTTAAATTGTATACTATAGTGAATAATGTAAAAATATAACTCAATTATTTATTTCATATAAAACCACAATAGATTGCACAATTAAAAACAAACAAATAATAAGTTCCAAAATCCTTTTGTTACGAAGTCCTAAAATTTCAAATAATTCGACTATCTAACTCTTAACAAAATGGACAAAGTTGAAAAACCTATCTAATGTAACTTTCCTTTGTTTTCAGTCAAATAAGGCTTTTTCGGTTTTTTTTTATTCGGCCTTCGATAATAATAAAAAAAAAACCAAATTAGATTCGATTAATAAATATAATACGTAGTATTTCAAAGTACCGGCTGACCTAAAACGTGACCCTCCGACACAAGCCATTCATATTTATACATTCACTAAACTAGAATTTTGCGTTTCTTTAGCCTGTGACATCTCACTAGAAAATTAGCAACTGATTGCTTCGTCATGAAATAAGATTTCTTAATTATAATTACAAAGCATGAAGTCAATAATGGATTGGTTTGTTGTTCATGAATCTTTTAAAACCGTCTTAGTTTGTACTTGTCAATGCTGCCAGTTCTGTCACATTTTATCCAAGAAATATAAGTACAAAGTACAGTTAGTATTATTACAAATTACAGAATTTTAATCACAACAGGATAAGAAATTACAACCATTCAATAACTCATTTGAAGACTTTAGTGGTAGAGGTAGACAATGTATACATGTGATACATAACGTGGAAGAAAACTGTTGTTTCATTTGTGTAGACATTTCATAAGGCGTCGCAATTATTTTCGTGTTGTGAAGAAAAAAGGCAAATCAAACGAAAAAACTTTGATTTATTGAATTGTATGGTCATTGACAATAACAAAATATTGTTTTGAGAATATTAGAAAATTTTACGGGATAATGGCGATTAATTTACAAAAAATATTGTAATCTTCGCTTTCAATTGAATAAAATTAAAATTGGGAGATACTGACAGCAGTAAAATATTGTTTCAAAAACTGTTATTCTAATCCAATACGACATGCAAGTTTTACCCTGAAATTAGAAACGTTTTACGGGACAATAATGGCGATTCCCAAATAATATAATTATATAATAGTCTGCATCGCAATATTCCAGACATTCTTACACATAAGTAGTAACAGTTGAAGAGTGTATGAGATCATCGCGTTATAGCGGCAAAATTGACTCAAATCACTGGTTATACCTACGATACACTTCATTAGTAAACTTATCACTGTATTTATATAACACAGAGCTAGAAACATTAACAGAAAATCATTCAAATCACAACTAAATCGTTCATCATTCTAAAATTATTTCAGACCGTCATTATTTAATTAAGCATGTTGACATCACATTAATTGCAACTAAAAATTAATAAGCTTTATAAACATCTCGCGCTAGATGGGACACATTTGTTAAGTGTAGTGAGTGATGTTAACAAATGTAGCTCAAGGAGCGCGGTGTGATCGGATATAACATTATAAGCTTACATTTACGTGAACAGGATGGATTTAGAACAGAATGGTATTGAGTATGATACTGCAGGTTGTTCCGTGGCGGCTGGCGGGGGCAGTGCAATCATGTCGCGTAGCGCTTGGTCCAGAGGCGTGCGATGCGGTCGTGCTCCTCTCTGTTCTGGAGATACTGCGTCGCGATGCTGCCTACCAGAGGATCAGCTGAAATTGACAAAAGATTACCGTTAGTCACCGTATACAATAAAAAAAAACGTAATTATCTAGTCGTAAATATGTGATGTCGCCACGGCTGAGCAAAAACCTCGCTCTGTATTATCAATAAGCCGCGACTCAGCCGTAATTATTGCTAATGATAGACATACAAATTCGTTATATTAAATAACTGGTAAAATTAATAAAAGCTAGTTCGCAAAAAAATTTACGATTGAACTGCCCGTCTTATCTTTGCATGAATCACAAAAATAGACCAATTCTGATCCAATATTTATTTCAACCATTTTATCTATCTAATTAGAATTCCCGTTCCATCCATCATTGATTTTTAATATACGACGCACTACTAACTAGTATCGATATAAATACACGCGCGCGATAGGACTCAAACATGAACAAAACATCAAGAGGACATAGAGGACAAAAGGGCTTTGACCTCTCGAGACTATGGAGCAAAAGCTTTTGTGTTAGAAACTTAACCAACCTACATAGAAAGGATAATATCGATTCGAATAATTTGCAGCAGTTTCTATCTTCACGAATATCAATCACTAAATTGGCATAGGCAGAGATTCCTAAAATATAAATAATATTTTTGATTATTGAAGTGACTCTTCCTGGCAGTTAAATGGCTCATTAAAATATACTGATAAGGGTTCAAAGCAGCTACCCTTATCTAAAAGGTAAGTTAACTTGTTATGAAAATAATAATAAGATGGGAAGTGGCGAGATAGCCCCAATACAAGTATAATTTATAATTATTACTTACTGGGGCTACTTCCAATTATGTAATGCAGTATAATGTATGAGTAATAAATTAATAATAAAAACTCTTTTTTTTAATGTAATTGTGCAGACCATCTATACTACAATATTATAAAGAGGAAAGATTTTTTTGTGTGTTTGTACCGAATAGGCTCCCCCCAAACTACTGGACTGATTTTAAAAATTCTTTTACCTTTGGTTTGCTGCATTATTCCAGAGGCATTATAGGCTATAATTTATTTTAAAAATATTAGAGATCCTTAAGAGAATTGCAATATGCAACCCAAAGTAGCAAAATTTTGCCTATAAAATTCATTATTTGGTGTGCACTGAGAAAACTATTGATGACAATAGGGACGAAGGTAGGTAACCCAGATAAGTGGTAGGTAGGTAGCCAGTTGACGGGAGCGAAGCCGCGGGGGTCAGCTAGTGCTATAAAAACTACCTCAACTAATATTATAAGGAGGCAATATTGTTTATTTGTTTGTAAAAAGTAATCTCTTGGAAGTACTGACTCAACTACAAAATGAACCTCACTGATAGGCTAGCACTGAGCCGAGTGCCATAGGCAACTTATATCCCAGAAATTGCAAGGTTCCTGTGGGAAAGACGATGGTAGTGAAGCCACGGGAAAAAGCTAGTTATATTATGTAAAAAGAAAAGAGTATCATACCTGGATTGCAGTCAGTGAGCAGCGAGCATATTGATAGTAAAACTTTCGATATTGTCAGCGCCGGTGACCAGTTATCTTTGAGAATATCTAGACATATCACGCCCTGGCTATTGATGTTACAATGATATATCCTAGTCCGGAATGTCACCTGGAACAGAGAAGAAACACAATTAATTAAGTAATACTGAGTGGCATAGGCTAGATTTATGCCGAAAATATGCATGGTTCCTGTGAGAAAATTTGGGTGTTTCCACAGGAAAAAGCTTCTGAATATTTGTAGTTCATTATTAGTTCATTACTAATAAGGAACTACAAATATTCAGGAGCTGATCAATCAATCATCGTTCCCATCACAGTGAGCATAACATTTATTGACAGCCGATAATATAGCTAGTATCTTTCATAGCTTTAAAAAGTTTAAATGCTCGAGTATTATCGACTAACAAAAATAATTAGGTTTCTATCCGAATTTGCCTTTCATCAACTAAGTCCAATAGTCGTAGGAACCTAATTTATAATCTCTGCTCAATGTACGAAGAATCAACGATCACGATACGGTCCGTCTATTTGAGATCCGTATCAATCTACTCAGGATATTGCCTCAACGAAAAATAGAACGCAGAGTTCAATCATGCGAAAGTTGACAGAATATAGTCAGACTCACCGAGATATATGTGAAAATATTGAAAAATCAAAATATTTTTATTCGAACATCATTTCGATCGAAAACCTACTATAAAAATGAAACTCCCTTATCCATTGGTAAACCCAAACGGGTTTAGGACCATAACTAGTGTTATCTATGAGAAGCATCTATCCTTTGTAGAATCCGATAAAGCCCAAAGAGTAATGACAATAAAATTCGCATAAAGGAAACTGCATCGCGGAAAAGGATACAGGTACTTTTGGTGACGCCATCAGCTATTTATAGGAGGGACGAAAACGAATCTCGTCTCACGCCATTTGCAAGAGAATTAAGGGCAATGTGTGAAATGTGTTACAAAAATATGCGTACTGACTTCCATCAAGAGGAGTAAGGATAGCAAAGAGAAAGAAAAAAAATTGCGTTCTGTAGTTTCTGCTAATCCCTATTATGTTATTTAAATCAGTTTCATATTAGCTGAAAACTTATTGCATTTGTGGCGACTGGCTGTAAAATATCAATGCCTTTATGATGCGCCGTCAGCATCCGTAACTCGAAACTCTGTGAGGGTGGCCCCACATAACAATATTGTTAACGAGTGAAACCATCTAGAGCTTTACAGCAAATACTAAGTGCAAAACCCACATGGCGATAAATAGTTACGAAACTTGTTGATAATTCTCTCAATGTATCGTTGTGCTTATTATACCAGACCCTTGGAACCACAGAAAAAGTGGTTTGTAAGGCGAGGTCTAACCCAAAAGTATTTCTTAGAACCTTCTGCCTGTTCCGACATTAAACAAAAACTAATAATTAGGATCCAATTTAGATGTGGTAAAGATACGACCGAAATATCGAGACGAATGCGTACAAAAATCGCGAGTCGGTAAATTACATATTCTGTCTACACGGATATCGTGTGAGGCTAAGTAGGTGTGATGCACAATACATTTTGATGAGTCGAGAAAATGATGCATGACATTGATTGATGTGATGCGCCCGCGATGTATTTTTGCTTGCCCTCGTTCTACATTCTAGTAACTATTTTCATCCATATGAAGTTCATTGAAAATGTAGATGGAGAATTGAAAATCGTAGAAAAGTTCTGTACCAAAAGGTAATTTTCTCGACGTCTTTCACAATTTTCACCTTCCTCTCCAAATAAACACGATATATAATGAACTTTGTAGGCCTGTCTGGCATTCCCTGATTGATTTGTCGGACGATGGCGAGTGCAGAGGGATCTCGACACTAATTAAATACCAGGGGCGTCCCGCGACCCCTCGCAGTTTATACTTCGGTTTAGGGCGTTGCTAGACACGGCCGGCTAGGGTTTGGGGAGACTGAATTGATTTGATGTTGTATCTAAAGGTACGTTAGTGCAAAGGGTGGAATGGATAAGCCATGATTGATATTGCTGTTTCCTTTTTCATTATGTTGCATGAATAGACTTTTAGAAGCTTTGGATTAAGTTTGTCGTGAAAAGTTATGAGCTTTTTTAACACGGTATTGCTGTAATCCCGAAAGTCAAATATAATTACGGTTGTTTACTAAACTAATAAACAAAATTATAAAGACTGGAGTCTGACTATTTTTAACACGCTTTTATTAGCTTGGTATGTATGTATCTATGTAACGGAATCTTTGAACGTAATTTTCACCCCCTTCAAAACGTCGGATCAATTTGAAACTTTGCACAGTTATCAAGGACCGATGACAATGCAATAATTTAAATAGTTTGTTCCATTTTCCTTACCAGGATCTTCAGGATTATCAATTGAACTAAAAAATACGCTTTAAAAAAACAGTTATAGTTTAAAAAAACACGCTTTAATAGAAAACTAAACTAAAAAGTACAAAAAAAAATCAATAAATTTTAGTTTGGTTTTCTATTAAAGCGTGTTTTTTTAAACTATTATTTATTTTCTGAGATATCGCAACCCATACTAATACTTATGTGAAGGAAATTTTGTCTGTCTATTTAGTCTATTTTGTCTTTTTTCACGATTAGGACACGGGATACTTTTTGTGCAGGAAGTATGTTCCCTTACGATAATTTTCGCGCCAGAGAAGTCATTGGTGAAAGCAAGTTTTATATAGTTTTCGAAATAGGCGCCTATTCTGAACAAAAAATGTAAATAAGCACAAAATCGTAATTAAATAGGTCTGAAATATTTGCTTTCTTCAATGTTTGTATTTAATATTAATTAGCTACTTTTCATGAGTAATTAAGAATTACCTTTTCACATATTTAATTCCATTGTATTCAAAAACATTGAAATGTCTTTATAGTGATATAAAGAATAAATAAAAAGAAAAAAAGACATATAATATGGATATAATTATGATTTATCAAGAGTTGCAGAAGGAGAATTGGAAATCCAATTATGTGTTTGTTCTGTATAAATTCCTACACCTAAATTAGGTATCAGAGAAGAATCCAAGAAATATGAGGAATAACATTTCTCTAGGTACCTACTAATTGAAACTATCATTATTATCAAGAGCGTCCCTGCATTATTTGTTATAGTTAAACTTTTGGACTAACAATTTTGATCATCATAATATCATCATTGTTGGTCACATCATCAGGTGAGATAGTGGTCAAACAATAATAAAGAAAAAATCTTGTGTATTTTGATTGAAAACTTAAAAGAGAATGTTCCAAGATCAAGATACTGCCAAAATGATTCATGGCAGGGTTAATAATCCTTGACCCTCTTGATGACATAGTATAAAAAATTGGCAGACTGTTGTTTAAAAGATTACTTTCTACTTTGTAAAAAAGATAGAACTGAATAAAAAATACATACCTTAGGAGGTTTGAAAGGATATTCTGGTGAGAAATGGATGTCTAGGAAGAAAACCCCACCCTCATACACCGAACCAGGCGGGCCTAATATGGTGGACACCCACTCATACAGGTTATCTCCTTTTGGTCCCGCACTGCAGTTTGGTGGCGGGTCTAGTGTAATCTCTGCAAGCTCCTTCTGGATCCTCTTGGCTGATGTCCCAAGTGCCTTCGACATCTTAGGATTTGGTTTATTTTCTTTTGCTTCTGGTTTACTGTCCGCAACTGCCCCACTTGAGCCAGCACCGCCTCGTCCGCGACCCGTACCACTCCCTGATGAACCAGATGCACCGCTCATTATCTAAAAGCACCAAACGTCTCATTCTGCTACACCAAAAAGCTGCTAGTTAAGAAGCTTGTCATATGAGTGTAATGATTGATGATATAGCTTGCAACAATGACTGATGGACACATGCTCTCGTGATTTGAAAAGGAATTAACATTGGCTTTCAAAATTTTATGAAAATTCTTAGAATAATGACTCCAAAAATAAACAAGTTTTATGACACAACATTGTTATGAGCAAATAACTCTTGAAAGTGCAATGACATGAAAGGGAGAAATGATCCTCATTGATCATTGTAGAATGATTGATGGTGAATTATATAAATGCAGCCACAACTACACAACAAGTCATTTTTAGTTACAAAATCACAAAAGATGAACATGTTTTTTTTATTTCAAACAAGAACAAAATCACTAGAACAAAGACATTACCAATCTCTGGATTTAGTACACCAAACATCAACATTCAAACATACAAAATATACTACGTTCTACTCACAATTGCTGAACTACTAAACTCAAAATAACAATGCAAAACGTAATGGTAAAAGATTTATTTGTACCTTACGAATAACAGTCGGCCATCTTGTGGGCTGGCGTTATCCGATAATTTACAATTTTTGATTCACCAGTGACCCAACTGAATGAGAAAGACGGCTCCCGATACGTAATAGTTAGTATACAACGAAATTCATCCACGACATGTGCAAAATTTGTGCAACGCTATTAGTGTTATCTCCGTGTTAGATGCCCCGCACTGCAAAGCGTAAATATGCAGCCTGTTACTTTCCGCACGAATACAGCTCCGTGATAAGAGATAGACGAATTAATTATACCTTATTCAAAGATAAAACTCGAACTAGGTGTCTTCCGGCTAGGTTTTCAGAGCTTCAATCCTCTTCTACCACATTTCATCCATTTGTCAGACACCCTCACCAACACAAACAACGACGACTGAAATTCACGGAATGCACACAAGCTCAGATATAAATCAAATACATGTAAAAAGTACCTCAGGCATTTGAATACTTACAGATTGAAGTTAAAACTAATTATGCTAGCTTATTGCTAGGAAAATAAGCAATATTTAGTAATTAAAATCATGAAGTTATGAAAAACTACACCAAGCACAACCAAATCCAAATTCCGACATTTTCTGTAACTTTTTTTTTGACCGGGTGATGGTGACGGTGTTGCCTTGCCAATATCAAAGCAAAAAGCAAAATAAAAACTACAAAATCTTAAGCGCTTATTACACTACACGGTATTCAGGGTCCTAAAATATAATTTTGGGTGGTGTAATAACTGTTAGAAACTTAGGGTCCCCAAAATATCAACCTTAACGACTCGGAATGGTGGAGTGACACGGTATTCAGGGCCCTGAATACCGTGTAGTGTAATAAGCACATTATACTCCATTTGTTTAGGTAGTTAACTAAAGGTAAACAATCTTGATGTCTTTTTATATAAAATAAATCGTATAAAAGACCAACAAATATTATTTAAATTTAGTTACTTACCTAACATCGGTTTAAGTAAATACCTAATTGTAAACATTTTTAGATTCAATTTTTAGACATTTTTTTAGATAAAAGACATGTTAAGATTGTTTACATTTAGTTAACTACCTAAACAAATGGAGTATAGTACAAAATGTTTTTGTTATTTTTCTACCATAATCTTTCTTTGTACAGTTACAGTAAGGTGGGTAAACTAAAAATACAGAAACTGTAACTGCGTTATAGAGTGTGGCAAAACAATAATGAAATTCTGAATTTCAGGATTGAAAAAGCGCGCTTCACGCCCATAAATAAAAAGAGAATGCTGAAAAAAATCTTTAAAATATTGTCTATGCTACAAGTATGCTCAAATTACTATTCTGTCAAGGACTGGACCACACCTTTTGAATGTCAAAAAGACAGTTTGTCAAATTGTCTGTCACCTCACCTAATCATTTTCATTTGGACAGGATAAATTTGTTTGAAAATAAATAGAAATATTTTTCCAAAAAGCGTTTTATAACAACAAACAAAATGGGTAAACGGCAGCACCAAAAGGATAAAATGTAAGTTTTACACTGCATATTCAAGTAACACTTCTCTCAGTGATTTTTACTAATTCTTGTGTATGTTTATAAATTCATATTTGTGAATTATTAGGTACCTAACGTACACGGAGTGGACTACATTGTATGGAGGCAAAAGATCAGGCACTCCTAAGGAAGAGGATACTACTTTCAAGCGCTTACCGTATGACCATTGCTGTCTGTGTCTTCAGCCATTTGACGACCCTTACTGCGATGCAGATGGCAATATATTCGAGTTACAGGCCATACTGGAGTTTGTAAAGAAGTTTAAAGTTAACCCCGTCACTGGAAAAGTAAGAAGACTTATTTTATTACCTGTGTAAATAAAATACCTGTTGCCCAAAAAGTGAAACCAAAAACTAAACTTGTTGATAAATCAATCTGGTAAATATAAAAAAACTCCTTTTTCCAGAAACAAGACATCAAGACTCTAACAAAATTGAACTTCTTCAAGAATGCCGAAGAGAATTATCACTGTCCTGTTCTCTTCAAACCATTTACAAAGAATTCATATATTGTTGCCATCAAAACCAGTGGTAATGTGTACTCAAATGAGGCTGTTGAACAGCTTAACATTAAAGGAAAGAACTGGAAGGACCTTATCAATGACACACCATTTGCAAGAACAGATATCATTGTCATACAGGATCCCAATAACCTAAACAAGTTCAATATTTCTACTTTTCATCATATCAAGAATAATTTGAGGGTGGAAACTGAAGGTAAAATTATCATTTTATTTATTTTGGAAAAGCTTACAGACCAATAACAACTTAAATTGCATGCCTAGATATGCCTGTATATTAGAACCTTCCATATGTATGGAACATTGTGATAAGGCTCTTTATTTTATTCATTTTATAAAGATCCTTGAGTATGAAAGTGTATTTTCTCGGTCATATATGAAATTACTCTTCTCTTCTAGTACAGCAAAAGCACACACTTTCTAATGTGATAACTACAGGACTTAAATATAATCTGTGTTTATTTTACAGAGGAAATAGCAATGAGGAAAGATCCTCATGCAAGGCTAAAGACTGTCTCAGCTGAAACAAAAGATATCCTGCAAGAACTAGAGAAGGAGTACAAAGCACCAGAGAAGAAAGAAGTTAAGAAAGAGGTTGTTATAATCTTTCACTAAAAATCAATAGCCCTATCAGTTACAGTTATAGACCATCAACATTGGATGGAACATTGGAAAGTTAAAAAAAAATACAAGGAAATTGTTTATTCCAAAATATAGTCCACAATGAAGAGGCATGGGCAAAGAATGAGATATAATTACATATCCTAAGAAGGCATGCACAAAAGTACAATGGCGGACTTAATGCCTTCGGCATTCTCTACCATTCAATCAAGTATGGTGAACAGACAAAATGGCAGGAGTATTGTTTAAAATGTTGAAAGTAAAAAATAAAATAACATAATAAATTGCTTAAAATACACATACATTTATATATTTAATATAATACATACCGCAGCAGGCCATAATGCTGACTTGTACGCAATCTACTGAAGTCCATTTTAGAACATCAATAAAAAGAATGGCTAAAGACTGCTATAAATCATCATCTTCAAGACATACGTTTTCTGCCAAATTTTCATGTTAGGTTGCAGATAAGTTCAATGCCGCTCACTACTCCACTGGCATGGTGGCAGCCAGCTTCACCTCCACTGCGATGATGCCAGAGACAGTCCATGAAGCAGCCATCATCTGTGAAGATGATGTCAAATATGATATGGTCAAGAAAAAAGGTTGGTTTATGTTACAAAAGTTCTGTAGAATTTTTTTTGTGTCTTCTTAGTTCTTGCAACTGTTTGGCAAGTTTTTTTGACTATAGTTACTTTTAGTTAGTTACTTTTTTCTTAATCTGTTTTGTACAATCTGATCAAGTGTTCAGGTTACAGTTTGTTGGTTAGAGTGCAGGATGACTGAGGCATGCCTTACCACAAAATCTATACTAAGTTCTTTCACCAGTAGAAAGCTACATTATTCCTGAGTATCATAGGCTATAATTTATTTCCAAAAATATTAGAGATCCTTATCAAAATTACAATTATAATAATAACACAAAGTAGCAAAATGTTGCCTATAAAATTCATTATTTGGCGTGCACTGAGAATGCTATTGACTATACATAAAATTATGTACTACATGATTAAAGTACTCATTATTACCTAAAAAAAGTCTGCGAGAGAATATATCTAACTATCATAGTTTAGTCACCATAGCAGCTTTTATGTTCTAAATTTTAATTAGATCGCCGGTAGAAACAAAAGTTACATTCGTATTGTATTATAATTCTTATTCAAATAAATAGTTTAATAAATTGGTAGGGAGGTAGGGTACGGTAGCTAGAGTAGGGTAGGTAGGGCAGGTAGGTGGCCAGTTGAAGGGAGCGAAGCCGCGAGGGTCAGCTAGTAATATTATGAAGAGGTAAAGTTTGTGAGGTTGTAGGGGGTAATCTTTGAGACCCTGGAACGGACATAGGATAGTTTGTATTCCCTTGGGATGATAAAACACTTTTTACGCGGGCGAAACTGCAGGCAGAAGCTAGTAATTTAATATTTTTAGTTTATTACAACACAGCACTTCAGAGATTTCTAATGCATAAAACCAGATGGTAGATCCATTATCCTCTATCCTATTGTGTACTTCATACCTGCTTAAGTGTTAACTAAGAGTATGCATTATAGATGTATTAAATCTATCTATTTTGCCACTTCTCAAGAGATTTCTGCCACTGTATTTGAAATATTATCCTTATTTTCTCAGGATATGTGAGACTGGTGACAAATCTGGGTCCCCTAAACTTTGAGCTATACTGTGACTTAACTCCGAAAGCGTGCGATAACTTCATAAGGCACTGTAACAATGGATACTACAACGGCACCAAGTTCCATAGATCTATTCGAAATTTCATGGTAAGAATATAATATACTTTTTTCTACATTACAACTTTTCAGGCAGTGAGTTGAATGAACTTGTGCAGTTACAAACAGTTAATTGCAGTGTTCTTAAACTCTTTAAGTTTAGTATTCAGTCCTCAAAGCTTTCATCATATCTTTGTGAGAGAGGGAATGGGGCCGTAATTCTAGGGAACGGGGCCCATTGCGAGTTAGTGGATTTCACATGTCTTCGAATTTTTGGTGAAGGAAAACATCTTGAGGAAACCGGCGCGTCCTAGACCCAAATACAAATAAAGGCTCATAACATATGAAACAATTCCAGATACAAGGCGGCGATCCAACTGGTACAGGACTGGGTGGCGAATCGGTGTGGAAGAAACCATTTGAAGATGAGGTCAAACCAAACCTACATCATACTGGCAGGGGAGTGCTGTCCATGGCGAACTCTGGACCGAATACCAATGGATCTCAGTTGTGAGTGTACTTAGTTACTTACTTTTATTTTACTAAAGACATTGTTGAAAAAAAATTGTTAAACACCTGTCTACCAATGTATGCCAATATTTCAAGACGATACGAAAAAAATATAAAGGTAGTGTCGCTAACGCGATCAAAACAAACGTATCGCGGTAAGAGGCGTCCTTGACCCTTTCACTTGGCATTCAGTAATGAGTTCATATCTCATAAACGCGTGGACCGATTTACATGATTTAAACTGATAAAATGGTTCTACGCCTATGCCTTTCATTTGAGACCAAAATTATCAAAATATCTAAATAAACAAAAAACATTTTTTCAAGTTACGTAATTATACTTTTTGGTACAAGTCGGATCAATGACTTTTATTTTTTTGTCACCTGGCGGAGACTTTAAGACTTTACAAGCAATAAAGTGAGGTGAAATACAACGTTGTTCAAAAAGTTTTTGCATATAAATTCTAACAGTCTCAACAAACCCTGCTTTTGTATAGTATAGACAATACTATAAATCGCCATCGATGGATGTCCCTTAAGGTTGCACTAGTCGACGACATGAACTATTTTTTGCGCGGGGTTAAATGCATGCTATCTCATCCGACAACACGTGCGAAAGAGATAGATGCTGTGATGAGCAGTAAGAAGCTAGTTCGCGTAGGAATTAGCACTTTTGCAAGTTTGTAGCGAAATGGATGATGATTTAGGACGAAAACGAGCGCGCGAAATTTTAGAAACAAAGCTTTGGGAGTCTTAAATTATTTGCATTGTTGAACTACAAATCTATCCCTGTATGGTAGCCGTTTTGCAATTTTCCTTCTTCTTATAGTATTTATTTCCGCCTAAAGATGCGTTTAAATTAGTGTTGAAATATGGAACTTTCGACGCTCATAACTTTCTGTTTTTTTATTTTACTTTTTTGTTTCCATACGGGGTTAGATAATGATGAGACTAATTGTTATCATTTTTTATTTTGAACGTACATCTTTAAACATTGGAGTAATCGTCAGACTACGTTTGTATGGAAGAATGATCGACTAGTGTAACCTTAATTGGCGGCTACGCAATCGGTCACCTTGCTTGACAACAACACATGCGTCTTACCGGCTCAGTTGTATTACGCGTCGGCACTGCTGGTGCAGTGGCTGAGCGATTAATTGCTGCGCTGCGTGTCGTGGGTTTATTCCCGCCCGCAACAAAATTTGTATGGCTTACAGCTAGTTACTCCCTGGTCTGTGTTTGTGAGTTTAAATGTTTGTAAACGCACTCACGATATAGGAGAAATTCCTAATGTAGGCAAGGTATTATTTTTTAAATTGCTTGCAATCTACACGCTCCGAGTTTCAATGTGTTTTCATCTACTTGGTCTTTCTGGATGTGATCAAGAAGCAGGCTCCAAAAGAAATAACAGTTATTATAATGTGAATCCTGCTCCTTTCCAGTTTCATAACATTCCGTTCGTGTAAGCAACTGGACGGCAAGCACACGATCTTCGGCAAGCTGGTCGGTGGCATGGACACTCTGACGGCCATGGAGCAGATAGAGGTCGACAATAAGGACCGGCCCATTCAGGACATTGTGATAGATGTCGCGCAGGTGTTCGTCGATCCTTTCGCTGAGGCTGAAGAACAGGTAATACCCATAAACTATAATTATTTTTCTCCTTGTTGTGAAAAAGAATTTACATCTTTTTAGTAAAAACGGTGACAGACATAATTACGTTACTAGAAATAGGGACCAATTAGTTCAACCAGATTTTAGACTGGCTAAAGTAGCCTCATCTTTCATGGGGTACTGTATAAAATGTTACAATAAAATCTGTCGGTGTCTTTTGTACCCATTGTTTTCCGTTATTCGACACCGACTTCGGAAAAGAAAGTTATTTTTAGTTATGTAGTGTTTTATTTTGGAAGTCTGTTTGATCTTTTGTTAAAATAGTTTTTTATTTTGCTCTTTTTAGTTTTGGTAGGTACCTCCAATTAACATGAAAATCATTTATAGGCAAAGTACACCTCATGATGATTCAAATAAGTGCAAACACGACTAGGATACATTGTTTTATTTCTGAGTTCCAGTGCCTTCCGGCTTCATCATCAGATCTGTTTGATGGTATTATTTTCATCAGTACCATTTATTTATAAGTATTTGCTTCAACATAGTCGGATAACTATTCGAGATATCTTATACCCGTGACATACTTAGCATTAAGGAGTTCCACTGGCTATCTGTGGTCTTCTTCATCAGGTCCACTTCACCAAATGATACTTTTTGAGTGCAAATGATTGCATTGTTGATAAAAATACCAAAAACGCTATATGCCTTTAATATTTGAGGAGTTCCCTCGTGTTCTCTATGATCCTATCATCAGATCCAGACCTGATGACCATGGGACCACCAATGAAGTATACCCTTTCAAACAAAAGAAGAATTTTTGAAATTGGTCCAGGCGTCTTTGAGTAATCGGGGAACATACATAATAAAGGACCTCCTCTTTTTTTGAAGTCGGTTAAAAATACCTCCCCTTATTCTAGAACTGCATGAGACGAAATTTAAAACTTATATAAATCGCACACTATGCAGGCAGGTTATAAGTTGGTGGATTACATCGCTGATAAAAATGCTTGGCTCAATGCTAGTCCTGCTCCACAACCACTAGGGTGCAAAAACAAGTGTTAAGCTGAACAATATTGTTTTGAAGTATTGTTGGACCTGCTGAAGACTGTATGAATATATTTGTATTGTATAAACTCATTTTTTTTTTAGTATCGTCACGGGGTCCCAGCGCTAAGAAAGAAAATTTGGTTCAAATAAATATCACTAGATGACGCGATATGCACCGATTTGTTATTGAATTGTGCGTAAAATTAACATTTTCTGAAATTGAACATAAAAATTGTATGTCTTATAAGTACAAAATTATGGAATGTAGGGCTCTTAATTCACATTTCAAATATTATTTGAATGGATCATTTAAAATTGATGCCAATAGATGGCGCGCTTTTAAATTTCTCATAACTCTTTTAAGTACAAAATTATGGAATGTTGGGCCCTTAATTCACATTTCAAATATTATTTGAATAGATCATTTAAAATTGATGCCAATAGATGGCGCGCTTTTAAATTTCTAAGGCATCCAATGTATTGTTAAAATTTGCATTGTAACACATTTTGGTGCAATGAAACTGTAAAACCGTGCAAACAAATACTATAAAAACAAATCGTCACTGTATTTAAAGGAAAACATATTCGCGAACCGAGTAAATCCTTTTACTAGCAAGTCGCTGCTAACACCATCTATCTATCGCCGTGGAACGGAACCGAACGCGATCAATGTACAAAAAATAAACAGTTTAATCAGACGAAAAACGCTAATTACATCGGCACGGTTTCTTTATATGTGATGAGGCATCTGTATGCAGTATTATATTATCTTGGGTATTGTATAACTGCACAGCATATGTGTGATTACTATGTACCAAATTTAAATCTACCAATCACTGTACCTATTTGTCGTTCTTTGCCGTGTGTGTCCTGGCAGTTGAGTGTGTCATGCTCTCTGATACTATAAATATGGTACATGTGTTGGATCATTCGGTTCCCTTCATAATGGTTCAGCTGAGTGGTGCTGATCCAAGCGTCATTTTCCTGAACGGGCGCCATCAGTTGGGATTGGTCATAACTTAGCTGCCTCGGCTTGTTATTGTATATATTTTAATTGTTACTCTAGACGCTTTTACGTGCACGTCTTTTTACATCGTTCTCACATATGTGTACTTTTGAACAAGAATGATGTATCCACATACTTGTAATTAAAACTAATGGAAAAGAGTGTTCGTGGAGTTTCTTTCAAATTCTTCTCCATTAATACCAACTGACGCTTGCGAATTTGCAACTAGATTCATCTTTTTTGTTTGACAATTCAAAAGTACCTATAGGGTTTATTAGAAATAGCCTAGCAAATGCCGCTTTCCTCACGACCTTTTCCTTCACCGTTTTAGAGCAGTGGTGATGAAATAATTTACACAAAGTAAAGTGCCTGCTTAGGTTCGAACCCACAACCTATGTCACATAGTCGGGATGTTACCAAGAGCACCACTTTCCTCCTCTTAAGGATCTAATAAAACTTTACTTTAAATAATCTGGTTGTTGTCTTATTGCAGCTTGTTAAAGACAGAGCAGAGGAACTGAAAAGGAAAGCAGAGACTGAAGGTTCTCAGGTTAGGCCGAAAAAGGCGAAACAGCCTCTCAAAGTGTTCAGGGACGGAGTTGGCAAATACCTTAATTTACAAGAAGTGGCGCCCCCTGTAGTCCCAATCAGCAGTAAAACAGCAAAGACTCAAGAAGGCCCCGCCAAAAAGGTTAAAAAAGAAGGGAAATTCGGCTTTGGTGGTTTTGATAACTGGTGAAAGAGTAAATAATATAACTAATGTAAATGATAAGAAATAAAATCTATTATTGTAATATTTAATTTTATTTATAGCTCCTAAAATACTGACAACTTTAAATAAATTCATAACAATTTCTCATTTTAAAATTACACAATTTGTTTACATAATAAATTCATCAATTAAGTACTTCTAAAATGTTATTTTTTTCCTAATTGAGTTAAATACTCAATGTACCTTTTTCCTAATTAAAACATCAACACAATAATAGGTGCAATTATTATGTATAATATTGATTATTTATTTACCCCATAAGTCTTTTATAATATAAGTAGGTAACGCTAATTTGCTTATCTAAAAGAGAATGTCTCTTTAAAAACTGTATGAGCCTTAAATTTTCCTTGTAAATAAGCCTTGATGCATTTGGTGCACAGGAAGATTTTTTGTTTTAAATACAAATACAATATTTGTGATATCAAATACCTTCAAAATGACAAGTGCCTCTAATTTTCCCTACCATTTTGGCAATGGTAGGGAAAATTAGATTAGCAATCATACCCAACTTTTGCTTTTCTCTCTAAATCTGTGACATACTTCTAGCTCTTAGGAAGAAGAAGTGTTTATTTCTTAAAATACTAATTATAACATGATCTTCGTCTTGTAAAATAATAAATATAGCTTTCCAAGGTAGGCAGTTGGCTTGAAAATTTAATCTTAAAAGAAAGCTATGTAGCCTTGATAACATACTTGTTGAAGCTAAATAAGCAATCTTTTTTAAGTGAGATTAGATAGTCATAATATGTGCCGTATGTTTGTCTTACACACTTATAAAATACCCCATCACATGGTATAAAATATCATGATGTACAGTCAAAAGGGGTGAATAGGCATGCAGGGGTGAATCGAAACAAAACTTTGAAAGGTATTTACATATTTAAAAAAAAATTGTAGCAATTTTAGTATGCACTCTAATATATTAAGTAATTATAAAAAACCGGCCAAGTGCTAATCGGACTCACGCACAAAGTGTTCTGTACAATCATCACAAAAAAGGCAAAAAAATCACATTGCTTTTATGGGAGCCCCACTTAAATATTTATTTTATTGTGTTTTTAGTATTCGTAGTTATAGTAGCAACAGAAATACATTGTCTATGAAAATTTCAACAGTCTAGCTATCACGGTTCATGAGATACAGCCTGGTGACAGACAGACAGACGGACAGTGGAGTCTTAGTAATAGGGTCCCATTTTTACCCTTTGGGTACGGAACCCTAAAAAGACTGACGCTTTCTTTGAAACCAATAAAGTATCAAAGTTAATATCCTAATCAATGTGTTGTTCTCATTCACCCCTGCATTCCTATTCACCCCGTGTAATGGTATGTTGTAAAGAATTATTGATGCAGCACAGTCCCATTTATTCTCCATACAGTTACCAATTACCAGATTATCTAGTGATTAGAGTTAAGGCTGCCTCATATATAACCATTTGTCTATAGCCTTCTTGGCACTTTCGTCAAAACATACCATACATTTATTGATCAAAGCTTGACTATGTTATATTTTGAAATTTCATGCTTAGTTGTAATTGGTACGTCGTCGCGCAGTCCTCTGCTTGTCAAATCTCATTTCCATCTCTTCTAGAACCTTTGGAGTGTATCTCACAACCAGTTTCACTGAACCAACAGCTTGCTTCAACAATTCCACAGCTTTCTCGTGGTTCTCACCTTCTACTGACACGCCATTGACTGATAACAGCTGGTCACCTCTTTTCAGTCCTCCGTGGCGATCAGCAACCCCTCCAGGAATGATTCTCGATATGTAAATAGGAGAGTTTTGTTCTTTGCCACCCATGACGTTGAAACCTAGACCTTCCTCTGTTTTCGGAAGCTCGACAACCCGTGGATGTGCGTGGCCTTCAGCCGCAGCGAATGCAGCCACTGTGGCCTTGGCAGTAGCAGAAGCCCTTATGTCCGCCGAGCCTTGAATATCAACAGTTTCGTAAACATGCTCATACACCTCTCGAACAGCGTTCAGGAAATCACTTTGTAGCACTTTCTGTAGAGCTGCAAGCTTCGTAGCAGGTACTTCACCACTTTGTTGAAGTTTTTCGAGCAATTCGATAGCTCGTTTTATATCCCTGGCCAGGGTTAACTGCTCCCCTGTACTGCTCATGTTATCTGAATTCGTTTACTTTACAAATAACTGGAAATTAAAAGAAATTGGGCGTATTATAAACACGAAAGCAACTGCGGTGAATCAATACACAGCAAGTACTTCACGTTCTTAAACTTTGTTTTTAAAGTAAGTTTTATGCACTTCTTTTTATGAATGAACAATTTTCAATCATTTCTACTATTCTAAAAAACTTATTGAACTCTGTAGCTTCCTATTGTAACTCTTTAAGAATCTGAAATTAAATAAAAACCAGTTCATTTTCAAAAATCAGTCTGTAACTAATTTCTTATAAAATTAGTTGGTAGTGGTTTCGGAACGTTTCTTATTTGACAATTTTGACATTACAATTGTGATTGTGCAGTTGGTGTACTTGTTTTCGTTTGGAAATAAATATTCATATTTTTGATCGTAACTTATGACAAAATTAATCATAAAATTAACACTTTCGCTTTTAAACCACATTTTAGGTGAATTAATTCACATTTCAACAATACCAGAACTTTTAAGTATTTTAGTCGGTCGACTTTCAAGATTTGATTATCTTTCTTGTTCGTTCAGGAACAAGATAAGAAATGTTTTGACAAGTTTTCAGTCACGCCAACATTTTGCCAAAAAATGCTAAATATCTAAAGTAAATTGCCATAATTGGGCTGTAATTTTCAACTTTGATTTGCAGTATTATTGTAGTATTTTGCGGCTTATATAATTTAGCGTAAGCTTAGGACTAGTTTAACGTAAAAGTTATAGTGTAAGTGAGTGGTGAGACTTCGTATTTGCAGAAACAATGGATGATTTGGGTGAGTTTAGTCTTATCATAACCTGTTTGGGTTGCTGTGTATATGAAATGACGTGTTCTGCTAAAATAACTTGTTAATTTGCATATTTGCTTCTTGTCGGACCTTCTAGTCTTATTCATGGCACTATAGCCAAGTGTAGTTACGAACTTTGTTGCAGCTATTGGTAATAATGCCATTAACTTGTCACTTCCTGATCATGAGTTCAAAATTCGTTTGTTTTTCTTACACAAATGGATTCTGTGATTCAGATCATCGTACGTGATGATTGCATTGTTGCTAGGGAGTCAGTCTTATAGAAATTTCTCTGTAACTGAATGATAAACTCTTTATTTACTTTTACTTATCTGAGCATACATATAAAAGATAAACTGTGTTTGACATAAAATTATGTCAGTGACCTGTTCAAGTAACCAATATTATCATTTTAATGTATTTCAAAGCAGTATCAATGAATATTTATTTATTGAATTAAATATTTAATTAAAGTCTGCAAATAAGTAAAGGGAAAAATATCAAATTTACCTTACAAATATTTTTCATTCATAAAATAAAATGGTTACCTTGTGGAGTAACAAAAATGTTGTAGTCAGTATGGAACTAAGTCGGTGTTGCAACATGAGTCATGTGAATAAAATTCAAGGAATCGTTGAGATTAGTCATTTACAGAAATATTTTGTAGGGTCAGAGTAGCAAATTCTGGATAAAGAGAACTGGATTTCAATATAAGGAAATAAATAATTTTAATATGCATATGAAACTACACATCTTATTTATATTATTAGATATAATGGGTATAACCATGATCATATATCATGACCGTATAATACAGATGCCTTGACCAAGCGTGGTGATCAATGCTCATACCTTCTCTATATGAGAAGAGGCCTTTGACCTGCAGTGGGACAATTAAAGTCTGTCATTATTATTATATGTTTAGTTAGTTAGTTTAGTTTTGATGGGCTGTTTCTACAACTCCACGTGCAGCGCGTTTTTTGCGTATGGGTGGGCATTGATAATTCATTCGATCCACCCCAGCTCCTGGAGGAAGGCCAGCAGCGCCCTGGTTCTGCTGACTATCTCCTGCAGAGTACCTGGGTCACCGAAGTATTTGGCCCTAACGAGCGATTACAGGGCAGCTTAGGAGCAGGTGAGCTGCTATCTCATCGTCCATCATACATGCTCTGCCTGCAGAGTGGGCTGTCTGTAATTTCTATGACAAAAAGGTGCTTATTAAAGGTCCCGTTTCCAGTTGTTACGGCTGTGATTGCACGCAACTGTGGCTTAGTCAGTCGTAGGGCCTTTTTCGTGAAAAGGCAGTCGATGGTGGGTAGTGCCTCCTTGGCCCGCCTACATTCGCTATGGTCAATCCATAGCTTGCTGTGTTGGTCCCTGGTGCGTTTCTTTACCAGACCGCGTAGGTTACCCAAAAGGTAAAGACACGATGGGTGCCGGGCCCACCGGTGCCATACCAGATCCCCTTCGGGCGAGCTCGTCCGCAGCATCGTTCCCTCGGGAGTCGCTGTGTCCCTTGATCCATTGAATGGTTAGTTTATTTTGCATACCGACCTGGTTTAGGCGTCGGTGACACTCGTTAATCAGCCCCGTTGACCGTGTGGCTCTTTAGTGCTTGCAGAACAACCATGCTGTCCGAGAGTATATGTATAGGGAAGTCCTTTATCTAGGACAGCTGAGGCCGCCATGGATATGCCCAGGAATTAGGCATAGAACACCGTGTTGTGGATCCCCAGTGGTGTGACTAAGTGGATGTTTAGGTCCTCTGAGAAGACTCCTGTACCCGTACCAGTACGTGTTTTGTATCCGTCTGTGAAGATCCGCAGTTCATCGGCAGCCGTATTGCGTAAGTGCGCAATGAGTTCAACCTCTATCCAACCGACCAAATCGGCCAATCACACAAAACGGAAATCCACATAGCGTCATTCATCGATTTGGTCGGTTACATAGAGTTTGAACTCTTTGCGCACTTACGCAATACGGCTGCGGGACTCGCCTAGCCCCTTGCAGCGGTTATCCTCGTGTAATTGGATTCTGTATTTTTTATGGAAAATGAATTGCTTGGGTATCCGATCGTTAATGGCTCTAGTAAGGGGGAGTTCGCGGTGAAGACCTTCGAGCAGAGCGGTGTGTTATGTATCTCTCTTATCCCAGAGAACCAGTGTCTTTAGACGTCCAGGTGCCATCGTCGCTTCCTGCTATATAAACTGATGCAGAGGTGGGAGTCCAAGCATGGCTTCGAGCGCTGCGGTAGTGGTAGTTCACATTCAGCCCTTTTGTTATCATGCAGGCCAGTCTCTGCATTCGCCATAGCTTGTTCACGGCTGTAGTTAGTTTAGTGCGAGGCCACCAAACCACGGCCTCATAAGTGATTATGGGTCGAATCACCGCGCTGTACAGCCAGAGTATGATTTTGAGGGATAGGCCCACTTCTTACCTATCATTATCTTGCATTGCCAGAAGGTGATGCAGGCCCTGTCTACCTTATTGTCTAAATGGCTGCTACAGTTCAACTTACTATCAAGGATGATTCCCAAATATTTGACCTCGTTGGAAAGCTCTGTATTGAATAGCTTAGGCAGGCGGAAGGAGCCTAGTGCCAGTGCTAGTACTGGAGCCTTTTCTGGGTGAACATGACCAATTCTGTTTTAATGGGGTTTACTGATATATCGTACTCGTTGCACCATCGTTCCATTATGCGTAGCTCTTGCTGAGTAAAATTGCAAACTGTTCCAGTCACCTTCCCAGATTCCATAGAAGGGGGAAAAGCACCCCTCCCTGTTTGGCAGCCTTTGGCTATCAAGGCCTGCTACTGCTCTCCCTCTAGACGAACTGCTCTTTTGATTAGCTTGTTAGTGATCCAATCAATCAACACCTGCTCTACGCCATATTTGGAGAGGGCAGCACCGATGCTACAGAAATTTGTCTTGTCGAAAGCCTTTCTGGTGAATTGCTTCCTCTATTTGGCTTACCACCAAGTGAAGAGCAGATTCAGTAGACTTACCCGAGCTGTAAGCATGTTGGTTACCATGTAGAGGTAAAGTTAATAGAGCGCCGTCTCTGAGCTCCCTCTCGCACAGTCTTTCCATGGTCTTGAGCAAAGAACGAGGTCAGACTGATGGGCCTGTAGGACTTGGCGTTTGTATAATCACTCTTACCTGCTTTGTCGGTTGAATATTGCTTATACTTTTAATATGCATATGATAATACTTTCGACCATTACACAAATATAATAAAAGCACAAGTTTAATGGCTGGACGGATCTGGATGAAATCAGGCACAGGGATAGATTATAGTCAGGAATAGCACGTAGGATATTTTTATCCTGGGAATATGTTTCCTCGGGGTAATTTTCGACATACACACAGGCGAACCCGCTGGCAGAAACTAGTCATTTCATAAAATACCACATTAATCAAACACCACTTTAATTCTGGTATCTATTATACAGGGTGTGATTACTAGCCTAGCTAAGTTATGTTTATCAACTATTTAACATTTATTTACTTTAAAACTTTCGCGTTTCTTAATTGAAAAACAATATAAGGGATGATTTCGATTGTTTATTTACCTACAGTCTACCCGGAACCACGGTCATTGCAACACGGCCGAAACGTCGGGTGATATATTGTTTTTCTATTAAACATTTATTAATGAAACTGATGCTTATGGTTTGTTCTCAAATGAATTCATAGTTTTCTGAGATACTTGAGAGATGCAATTAAATTTATCCACTAATGTCTTAGATTGAGCCATTACTTTACATACCTAGTTGCTGCAACATGTTACATTTAGCCAAACGTAAATTTGACTAGGTTTGCGATGTCTCTGGACGTGGAATTCCCATTTAGAAAACGTAAAAAGGAATGGAAAAGGTGCGGTGATTCTGGCAGCAGCTGTAGCAGCAGCCTGCGGCTATGTAGAAACGCAACTACATGTTTCTTTATGCTAAAGTTTAAAAAAAGACTCTCATGTAATTTATGTCTTCATCAGCATTGGTGGACAGGGCAAAGTGCTTCGGTAACCCAGGTACCCCCCATGAGATCGACAGTAATCTGGCATTCTCGAGGAGCTGGGGTGAAACGAAAACTAAGGTTATCCCCATACACAAAATAGTCGCTTGAATGTGGAGATCCACACACCGCCACCGGCCCAAAATTCGAACCCGTATCCAAACCCATGCAAAATGTTCACACCATACGTTGTCGACGAATGATCGGCGACGTTAATTACGTCAGTCGTCAGATGTAACTTGGGCCTTACACCTTGGACTCTAGGACGTGCCATCGCCGTTTATACGGAACTATCGACGCCTAACAAATTGAATTCGTCAGTACAAACACGATTACCTAGTTGTCTCTAATCAGAAAGTTACATAACATCTTCAAGGGACACACGAATCGCTTCGAAACAGGTCTGCAGGAATGTGGCGCCATAAGCCAGTTTACGCAAATGCTATAAAATATTGAATATATGTATATCCTAAATACATTTATTTACAATAAATATCGATTTTTTATGAGATAATGAGTTCTTTGACACTGTTAAATAAATGCAAATACCAATCAAATAATAATTATTTTTGCGAGATTAGTCTATAAATTTATTTGGCGCCATATTTAATTTATAAGAATCATAATGCCAATCGCGATACAGTACGAATAACAATATTCCATGTCCAAAAAATTAAAACCCGAATAACTGCACACTGAAAGAACGGTACCCGCAATAACTCCAGCACTAATAACACTTTCGTAATAAACCTAAGCCCAAATAACTATCAAACATATCCTAGTTATTGGTTGTGTCAGGATTCCCTGTATTATTGGTTTCGGTTTGTAGCAATCCAATATTTTTTCTGCCTAGCCTTTTCCCAACTGTATTGGGGTCGGCTTCCATTCTTACCGAATTCAGATGAGCCCTAGTGTTTTACGTGGAGCGACTGCCTAACTGACCTCCACAACCCAGTAACTGGGTAACACGGTACCTCTTGGCTAGACTGGTGACAGATCTCAAGCTTCTGACTACCCGTAACGACTTTCAAAGATCTTCAAATGACAGCCGGGACCAACGGCTAACGTGCTTTCCGAGGCATGGAGGAAACTCGGTATGTTGAAAATGGTCACCCATCCACGGACCGATCTCGTCAAGCGTTGCTTAATTTTGAAGACCGATCCGTGCGGCTGTTATTATTTAGCCACGAGCTCCTCTTGCAGCAATCCAATATGTCGAACGTAATTTCATTGTCGACTTCGATATATATAAAGGCCACGGCAAATTTGGCTATATTTTGACATAAAAGAAACCGCACGTAATGATACAGCAAACATTTTTGTTATAGCTGTCCCATTTATGTACATAATATAATAGCTTTTATAATATTGGCAAGGTGGGGACCGACAGCGCCGGTCATTAATCACTTCTACGCGATGAGGAGTCATCAAGGGGTTATTTCTAAAGTCATTAGGTAAAAGTAACTATCCAAGTTTTTTATCTCTTGCCAAAAGTAAATAGAGATCATCAACCAAAGTTTTAACGATTTTGGTAGTGATCTAGTGACCACTCTGACACAGAGAATCTAGAAACTGTATTTTAGTGCCACCTTAACAAATGATCAAATCAATTCATGATGAATAAAATTATGAATTGTCAATATTCTTGTTTCTCCTGGTGTTCGAAAAGTAAAAAAAATGGTGAGTGAATGTTAAATTATAAAAACGCTCAGTCGGTCACGTCATCATACGGCCAATGCCTATGAGAACAGCGAGTTATAAAAATAATCTCACACAACGCTTGAATGTACAACAAGACTATTAACTAACAACAGATGCAAATACAAGGGCGCTCTTATCACGAATAGCATTGCAGATGCACAGTAGACGGAGACCGACAAATGGCTTGAGAAAGTTCTCAAAAGTCACATCGAATATCCTCCATCTGAAAATCTTGCTGTGCAGTCGGAGGATACATCTGGTTTTGGTCAGCCAGATCGTGAATATGTATCTTCAGACTGCACAGCATGATTTTCATCTTGGTTACGTCTTTTTAGTTCGCTTTTTAAGCAGTCTGGTTTTTAGATTTTTTGAACTAACTTTTTTTATATCTTGCTTCTGCCAGCGTTTCGTCCGCGTGAATGTCTAAAATTATCCCAAATGAACATTCTCCCGGTATGGAAAGTATTCTTTATCCTAATCCTGGACATGCTTTTCCCGTGTGCCAAACTTTATCTAAATCCGTTCAGCAGTTAAGACGTGAAAAGGTTAGAAACACACAGACAGATAGAGTCACTTACCCATTTTTAATATTAAAGTAAGGATAAGACTATACAGCCGACTGCTCCCACTAAGTAGAAGATTAGAATGAGATATTGCAGCAGTCCATCAGTATTACTTATGTAACACACAATATGGCGCGCAATTTCCCATTAAAAACCAATCAACTTTAAGTGGTCCAGCCATATCTTAACAAGCTATGATGCACGTTAATTCCTCCATAGCCCCATACCTACACGTATATTCTAAAAATATAGCTGTAGGGATTAATAAGACACTCGAGAAGTATCCCAGAGAGGGAATGCAAGAAATCTGTTACATGTCAGTGTGGAATGTCCATGCGAACTGACAGACCAATAAATCGGATGCTTGAGTTGAAATCGAGATAAATATGTGTTGAGCTGCGACGAAAATAATCGATTAATTAGATGGTGTAACTTGGTGAGATCTCAATATGCGTGTGTTATGGATGTGTTGGATATAGCCTTCAATAACAAGATTACCGAATTTGATGTTACCGTCAAAACACGTCAATTTCTACTAGTTAAACGTAAGCTTCGTCGAAAACTGCTTCAAAATTATGGTTCTGGTGAAGAATCTCTGACAAACGACAGATAGAATAACATTGATACAGTTTCGGTTGACCATTCTTCAGATAACATCACTTTGAATTTATTATATTTTTTTTTTTATCGAAAAGAAATTAAGGACGATCCTTTGCGCAGCCAAGACCATGTGGCCATTGAACATGAATGGTTAAATATTATATTGTAATGCAACAAATACACGGCGACTACAGATGTAATTGAATAAGCAATTGTTTGTGATCTATATCATCATTTTTATCTATGGAAATTATGGTCAACATTATTATGGTTATCATTTTAACAAATACCTGTGTATTTTGGGTATGCGAATTAAAACTGTGTCTAAGTGTGTAATTTTTGTAGTAATCCTACAAAATCTGTCGAACGAAAACTTTTGCCCCATTGAGTTTATAAAGTTCGCAATCCACGGCGAGTCCTTGGATTGCCAATCAGTTTATTCACATCACATCAATTCCTTACTTTGCAAGTGTTATTTAGTGGGACTTCATGACTTCATCTCATTCTGCGCACGGTTAGCTCAGTGGTTGAGCCATTGACTGCTGCGCTGCGTGTCGCGGGTTCGATTCCCGCACAGTACATACATATATTTGTATGACCTACATATAGTTGTTCCGGCTCTGGGTGTTGTGTATGTGAGTTTATAGGTTTGTAAATGCACCATGATACAGGAAGAAATTCTTACTGTGGGGCAAAGTTTAAAATTTGATTTGATTTAGTAGCAATAAGTGTAAGGACGATGATGATGAGCGAATCATGTAGGTGTGGCAAAAGTACTGAGAATCTTGTATGCTTAGCGATCTAGCATTTTATTTTGATACCTAATTTGGCATAATGACATTGAACACGATCCCTAAAGTTTTAGACTTTCCAAAGGCCTTCGACATCATAGACACAACTCAAAACTTCAAAAAAATGCGGTGTCATTACCATATGTATCACATTTCCACATTTTACACGCACAATTCACGCGATACCATGCTTAATGTGCTTCGTTCCCGTTCTGCCTAATTAAATTAATTAGTGGTCGTCGTGGGGAATGTTGTAATAGGCGACACACCTACCTCTTGTGATTAGAAACACATAGCTTTGGTCAGTGGATCGATACAGCTAGTTCATGATACTCAGTTCTATAACCAACAAATCGAAGGCATCTACTATACCAAATTGCATTCGACCTGCGTGGTAGACTATAGCCTAGCCCTTATGGAAAGGAGGGCTATGTCCCAGTAGTGGGAATATTAACACATGCATTCGAATTCTTGGTTCTAGGACTGATTATCATGGAATTGCTGTGTAGATCCACTGACCAAAGCTACGGGCTAGGCCATGTTAACAAATGTTTTGTTTGGATTATTTGACAAACCTTAGCACACGACAGTTTAAAAATATTTGGACAAGACTGCTTGCAAGTCTTGAAGACTGCTTTGCTTATTATTGGATTGGTAATTCAATCTTTTAACAATATCGGTTTAATTCAATAGGCAGACTGAAATGAGATCAGTCTGTTTTGTAGATAAGTTCTTGTATGAAAAGTAGGTCAATGTCATAATATATTCTCTACTTTATCTAGTCCAATAATTGTTTAGAGTACTTTAGAGTAAGAGTTTCCGTATTGACCGTGAATTTAAATTACATCACGTTTAATACAATGCATGAGTGATCTCAGAAACCTTGGGACCTTTATGATCTCAGAATATACTTGGAAATTACAATTTCAGCCTTGAACTCAGTGCTACAGACTCACAGCTGATGTTCTGTATCGTTTGCCAATTTCAGTTTAATACCATTAACTTTCCCTGTCTGACCTAAATCGTATCTGTTTGGCGATAAGGCTGTAAATACATCGTTTAGTAACGTCATCACGCCGTCACTACTTCGATGAGTTGCGTGTTACGCGTTCCCTACATTTGTCAGTCGCACGCGTGTACCCAGTCCTAACGTACTGGTTGGAAGAGTTCCATTTGTAACGTTTTCTTTTTAAAATTTATGATACATTTCGAAATTCAAAACTGAGTTACGGAGTTGAGATACTTTACTTTTTAATTCAATCGGATTTAAATATTTCTGTGTTTCCGGCTTGATGCGTCCACGTTAATAATAAAAACTTTTATTAATCGTGTTTACATGAAGAATTGATAGCGAAAATAATATTTAAACATTGGTGACAGTTTTCTGCTTTCATAGTTTCATGTGAAGTTTATTCAATAAACAAAAAAAAGTTGTAAATTCGTATAGATGGGTTGTTTATGTGACTGTGAACTTTCATTAATATTTCTTTACTATTTTTAAAATAGTAGAACCTTGGCAGTTAGAACGATTGTTCTTGGCCAGGTTTCAAACTTTTAATCGTGTTTAGGGACCGTAAGTTCAAGACCTATCAAGGTTGGATCAGTCGTAACGAACAATTGGTAACAGATTGAATAATATATATTGATCCCAGAAATTTTTAATGAAGGTCGTTTTTTAATAGTGGAATATAACAATGTGTCTTTAAACACCACCACACCATGATACAGGGAGAAATGCCTACTGAGGGGCAACGTTAATTAAAGAAAAAGAAAGAAAAAGAAAAAAAAGAAACAGCTTCAGAGGTAATAAAATAAGTCATTGAAGCCACAGATTAGAGAAGTTTGAAGCCTCAACAAACACCGGTTAATTCTTCGCACTGTACGATAATTTGCTATGCAAGTGGTTGAGTTAGCACCGGGCCAGTACCCAGCACCACTCCAATATTTACTTCCTTATTAGAGAGCAGCCAGGGAACAATAGAACAGTTAACTCGATCGTAAAATGGACAAGTAGTAAAATGCACTCCGCTGTACAAACTCTTATGTCCATGTTTAGCAGGTATTCGCGCAAAAGCAGTTGCGGAATGCTGGCAAATTGTGCATACTCTCACGACCATTTATGAAAACACAAAACTTAATGACTTCTAAGTTAATTAACACGATTTCTATTTATCTTTGAGAGCTGTTATTAAACTTTATAGCCCTTTCTTTTCAAATAGATCAAAGTGTTAGTGGTTACATCTCTAATGACAATCGTAAACTCATGGTGAAGTGTGATGGAGTGGAATGATGGGCCGGATGTCTTAAGTCAAGACACTCGTGCGCATCGTATTGCTGCCGGATGTGGCTTGGGTGCGGTAAAATTTGGCGGGAACGAGGCACGAAATTAGAATCTTTCCCGCCACGGAATCCATGATTGATCGCCCTCTCTCTGGCTTGCTGACAACTCTAACTCCAAACTGAGAATTACTGGAATTCCAGGAGATGTATTGCTTCATTATTATTTTTTAGACTCTGTCGTTAACGACCTATCGGTTCTTTTGATCTAGCTGAGCGTTTGGGATTAATTTGCCACATTGCTGAAGTCAGTATAAGGCATCCAAAGATCACATCCATTTACAGTGACAGTAAAGCTATTTCTAATCACATAAAATCTAGTGCGTGATCTTAGAATGGTTTATTGTTCGTTTCATGATTTTCCTCAATAAATTCCCTTTAGAAGCCGGAACAAACGGATCGATTTTGACAAATGCATTGATTTGTTGCCGTCCCCGCGTATAAATAATACTAGAAGTGTAGCCGGTGTGGCTGCGCGCGCGCCGGCTCCAACACACGACAGTTGTGACCGCGCCGCGTTGACGAATACTCTACTCGGCGCACCGCGACCTCGCCCCCGTGACATTGCCTTATCACTTATCACTCACGTTATCGATAACAAAATTAAAATCATCGATATGCCGATCAATACGACTAAACTATACCGATAGCGTTCAGTCGCATCGCGCCCTTGTGATAGCCCAAATCGTGTGTGCATAAATCAGTAACTGTTTACTCGAGAAGCACTGATAGTAATTGCAAGTGTTTTGCATTTCCTCGCGTAGGACGTTGTTTACGCGGATACTGTGTAGGCTGTGATTATGGTGCGCTGACGCCGTTGTGGTTCCTGTGGGTGTTTGAATTCTCAAAGACAGCTGTGATTGGCTCAACATGGATCGGACAATGTATGGCAAGGTGCTGCCAGGCACTTATTATCCGTTCCGCTGCGCTATGAAGGAGAACGGAATATCGCCCGGCTGTGAGTATAAATCAATATTAAATTGTGTAAAAATTGTGTAACGGATATTTATCGGTGTCCATCATCCAGCTGGTGTTTGTTTACCGTAATTACGAGTGTATCTGCAGCTGTGAATTGGTAACATTATAACTACGACCACACTATCATTTCCCGGTGCTTGTGTTTATTTTCTCGTGTGAGTTCCTCGAGTGCATCCACGTCGAATCGTGAGACTTCTCTCAATGTGTGTTTATTTACTACGGTGCGTGAACCGTACAGATGTACATTTCTCTTTTGTAATTCAAGTGATGTTTGCGAGCCTGCTATATTTGGAGTGTTTAGTTTAGCATCTAACGGGCCGATGTGTCAACATGTTTGTGTATTCCTATGATTAGTTCGCACAGCAATTGTCCTAACTAATACGTATGGCCGTTTAATAGTATTCAACTCAATTAATTTTTTTAAAGCTGTGATGTTTAGAGTACTTGTAGTGAAGTCATCCTTGTTGTTTGTAGTCAGGTTAATTTGGTTTCATTAACATTAGTTGACGGGTTTGCGGTTTTGTTCCGTTCTTTTATGACGGTGGTTTCTATTCCTGGAAGACCTCGTGGGTGGTGACCAAATTATACGGAAACTTTTATTGTCTCATCATCAGCTTTATAGTGTGTTTCATAAGAGACCTTGTTGTAAACAATTTGTGTTGCGTTATCGTGTATGTTTAATATGTGTATCGCGTGCACGTTTTATTCAGTTTTCTTAAGCACTTAGAATATAAGGCTAGTTAGTATCTTAAGTGGTCGTGCAACTCGTTCCATATATAAGAAAATGTTGCTTACATAGTCTGTATTATGGCCAGAATCGGTGTTGACGGCATTACTAAGTTATCATTGTGGCCAACCCACGTCTGCAATTTAGCGTTTAGCCGCTAAATGTTGTATTTCATCACATCACAAAACGGAATGTGGTGCGGTGACATTGTAAGGTCGGGTTATGCGCGAAAATGATCCACATTGGATTATGTTGTCAGAGGTCCGTTAAAGGTTGTGTGATCTTCAGCACTTAATTGGAAAGGTGACCAAAACAATACACACAGGATGAAATGATTAATAGTTCTGTTAAACTGTTAAATATTCTAAGAATATATTAAACCGAATACCGTGCTTGTAAATGTGGGCATTCATGGAAGTTGTTAGAACGTCCACTCATAGTTATATTGGTGGGTTGTTCCATACCTTCGCCTTATTAATCGCTCTCCATAAAGGTCGTGAATTTAGAAAATCTTTGACAAGTAGCTATTTGTCGTACGTCTTTCATGTTGAAATCCAGGCGTAACTAAAGTTTTTAAATTTTGTTTTATATATATGTATGTGTATGTTCGTAGTCTCTTATTAATTAGAAAACACAGGTTTTGAAATATAAAATGATAACATTCATAGATTCAATTTTGTCTATCTACGTCTTATCATGAAAATTATCCGATGCAGTATTGATTTAATTATCTTGATGAGGCATTAAAATTAATTTAATCGTAATTAAAAATAGCAACTTCGATAACATCGAATGTCTCTTGTTCATAGTTTTTGTATGGTCGAAAATATATTCGGAAGTATCGTGAAGCGTAACCAATCCAGTGTTTTATTGATTTGATTTGCCGTAAATAATTGATAATTGCTGAGGCCTTTAGGATGCTAGGTTACTGCCCCTTGAATAATAGAAATGAATAAATTCTTTGCAAATCAAAGTTGTGTGAACCACATGATATGTGCCTTGAGGGACCCCACATTTTGTGATTCTAAAAATATATTATTTTCAATTACTCAAGACTAGTAGATAATAGAAAACTGTCATTATTATTTATTATTCAACCACGCTCTAACCAAAGGCAAATAGTTCATGGAACACACTTCAACTACTCGTAAATTTTTCATAGGCTAGGTACTTGTGGTATATATTAAGTTTATTTGTATTGTATCCAGCAATTCCTTTACAAACACGAACCTTAACTATGTGTTTTTCTAAATCGTGTATCATTTATGTGATCTCTGCAATAATTCAATAAATAGGTAACCTTAGTGATTGATATAGACGGTATTGATTAGTTGCTCTCAGAAATCATCATTATTTAACTTAGCATCAAAATTGTCATTATTGTCTAGTTTTCTCAAAAGCCTTATATGTTTGTTTAATTTTATCGTATTTATCAATAATTATATTGATAGCTCGACTAGACTCTCAGTCAATACCATCAACCAATATTTTTTCATCTGACATTTTACGATGCTCTAAGAATCTGTGACATACACGTTTTATATCTATTTTATAGACACTTAAACGATATTGAATTTGCTGTGGCACATATTTATTGTGTTAGTAATTAACGCAAGGTCACGAATCACGAAGATTACATAAAGCCGCGAACACCATGTGATTTACATATGTGTGTCATGCATGCGCAGACGCATATGTTTGTTGTTATTAGTTTTAATATTATCTATATTTTTTGTGGTATTGAAAAGGTTTATCTACAGCTTTTGCTGATACATCGGGTCTTTTTGTGCATAGTTTTGCATGGTGAATAATGCATCCAGCTTTTGACTCTATATATTGTTCAAAGATTGTTACGATTTTAGATAGCTATACATGAAGTATTTTACTTTCGTATTCCATTATTAAATTAACGTTGGTATGAATGAAGCAAGAATAAATATAATTAAACAGAATTACAACCTTGGCACACTCGCCACAACGAAATCGGAAAGACTATACATCTTGAGGGAAACTAGTTTTCATTGAATCGAGTATATCTGTATGATATAAGATAATATATAAATGGTGGATACAGTCGCCTCGACATCGACCTTTGCGAGGTCATGACATAATGTCGCCTGCGCAGATGGATATAATTAAGAATCAGGTCCTGATTAAACTGTGGCACCTGGTTTCAAACAAGTAGGTACTGCCGTTGTTGTTTGAGTCAAAGGACGGTGGATCCTTAATTTCAATTGTTCCAGGCAGAAAGATATGAATAGTTTTAAAGCGTTGAAGAAGTACACCAACTGCCAACGTTTTACGATTTATCACACTGTTCTTTGCCAATATTTTGTGAGCTCTAGAGAACAGCTCTGAATGGCACAAGAGTATATGAAATGATGGAATGCCAATATTTGAAAAGCCTCTGTATATAAAATATGTCAGGTTTAGTCAATAGTACGGACGTCAAAACAAAGCACAAGCACGCCCCCAGCCGGCAAATCAAGAAACAACTACGCATTGGCGCGCTTTTTCTAACCACTTGCTTAGTGGAGCAATAGAATATGGCAGTATTGGCAGTGGAGTGCTGACAGCCTTAGAGCTTAGACGTCGTAGTATCAGTGTCGATCCGTTATATTAGTGAGCAAGATTGTAACTATGAGTTGTGACTATTTAAATAAACCTAGTGTATCGAATATTTTGTGTGATTTCATTTTCACGATTCTACCCAACGTCCTGCCCACACACGATGTCTTAACCTAAGGGAATACATCCTGGCTTCCCGATGGTTTGCATCTATCGGCCAGCCTTGATGCGACAAATAAGTTACAACAGATTCGAATTCTCTATTCTATTCCTTTTACATTGAGAATATTGCGGTAATTTAATAGTAAGGTAACATGTTTATGCAACTGTCGGCCATATGTTATTTCATTGAGTCTCTCAACTTGATTGTTTATTCACAGAACGTTTTCATATCTATTTCTATGTCTATAGCAGTATGCCATAGATAATTCATTATCATTTCAATATTTATGCAAATGTTGTTCATTTAATTTATAATCTGTCCTAAGCTAGAGTCTAATTAAAACCTCAATACATAGATTGATCCGTACTGAATGAATTGTCGTTTACCTTCATTAGTTAATCTGCGCTTTTGATTTTGTTGATCGTAAAGATTTTATGGATAAAAATTTAAAGAATTACAAGCTATCCAAATATAAGATATCAGCTGGATTAATTAAATGCACTTTAATCAAACAAGTAGAAACAACGTAAACAGAAATAGCCTTCACAAACCAAAAAGATTACTGAAAATGAAGTCAAGGCATTCACTACATATTTTAGCAGCTTAAATTTGTTAAGCTGGTAATTATAACGAAATAAAGGCATAATTACATTATGAGGCATATCACATTGTCAAGTTTACGCCCTTTTCACGCCAAACGCAGCAAGCCTCGTTTTAAATTGCCATAGGCACGAAATGCTCATCCAGATTTCCTTATTAGTGGCCAGAGTTACGACAATACGCGTTTACAGCCGGTCTCTGACTCAGTCTCTATGGAAGGCCAGACGAAAGCGTCCATAAAAGGACTTACATTAAATGCTTCGTAAATCTTTCTCGGGTTTTACATCACCTTCAGACCAAGGGATGTCTGCTGTCAAGATCACTACGATTATTATTATATATTAGTAGTGGTTTTTTTCTGTTTGCTGTGCTGATTCATCCACCAGTCCAGTGGCAATATAAATCTTATTACCGGATTTTTTGCTTGAGAAAAAGTGTATCTCATTAACCTACTTTTGCTCTTTTTCCGTCGTCAAGTATACAAAGTTATCTTAGGTGATCTTCGGTTTTCAGTATAATGTGGTTTAAGTTAATCATCATTTGTTGTATATCTTATTGTTACAGCTATTATTTTGTCATTACATCGTAATTCTCTTGGGAGATGATACTTAAGGTGTATATTGAAATGTACCTACTACGTGTTCTACCCAGTATTTTGTAGTTAATGCCAGGTACTTATAAATAACTAGGTTAATCTTATTCTTGTTCATTGTATGCAGTCACTAATCGAGTCTATTAACACAAGTGCCTAGTCAGTTATCACAAATACCAAGAAACATCATACAATTTCCATACGTTCTATTCGATTTTTTTCATTAAATAATTCGCTTTTGTTATCACGGTACGGAAGGTTAGAGATGGCCCATTAACTAATTACGGAAAATAACTTAGAACTGTATTCATCTCTATTAGTTGTCAAGAAATTGTAACCCACCCAAGTATCGAATATATTACGTGACGATTCGTCTCCGTCATTACGAGTAACGGTATCCTACGTGAAGATATTCGAAAACGTATTCACTTCATTAGGTTCATTGTCCAAATCATTGTTGACTTTAGTTCTTTATTGTTATGTGCCAGTATTGGGCCACTGCATGGCAAAGACATCCCATCTCTCGTTCCACTTTTCCCTGCCTTTTGCGATTTTCAGCTCTTTGAAAATTCTATCAGCGATGGCGATATTTGAAATGCATAGATATGATAATTATATTTCGATGTTGAAATGCCAAGATGTAAGGGATTGATCGCGCCACATTTCAATAGCGATTGACAATCCCATACATTTTTGAAATTTTACCAATAGCTATCGAGATTTTTGGCTCATTCATCATCATCATATCAGCCGAAAGACGTTCACTGCTGGACATAGGCCTCGCCACATTGACCGGTCCCATGCGTCCCGCATACAACGGATCCCCGCAACCTTCACCAGGTCATCGGTGCACTTGGTGGGACGGAGGCTTTCCAACACAACGTCTTACAGTTCGCGGTTGCTACTCTAGAACTTTTCTACCCCATCGGCCATCCGTTCTGCGAGCAATGTGCCCTGCCCACTGCCACTTAAGTTTGGCAATTCTTCAGGCTATGTCGGTAACCCTGGTTCTCTTGCGGATTTCTACATTTCTGATTCGATCACGCAAGGAAACTCCGAGCATAGCCCTCTCAATTGCCCTTTGGGTGACTGTAAGGTTTCTGATGATGCCCATTGTGAGCGACCACGTCTCAGAGCCATATGTTATCACTGGTAACACACACTGGTCATAGACTTTTGGCTCATTGCTCCTATTTAATCAAAAGTAAAATATTATGAAAGTTTCAAATGAATAGCTTCAAAGTTATTAAATGACTCACATGTTTGCTTAATGTTAACCCATATTTAGTTTCAATTCCCAAAGTTTGCGTGTTCAATGCCATATGTTGTGTTTCAACGGACAGTCGCTAGTGTATAATAATGGGTAGGTTATTAAAACATGGGCATGTTTTGTTATATCATTATTTCATTAGTGATCCATAATATTTAAGGTTGTCTATTCAATGTTGGTGAACATTTGCAGCGGTAT
The DNA here is from genome assembly GCA_947562075.1 of Orthosia gracilis. Lineage (NCBI taxonomy): Eukaryota > Metazoa > Arthropoda > Insecta > Lepidoptera > Noctuidae > Orthosia > Orthosia gracilis. The sequence continues at coordinate 20,828,062 of OX387274.1, forward strand.
TTTTTTATTATTGTATCTATGTTGAAGAACAACAGCGTCTGTTGCCAATTCGTCTCTCGTTTTTGCTGATTTGTCTCTCTAAGGATTACAATTCTAAAGCTTTTGTGAGCAAATTTTTATGCTGAACTCTATACTTGGAGTACAAAGACTCCAAAATTAGAAGCATGTATGATACCATTATTTGACAATACGACATTGAACCTCCTGCTGACAAGTTCATTCAACTATCTAAGAATTAAGATCCATTAGTAGGAGGCGAGCTTCAAAATCTTATTCAAACAGAAAATCATTCACCGTAGAAATTATCGTTTCATTTGCATATTAGCTGTGTTGTTTAACATCTAATTCGGCTAATAAAGGCTTGATTCAATCTCCCGCTTGGCTCACATTTCCACACAATGTTACTCTTCAGGAATTAATTAGTGCGTCTGAGTTACCGGCACTTGAACTCCTGGTATGCGAGCTCGTTTGCACAGAGCTATTTTAGCTCCAATTTGTACCTGAATCATATTTCCTGATTCCATATATGTTCCTGTGTTACGCTTTGAAGTGTGTTAAGTAATGAACCGGTCGTGTGTCCGTCATTACCGAAACAATATTTTAGCCATTGTGTCTCGCGTAAATCCACGTCTTAAACACACGAAATGTTAACCCTGTTTATGTTATTCTAATTAGGTTTATTTTGCAACTTTTATAAGTGACAATACATTTACAGATAATTATTGGCATCAGTTTCATTACGTGTTGGCCGTCACGGATGATCAAATTTAAAAAAAATTGACGCCAGTGAAATGTAGGTCGCAACAAAACAGGATGGCGAATTTGTATTGGAACCAGAAGGTCATTATAAATTGCAACTACAACAAGTGCAGAGTTAACTGAGGGAAGCAAGCACTTTAAAGATAAATGTCGCTCTATCAACTCACCCCAGTTTCCCTTGTATGTTCTCGATTGGGCACAATGGCCGAGCAAATTTGTTTTCTGTTGAACATCTTATTTCATAAATCCAGAATCTATTTTCCCACAAAGGAATACAGAAATACAACTCAAGAATCTTAATCACCCAACTTCAAAAGCTTCTCCCTAGCCGTAATTTATTTAAATTCTGTTTACCAACATTGTTAATCCCTTCGATATTTACGAGTATCGTCATTGGAACACAGATGAGCACCGAAATAAAGTAGTTTGTTCCAGTTCCTGTATCCAGCTGTATAGAAAAAAAACACGTTGCACAAATTGCTGTCTTACGTTAGTTTCACGATATTTACAGTATCGTTAATCGTGTTTATAGATGGCATCTTATAAGTCTTTCAGAGCCCGTAGACTCAATATTTATCGAAACCTGACTGGAGAAATTTGAGAAATGGATGCCCTTACTAAGTATTAGTTTATAGACAGTCATTTAGTTTTATTGGTAGAAGTGATAGAAATATTGGATATTATAGTCATTTAGAATGTTGTCATGTTTAAAATCAAATTAAGAAAAGAAAAACTGAAATTAATGGAAGATCATAAGATTCCTTTTTCAGCGCTCAATGTTTCTTTCAGCGTTCTTGTTAACACTTTTTTTAAATATATATTAAAAATAAAAAGATATTAATCCTCAATGAAGAGCTTATGAAAACTTGTCAATGAAGGGTCATTGACACCACCATCACGTATCTACGTACGGCAATTAATTGCCACAATTGGCAGAATGCCCATTGGGTTTTAATTTGTGACAATCATTTGAATAATTTGCTATGTCTGCAACACTATTGCTTTGCGAGCCAAGATAAAATATCCCGCTTTCAAAGACACTATTCTTTAAACTGATGATTCAGAAAGCTTTTTCAGTATTTAGGAGAAATTGAACTGTGTTAAAAGGTTTTCCACTCTTTCGTGTTACGAAACATTCACGCAGAGAGTGTTTTGATAATCGTTTTTTTTGAACATTTACGCTTTCATTCCATAAAACTCATTATGTGTATCTACTTCTACACCTCATATCTCTGGTTTATCTTTGATTGCATTGATTTAAATTATTTCTTCATTATAAATCGTGCTAATCGTATTTTTTAACATGTAGGCTTTCATCTCTTAAAAAATCATTATCAACACCACATATTTCGAGTCCATCTTTAATTTAGTTGAGTTTAATTACTTCTTCATTATAAAACATGAGAAGATTAACTAATCATCGATTCAAATTGAATCTTCATTAAAATTCAGTTGCCAAAATGTAATAACTCCCTACATCCGGCTATTTATAATATTCTTATCACGTATACCGCAAATGGAAAGTAAATGCTTCAATACTAAATAATCTATCGGTAATCCGATACATTCTTGCATATTGATCATCGAATTTATTTGTTGTATAGCTTTCATGTCTTCAACTTGTTATTTAATCATTGCGTTACTTGATACCATAATATTTGTCTTTTCTTTTCTACTGCTTATAGTATCTTCATCGTCTTCTGTTTGTCTTTCAAATTTATTGCATTAATAAATGTCAAATAATTTACGACCTATAACATTAAATTTTATTTCTTCTACCTTTGTTTCTTTATCATTTCTATTCTTTTTTATTGAAATAAAATCTCGCGTGTAAAGAAATCATTTTCTTGAGCTTCTATTCCGTTTCTATAGATTCTGCTATGGTTTTTTAGATTCGCTATCAGTTCAGAGGTATCCAATCAGTCTAATATGCTTTTAGCTTTCAGCAGAGCCCTGACCCAGCCCTGCCTTGGTAATCTAAATGAATCACGCCAAGGGAGCCATTATTTGCATTTGACAAATTGTCCGTCTGTCCTCGACTAACCTTTGATTTGTCCGGTATCCAAGGCCGCTTTTATTGGACAGGAAAAGTAATTTAGAGCTTCTATAGGGTCGATTAGTCCGAATCGTTTACTTATTCAGTTTAGTTAATGATGATTTGTTAAGGTGTTAAATAGTCCATGGTCTATGAATAACTATGCTGTCATTTGTCAGGATGTCCCTAATATTTCTCTGCCATTTTTCCGATCTGTAGTCAAGTTTCTATGAAAGCGAATACATCCTTCACATAATCTAGCTTCTAAGCTGAGCATGCAGGAGGAGCTACGAGCTATTCGGATACACAAAAACGACGATTTTCTGCCAATATATTCTATTAATTGCATAGTCCGTGGTTATAGAAGATTCGGTGAACAACCCCATTTTATTGTTGTTACTAGCCAAACGTATTCCGTTAGTCCCTTTATTTTTATCTCCGCTTATTCGTACATCTATTATTGGCTTGGTAAAAATACATAATTTGTCAATTTTCCAGACAACGCTTTCCGTTTTATATTTTCAGCTGTTGTTTGTTCAGCAAACATTTGAAGGGTCTATAAGCTAACTCTATTTTTAGTGTCCCTTACTATGTTATTAGTTTTTAATTCTTCGGTGCCAAAAGTTATAATATCTTTTATTTGTTTAGTATGTAGCTGTTCAGAAGTGATATTATTCAGAACATTCACACTATTTTTATTAAACTCATGACTATTGTATATAGCGCCATCTATACTCGCCTAGGAAAACCTCTACCTTTACCACACCGCAGTCGAAAGTGTGATTCATACTATTTCATGAAACTGTCGACCAATTTGTTTTATCTTGATCAACCAGGTGGCGCTTGTAACTTTTAAATAAATCATAAAAAGCTTGATTGAAAATTACTTAACTTTTAGCTAATTGCTTTTTGTTCAGTGTTTCCTTTTAATTATGTCTTGCTTCATGTTGCCTTTTGTGGCTTTTTGTTTGTTTAGTTCTTGGTCAGTTAATTCGTGATGGATTGTTATCAAAGTGGAGCTATGTGATGTCACGAGTGCATTAACCCTTGCAGTGCCGCGACGCTTGCACCCGCCCGCCCACGTCCCCGGGAAAACTGCAATGTTAGTCGCGGATCCTTGAACCCTAGCAGCTACACAGTTTAGTGTTTACATCTCTCCGTAGAGTAAGTTTTGGCTAAACAAATGTTTATATATACTTTGGTACCAGTGTTTACTGTAACAGGTTGTTTGGTTGAGTAAATTTCTTCAACATTCGATCCTATGACTAACGTTTAATCTGCGGGAAGTTCCTTAGCTCCAGTGGCTCCAGTAACGCCCCACACGTTTCAATAAAGGATGGTACATAAGTACATGGTTACGCCCGGTTGCCAATACTAGTTATCCCGACTTAAACGAAACATATGGCGGGAGCTCGCATTCCATCGCGAACATTCTGGAATAACGCAGTTCTGTTATAATCTTCGTGGAAAATACTGTGTTTGAAACTATCATAGACTTTTGAATTTGGAATTTCTCTAAGGACTGTGCTTGTGACGTCGTCGACGCCATCATGACCGGTGAGTAGAAGCCATTTTTGGTAAATAGGAATGTCGGGTCGTTGGATGATTATGCTAACCACTCTCATGTTTTCATTTGATTATTTCATATTAGGAGTGCTGATGGGCCACTCAGCTTCTTATGGGTAGGCCTTGTAGCATTTATGGGGTTTTAAATCGGCATCTGTTCTTGAAATATTTTATGAATAGATTATACTAATGTAATAAAATTATTTTATAGGTTCTTATAGATTTCTGACGCAAATTTCTTACTACACTGATTGCGGTTTATGTGATGGTTCTTTTTATCTATTTATTACATGAATTTAAACGCTATTTCTTGTTTATGTATATTGGCTTTAAATCCTGAGATTTTTTCATAAATAATTGAGCATTAGGCAGTTTTTGTTACTGTTATACTAATTGTAACTACTAACCAAATTATTTTCGGAAATAACAGCAGCTGAATATGAAAATGTTTTGGTCACTGGAAAATTGATAATTCCATAGTTTTCTCTAGTTTTCGGGAATGTAGAAAAACAAAAAAAAAAATCTATACACACCAAGTAGGTGACAATAATTTGTCAGCATTAATGCCGAAGAATGAACGACAGCGAAAACATTGAAAACCTTACTTAAAATATTCTTCATTTATGAAGGTTCCTTAAATCCATACAAAGACAGTGCATCATTTAACTTGCAAGGCGTCCCTGATCTATAGGGTACATTAATACATTTTCTATCTACCCGCCAAAGGGCGAAAGATAAAACATATTGCCGAGTCATAAAAGATAATGATCTACTAATAAATAAACGTCCACCTGTCATGGCGGCGACTCGGCTTTGAGATATAACAGCAATCAGTGTGTCAAACGCGTCAAATCGGTCCGCGGATCCGCTGTCCCTCCAAGTATGGGTGCGCAGGCGCAGGCGGAGTCGCGGGAAAATGCACTCATTACCTCGCGGCCTCGGCTAGATCATGCCCTTTATTTTCTGGTCGTGTTTCGATACATGAATTTTATTGTGGTGCATTTTGATCGAATGTAGAGAACATGAATGGAATACGTTATTGGGAGCTTTTGCTCGGTAATGATAAGGACTGAATACTAAACTCTGAATAATATGGCTTCTCACAAATTAATAGCATTCCTTAATTTGAATTTTCATTAATGATAGGCTCGCCATTGAACACTATCTCACCTGATGGTAAGTGATGATGGATGGAGGCTTTGTAAAATTAGCAAGTAGTAGCCCTTCGTCAGTACCACTAATCACATTTCTTTTTCTAATAGATCTTCTTCGTCTTCTTCTTTTCGAGTCGATGGGAAACCTCTTTATAAATTTTGGGCCCAGTAGGTGGCCACCCCTGGTGTATGGGCACTTGGGACACTCCAGCATGTGTGCCATATTTTGCAAAGGGGCACCGCTCTCACACTAGGTATCAGACGGGTCTATAAAACCCCATTTTGCCAAATTGTGTTTACAGCGGCTTTGCAGAATAATAATCTGATACGTAATTCTTTTCTTTGACTTGGTTTTATGTGTTTATTTTAGTTCTTATCTAGTTCTATTGATCTAAATGTATTTTTTCATTTAAAATTCCATTGTTCAGGATCATACCAAGAAAGTCATAAACGTTGAAGCAATTCTCAATCTACAATTTATTCGCCAATATTCATATTTCTATTTCCAGCACTAGTATTTTTTATGCTTTTAAATCATTATATGATGTAAGTTTACAATTGGTAACACCAGCTTCTTTGGTTATATCTTCCATTTGTTGTTCAAAATCTTTTAATTAATTTTGATTTATACGCCAATGTCCTAGAGGTTCTCCATGCCAAAGTGCGCTATTTAAACCTTCAATCATTCTTGGTCTATTTTAATCCTGTGCTATGTATGCGCACTGTGCATGCGTGCCCTAAGTCTTAAAAGAGTACATCTTGAGTGTCAATGAGATTCTATCATCGTACTTGAATTTGAGCGTGTTGCGCAAATGTTTGGCATTAGAAAATGATCTCTTACTTCCTCCTGCTTCAACAGAGAGGAGATTCTCGATTTGACTCTATACATATTTCGTATGGTTTTATCTTGTTTCGCCTGGTTTTCGCTTTCGGTGAGATTAGTTGTCAAACGCCTGTCATCTAAAATCGGAGGATACATATTCGCGAGCTGGCTGAACAAAACCAGATGTATCCTCTTCCGACTGCACAGCATGATATTCTTCTTGTTTAAGTCTTTTTAGTTTGCTTCTTGCTGCGACTGCAGCTGTCATTAACCTTTTTCTGCGACCATGGTCGAGTGGCTGTTTGCGCCTATAATTTTGCTTTCGTCATCACTATCATTTCAACCAAAATTCGTCCACTGCTGGACATGTGCTACTACCAAGCATCAGTACATCTATCGTTCCTGTGCTTTCACAGTTGCTTCTCGTAGCTGGTCTTTGGGTCAAGTTGTTTCGTGGTCCTCATACCATACTACATGCCAATGTCACTTTAATACTGACCACTGAGTCTTGGTCCAGAATCCTGAAGGTTTCATGAAATTATGCACATGTCCGTATGCCTGCAAGCCCTTTCCGTCATCGGACAACAAGGGTTGACCTTAGACTCAAAACGTTTTGGGAATACGAACTAAGGAGTGTAACTCCTTGCCGGGGTATGTGGTTCCCGATACTCTAACCTGGGTTCTTAAGTTGAGGAGGATACATATTCGCGAGCTGGCTAGCCAAAACCAGATGTATCCTCCGACTGCACGGCATAATTTTGTTTTTGTTTACGCCTTTTTAGTTCGCTTCTTATGCAGTCGGGTTTTTTGATTTTTGAATTACTTTTTTTTTGTTTTCTTTTTAGAATTACCTTTTTTTTGTTTTCTTTTTCGATATAGGTACATTTAAACATATAAGTATTATATATTTATGAAATAACCTCTTAAAACCCTTCATCTTGATACCTCACAAGATGAGTTAGGAAGAAAAAAAAAATTGGGACCCCACGCGCCCAAAAGCCGCCAAATTTCTATTTTCTAGTTTTAATGTAGCCAGAGACACTCGCAAGGTTAAGACAAATCGATTGATGTAAGTATCATCAAAATCAAATAAACATACATAGACTCGAGTAATTAAAAAAATACACTATCTCACCTGATGGTAAGCCATGATGTGGTCTACGGTGAAGCACGCTTGCCTATAAGTAACCTATTCACTCTTGACTTAAATACCCCTAGATTGTAGCTATCGGGAAACACAGACTCCGTCAGGGAATTCCACTCCTTAGCTGTACGCATAATAAAGGTATACCCAAAACGTTTAGTGCGTATGGGTGGGATGTCTACCATGTATCGATGGCGCATCGCCGTACGTCTGGTAGTCCGAGGGCTTGTCTGAATTAAATCATGCAATTCTATCGCACACTCCCCGAAATGTAACCGATAAAAACCCGACAAGCTGGCAACTCGGCGACGATGTCCAAGGCTCTGAAGCTTTGACTAGATCAGTGTCTCATTGCCGATGAGCTTCTTGGCCCGCTTTTCGATCGACTCTAGTTGAGCAGCGATTCCGGCTCGTAATACCTTCTTACCTTTGCAAGGATCCCCAAGTTTTTGGCAGCCAGCTGAGCCTTTGCCTCAATGTATGGGCCAAAATTGAGAGTCGATGTCAACTTTATGCCAAGAAGATGGCCTGTTAATGGCACGGTCACATCTCGGAAAGTTGGAGCCGGGTGAAATTGGCTCATTTTAGCGGAAAAAGAAACGCCTTGGTTTTAGGACAAGTTCAAACGCTCCACCAGGGCCTTTCGGAGAGACCGGATCTGAGGCCCGGTAGCCCGTGCGCTGGACAAGGCTTGTGAAGTACATGTACTATTAGGAAGTAATTCCTTTAGGTGAACGAGAACAAACTATTCTGTTTCGGTCGTTTAAGTCGTTTATCTAGTATAGTGTCAGTGATCATATAGTGGGAAGCTTACCAGTAAGGCTTTCGTGACAGACCCTATCAAACGTCTAAAGTCTTCGAGATGTCGAAGGAGACGGCAAGCGCTTCCCCGTCATAAGTCATTTATTCATTTGTTTAACATAGGTACAATAATAATGGTATAAAAAGGTAATAAAGAGTGCGCTATGTTATGCCTGAGGGCGTACAAATGCCGTGCCTCTCGACGCCATCACTGCAGATGGCATAGGCTAGAAGATCGCCAAATTTGCTTTCGCGATGGCTGTCGCGCTGCTGTCGTAAACAATAAGCATAGATAATATAATACTATCATACAGATGCTCATCCCATACAAAGACCATACAAAACCGTGCCGACGTAACTAGCGTTTTTATTTGATTATACTGATTATAATTTTTTCTAAATCGATCGCGTTAGGTTCCGTTTCACGGATATAGATGGTGATCTGTTAATTTTAGTTAACTAATTGTTCCATAGATCCATAAAGGTAGCACCGTCGAAAATTGCTATGGTATGGCTATCGCTGATCATAATTCGGCTTCGCGATTGAAGAGCAATTATTGCGCAAAAATCGCTATCGTTTTGCTTTTACAAGATAAGAAATAAGCCTGCCGGCAATTCACTTCATACCTGTCTTGAACTCTACTTCGTATATTCCGATCCTCTATATTCAATTGTGTATGTCTTTCTGTACCACTATTCAAGCAAGGCACTTTCACAAGCATTTCTGCTGTTTTCACCATTACCTTTCGAAAGAAGTCTGCAACCATCGATCGTCCCATGCGCCGACGGGGGGTGAACTGTATACGGCATAGACGACACGCCTCCCGTGATATCAAACACGTATATGTTCCCAGCCAATTTGTACCGGTGGCTTTTAATTAGGTAAAAAAACTAACGTTACTTACCAGTTTTCATGCGATGGAGTAGTTTCTCATGGGACCCGCATGTGATCGTGTTCATATTTGGACGTCATTAATTTTTTATTTATTTATAACATACGTATACGAGTAAATTCCGGTCGGTTGAAAGGTTTGAGGAAGCTTGCGCAGATCGCTTGATTTAAGTTCTTTATTAACTTTAACACCATTTCCTTTTGATTTTACAAAGTCATACATTTCAATATCTTCTGAATCTTTCTCAACTTCACGCATTGAAAATTTGTAGTGTTTCAAATCAGAGCACTTAAAAGCAATACAGATTCCGTCTGCACTTGACCGCTCATCTGCTATATGTAAGTCAACTGATAAATGCATCTATGTAGTTGACATTTGGTCATTCTCACATTGATACAACTTGTTTTATGTATCCTGCTGTCTGAGGAAGTCTTAAGACCTTATGAACCTTTCGATATAACATTATACGCTTCTTATACAGATTTGCCACCAATATCAGTTTTCAAAGAGCCTATAATATTGCAAAAACAGTCGGCTACTTTATTCGCTGTTTTAGACGATAAATTGTCTCGCATTAATCGTATATCTGGGAACAATTGGCCATAAATTGTGGTTTCTGTTAACTGCAATATATTCACAGTGCGGAATGAATGGAGCTAACTAGTAGTGTCACTCAAGATAACACTTTATATATTAATGACCTCACACAGTGCTGCTTCGTTTAAAAGCTTAGTGCATCACTGTCTATGGTCAGATTGTTGTGTAAGATCTGCTACTGGCGCCTCTATTGATCTGTTAATAAAACTGTTTGTTTTTTGTCAGTTACAATTTCTTGGATGTCTAGGATTGTTTATATACTTGTAGGCAGGACCATATAATTGTCAGGAAAAGCCAGTTTTGCACGGGTCCTTTTTCGGGCTAGAAGTTAGATGAACGAACTTCTTTGCTTGTATGTAGGGTCACAATGTAACTAATCACCTTATGTATTAGAGAATAACGTAGACGACATTCCACCAAACACGTAGTTTGATCTACACGAGCAATCGGTCACCCTCACTGTATTTCTCCAAAGGTTTTATAACAAACTAACAATTCAATTCAAACCGCCATCTCCCTCCTCGATCTCCTGTCTTATTGTCTCTTGTTCGCGCCAAAAACTAGTGCCTAGTTTTATGTCAAGTTGACAACTGTCAGAATCATTCGAAACCATATCTCCATAGACTACTATTTCTCTTCAGAACTAAAACTTTAGAAGTGCCGACATACTGATTAATTTTGATTTGCGAATTTGTTTTGGTGCCTGTATCTTAACAGTGTATTTCGCTATTGCTTTATGCGCGTTGCATTTTGTCTGATAGGCTCAAATATTTATTAAGTGTATTGATTTGAACTTTGAACCGCTTAAATCTTCTAATTATAGAGGAGTTTATTAAGTGTGTTCTACCGTTTTATTTTACACCATTTCATGAAACCATTTGACCTCTGTATCATAGCAATGTCTCACATATTTTAGAAACCCAAATATGTTGTTTTATTGGTTTAATGTTTGTCGATATATCGAAGAAGCTTTTCAAATGACCGCGATTATTTGTTCCATAGTTAGATATCAATGAAGAGAGTGGTCGTAAAACTTATCAATACAAATGACTTGACGATTTGGGAATTTTCATGGGAATTGCTTCTTTACCCGTTAAGGCAAACAGATTTTTATGCCGCTCGTTATACTAAAGATATTTAATTCCTGTTTGATCATTCGTTTTTGGGCATCTAAAGTGTTTTTTTTTTATCATTAATAGCATTTCTTACTACCTTGTTCATCAATGGAACTAATACCACAGTCATAACGACGTGTAAAAGAACAGTAAGTACTTCTAACATATCATTAGCATCGCACAAAAACAAGTGTTAATAACAATCTTCGGCTTTAACTACGGTTGCCCTACAATTTGCGCGGCTGACCGGAGGCAAGTTACCAAAAATAGTGGTCACCCACTCGCGCTCGACCAGGAAACGAATACACCTCATTATGGATAATTAATGCTAATCGGATATTCGGAATGTCTGGTTTGTGTACTACGTTGGTTATTCTTTCGGTGTTTAACACATCTGAATTGGCAAAGAGACTAAAATCTGAAGCTAGATTTGGACTTCTGTCTCTATTTGGTTACTATTATTGTTGAGTCCTTTGATACCATTACTAAGCTCAGCTACATTTGCATATTTTGCTACTTTTGCTTCTTGAGTTACGCGAAGCATCCTTTATTTTATGCAACCTTTGGGTTGTCTAAATTTTCCATCGGTACAATACTGTCATGAAATTTATGAATAGCTAGATATTTCAATGCAGTAAGTTTTATAGGAACCATTAAACGCATTGTATTAGTGTAATGTTTATTTTAAGAGATATTGGCAATGACAATATAATACATCTTGTCTTGTCGTTTAGAAACTTCAAGACAATAATGTTTTGCCGTACTTTACGCTTTGTTGGGTTCACCATGAATGGCATTGACCACGCGATTCGTTGTGGTATGTACCTCGTCATCGTCGTTAGCGATCTTTGTTTGGTATTTCGGTTTTCGTTTTAACTATTACTTCCTTCGCTTGTTTTCTCTTTACGGTAAGCTCTTAGCGAAAACGATTGTGAGTATTTTTAAACCTTTCATTTCTGCTTAAGCCTTTCTTATAATACGAGTTCGACCATAAATAAGCAAAATTATATATATAATTATATATATAATAGCAAAAATATAATGAAAATTCTTTGGCACTAGCTTTATAAATAATTCCTGCCAATCGTTACTCTAGATTAGAATCAAGGACAAGGCGTTCTTCGCAATATTACGTTTCTGTAATAATTTTGCCACAAGCTTGGAAGCAATCTGCTCAAGCGGGTAGCATTCCTCTGTTCGCCGACCGCGTCCTGCATTCTCATCCGTTGCGGCTTCTGAGAACATTGCGATCCGCTATGCCTTCGTACTAGGTAATCCCCTGCCTCCCTGGACACCAGTTGCCGATACGTCCAGCGCCCACATGTGCCCATTACGAGCTCAATTCCGCACCACAATGAAACTGAGATCATTAGACACCGTCCCACAGTTGCGTCTTGAGACCGCGACAGTTGTCAGTCGCCGCGACGACATCCATCCGATCAAACCGTTGCGACCGAGCGCGGAGCGTTCGTTGACGATCGACAGTTACGTACGAAACTAATGCTGTGTTTTTAATTTGGACGTTTTTCTCCGGTCCCTGTGAATCGATTGGTAACGGTTGACTTGCCTAGTGTGAGACTAATTCGGCGACTTGTGTTCGTTAGTGCGGTGTACCCTGTGAGCTGGCGGCCGTTCGACTAATAACCCTTTGATGTGACACAGCAGTAATTAGAGCGTGGATTTAAAAATAACTGCGCCCACTCGTTCTGTGCGTGCGTCTTTAACTTGACACTAATTATGATTGAAAATAAAACTTAACTTTCTTTCATTATTTGGAAAACTTATTCAACCAATCACCCCGTTTTTAGGAGTGCAGTTCATTGCGCGAACGATGAACCATGTTTAAACATCGTAGCCCAACATGTCAACAGTCAATCAATTGAACATGAAGCCGTAGTATTAGACGCCGCAAACATCAGTGTTAATTGCCTATAAATAAAACAGGGCCATCGTACTGGCCAATTTATATAGATCCCTGTTTGCTTAATGGCTGTAGTAAAAGGACGAATAGTAGATATCTGACCCAATAGAGATCGCGTTAGATTGGTGACAAGCATAAGTTAGTGGAGTGTTTCCGGGATAGAGAAGTTTATAGATTATTTTGCTTACATTACGCCATTTAGATGTTAGGCTGCTCAGACCTGCACTGCACCAGATTCAATCTGGTGCAGTTCCCGTCAAGTATGATTAAAACATAGTAATAACCATTAAATGCATCTCAGTCGACCATTTTTTTTTTTTTTTTTTTTCTTAACTCTAATCCCCGCCAACATAATTGGCGCCTTATGTGCTAAACCTCATACATTCCGGTCAATCTTTCATGCCTCTCGTACTTTCATTCTTCATACTATCTCTTTCTTTCATACATCATCTTGCATTCTGTGGGTAAGAGTCCCACTTAATCTAATCTACGGGCATGATTTAATACTTATAAAAATACGGAATGTGTAAATACAAAAATATACATTGTGCAATAAAAAGGTGCAACATATTACAGGTTCAGCAAAAGTGCCATATCACAAATTGAGCCAAAAAAGCTGTTATCACAGGTAGCAAATGTTATTGATATAAAATTCGGGATCAAACCCACAAGCACAGACAATAAAACAATATCACAGAGAATTTTACACATTTAAAAACTTAGGTACTAACATGAAGTACTGCCGGCTATACGTGTCCTTGCTGCATTCCGTGCTTACATTTAAATATCCTACAAAATACTAATGAAGCACGGTGCGCTTCAGGTTTTGTTCCGACGTATAACCGCAGTGGCTACGCTAATGCAGTACTCCAGAAACTTCTCCCTAGTTTTCTTGTCCATGAGCTCATGCAGGCTCTCCCTCGTTATTTTCCTGTCCAGCTCACATTCAAGTCGGTAGCGTTCCCTGATAAATAACGGGCACTCTACAAGTATGTGCTGGACAGTCTCTGCCACGCCTGGATCGCAGACGCACGATGGACTCTCCTTACACTTGAAGCGATTCAAGTATTCAGTCGACCATTTCTATTACTACCTTTATGTCTTCATTATCTTTCCTAGTGAGCACGCTTCCTCATTCATGTTTTTCATATTTTGCTGTGATATGTATTCCATGTCTACTATATGAAATATGCATACGTCCATCTGTATGTCAGTCAACATACCCACGTGCTACGATACTTGGAAAATGGAAACTTATGTTTGTCAACGACTCTGTTATGGCGTGAAATTTTGATGTCAAGCTGCTGATATGTTGCATTATTCATCCATTGTATACGCGGTTTCCACTTATGATAATCCAAGTCATAAAGTTTTCTATAATCTTTCGCTTTTCTATTGCGTACGTTGCTCCATTTAAGCAATGTTCCGTTCCATGGGCTGCATTATCATTAAGTTCTTAATTGTGCTTATTATCTCTAACTTGTGAAACTGCTAGTATACAATTTACTGGTATTAAAAAAAAGCTGTCTAAAACTGGTACTAAGTTTCTGTTCAAATTCAGTCGTACCTATAAAAGGTTGACACATTTGCCTTGTTATCAACAACTGAATCTATGTTTTAGTGCAACTCGCTTTAAAAGTCTTGTACTTCATTCCTTGCCATAATTGTTAATGAATGCAATTAATATACTCGTGTTATTTCTTGAACAGAATTAGTTACAGACGAACGTACTATAATTAATTAATTTCTCAAGCAAAGGTGGTTGCTCGTCGGATGAAGAACAGACTGTTGAAATGATTGATTGTTTTTTTTTTAAACAAGCTTGTAATGTTGTCTAGACAATGTTGTGGGTGGATGATCGGATTATTTTTCTTTGTATTTGGTTTGAGAAACTTTATTGAAAGCGAAGATTTTAAACGCTTTGTGTTATATGTGGTTCCGAAACCTTAATATATCCTAGAAATCCTATACTCATCTTCTATCGATGTTATTGTTCAAATCTATAAAATATTTCATTGGATGGTTTATTCACCATGATCTAAGAACTCCTTTGTATCGTATTGAGCCATTAAACTGCACCTAGTGGCCTACGAGCCGAAGTCATAATTCTCTCGGCCTTAGTTAGAAACATGTTAAAGACATAATTCTATTGCCAATGAGTGAATTACGTGTTAATTGTTTACTTGTGGCAGTTTGTTTAAAAATTTATTAATAGCAATCGCTTTTTTGTGTAGAATGAAAATATTATCATACAAATGAAAAATTAAATGATTGTCAACTTCCTCTCTTGTATCATCTTCATATTGAATCATTGTCAGATATGCAACACATTTTTTTTGTGGTATAATATTATCAAATGACTTCTCCCACTCTGGGTGAGGCGGGAGGGCGTGTCAGACTTTTACTGACTAAAACCCACCCGTGTTCCTTCAGTTGCTTGAGCCAGGGCCGCGGTAACACTTTTTCAAATTTATCCGCGACCAGATATGCTACCTAAATTCTATATATTATTATTGTGCTAGCGAAATCAATCTGCCTAGCTTTTGCCCAACTATTGAGGTCGGCTTCCAGTCTTACCAGATTCAACCAGGGATACCAGTATTTTTCATGGAGCGACTGCCTATCTGACCTCCACAATCCGGTTACTGGGTAACACGATATCCCTTGACAAGACTGGTGTCAGACTTCTGACTACCCGTTACGACTGTCAAAGATCTACACATGTTTGCCGGAACCAATGGCTTAACGTGCTTTCTGAGGCACGGAGGAGCCTCGGTATGTCAGGAATTGTGTAAGCTCCCATCACCATATTATTATCCTACTAATGAAAAGTTTGTTTACTATTCCGCCATTATTATTGATCTATTTTCGTCCAAATCAAATCTTATCTAGTCTTTATTGACACTCTGTGTTTGCTATCACGTCGGCTTTGTTATCTTTACTAATTAGGTTATGTTAGTTAATGTGCAAAATCACTACCTCCAGATTATTAGGTACTTTATTTCTGGTAGAACTTTTTGCGGTTCGAAATATGTATTATAGATATGGCATTGGATGTAATCATGTCTGTATCAGATGATTGAAACACATGATCTAAGCCGATTTAAGTATCTATGTACTAGTCTTATTTCTGGCCATCATAATGCAAATTTATTGGCAGCTTCAGGTACTTAGCTCATCTCGTAAAATACCACTTTACCTTGTGTACCTATAAATCTATGAGTAATGTGATTGCCGAATACAATTATCATCCAATAAGAGCATTCCGGTAATTGCTAGTAATTGCAAGATTTGAGTCAGAGGCGACTAGGCCTGTTTTAAGATGACCTACCTTTTTAATTCAATTTTCATGCCTATCGTTGTTCATTCCAGCATTGTTTTTAGTCCCTGGCAAAAAGACTTGGCACATCGCATATATTTCTTTTCTGGATACTTAATCGGGCTCATGCTCGAGATTCTAATTCTGGATTCTTGTATATAAATAACAATATTCCATCTCGCGAAAATATTAGGTACGAAGGAAGAGATCAAGTAAAGATTCAAATGCTTGCTTAAAAATCTACCAAGCTCCCGAAGTAAGATTAGGGCATGAAAACTGATGACTTAAGGAATTGACCTGCCAAAAATGATTTTAGATACGGTAGTGCTTAAGCTATTTAAACCATCATCGTAGGCTTGGTTTTATGTTACAAGATGAGTAGTAATCATTGATTATCTCCTACAAATCTTACATAATAATCGGATTTCTATTGATGTAGAGACTGCGCGTGGTAATTAAGTGTGGGATGCAAAGGTTTTGTTAACAACTTGGTTATTAGTAGCCGGACAAGTTAGCCATCGCCCACGACAACCATACTCACCTAATGCCAACTTTTTGCTGTGATAAATATGTTATCTGCTACTACTACTAGAGTTAGTTCGCCAGAGTTGGTTATGGCTGTAGAAAGTTATTGAATCACACAATGAAATTTTTGAAATTTCTTTTGGTGTTCCACAAGGCACTAGTATGAGCTTGAATCTATAATGTGATTTTTAATTTCGTAGACTAAACTGACAGCTGCCAATGACTTTATTTTTTTAAATGTTGCAAATGTTGCAGGCGCGTAGTATAGTGTTGTAGGTAAGGCTCAATCGAAAGTGATTCATCGAATCGATGTGACATGACTCCTCAATTTAACTTTACTAATTGGTGTAAATAAATGTTTTATGAATATAAACGTAATATATTTAAATATTACAGTATTCATACACATAGTACATAAACTTTTACTGTGTTAAATATGAAATCAACAATAAAATAAATGCGAACGATAAAATGAAGTCTGACATAAATGAGTAGAAACTAAATAAGGGCCACTAGTTTCCAAACATTTTTTTTTTGCCTAAGAATTGTTTCAATTTCGATCTACTTCGATTTTCGATTAACTTTCGATCACTCAGGATAGTCAGGATACGACACTATTTTTATGTAACGATAAAGTGACAACACCCCTAATGTCAGTTTAGTCTACGAAATTAAAAATCACAGTCTAAATCTTGGGTTCGCTTAAGCAAATTACTTTGATTTCGTTAGAGGAATGGTGTTCAGAAATTATAGTCAGAAGCAGTGGTGTAGCTAGTCCTAAAAGCGGCTCTGTATCAAAATCTATTGGTTGCAATATTGGGGCGGTCCTTTTCACCTGACTACTTCAAAACTCAAAAGGAAGTACCTTTGATACGGCTGATACCGCGGTTGCTATATCTCTGGTCAGAAGATCTTACGATAGAGGTTTTATACTTAGATATATGTATAAGGTTTTCTACGTAAAATAGTTGCAGGCTGTTGGTAGAATTGCAGGTACCAAGCAATGGTACTAAGATGTTTATTGCTCGTATCTTTATCTAAGGTATCGCGACCTTCACTACTTCTACTATGGTCCCCACCCACGGATGGGCGTCACCCACACGCCAGAGACAATGGAAAAATATCGATACGTTTTATACAATTTCCTTTTAAAATGGCTTGGTCTTTATTTATCAGTACAAGATACTCTGTATATGGTTTTAAAGAATTCTGAGAGAGAGGTCATTTCTGTTTAGCCAAATGAATCATAGCTTCAAATAGTTCAGGTATTATTTATGTAATCAACTATTTTTTGCCAACGGCTTCACCAGCTTGGAAGTCGAAAATCAATGCCAATGTCCTAGTCAAAATCATGTTCTACCCTTGTGCCAAGTTTCATATAAATCAGTTCAGTTATTAAGACATGAAAAGGTAACAAAAAAAACAGACAGAGTTACTTTCGCATTTATAATATTAGTTTTGATTAAGTATGAATGGGTGTAATTGGATTATTAACTTTGTCTGTCTTCTAGATTTACCAGCTTGGAAGCCTTAATACAGTATGTAAACTTTAATCTGATCTAGTATGAATTTTTTCATAGCCCATCCATGGCTTCCTTTATGCTGTTGTGTTTGTAATTCTTACTGCTCATCAATGGAACTTGATTTGAAATACATACATAAATTCTCTCTTAATGACATTAGATTATTATTCCAATCAATTGCATGATGTATTGCTTCCTCAATAAGTTAGCTAGTAGTTACTGACTTTCTCTCATCATTATTTTTATGCGAAGAAGCATTTGCTGATAGCAATGCCTCCATGACATGATTAAGAAGAATATTGCTTTAAAAAAGATTCTGTTTTATTATGATGTACTGGTTAAATGTGAAAACAGAATTGAACTCCGTAACTTTTATATTGACTTGATTCAAATATCAATGTTCCCGTTTGTAGTAGTTCTTTCAAACAAAGCTTCTAGTTCAAACATAACCACAGTCCACACCATTGTTTACGAAATAACAAACGTAAACGTTAGTGATGTTTGCCCTACTTCCACGCGTGCTACTAATGTCTATACGTCATTACATGTAATCTACTGTATAATAGCATAATTGGCTTCAATAGACCCTTGTGTTTCCGTCGGATATTTGTGTTTTGTAGCATTCAAAATAATCACTTAGCCAGCAGCCAATTCTGTTATTTACTGTGAGAAAACAGGTTGGTACTGTTTACTCGCGGCGCCAACCACGTGAGTTTCACGTAGATACAGTTGTAGGGCGCCGCCCGCCCACACAGCCGCTCCACACAAACATGTCACTTACATAACATACTGACTCAGACATAACCCTACGCAAATTCATTATATTTTTTCACGCTTTTTACAAAGAGGTTAATGAAGTCGGTTCGCGATCAGTTGTGAAATACGTAACGGCGGAAATGACCACCTGACGGGAATAGCGCGTCGCGCAACTCTGTCGCCAGCTCACAGTGTGACCGCGCTATCACCCGGCGTCGCTCGCGCCGCAGATAACCCTGCATCACACCGAAAATAACCAGTCTACTCCTAGCCGCGGTCCAGCCACGACTGTCGCCAATTTGACCCATCCCGCCTTTTATAAGCAGAGGGATGGCATCCGTGCGCACGCGCTCTGCATCCCCAAAATCAGTTTCGTTTTCTCCGATTTTGGAGCGAAAGTACAGTGTCGAGCGAAGACCAGCGAGTCCTCCCGAACTGAAGTCGACGGACTGGAGGACGTACTTTACCGATTTCAGTGCATATCTTGGTGAGTGAAATATGGTGTTTGGGACTATTCATGAGTGAGTCAGGTCGCTTTTATTGTACGGCCTTGCGCTATATCGGTTGCGTGTTAGTGGAGCGTTTGGTTCGGGACCGCTGCGTAAACAAAACTTGCGTAATCGCGTCTATTGGTTTTGTGAAGATGTCCGATTTTATCACGTCGCTCAAATTATGGTCTTTGTAAGTCAAATACGAATAATATTTTCCTTTGTGAACTGAGAATATTTTATTCATAGGTAGCTTGTAAATGGATGACATTTGCCTCTAGAACCAACGTACTTAGCATTCATTTATTTTATTCGACTTCAAATAATGTAGCTTCTAGTATTTTTCGCAGAAACAACGCTCATGCTATGCGAAATGGAATATACTTGGAAACAAGCGTTTGTAGATCTCATTTAAAACCAACTTAATAAAAGCTCTATTATTCTCTACGACCACAAAAAACCAGTCCTAGTTTCAGAATTAGAATAATTTACGTTCATATAGGAGAACAATTGGAAGTGTTCGGTATCAGTTGACCACGAGGTGTCAGTTGTTCTGAGATAACCTTGCGGGCTGTGGTCAGTGCCGCAAAATGTTCTAGCGACACTATATCGCATTGTTTACTACATGTCCTGTCTTACAGCACTGTTATTAATAGCTTTGCATCCAGATAATGAAGTTGATTTTATCTTTACGAGATTTAAAGCATGCGGAGTGACGCATTGTTTTAAAGGAATATGAGTATTTCCATGGAACATACTGCAGCCTTCATAAACCTATTTCTGCTACTATGGTCGAGTAGCTGTTTGCGCCTATAATTGTGCTTTCGTCATCACTATCATTTCAACCGAAATTCTTCCACTGCTGGACATAGGCCACTACCAAGCATCAGCACATCTATCGGTCCTGTGCATTCACATTTGCTTCTCGTAGCTGGAGTCTTTGGGTCAAGTAGTTTCGTGGTCCTCATACCATACTACATGCCAATGTCACTTTAATACTGACCACCGAGTCTTGGTCCAGAATCCTGAAGGTTTCATGAAAGTATGAATGCATATGTCCGTATGCCTGCAGCTTTTGCAGCATCCTTAATGTATTGGAACGTTAGTAATTTGTTTGATGTCAATGTAGAATAATAACAATGGACTCGTAAAGTCGTATTCCACCAGTTTTTCCATGCGCTTCCGCAGTTAAGTACTCATTATCTCGTACGTTTGCCAAATTCTGTGATACAGCCACTAACCCTGAAGATTCTTGCCAAGCCCTTTCCGTCATCGGTAAAATGGGTTGACCTTAGACTCAAAACGTTTTGGGAACATTTTCATTGAACTAAGAAGTTTAACTTCTTGCCGGAGTATGTGGTTCCCGATACTGTAGCCTGGGTTCTTTAAGTCAAGATTCAACAGGTTAATTCTAAGCAAGTGTGGCGTCATCATCGACCAGATCAGTGGTCATTAGTGGTCAAACGAGAGCTTCAAATACATCTGGTTTTGGTTAGCCAGCTCGCGAATATGTATCCTCCGACAGCACAGTATGATTTCATTTTGGTTTACGTTTTTTTAGTTCGCTTCTTATGCAGACGGGCATTTTGATCTTTTGAATTAACTTTTTCTATTTATAACTTTTTAGTTAACTATTTTTTTCGAATTAGGTACATTTAAACACATAAGTATTATATATTTTTTAGCCAGTGACACTCGCAAGGTTAATACTAATTGATTGACGTAAGAATCATCAAAATTGGCCAATGCATTTAGTCTCTAGAACGCTACATAGGAACAAACATACATACATAGACTGATAAACATATTACCCTCCGTCGGCAGTCGGATAAAAATAAATAACCCTTCATGCCTTAGCAGAGCTATCACGTGTGATATATGATGATACAATAACTGTCGATTTACTAACGAAGCTTATTATAAGAGACTAGCTGACGCCCCCGGCTTTGCTCCCGTCAACTGGCTATCTACCTACCTACATACCCACCAACCTTGCCCCTACCAAATAATGAATTTTATAGGCAAAATTTTGCTACTTTGGGTTACATTATTGCTATTTTCATAAGGATCTCTATATTAAAAAAAAAATAGTTTATAGCTTATGTTACTTGGGAATAATGTAGCTTTCCATAGATGAAAGAATTTTTAATATCGGTCCAGTAGTTTCGGAGCCTATTCGGTACAAACAAACGAACAAACAAAAAAATCTTTCCTCTTTATAATATTGGTATAGATTTTGAAGCTGGTGCTACTTAAAAACCTCATGTACTCGTAAATAGACCAGCAGGACACTAGAAAGACAGGAATAGAGGGACGACCTTTCATTAATAGTGTTAGATGCAGTCTGATGTGATAGTGAAATATGAAGGTGCTTGCGAGACTAATTAAGCCATTAATTTAATTAATTAATTAGCGAGTTTCAACTTAGGAAGTGCCTTATTTCCTGTGATTAGTAATAGTTTTGATTCGACACACGCCGGTGATTTTGTTAATTATCTTTATGATATTAATGTTTTGCTATTTATTAACCGAATTCAAGAAGGAGGAATTCGAAATTCTCAATTCGAATGTATTTTTTTTAATGTGTTTCTCCTCAAAACTTTTTACTAGGTGAACTGATTTTGATGATTCTCTTTTTTTTTTATTTGAAAGCTTCTCATGTGGTCCCATTTAAATTTGGTGAATCTGATGAAGAACTTTGAAAATATACAACAGAACTCTTCATTAAACAACGGCCAACCTCTCGGGATTGCTGCAATCGCATGTCTGCTTATTGTTTACGCCATTTCATAACATAACATCACGCCGGTACGCTCTAAAGGCACGCAGATGTGTCCAGTACACCCTGGTACACTCTCATTTCACCGGTTTTGTTCAAGTTTTATGTTATTCGGGTAATCTATTCTGCCATAATTTTGTGCATAATATAGGTACCTTACCCTTACTTATATACCACAACTGAAAAGAGAAATCAAAAACATTTTAACAAAATTAATATAACCGATTGCCAAAAAAAACACTACAAAGTGAAAAAACAACTTCAATGTCGGAAGTCGGTGTCAAAAAACTAAGAAAACAAAAACAGGAACACCGCGGAAGTCGGTGTTCCTGTTTTTGTTTCTTAGAAATTGAAGTTATTGTTCAATTTGTAGTTTTTTTTTTTTTTGGAAGGCAGTTACGTTTTTTAAAAAAAAAATTATTACTTTGGGTATTTTTATGCTTGAGCGTCAACTATGTTACTGTGTTCGTATTTTCTTTTCCCGTCCGTCTCTTCATTTAATTTTGTTAACGCTTTTTGTATTGTCACTCTCATCAACATCATTACCATCCATTGTGTATCTCGCAATAGTACTCTCCCTTTTCTTTGATGTCATTCTTCACACAATCCATCCATCTTTTCGTTGGCCTTGCCGTATGATTTAGACTTTGACAAAGAACCTATGTTTTCCCGACATGCTCGTACAACTAACGCCATCTTGTGATACAATTACAAATCAAGACCGACAACATAACAAGCTTCTAGCAGCTGTTCATAGATATAATTGTAATCGCTTTATTTTCTGTTTTCCTCTTTTTCTTATTTAGATTATTTATTTATAGATATTTGTTTTTAACTATTTGTTGATTTTTCTTTGTTATGTAAAGAGATATGTACTGTGATGTTAAATATTTTTTAAAGACTGGCTGCGCGTGCGCAGTGCTCATACGCCTTCTAATAAAATGATAGCAACAGTTCTAAATCACACGCTCGCTTGTTGCTCTTGAAATATAGCAAGGCGTTCTTACCGTTTCAGCTTATATTATTGGGTATGTAACATAATGCTCTGTTACTGTTGGAATGTACGGGAAATACTTCGATTTCTCTTATAGAGCAGCAATGGGTATTAATTGATAACCACGTTCGATTTTGAGTTTTGTGGGTTTTGTAGTTGCTACGCTTAAGTTTAGGTCTTTACAATTTACAATGCTTTCGTTCCACATCAGTTAATGATGAGATTAACCTAGAAAGCAGTTACTTGATAGTTTTAAACTTTAACCTTTGGGTCGAAATTACAAAAAAAGAAAAAAAAAATCATTAATAAAGCAATTAGTTACCTTATCACGTTGGAAAACGTCTTGCTGTTCACTGTCACTTCTGTTAGCAAATGAAATGGAGCAGGACCTGTCTAATTTTAAGTTAGTTTCCCACAAACAGTTAAAAAATTACTTTATACTTCTTAGATCCTGGATTTTTCGCATTAACGATATTTTTCTAGTTTTGAATTTAATGTTCAGTAATCTGCTAAACCCTAGACCATTATTTTATACGCACTAGTTTATACAAGGTTGGTACTTGGTTCGCATATGAGTATAACGTTGGTACTTGATGAGGAAAAATTTTGAAAATTCGATAGGCAAGAGGACAATGGAAATAGGTTGAAAACAAATAAACTTGCCTACAAAACGAGGAAAATTATATTTTTCTAAACGACATGCGTGTATTTGTTGGCTAACTGTTAGAAAAGAAATAATTTCTAAACAATTATGAACTAAGTCAAGTTATTAAATTCCAAAGTTGCCAGTTATATATAATAAACAATACATACAGCTTTCGTACATATCTGTATTATCTAAAAGTGACCGCAGGCCAAAGTTCAGTGCTTCCTCGAAATTCCAAAAGTACTTACTAATCGCCCTCTCCTTTCCTCACATCTAAACGGAACTTCACGACTTGCCAGAGAGGGCTAGCAGACAAATTCCACCGAGAACGCGTCATCCTATGACGCCTCAAGTCCGTATTATCAAAGCGGCGGCGTCAGCGCGTTCATTGATGGACCGCACCATAAAGCACTTTCAGCGCTACATTTTAAGCATTAGAACACCCAACATCTGTTTTACTTTCTGTCTGTCTAACGGGACTAGTTTACATTGTCCTAACATACGATACTAACACGACCGAAATACTAATTCGTGAGCTCATCTCTCTCAGCGCTACCACTAACACGTACGATTAAAGAATCACAAATATTTATGTGAACAATATGTTAGGCTGTGAGCGATTTTTGCGGTCTGCGCTTACCGAGGTGAATCAGTACTGCATTAGTCCATAAGAGAGTCGCCCGCGCCTCCTTGCTCGCACGAGGGCAAAGGAGATATATTTAAATTTAGAATCCCTTCCTCCGCCCTTGAGGCGAAAACTTTTTTTGAACTTTTTATGGCGTTTCTTGCGAATTCGCCGCGGTCAGTTTCTTGTGAACCATTTTAAGTGATACCAAAAAGTTATAATTTATATTATTGACAATGTCTCAGTCTCATTATACAGTGAATGATGATATTTACGGGAAAATATTGAAAAAGAATCCTTCGCCAAAGAAAATACAATACGAGGAGGTTTATGAAGCTGTTGGTGGATTGGGTATAAATATTTTAATTCTTATTCGAAATCTAATGTATTTGCTTCGTTAATATCCTTTTCTTAGTTATTGACTTTGAATCACTCATATTTGTTATTGACTTAACTTAGTATCGAGGTTACTCGCGTTTGAATATAATAAACCGCAAAAAGGTGCTTTGTATTGTTGGGGACATAATTTTTATCAGGTCGCCCATTATTATCACAGAGGCTTCTTGTAGCAATGCCTTGTGAAATACTTCTTATCTGATGGTGGTAGGCAATTTGCGCAACTTGACCGATAAGAGGGTTACGCCATAATAGTCGTTAGGAGGTTTTTTGATGGAGAGTATTCTTATTTAAAGGCTTAAGAAGCCATTGAACTCCGAAAAGCAAACTAGTTCCTGACAAACGGGTCTTGGGGTACTGTATCGGCCGGGTGCGCTTGCGCTGCGAAATGTATCAATTTTTAATTATGCAAAAACTTCAGACCTTTCCGCTGTTTGGTTTTCTTTCATTTGTAGCATAAAATTATGGAGTTCCTGACTACCCATTTTGACAGTTTAGATTTTTTTGTTGTAGAATTTTTACCTACACGTTCTGTGAGTGAGTGTGAGTGTTTTGCTAAGTTGAGGGTATAGTATGGTATTATATTAAAACTTATTATTAACATGCTTTGAGGAAACAAAATAATTATTATGAAATTATAAAAGTATCATCCCATGCAAATAATCATATATAAACACATCTATTATTATGTGATATTTCCGCATAGGAATATAAATGAGCGTTATTGGTTAAATCCTAGACACTGTTTTCAACATAATAATTTGAAAAGGGCGCCAAAATACCCAGATCTCTACCATATATCCTGCTTCTATAGCCAGCAGCTGATTTCAAATAGAAAAATCACCCAATCATTCCATTCCACCCCATGCCGACATACCAGAGAGTAAAAATGAATTTTGAGAAGTCCTGGAAAGCATAATGGACACTGCAACTGTAATGTTCTATGCAATGTCTTTCTTGGACTGTTCTCAAGTCTCAACCTAGGAAGCTAAAGATCAAAACTTTCTTGGACCCAATTTATATTTTTCGTCTACTTATGTCTCGTAATCACTACTTAGTTTTGACTTCCCATCATCGTCTTCATAGCCTTGTTCCAACCACTGCTGAGTGTAGCTTCCTCCCTTTTTTGCCATGCTTGCCTGGTCTCACCCAGGTCTTAACCGCGATCTTTTTTTTTTTTTTTTTTTATTGTAAATAGGCTCGCGCTTGACCACTATCTCACCTGATGGTAAGCGATGATGTGGTCGACGGTGAAGCACGCTTGCCTAGAAGTAACCTATTCACTCTTGACTTAAAGACCCCTAGATTGTAGCCATCGGGAAACACAGACTCCGGCAGGGAATTCCACTCCTTAGCTGTACGCATAATAAAAGTGTCCCCAAAACGTTTTGTGCGTATGGGTGGGATGTCCACCATGTACCGATGACGCATCGCCGTGCGTCTGGTTGTCCGATGATGGAACGGGCTGGGCGGAATTAAATCATGCAATTCCATCGCACACTCCCCGAAATGTAACCGATAAAAAACCGACAAGCTGGCAACTCGGCGACGATGTTCAAGGCTCTGGAGCTTTGATTTGACCAGTGCCTCATTGCCGATAAGTCTCTTGGCCCGCTTTTCGATCAACTCTAGTGCATCAAGCTGGTATTTGGCAGAACCGTCCCAGAGGTGAGAACAGTACTCCATGCACGATCGAACTTGCGCTTGATACAAGTTGAGCAGCTGTTCCGGCGTGAAGTACTTTCTCACCTTCGCAAGGATCCCCAACTTTTTGGAAGCCAGCTGAGCCTTAGCCTCAATGTAAGGCCCAAAATTGAGAGTCGATGTCAACGTAACGCCAAGAAGCTCAAGATGGTCCGTTATTGGCACGGTTACATCACGAAAAGTTGAAGGTCTTCCACCCTTCATAGGCAGCCTTGTTCCAACCACTGCTGAGTGTAGATTCCTCCCTTTTTTACCATGCTTCCCTGGATTCATCCAGGTCTTACCCCCGCTATCTTTGGAAGGTCTTTCTCCAATCTGGCTAGACGATTGGTAGATAACTTCGTCTAAAATCAGACTATTATATAACCATTGGAAACCGATCCTTCTATAAATTGGGCGAAACAATACATAACATTGAATATATTGCACTGCATCGTTTGGTGCCATAATATTAATTCCGTTCAATTAAAAGGACCCCGTTCTGCTCCAGCACACATGATGTCATTTGACAAATGCGGCTCGCTTTATTTATGTTATTTGATTGGATAATAAATAGTTGATATTAATTAATTATTATTTAATACTTTTCAATAATATTGATCGAGCGATGACGTCCAAATACAACTTGTTGTAAACAACAGGAGCCCACTGGTTATTATGGAGTTATCATTCTGTCATCCTCTGAAAATCGCTCGCTCGCTGTAAAAAAACAGCTTTGGAACGGATTTTTTTTTAGTTCTAGTTGTAAGATCTCGTGATCGAGAAGGTTGGAGAAAGGAAATCTCAAATAAATTGCTAAAAGCTCTATTATAGACGATAGTATTTGAGCGTTGATGTCCACCAAGATTTTATTCGATTTCGAGAGCACTTGCTCGATCAAAAGCTCCAGATAAAACTGTAACAAATAAGACACTATTGATAACTTTTACATATTTTTGATAGCATGAGATGAGCATGTACTAATTAAAAGGTTGCGTGTCGCCATTGCTAATTAGAATCACTCGTTTAAATTCTATGATAAGTATTGACTGCATGCCAGAAATCTCCAAAGTTGAGGAATGGTAGCAAGGCTCCATTAGATGAAGCCGACATTATGAGAATTGAAGCTTAATTTTCACTTTTCAATCCTCGTGCTAAGAAGCTGAAGTATTTACAATTGGCCTTTCAATCAGTTAGTATTGATGCATGACAACGGGTCTTAAATTTAAATTGTTTCGAATTAGACACAACAATCGGTCTTTACGTCTCAATATGTTCCGATATCACAACAGTTCCCTCTCTCACAGAGGGGAGGCCTGTGTCCCAGCAGTGGCAACATTAAAAGGCTGATGATCTTGTTCCAATATCTGTAGTTTCTGCCTATTTCTCATCATTATTTTTTCTTAGGCACGTTAAATTCCGTAATTGCTTTCTCCTATCCCCGTCTCATGCTATATTAAATGTCGTAATTTTTAAACGACTTCCCAAAAAGGAGGAGGTTCTATGTTCGATTTAATGTTTTTTTTTTTGTGTATGTTCACCGATATCTCTGGGCCGATTTAGCAAATTCTTTTTTTGTTTGATAGAGTATGTTTCGAAATTGGTCCCATTTTTATTTGGTGAAGATCTGATGACGAACTTCAGAGATATAAACAGAACTCTTCAATAAATAACGGAAAATGTCTCGGGATTGCTGCAATCGCATGTCTGTTTATTGTTTATTTCATAACATAACACCACGCCAGTACGCTCTAAAGGGGTACGCAGATCTGTACAGTTCATCTTGGTACACTCTCATTTCACAGATTATGTTCAAGTTTCATGGTTTTCGGGTAATCTATTCTGGCATTATAAGCACCTTACTTAAGACTTGCCTATTAGGTACAACTAAAAAGTTTTCTTTTTGAAGAAAATCGTAAAATCGTTGTTTTTTTTTGTTATGGACACCGACTTCAAAAAAGAAAGTTATTTATCACTTATTAGTGTTTTTAGTTGGAATTCGGTGGTATTTTTTTTGTGAAAAAGCTTTTTTGAAACCTTACACAACAAGGAATTGAGCAATATATGTGGTTTTTTTTTTATTGTTTTAATGTAAATTTTGTACTAAAGTCACCATTCCCCTTGATTCCAGATGCGCTGCTCGCCGACCTTCAGAACTCCATCAACCCTGGCGCCAGAGTCGGCAGTCCAGGAGGCAGGAGTTCCCCTGGCGGAAGAACCACCTCTCCTGGCAGAACCAGCTCACCGCTTGGCAGAGGAAGCTCGCCTGGTCGTCTCAGCTCCCCCGGAGGCAGTTTGAATTCACCATCGTCTACGGGTTATGGCTCGATAAATGGATCTAGGAATATATCTTCAGATTATAATAAACCTGCTTCGGTAAGTGACAATGTAATCCTCAAAGATTTAGTTAAGATTTTCAGATTAGATAATGTAATTTAAATGTGGACATAAGTTTATAGAAATTTTTGTTTAGCATTTTCTATTAGGAAGACACAAATATATGCAGGCTAATTCTCTCTTCTATGTGAGATTTAATTCCTGGCAGACAGATACAGGCAAAAGGCCGTAGTAGTTTGGATTCCAAACTGGTATTTCATTGTAAGTTAACAATCATTGTCAAGGAACTTAATAGGACCCACTTGCACGAAAAACTTAACCCAGAGTTAGTAGCTAAAACGAGAATAAATTGACAATATCGTATGACCAAAATTCCAATATAACCTCGTGCAAATGGGCCAAAGTTACATTGATTCAACAGTGTCACTGTACCATCATTATTTATTCCCTGCTGGGCTTATAAACCTAAACGAGATGTGTTTACAATAACAAGCAGCTCAGCTAAGTCAATGCACCGTCTAAGTATTATAGCGGCCATGCCCAACTGACCCAAATGACCGCCTTGTACGAGAATAGGCTATCGTTTACTTGATCATCCTACAGTATATTGTGATCATGTATTTACTTACTTACGTAAACATTTATATAGTAGATAGCGATATGTTGATGATACTATTGATCTCTTATATCAAATATCTAATATCAAATAAGTAATACTTACCTTATACTGATACATAAGAAAATATGACTGTGTTAGTGATTGTATGCTTAAAGTTTTTGTAATTGCCTGAATGCGTAGATTAGATACAACCATCCATACTAATATTATAAATTGGAAGTAACTCTGTCTGTCTGTTACCTTTTCACGCCTAAACCACTGAACGGAATTCAATGAAATTTGGCACGGAGATAGATGGTATCTTAAGGAAGGACAAAGGCTATTTTTCGTAAATAAAAAACAAAAAAAATGGTAGGTAGGTAGGGTAGGAAGCTAGGTAGGGTAACTAGGTATGGTAATTAGGTAGGAAGCTAGGTAGGGTAGGGTAAGTAAGTAGGGTTGGGTAGGAAGGTAGCCAGTTGACGGTAACGAAGTTGCGGGGCACAGCTATTAGGAAATATTTCTTAATAGTTCTCCTATGCTAAAAATACATGCAGGTATTTCTTCTCGATTTTCATATTTAACTGAAAACTGTATGTCAATTCTACTCGATTGTAACACCTCAATTTCTAGTGTTGGGAACTCTTCAGTAGAATCATTATGACTCACAAAAGTATCATCTTCAGAGTTGTTCAATTCAATTAATCAACTAATCCTTGGATTTTGGTCTCTCCCAAGTTACTCTAAGTACTTATATTCTTACAGTTTACCTCATTGGATATTATTTCTGTTGAAAATACACTTGTTACAACAATAATTTTCTCAAGGCTCCTATGGTTTTTGTCTCCATACTTCCATTACAATATTATTGACATTGACGTACGTGATTAATTTAGTTTATTATATTCTAGCAAATACGTATAAATTCAAAGAATTTTGTCATCAAGGAGATACTAATGACTCGTTGAAGAGTATTCTTGGAGTTACGGTTAATAATAGTGCTCAAAGTTAAAGTTTACTCAATGTTTGTATAGTAATCCGTGGTTTCTAGGAACCTACATACATAAAAACAGTTGATGATGAACTAAGAGGGGCTATTTACAAGCAATGTCAGTGTCAGTACAGTTCTTCGAGTGAAGATGAAAGGAAAACAGTTTTGTCCCAATTAAACCTTTTTAACCATATCTACTTTTTTCTTTTTTATTTGTTCAATAGAGAGTGCATTAAATAATATATCTATATTAAATAATATCTATACTAATATTATAAAGCTGAAGAGTTTGTTTGTTTGTTTGAACGCGCTAATCTCAGAAACTACTGGTTGGAATTTTAATTCCAACCAGTAGTTTCTGAGATTAGCACAACAATTCTTTTGTGTTTTTTACTCTATTTATCGAGGAAGGTTATAGGCTATATAACATCACGCTACGACCAATACGAGCGGAGCATAAATGAAAAATGTTGCAAAAACGGCAAAAATTATTCCTTTCTGAGAGATTCCGTTGCGTGCGCTGCGTAAGCGGTTAAAGTTACGCAACAATCATGTATGTAGTGTAGGTAGGGTAGGTTAGGTAGGTAGCCAGTTGACGGGAGCGAAGCCGCGTGGGACAGCTAGTATCTATATATCTGCCAATTTACTTCAAGTTACACACACAGCTACTTTTGGACAGTGTTTTCTGATTTAACTGCAGTCTACTAAACCGATGATTTCTTCGCAAGTGGCTATTCATGCATTTATGGCCCCACCAAAGCGACTAAAGACTATCAGTACTACAGGTGCCAGTCTACTACCTCCAGAATATTATTTAAGCCAGGTCCATCATCATCATCATCTCATCTGTCGCTATCCCAATCTATTTGGAGTCACCGAAGAGATTCTTCTTCTTCTTCAACAATTCTCTATGTGCCTTCATCTCAACATCCTTTTCTCAAACCAAATCATCTTTCACAAAACCTTCCATCGTTTTACCTGACCTGCTGAAGGAGGGTAATGTGTTTATCAGTCAGTGGCTACATCAAAATTGGAAAATAGAAATACTTTTCGAGGATTTCGGGCGCCATATTGTGGGGGCCCAATTTTTGTCGTCTGTGGGTATCAAAATTACTCTAGTATTCTTATATGTTTAAACGTGCATAATTAGAAAATATGATAACGTAAACATGAAGAAAATCATGCTGTGCAGTCGGAGGATACATGTGGTTTTGGTCAGCCAGCTCGCGAATATGTATCCTCCAACTGCACAGCGTGATTTTCTTCTTGTTTACGTCTTTTTTTTCAAGCCTTTCTTAAGTTTCACCAGTCCCGTTGTGAGTCTATAAACAAAGCTTGCAAGTTAGATTTGGCCCCCTTCCTGGTGTATGATTGAGCTGAAATTTTGCACACAAGTTTGTTCCTTGTGACAATACATGTTTTAACGTAAAAGTTTGCTTTTTGTCCTTCCTCTACCCCTATATACACTTTCATATCTACGTATTAGAATTATCAGTTATTCTATCTTATTTACATTCAGCCACGTTATCAAGAATAGCTTTTATATAATTATGCATGATTGTAATACATATTCGACCTACAAACAGTGACCTACTGCACTAAAGTCAAGTACAACTGGTGCTCATTCAAGTCATGAGACATTCCTTGTGTCTATATTATTGTGTTTATTGGTTTACAAAAGATAACAGATAAACTGTTTTCCTGTTAGTCTGTCTTTAATTTATCTTCTATGGAATGATACAAACGTTAGGGATACTCAGAAGCCAGTAAATCTTACACCAGCCTTGAAAAGGGATAACGTGTTACCCAGTTGCTGTTTGTGGAGGTCAGATAGGCAGTCGCACCATATAAAATACTGGTACTCAGAATCCGTGATGTGAATAAAGCGAGTGGCCCCGACGGAACACCAGCAATTTTACTTAAAACCTGTGCGCCTGAATTGTCTCCGATCTTGACACGCCTATATCGCCTTTCGATAGCGACTGGAAAAGTGCCGAAGGCTTGGAAGCAAGCCAACGTACAGCCTGTGCCCGAGAAGGCCAGCAGAGCTGACCCGGCCAACTACAGACCCATTTCTGCAACGTCCATCCTCTGTAAGAGTATGACACGTGTGCTCAACGGTAAGCTCCTGGCATACCTAGAAACGAACGACATTCTCAGTGACCGCCAATACGGCTTCCGCCGAAATCGGTCCACTGCGCATCTTCTATCGTGTGCCATTCATATCTGGAGTGAGGCCATCGAGAAACACGGGGCAGCGCTAGCCTCTCTCCCTCTACATCTCGAAGGCTTTCGACAGGGTCTGGCACGAAAGCCTCATTGGTAAGCTTCCTTCCGTCGGTCTGCCTAGTTGTTTGTGTAATTGGATTGCGGACTTCCTGAGGGATCGATCCATCCGAGTGGTTATCGATGGCTGATCGTCCGGCCAGTTAGATATCAACGCCGGAGTCCCTCAGGGGTCAGTGCTCTCGGCATCATTATTCTTATTGCATATTAATGATCTGCTAAAACCCGGAACCTTTGGGTACGCAGACGACAGCACTGTTGCTGAGAGATACGTGTCTGACGTACAGACTACTGGGTTCAGATTCGGTCTCTCCGAAAGCCATAGTTGAACACTTGAATCTGTCCTTGAGGGCGGTCTCCGAATGGGGTGATGCCAATCTGGTCAGTTTCAATGCTACTAAGACGCATTGCTTGCATGCTACTAAGTAGTACTAACTTTTTTCCGCTAAAAAGAGCCAATTCCAACTGGCTCCATCTTTCCAGATTAATTCAAATGTATGATATATAGACGAACTGACTATGGGTGTGGATAGGATAGATGGATCCATTGCGCGTGCAGGACTCCTCTCTATCAGAGGAAATGGACCGTAATCCATCACGCGGGCCCAGTGCGGGTTGGAGGATGTCACATGTCTTCGAATTTTTGGTGCTAAGACATGCCGGTTTCCTCACGATGTTTTCCTTCACCGTTTTGAGAGCAGTGGTGATGAAATAATTTACATACAGTAAAGCACCTGTCTGGGTTCGTACCCACGACCTACAACTTGTAAGTCGCGCCGTTACCACAGGGCCAACACTGCTCACTGACTATGGGTGTGAATATTAGGTTGCTTCAACAACAAGATTTCGACCGATTTTGCGTTTTGGCCACAATGCGCGGTCAAATGAAGTGACTATTTAAACTACCTAATCTAGTGTGGCATAAATTATTCGCTTAAATATTGATTTAATTGAATAACGCCACAAAACGGGAATACGTTTGGTCCTTTAATGAGTACCTAACCGTCCTGGCTCATGATTTAACAGTTACAACCAAATTTTTAACGATTGTAATGTCTAGCTGGTTTCTAATTGTTTTTGCTTGACATTCTCTGTAACATCCCAATTTCGGTACTTTTACCGGACACTTACCTACAGCCTCCCTATACAGTTCACTGCCTAAAATATTTATTTTCATACCGCTCTAAATCAGCCTCAGTATTGTATATTTTCCTATTGTCTAAGCAACTATTATTCTCAGTCAATTCTTTGAACTTTATTATGAAGATGTTGTTATGACACAGATGACCTTACTTGCTGACTGTGTTGCGGTTAGTGTATAAAACTTTTCATCAAATCATGGCATGACTCATGAAAGTCATGATAATAATATGAAGACTAAACAAGGCGGTTTACTAATAAAACTCTTTACTGCTACATGCTTAGCTACACGTGCATACTTTTTGTTATTCATGTGCACGATTTGTTGGTTAAAATATAGTTACTTACTCATAACCATTATAAATTTGTAGTTAACTAAACCTAACCTAACTTTTTTTGAAATATATTATTATCAGATAATTCTGTTTTCCTGTGATTGCTCAATAATAATAAATTCAAAATATATTTCTCCGTCTGTTACGTACAGCGCCATCTAGCTATAAATAACGTCAAAGCATCGGTACTCTGGATTTGAAACGGTTCCAAGATTTATTGTGTTGAGTGTAGATGTCGCTACTAGTACTTCCTATGTTTAGAAATTCCCTTATTTTCATTTAACTTGGTTTTCCAACGTATCCATAATCCACTTTTAGTTGACAGTTTCAGTACTTATGAACGTTCATTATCTTCCTGCCCTTCCTATGTTACTTGAGAACAGTGCGTCACATTTCTTTTTTTTATATAATATGCTAGCCTTACAGTAGCAATATCTCCTGTATCGTGGGTGAATTTACAAACATTTAAAGTTACATATACAAGACACCCAGATCTATAATGTAGGGTATACAAATAATTGTTCCGTGCGGGGATCAAACCCGCGTTACGCAGCGCAGCAGCCGATCGCTCAACCACTGCGCCAACCGTGTCGTTAAAACCAAACTGCCACCGACAACCGTCGAGATTCATTCACTCCCCTTTCTTTAATTTTTCACATTTCAACCATCTCTTCCTTGCCCATCCATCCACTGTCGTTCCCCTTCTATCTTATTAAGCAACTTGGATATATTAACTTGAGTACCAATATACTCCTGATCATATAAGTAGCTTAATCCACTTAAGATAATAAGAATGAAACATGTGATTCGTAGGATAGGAAGCGAGATTTTATTTTTTAAGCTTGCATTAAGTTAGGTTTTTGCAATTTGTATCTCTGAGAGTTTAAATAAATTCGAAGAAACATCTAGAAAATAATAAATCCACATATTTATTAATATCAAAACTTCTCAGTTTCCGTATCAAGATCATAAATGTCATCAGGCACGTCCATTCTCATTAATTTACGATGCTGACACGAGACTTGTTTTCCTTGGTGTTAATTTTCCGTGCAAAATTGTGACACTACTGCCATTCCTAATTTCACGTTGATCAATAGTAGTCACCACAATATCTACAACAAAAGTGCACTACTTTCTAAGATTTGGAGTCATCTTTTAAGATATATGTCTTGCAGCCAGGTACTGTTTACTACAGGGGCTGCTGCTTCTTCTTTCGTGTCGATTAACTCAAACTATAGTCTCAACTATTCAGATTTTGTCCGACCCTTTATGTAGCTACTCGGACAGCTCTGTCATTTGCTACGTTTAAATATCGTAAGGTCCAAGTGGTCGGGCATGAAGGGAGACAAGGAGGTGGGCCATAACATGCGAAGGGGCTCCACACTGGCACTGTGTTTTGGATGGGTCTATGACCATCTGTCGTCATGTGTTTGTCGGTGGGTCTTCATTTGGCCAGGTTTTTTTTACAACGGCCCTCCTGTGTGCCACTGTGTTTAAGGGATAGTGTTAAATGCTTTTAGTATTGTTTGGTTGTCATGTGGGTTTTAAAACGTCATAGTAGGGCAGACATAATTTGTAAATAAAGGTTTTTTTTGACATGTTCTTCAGTCATTCAATCAGCTCAGCCTACTAAAACCTACCCTTGAAGAAGAAAAAGCAAAGTTGACGAGTTATTCCTTTTTCGACTTTCAATCTCCATTTCTAGACTTCGGAAAAAATAACGACTCATGTTAACAAAGTAATGGAGTACCTATTTACTTTCTAAAACATCCGACGAATTAAGAATCTCCTTCTTTTTTTGAACTCGGTTAAAAAATATAGTAGTAAGGTATTATTAATTTATTATGTCATTTGCCATCATTTTAGCGCGTGATTGCATCGTCAAGTCATTGCACAGTCACACCGAACTAGCTGTGCCCGGATAAGTCGCATACAAATTACTGCATCTCATAGCCATAATAATAAATCAATGAACGTGTTACTGTCAATAACATTCCCTTTCAAGTTGACAATCAGGGTTTCTAAGGATTACTACGCATTGGCAGAACGCGTGGAGCCATGGTCAGTCTTTAACCGACTTACAAAAAAGGAAGAGGTTCTATGTTCGACTTCGTTTGTTTTTTTTTTTGTATATGTTCACCGATATCACCGTCAATTGTGGACTGGTTTTGAAAATTATTTTTATATGAAAGAGTATGTTTCGAAATTGGTCCCATTTCAATTAAGTGAAGATCTGATGAAGAACTTCGAAGATATACGACAGAACTCTTTAATAAATTGCGGCAAATCTCTCGAGATTGCTGCAATCGCATGTCTGTTTATTGATTATACCATTTCATAACATAACATCACGCCATTAAGCTCTTAAGGGGTACGCAGATCTCTTATTTCACCGGTTATGTTCGAGTTTCATGATATTCGGGTTATCTATTCTCGGGTTAAGGTAACTTACTAAACAACTTGCCTATTAGGCAGGTACAACTAAAAAGAGAAAAATAAAAAGCTTTTTTACAAAAAAATACTACCGATTTCCAAATAAGAAAACTACAAAGTGAAAAATACCATTATTTTTGGAAGTCGGTGTCCATAACGCATAAAAATGGTACCTACGAAAGACAAAAAAAAAGTTTTTTATTTAAATTATTTATTGCAATTCGACTTTCGTATAAGGCCCGAACCTAAGCATGTCAGATTTCTCAGTGTATGCTGCTATAGTCAGTCAGATATGTAGCCTAGGATTTACATTAAACCAACTAATTAACGATTTGCCACATACAATAACCATAAACCCTTTCTTTGTCCACAGCCCACCTACCAAAACACATCACTACTCAGAGAGACCAAGAAAGTAGCCCCAGTAGAATACAGCACAACACAGACCAGCTATAGTAGCCACTCACCAGGTTACAACTCAGGACAGTCTACCTACAATGCCGGACAGACCAATTATAACTCACAGCCTGGCTACGGCAGCACCAGATCAGATAGGAGTGGACGCGGTAACTTGACCGAGCTGGATACCCTTCTCGATGATCTGAGCAATGCGAGATACGGAAACTATGTGGACAAGTCGGCTACGGCATCGTATAGTGAAAGAAATGGTGAGTCTATTTTGTTTTAGAATGAAACGTTTCACTAATGGCCTCATGTAAAAATTATATATCCTACTATCTACTTAATATTATAAATGCGAAAGTTTGTAAGGATGGATGGATGTATGTTTGTTACTCTTTCACGCAAAAACTACTCAACGGATTTGGATGAAACTTCACAGTAATATATATCAGAATAACACATAGGCTACATTTTGTAATGATATTTTGTAATTTGGTCATAATATAATGATAAATATCAAGTAAGTCTGAAAACAAAATCTGTCGTCTGAGAGCTATCTTCGCGTGCGCTGCCTAAACCGGTCTAACCTGTGGAGATACACAAATATAATTTACCGTAGGATTATTTGTCTTAAATAGTTCTAAATAAAAAAAAGTCCTAGACAGCATATGAATAAAAATAAGAGATTCTTATGAAAATTGCAATAATGTAACCCAAAGTAGCATTATGCATTTCGGGGAGTGTGCGATGGAACTGCACAATTTGATTCCACCTAGCCCTTTCCATCATCGGACTACAAGACGTACGGCAATGCGCCATCGTTACATGGTTAATATCCCACCCATACGCACAAAGCGATTTGAAAATACTTTCATTGTGCGTACAGCTAAGGAGTGGAATTCCCTGCCGCCGTCTTTGTTTCCTGATAGCTACAACCTAGGGGTCTTCAAGTCAAGAGTGAATAGGTTACTTCTAGGCAAGCGTGCTTCACCGTAGACCACACCATCACTTAACATCAGGCGAGATAGTGGTCAAACGCGAGCCTATAAAAAAAAAAAAAAAAAAATGTTTTATATAAAATTCATTCTTTGGCGTGCGCTGAGAAAACTATTGATAATACATAAAAATATGTACTACATGATTAGGTAGGGTAGGGTAGATAGGGTAGGGTGGGTAGGGTAGATAGGGTAGGGTAGGGTAGGTAGGATAGAGTAGGTGGGGTAGGGTAGATAGAGTAGGGTAGGTAGGTAGCCAGTTGACGGGAGCGAAGCCCCGGGGGTCAGCTAGTATCGGATATTTACTCGAGAAGATGTGCTTTCCTGGCATAAAAATGCTTATAAGAAAGAACCTCCTCCTTTAGGCGGCGGAGGGAGAAGGAGTTTCAAAAAATCAAAAGATGAAAATATGTTCATCAAACAATTTCAGTTCAATTTCATCAGGATTTAGATCTTATTTGATGATTTATATTATTCACTGCTAGCCATAATCCTCATTGTACCTATTTTTTTTAATTTTTAATATTGATAGGCCGTTTTACCACTATTTTTGTCATAATTACACGCAAGCTCAGTTTTTCTCGTTATCTTTTAAATACCAAATTGAATAATAATTTTGTCTGGAAGCATAAATCACTGCCACTTAGTTACAAAAAAATACTACAAGGTTAAAACTCAGAAATATGAATATTACGCCAAATCGGCATAACGTTCAATTTATCATAGTACTCACTATGATGAATTGAACGTCATACCGATTTCGGCCGGCAGAATCCAGAAGACAAATTAAAAAAAAAAGATCATGAAATATGGGATGATGCAGGCTAAGGCAGTAAAAGCCATATTAAATCTCCAGATTGAACTGTCCATAGCGTTCGAGGTTCTAGTAGTGTCAGACAACACAGGGAGACCAACTAAACAGGTTTTAATAAAATCATTTCCTTTAAATAAACAAACATACATGCAAAAGAAAACATTACCGATTTAGAAGCACCTGTACGGATAAACAAATTAAACATACAACCACCGAAATACCTTAGCACTATCGAAAGCAATTCGTAACTCCAAAAGTTGAGATAAATATGATATATCAAAATCAAGCGCTCCCATAATTCTAGCTCGTGTAGGATGTGAAGATTATTTCATGTACCGTAACGATTCATTTGCGATGACCTCCGATGTAGCATCTCTGTAATATATTAGTCCTGTAATCTGAATTTCATGCTGGAAAGTGCTACAATTATAAAAAATAACATATTGACCTAGATATTGTAGCAGTGACGGCAGCCGATTTATCTTTACATGTAATAACCATCGTTTTACAGAAAAATATTTTTGTAGCTATAAGAAAATTTGAATGAGAAATATCATCAGCATCATTTCAGCATTGTCCTTACATAGATGATCACAATTTAATTATTTAAGACCTGTATTATGTACCTACCTACGATCCACAATAAAGATATTGATTGAAATGTCGCCGCATTGACCTATTTTGTGTGGAAATTTTGATTTACAATATTAACGATGAAAATTATGTTCTTTACCATGACAATGTCTGACTTTCACGACCACATAACCAATTTCTTCAGCCAAAACCATTTCACAAAGTCATACATCAACAAAATACATCGGAATACTGCAGTAAATAGTATGTTTATAGCTGTAAGTAATCGGCAAATGTCTACACCAAGGCCAGTCCTCGCCCCATCAGAAATAGAACACCGTTCCAAATTGTTTGGTTTACAAACTAATGTTTTATTACTGGCTTCGAATATATTATTTTCTCTCTTGTCTTTTTTATATCTTATATTATGATATTGTTCTTGTCGAGTTATGCCATCCCTGTGCTGATTGTTTTCTTGTAAATTATTTTCAGTTGCAATAATTGTAGGGAAGTTTTAAGTTATAGATCGATTTGTGAAATATCCATGTGGTGTATCATTGAGGTTTCCAATGATGACGTATTGAAACACAGTCTGTAACAAATAGCTGATATAGTGCCCGGCACGTAAGTTGGCAAGGTTTTGGGGTAGTGGGGGAAAGTTCGCGCATATACCGAGAACTGACCAAACACCATATAGAGCGAACGGAACGTGGACGCGACATGATTGGTCAGTCGATCCTTGTGTCAACTGACCAACAAATCGCGCGCTCGGAATGGTCCTAAACGTTCCCCGCGCCCCGTTTCACTACCAAAGATACCTAAAAACGACTTCTGCGCATCTAACGACTCTTGCCAACTTACGTGCCGGGGATTACACGGCCAAAATAAAACTGTTCTTTTTGTGTCCTAACAAATCGTCACACAGAATCGTTTCAGTTCCGTCTGTCAACTTGAGAAAAACGATACTCATTTGTCTCTTAAGACTTTTGACAGCAAGCATTTCGCTCTCATCAGAAGCTAGTCCAATTAGTTCTGTGCATGATGACTTCAAACCAATAAACTTGGATTAATCGCTCATTTAACGACATTTGGCATCACTCTGACACTTGTATTCGGATATTTGGATCCGATGTTGTATACAAGACCATATTTTGTAAAAAGCTCAACTACTTCTCATACGTTTTGGCAAATCTCTAGAAATGTGCACTGCAATTTATCGTTTAGTTTTAGATATTTCGTGTTGCTATCTCCGTGCCTCCAGCGATCTAAAGATAGAACTGCACTTTTTGCGGCGCGTGTAACAGTTTTTGTATAATCTACTTATAGTGCAGTATATATTATTACAACAGATTACAGCAACAGTTCCGATTGTAATCTCATATTCTTCATTATTCTATCTTCTATCGGCTGTTACAGTTCCTGCAGCTTATGACGTGAACTGTGTAGCATAGAGGTTCTTCAGTGCATTACCTTCTTTATCATCAAACTCACGTAAATCAATTTTGAACAGCCACTTCTCATCCTTCTCTTCAAAAGACAGTGATCATGACTGCCCACACTTATTTGTCTCTAGTCGTCCCTTACACACATAACTTTGATCTTCAAACATGCGAAATGTTTCCTAACCTCATTTAGTTGTCATCGCTTCGTCTGTCGTTATCTTATCCCCAAACTAAGTTCTTACGTCATGGCTGGATTTGCTTTTTAGTATTTCGTGTTCAATTTACTGAGATTCAATATCTGTATTGGAGGTTTCAATTTCACTCATAACAACTTCATTGGCCCTATCAGACCAAATAAGATATCAATCACAATAATGATTTTAGCATATCATTCACTAGGCAATATAAGATACGAATCCATCGATTTATCTTCTAGTAAAACAATATAAATCTTTAGGACCACTTAACGCCAAAGGTCAACTGTTTAAGGGATCAACATGTGTTTCTAATAGCTTTCCTTAGGCAATAATTATTTATCGTAGTTTATTACAGTGAAAACATTGATATATTGGTAGCCAAAGGCAAAGAACCTTAGACGCCAGATGAACTGGCAAGCGACCACTTTTTCTCAAGGGCCTGCACTTGGCTTTGAACGAATTCGTCAAGACCGTCACACCTGTCGAGTTCCTTTTCTGAAAACTAATTTTATTTTAGACAAACATGAATGTTTCAAATATTTCAGTGTTCATATTCGTACTTGTCAAAATTTTATGTAAACAAGCTATTAGCTCCTGTGCTAACAATATTTGTAAAATCATAAACGGTTCGCTCTTAACGTTAATGAACCTAGAATTATTGTTCTTAATGCCAGTTTCTTTGCCAGAATTTTCTGTAGATTTTGTTCTCGTTGAAGTATGATTAGCAAGGTTCTCGGTCATAAATAATTTTACTGCAGCTCTTGATAAATCTGCAGTGTTGATTTGAGTTGAGACTGAAATTTTTGGGCGGTCATGCAGAATATGTTTTAGGTAATTTGTGATTTATTTATGTGTCTTGATAGTCATCTTATAGCTTTACACAAGTGATTATTGAAAATCAATTGCGGTCAGTCAAGTGATATGCTTCTAGTAATTGTTTGCACTTCAAGATGAAATTCTGATATTTTCTAGAACGTACATAAGATTACAATATTGATTAGTAGGTACATTTCTTTTTCAAAATATACGATTATTGGCATCAAGTCCCTCAGGTCCAAATAGTCTCTGCAATTATTGGTTTAGTAAGTAACTGAAGTGGGTATTTTTCAGGTTCTATTTTCATTTCTGTTTTTATCGAACTTGATATTGGCGTAAAATAATTTAATTAATTAACAGGTTGAACAAACTCTTTATTTACGTTTACAGTTCCGATAAAGACCGTGAAAGACGATAGTTACGTAACCTGAAACGTACATTTCATAGGTTTCCTACGCTGTGCATTCTTTGAGATATATAAAATCTTAGTTACGTGGGCTACGTGGTTTTCAGCCAGCTGGTCATTTTTACGACTATTTTAATCAGCATTTCAGCCGGAAGACATCCACTGCTGAAGGCCTCCCCCAGGTATCGCTACATTGACCGATCCAATGCGTCTCGCATTCAGCGGAGTCCTGCAACCTTTGATTCGATTGGTCCAATTCACCTTAGTCGCTATTACGCGTATTGGACAAAGCGCAAGAATTTATTTGAACCCTAGCTGTCCCATGCGGCTTCGCTCCCGTCAACTGGCTACATACCTACCCTTCCCTACCTACCCTACATACATGAATTTTGCGTAACTATAAACACTTACGCAGCGCACGCAACGAAAGCTCTCAAAAAGGAATATTTTTTCCCGTTTTTGCAAAATGTTTTATTTATGCTCGCTCTTATTGGTCGTAGCGTGATGTTATATAGCCTTTCTCTATAAATGGACTATCCAACACAAAAAGAATTTTTAAATTCCAATCAGTAGTTCCTGAGATTAGCGCGTCAAAAAAACAAACAAACTCTCCAGTGTCCTTACAGTGTCTTCCGGTTCGGAATTAATACCTCCCCATGTACGATGATGATAAGGTCGTAGTTGTTTTACCTTCCTTTCTTTTAATTGATACAGAAGTCTTGACTTTGGTGAGAAAAGTAGCTACAATGAGGTTCATACAGGTTTATGTTTATTGATATTCTAAGATGGTAAAACATCTGCCTTCATTTAGTGTTTGCACCTATATTGTACTGATGAGCGTTTATTTCTTTGACAGTATCAGATGGATATGCCCGCACCAACGGCACAGCCAGCCCCGCGTCCTCCAGACCCACGGTGGACTCTCTCCTTGACCAGCTGAGCGCAGAAATTCCTAATGGGTAAGTTGAAATTGATATTCATAACAGTATTAGAATCGGTCAACTTTCCAGAAATATTCGGTAAAGCGTGTAAGCAACTCGTACTCCATTTTATTGAAATATATTTTTGATTTGCTGCCAATTAACGCCATCTCACCTGATGGGTATCGTTCGATGGAGCACGATTGCCTAGAAGTAATCTGGGTTAAAGATATTGCCAGGCTTATTACGTATCTTGCAGGAGCTAAACGATAGCTTAGCCACTCCTTAGCTTAAGAAAGAAGCCAATGTTGATGTTGTTTTTAAACCGCTTTTATTAGCTTGGTATGTATGTATCTATGTATCAATGTAACGGAATCTTTGAACGTGATTTTCACCCCCTTCAAGACGTCGGATTAATTTGAAACTTTGCACACTTATCAAGGACCGATGACAACGAAATAATGTAAATAATTTGTCCCATTATCCTTACCAGGATCTTCAGGATTAGAGATAGGACTTAAAAGTAAAAAATAAATAATAGTTTAAAAAAACTAAAAAAACACGCTTTAATAGAAAACCTAACTAAAAAATAGAAATCATTTTCAATAAATTTTATTTACGAACAGTGTGATAAACAAAAAAAAAAATTTGTCAAAAAGCGTGGGGTGCTTGGTGTCAATTGTAATAATATTTTATTGACAGATATTGGTAAAACTAGAGTCCTTTTGAAAATATCTTAAAAAGCACCCCACGCTTTTTACAATATTTTTTTTTGTTTGTCACACTGTTCTTAATTAAAATTTATTGAAAATTATTTTTACTTTTTAGTTTGGTTTTCTATTAAAGCGTATTTTTTTTTAAACTATTATTTATTTGTGTACAATAAAGAATTAAGATAACTTCGAAGTTAACTTTAAGCGCTCTAGTTATCGTTAACTCTATATTTTGTCTAGACTACCGGGTTCTATCTTTGCTTTGAACGCCAGATAGACTGATATTAGAGCCATCTTCTCCAAAATTAGCTTCTTTTAGACGAATTGCTTATACATTTCTTGATGTCCTCTGGGCAACATAAAAAATATTGGTTGATTGGTTGATTTGTCAATAGTAGTTAGTATCTCGTCTAACTTTCATATAAAACGGACAGTGATATTTCTAGCCTAGCTAAGATGGTCCCTACTCGTCCCTACCAATGACCTTAGGTGTTATGTATAGAATAGCTATATAGACAATTTATTGCCAACGTGTGGGTTTTCCCACGTTGTGCTAGCATAAAAATGAAGATATTGTGGTTGAAAAAATAAATCAGGTTTTGATAAACATCTTTACTAATGTCGCAGATCAAATAGCAGATAAATGGGATATTGGAATTGAGAAAATAATAAGAAAAATACATTTTTAGGGTTCCGTACCTCAAAAAGTAAAAGAAGGAACCCTTATTAGATAGATAGAACTCTCTTGTCTGTCTGTCTGTCCGTCTGTCTGTCCCTGCCAAGTGCCATCTGGTACAAATTTCAACCTAGCAAGTTTAAATTTGTACCAGATGCTGAGATCTATAGTCCCTATTAGGTGTATAAAAATCAAGTTCCTGCGTCAACACGATAAAAAATATGGGCAAATTCAGACTTTCGCGAAAACTTGTAAGCACCAAAATTTACCCTAAATT
This sequence comes from Orthosia gracilis, assembly GCA_947562075.1. NCBI lineage: Eukaryota > Metazoa > Arthropoda > Insecta > Lepidoptera > Noctuidae > Orthosia > Orthosia gracilis. The sequence continues at coordinate 20,872,955 of OX387274.1, forward strand.
TCAACATTTTTATTTTTCGGAATTTTCCCTTTACTTGTGCTGTAAAACCTTGCTTTTATCCAAAATTGACAATTCTAGGTCAACGGGCAGTACCCTATAGGTTTTGGGTTGAAAACCTATATTCCTTCAGTTCCCGTTGACCTAGAATCACGAAATTTGTTTAATTCAATTAAGGAAAAGTCCAAAAAATTAAAAAGTTGAAAATTAAAGGGTGTCCCCATACATACATAGTTGATGCCAATTAAGATAGTCCTCTGAGTTGTATGGTTGCTCATACAATTTAGAGGACTAGCTAGGGTAGGTACGGAACTTAAACAATTTTAACAAAAGTATAATCCATACTGATATTATAAACGCAGAAGTGTGTCTGTCTGGTTGTTATGTTTTCATATCTAAACTTCTGAACGGATTATTACGAAACTTTGCACGCGGATGACCTGGAATGAAACTAAAAAGTAATTTTTTCATCCCGGTAGGATGTTCCTTTGCGATAAAATCAAACATTTATGTCGCGAAGTCGCGTGTACAAGTTAGATTATGACTTTCTCAATGTAATAAATGTTGATCTAGAAAAATAATAAAACTTTTACGCAATATTTCATCTACAACATACTATATTCTATTTATTTCGGTCGTTGACACACCCACAATGTTTTTATATTCGTTCCTCGCACCGCCAGAAAATATTATCATTGAAACTAGCAAAGAGTCAACGAGAACTAAGAAAAAAGTTTCCATAGCTTTTCCACTCCTCGTTTATAGAAATAACTAATGCCAGAATTTGTTTCTACCATAAATTAAGACCCACTAGAGCTGCCAAGTACTTGAACAAATAAATTCTAATAAAAGGCAAACCTGTGTTGTTTAAATTATAATTTTACATAACACTAGCTTCCCCCGCGGCTTCGCTCCCTTCAACTGGCTACCTATCTACCCTGCCCTACCCTACCCTGCATACCCTGTCCTACATACCCTACCCTACTTACCTACCTATCCACCTTCCTACCTACCAATTTCTTAAACTATTTATTTGTATAAGAATTATATTGTTTCTACTGGCGATCTAATTAAATTTTAAAACACAAAATCTGCTATTGTGACTTAACTATGATAGTGGGATTTATTGTCTCGCAGACTTTTATGTAGGTAAGAATGAGTACTTTAATCATGTAGTACATAATTTTTATGTCTCATCATTAGTTTTCTCACCATTAAATTATCGCAGAATTAATGTGACAAACTCGGCCTCAGTGACCGCCAATTAATGAATTTTATAGGCAAAATATTGCTACTTTGGGTTACATTACTGCAATTTTCATAAGGATCTCTAAATTTTTTAAATAAATTAAGTTACTCAGGAATAATGTAGCTTTCCATATGTGACAGAACTTTCAAAATCGGTCCAGTTGTTTTGGAGCCTATTCGGTACAAACAAACAATAAAATCGTTCCTCTTTATAATATTGGTATAGATAACATCACGCCAATATTCCCCGAAATGTTAGGCAGTAGTGTATCTATAGTACTCTGACATTTAGCCCCAAGTAATAGAAGCTGTCCCTAGTGCCTTCAACCGGGCAGAAATGCAAACTCCGGGTTCATCATTATCATCATCAGCCTTTTAAAATTCCCACTGCTGGGACACCTCAGCTCAGTGTGAGGAAATGGGCCGTCCCATTGCGGGTTGGTTTATTTCACATGTCTTCGAATTTTTGATTCTAGTACGGTTTCCTCGCGATGTTTTCCTTCACCGTTTTTAAAGCAGTGGTGATGAAAAAATTTACACAAAGTAAAGCGCCTACCTGGGTTCGAACCCCTTACCTACGGCACGTAAGTCGCGGCCGTTACCACTTCCGGACTGCTACTAAGAAATTTTTGATGGAAAAAACCCAATTACACTTTTTCCTACCCAGACATCGAATCCGAGTCCTCATGTTCTGCAGTAACGACCACTAGACCAACGAGGATCTCTCTCATACAAATTCTAATAAAAGAAAACCTATGTTGTTTTAATTATACTTTTATGCTAGTACTAAATGTATGGTTTTCTTTGATGTCTGTTGAACATTATGTGACCTCAAAGATAAAGAGTGTGGACTCAAATATAATAGGTGTACAGCCATAAACACAGGTGGAAGTGGTAAAAATATTTGATTGTGACAATAAAAAAAAGACGTGAAAGTATTTTTACCTGACTGCCGAAGGAGGGTAATGTATTTATCATTTTATGTACGTATATATGTACGTTTGTTCCCATGTGGTGTTCTAGAGACCAAACGCGTTGACCGATTTTAATGTCACTCGATTCGTCTTAACCTTGCGTGTATCACTGGCTATATAAAAATTTGAAATAGAAATATGGAGTATTTTGGGCGCCATATTATGGACGCCCGTTTTTTTTTCATCCACACCCATCTTGTGGTGTACCAAAATAAAGGGTTTTAAGAGGTGATTTCAAAAATATATAACACTAGCTTCTGCCAGCGGCTTCACCCGCGTTAATGTCGAAAATTATCCCAAGAGAACATATTCCCGGGATAAACTATTGTGCTATTCCAGACTATAATCTATCTCTTTGCCAAATTTCATCTAGATCCGTCCAGCCGTTTTACACACAACAGACTCACAAACTTTCGCCTATATCATATTAATACCACATCGCCCCTCGCACCGCTCCCCCGCTTTACCCGCCACGCGTATTTATGTCGCTCGAGCTCCATTCAAGTCAATCTTATCGTGATAACTTTTAAACTATGCGTTCAAATTACTTAGTTTAAAAGTCAAAGTTCATCTACATTAAATATTTAAAGCGACAAATGTGTCGATTTTGATAAAAGTTTGATAAATATTCTAAAATGTGCATTGTAAAATAGTATCCAATTTAATTGTATATAAAGTTCACTATTTTGGTCATAGTGGCTTCCACATAAAAGGTAGATATATGCTGTCGCGGACTTTTATTTAGAACTATTTAAGACAAACAATCCTACGGTACATTATATTGGTGTATCTCCAACGGTATAGGCAGCGCACGCGAAGATAGCACTCAGAGGGCAGAAGTTTTGACGACTTACTTGATATTTATTGTTATATTATGACCAAATTACAAAAAATCATTATAAATTGTAGCCTATCCGTTGCATCCAAATCCGTTCAGTAGTTTTTGCGTGAAAAAGTAACAAACATACATCCATCCTCACAAACTTTCGCATTTATAATATTATTATATATTATATTATATATATATATTATATTATTAAGTAGGACTTATATGTTTAAATGTACCTAATTCGATAAAAAAATGTTAACTAAAAAGTTTTAAATACAAAAAGTAATTCAAAATATCAATAAACCCGACTGCTTAAAAGCGAACTAAAAAGACGTAAACAAGAAGATAATCATGCTGTGTAGTCGGAGGATACATATTCGCAAACTGGCTGACCAAAACTAGATGTTTGATGTGTTTAGTATTTTGCATCTTCATCTCCTTTCAGCAGTTTTTCAAGAAGAAATGAACAAATATTATTTGCAGGCTGATGGATATGTCCTAAAAAGAAAGAACCGCAGTTGCAGTTATTGAGTTGAGTGGATGTCCAAACAATACTAGTATTCTACAATATTGTCTCTAAACCATAATAAAATAAATCACATACGAAAACAATTACAGACAAGTATGTACCAGTAAATAGCTCATCTGTTAGAATATGTATACTAAATGACATTCGATGGCACCGCCAATTCTTGTAGAAATTATTACGTCTCGCCTTCTAATAATAATTTGGAGTATCGAACATCATTACATTTGTTTCTTAGTAGATTGATGATCCTGATAATGATATTCCTTATCATCAACAGAAGCGTAGCGTTAGCAGAATTCCACTAGACAATGATATCTCTTATTTAACGCCACTGAGCCCTCAATTAGAACAATCTGATCCTTCCATTACCTGACAACTTTTGAATGTCTTCACTCCACCTTAATTAATACTGGTTTATCATCGCATCTACCTTTTGCATTCCACTGTATGGTCACTCTCTTTTAATTCGATCCACGGCTATTCTTGTCCAGTTTCTGTCACTCACCCTAGGACAATGTGCGCTCCGCCTACCCCAGGCCTGAGTGCACATCACTTTCATCATCAATCCATCTGCTATTAAAGTCCACTGCTGAACATAATTCAGCAATGCATGCCATTTAACTCAATCATCGGCTATCCTTATCCAGTTGCTACCAGCTACTCTTTGAAGATCGTCGATCCAACTAATCTCAAACCCGAGAGCATCTAGTTGTCTCTTCATCTCATTTGCCCATTGAAGTCCATTGCTGGACATACACCTGAACAATCGCGCGTCATTTACGCAATCCCGACTTCTCTTATCCAGCTCCTGCCAGTTACTAAAGGTAGGTGCATCATTTTTCAACCTAATAGCCCTGAGAGGGTTTATTTTATCGTTTCTCAAATTGTTGCTGTTTACTGTCGTTTTAATAGAGCATTTTGCACCTACGTAACCATTGTTTATAGAATTGGCAGTCACGTTATTACGGATATAGGAACTGTAAACCCGTGCATTTGCTAATGAGCACATGTGCTTTATATGCACCTCCTTTGCAATTGCAATACACGAATATTACTTTGGCAATAAGCCCACAAAGTGACAGGACAAGAAGAAGAATTGTTATGTGCGATCGAATTTATTAGCTTTCACGTAGATCGTGTTTTAAAATATTGAAAAACTTATATCTATTTCGAAATAATGTTGTATTTTAGTTTTAGTACATAAAGGTGGCTACAGATTTGCGATTTTGACGATTCACAGCGATTTGGTACACCTCTCTTTTAACACCACACCTCGAGTTTACGAAAAAAACTTTTTTAGTAGGTTCTTTATAAATTACCAATTTAATGATACTTAAAACATCTGAATGTCGTCGGTTTGAATTTAACCCGTGGGAGGTGCTTTTAACCGGAAATTCCATTTTCATTACGACTTCATGACACAACTCTTTAATCGCGATATTGCATAAAGATTTGTCTCTGTCACCTCTGAACTAGGTTAGAGTCAAGAGCAAATGCCTTTAAAAAAAATAAACACCAGATTCAAATTCTTTCACCAATAGATTCCGTGATGCTAGCACGTGGAATCCCAAAAATTAGGCAGCAAAGTCTACTTACTTTTAATTATACTTGAACCTGTACAGTCCCAGTGCAGGGTTAAGGCTCCCCTTCAATGTTTCTACTATGCCCGGTCTTCTGCGATTTTGACGCAGCCGTTTGAGAAGGAGTCCAGCTCATCCGGCCATCTCTTCGCGGCAGGAAGGAGATAAGATGGAGTAGGCCTTTCCATTTCATAAAGCTTTATTAAATGACTTCCATATTCTTTTTAACACGCTTTTATTAGCTTGGTATGTACATGTATGTAACGGAATCTTTGAACGTGATTTTCACCCCTTTCAAAAAGTCGGATTAATCTAAAACTTTGCTCACTTATCAAGGACCGATGACAATGCAATAATTTAAATAGTTTATCCCATTATCCTTGCCAGTATCTTCAGGATTAGTGATTTTTTTATATCTGATACCCGGTAGTCAGTGTCTTTCTGCCAAGTACCAAGGCGCGTACTAAGACATACGCATGGCTTAATGTTTAGTTATATTCGAAAACACGGTATTGCCTTGCGCCAAGTACATGTATTAAATAAATGCTCCGGAAAGGGAGCCTGAGAAACAACTATCTGATCCAGGGAAGGAAGTAGGCACGCGAATTACCAACTCCCATCATCGGGAGGTAGTTGCATTAATAAATTGTTGTTTAAAAAACTAAAAAAACACGCTTTAATTGGAAATTTGACTTAAAACTTAAAAATAAATAATAGTTTAAAAAAAACACGCTTTTACAGAAAACTTTTTACTTTTTAGTTTGGTTTTCTGTTAAAGCGTATTTTTCTTTTTGTTTTTTTTTTAAAACTATTATTTATTCCTGTACGGAACCAGAAGAATAATCTCGACTAGATAGTATATCAGGCCGTGGGCCGTCGACTGGGCCGTGTGAAAACTTACCTATTTTTGTAACGGCACAAATAGCGCGGGGTGACGTCATCGCAGTGTTTTGTTATTATAATCGCCCCTTTGGTGTGGCCATGCCGAATGAGTCTGGAGAGACTGTCTGATTCCTGTAGAAATAATTATATTGCAGTTGCAGACTATAGTTTTGTTTCACAATTGAGGGGAGTTACCTACTCAAAAAGTGAAGGACAGTTTTCGATAATCTTTTTCTTGTAGCTACATTGGGTACCTACAATAACTATGTCCTCTCAAACAATGTGTATACTTTTTAGGGTTCCGTACCCGAAGGGTCCAAACGGAACCCTATTGCTGTCACTCACGTGTCTGTCGTCTGTCACACGGGTTTTACGGCCAAACGGTTGGAGCTACAGTCTTCAAATTTTCACAGTATAAGCATCTTGTTGACCTAAAGCCGTGCAAATTGTCTATTTTTATAAGTGGGACCCCATACAGTAAAAGGCACGTTATAAAAAAAATTGACCTACCCTATCTTATAGGGTATCATTGTTTAGAGCTCGTTGAGTAGATAAATACCAAACTTTTTGGTTTAAAAAAACAAAGTAATGAGAAGCCACCAAAGTCAGCTTATTTTACGAAATTTTGTTCCGAAGAATTTTTTGACTTCACATTTACCTATGAACTTGGTTTTGTTATAATGTTTATTATTACGTAAATTTCGTTTATATTCAATATATTGAAAAGCAAATACCAATATATTGATAAATCATATTTTCTTTGAAATTCCCTCATTTTTTCCCTATTACAACCAAATTAATTTTGCGGTTTAGTACGGAACCCTAAAAGTGCGAAGTGCGCCACGCACTTGACCAGTTTTTTTTAATTAATGATAAAACAAGGTTTTCTAATCTTAAATGTGTCTAGTATCAATTTATAGTCTACACTACCTACTTTTGCTTCAGCCAGGTGACAAAACGCAAATAACTATGCAAAGTAGATTCAGCACTTACTGTCATTTATTTTCAGGATTTTGTTCTATAATCATAACTTTGCAGTCTTCCGAAGTGTTTTGTAAGAAAAATGTTAAAAGCGTTCAATACGTTCAACTTTCAATTGCCCTCGGGAATAATTCAATTTGATAGTTCGTGTGCAACAGTCTTAAAATAATAACCTCACAAACTGAAAACGTGTAAAAGCAGAAACATACAATGGTAAAGTTTGGATGTTTGTTAGTCAATCACGCTTCAACGGCTGGACAGATTTTGATATAACATAGCACAAGGGTCAACTGAAGTATGACATAAGCTTGTCCTAATCATATTATAAACTAGCTTCTGCCAGCGGCAGTTAAAAATATCCTATGTGACTATAATCTATCACTGTGCCAAATTTCATCCAGATCAGTTCAGCTGTTTGAGCGTGAAGAAGTTCCAAACATATAAACACACACATACACTCACAAACTTTCCCCTTTGTAGTATTAGTGTGATGTAGTGTGAAGTGTTCTATATTTGTATTATAATCACGCAAAAACGGCTGAACGAATTAAGATGAAATTTTGACCACAGATACTTCATAACATAGGATAATTTTGCATCCCGGTATAAAGTTCCCTTGAAATAATAAACAATATTCACGCGGATGAAACCACAGACAGATTCTAGTTTAAAATGAAATACGAGTACAGTTAGATATTGTAGGTATTGAAATCCTCAGCTTAGTCAGATCGTGATCAGCGCCAACATAAATTCGAACCATGTTGGGTTTATTTGCGTTTCTCGCCAATGCAATCATGCTGACTTCAGAGTGTATCCCTCCGGAGCAATAAATGCGTAAGTGTAGATGGATCTTTATTGCTCGACCACGCAACGCGTAAATCTGTGTTTATAGTTTTGTTCTTACATGTAGGTAGGTAAATGTAACTATGATGGGTTAACTTTATTTTTTTTTAACATCGGATTGTATGAAGCAAAATAAGTAATATCATCATCCTTCGATCACTGTCGGGCATAAGCCTTCTATGCACCTGTGCAAACACAAAGAAAAATACGTAAGATAATGGTACAAATTATTAAAAGTATTAGGATTTTTGTTTCTGAAAAACGACAGGATGCATATATCTGCATTTTTTGCATTTGATCACTGTCCAAATTTTCACGGATATTTTGCCTCGGTTATTTGATATTGAATCACCTTCATAAATGTTATCCTGGCTACCAAATAAAATAAGAACTTAGAAAATGCCTGAAAGCAGCACAAGCGCAGAAAATTGTACTCGTGTCAGCTACATTTTCTGCGCTTTTCTAATGCTTACAAATTACCGTTTGATCTAGCTATGCAGTATTACCGTACCGAATATCACTCAAAACTTCGAGCCGAGAAATCTCCACGTAAATGTAGGTAAGCCAAACTATTCTTCACGTCAACATGGAAATCCAACATAGGTGCTAAAGCTAATATTGGACAACTGCACTACATCTTATAATAACTTCCTAGAGGTATGCAGCCTGGGGAAAGGCAATTATTCTACCTCGAGGAAAGCAATTGTAATGTCTTGTGGAAAGATTTATCCATACATAAATAAAGTAAAATGTTACTATAGCGTACCTGTTTTAAGTACGTTTTCCTTCAGCGCTGCAAAAAGGAAGTTTCCATGGTGTACCAATGATAAAAAGATAAATGCTCTTGTTATTAGGTCAAATTAAAATAACTGAAGTAGGAGCTAGTAACTTCATCATCATTGTAACCGGACGCATCCACTTCTGGACATTGTCTTATCTTATCTTATGTATCTTACCAATAAGCTTCTTGTGGCTATGATTTGTAGCATTAAAGACACAGTTCCAAACGTTTGCAAAGTGCTACGACTACAAAATACTCCAAAAATAGGTCTAGGCCACAAACACAAAAACAACTAGAAAGAGGATGCACCAAAATTAACAGTTATAAAATCTATCAAGGTTTTATATTAGTTGATATCCGCTAGATTTTAATGTTACCATCGTAATCTCATCGCAAAAGTTCTGATTCGAGGGCAACGCGTATTTTTTCAAGCGATTTTTCATCATCGTATTTTGGCAGCTGTCCACTACATCCGTTGAACGTGAATATTTTTATATATCGACCGATATATACTAGAATCTTATGTGTTGTAATAAATATAGTATTATTTTGAATATAGTCACGTTGACAGTGATCTGACTTGCGCAGTTGCGTCAAGCCATAGATTGTGAAATTATGATGGGATCCAGACGGTAGTAAGGAGAAATAGAACTAATCATTCAAATGATAGGAAGGTAATTGAACTCTGAATGGGAGAATTCATTTATGCATAGTATTATTGGCATTTCAAGTCATTGCTCTGCCAGATACCTAACGCATTGCTTTAGCTTTTTATAGACTTTGAAGAAAATGTTGACATTACAAGTTCTGGTCTGAAAGAAAATTCTGCATGTGGGTCAGATAGATAGGTTCCATATGAAGCATTTTAGTGTATCTTTACGGTCTAGTTTGCAGCTTGCAGCTGCACGTTTAACACGTGAATATTTTTATATATCGACCGATATATACTAGAATCTTATGTGTTGTAAAAAATATAGTCACGTTGACAGTGATCTGACTTGCGTAGTTGCGTCAAGCCATATATTGTGAAATTATGAAGGGATCCAGACGGTATAGTAAGGAGAAATATCACTAATCATTCAATTAATAGGAAGGTAATTGAACTCTGAATGGGAGAATTAATTTATGCTTAGTATTATTGGCATTTAAAGTCATTGCTCTGCCAGATACCTAACGCATTGCTTTATAGAGTTTGAAGAAAATGTTGACATAACAAGTTCCGGTCTGAAAGAAAATTCTGCATGTGGGTCAGATAGATAGGTTCCATATGAAGCATTTTAGTGTATCTTTACGGTCTAGTTTGCAGCTTCAACTAAAAAGGAAGTTACTTTTCGTACTGAACTAATCGGTGTTACCGCGACAATTCATCGTTTTAACCTCGTAGTCTGTACTGTTGTTTAGCTGCTCTCTCTCTCTTATTATCATCAACGTTACGCCAAATGTAAGTAGTGTCTGCGTGTCGTAAATTTAAAAGAGACTGAGGGATTAAATTTGTTGTTTTAGCAGAAACTACCTTGACATTGATATCATTATAATGTTCAGATTCGCTATATGCTTGCCAGACGTTTTGATAAATGGTAATGCCTTCTAAAGATCGAGGTTAGACTGACTATTACAGAAGCCTATGATCACCGATGGCTATCTTAATTATGTCAATTAATGTAGGCCTATTGTCGAATAATTTTTTAGGCTCTAATGGAAACCGCAGTGAAATGATATCATCGATACTCCACTAAGCAATGTGAGAGTCAGTTATCTATAGATATATTTTATTATTTGAAGGACATCTAGATTTTATTGAAGCTTTATTAAATATACACTAGACTACGCTATATTTTGAAATCGTCAGCAAACTCAAAAAAATGCAATTTATTGTGTTAGAAATGCCACAAAAAGCAAAGGGCCCAACTTGGGACCCTGCAGAACGCCAATGCCAGGAGTAGAAGCTACGGATTCATAACCCACCAAGTTAAGTCGTAGAGAACGGTTAATAAGATAAACCTCGATCCACTACAACAGAGAACTACTAATTCCAGCGTAATTCAATTTTATATAAAGAGTTAAGTTATCAACGCTATCAAATGCCTTTGCAATATTGTATTGTGTTCTGTGCTAGTCTGTTTATCTATTCCGTCCAAGATTTCTATAAGATTAAGAGATTGAAAGAAAGAACACAATTCCCCCTTTTAAAACTTGCCTATAAATTCAACTTTAACATACAATTTTGACATTTAACACACAGCAACTCACTCGAGAATAAATCAAACTTCTTCAAAATCCCCTAACAAAGGTTGACAATGTAAAATAATTGTTTTTGGCATGGCCGAGCGACTCTGGCGCACGTTTCCTCTCACTAATTAGTATTTATGTGCTAAGAGACGGTAATCGCACCTGCCGCAGAGTTTCTACCAAGTATACGTGTTGTATTATTTACTAGAATACATTAGGTGAGAACAGAGACGGCCTGAGAATATGAATTTAGGGATTAAAAGCTGTTGAAAGGAGTTGCGTCTGGAAACCACTTTTGTATAATCAACCGCACGTCCATAGCTACAATTTGACTAGAAATTCGCCTTTATTACGTTGCAGTTTAGTTAGTTTCGTCGTCGCAACAGTTTTCGTAAATTTTTACGAATGAAAAACTACTCATTCATCATCTCCATTTCGTTCAATGGATGGGTTTTTAAAAGACTTTCGCGAGTTTAGATCATTCCTCAAGGTCTTGAATTGAAATATTTGTAAATCTCATTTGACAGGCTAAAAGCTCTTGACTATTCTAGACATTATCGTTGCTCTTCAAAGTCTAAGTGCAATTATGAGATTGAAATCTTGTTGTCCATTTAACATGGATTCTACTGTTTAATCGACTGAAATAGTATTATTTATTTTCCCGTTACCGGTTTTCGGTATCTATAAGTCTAGATTCGTTAGTATTTAAAAGAACGCCTTCTTGTATTCAGCAAAATGTTTTGTGTGCTGCATTAATAAACCATCCATTTATAATGTAGAACCGTGCCGTGACTTTTATAATATTGTTATTAATATTATATATATTATAATTATTGTCTGTTTATATATTATATGTCTAGTCAAACAAAATACGATCTATAAAATGTCCCTTTAATTAACTCTGTCCAGTCAGTCCCTGCACATGCCTTAGTAACCGATGCACACATGACACAGATTTACTGAATAAATAATCGTTTTGGAAGGACAATCGGCTATTTAGGGACTTAAGACGCACTGCTTGCGCCGGCCAAGCTCTAATAGGTCTTTACATACGTACATAACTTCCTACTGCTGGAGTAATTTATAATTGGTTTCAGTAAACACAAGAGATGCATGACAAATCGACCAATCGCAAGCCGTCAGTACGTTGGATAGTGTCGTCATTTCAGTTTATAGAGAAGTTTTAATTTTCTTGTTGATGTAATTGATGAGGAAGCTGTATTGGATTAGAAAGGTATTTCTGTTTAAATAAAGGGAAAAATAAATCATCATGGAACGTCCAACAATCGTTAAATGATGTTTCACCCCTTAACAGGTGTCAAACTTAGCAAAATTTAACGATCCTCTTAAATTATGTTGATAATAATATTAAAAGTAGGTAAGTATATTCAGCTACCGATTGGGATAAGTCTCCTTTGACCTGAAGCAGGAAGATAACCTAGATGGGGCTGGAACCACAGTTGTTGAGTTTATGTATCTTACACCCTTCCTCACCATGAGGGTTTCCATGATCATTTATCCCAATACGCGACACGGTTTTTAAATTATATGTAAGACACTTATCGGTTTTCCAAATACACATCAAAATGTTTTAACCATGTCCTTTCTTATTGTCCCCAGTCGCTCCTCCACCTCGCCAGTCCCACCTTCTCAAGGGGGCACCCTGCCGCGACCAGGCACCAAACAAGTGACAGTGACAGTCCAGGAGACGGTGGTGGAACCAGCGCAGTCGCAGCAGCAGCCGCCTCAGATGCAGGCGCCCGCTGTGCGTCATCACCATCATGCTTCCAATGCTACAAAAGAGTTGGATGACCTGATGGCTTCGCTCTCTGATTTTAAAGTAAGTAGTAGTGGTTTCAGGTTTTTAGGAAGTAAGGAGAATAGGACCATTGGATGGACAAAAATTGAACAATAGGAAACGCTGTACATTTTATAAACTTGGACATTGACAACGTTAAGCTTATTTTCGAGTGGCCCAAACTCTTCTATTTTTCTTCATCTCCTACATTTTTCAAGTAGGTTTGTGACCATCGAACCCATCAGATTCTGATGGGTTCGATGGTCACAGACCTAGGCTTCTGAAAGTGAAGAAAAAAATACTATTCTTTTAGCAAGGAAAAGCTATACATTTGAGGAAATGGGATTACTTCTAGCTAAAGTGCTTTGCAAATTGTTCTTTATTACGTTAAAATCCCTTACTCATAATTTACAATAATCATAATGAATTATGGGTTTACAGTTTATGCAAATCCTCACTCAGAGATGTATCTAGGTATCTCATTCCGTATATCTCGTGTTTATTCCAAAAGCTATTTGGATAGAGGGCTTTTGAAGTTTGATGGACGCTCATAATTCCGATGTTATGTTAATCTATTAAAGCATCTTCATTATTCCCTAAAGATTCCCTGTCTTGCCAAAAATTAACGCACTGACGTCTTGATGCTATCAAAACAAATCTTTGGCATCTGCCTCACTTTTATTAGGTTTACATGGTAAATATTATGCTCTGTGCCGCAAATTATGTGTAGTATGAAGTATTCAAATTATTGGAGTATGCATGAAATATGTTCAATAAATCGATCTAGAAAAGTGTGCGAAGACTGACCTAAATTCCAAAATCCGCAAGATGTACATCTTCCTCTAATTGCTAATGTACAATGTGAAACAAATGACTGTTTACTGCAATTTGTATCCAAATTACTAGGCAATTCAAGGTTGCTTATAAAATAAAGGATAGTTGATTATCCCAGAAGCTGCCAAAAAGATATCGGAGCTAGTGGTGTTGCAATAGCAGCATCTTATGCCATTGTTTATATCCTCCTTATCACAGTATTTTTCATTCATGAACGCGAATTTACTGAATAAACTCAGAATTTATAATCTGGTGGATCGTTTCGGTTGAGTTTACGAGTCTATTATGTAGTAATAAAAGAACAACTGTGAGTCATCAGCACCCAATATCGGTCGGCATCTGTCACGGCCACCTCGGCACACTGCACTACAGCAGTCTCCTGTTTTCCGTTTATTATAATATTTACAACTCGCCTTTCTTGGTCCACGGCTATTTCCAGCCGCGCTAGAAGCCATCCCTCCAGCAGTCTCTCCGTCTCGCTCGCTCCCGCATGATGGCCGCCGGCTAAAGATAGTTCCCAGCGTTACATCACAGGCGTGGTGGGGACTAGAGCTTATATTATTAGAGTACATAGACAAACATTTTACTCGGTCGGCATTCGCTTCAATCCACCACCAACGGGCGGGTTTACTTCTGTACGTTGGGAATACGATGAATTTTCGATCTTTTACTTGGACTTAGAAAATTTTATCATTCTGCAAGTCCAACTCAAAGATTTCAAGTTCAATCCCATCCAAAGATTCTATTTTGCCATCACTCATCAAGTAGATTCAACAATTTAGACCTTTCAAAATGGCAATTTGGAATCACCACTCATAAAAACTTCCGTCTTTTCCTCAGGTGAGCGGCACTGGCACAGGAGTTGAAAGCGGTACCCACGTATATCGCGAGAAGCGTGCGTGGCAAGAACACTACCGCAGCAACCCGCGGCAACCAGAGTCCGCCTCTCTAGAGCATATGCTCGGATCTCTCCGGGCAGACATGAGCCGCCAAGGAGTACAAACCCCCCAGAAGGGATGCTGCAACGCCTGCGATAAGCCCATCGTCGGACAGGTGGATATCCAGCCGTGACGGGGGCAGAATTCAACCTCAAACATCCAAGATAGTGAAATCCAATTCTGCTCCCAAAAAGTGTAAAGTGTGTTTCCAAAGTAGTGTATAACGAACTGTTTTGTGGTCTAGGTCATCACTGCGTTGGGTCGCACGTGGCACCCCGAGCACTTCACCTGCGCGCACTGCAACCAGGAGCTCGGCACCAGGAACTTCTTCGAGCGCGACGGCAGGCCCTACTGCGAGCCTGACTACCACAACCTGTTCTCGCCCAGATGCGCTTACTGCAATGGACCAATCCTTGATGTTAGTTTCGGGACCTATTCGCTCAAATTCGGACTCTAAATTCACGGTGCTAAGGTGTCTTTTTAATTTCAGAAATGCGTAACGGCTCTCGAAAAGACCTGGCACACAGAGCACTTCTTCTGTGCTCAGTGTGGCCAGCAGTTTGGGGAAGATGGCTTCCACGAGAGGGACGGCAAGCCTTACTGTCGCAATGACTACTTCGACATGTTCGCGCCCAAGTGCGGCGGCTGCAACAAGCCCATCATGGAGAACTACATCTCAGCACTCAACACTCAGTGGCACCCTGACTGTTTCGTCTGCAAGGTCA
Source organism: Orthosia gracilis (assembly GCA_947562075.1). NCBI lineage: Eukaryota > Metazoa > Arthropoda > Insecta > Lepidoptera > Noctuidae > Orthosia > Orthosia gracilis. Next base: position 20,888,123 of record OX387274.1, read on the forward strand.
GTATGAGATTCCCCGGCACAGGTATCGACGCAGGCTAACACTGTTTATTTACAAATAATGCTCCTCTATGCCAGGTCAAGTATAAAAACTCTCCCAAATATTCAAAAGTCCTAAAACTTTTGGATATTTAGGATACAGAATTTCTAATATAATGTTTACCTCACAGGACTGCGAAAAGGCTGTCAAAGGCAAATCCTTCTATGCCATGGAGGGAAAGCCGGTATGCCCCAAATGCGTCGGAGTCGATGAGGATGAATAAAGGATGACGTCACCAATGCCCCCCACAATATGCCCTCCCCAAATTTCTTTTACAGCTATGCTCGTCGTTATGAACAACAAGGAATGATCTAAAACACACTCACAAACACAGATGTTATATACACACAAAATGAAACAACAACTAGTCGTTAGTACTTGATAGGGAAATTAATTTATGTAATATATTTTTGTAATATTATTGTAATGCTAAGATTTATAATAAAGAGAACAAAAATAAAAAGAAAGAGAAACAACAAAAAAAGAGAACAAAAATAAATAAAAACAATACAAAAACTATATGAGATATCGGATGTGCCCTCTGAGAGGCACTCAAGGTCAAGTGCGTACGCGCACGACAATGACCTTTTATCGGGTCTCATTGTTGTTGCATGGGGAAGGACGTTGTGGGAAAAAAATGCACTGAAATTGTGGAGCAGGTCAAGTGCCGAGTATAGGGTTTCCCGACTCCCGAACTTTCTATAAATAGTGGGTGCGATGACGTCATGGGACGTCTGCAGCCACACCGGCTGCTAGTAATCAAGGCGTTTTGTTTATGGGCCATCGGATTTAGCGCTATTTTTACACCTCTATTTATACCCAGTCGTTACGCGGACAAATACACAGAGAATTAAGGGTAATAGTGCAAGTTTAATGCTCAATAATAGTGGTTTTATAACTGTTATAGTTACGAAATGAAACGCGGGCGCTTGCCAGGCCTATTGCGTAATATGCTAACAAAATTCTAAGAAATGATTCGAGTACGCACTGGTTATTTGAAGCGCCATTTTGTTGTTTTGAATTTGACGATTTTGGGCATCAATTGAGATTTAGGTAATAATAGCTACAATATAGGTGGACAATATAGTCTTGTCTATGAGATACTATGGCATATTAGTATGATACATACATAATAGTTTCACATCCCATACATAGGCCAGCCTATTTTTTGTGTTTCCAAGCGAAGAGGGCACTCTATCTAGAATTATCTCTAAAGATCTCTTTGGAAAATGTGTCGACAGAAAGACTGATATGATTTTGTTACATAAAAAGTATAGGAATACAGAAAATGTATAAAAAATATAACTCTTTGTAATGTAGTTGTTTGACAACATAATTTTTCACGTCATTACACTATGAAACACAACTTGTATGTTTTTTCTCGTAATAATGTGACACTTTCATGGATTCCCGCCAAATGATAATTGTCCAGCAAATAAAAATAACACTCAATGACGTCATTATTCATTCGTGGATATTGTTATAATTTTTATTTTGTGATATTGTTATAAATTTCTCAATTTATAATCTAGGTAACTTCATTGTCAATTTCATATTTTTTCTTTCCATAAATAACTTGAATTTTACAAAAAAAATCTGTTCAAAATAAATAAAACTTCATCACTTTATTTTTGTTCTCTTTTTATAAAGTTATTCTCATCTGCTTAATCTTGGTTCTAATTTGTGATCAAGCCCACTGTAGAACGAAAAGGCAACACTTGCTACAGAACTTATATTGTGCTATAAAAAAATAAAAGCTCATTAAATACTGAAGCAGATATAAACGTTTTGTGTACTTACCTAATAATAATAATGTATATGTAATAATTTACACCATGCGTCAAAATATTACCTACATAAAACATTCTTGATATAATACAGAGTAATTTTATGAAGGTACAAGTATTGTTTATAAATATTTACAAAATTACAATAGGCAATAAAAACAATGAATGAAACAATATTACAGACACACCTATATAAACTCGCGCCTTTTTTCCCATCCTTAGAACAAAAATAATTAAAATTTTAAGGATGAGTTTCAATATTATTTTTAGGATATTTGTTCTACACTTTTATTTACAGTGCTCAATTTTTTAAGAATTAGGGAATGTTATGTCTCAATTCCATCTAAAGAAAACTGTTCTTCAAGATACAGTATTTACATAATTTGAAGGATGGGTCATGTATAATAACCAGGATAGTAACAACAATGATGTAACCTGGGCTAATCTTTTTGCTGAAATAAATGATATAATTTAGGGAGAGGATTCTAACATCATGGATATCGATGTTATTAAACAGATTTCATCTACACATACACATTTCACTATTTCGTACTCCACATACATACTGCTCACGTTGAAAATGGGCAGATCACAAGCGTATCCAACGCCCTCTCTATAAAGTAAAGTAAACAACTTTTGACAGAAAACTAGATGCATGGAATCAATCATCTGTGTCTAGCTAGAAACAACAAATAATTTCGACTTTAAAAAGTTACAGGACTTTTCAACCGCATAAGGAGTTGATTTATATTTTATTTGCCGAATTGTATTGTAGAAAGTCATGCTGTGCCGACCCCGAATAAATTAGAAAAACTGAAACTTGAAACATTTCGTCATTCTCCTGCATTAATGTATGGCAGTAGAATGATGATATGTTTCAAGTTCCTACAAGCACTTTGAATGATATTCGAAAACAGAGCATTTGTAAATTTTACACAATTCCGGGTTTATTGCTATCCAATTAAATCTAATAAATGATAACAGCAAACACTACATTAAAACTGATTTCATTTCAGCTACACCTAATAATAAATAGGATATCGATATAACTTATGTGGCATCATTTCCTTAATATTCACATCCTCATCGAAACGACTCCTATTTTCCAAGTCTTCCATATATATTTTATCTACCATACCTTTTTCTTTTTTTTTACTATTGATAGGCTTGCGCTTGACCACTATCTCACCTGTTGGGAAGCGATGATGTGGTCGACGATGAAGCACGCTTGCCTAGAAGAAACTTATTCACTCTTGACTTAAAGACTCGCAGGTTGTAGCTATCAGGAAATACAGACTCCGGCAGGGAATTGCACTCTTTTGCTGTGCACATAATAATAGGCGCATATTATGGGTGGGATGTCCACCATGTACCGGTGACGCATCCCGTAAATCTTGTAGTCCGATGATTACCATTATATTATAACTGAAAATATGTTTCTTTTTTCAGGAATGCCGCGAGCCTTTCCACGGTGGTTCGTTCTTCGAGCACGAAGGTCATCCCTACTGCGAGACCCATTACCACGGCAAGAGAGGTTCTCTCTGCGCTGGCTGCCACAAACCCATCGCAGGCCGTTGTATCACCGCCATGTTCCGCAAGTTCCACCCCGAACACTTTGTATGCGCCTTCTGTCTCAGACAACTCAACAAAGGAACATTCAAAGAACAAAATGATAAGCCATACTGTCATACGTGCTTTGATAAGCTGTTTGGTTAAGTTCTCATGACACGTGACGTCACAGTGCACGAATATCGGCGGTTATTCGATATTCAAACTTTATTGACAGATGATTTTTTTTTTATTGTCTTTGATTAACCGTGAGCGTTCGAAATATAAATTTCTAATAACGAATGGCGCTGTGACTGAAAATCGATAATATCGACTTATGATTGCAGTATTTTATTGTAAAATGTTCAAATTATGAAAGCGAAGGTTCTAATTATTATAACTAAGCATCGACTGTAAGTCGTGCTAGTGCCATACGTCTATTACAAGAAAAATGTATGATATTATTAATGCTGTAACATTAAAGTAATACTAACTTTATTTATGTTATAAAAATCAGTTTGAAACTTATCAATATAATGACTTATGACGCAATCATGAAATGTATGAAAAATTAGATTATTTTTAGATCAGGAGTATCATGCGTGTAAGTACGTATTTAATATTTATCAAAAGATAAAGTTAAACCAATTGGATAAACAAGTGCTTTGTCAAGATTAAATATTAATGAGGAACATCACGACTTATTTAAATTTCCTTCTTTAATAATGCACAATATTGAATTAAGATATTTACTACATTATGGCGCCTAGCGACAAACACACGAGAATTTTCTATTTACACTCGATAACTGTGTATGACGGCCTTCAAGGTTGCCGATAATACCGTAGGTATGTTATGATATTAAGTGTTGTTCGATGCGATACGCCGTATTTATGTTTGAATATTTCTAGCGCTAAACGAATGTTCTACAAATCAAATCAAACAGAATATTTTATTTCAACTAAACCATTTAAAGATACTTGAATTTTCAAACAAAAGATGAATCTTATTGCACATTCGCAAGCGTCAGTAGGTCTCTACGGAGACGAATGTGCAAGAAACTCCACGAACACTCTATTCCATCAAATTTTAATCACAAGCATTTGGTTACATCACTATACATGCAATCATGCATATTAATATGTTAAACACATTACATTACGTACTAAAAGCCTAACGTTGTCCTAGTTTTAAACTACACGGCCTAATATAGCTTCTTTCTTGGAGAAGGCTTCCGTCCCTGCCATAACGTTACTCAGCCCACTTACCTTGATATACCTACTTATCATACAGTACAACTATTTTTTTAATGTCCCTCGGCAATCATCGCATTTCCGAATACAAACGAATGCAAATTATTAGATTTACTCGTATATTCGTGTATAACAATTTGAATTCAGAACTACTTAATTGTTATTTTGTTTAGATTGCCGTTTGAAATAAATAGAGCTCGAAAAAATAAAATATCAGCTTTCCTCCCATTTTTTAAATAAATTACATTATGTTTAAAGAGTATTAACAACTCTATATACTTCCAAGTTGATTGAGAGCGTCCGGTCTGCACCAAGTGCAAAGGGCAACTGATAGAATGCCGACGACTGACGAGGGGCATTAAGAAAATGTTTGTACTGTACCTGCTTGACTAAATTAGGGCATCATTCCATCTGTCCCTAAGTGAGGTCATCGATTGGTAGTGAATGTTGATTCATATCTTAAGATAATGTCAATAAAGTATATTGTGCATTGTTAAAATTGGATTTTTTTTAGTACAGGTTATCGTATTCTTTCTAGAAACATGTGGTTTCATTTAAAAATATGTTGGGTTTAGTGCGTCAAACATATAAGCATTGATGACACAATCGTGTATGAAGTTATTCAGAAAAATATGAATTATTCTTTTTAAAACTAGACAAGGGACGTTATCCAATAGTTAACGTCCTGCAATTAGAATAATTAAAATAAAAACTAAAACGTACAAAATGATCACAGCCATACAAAATATGTAAAAAAATAAAATTGTATCATACAACCTCAAGTGATGTGAATATTAAGATTTATAACAAAATTTAAAAAAAGCTCACATTGTAACATTCTAGTATTTACCGATGTAGTCTTACTAGTGCATGTGATTTAAACTAATTAAGTATAATACGGTCAACTTAACTGTGCACCTGGTTCTGTGAGGTCAATCTAACGTTCGAGTGTGACTGCCACTGTCATGGCCACCAAAAGGGATTTTAATTTAGATAACAGAAAAAAATTGTCGCTAAATCGTCGAAATTTGTCGCTAATTAGTCGAAATTTGTCGCTAATTAGTCGAAATTTGTCTCTAATTAGTCGAAATTTATCGCCAAATATCAGAATTTTTTGGTCACTGGTTCAAAAGATAGAAGGGTTAAGCTATTTTTTTTCTTGGCATTCTAGCTCTTGGTTACCTTAAAAATTAAACTCATTATATCTTCTACACCAAGACCCGACCGAATCTGTGACGTGTTATCAAAATTAAAAGCTCTAATGGTGGCCATGTCAGTGGCGGTCACACTCGACTCCCGCTATTGGCGCACGAGGCGGGTAGGCGAAGTGGGGGGTACCAGCGAGGTGCACAGTTAAATTATCCGTGTAGTATAGATGTTTATACTAAAAAAAATCGTTCTACAAATAGATAGGATACAAATTTTGGAAATGTTATTGCAAATAGTGCTAATATACGGTCTAAGATGTCTCAGACATTACTTTTAGTTGTAAAGCTTAGTTTGATACATATTTTGAAGGGGGAAATTACGACGGAATTACCTATTGATATCGCGTAGATCGATAATGGTAGATGTAGATAAACATAATCCTTCTTGGAAGCTGAAAAAACATAAAGGAATAAGTTTTATAGATTGCCAGTTAATGCGCTAACTGAAAAAAGTCTTCTTTTGCAAGCGAAAGCTAAACAAGGTTCGACGATGCCTATAGCATTGTAGATATGAAGTGGAGATAATTACTTCAAGCTGATCTCTTGGCGGCCTTTGCTTTTATCATCATATCAGCCGAAATACGGCCGCTGCTGGACAGAGGCCTCCCCCATGCATCGCCACATTGATCGGACCCGTACGTCTCGCATCCAGCGTATCCCTGCAATCTTCGCCAGGTCATCGGTCCACCTGGTGGGAGGCCTTCCAACGCAACGTCTTTCAGTTCGCGGTCGCCACTCCAGAACCTTTCTGCCCCATCGGCCATCCGTTCTGCAAGCTATGTGCTCGGCCCACTGCCACTTAAGTTTGGTAATTCTTTGGGCTATGTCGGTAACCCTGGTAACTCCGAGCATAGCCCTCTGCATTGCCCTTTGGGTGACTCTAAGCCTTCTGATGAGGCACATTGTGAGCGACCACGTCTTGCATTGCATGACTACAATATAAATTCAATGCCTGCCTCGTTGTTTTAGTGGTTGCAAGTGCGACTACAGAGCGAGAGGTTCTTGGTTCGATTCTCAGGTAGAACAATGTTTTCCCATCAGGAATTTGTCAGCATCAGAGTTTGAATTTGTGCTCTGATGATGACAATAAGCTCACCCCCTAGCTAAATAATGGGTGTATTAATTATTTGTACACAGTGATGCAGTAGCATAACCCTTCTGGGATTATAGGCGTGCAGTTATGTTGACATGAAAGTCAACAGTGAGCAGTGGTGGCCCAGTGGTAACGGCTGCGAATTACGTGTCGTAGGTTCGAATCCAGGCAGGCGCATTACTTTGTGTAGACTATTTCATCACCGCTGCTCTTAAAACGGTGAAGGAAAACAGCGTGAGGAAACCGGCATTTCCTTGAACCAAAAATTCGAAGACATATGACATCCACCAACCCGAACTGAAACCGCGTGGTGGATTAAGGCCCATTAACTCTCTCACAGAAAGGTAACCTGAGGCCCAGCAGGGGGGACATTAAAAGGTTGTTGATGATGAAAGTACCCATGATGTTTCCAAAAAGAGATGCACACAATTCCGTCTTAATTTCCCAGGAACGACGTATTCTTGCTGCTATGACAATCCGATAGTTTTTACAAGCATTTTATTTATGTTGTACGCTTTCAGTAAATATAATCGATTCGACTCAATTATATCAATAAGTTCTGTATCTTCCATTAGCGGTATGCTGTACAGTTATTTGCTATGTTGTTATTATATTTTTATTACTCCATTTTACGTTTTAGCTCGGAGTTCGTTAGAAAGTGCCAAACTTATCGGGCAGGCTTGTTAAGGCCAGTGCTCACGGTCTTAAAATTTTTCAAGAAGTTTCTATACTCGTTGCCAACAAAACTAAATTGAATAGGTTACTTTGAAGGCTTACCATCAGGTGAGATAGTGGTCAAATGCGAGCGAAAAAATACCCTTCATTTGGTGCTATTTTGCTGAAATATTGTATAAAATTACATGATACATTCTTCATTTGTAAATACATTTAGCCAAAATTTTACACAGGAAACACCTGTGTAAGTAACCCAGTAAACGACAAACATAATTATCGTCAACAACAAAAGGAAGGAAAAATATCTCTTATCGCCATGGTAACTTATCGAAAGTTGAAATTGTAACTCAAAAATATGTTATGTGTGACCATGAGCGCTGGCTGTAAGTTTATCGCTTCAGTTAGTTAGATAACAAAGGTAACGCGTGGTTTGTTGGCAACACTGAGCAAAATGTTGTAGTGTTGGTACTTGGTAGGTAGCAACGTATCGGACGAGTATATAATCTATGAGACACGATTTTATTGAATCTGTAATATTTTAACAAATATATTTAATGTTTTTTTAATGCTTGCGTTTTATTGTTACAGTTTTTAAGACCTTGTTATAATCATTAACTCTTAGTAAGGAGTATCGCGTAACCCATCACCTGGGTTTTGAAGGTTAGTTATGCAGTCGCTACATGTAAAAACACTGGTAGGTATATATGTTACTGTAAAACCCCGAACTACTGTATTTTTAGGATTTACCGATAAAACCTAAGATTTACCAAGTCATATTGGTAAAACCCCGAAATGATCTATGATAATCGCTAATTTCAGCCTTTTACCACTATGATGCGTAATGTTGATAACAATTAAGGACTGATTGATAAGTTTCACAAAAGTAGTGTTTATCACACGATTCAAAAATATACAATCAATCAATGTACGTAGCTTTTTCCCAACTAAGTGGGGGTCGGCTTCCAGTCATACCGGATTCAGCTGAGTACCAATGTTTTACATGTAGCGACTGCCTATCTGACCTCCACAACCCAGTAACTGGGTAACACGGTACCAGTTGGCAAGGCTGGTGTCAAAGATCTTCAAATGACAGCCGGGGCCAACGGCTTAACGTGCTTGCCGAGGCACGGAGGAAAATCGTATGTTGAAATTGTCACCCATCCACGAACCGACCTCGTCAAGCGTTGCTTAACCTTAAAGATCGACCCGTGCGGCTATTATTATTTAGCCACGAGCTCCTCAACTCCACATGATTTTAAAATATTTCCTGTTAAAAAACATTCAAAATGTTTGAAAATCATTTTGGTAAGTACATTTTTGAATCATGTAAAGTGTGTCATAGACAAAAAAAAAACCAACATTTACAAGTATCTAAGGTAAATCCTAAAATTTACCGTGTGATTGCTGGTAAATGCCTGAAATTTCCTAACATCATTTCGGTATTTTACCAGGCTTTTTTAATGTTACCACTGCTGGGACAAAGGCCTTCTCTCTGTGAAAGGGAATGGGCCGTAATCGCAGGCCCAATGCGGGTTGGTGGATGTCACATGCATTCGAATATTTACTTTTAGGCCATGCCGATTTCCTCACGATGTTTTCCTTCACCGTTTCGAGATCAGTGGTGGTGAAAATAATTTACACAAAGTAAAGTAACTGCCTGGGTTCGAACCCATGACTTACAAGTCGCGGCCGATACCACAAGGCTGCACTCTACTTTCCGACTTCTACCAATGTGACTTGGTAAATCTTAGATTTTACCGATAAAACCTAGGATTTACCGAAGTTCAAGGTTTTACAGTAACATATATATAGTTGAGAAAAGCCTAGGCATACGATGATGACGAGTAGCTACTAGCGAATAGCTAAACATTTGCAATTGCTTTCTAAAGTATAACTTGACTGCAAGAATCTAAATATTCATGAGAAACAGACTAAATTGCAATTCAGAGATAAGGTTTTATAGCAGTAGTACAATGCCACTAATTGAATTGCTATCTTTTACTGATAGGGATTACCAATTGGTAACTATCAATTTAATCATGAAATCATCAATAATAATAGTGGATTTCCTCCACTGGTTTTTACCTTGTTCAGAGCAACATATCCTTAACAAAATATCTAATAGGTATATCTTATGTAGATAATATGAGAAAAATATAATTAAAAAAGGTAAATAAATAAATCATCTGCTCATGAAGCTTAAGCGTCGGGTTTTTTGATTTTTATAATTAACTGTAGCCATTGACACTCGCAAGGTTAAGACAAATCGATTGACGTAAGAATCATCAAAATCGGCCAACGCGTTTGGTATCTAGAACGCCACATACAAAGACTGATAAACACAACCCTCCTTCAGCAGTCGGGTAAAAAGAAAACTTATGAAAACAAGTTTTACTTAGCTAACCATGCTCTGTCATCCAAACCAAACGCGTATGCAAAATTTCAGTTTCATCGGTTTGGATAGATTTGTCCCATATACAAGTAAAATAAAAGCTTGTAATGATGGATGTTCGTTGGTAAGCAAATCACTGGACTTGGCTAGACCCACAGACCCTTCGATCAATAGACCGATGAACAATTGGCCGGAAAAATTTTTTGCTCATTGAAATGAATAAAAAATCACCAAGATAAAGCGCATCAAAATTCGGGAGTGGAGGATTGTGACCTTAAAATATAATCTTTGCTTGTGACCTAACTTCTATGTAAAAAGTGTACCAAGGCTGCATGCGATATTTTAACGCACTGTATCGTCATCATTTTTTGTTAACGTGACAAAAGAAAAAAATATTTGTCCAATGTTTTTTGGAAATCTAACGGACGGACTTAAAATATTCTTTTAGTTCACCCCTACTTTGTATGAAGTCAGCTAGAAGATACTTTATGATTATAAAAATCGATATCTTATTATTATTATACCGACCTAAAAATATCGAAGTAGCACAGGTGTGTGAGCATAATTTATATCTTAATATTGATTTTGAGTTGTCCTTCGTGCCATCTGTCTATCTACAAGGTATCTGCTATGAAATACGGCTAGGTTTGGTAGATATGTTTAATTATTTATTATCATGCGTAGCGGATGTTTTTATGTGACAACTATAATATTAGGGGACTTCCTACTACAGACTAAAAAGGTTATCGTGAATAATCGACCTATACTGTACGGCGTAATTATTTATAAGCTTGTTTTTAAGAGTAGGTACAACCGGGCATCAAACTCACGTCCTGTTCATGCTTTGCCAGTACATCGGGCTATTACATAAAATAAAACCAATCCCACGCCTTAATCCCATGGGGGTAGACAGCCACTCAACCAATCTGCCTGGCTTTTTAACCCCCGACGGAAAAAGAGGGGTGTTATAAGTTTGATGTGTGTACCTGTGTGTTGGTGTTTTTAACCGACTTCCCGAAAATTCGAATGTATTTTTTATTTTATTTGTGTTACCTCAGAACTTTTTACTAGGTGAACCGATGTTGATGATTCTTTTTTTTTATTTGAAAGCTGGTGCTCGTCATGTGGTCCCATTTAAATTTCATCAAGATCTGATGAAGAACTTCGGAGGTATACATCAGAACTCTACAATAAATGACAGCAAATTACTCGGGATAGCTGCAATTGCATGTCTGTTTATTAGTTCTATCATTTCATAACAAAACATTACACTGATACGTTCTAAAGGGGTACGCAGGTGTAAACAATTCACCCTGGTACTCTCATTCCACCGATTTTGTTCAAGTTTCATGTTATTGGGATAATCTATTCTGGCATCACTTTGGACATTACTTATTTATAAAGTCCAAAGCTATCTATACCTAGCCTATTGAACTGGTTCATTATGTTGTGTACCACAACTAAAAAGTAAAAAAACTTTTTTACGAAACATTACAACCGACTTCCAAATAAAAATACTACAAAGTAAAAAATAACTTAAATTTCGGTAGTCGGTGTCAATAAACAAAGAAAATAAATCTTAGAAATTGAAGTTATTTTTTACTTTGTAGGTAATGTTTGTATTTGGAAGTCGGTTGTCATTTTTTGTAAAAAAAGTTTTTTGTGTATTTGTGTACCTGTCTGTGGCATCATAGCTCCTAAACGGTTGCAGCGATTTTGATTTCGTTTTTTTTTTGTTTTAACGGTGACTTTATCGAGAGTGTTCTTAGCTATGTTTGATGAAAATCGGTTCAGCCGCTCAAAAGTTATTGGCGTTTTACTCTTTGAATCGGGCTATTTTCGCAAGATATCGTATCATAAATATCTACGTGTTCAATAGATTGTCGATCGAAGCGTGTCTACTACTAGATAAAGAATACAAATAGTATTTAAACGAAAGAAAATAGGTGTTAAAAATACTGAATATGGCTTACTGAAATACGAAGTGGCAGACAAACAGTGGGCGAATACAAATGTTTAAAACAGCGACTTAAAAAGTTTGTCGCTGCGACTCCTTTTTCTGTCTGCAGGGTCTAAAGTAACCTAACATGAAGGAGATGACGGGAGCTAACTAAATTCGCTCGCTATGCTCGCTCACTTCAGCTCCTGTCATCCCTTTCGAACCTAACCTATCCGTGTCGGGGTTCTCTAAGCTTCCGAGCTCGCTTCGCTCGCTCTTGGACTAATTCGTCGAAAACACGAATACACCCGAAATCCCGCGCTACACGGCGATGTCGCCTCGACGGTTGTTCAGAAAATAGAAAAAATAGAACCCCAAATACAATTAAAGTATGTAACAATATTATTACTGCAGCTCACAAAAACCTCCTTAAAGATATTACTCAAACCGGATAAGTAGATACTTACTTAGTTAGTATAATAGTCGCCCATTCAGTAAATTTTTCGCCCGAAATTTCCCCTAAATAAAAATAAAATATGTCGAAATAAAAATATGTCGGGGGTTATTTAAATTTTACTTGTTTCGTAACTATGTTGGTGTCGGTTCCAACTTACCCGGATGCAAGTGCAACTGAGTATCAGCATTTTACATGGACTTGCGTATCCGACATAAAAATCCATAAAAATGTCTATAACAAAGTAACTATAATAATATAGCTAGGTACCATTCGTAGTTCATTAATATCTACATTTTTATCCTGTTATGTACTTATGTAACAACAGTTAGGTGTAATAGGTATGTATTTGCATTTATACAGTCATTTTGCTTAACGATATCCTTATCAATGTTTTTTTACTAAACACTACATAGAACGGAATGGAATTTTCGAGTAATTTACATTTTTATGTGTTAGATAAATGTGTTTATTGGGCAATCCGTAAATTGTTAATATAACCTAGTATTTTTAATAGCAGTAACAAGGAGAGAGGGCTTTGCCTTGAACGGATTTTGCACCAACGACCCTACGTTTATATACATTTTTATTGTGACGTTTTTCGGGGAGAAGGCAGAATAAAAACTGTTATTCCAGTATTTGACGATTTATTATTCCCGAACCGGTCCTACGTTACATTGGCCAATATAACAAAATAGCCACTTCGTCACTCGATAGATGTAGATACAGATATATATATACTTATAGATAGCTGCAAATCGATAGGAACTGGGTAGTGGCAACACACTTGCACTACAAAAATCGCCTTTACTATTATCCCCGTTTTCCCACGTTTCGATTATTGCAAAATTAATGTGACAAATTGTCAAGCACGCTTTATCTGCTGTGATTGGTTGAATGAATTTTATTGAACAGTCTAGGGTAAAATCTACAAGCGCTGCAGTCCATGACAAATAGTTGTTTCACTACGAAAATCGCCCTTACAACTACACCGTCAATGTCAAAAAGTTACCACTAATGTTCAGTTTACAATTGGACTCGTATAGTTGGTAAATTTGGTCTGTTTTGGTAAATTATAATATCTGTGACTTTGATAAAATCACAATCATCCAATTATAATGAATGATAAATGCCGATAAGCCAGTTCTGATTATATTGTGATTTGCTGTTACAAGGTTATCAGCGGCGTCGTTTGTGAACGGTTGGCGTCGCCAAACACTTTCGAGAAACTTTCAACTGATTTATCATGAATATTTCAGCTGAAAGATGTCCACCGCTGAACATAGGCCTCTTTCAAGCGTTGCTACATCGAGCGGTCCTTGATTAGTGTGATATGATAATATTAATTGAGGCAACCTAGTTCTTCGTCGTATCGATGATTCCACAATTATATAAGTAAGTTTTGCCACGTTAACAGCTTTTTCATTTGCCTCACAAAGGTCCCTCAGTGTACAGGTGTTGTTGAACAGAGAGCACGGTAGGAGGTATTGTTTGGGACGTAGCTCTGCAATCGCACTGCGGGTCATTGGAGTAATCATCATCATCAGCCTTTTTAATGTGCCCACTGCTGGGACACAGGCCTCCTCTCTGTGAGAGGGAATGGGCCGTAATCCAACACACTGGCCCAGTGCGGGTTGGTGGATGTCACATATATGTCTTCGAATTTTTGATTCTAGGACATGCCGGTTTCTTTACGTTCTTCCTTCATGTTTTCCTTCACCGTTTTGAGAGCAGTGGTGATGAATTAATTTACACAAAGTAAAGTGCCTGCCTGGGTTCGAACCCACGACCTACAACTTGTAAGTCGCAGCCGTTACCACTAGGCCACCACTGCTCATTGTCGTCAGTCATTGGAGTACCCCCATCAAACTAAGTGGTGCCTGCAGCGACCTACTTGGCTTCGGAGTCGGTTTAAAGATTTCCAAGTAGAGGTGGGCCATGGAAGTTGGTTGCCTGCAGCACAGATAATATATTACTAGCAAACAGATGCTTCATCCCATTCAAAGAAACCGTGCCACGTAACTAGCGTTTTCATCTGATTATACCGATTATTTTTTGTAAATCGATCGCGTTTGGTACCGTTCCACGGCGATAGATAGATCACCATCTAATAATCAATCGATATCGATACATAATTCAACTACTCAGTACAGTACGTCGGGACAGTTTCTTTGTATGGGATGAGACACCACTGCCTGCAGGGAGCCTCTCTGCAGGCTCAACATCGCAGGGGGATAATTGCGGAGCCACAGTCTCTTCTTTGCCTCACTAGTCATTAAGTGGTTTTGATAGTTAACATCAGAAAACTTTTCCGGCTCTTCAATCTACCCCTTGGCTTGTTACATTGTATAAAGAGCCTTTGGCTAGTGGTCGCAAGCGTTACAGCTGACCATGAAGTCTTGGGTTCAATTCCAGGGGTGGGGAGTGTTGTTGAGTTTTTCCATCTGGAACTTCTCAGTAACGGCTCGATGTCGCCTTGTGGCGTGTTGATGACTGACCGTAGTCTGGCCCCCGACTAAATGGGATTTAGACGTTACTGGCGAAATGAGAGTGTAGGTACTACTCACACGCACCGCCTCGTGGAGGCGCACAGCGGTGGCGACCTCTCGTCCGGCCTTGGTTCAGGCCATGTTATGGAGCGAGAGGGCATGGAAAGCTGAAGCAATGATGCTCGCGAAGGAGGAGGCGGAACGCGTAAGGGAGACGCAACGGAGGGGCGTCTCCGTCTGACGCCCTTAGCCACCGCAGGAGACGCCCTGGGCGTCGGGAGTCGCAAGCCGATTCCCGGCCACCGTAGGCGCGAGCTTGCGGACGGCGAGTAATGGGTAGCTCGCCGTCCGATAAGGATCATCAGCCTTATTGCGTAACGTAATGAATTCGGCAAGCCAAAAGGCAAATCGACCAATCACATGTCGAGATGTAAGACGCGTACATATCCTTTTGCTCTTTGCCTTGCCGAATTCATTACGTAATAAGGCTGCAGGCCTGAGTCCACGCGCGCCTTAAAGAGATGTCAGCAAAAATTGACGGGGTCCGTTACGGCCGATGCCCGTCTGGGTCTCGGATAAAATTGAAAGAGAGTTACCGTAAAGAAGAAGAAAATCATGGTGTGCAGTCATACTTATTTGCGAGCAGGCTGACCAAAACCAGATGTATCCTGCGAGTGCACAGCATGATTTTCTTCATGTCTTTTTAGTTCGCTTTTTAAGCAGTCGGGATTTTTTTATTTTTTGAATTAACTTTTTTTATTTATAACTTTCTAGTTATTTTTTTTTTCGAATTAGTTACATTTAAATATAGGTATAAGGGTTATAAATTTTTTTAGAATCACCTCTTAAAACCCTTTATTTTGATACCCCACACGATGGGTTTGGAAGAAAAATAAAATTGAGACCCCACAATAAGGCGCCCAAAATCCACCATTTTTCTGTTTGCCAATTTGAATATAGCCAGTGACACTCGCAAGGTTATGACGAATCGATTGACGTAAGAATCATCAAAATCGGGCAACGTTTTTGGTCTCTGGAACGCCACATAGGAACAAACATACATACCTACATACACTGATAAACACATTACCCTCCTTCGGCAGTCGGGTAAAAAGTTCTACTCACACAAGTTTACTTCTGCCTAACTTTTTGGTGAATACAAGGCGTGAGATTTTACAATTATTAGACTACCTCGTTGGTCTTGTAATGCACAGGGACAACTACTGAGCATGGGCAACTAGGGAGTGGGACTACATAACTGGTATAATTTAGGTGTACTTCAGTACCTAACAAAGTATAATTATGCATCTCTGCCCCAGATAAACAAAGGCGTAGATAGATAATCTTAAGTAAAATCTCCAAAAATAATGAAACGAAGGCAATATAGGTACACATCTGTATTTTATATTTCTGTAGTATACATCGTAGACAGAGAAAACTAACATATTCATTTATGACTTAATATATGATCACCTTGAAATGATAACAATGTCGAACAAAGCTGTCAAAACACTATTGTATCACAAGTGTTTGTCTACAGTACCTACATTGTATTTATCGCATCATGGCTGGCCGATAGATGCAAACCATCGGGAAGTCAGGATGTATTCCCTTAGGTTAAGACATCGTGTATGGGCAGGTCGATGGGTACAGTCGTGCAAATGAAATAACATAAATTATTCGATACACTGGGTTTATTTAAATAGTTCACAGTTACAATCTTGCTCACTAATATTACTGATCGATACCGATTCTACAACGTCTTAGCTCTAAGGCGGTCAATACTCAACTCTTATATTCTGTGTCCCCACCACACAGGTCGTTAGAGAAAGCGCGCCACAACGTAGTTGTTCTTGATTTGCCGACAGGTGGCGTGCTCGTGATTTGTTTTGACGTCCGTACTATTGACTAAACCCGACACGGCCATCCTGCGATACAGGCGTCCTCGTCTGTTCCTCATTGTCAGGTTTTAACAGTGTATCGAATCATGTGGAAATCCTCAATGGATGTCCTCAGCCCTTGGGGAAAGCTGAGGGGTCTGTCAGACTCTTACTGACTAAAACCACATGGTGTTCTCTAGGCCGTAATTCCTATTGAGAGGCGAGCGTGGAACACAGCACGTCGCCTTCTCGGGCCTCTCTCAGGTGACAGACTCCCCAAATCTATCACCCGCAGGCATTATCTTCTTGTCCTTGCTCCATGCCATCTCATGTCGTGTTGCGCTACACGTTCTTAGTCCACTCCGTTCTACCAGTCTCCCATCATACAAGGGAAGTTTTCTGAAACACACAAAATCTCCACACAGTATTCGCTCGTCCAATCCTGACTCATACTCTAGGTGAGTGAGGAAACATTTTGCATAGTTACATATCGAAAGGATCACTGGTCTAGGTATTTCTTTACAACAGAAAACCCCTTCAGTTACAATCAAGCTGGTCTAAATCGTCACCCACTAATGCAGGTGAGATTCCTGCAGCACCTCGGAAGGATCACTGGTCTAGGTATTTCTTTACAACAGAAAACCCCTACAGTTACAATCAAGCTGGTCTGAATCGTCACCCACTAAAGCAGGTGAGACTCCTACAGCGCAGTTACAGTCAAGCTGGTCTGAATCGTCACCCACTAAAGCAGGTGAGACTCCTACAGCGCAGTCACAGTCAAGCTGGTCTGAATCGTCACCCACTAAAGCAGGTGAGACTCCTACAGCGCAGTCACAGTCAAGCTGGTCTGAATCGTCACTCACTAAAGCAGGTGAGACTCCTACAGCGCAGTCACAGTCAAGCTGGTCTGAATCGTCACCCACTAAAGCAGGTGAGACTCCTACAGCACAGTCACAGTCAAGCTGGTCTGAATCGTCACCCACTAAAGCAGGTGAGACTCCTACAGCGCAGTCACAGTCAAGCTGGTCTGAATCGTCACCCACTAAAGCAGGTGAGACTCCTACAGCACAGTTACAGTCAAGCTGGTCTGAATCGTCACCCACTAAAGCAGGTGAGACTCCTACAGCGCAGTCACAGTCAAGCTGGTCTGAATCGTCACCCACTAAAGCAGGTGAGACTCCTACAGCGCATCACAGATCAACACCCACAACAGCAGGAGTGATCTTGACATCCCATTTACAAAAATGATCATCTTCCACAAAAGTAGAAAAGACCACATACTAATTGATCATTCCAAAGATTCTATTACAGCTTAAGGTGCGAGAGCATATGGAAAATGTTTCCTCCGACTCCGAGGGCGTATTATTAATTACAGGTACAAAAGACATACCGAACTCATCATCTGTCGTCACGGTCCATTCATCATCATCATCACCATCATTTTCGCAAATTTCCAAATAACCTTCTTGCCCTTTAGGAACTTACTTAAATTTTACTACCCTTAAATTTTTATTAGCAATTTTATAAATTCTGTTAATCAAAATTAGAATACCAAAAAAAAAAAAATTTTCGTAATGAGGGCTTGACGATTCGAACGTCATCAACATTAACATGGTGACCTCACCTCTGGCGTGACTATGTGAGTTTACCTTCTTTCAACGTCATAACTCAAAATGAACCTTCTGCAAGGTCTCTAACATAAACATGAACATTCACACCAGACATAGTGTCACACAGACTTACAGGTGCCATACAGGCCTTCAGTTGACACACAGGCTCACAGTTGCCACACAGGTCAACAGCTGCCACACAACGCTCGGCTACTCCTGACCAAAATAGATCATTGGGTTCGTGAAAATAGGGAAATTTTAGAACTCTACTCTTTAACTGAATCATTACCCTGGGCCATGTACCACAAATCGATCCAAACCAACTTTAAAAATTCTGCTGCTGCAAAAACTGTCAAGCTTAAAGAAACCCTCGAGTAAAATCTTCAACGCCACGGCCCTCTAGCCGACCAGCAATTGTATTGCTCTCACAACGGTCTCTAGACCCCGACCTCCACCAGAATCCACTGGTACGGTCAATCATAATACATTCAATAGACTGAATTACTAGGCACTTTAAGCTTGCTCATCATCATCAAAATTCCTTTAACATCAACATCGACTGGTACATGACCCGTTGGCATCTTCCCTAACCTACCGTGTGCATACTTGTAGGTCCTAAGCGTTCCTATTTAAAGCTTTCATTGTATAACTATCACTGTCCTGTCATAATAACCTATCGCGGACTTAATAAAGGGCCCATTTAGTTTTCACACTAGAGTTTCCCACACGACACAATTGATTAGAAAAAGATCCGACGATCAACAACTAAATAAAGTAATTGTAACATTTCCGTTAATCTTTACCATAATTCAAAGGCAAATGCATACTCAACGACACCTCTTCGTAGACCCATCGCCACATGTTACTCATGAGGGGCGGTCCAGAATTTGTCGCATGAGTAGACATGTTAATCAGATTTGGTTTCACTACCACTTTCATCAACTATGATGTCTAATTCTCAAGGAACTTGGTGATCGAGGATCCTTCCCAAAAGATTCGCACTTTTTACTCAAAGATTTACATACCCACTGCTAACAAAAGGGAAACAACTAACCCCGATAATATTAAGGAGCTTCACGAATTAATTCGGATCAAAATCTTTAAAATTAAATATCAACAGTAACCATTTACTATCGCTCACTACCTCAGTTTTTATGTAAGGAAAACGATCGCGAGATCTACTGCTATCCTAATGTTACTTTGAAAGTAAGCAAGTGAATTCAGATCTGAAGACGGTGGTTGTAAATCGTGACGCAACATAAGATTTGTTCTGAATACACGTAAATGACCAGTACCGTTACTAACTCGATACAATTGCGATGGCCCTACGTCATTACTAACTGGCTTTGTTACTGAAAATCTCCTTATGGGATATCTCATCCTAAAGTTCGTATTGAACCAAATCTTGAAACTATACTGCCAATAGGAAACTCATTACCTAACTACTTGCTTTTTACAAGTGTGTCTTAATTACCTAATGATAGTGCTAGATATAACCACTACCAATTCAGTGATCAAACATGAACACTTAAAACTCGAAATAGCATCTCTTCAGTAGAGAACTTTCTACCTCACTATCGAAATAACATGGAAGCGACTCACCGAGTATTCCATTTCAAACTTGCGCTCTCCCAACCTCAAACTGCTAGTCTGCCGTTCCTCCTAACCTCTAAGATGCTCAGCCAGGTCAGCCTTCGCACACAGCATCTGAACTGCTAGCAGCAGCAGAGGCTCCACTGCGACACAATATGGTATCTGAAACATGAAAAACACTACGAGAGTACTTGTTTACACGGTTATCTTAACCATACACAGTTTTGATGGAAATTAACCGGTGTAGTAACCTAAACCGGCACGGCAAAATGGGTTATTATGAACACTGAATGTGAATGCAGAGACCCTGTCCAAAACATGAACCACACATTACAATGTCCCAAGTGCCCAGGTAGGTATTCTAACTTCCAAACAATGATAGTCAGCCAAGGCCAGTCAAGGGCTACCGCCAGTGATCATGAAATTATAACCTAACACGGGCCCGTGTTAGGCAATAAGGCCGACCCCGACGATCCCTTGACCGCCAAAAAACCAGAATTTTGAATAATGAACACTCTTGGCCATAGTCAATAACAAAATGAAAACTACTCACCAGATTGGCTTAAAGATCCATGTGTATGGATCTTTCCACACGTCCACACGCTCCTCCTTGACCTGTCCAGCTCCTTGGTTGTTGCTAGCTTCCTTGCTGCTCCGTTCTAGACTTTATTTTTTTTTATTCTAGACTGAGGGTAGTCGCAGAAACGAACCACTACGTTTTCTTTTTCTCAACTGACACCGCATTTTTTTTGCAAGAATGTAACCGCCATTTTCACTAGCATTGTTTTTACGTGTGATCTCATAAGCACGACCGAATCCCACTTCTGATATCGCATCATGGCTGGCCGATAGATGCAAACCATCGGGAAGTCAGGATGTATTCCCTTAGGTTAAGACATCGTGTATGGGCAGGTCGATGGGTACAGTCGTGCAAATGAAATAACATAAATTATTCGATACACTGGGTTTATTTAAATAGTTCACAGTTACAATCTTGCTCACTAATATTACTGATCGATACCGATTCTACAACGTCTTAGCTCTAAGGCGGTCAATACTCAACTCTTATATTCTGTGTCCCCACCACACAGGTCGTTAGAGAAAGCGCGCCACAACGTAGTTGTTCTTGATTTGCCGACAGGTGGCGTGCTCGTGATTTGTTTTGACGTCCGTACTATTGACTAAACCCGACATATTTTCTTATTAGTTAGTAAGTAAAACGTTGCTTATCATTATTGCTAATTACGTTCTTATCATTCATTCGTTTTATCAGCACGTTCCCTCTGTGACGGTTGGATAATTCCATTTCAAGTTTTATCAACCGGGAATGGTATATATTGTTATTTCCCAATAGGTACTTATATCAAGAAGCGATAGTGGGCTTTGTTTTGATGTCTATTGGGTATTCCAAGTTCATAGTGTAAACTATTCAAATTTTTACATAATTTTTTGCATGAATCAGAAGTTTTTATCAATCAGGATTTTGGTCAAGGCACTAAATGGAGGGGAGGGGGCGTTGGTTTATTTTCATCATACCATTTTATTGACGTTGACGACCTGTTATTTCATAACTACGTACCCATGACTCAGGAACTGCTTAGTGATTCTATTGATTCATAGAAAAATATGAGAAAGTTTCACTTCGTTTCAGTTTTCTCCATGACTCATTTCGTTGGAATCAGGGCACCATGTATAATGTAGATACATAAAAAAAAACTTACATCAAAAACTAGTACCTACTTACCTAGGTAGTTTGTAACACTTAACTTCTTGTAGTACTGACATAAACGTAAGTTGACTACGGGATCTGGGGGCACGGTAGTGTCCCTGCCAAGACGAGCCAAGGGAAGCGCAAGGGCGGTACCTACTTTTCTCGAAGCACTTCGTCGTTTTTTTGAACCATCATAATTATTATTTCTACATAAGGAAATCTAGAACTTGTTTCAAGGCGAGTTTGAGTATTTGTACTGTTTTGTTTTCCTTTGTAGGACTGGTAATTTCCAAGTTTAATCTTGTTATTCTGGTATTATATTATTCCTCAGATAATGATTTATTCTTAACAACTCACTGGGTTCTAGCAATATGCAAAAAAACAACAAATAGACAGGACATAGTTTATTTTACAATCTATGTGCATCCTAACTAAACACTAAATTATAATTTGTCATAATTTATATAAAACATTTACTTAATAAATAGGTAAAGAAACTCTCAATAATTTGTCATTTCATAACTTAATAATAAAGATTCAATAACTTAGGTATAACTTAAAACTAGTCAGTCTTCGGTGGGAGTCAAAATGCAGAAACATTCTATGCTAGACCAGGGAACAGTTCTGAAAATGAATCGCACCAAAAGTCTGACAAGTCCATAGATTCCGGCTCGCTTAGTGGTGACGCTAATGACTCATAGCCCAGGTCGGAGCTGAGTATTGTGTGCGATGGAGACAGCCCGAGATTCTCCTCTACAGATTTAGGTGACATGGTCATTGGGGAAAGCATTTTCATGTCACACTCCAGCGTGATCCCTGAGCAGTTATCTGTCAGGGTGCTGAAGTCTGTCTGAATCTGTAAAGGTTTTTCCTCTACAACATGTTCTTCACATGGCACTTCGATCGTGATGCAGTCATTGGCCTCATCACAGCTGGCATAGAATAAGTCTCCTTTGTCATTGTCCTCTTCTTTAATTTGTACTTCTTCGGTGTCAGTGACAGCTATCTCTGGTTTATAAGGATGCGCATAGGAGTGTTGGGACAGTATCCTGTCAACATCGTGCTTGATGTCTACGATTGCACCTTCATTGGATTCCAGGTGCTCTGCTGGGGTCCCCACCACTTTAGGTCCTTCAATGCACTCTCCAGTTTTCCTGACTGTGTCCTATAACAAGAGAAAACAGTGTTAAAGCAACTTGCTTTTAAGATATGATAACTATCACTGTTTTTAAAGAAAAGATACAATAATATTATGACAATATTGCACTGTTTCATTGTGACATTAATCATAAAAATAACAGACCAGTTGAGGACCAGTTCTGGCATAATACTTTAATATCATAATAATATTGTTCTATGATGCAATGCAACACTGGTTCCATATTGCATCATCCATGTAGGCTCATTCTAGATAATTATGTAGGTTAGTAGTAATGAAACTTTTTGTACTCAGTAACATACAGCCTGCAATTTAATCTTATCTCAATATTTAAATTTTAATCTGTAGACATGCTAGTGAACATGTAAAATGGTGAAAGTGTAAAGTTTCAACTATGATTATTTTATTGTGGCATGATTCATATCCTACTGACCTACAGGAAGTTTGTTGTGACCGACAAACAGGAAATTTCCCAACACCACAATCAGCTACTGAAGTTGTGATATAGGTAATTTTAATGATGAAAATAATATGGTTAATTTCATAGTTAGCTTACATTTTGAGGCGTTCCTGAAGCATTTGCATCAATTTCTTTGAAGAGGGAGTCTGCAAGTTGAGTGAGGGTATCGAGGTACTCGTCGGAATCGAAGTGTGCGAGGAGGTCTGCGAGAGGAGACACATCGCCAGCAGCAGGCGCACCGCGCGGATCGCCGACGGAGGCCCTTCCTTCTGCTGAGGAATAGACTCTGCTGGTCTGGGGGCCTCCGTGACGGTCCGCGCCGCGGCCGCTTCGCTGCGAAGCGTTGCGTTCTCGCTCAACAGACGCTCGTTCAACGCCTTCAAGCTCTCCACCTCACTGGTCAACTTCTCATTCATATCCATAAAGTATTTGATGCGGTCCTCCATCTCATCCATTTTCGCCTTCTTCCTGTCCCGCGAAGTCTGAGCCGCTACTCGGTTCTTTAGCTTCCTGATAAACAAACAATTCAGATATTGTAACAATTTGCTATCGCCAACTATGTTTATTGAAGGTGCTAATTTTCTGTACGTAACTGTACCTAACGGAACGGGAGTTCAATAGACTGGGAGCTCTAGCAAGAATTCGTATTTTACATGTATTGTAGCCTAAGTAAACATTTAGTTTATTACACATGGAACGGATTTAACACTTTGTAAATAAGAGAATGGATTTAATAAACAAACAAGCTAAATAGCAGAACAATGAAAAACATCTAGAAACACCGAAACGTCAATGCCCGCTGCCCACTCTAACTTGACCTCCCCTACAAAGGTATTTATGCGACACGCAGGCAATGTTTCATCAAATCATGAATTACTCACTTTCTTTGCATCTTCTCCTCCCACGACAAGTGGTCCAGGCGACGCTTTCTGGAGGGGGCGGGAGATGGCAGGTCCACTATCACCTTGGACTCCATCTCCTCGACCGCCTCCATAGCTAGGTAGTTGTTGGGTACCGTGATGATTATAGGAGCGCTCATCTTGTTGACTTGTCTAACACAACTTATAAACAAACACTCCACAACACTGATCTGGTAGTTGGCGATTATCTAATGTCTTAACTTTAGCATAATATCAGAGTTCCGTATCAACCATTTGTTATAGCACTTTTATATGATATTTCCTCGCTGCCAAGCTATTAACGATTGCGTCGTACATGTTCGAGTTCTCAGCGAATAATAAATGTTTTTTTGAATTCTCGAAAATGTGTATGTGGTTCAATGTGATTGGTGCAACCTTATCAAGGGGGCGTTGACAAAATGACGCCAATTGAATGAAAGACAAAGATAGGAATAATAACCGGCAGTAACAGCATTGGTTGGATAGAGATAAAAGACGTGACGACACTCGTACAGCGTTGGCAACTGAAATAGAGTTATGGTGATTTGCTTAAGTAAGACAAAGATAAAAAATACGATTTTGCCATTGATAGTTAGCAATCAATTAATAATAAACCATTGATTTGTAATAAATTCGTAAACTATACTGTTACAGATAGTAATGTCTGTATAGTTTTTAGCTTCTGTAATAAAATTCAGATTTTCTTAGAGCTCTGTCTATCTTTCGTCTGTGAGTCATCATAATAATGATGAAATAATGCCGGTGATCTTTGAGCCGGTAAACAAACGGCTGATGTAAGTTTTTGGAAAGCAAGGTAATTCGATGACCGGTGTTTCTGATGTAAGAAACCAGATTTTGATGTTGAGGCAGGCTCAGCTTGGCCGGCTTATGACTGGCTAGTAGGCATTGGACGACATGCCTAGATGTGATGTGGCCTACATGCCCCTTCCTAGTTACATAGCATAATTTGAACTAACCATGGTATTATAATATACTCCGTATTGTGTTATTATACCATTGATCTAATTAGACTGTGGCTGTAGAGCAATCGCTACTTAAACAATGTGAAATCAGATGTAATCTACTAGTGAGGTCGATTGAAGTAAATAATTTGCTCATTTTTGTCAAACAACCAGGGTCGGACTGGCCCCATGGAGTACCGGGACTTTTCTCGGAGGGCGGGTACCTTCTTGGGCCGGACTGGTTCGCCAGCCGGACCGGCCCAGGCCACAGTCTGACAGGCCCGCGGAGTGACCCGGTGCAGCCGGATTGCAGCTCCATTCTCCCTTTATTTTTATCTAGAGTCAAGCCGTGATTAGTGAGATAGTGCTAGGCCGGATAACCGCTCGCGGTTTTGAGCCGCGTAATTTTGTGATGTTCCTATAGCAATACAAGCTCACTTGCGGTATTTTTCCACTATCGTTTTTTAAACTGCAGCTAGTTACAAAATGTGCACGGTCAATCGGGCCATAGCCCTCGGTTCGAACAAACCGAACGTCCCGTGGAGCAAACTGCTGGCAAAGACAGGTCTCGCCCTATCCTGGCGATCAAGAACTGCCGCTCAGAGGCCGACACAAACCCAGGGCACTCCTCGAGCGTGTACTGTGCAGAGTGTGTTGACGGCACTGTTGGCGTAGTGGTTGAGCGATCGGCTGCTGCGCTGCGTGCCGCGGGTTCGATTCCGATCCCGCACGAAACAAATATTTGTATGGCCACAGATAATATAATACTATCATACATATGCCTCATCCCATACAAAGAAACCGTGTCGACGTAACTAGCGTTATTCGTTACCGATTATTTTTTGTCCATCAATCGCGTCCGGTTCCATTCCACGGCGATAGATAGATGGTGTTAGCAGCCACACCCAAAAAGGGTTTACTCGGTTCGTCAACGGTAGAATAAATTTTAATTACTTGTAAATTTTATTTAAATTCTCTGACGTTCAAAAGTGCCGCTTTTTGGCCTAGTTGAATAAATATATTTTGACTTTGACTTTCGTGAATTTTTATTTCTTTAAATACAGTGAAGGTTTGTTTTATAGTATTTTTTGCAAGTTTTTACAGTTTCTTTAAATTTAAAACCGCGCCATCTATTGGCATCAATTTTAAATGATCCGTTCAAATAATCTTTGAAAGAAGGTGAATTAAGAGCCCAATATTCCATAATTTTGTACTTAGGAGATTTGACTTAACAAGAACATACAATTTTTATGTTTAATGCCAGAAAATGTTAATTTTACACACAATCAATAACAGATAGGTGCATATCGCGCCATCTAGTGAGATTTATTTGAACCAAATTTTCTATCTTAGCGCTGAAACCCCGTGGTATGGCCTAAAGATAGTTGTTCCGAATATGAGTGTCTTGTGGATGTGAATTTAACTGTTTGTAAACGCACCCACGATACAGGAGAAATACGAGTACGCACTGTGAAGCAAAGATTTTATAAAAAATACCTCCTATTTTTGAAGTCGCTAAAAAAATAAATGTGTTGCACTAAGGTGGTAATTCCTAGTGTGGGGAAGTCATAAGCCCTCATGCCCGCCAGAATGTCAGGAAATCATGCCAGGAAAGTTGCCGCCTCAAAGGATATCGTTCGGTAACCTCGTGCGAAACGAATGGCTATTTTTCGCTGCAGGCGATTTTCTGCTTGACCAAACAGGAGCCTCGTAAAGGACCATAGATTGCACGACACTCGCGCAAAGGTGGCGAACTTCTTCCCGTGGTCCCCCGAGGTTAGGCAGCAGTCTATGCAAAGCACCCACTGCCTTTTCAACATGAGGGCCCAGGCGCTCAAAATGCTCTTCGAAGCCCTACTGACCGTCCAGGCATAGGCCAAGATACTTACTGTATTGATTTACCTGGACTTGCGCATATCCAACTGTCACTGATGAACTGTGTGGCTCTCTGTGTGAAACCATAGCGCCCCAGTTTTATAAGGCGTTATGTCCAAACCCAGCTCATAGATAGACGCCACCTGTCGCGCAGCATTGCGCGATTCGCCATTTAACAATCGGTATGTATCAACATTAGTAATGTCAATCTATATTTTATATTGTCGTAACACCACTCTTGGCTTTGACTAACTTTATGTTGGTACTGTGCTAGAGGCATGGCGGGAAATGTGGCTGCTATTCGGACAAGTATGAGAAGTGAGCAGAAAGGTTATCGCAAGAAAAGGTAGGAGCTACGAGCTTCTAGGAGGCCCAAGAAGACCCCAGGTGAGTGTTTACTGTGCAATATCTTTATGTCGACCTATAAGTGCATGATAAGTGGAAAGATGAGACGACTGTCGTCGTTTGCCATTCTTTCCTTTACAGGTAGTCCAATCTTGCAGTGCACAGCACACTTGGTAGTCAAGGACATTGGACAGGGAAGCCTGGAGCTCCCATATATTGGTAGTGTGATCCGGAAACACTGGCACGGTCGACTGAGCTGGAGCAACCGTGGCGAGGCTATGGGGATGGTGGAGGCCTCCGGGGGGCCATAGGCCCCCCTGTTCGGCTAAGTGACTAACATGCAAACATGATCAGAGTCACCAGGGATATACCCTGTTTAGACCGGAGCAAGTCGACCGATGCCCAGCTAGGTAATAGAGGTGTATAGCTATAAGTAAACTGCAGTCAAATAACAGTCATGAGATCCCTCTATAGAGTACGTGGGAGTGCAAGCACGAAGAGGTAACAAGAGTATGGCAAGACACTTGGTAAAACCAGCTAATGCATGTGAGTGGCACAGCCACACGAGAGAGGCTAGGCCTCGCCTTATAAGTATCGCATATTATGTAATAATAGGAGTGGAATAAAACTGGTCGACTAATCTTTCCACTCTCATGATAAATGTGTAATTATGTATCCTCATGTCGTCCGTACATTATGTGAAGCAAGCATATAGTATTTCACATACATACCATAGGAGGAACGAGATTATGGTGGAGATGCTGGGATCTGATACCACCATTCTTGTCGTTTGGCTCGGCAAGCTGGATGGTCTCGTCGAAGGTGTCCCCGCTAGCTAACACCCTGCAGCCGTATTGCGTAAGTGCGCAAAGAGTCTAAACTCTATCCAACCGACCAAATCGGCCAATCACACAAAATGGAAATCCATATCGCGTCATTCATCTCGCATGTGATTGGTCGATTAGATAGAGTTTGAACTCTTTGCGCACTCAAGCAATACGGCTGCTGGTGTCGTCTACGTAACAAACGACATTAACGCCGACGGGTCGTTTCATGTAAAATATTGGTACTCAGCTGTATCGGGTTAGACTGGAAGCCGACCAGAAAAAAAACCGGACCGGAAAAAGTCGACAGATTTATTTGATTTCATGTCAGGTATGTGTGTACTCTTAGGTAAATAATAATTCAATTTATTTTTTATTAATATTTATTTTTTTGTCTTTGCCTAGTATGGGCTGCAGTTTAAAAAAAAGTCCTGGTAGTTGGTAGTTTTTTGGATCCCAGTCCGACGCTGCAAACAACTTTATTGCTCTGAAGTTTGTGCTTTATTTCAACTTCAAACTGATGCTTTTGAGTCGTACTCATAGGAAACGTTTTGCTTGCTATTGCTTCGCAGAAGCAGAACTACCTACGCTACATTTCATCATCTTTTAACAAGTTTTGACTGCTATAAAAATACATAATATTAATGCTTGCGAATGATACTAGTACGTCAACGGGCTTCTTAGATTGTGATTGCTTTAGCGGCGCAACCTTTTGCATAATTTATTTGTAATCAAAAAACAAACCATGACCTGTTTGCTTTTTGACGTGACAACGTCTTAAATTAGGTTGTGGCTGGGAGGCACTTATGAAAAAGTGTAACGCTCGGTAACGTTACGATGAGTCACCGAACGAGAGAGAGGCCCGCCGAATGCCTTGCGTCTCTCTCCCACTCAACTATGATCGGTCTGGTGGAAATCGATCGGATGAACGTAAAATCAGTACAATTTAATTATATTCATATCAATAAATATTCTACCGAGAAAAATACGTTGTCACGTAAAATCTTCGCCCGTAAAACCGACTTTACAGGCAACCATTTTTTTTTTGATTAACACTTTTTAATGTGAACGTTTAGCTCGGAACTCATGTAGCTTCAAATTCTGCCTACCCTACTTAGCAACCACGACATATCTTATTAATGAAAGGCTTAAAGGACACATAGCCAGATCTCTATAAAACTGTTTTTTTTAGTTAACTTTAGTACTGTCATGCATGTCAATTGTCAATGTCAAATATATGTCAAAAGGCTGCCATTGTGCATCTATTTGCGTTTGTTGAATTTTTGTTTTTCCAACAATTCCAACCTAAATCATAATCTTATTCAAGGTGTTCTTTAACTTTTGAGTGTAAATTCGAATAATCATAAAAAATAGTATATCGAATTACTAAAAGTTGTAGAAAATGGCATCTACAAGTGCCGATTCGCAGTCCTCCATTGCTCAAAAAACATGGGTGATGGCGAATAATATCGATACCGTATCCAGTGTGGACGAAATCTATCGTTATGATAAAAAGCAACAACAGGACATACTTGCCGCGAAGCCATGGGAGAAAGAGTAAGTAACTTTTTGGAAGATTCCACTAGTTTAAATGGTGGTTTTCACCACAATACTAAATGTTGTGCTTCTTTGTTTCAGCCCTCATTTCTTCAAAGATATCAAAATATCTGCCTTAGCACTACTAAAAATGGTGATGCACGCAAGGTCTGGAGGAACATTGGAAGTCATGGGATTACTTTTAGGTATAACCTACATGCTGTATGCCCAAGTTATGTGGTTTAAATATGGATCTTATTTTCTAACTAATTTGGTTATTCTTTTTACAGGTAAGGTAGATGCAAACACAATGTTAGTGATGGATTCATTTGCTCTGCCAGTAGAGGGTACTGAGACACGGGTAAATGCTCAAGCACAGGCTTATGAATACATGACAGCTTACATAGAGGCTGCCAAGCAGGTAAACACATTTATTTACACTCTGTCATTCATCTGTGCCAATTTAATTTAAGTCCAACAGTCATAATTCGAGAACATTTGTTTTTCTATTGTTTCACATCTGATTCAGGTTTGTCGACTGTTTAGGGGGTTTAGTTTCCTAAAATAGTGAATAATCTTAAAACAAAATAATTTGAAGCAATTATTATGTTTTGAATGTAAATAAAAAAACTGGCCAAGTGCATGTCAGACTTCGCACATTTAGGATTCCGTACCAACCTGCAAAATCAAGTTGATTGTAATAGCAAAAACTGGCCAAGTGCGAGTGAGACTCATGCACAAAGGGTTCCGTGCCATTTTCGCAAAAAACGGAAAAAGAAATCACGTTTCCTGTGTGGGTGCCGCACTTAAATTTTTTAAAAAAAAGGCTGACTTTGGTGGCTTCTCATCTTTTCAATATTTTAAAAATACTGTACTTTTTGTACAGTATTTACCTACTCTACGAGCGCTAAATGTCGACATAGGCCTCCTCCAGGTCATGCCACTTTTTAAGATACCTTGCCGATCTCCTCCACCCCTGTGGGAGATCCGTCTTCCCACCTCTTGTGTTGCTTGCCTAAAGTGGTACCCACGCGACGGGCAAAGGCGCAGAGGCAACTGTGTTGCTATCATTAACTCCCAAATATTGAAATAAGATACCAAATATTCAAAATCATATTTTTTTTCAGGTTGGCCGACATGAAAATGCCATTGGTTGGTACCACAGTCATCCCGGGTATGGCTGCTGGTTGTCCGGTATTGATGTCTCCACTCAGATGTTGAACCAGAACTTCCAGGAACCCTTCGTGGCTATCGTCATTGACCCTGTCAGAACTATCTCAGCTGGCAAAGTGTGCCTTGGTGCTTTTAGGACATATCCCAAGGTTGGTATTTATGTGATAAAGGATAAAAGCTTCACCAGACTAATATTTCTCGATGATTTGGTGAATTTTTATATAATTTCATTAAAACTTCTACTCTATGACCAGAGCAAAGAAGTCTTATATTTGATTTCCGAAGTCGCCTGTTTTAGTAAAGACTTCCCAGTTGTGCAAATATTTTTCATTGATGACCAACCATTAACTACTTAGCTTGTCCCAACAGTGATATTCCAAATTCAAACATTTTCAGGGCTACAAACCAGCCAACGAAGAGCCCTCTGAATACCAGACTATTCCTCTGAACAAAATCGAGGACTTTGGAGTCCACTGCAAGCAATACTACTCCTTAGAAGTATCCTACTTCAAGTCCTCCCTGGACCGGAGGCTACTGGACTCCCTCTGGAACAAGTACTGGGTGAACACTCTCAGTAGTTCCAGTCTTATTACCAACGCTGATTATACTACGGGACAGATATTTGACTTATCTGACAAGTTGGAGCAGAGTGAAGTGTGTCTGGGTAAGTTTATTAAGTGATGATTTTATTTATGCTGAGTATCTATGCAATTCCGAATAGACTGAAATAGAACATCATAACATACTAACATACTTGCCATATCTGGTCACTGCGCTACAAAGAGAATATAACCACTAGAGAGCTTATAGGCCGATTTCTTCGAAGCACACGACTCGCTACCGCGGGCCGGGAGACGAGGAAGAACGCGCGGCTGCAATTGGTCAGTTCAAAGTAAGTTGCGTAGGTATGGCTATCGTTAGGGTTGATCAACTCGATTAAGGGAAAATTGTCGATATCGATAAAATGGATTTTAATATTATTAAAAATACTCAATTAAAATCATATAAATATTATTTAATAAAAATCAATCAATTACAAATATAAATATGTGTGTCGGGGACATAGAGAAACAAAAAGTATTTTTCCAAATCGGTCAAGCCGTCTACGAGTAATCCGGGAACATAATACATAAGAAAATTCGACGAACTGAGAACACCCTCCTTTTTTTAAGTCGGTTAAAAGTAGATAGATATTTTTTCATACATTTTTTATTAAGTTTAATTTTATTATTATCGATATCGACTTCAGCTATTAAAAGTAACAGCACAGATATTTACGATAAAAATACAAAGGGAGAGAAAGGGATAGAAGCATTAGAATTGTCTAGTGAAAGAGCGAGACTTTTCCAAAAGACATCAACGCGGGACTCAAAATTGTGCTCGTTTACCCCATCCACCATTTTAACTAGATCCCTGCGGTGACTCATAATCTGATTAAATTAAAAATAATTTCCGTACTGTTTACTTACCGATGAAAAGTTATGCCATCCTTTTTGTAACTAGATGTCTTGGCATGTTTCCCATACCCCTTTACGGCGCATGAGGGCATTTTTATGCGTTATAATTGCAATAAAAAGATAAAACAATTTGTATTTATTTAGCGTGCATACAGGTCTAATAACTGGACAAAACTAAAATGGTTACTAGTACCGAAGCCTTTACATAGGCGACAAAATACTAATAGTTTTCGAGCGTCGGGGCACTGTATGCGCCGTCAAGTGGTTATATCGTCGTTGCTGCGCTAAATACATGCTGGGACATGACGTTGTGGGCATCAGCCTGATATACAAACTTCTGTACATGGTCTTGGATGGTTCCAATATTATATGGCAATCAAGACAACTATAAAAGAGCAAAAAAACAACCTCTCTGCTCAATTACGATCATAGTTCTATTTCTTATAGCTCAGTAAACCAGACATCCATCCAAACACAGTGGCACTGTCTTTATTTATTTATGTACACACAAAACACTTAAAAGAGAAAATACATATAAAGATAGAAGAACACAAAGGTGCTGCTTATTTCTAAAGAAATTTCTTTTAGCAGACCTGCGATAGGAGAATTGAATAAGAGATATAGACACATTGTGTAGAAGTAATATAGCGCAAAACTTAACTAATATAAACATAGTATATAAAAAAAAAAGTTACAAAAAGTGCCAAAAGATAATTAAATATAAAAATAAAATACATAACTACCATAAAATAAATAAATACGTATACGTGTAAATGTCTTTATTACATAGCAGGAAGAATGGTTTTCATAGAACAAGTGTTTATAATATCTCTTTTGATTATCTTTTATAGGTCGCGGCGGCTTCATAGTCGCCGGCGCAGACCCACACGAAAAGCGAACTGAAGACAAACTCGGCAAGGCAACTAAGGACGCTTGCAAGACCACCATCGAAGTGATCCACGGCCTGATGGCGCAGATGATCAAGGACAGACTCTTCAACAGCGTGAGCGGACGGCCTGCACCAGCCACGCCCATGATTGAGTGACTTGAATAAATTGTGTAGGAGTTCAATGTGTATTAATGTTTGTAAGTTAATAATGTATCTGTGAATTTCGATTTGGCATTTTTTTCGTAAACATTCGCCTTGTTGTGTTGCTCTCTGCGTAAATTCAAGACGTGGTGTGTTTAGGTGAATAAGGTAACAAATATGCAAAATATGCTTATTAAAATAGTATAATTAGCTATAGTACAAAATCAATACGTGTGACTGACACTGGCATGGCCACCATCAGGGATTTTAATTTTGATAACAAAAAAATTGTCGCTAATTCGTCGAAATTTTTCGCAGTCACAGATTTAGTCGTACCTTAGTTTAGAAGAAATGAAGTAAATTTTGAGCTAAAAAAAGGAAGATACTGAGAATTTAGCAATTTAAATTAGACCCTAATTCTTACAGTATAAAGTTGACAATGTCATGGCAATGATAAAATAAGAGCGAGCGACGCACGACACAGGTAGGCGGCCACGAGATGCGGCGCGCGACCATACGCGACTATTGTCGCCGCCGCGGACGCCCGTCCAGCTCTGGGGGCGCGGGTGGTTCGTGCCAGAAGCTCCTTCTCCTCTGTTCTTCTGCTTCTGCAAGCGTTGCAATAATAACCAAGTCCCAGTCAACATCCATAACGTGTCCTGCATTCGATCAACACGGGTTGTGAGTACCGCATGCCGCCGCTCAAGTCGCTCGTCTCAGTATCTTCAACGCGCCGCTTCCTGAAGCTAGTGCGCTGGGCCAAACCCTACAAAAATGCCAAATTTTGACAAGGTTTTCGGGCTAAATGCTAGAGATCTGGTTGTGTGCTCCTTGGTAGAGATTGACTCTCAACTTTGAATTCAATCGAAAGCAAGTCGACTACGAATGCACGCTGATTTTCTTAGGGCGGTTGCGCACTTCACCGTTGTCGACCGATGTTTGAGTGACCGTAATTTGAGTTCCCGAATTCAAAATGTTCTGGATTATGACGGATAGAGTTCGGATATAATGCGTAAACTTCCCTAAAAGAAGTACTACGGCTACTTCGAAACCGATATTTCTCGGACACGATCTGATGTTTGAAGCAGATTAGGTAGTATGTGAAGGGAAGTGGTGCAATGAAATGAAACCAATAAATTGATTATATAAACATTCTCAAATATTTATTAACCAATTTACATAAAATCATTATAATCATTATGTACATCTTTCACATAGCTTTAGTTATACACAAAATCATAAACATCTCACATTGTGGAGGGCCTTCTATTTATCAGATATAGTAAAACGAAGCACCAAATTGACGATATAATCTTTTGCCAAGCTCTCTTTACATAATCAAAAATAAAATATATGCCTTCATGATGTCTCATGAATGCTTTACAGAGAATATAAAAACTATAAGAGCGCGTGCAATTTCTATATTTCCAGTGACTTCCAAATTATATCTAAATGCACATACTCCCTACGATATTTCATTAGAATATGCTGGGTTAGTCGATAACCTAAATATAAATAGGATGAAATTAAACAATTATGATATAACTAATCTCTAAATGTTAAAATTGTCCGGCCGTCGCCGAACGCGTGTAAAAATCTTACAATATTCCATAATTTGCATAACTACGTGTTTGATGAGATGTATTTATCATTATTTACATCGTCGCAAAATATAAAATTCTCAATAAAAGGAACAGTACTGTCAACTTGACTGTAGCATTTGAAGCAGCTTACGGGTATCGAACACAAACTATTTGTAACAAAATGCTGTAGGTAAGTTTGTAGTCTACGTTCAAACTAGTGGCATCAAACACAGACTATCTGGAAATTAAATTATATGGTTCAAAATACAATGACGAGCAAAAAATCAAGGCACAAACATTAATTTATAAATAATTGGATTCTAAAACAATTTATACAGACTGGAAAGTTCATAAAACTTCTTAAATACCATAGTAACATGCAGAAGTGACTAGATAATTTAGCTCGCCCGTGTACTTCAGACCACTGACTACTTCACCGCAAGGCCAATACTTTGGCTCACGTACTAAAGTGCATTATCACACACAAAATTTATCATATTAGTGATTCATTTATATTTTATTAAGTACATTCCATACAGCCCTCCAATTCACAGGTAGCTTACTATAAATCGTTTATACACACAATCTCAATTTATGTACAGCGCGAGCGACACAAAGTCCTAGTACATCAATTTACAATTTATCAAGGGCAAAATTCTCAAATTCGGGAATGTTCACAACGGCTCGAAACCACAAGACAATAAGACTAATTAATAAATCTTAATGACAACGTTTTTCATTTGTGTTGCAATGCTAGAAATTTTAAGTAGAAGCAACTATTTCGGAAATCATTATCCTTTTCGAGAAGAGTTGGTGGTAGAGACACCAGTAAGAGCCGATCATTGTGATTGAGTGCTAGATCGGTCCGAAAAATAGCGTTTTGGTGATATAAGCAGTAAGTAGTCCACACTGGTATTAGTTGCTCTGAGATTGTAATAATACTGAGGCAATGTGCCCAGAGAAATATAAAAGCAAAACCTCTACTGACCTCAGAGTTTCTATTAAAAGATTCGCATTTTATCTCTGGTCACCCAATGAGAAACCAACAACAATCTGTATCCTTTTGAATCATAAACTTTAAACACTACGTAACACATGGAATGTTTCGCGAATCTCAATGAGAAGTTGAGCTATGCTATATAAGCTGTGCATATCTCGACTTGACGGCTGTGTCGCGGGTTGTTTGAAGGTAGCCTGTGGTCAGTCTTTGTCGAGTAGGGTGGAGTCGCCATCATTAGAGACATAATTTCCGGTCATCGATTGTTGTGAATAATAGAACAGATTATTTTTTTTATAAAATTCGGAATGCTGTACTAGAAGCATAAAAGCAGCATTACTATACAATAAAATACATATAATGAGATCTTATCAGCTATCCAGGTCACAACACAGTTGATAAAGGTAGATTAATCTCAACACAAAATATTTTTCGTACGACTACTTGCGAAAGTGAAGTGGGTTTTCTGTTCATGGGTCATAATGAGCATGTTAAAACCATCGTGCAAAGAGATGGAGCTATACATTGCAAGTAACACCATCCTTTTTTCATAACGGAATAACATTTTTAAAATACAGCTCTTTTTATGATATTTCTCTTGAATAGCCTTGCTTAGGATACAATACAAAAAAGACTTGCCCTTTAAGTCAAAGTTTGCACAGCACGCCAGTGCCTTTGACGAGGAGGCAAAGACCGTGATGAGCTGGGCAATATTTGTCTTATCATTAATTTGCGACAGTCAAAAGGTTTTCGCCTTGAGCAAGCGTGGTAATTAATGTCTTCTCTGTATGAGAAGAGGCCTTTGTCCTACAGGGGTACAGTAACCGGCTGGTATTATATTATAAACACGGTCAAAGTAACTGCATATCGACTGTCATCCCGCCTATAATTTATATATTCATAGTATTGTATTCCTTTATTTTTGTTTTAAGAATTTGAAATTATGTATTTTACCTGTTTGCAATATTTGTAAGTTGTATGCGAGAACCATGTTCCTAATTATCAAATGAAGGAATTTACCTGTTAGTGCTTGAAATACTTTATACCTATACGTAGTATAGTATATAGTGTTATTCTGGGTGCAACGTCCTCACGTATATGAATTAATATATGTATGTAAATATTAATTGTGCTTACTATGTAAGCTTTTTTATTTTGGAGTTTCTTATCCGTTCTTCTCCATAATAAGCTAGTTTTCCGAATGGACGGTAGAATCTATTAAGATAAATTGTAAATTTTAATCTTTGACGTTCAAAAGTGCCGCATAATGGCCTAATTGAAATAAAGAATTTGAGTTTGACTTCGCGGTGGTCCGTGTTCGCCTCGTGCGCCAATAGCGAGAGTCGAACGCCAGAGTGACGTCACAGCGCCAAGTGCAGTTATTTTGACCGAGTAGCAAAAGGTTTTCAAGTTTCAACAATACTAACGTGTTTGTGCAACAATCGATGACCGTATAGTAGTACATACATAACTAGAGCGTGTAACATAAGTGACCGAGGCAGGCTAGAGACAGTAGCCGGGCGGGCTGGCCGCGCGTCAGTTGAACAGGTCGGGCGGGAAGCTGTTCACCTCCGCCTGCTCCAGCACGGGCACACCGTCCACGTTGTACGACACTCGTATCCTTAGTCGAAGGGCGGACTGGAACAAAATTATACAAATGTTAATATTTGGTGTGTACTCGCAACTGTGTGTGTGACGAGGAATATCGATATTAAAAAGGCAACTTGAAAATATTTTTAGTGACAATGGACAATAAGTAGTTAGTAGTGACCTTTGTAAATTACACTATAATAAATTAGTATTTGGTAACAAATGAAAAGTCTACAGATGTTGAATAAAACTTACTCTGGATGGATTAGTGATTTTGAGTACTTGAGTGATCTCTCCCTGGGGTGGCAGAACAGTGCCGGAAGGTGACATCATGTCTAACTGGAACGTCTGCAAAGCGAAAATTAAATAATTAGGAACCCTCAATAAGATGGAAATGCGAGAGTAAACTAACACTTGTTGTGTAAATATAGGAAATAAAATATAATATTTAATTAAATGTAGACAAGTTTTTTCTAGCAGACACAAAAACCGGTCAAGTGTGAGTCGAACTCGCGCACGAAGGGTTCCGTACCATTATCGCAAAAAACGGTTTCTAGTATTTGCTTTTATAGCGGCAACAGAAATACATCATCTGTAAAAATTTCAACTGTCTAGCTCTCACGGTTCATGAGATACAGCCTAGTGACAGACAGACGGAGTCTTAGTAATAGGGTCCTGTTTTTACCCTTTGGGTACGGAAATAACGACATTATAATAGCTCGCAATGCAACCATCTTAATGACAAGAATACACTCTGGATTGTTTGAACTCACGCCTCTGTACCAAATACGTTTTGTGTATGTATCGCAGTGTCGATATTTCAATGTTGAACGGCTGAAATTGTAGAAAATATCTGCGAGATGCTTACCCTGGGCACAGCAGCTTGGAACAAGAAGTCAGTGAGCGTGGAAGTCCCAGAGCAGTTGGCGCGCATCGTCAGCGTCACCGTGTCGCCGCCGCGCTGCACGCCAAACACTATGCGCAGCCCATTCTTCTCCAGAGCCGTTACTGTCGGTAAGTCAACTAAAAGCAGAAGATAACAATCTTATAAAAAGAAAATGGGTTGGTCCATTTAATACACTCGGTATTGTTATAAGACCTCCCTGCAGTCAACAGTTTATCTTTTCTGGTTTTGAGATGGAAAGGGGAATATCAGAAACTGTCGCTCAGCTTAAATTCTTGGAGCAAGATAGCAAAAATTTCCTGTATAAAGTAGATGGCGAAAAAAAAATGAATCAGTATGAAAAATATGATATGATTTATTAATTTATACCATTCCCCCTCTAAAAAGCTTATTTTATTCACTGAAAACAGTGAATAAAAAGAACTTTTAATCACTGTTTTGGTGTTTGAATTTAGAACACAAAATATTCTACCTCCAACTCAATGCTATACAACCTCCTTGCGCATAAAATTCTCGATGCAAACTTCTTGTGCAAAGAATATTCGATTTTAAAACTCCTTTGTCGATTTAATTTTCAGTTTGTTTATATTTAGGATTTTAATAATGATGTTGATTTTGGTCTAGGATATTTAGTGAATACTTATTTAGATTGTAATTCTGATATTAATTGCATTGGTGCCTAATTAATTATAATTATGTAACGTAACGGAGGTGGTCACTGGCGTCTGAAACACACTAGCTCAGCTTAAATTTACAAAAAATGTGGAACCCTGAGGTTTCTCATTTTTTCAAAAAAATTAAGGTAATTAACCACTTATTTATTTATTATTATCCCTTTTGCTTTAATTTTTCTTTTTCTCGTAGTCATGGTATAAAATATAGTATGCAACTCTTGAATAAAACGGATTTATATCGAGGACCATGAATCACTCGCGTCGCTCAGGATTCTAACACTTGAATCACTCGCTATGCTCGTGATTCAATCATCATGAATCACTCCCTACGGTCGTGATTCAGTTTTTAGAATCCTTCACTTGTTCGTGATTCATCTATGGCCCTCGCTTTAAATCCGTCCTTTATTCACTAGTTCCATAATATACTATTATTATATGGGATGTTATTGGCGGCTTGTTCTAATTCCCAAGGTATCAGGCACAGACAGTAATATTGACACTACTCATATATTTGTTTTATACTTATACATAATTATACATACTTTGACTCGCCTTCTGTGTTCATACTTAATTGTTTGTTATTTATTTTACTTTATGTATGTTCCGTTTCCGTGAGTTTGTCCGTGTATCAACAGTAGGCCTTATCAGCGCAGCGTTATTTTCTTTTTGGATATTGCTGTATGTGATGAGATAGGAGCCTTTTTGGCCACGCACGGGTTTTTTTATTGCTTATTTTTTTGTATTTGCTCATCTCTTGTGTCTCCTGTGCGGGTTAAAGTAGTCATGACCTAAAGCAAAATGTAGCCCATAAAGTAGATTATATTACCTTGCGTGACCGGCGTGTTGATAAGCGCGGGCGCAGCGAACAGCCCGTCCAGCAGCAGCGAAGAGGGCGCGGGCGCGGGGGCGGAGGCCGGGGTGGGTATGTTGTTGTTCATCACGTTAGATGGCGCTGTAGGAGTCAGGTCCAGCCCACTCAGTAGGTCGAGGATATCCTGGAAACAACAACAAGCACATGAGATTATTGATAAACAAATTGTAAGGAGCAATATTGAGAAAACACTGTCTTGGATATCAACAAGCATTGTAATGAATGTGCTTGCAGTTCATCAGTCTTTTTACTCTATACGACACTATGGTTGTATTTCTAATGAAGTATAGAGCAAACGAGACGATACGAGTATAGATTACTAGTCGAAGATATGTAAATATTTATGTATATGTCTTGGACTAAGTGATTAATTAGGGCACTATGTATAATGCCAGGGCATTATGAATTTAGTTAAGTCAAATCGGGCAACGTTATGAATACTGATTTAAACTTCTACATTTATCACATTGAATGGTCATTATGAATATTGCTACGTAACGGCGGGGCTATTTGAATTATGGTCAATGAATTAGTCCATGAGCGAGCGAAGCGAGCGAAGCGAGCTCGGGCGCTCAGGGCATCCCAACACGGATAGGTTAGGTTCGAAGGAAATAACCGGCTATCCGGGATCTAAAGTCAGCCCGAGCTGTTAGGTTACTTTTTAGACCCTGCCTGGAATAGGGTTTTGCTAACTTTAAATTGAAATAATAAAAAAAACACATCTTTTTATTATCCGACCCAATGAGTGATGTGGATTATTCAGAGAGCCTAAAATAATGATTACAATAGTTTTTATCATATTGCCTACTCATATTGGCAATTTTAGAAATTGCACGGGCATTATGAATAATGCTACTTGGTCCATAACATATATAATCCTATGTTGTCGGAATCAGTGGAAAAGCAGCATAATAAATCCCGGGAATTTCTGTCGTACTCACATTGCTGCTAGTATTATTGTTGCTGGCAGGCGGCTGCGACGGTTTGTGATCCAGGTCGCCGTTCGTCAACGAATCGGAGCCGATGATCAAGTCTAGTAGCGCGTCCTGGAATATAAACAAAAATATTTAAGATCAACCAAGATACAACATAAATACAAGAAAAAAAGAATATAACATCATTAATTGTTCATCCAAAAAATGAGCATACACACACAGGGAATGCCAGATCTAAAACTACAAATTATATTGAAACGCAAGATGAAATCGTTGCCCACACAAGCAATTTCTCCTGTATCGTGGGTGCGTTTACAAACATATAAACTACACACATACACAAACAGCCATAACTGGAACAACTATCTGTAGGCAATCCGTGCGGGATACACATGTCTTCGAATTTTTGGTTCTAACACATTGCCTCACGAAGTTTTCCTGGAGAGTTTTGAGAGCAGTGGTGATGAATTAATTTACACAAAGTAAAGTGCCTGCCTGGGT
The DNA here is from genome assembly GCA_947562075.1 of Orthosia gracilis. Classification (NCBI taxonomy): domain Eukaryota; kingdom Metazoa; phylum Arthropoda; class Insecta; order Lepidoptera; family Noctuidae; genus Orthosia; species Orthosia gracilis. The sequence continues at coordinate 20,929,566 of OX387274.1, forward strand.
TCGAATCCACGACCTACAACTTGTAAGTCCCGGCCGTTACCACTGGTACGGGGTCCCAGCGCCAAATTTTCTTTCTTCGCGTCGGGTGCCAGTGGTTTAGCATAGTAATTTATTAAATCCGATCCATAATAATTTATTATTAAATGGATGCACAGGGCCGATTAGTGTGGCGACGCAGTGGACGTTTTTCGGCTGAAATGATAATGATGATGAATTGATTAAAAAGTGATGTAACTCACAGCAACCTGGTCAGGCTTGTGGTCGGGACTGGTGTCGGACAGGTCCTGCTCGTGGTCGCTGTCGTCGCGCGCGTCGGGCCCGCTGGTCGGCGCCTCCATGGCCGGCATACGCTCTAGTAGCGCTGGTCGTAAGTGAGCGTAGTTCCTGGGTAAACAGTCACTCATTGAAACGAACACAGCATGGGAAAATTTTATAAAATACAGGTAATAGTGAACTGGACAAAAGAATATCTATTTAGTCTGTCCGTTAGATAACCTAAAAATAATGGACACGTATTTTTTTTTACCACGTTAACAAAAAATTACGACGATACAGTGCGTTGAAATATCATGTGACGACACGGTGTGCTGCACTTTATACTGACAAAATGACGTCACAAGCTTTGATGCACTTTATCTTTGTCAATTTTTATTTATTTGATAAAGCAAAAAATACGGGTCCATTATTTCAGTCAGTAGGTCAGCGGCAAAGGAAGTGAATTTCAATATTTGCGATCACTTCTGAAACTTGTTCTTAATTTAGATTTTTACAAGATTTTTCTGATTCTGCACGAAATGATCCTATCAAAAATCATATAGGGCTACTGGCAAGTTTTTTTTTATTAATAGGCTTGGGCTTGACCACTATCTCACCCGATGGTAAGCTATGATGTGGTCAAACGGTGAATCACGCTTGCCAAGAAGAAACCTATTCACTCTTGACTTAAATACTCCCAGGCTGTAGCTATCAGGAAATACAGAATCCGGCAGGAAATGCCACTCTTTTGCTGTGCGCATAATAAAAGTATTCCCAAAACGTTTGGTGCTTATGGGTGGGATGTCCACCATGTAACGATGACGCATCGCCGTACGTCTTGTAGTCCGATGATGGAACGGGCTAGGAGGAATTAAATCATGCAATTCCAACGCACACTCCCCAAAATGTAACCGATAAAAAACTGACAGCCTGGAACTCGACGACGATGTTCAAGGCTCTGGAGCCTAGACTCGATCAATACATCATAGCCGATGAGACCCTTGGCTGGTTTTTCGAACGACTCAAGTGGTTCCAGCTGGTACTTGGCAGATCTGTCCCAGAGATGAGAGCAGTACGTCATGCATGATCTAACTTGCGCCTGATACAAGTTGAACAACTTTTCTGGGGTGAAGTACAGGCTTCGCGAGGATACCCAACTTTTTGGCAGCCAGCTGAGCTTTTGCCTCAATGAATGGACCAAAATTGGGTGTCAATGTCAACGTAACGCCAAGATGCTCCGTTATCAGCACGGGAAAGAAGGAGACGGGCGAGATACGCCTAAGATAAAATATAGATTGATGTGGACGTTTGCTTACCTGTACAGTTGCGATAATTCAACGCCTCTTTGTTGCAACTCGATATGAATGTGAGATCCGAACGTGTCGATAATCACTCGGATTTTACTGAAACAAACAGAATTATATGTTTAGAAATATTTCTTATACCTGTAGTTAGTATCCAAATCAAATAAAGGATATTGCTTGCCTGCACTTTTTTTTCAATTATACGATTAATAACTGTCCATACTAGTAGTTCATATAACCTTTATGAACTACAGCCCAAATTAACCAAATTACTATCATAAATATTCCGATTCTAGAAATAAAGTTTTTTAACTTACTCCTGGCTAGGCTGTGTGGTGAATCTCGTGGACAGCTTAGCTAGAGAAAGTAGCAAATACTCTTTGGAGTTGATGGAGAGCTGTGTGGACCACAGGAGCTTCTGGTATACGTCGATGACGTACTCCTCGGAAGGGCGGACGAAGTCGTCTGAAAGAAAAAAAAATAGCTTCAGAATTTCTTAAAAAAAAGATGTACAGACACTAAATTTCCTAGTCCAAAGTTGCAGCTCACGTAACAAAATATTATGTCATATAATTTGTTTCTCTCTTTTTAATTTTGGTTCACCATCACTAAAAATTGGGCTAGTTCCATAGTAAGGTACCTAAACGATTGACAAAATACCTTTAATAACTCAATTTAAAAATTTGTGCTGTTTGTTTGTCGCTATGGAGTTCGGTTGTATGATCCACATCTTGTAAACTGCCGAACCGATTTTGATGAGATTTTGAGAATGATAACGATCTGATAACTAGTTTCGGCGAAATGCGTGGACAAACATACATACACTTGCGTTTGGCACACAGGTTTAAAAGCCCACATAGAGTAACAAATGTGAATATTATCCTATTCCAGAAATATTACATACTAGCTTCTGCCCGCGGCTTCGCCCGCGTAAAATTTTTTCTTCATCCCAAGGGAATACAAACTATCCTATGTCCCTCCCAGGGTCCCAAACTATCTCCATGCTATATTTCATCTAAATCGGTTCGGTAGATCCAGAGATTACCCCCTACAAACTCACAATCTTTACCTCTTTATAATATTATAGCTGTTCCACTCGGTTTCGCTCCCGTGGACCACACCACAGGACCTGTTTTCAGGTTAAAAATAGCCTATGTCACTCAGAAATAATTAAGATTTCTATTGGTAAAAGATTTTTTTAAATCGGTACAGAGTTTCGGATCCTATTCGGTACAAAAAAAACAAACAAAAAAAATCATTCCTCTTTATAATATTATTATTATAAGCTGACCCCCGTGGCTTCGCTCCCATCAACTGGCTATCTACTTACCTACCACTACCTATCTACTCTACCTAACCTACTTACCCTACCTACCTAACAAACAAACAAACTCTTCAGCTTCATAATATTAGTATAGATGTTGATAAAACTCTTTGTAAATGAATAAATTTGATAACCATAAAAAAGGTTATAGTGAGTCAATCTTAAAAGATAGACATATGCTGTCGCGGATTTTTTTTTAGAACTTTTAAAGAGGAGCAATTCCTTCATACATGATTTTTGCGTAACTTAAACCGTTTACGCAGCACACGCAACGGAAGCTCTCAAAAAGGAATAATGTTGCCCGTTTTTGCAACATTTTTCACTTTTGCTTCGCTCCTATTGGCCGTAGCGTGATGTTATATAGCCTATAACCTTCCTCGATAAATGGACTATCCAACACAAAAATATTTTTTCGATTCCAACCAGTATTTCCTGAGATTTGCGTGTTCAAACAAACAAACAAACAAACTCTTCAGCTTTATAATATTAGTATAGATTATTATAAGCTGACCCCCGTGGCTTCGCTCCCCTCAACTGGCTATCTACCTACCTACCACTACCTACATACTCTACCTAACCTACTTACCCTACCTACCATACAAACAAACAAACTCTTCAGCTTCATAATATTAGTATAGATTATTATAAGCTGACCCCCGTGGCTTCGCTCCCATCAACTGGCTATCTACCTACCTACCACTACCTACATACTCTACCTAACCTACTTACCCTACCTACCATACAAACAAACAAACTCTTCAGCTTCATAATATTAGTATAGATTATTATAAGCTGACCCCCGTGGCTTCGCTCCCATCAACTGGCTATCTACCTACCTACCACTACCTACATACTCTACCTAACCTACTTACCCTACCTACCATACAAACAAACAAACTCTTCAGCTTCATAATATTAGTATAGATGTTGATAAAATTCTTTACAAATGAACAAATTTGATTACCATAAAAAAGGTTATAGTGAGTCAATCTTAAAAGATAGACATATGCTGTCGCGAACTTTTTTTTAGAACTTTTAAAGAGGAGCAATTCCATCATACATGATTTTTGCGAAACTTAAACCGTTCACGCAGCACACGCAACGGAAGCTCTCAAAAAGGAATTATGTTGCCCGTTTTTGCAACATTTTTCATTTATGCTCCGCTCCTATTGGTCGTAGCGTGATGTTATATAGCCTATAACCTTCCTCGATAAATGGACTATCCAACACAAAAAGAATTTTTCAATTCCAACCAGTAGTTCCTGAGATTAGCGCGTTCAAACAAACAAACAAACAAACAAACTCTTCAGCTTTATAATATTAGTATAGATATGCGTATCGATTTGATAATCTCCCTTTTTTTTGAAGTCGGTAACTTTGTAATAATAATAAAGTAAAAACCCACCAACGCCGTCTTCATCTACCATAGAGATAGCGTTACTGGCTTCGGACACCAGCAAGTCACCGTACTCCCCGATGGTCCACGCGGCTACCTACAAACAAAAACACAACATGTAAGAATTTCAATACCCAATAACGCATTTCAGCAGCATTCCATCCCAGAGACAAAGTTGATATTAATCAAGTGCCCTAGTTATGGGTAGTTATGTTCTGTCCCGTAATTATTTAAGTGGTGTACAATAAAGTATATTATAATAAATAAATATTTCTTCTTTCAAACCAGAATACAGCAGTGCTGCTCAGTAAAAGGAAATTCCCCTCCTTTCCTTCCGCAAAATCTTTCGCAAGGAGCTCTACCTCTAATACAAGTTTTTTGGAGCCTTTGGAATAGTGTTTTTGGAAGATAAGTATTGTAAAGTACAACTATTTTCTTAATGTCCCTCGGCAGACTTTGTGTTTCGTCAGTCGTCGGTTTTCTTTCAGTTGCCCTTTGCACTTGGTGCAGACCGGACACTCTCAATCAACTTGGAAGTATATAGAGGTGTTAATACACATTTAACATAATGTAAATTATTTTAAAAATGGGTGGAAAACTGTTATTTTTACAGCTCTATATATTTCACACAGAAAGGTTCTGAATTCAAATTATTGTATACGTATTATTATAAATCAAATAATTGATGAACATGGAAATTAGTATTCGTTTATATTCGGAAATGCGATGATTGTCGAGGGACATAAAGAAAATAGTTGTACTGTATATGAATATGGTGCAGTCGATTCTCGTCTCTAAACCTACCTGCACTAGCGGCTGTTTCTCCGTGGCGTCGCCGGAGACAGCGGATCGCTCGAGTGAGCTCCACAGCCGCATGGCCGCGTACGCCTGTCTCTCCGGCGCCGCTGAAGATACAATCTGAAGTGTACTGGACACTGTGTCATCGCGGAGGTAGTTTCCAGCCTAGATCAAAGAATATGAAGGTGTTGAGAAGAGAGAATTTGTGTGAATGTTCAGTGATAGAGTTCATAGCTGATGGCCTAGTCAAAGTACATGCTATCAGCCATGTCGGCTTTCATTCAATGATTTGTCGCTTAAAAAACTACGCGACACATCGGTAAGATATGTCCGTCCATCCATCGGCGAGAGCGGACAAAATGTCACTGTCTAGGCCTGAACAATAGTCCCTGAGATTCCTGGACAAAGACTTGCCTCCATCCCTTCACGATACTTTTGTTCTCACCTTGAGCAGCACTCTGAACAGTGTATCAAGATGCCACTTGTTGGAGGGCGCGTATCTCTCGGCGGCGAGCACCATGGCGCTGGAGCAGTGCGCCTTGAACTCCGCATCAGATCGCTCCAGGAACGACAGCAGTTCCTTCATCATGCTGCGGATATTCTGTCCGTTGATCAGCGCGAACGAGAGCTCCATTGCGCGGCGGCGGATTGAGACGTCTGGGTCCTGGGAAAGAAGAAAGAGATTTTTATTTTCATTTTAATAAAAACGGATTCTGACGCTTGCGAGAACCTCAGCAATAGGGATGTTTCCTGGGTACAAAAAATATAATTCTATTTAGTCCGTCTGCGAGATTGTCAAATAATACTGGACCCGTATTTTTTGCTTTATAAAATAAATAAAACCTGACAAAGATAAAGCGCATCAAAGTTCAGGAGCGGGGGCTTGTGACGTCACTTTGTCAGTATAAAGTGTAGCAAACCGTGACCTCACACGATATTTCAACGCACTGTATCGTTTATTTTTTGTTTACGTGGCAAAATAAAAAATACGTGTCCAATATTTTTAGGTTATCTAACTGATGGAACTACATAGATATTTTTTGTCAACCCTATTATTTTTAATTCATGATATGAATAGATCAAATAGCAAGTCGCGAATTTATCTTAGTCTTTGGTCGGTAAATATGTAGTCAATTATTATGATATCTGATGCAATAACATGAAATTAGTTTCATATTATTGCAACAGCTATCATAACAATATCCAATAAAAACACACTTGAGATTTGTCACACAAATTATTAAGTTTTCAGAACCTGCATGAACTTGTCTTAATAAATACTTTGGAAGAATCGGTCTGAGATTTATGACCTTTGTTATCATCCAGTAATATCTGGGCTGAAGCCTCCCATTTAATTTCCATTTGGGTTTGATTACAAAATATTAAAACTCACCTTCAAACACTCCAGGATGGTTGTCCGATGCCTCTGCACAGCCGAGGTATCCACATGCACGGTCCTCAGCAGCGTGTTCAGCGCCACGTATCGGATGTTCTTGTCGTTGTTCAGCAGGAACCGGCCCAAGATGTTGATGGCCAGAACGCGCAGACTGCTCTCCGACTTGATGTCCATGATGGAGAGCACTGTCTCGTATAGGATGGTGTTGCCAACGTTTTTGCTGGTCTCCGTGTTGGTGGCCACTTGGGCTAGGATGTCATTCATCGCTTCTGAGGCTTCGGCGTCGTTCTTGCCTAGTATTCGGAGGAGGCGCAGGATTTTGACCTGGAAAATTCATTTTTTTGGAATACTTTTGGGTTGTTAAGAAATGCTTCTTCTAATTTATAGTTTTTTTACGATTGTGTACACATATGGCGTGGTTTTCAGTTCGTCTTCTTCGATTACCAACAACTTCACCACAACATGTGCTACTCAAGTACAGTAGTGCTATTCTGCAAAAACCCACTGAAAAAATTTAGGTGAAGTCGCTTTTATTATTTATGTATCGTGACATAGAATTAATATTTTTAGAACTCATAACATTGTAATTCCATCACAGGGAAACATGAAGTGGACATAAAAATTGAGTTATGATTCTTGACCTTCGACCGAACAAGGAAAATCAGATAAAGTTATTATTGCCTGAAATTATAATTTAAAGGAAACATGCTTGATTTAATAATGCAAAAGATAAGGCAACCATTTACATGGTTTCCTTTTATATTGGAAGGGGAAATTACTATTTGGATTATCCGCGATACTTTACTTATTTTAGCAGCAAACTGTTTGTTTTTACAGCTGCGATTATTATCGAGTCATGTTCGATGGATTCATACAACATAATTCTAGTTAAGTTATTTAGTAGAAGGAAATAAGTAATTGGATAATTTGATGGTGTTTAGATTATTAACATGTTTTCTAAATTATCTTCGCGCTTTAAATTGGTGCCCAATTTATAAAATTAGTATCTATTAGTATAACGTGTTTTTATCCCTATTTTGTTACCCTCAAAATACCTTTTAAAAGATTATGCATGTTTTTGGACCAATATTATACCTGTCCTATGGTTTGATTAACTAAATTGCGAATTTATTTTTTAATAATAACAAGTTGTAACATTACCTGCAGGAACGGATCCGAAACTCCGCTGACATCATGCTCCGGTGAGTACCCCGCCAAAATCAGGTTCTTCAATATCCTCACCAGATTCGGTACGATCTACAAACAAACCCATGCTTATACATGTACTGATCATAGACAACATCACCCAATGCACATAGACAAAGACTGCGAAGCGAGAAAAAAAAAACAAATGGTTTACGTTTCAGGCAAGTATTAAATACATACTAAATACTGTCTGGAGATATATCAATGAAATTACAGGCTTACAACACGATACGACAGCGAAAATACATGGGACTGGGCATTTACATCGATAATAAAAAAAGAAAATAATAATAATATGACCTTCAACCTCTTTGCAATAATTAGTCACGTTTACTCTCCGTGCTGAATTCATACTGTGTATTGAGTAGTTAGTAAATGTGTGAGATGGGATTTCCAGAGGATGGCTTTTAAGGATCTTACGATATAAGGAAACTCTTTTTAAATGACTAGATTTACATATGATGCAATAAGATACCTTTGTTTTCGTATCGATAAAATTTTCATTCGCTATCGAAATGCTTTTAAATATTTTTTTTATTTAGTTTGTGCTTCTTGTGTACCGACAGCAATTTTAATAATGCAATTATGATAGTCAATTTATTAATAGTATATCAAAATATGTATCTATTCTGTCTTTCAATGTTTTCAATCTCTGGAAATCCCAAGTGTTATCAATATAAATTGATTACATACATGGATAGCAAAGTCTATAGAAGAATCGAAAGAACTACCAAATTATTATCAGTAAGGAAGGAACATGGAGATCAAGCAGATTAGAAAAAATAATAATACCAATATCATTGCAGTCATATTACAAGATGTTAGCCACTTTCCGTGACGAAAATCAGGTTTGACCACAATTTGTTTAGCAAAAAAAGTTTAATAAAAACTGTAACCCGACTACGGTTTTTTTAGCCTATTTTACCCGGGCCGTACAAACGAATCGATTGATACCTTATTCATCAAATTCAGATGAATAGTTCAGGCGCTGCGGAGGAACATACGTAAATACAAACATACATACATAAGACTGCTAAAATCAAAACCCTTCCTTTTGGTTTCGCCGTAGTCGGGTAAAAAAAACCTTTTTATTGAAACAAATAAATAAGTTTATTTGATATAAAAATTTTGTAATTGATTTTTTGGTTAAATAAAATATTCAGTTTCTTTACGTCTAAATATTTTCTTTTGTTTCCGTAAAATAAACTGAAAACATTATTCAATAAATAATTTGGTAGTTACTAGAAAAGAATAATTTCTATCTAAGTAAGAAGATGATGTTCTTCAGAAAGTTCTATCTACCTAGTACTTATTATTTATACTATGATATATTATTTATATGTATAATTATTATGTATGTGCCTACTTCGAGTGCTATTCACAGAAGTTCTTACTTTGCTATCACTACTCAGATGGTTGAGAGTTTTGTATTAAACCTACTTATATGATTCTTTCCCATGAATTTGCGAAAGCCATATAGTCAACTAGGCGTAAATCTTACTAATATTATAAATGTGAAAGTTTGGATGGATGTGTGTATGTGAAGTGTGGATGTATGTTTGTTACTCAATTCACGCTTAAACGGCTGAACGGATCTGGATGAAATTTGTCACAAAGATAGATTATAGTCTGGAATAGCACATAGGCTTTTCATCCCGGTATAATGTTCCCTTGGGTTAAAAAAAAAACACTATTCACGCGGGCGAAGCCGCTGGCAGAAGCTAGAGATAAACAGAAAGATTGAGTAAAATTTATTAAGGATGATATAAAAAGTATAAAACTGTTTATCAAAACTTTAACGTTTACTTCAGATGGCCATGTCACTAATGTAAAAGAAGGCAAAATTGGTTGAACGTTGAAATTGAATATAGTTGACCAATCCTTTTATCACAAATACCAAGACAAGGGACTCTCTTCATAGCCAAAATCAAGGAAATAATTTTGTGATGAAAATTTACTATCGGTTCGAAAAAGAAGGGAAAAATAATAAAATATAAGGCTAATTGCATAATAACTAATTATATGACTTAGTTGACTATAAGGCTTCCGGCAAACAGCTTAATATTAATAACCCACGTATAAATATGGTTATATAACCAACACAATATTACAAACATGCTTGTTCTATAGTCTGTTGACATTGTATGAGGCTGTACTTATTTCTTTTTGGTTTTCTACGCGGCCTGTCTCTTTTATTTGCATTTAAGTTGGGCAACCTTAGTAAATTTTATTTAGACAGAAAATTCATTTCTCAAAACATTTAAAATATGAAGAATTGATTCGATACTCAGAAACCATAGCTATGGAATTCATGGATAAGGCAAGGTTTCTATTATGATATTATATTAACACTTGGTGACATGACATCATTTGAATTGAATTTTTGATGCTGCCATTTTTGTACAAAATACATCACCATCGCTTATAAACGCATGTGTTTAAGGTTCAAATGTGCGTGGCATGATTTGAATTTTTGATGGTGAGACTTTCTACGCAATTTTCGACTATGACAGCATGAAGTTATGATTCAAAATACATTGTCATCAGACTACCAACACGTATAAAGTGCATGGATCAGCGTTTGTATGTTACCTCGCGCTGCCCGCTCTCCTACGGGACAACACAAACACATCATTAGTGTTATACTTTTGAACGTTTCATTATAATTATAACTAGCATAGGTATTACATTACAGTACACAGCCGTTAAAATGGCACATCTAATTTTAGAATAGTTAGGCTATGTAGGGAGGGCGTTGTCTCCTACAATCATACCTGTGTGAAAATCTGTCTCTACAGTTTGATGTGACACTTTTTCGGCCAGGTACTGTAACGTACTTAGAAATATTAGTACAGCTTAATTTAGCAATACTGTCGTATTAGAACTACGCCCACCCCGAATAAATTGGGATCAGGGTAGGAAAATGATTTGTTGCTTTAGGCTAAGCTAACTATTTCACAGTTATTCAATTGTTAAGTAAAACTAAAAAAGAACAAAGATAAGAACTAATTAAAAAAAAAAACATTTGTTGTTGAACGCACGCACATACGTATAAGAATTTCTGCACTTATAAAGACCACTATATTTTTGGATATTTATCCGACAAATGCCTAGCTTATCATTCGAAGGTTTATAGCAAGCTTAATCAAGCTACAATAATCACAGCGTATCTTTGTGTCTCTGAAGTTAGGCTCTGCGAACCATTGCGCAAGAAGTAGTTTGTCATCCGAGTATACTGCATGAGTAAGCGATATAGGACGATGCGACAAACGTAAGCGAGTTAAAGAGGCAGTTATACAATGCTATCTTCTACTTCAACATTAACACAAAAATAGCTACTGCGCAGGACCTTGCAGCCAACTTCAGAGACACAAAGATCCACTGTGACTATTATACCTTCTCTTGAAAATCTGATAAGTTGATATTTCATTTGCTATACTTTTTCTCTGTATAAATAGATTATGATGAATATCTTCTGACTACCATCAAAAAACGGAACGCTTATTATAACAATGTAGAATTACAATCAGGTAAAATAAAACAAAAACAATAGTTGTACAGGCTAACAAACCGTGTACACGTTGCCATTACGATTGGTATGATAAGAGAGTGATAAGAGCAGTACCTATTGGCATAAACGACGCGACTTGATAAGGACATGAGGTGTATTATTTACATTGCTATTTAAGTGTCATTGGAATATTATAGAGGATTAATACATAAAGTATTTATAGACTGTGTTTGCCTGTGAAAGTGGAATATATTCTATTATTAAGATGGAAGATTCATAATATCTATTCCAAATACATTTGCTGGGGTCGCGGTCGGTTTCCCGTCTAACCGGATAGCAGTATTTTACATGGATTCTGCTTGTCTGCCCTCCAAAACCCAGTCGCTGGATTAAAATGTTATCAAGTGGATACCAGCTCATTAAGTCTATGATATTACTTACATGCTCCAGATAATTTTGTTCCCAAGGGCCTGATTGGAAATGAAAAGCGATATACATGGCACGTTATTTGTGGCCAATTTTGCCGCAGTGCGACTTTAATTTATTATTTGCTAGACCAAAATGTATGTTTTGTTTTCGCAGGAATAATTAAATACAAATTTTGAGTCAGTATAAAGCTTAGCAGCTGGATGAGAATTGGCGAAAAACGAGATGAATGGCGTGCGATTGGAGATGTCTAAGGTCTAGTTTTTTTACCTGTAGTTATCTCAATCAATAATTAAATATGCTAACCAATGGTTTAAAATTTCGGCAGTGGAAGTCCGACAGTGGATGATAATAATTAATAATATACTACAATTATTGTAGTTTACAGATAAAAGATGATAATACAATCATTTTGAATATGAAATTTCTCTATTAAAAAAGCTGCTATCATATCCAACTTCCTACTCAATATTTCAAATGGACTTGCAGTCCGGATTTTCGGATGTTTGTTAATCAATTACGCCTCGACAACTAAACAGATTCGGATGAAATATGGAACACAAGTAGACCATGGCCTGGATAAGGACATAGGATACGTTTTATACCGGTAGTACCTGTGGTATAGTATAGCTAACCAGCTAGCTAACTAGTTGACTCATATTTTGACGTAGCTAGCTAGACACCATCAAAGTTGAAAAAAAAGCTATGGCGAAAATAACCTTGAACTACAAGTACTCATGTCTTTTTTCTTAAAAGCCATCATAAACGGTCCAGTATTAGCAAGTATCAAATAAAATCAAAACCAGTATTGCGACGCGAACAGGTTTAACGACCGCGATAACGGTTAGATATCGAGTTATATGTAATTATCGATTACTGAATACGATGCGTTCGATAGAAGATAAGGTGGCTAGGTTGCTCGTGATGGGCAGGGGAGCCAACAGTAGTGGAGCTTGATTAAATGTGTTATTTTGCAGAAAGAGATAATAATAAAACGTTTTATTTTATTTTTATTGTCTTTAGACTCGTGCTTGACCACTATCTCACCTGATGGTAAGCGATGATGTGGTCGACGGTGAAGCACGCTTGCTAAACCACGGTTGACCTAAAGGGATCTTTAGTTCAATTCAATAGCCGAAAAATTGGGCATTTTCATAAAAAAAATTAAAACTCGAAAATCTCGAAAACGAATAAGTTTAGGATGGGGGTTCCATAGTGAAATCATTCAGAAATGATGTGTACTACACGCCCTTAACGGATCTACGAGGTGCATTCAATAAGTACCTAGCCTCATCGCCAGAGAGCGCTGTAGTTTCAAAAGAGTTTTACCACAGTGTAGCACATTCTTTTTTAATTCTTTTTTCAAATTTTCATTCCTTTCCCTTCATTTGTTTTAATTTGACAACTTATGGAAGCGAACGTGTCGATCGGTTTTACAAAAATGGAAAAAGAGCAATATCGTTCGGTGATTCGATTCCTATTTTTGGAAGGGAAAACGCGCATCGAAATCAAAGAGCACTTGGATGCTGTGTACGGTGACTCTTCTCCATCGATGACCACCGTCAAGAATTTGCACGGATGGTTCAACGAGTTTGCACGTGGCCGTACGTCGGTTTTTGATGAACCACGTCCAGGTGCACCGAAAACAGCTGCTACGGAGGAAAACATTAAAAAAAGCCATGATTTCGTATTGGCAGATCGCCGCATTTCAGAAGGAACAGTGCATCATATTCTTCACGAGGAACTCGGCATGAGAAAGCTGTCGGCGCGATGGGTGCCGCGTTTACTCACATCAGAAAACAAGCGCAACCGTGAGACCACATCGGAGACGTGTTTGGCGCTGTTTAAGCGGAATCCAGCGTAAATGAAGCAAAAGGAGTAGGTGGCGTTTTGTCGGACGGCGAGTAATGGGTAGCTCGCCGTCCGATAAGGACGTCTACTCCCTAACTCCGTCAACGAAGTTACGGGCCCGTCCGAAAGTACGCCGGAACTTCGGAGTAAACCCTACTCCTTGGTTATTAAATTTTCGGACCGTTAAAAACACATCCGGAGTAGGAACAACTGACAAATTGTGTTGTCATACATTAGTAATTTAATTAGTAAGCATTTCTTAGTAGTTCGGACCCTGAACGAATCATGCGAAGACCGAAACTACGGAGTTGGATCGCGGATAAATTTGAAATAGAGTTACCGCGGCTCTGGCACAAGCAACTGAAGGAACACGGGTGGGACTTAGTCAGTAAAAGTCAGAGACGCCCTCCTGCTTCACCCAAAGCGGGAGAAGTAATTGAAAGATTGGGACAAAAAATGGCGTTTTGTAGTTTCTGCCTAACCACACGGGATAAGGTCATGAGTTTATGTTTGCAAACATGTAAGTACGTTATTTGCTCAAGTCTATGATGAACATCATTTCATGCTCGCAAACAAACGAACGCAAAATATTAGTGGTACAACATCTAAAGCGGTACAGTACATTACCTACTTTATTTTTGCACGTGGTTAAGTCATAAAGGATTTGTTAATATTCTATTGTGACAACTTATGTCATAAATGGCGTTGCATATATGAAGCTAAATACTAAACGCCAATGTTTGTGACAGGCGGCCATAAAACGTAAGAGCAAGACGACATGAGGATTCAGTAAAGCGTTTTTATAAATCTGTCCTGCTCACATGTTTTATGACCGAGATGTTTAGTTAGTTGGCTTTTAGTATTACAAATGTATCCGTGCAGTGACATATCAATGGTCACACATTGACACCTCGTAACAAACATTTACGCCAGCCCTAAGACCCGGAATCCACCAAAGCGGACAGGAGAGGAGACGAGAGTAGATGTGCTGCGAAGCTGGCAGGTTATTTCCACCAAAGCGGAGAGGAGAAGTGTAGCGGAGAGGAGATGTGAGCTTTGTGTAGCAGAGATGTGAACTTTAATGACGCTTTCGGGTGTGCGAGGCGCGGGGAGAAGGCAGTGTGGTGTGGGTTGCGCGAGCGCATGCGCCGCCCGACTAGACACTTCTCCGCTCTGCCGCGCCGCTTGCTCGCTCGCCGCACAAAATTCTATAGAAAAATGAGAATCTCCTCTCCTTTCCCCTTGATCCAAATCCACCAAAGCTAAGCGCAGAAGTGATGTGGAAATAACGAAATCGAATTGATTTATTCAAACACATCTCCTCTCCGCTTTGGTTGATACCGGGCCTAATTCCTAATGCTTACGTCTAGTCTAGTGCCTACAAAATGCGACCTTAACACAGATTGCACAAGTTTCTTATTTACTCTACTTAAATAATTGCCTTTTATTTATTACTAACATAAAAATATTATATGCAAATTGTCAGAACGTCGTATGTGACATAATAATTGCTTATTAAATATCTGTCTTAAAATAAGTTAATACGAAGACTTACCTTCTTGAAATGGTTGAGGGTATCAGGGCTGTTCTCACACATCTCAGTGATGAGGGTCACGCCAGTTATCAGCACACCTGATGATGTTCAAACAACGTTTAATAAGCTTCATATAAAAATGTGTAAAAATTGCGAATATTATTTATGTTCTGACAACAAGATGGGAGAAATTACAGATATTTTAATGTTAGAGAGACAGTGACAAACAAGTACATGGTCCACTTGAGGGTAAGTGGTCATCAACCGTCTATGATTAAACGCAAAATGACTCATGGACGAAAGATTATTTCTAAAAAAATATTTTGCTTAAGCTGTTCTATTGCAGATTTTGCTGCAATGTTCAGACAAATTTATCTCAATAACTCTCAAGTTTCTTTTAAGTGTGCCCTAGACGGCGGCACGAACTATTTTATGGGCGGGGTTAAAATACGTGCTATCTCATCCGACAACACGTGCGAAAGGGATAGACGCTGTGATGAGCAGTAAGAACCTAGTGCGCGTACGAATATACTTTTGCAAATTTGTAGCGAAATGGATGATAATTTAGAACGAAAACGGGCGCACGATATTTTATAAACAGACCTTTGGGTACATGGATATCATGAAAAAACTACTGAATGTATCTTGTTCATAAAATAAAATTTGCATTTTTGAATAATAAAAATCGGTCTATCACTGACAGGACTATTGTTGCCAATAAACTTGACATAGTGGTGATAGACCGACTAGAGCCTCGCGCAATGATTTTTGTCATAGTGGTCCCCCATGACGAGAACCTCGTGAAATCTGAAGAGTAAGTATCTTGATCTGGCTCGCGAGGTTGTCGACATGTAGGATGTGAATACAGCAGTTATTGTGCCGATAGTCGTGACGGCCAATGGCATAATAGCCAAGAGCCTCGACGAAAATCTGAGGAGGCTCTAGTTGGGCAGCTGTTTCAAGGACTTGATCAAGAAAGCGGTACTCCTAGACTTGGTGCGTATTGTCAGGAGGTTCCTCTCTCAGGAGCCCTGACCACCGGTAGCTTGGACCCTGCTCCCGATGCTTATTGTTTATATATATATTTTTTACATATATATAATAATATTTAAAAATGTAAAAGTATGTATATATAACAAATAAATGAGATGATAATCTATTCCTGTATGCTGACTGTTTTGCAATTTGTCTTCTTTTTTGTGGTTGTTATTTCCACCCAAAGATGCGTTAAAATTAGTTACAAATACGGAACTTTCGACGCTCATAACGTTCAAACCTTTGTCTTTCCATACAGGGTAGATAATGATGAGACAAATTGATATTTTTTTTTTGAACTTACGCCGTCAGATGGTAGAGTAATCGCCATACTATGTTCGTATGGAAGAATGACCGACTAGGACACCCTTAGGGAACAATAAAGGTGCTAAACAGCTCCAAACTTGAAAAAATACTAAAAATAAGCAAGTTAAGCAACCCTAGACTACACTACATAATATTTTATTTCTACAAAATCCAAGCCGGGCTGTCCTGTAGTATGTTCGGAAGTTCTCATAGCAAAAGAACGCAGGTTCAACATGTTATAACTTTATCTGATAAAAGTTAATAGAAATACCTCGCCAGACGATGGAATTTGAGCTGGCAATAAATAAGCAAGGAAATATAGATGTTATGCGTAGGGTTGCCAACTTCTTTTAGTACATCTAATTTTACAGACTGTAAATGAAGTCTACAGACTTTATTTGTACGATTTCTAGACATCGATATCAATAAAGCCCTATTTTTCGCTTCCGATTATGACCGAAAAGACAAAAATTCTCATAGTTAATTGACATGAATTCATTTAATTGAAAATTAATTTTAGCGTACTCTATTGCTTTTGTAGATTATAAAGCAGGCCTAAGCTGAATAAAGTACAATACTTTATATAAGAGTACAGTGGCAACCCGGTCCTAAGGTGCGACAGCCTTATTAGTAGAATCGCGTGCCTGAACACGTTAGTCTGTGCGTGTAGTGTTTTCTAACATTTATTGACATATCAGAATCAATATTATGCTGTTCTAACGTTCTCGGTGTGACTTGCAAGAATTAATTTATGAGGTTTTATGTACGAGATGAGAATATAAGAAGCTTTTTAAGTAAGTACTTCAATATATTCAATCTCATCTGAATGGCCTTCAAGGATAAAACGGCTAAGGTAATATGAACGTTGTCTGGCAGAGAAGTCTAGACAGTAGACATGTTCAGCTTTTTATGACCGTCTACCAAAAATTGCTAAGGGTTGATATGGATCAACCTTTGATTCAATTGCTAACAGTAACAAGGTAAGGCCTTTACTACACGATTGACTGAATGGGTATGTGTTATCTATACTATGGTATAGGAGGTAAAGTTTGTAGAGGTTGTAGGGGATAATCTCTGGAATTACTGAACCGATTTAAAAAATTCTTTTACCAGTAGAAAGATATATTATTCTTGAGTGACATAGGCAATAATTTATTTTCAAAAAAAATTAGAGATCCTTATGAAAATTGCAATAATGTAACCCAAAGTAGCAAAATTTTGCTTATAAAATTTATTCTTTGGCGTGCGCTGAGAAAACTATTGATAATACATAAAAAATATATACTACATGACTAAAGTACTATAATATTACCTATAAAAAAGTCTTCGAGAGAATATATCTAACTATCATAGTTAAGTCAAAATAGCAGCTTTTGTTCTAAATTTTAATTAGATCGCCGGTAGAAACAAAAGTTGGTTACATTCGTATTGTAGTATTAATTCTTATTCAAATAAATAGTTTATCAAATTGGTAGGTAGATAGGTGGTAGGTAGGTAAGTAGCCAGTTGACGGATGCGAAGCCGCGGGGGTCGGCTAGTTACAGAATAATTTAATTTATTGTAGTTTTTACCTTATTGGGAGGATATTCATAAAAAGTGAGTAAGTTATCACTTACTCACTTTTCATGACTGTCTTTAGCTATAACGTGACGGTTGACAGTACGGAAAGGAGTGAGAAAAGTTCTGTTACTTTTCTCACTCCATTCCGTCCTGTCAACATTTGTCCTGTGACAAGGGCAGGGCAGTAAGATGTGTGATACTTACCATGATTTTTCTCCGTCAGCAAGCTCCTAGTAGCAGGCAGGAACATCTCCATCAAATCAGGAACTCTTCTGATAATCCGGAACGCACATAACGCTGCCTTCTTCTTGATATACGCGTTGGGAGACTTGATGAGGCGTTCCACCTCTGAGGCCAAGTCCCTGGCCATTTCCGGAGAGGCTATGGCCCCGAGCGTACATAGGGCCAGGCCTACTACGAACTGGGTATTGCTGTTGAGGTCACTGTGGAGAAAAAACTGCTGTCAGGCCAGAAATTGGTGTATTATATGAAGGTGGTCTTCCTTGTTGTATTGCCACGAGATCATAGGATGATGTATCTTTCAAGGAGGTATTTTACTAAGGCTTACTCGCACGGAAAACTTAACTCAGATTTACTTGCTAACACGAGGTAAATTGACAATTTTGTGTGACAAACTGTCAATTTAACTTCGTGTTAGCAAATAATTGGACCTAAAACATTTGTACGCATTGCGTCTTCTCCCAAGACTATGAATGATATAAATATTGTTATTTGTAGTCCTTTCCACTTGAAGAAATAATATATATCATTTTGTTAGAGGTACTCTTATGCGTGGGAGCCCGAGCCAGCTTAGACTAAAAGCTTGGCGTTTTCTCGTAGGTGTTACTACAAATGGATTCCCGCAGGCACTTTTGGTAAACCTAAGGATCAGAGGTATATAGTAAAATGAAATGTACGTCCATGATATAAATGTGACCCAGACATCGCTTTTATTTCGTAGCAGTAAGGGCAGTTTTCGTAGTTCATGTTGTTACGGGTTCATCATGCATAAATAAAACTAGGCAATTCGATCAACCTATAATATATTTGTAAGCTTACTAAATCTAAATTAAGGGCTACCCAACCTTACAATCTAACTAGACTTAGCCTAAACCTAATCTAATTTGGACGCCAGGAGAGTTATGATTTCCGGTGAACTCTGCCAACACCTTTGCCTGCTAGCTGTTACTCAGGGTCTTTGTTCTTATCAATAAGCTCGCTCAACCAATGTCCAACTTAAAGGGCGTAGCGTGAGGCTATAACAATGATAATAAAATACTGTAAAGTACCTAATTATGATGGTAAATGCTTATAAAAGCTGCTACCCATTAAAACTAAAACTTACCCCTAGTTGGATGACACTTGTGTATGCACAAACACTGTGACTTTATTTATTTATATATTTCCACTATGTCGGTAGATAATGGCTCACAATGACCTTATGGCTTATGAACACAGGTCCGTCTTCTACAAGAGAAATTTCGCAAGTGGCCTAAGCCACATGATAATGATATACTAATAATATTTTCGAAATCGAGAAAACACAAAAATAACTCGCGCGACCCAGAATTGAACTCAAGACTCCTCGGTTGAAACAACTGCAACTGTGCTAACTATTCTGCTACGGTGCTACTTGTAGGAACCGACGAAAATAGAGACTAAATGATTCACGCAAGCTTGCCAATTACCGAACTTAAATCAAATGAACATGACATATACCTCTAACATAAACAAAAAAAAAAAAATTTTTTTTTTTTTTTTTTACATTAGCTTTAAGTCTTTAATATGCCACATTCCAATTGGTTTACCAAAAGCATTATTTAAACGAAAAACCGAATCTGATAGCTTTGCAGTCACTATAGCCTTCTCAAATTTTGGTGCCAACTTGGCCATAAATTTATTTTTAGCTTTCGATAGGTACTTGGTTCTTTTCCAGATAACATCGCCCACTTGAAAAGATCCACCATTGCGTTTGCTGTTATAAAATTTGCTGCTCTTCCTGTGAGATCTTTTCATATTATCACTCACAATCCTAAATACATTATTTCTTACAATTTGTTTTTCGATGAAAGGTTTTGTATTAACTAGCAAATTGTTAATATCTGGAATCAAGTCCCATCCGGTATCGGAGCTGGAAGTAGACGTTTCTCTCCCTAGAAATAAGTATGATGGCGTATACCCTGTAGTTTCGTGTACTGCAGTTCTGATGGCGTGCGCAATTTCTTTAAGGTTGACGTCCCACTCATTATGCTTCTTTGACTTAACGTACGATGATATCATAGTACCTATAACCCTATTAACACGTTCTGTAGGGTTACTTTGTGGGTGATAATTTGGCGTAAACCAAATTTTATAATTATATTTTAGCGCTAGATCTTGAAAAATGTTTGAGACAAACTGCCTGCCATTGTCACATATAATGGCTTTTGGAGACCCAAAAAGCAAAATCTGGTCTTCCAATATTTCACATATTTTCTCTGTTTTGCCCGTTCTAAGAGGAAATATTAGAGTAAATTTGCTGAACCAGCAGGTAATGACCAAAAGCATGGTATGACAGAGTTTGCTTTTCGGAAAAGGACCCATCAAGTCCAGTGAAATCACCTGCCAAGGTCCTGTAACCTCCCTATGTTGACCCATGTGGCCCAGGGGTAACTTTTGCGAAACTTTAAATTTTGCACATGTCTCACAAGACTTAATATACTGCTTGATATCGCTAACGATATGAGGCCAGTAATAGAATTGCTTCACTCTGAAAAGCGTTTTTCGGATGCCAAAATGTCCCGCTTTAGCCTCATCGTGACATTCTTTTATAACTTTACTTCGCAGGTCGGTTGGTATGAAAAGTTTCCATATAGACTCACAATTAGGATACTGTCTAAGTTTCACTTTCTTAAACAAAAGACCATCTCTGACATTCCAACTTACATCACGTTCCTCACCACTTAAAATTTTTTTTACTTTTGTTTTATACCAATCGTCTTTATCATTTTCACCTATGTTGACTGAATTAATTTCTGTACATAACTCGATAGATCTGGAAAGCGCATCAGGCACTGTATTACTTTTGCCCGGTCTATGAACGATCTCAAAATTAAACTGCTGAAGCTTCATAGCCCACCTAGCCAGCCGCCCGTGAGGATCTTTCATTTTATGTAACCATTGAAGTGCACTGTGATCCGTTATCACAGTAAATTTTGTCCCATCTATGTACGGTCTAAATTTCTCTATTGCATGAACTACACTTAATAACTCTCTTTCTGATGTTGAATATTGCTTTTCCCTGTCCGTGAGTTTCCTACTTAAGAACGCTATAGCTTGTTCATTTCCTTCAACCTTTTGACAAAGTACCGCCCCAATACCCTTACTGGACGCGTCACATTGGACTATAAAAGGCTTACTATAATCGGGACAAGACATCACAGGAGTCGTTGTGAGAAGTGTTTTAAGTTCTGTAAATGACCTTTCAGCTTCATCATCCCATATGAACTTTTTGTTTTTTTTAACTTTGGTGAGATTATGCAAAGGTGCTGCTACCATAGAAAAGTCCCTTACAAAACGTCTATACCAGCTAGCCAGTCCAATAAATCTCTTTAGCTCTGTAATATTTCTAGGTCTAGGGAAATTCAATATAGCGGACACTTTATCGGGGTCAGTGCGAAGTCCATCTTTGTCTACGATGTACCCCAAAAATTTCAAGCTGGGCCTTGCAAATTTGCATTTTTCTACATTAATGGTCAAATTGGCGCTTTTTAAAACATGCATGACTTTCTCTAATGTCTCCATATGCTCTACAAAGTTTGGCGAACAAATAACAATGTCATCCAGGTATGCCCAAACCTTCCCCTCCAACCCATGCAACAAAATATCCATAAGTCTTTGTTGTGTTCGAGAAGCGTTCACTAGACCGAAGGGCATAACTTTAAAGTGAAACAATCCCCGGCCTGGTACGGCAAAAGCAGTCTTTTCCTTACTTGAGTCGCTCAATGCTATTTGCCAAAATGCTGATTTTAAGTCAATAGTACTTAAAAATTTGGCATTTTTAAGATTGTCTAATATATTTGATACCCTAGGTAGCGGATATGTATCTCTCTTAGTGACTTTATTGATCTGTCTACTGTCCATACACAATCTATTCTCACCATTTGGTTTTTTTACTATCAGAACTGGAGAACACCAAGGACTATGTGACGGTTCTACCACGTCTTTTTCTAACATTTCGTCCAACTCACGTTCTATTTCTTTTCTAATTACCGGAGAAAAATTGTACTGCTTTTGATGTACCGGCTTACAACTACCTGTGTCAATTTCATGTTTTATAATATTTGTCCGGCCTAACCCTGATCCAATTGTTTGTTTCATTGAATCTATCAAATTACTTAAAGATTCCTGCTGATTTTCACTTAAATCTTCTCTTGAAATTACACTTGGTTCTTGTGACGATAAAGCATTAACCATTTGACAGTAATCAGAAGTTTCCCCTCTAAAATCTATGAAAATGCCAAACTTCGCAAAGAAATCTTTGCCTAATAACACTTTTTGTGACAAGGTTGGCATAACCATCATCTTTACTACATTAAAACGACCATTGAATTTGACAGGAACGTCTATGATTTCTGTAATATTATGACGATTCCCATCGGCGGTAGCAACCTGAATGTCCTTTGAGCGATATATTTTCAACCCTAAACCTTTTAAAGTTTGGGCTAAGTCACTGTTAATGACAGTGCGATTAGCCCCCGAATCTAAGAGACCTACATATGAAATGCCCAATATATCTATTAGTACATAGTCCCTATTGTCATTATCTTTTGCCAGTACTACTGGGTTTAATTCACCGCAAGACATAAACTCTTTCACCGTCCTAAGCCAGTCCTGCATAAATAACCTGCGGTTGACCGTACTAATCACGTAAAACGAATTAGAAGTTTCCAAACAAAACTTAACTAAGGCGTTACGTATTGATAAGACCCCACTACGACAATCAAAAGACAAGACAGACGACCAAATAGGCAGTCGCAAAACATGGCTTGGCCAATCAAGTCAAAGCTTTTCGATAGACGCAAAAGTCGCAGGGATACGGGCCAATCAACGTGTATCATTTTATAATCAAAGTTGGCAATTCGGTTAGTTAATAGTTAACTTCGTGAAGTGAAACGTTATTGGCAATCTAGTCGGGACAGATAAGTTAAGGAAAACCGTATTTTAATGATTTTTCCTTTTACTGTGTCTAATACTGGTAAAATTGTTGTAATTTGTATTTAGCCACCTGAGTATAATTTTTGTATTTTCTCTAGTTGTCTTTAAGTATTTTTAGTTATGTATTTTTTCTTTTACACACGATTTCACTTAGCTACGTGTTCCAACTTTTACAATGCGTTTTATCGAACTTTCGACCTAATATCCAGTATTTAGTTATCTTGTGGTTTACTAATTCGCCTGTTTAACTTGAAATAACAAATACCAAATAAATAAGGAAAAAAAAACCAGTTTTATAATTAAGATTTTGTCCTTTTCTTGAAGCCCTTAAATAAGTAAAGCTACTATTACTGCTTAGGTAGTTGTAGTTGTCATACAACTTTCCTAATAAAGCAAGCAGGTCAGGGAAACCCAGCATGAGATTGTTGTAGGTGAGGGTGGCAACCTCATCTTTATATCGAGGGTCTCAACTATATAAATAATTTTTCAATATATTTAGCAAGGAAAATGCCGCCTCAAATTTTTATAGATAATCCCAAATCCCCCGTAGTTGCGGACAGTAAAAAGGATTTATACGTGGCGACCAAGCTGAGGGATCTATATCCACTTACGTAAGTGGATAGATGCCAGAAGTCTGGTTGATATAGAGTCCAACAATCTCACTCTTATGTTATCTCAACCAGACTTCAGGCATCTATCCACTTACGTAAGTTTTGGACGCAGCCATGATCAGCCATTTATCCACGTAGGGAGTGCTGGACTCTATATCAACCAGTTTTCAGGCATCTATCCACTTACGTAAGTTTTGAACGCAACCATGATCAGACATTTATCCACATAGACGTTGGACTCTATCTCAACCAGTCTACCTAGCCTTTGCCCAACTATGTTTGGTTCGGCCACCAGTCTAACTGAATGCACCTGACTACTAGTATTTTACAAGGAGCGACTGGCTTTCTGCCCTCCACAAACCAGTAAAAATGAGTAGGTACTCCTCGGCAAGACTGGTGTCAGTTTTTCTGGCTACTCGAAACGGCTGAAAGATCTAGAAATAACAGTCGGGACCACGACCAACGGCTTAAGAGGAAATGCGGTCGTAGACATACGACTGAATATTCTAAGTAAAAATAATAATTCGAGGTTTGGCTCTCGCCTAATTCCTCCTCCAATATTGGACCAATTTAAATGATATTCCATAAACTGAAAAAGAAATATATATACGTACTGTGCCTCTATGTTTTCCTTTTTGATGATACATTATCTTTAGAAGCACAAGAACCCTCCTAGTGAAAGGCCCAGTTTTCAAATTTGACAACTATACGAAAAAAGAAAACGTAGAAGCACAACATAATTATATACTTTTTAATCAATTTATGGAATATCTTTTAAATTTGACCAATACTGGGGGAGAAAATAGACAAGAACGAATTATAACTCTTTACTAAGGAAATAAAGTCGGAGCTCTCTGCCTGCATTTCCCTGTTAATGTCTTTTGGACGCTATGTCTTTCTCATCACAGTCTCCCAAAATAAACTGATATCAGTATACACAGATTATTCTTATTAATATTTGAATCAATTATTGTCTTACATAATTCTGTACAGTTATGACGATACACCACAAGGCCATAAGTCGCGGAGTCAACGACACAGCGCAATGTGCTTGCCGATAAAACGGCAGGTGGAGGCGTTATCAGCTAATTCATGGAAATTTAAACGGAATAGTTTACCTGCACTTTTTGCTGTATTTTTAATGTTAGTTAGGTGTGAAGGAAACAGATCTAGGGAAAGTCTTATACGAAGGTCTGACCAAGTAAATCATGCCTGGAAATAAAAATCCCCGATGCACTACAACTGGCCATAGATCCTCACAAGTAAAGTATGTAGGTAAAATTTTTAGGTGGGCTTATCATGAAGCTTAGCAGGGAGCAAACGACTGAAGGAGTTAGGTGTTTGAATAGTTGTCATCAGTGTAGCATATAATATGATGACGGGTGGGCGTTTCCGTTTATTTTTAACCGATTTTCCAAAAACGAGGAGGTTCATGTTCGGCTGCATGTATGATTTTTTTTGTTTATTTTCACCGATCACTCCGTCCGATTTTCAAAATTATTTTTTTGTTTGAAAGAGGTGTTGAGGTGGAGATGTTATTGAATTAGTCCCATTTAAATTTTGTGAAGATCTGATACAGAACTACGGAGATATGGAACATGCCTCTTCAATAAATGACGGCATATCTCTCAGAATTGCTGCAATAGCATGTTTGTCTATTGTTTACACCATTTCATAACATAACATCACGCCAGTACGTCCAATTTCGGAAGTCGGTGTTTCTGTTTCTTTCTTTTTTGACACCGACTGCCAAAATTTAAGTTATTTTTCACTTTGCAGTGTTTTTATTTGGATGTCAGTTGTATTTTTCAGGCTGGCATAGCCCTTACATTTTAACGAATAGGTAGAAATTCTAGCCGTTGGGATTTTCATCAGTACTGGAACGGATTCTGAATAACATGTGTACATGTGATAGTAATGGCTCGCCGACTATTACACACTATAAAAGGCAAATTATGGGTACATAGTACAGCTCTGCCTATTCCTGTGGGAATTACAGCCGTCATGTTATGAACTACAGACGACCTTTGAATATTCCCAGCCTTTGTTGTGGTTCAAGTATAAACAATATTACTTAGGTGGGTGCCAGACAGGATTATAGTGGGTAGAATCCACCTACACACATACAGGGGCATCCGGATTTACTTATTTTTAGGGTTGTCTAGAAAGTTCAAAATGAGAGCCGATAGCAACTATACAGTCCGTGACCAAGCCATAAATTAGGTCAATGTTTAGTGCTAATAACATAATAATTACTAGCATAAAATTATGATGCCAGTACAGTGACCATAAATCTTCAAGTCTTGCCTTTATAGGGGGCCATTAAAACGTATTGAACATGACAGAATGATGCAACCAATCCCGATCAACGATAATGTTATGACACGTTTTTATTGGTCGATAAGACTTGGAACAAAGGCAATTTGCATGCGAATGAATGCGCATGCAAGTATATCAATGCAAATATTGATTGTACCTTGATAGCAAAGAGTTTTGTGGTTTCATGCAAATTCGTGATTCATATTGATGTAACTTTGGTAGCAGATATAAATAAAAAAATTACAACCGACTTCCAAACAAAAACACTACAAAGTAAAAAATAACTTAAATTTCGGAAGTCGGTGTTTCTGTTTTCGTTTCTTCTTTTGACACAGACTTCCGAAATTGAAGTTATTTTTTACTTTGTAGTGTTTTTGTTTGGAAGTCGGTTATAATTTTTGTAAAAAAGTTTTTTATTTTCCACTTTTTAGTTGTGGTATATAACGGACCAGTTCTATAGGCTAGGTTCCTACGCGTATACTACGCGAAGAACGAGACGCGTGAAGCCAGAATAGATTAACCCAATAACATGATACTTAAACAAAACCGATGCAATGAGATTATACCAGGGTAAACTGTTCACTCCTGCGTACCCCTTTAGAGCGTACAAGTGTGATGTTATGTTATGAAATGGTGTAAACAATAAACAGACATGCGATTGGACCTATCCCGAGTGATTTGCCTTCATTTATTGAAGAGTTCTGATGTATTTCTCCGAAGTTCTTCATCAGATCTTAATGAAAATTAAATGGGACCACATGACAAGCACCAGCTTTCAAATAAAGAATCATCAAAATCGGTTCACCCAATAAAAAGTTCTGAGGTAACAAAATAAGAAAAAAATACAGTCGAATTGATAACCTCCTCCTTTTTGCGAAGTCGGTTAAAAATAGCCTCAAATATCAAGTAGTTTTGCATGTCTAGGTTGTATTTGTATTTTTGATACATATCTGGGACTGTTGTGTATTTGAAGACTTGTTGTGTTCTTGGCATTTTTAGATAAGACACACACAAACTATGTTTTCTCATGGGGGTAGGTAAGAACTACATAACTCCACTGTTACCATCCTTAGATAATAATAATCACTCTCTAATGATCCCGCTTCTAGGACATAGGCCTCCTGTCTATGAGAGGAACTAGACCACCATGCGGACGCAGTGCGTTTTGGTGGCTTTTAAGTTCGCGAACGGAAAAAATAAATTAAAAACCCACGACAAAAAAACCACAAAAAAACCAGGTACTCTCGTCAGGGAACCGCCAACGTTTACCGCAGTTTATTTTATTCACTTAGCGGTTCCCTGAAAATAGGTTCATCCGTTTAGGCGCTATGATGCCACAGACCGACACACAGATACACGCCTAAAACTTATAACACCCCTTTTTTTCCGGCAGGGGTTAAAAAATAAGCTTGATGAAAATATAGCTAAAAGACCATTCCTAATCCTACTACAACCAACTAACAATTTAGTTCAGGTAGGTGCTCAAGTTGAGCCCGCCCCCGCTTATCTATGCAGATGCGGCCACAAAGTTTTCTGCGGGGGCCGCGATTACGAGTATATTTATGAGGTTGTCTAATATGCAAAATTCTTCGGAATAGGAAAGGAGCAACAACGAAAATGTGCAGCAGAAGCCAGAATTACCTACACTTAGTCCCAGTTTGTTTATCCTTATTTAACTCAAAATGGTTTCAAATTTTTAGATACGTTATTTCATAAATTGTTATCATCACAAATGGTCAAATAAATTGGCGAGTTAATTATTTAACTAATAATTGATGAATAAACTCGTTTTACTGAAATTTCGGTCTAATCCGTTTGTTCATCAATATAGTTAGTCTAACAAATGTAAGTGTCTTCAACTTATTTGACCATTTGTGATGCCAAAAATTGATGAATTATCACGTTTTTGCCGAAATTTGAAACCATTGCTTAGCAAATTTTAGCCATTGATTGAGTTAAATACGGATAAAAAAACGCCGGCACCATTATTGCAAAAAAACGGCAAAAAGATAACATTTTTTGTAAAGGAGCCCCACTTAAATATTTATTTTAGTCTGTTGTTATAGCGGCAACAGAAATACATTTTGTGAAAATTTCAACTGTTTAGCTATCACGGTTCATGAGATACAGCCTGGTGACAAACAGACAGACAGGCGGACAGTGGAGTCTTAGAAATAGGGTCCCGTTTTACCCTTTGGGTTCCGTACCCTAACAACTGGGCCTTAAATTACTTAGATGGGTTTTCGGATCGACATACATGCGTAACATCACGCCTGTATTACCCGTAGGGCTAAGCAGAGGTGCACCTAGAGTACACCCACATGCCACCGTCAAAAGGGGCTAGCCTATTGTCATCAGCAGGTACCATTTAGCACAGGGCCTCTTGCTCAGCAGTAGCGAAATAATTGATCATAAATATTTTTCTCAGCAAAATTTACCACAGTAATTATATCCGATCATCCACAGCACAAAAACCCAGCCAGACCTCCTTTTAAGATAAGCTTCACAAGCAGCCTAAAAAAAAAAAAAAATTTAAATACGGATAAGCGCTGTAGCCAAACGCTCAGAAAAAACTTCCTTACAATATTCCCTTGGCCTTTGAGATTATCTGAAAGGGCTTTCTAACGACCTTCGTTTTAATAAATAATTCTGTTTTAAGTATAGAGCACAGACACAGTAACAATAGGTTCGTCACCCTTAGGGCGTCGTCCTAATTGGCTAACGATCGATCGATGCGATTTCGTCGCGCGATGAAACGGTGTTCCTGTGCTCGCGCGATGAAAAGGTGTTCCTGTGCTCGCGCGATGAGTGCAAGCTTCAATTAGGACACTCCAAAGAAATGTGTGTGTTTAATCTCGTCGTGCGACGAAATCGCATCGTTTGCTCGTACGATCGTAGCCAATTAAGACGACGCCTAAGGTCTGTTTTTGTATGAGCCATGCATGATGAATATGCTTTACAGGTTACAGACTCAAATTATGTCAATGTCACAAAACAAGTACGTAAGTGTCAAAATGTGCCAAAATTATGTTTTCAAGTTCTAAAATATAATGTTCTATGCCAAAGTCTGCTGATAAGGATATAGTTTGAAAACTGACGAAGGTATACACGGCTATACTCTCCCTCTACCTATAAGGCAAAGACATTGTACTTAGTAACATCATAGAACACAGGGTAATGTTACATAAGAATTTAATAAACATATACGACCAGTAGCATACGGGTCACAAACTTGCAAAAATACTACATTCATGTGGGCGAATGTCATTGTTCCAGATTGTCTATTCATTTTTGTTACGCGCCTACATAGTGTGTCCTAATGTGATATTGTGATTGTTAAATCATGAGCCGCCGGATATGGCAGGATTACGGCACTCGTAAGCGTTCTCTGGCGTAATAAGTCGCTTCCTGTTAATATAACGTTATTTCATAAGTAATAAAGAGGAATGTAGTCCGTTAGTTTTGTCTGTAGGAAGGATTTTTGTTTCTTTATCTATTGTTTTGGTAGAAAAGGTTTTGTTTATTGCATAAACTCGCTTTTTTCATCATAGACAATAGAGATGTTTCCTGGGTAGATAAATGATAATTCTATTTAGTCCGTCAGTGAGATTATCATAGTACTTTTGCCTTAGAAAATCAATAAAAGTTCACAAGTGGGGGCTTGTGACATCACTAAGGCATTATAAAGTGTACTAGCGGCGCGTCGTGACGGTTCACGATATTTCAACGCATTATATTCTAGTATTTTTATGTTTACGTGTCAAATGAAAAAGACGTGTCCAATATTTTTTATTAATCTACCTGACGGACAAAAAACTAATTTTCAGTAAACTACCCTATTATTGAAGGTCACCATAGTCTGCCCATGTTACTTGAGTTCGGCTCAGCACTTTTTATTGTTCCATTCTGTTCTGTCAAGCTTCACTATCACTGACTCCCTTTTCTTTCAAATCATTCCTCATACAATCCACCCATCTTTTCTTTCCTTCTCAATCTACTGCACAACGCTTAAAGATCTTGAACCAATTTCGATAGATTTTGAACGCTAATTGATGCTAAGCAACCAGCTATGCGGGTCAAACACAATCCGAGATACCCACTAAGGAAACCTACACTTAAAACTAGATAAAACCGCATCTCTATTGCCGCCTTAGTTCACAACAAGTTACTTTACTTCAGGAAGCGTCCCATCTATTACAGTTAAAGTCATGAAGTTTTAACTTGAAAAGTTGGTAATGGCCGTTGTCCCGAAAATACTGGCAGACAGATAAAAAAGAAGGTTTTGTATAAAACCTTATTTTTTTGTAAAGTTACTCAAGTTTTTCAAAAAAAGAACTAGTTTTGTTCGTCTACGCGTAATTTTAGGCCAGTATTTATTATTAAGAAACCTTAAATTTTTTGTATTTTTTTTTTGTGAATCTTGTTAGTCTACGCGTAATTTAGGCCAGTGTTTATTGATTTCCCGACGCCGTTTCAAAGTTCAAGGCCCTAGATTATTGGAATCGGAACCGAGGGCCTAATCTCATTTCACTAACGTCGTTTGAGTTCGGCCCGAGTTTCGTAGAGGGATCGAAATCGAACGTACGGGAGTATAGACTTACTGAACGTGAATAATTGAATTTGATTCTCAGAAGCCTTTTTGAACGCAACTTCACAAACAAAATGATTGAAGAAAAATAAACATTTTATTCTATAATTTTGTTGCGAGTTGAAAAAACAAGTTCAGGATGTCACAGTTAGACACAGCATTAAAGTAAACAGTCGTGAAGTGTTCTTAAAAGGATGAAAAGGGCCATCACTTCCTCAACCAAGGAAAAGTCAAGGACTACAAGGGTCCTCGTTTAGATTAAAAGCAAAAGGTCAAGAAGGGTGACAGACAGAGTCCTACTTTCGGTAAATATCAACAAAATACGATCACCAATAAATTATTTTCGTTATTCGTGCAGGTGGTACGAATTTCCTTTTATTTATTTGAGAATCTTTATTAGATTCTCCACTTTTACCGAGTCTATTGCCAATGTTGAAGTGTGAAGAGTTTGTAGCTTTTCCACGTATCAAAGGACATGTTAAGAGATGAGAAGTAGTTTATATAGGTGAGTCAGGTCAACATTCGGGGTATTCGCGCCTACTGCATCCAGTAGTCGTTTCATCGTCATTTGAATACGTAAGTTCAGGCCAAAGGATTCATATTTCATGTAAAACTGTTATTTCAATAAATCTTTACTTTATATTTTATAGTGGTTACTGATGGTTCAACATCATCATCAGCATTTTAATCACTGCTGAGACAAAGGGCTCCTCTCTGCGAAAGGGAATTGGCCGTAATCCACCACGCGGGCCCATTGCGGGTCGGTGGATGTCACATGACTTTGAATTTTTGGTTCTAGGACATGCCGGTTTCCTCATGATGTTTTCCTTCACCGTTTCGAGAGCAGTGGTGATGAAATAAATTACACAAAGTAAAGCGCCGCCTGGGTTCGAACTCACGACCTACTAGTTGTAAGTCGTGACCGCTACCACTGGGCCACCACTGCTCTCTGATAGAAAATGCCTATGGCATTAATTCCGCCACTAATTATTTATATACCTAATCCATTTTAAAATAAAATAATAAGAACCAATGATCTGGTTAAGGTTGCGCTACTCTGCTGGATGCGAGACGCACAGGACCGGTCAATGTGGCGACACTTGGGCGAGGCCTATGTCCAGCAGTGGACGCCTTTTAGGTGGTATGATGATGAATAAATAAGATTACATCGCAAAAATGGTCACAAGTTCCACTTACTTCTTCAAACAGTTAGTGATGAGCAGGTGGACGTCTTGCCGCTCATCCAGCAGCAGCATCGCTCCAAGGTACCCGACCCGCTTGTCCGTGAACCGTGGACTGGCGATCAGTTTGAGGCATTCCAGCTGCCCGAAGTGCGCTGGGTAGCCGAGCATGTGAATATATAGGAGTTTGGCTATGTTCCGACATCTGTGGACAAAGAGGTTTGATTAGAAATTAGTTTTTATTAAGATGTTAAATGGCAAAAAAAAGGAACAGAACGGGCTAAAAATAAAAAAAAATAGGAACATAAAAGTATTACAATATATATATTTTTGGAATGGCCTATTTAGTAGCTTTCATTTTATACCCATCTTGTTAGGATAACGAAAAAAAAATTGTATTCCCCCCCTTTTTATGGGACGGGGGCGCTATTTTTCTAAATTATATAGCTTATGTCACTCCCACAATTGAGATGAATCCAACGACACCTCATATGTTATAATCCGTCAAGCCGTTTGGGCTGTAGAGCGTGCTATAGAAATGGACATACATACATACGCTCGAAAAACATTACCCTCCCGCAGTCGGGTAAAAATAATATACAGATGTTTAAACTCCCTGAAACGCAGATCTACGGAATCTCAATGACTTATTAATTGTTTCAATAAATAACAGCATTAAACTGATTAAAGGAGGAGCTCGTGAGCGTGACTAAATAACAACAGCCACAAGGGTCAATCTTCAAAGATAAGCAACGCTTGCCGAAGTCAGTCCGTGGATGGGTGGCCATCTTTACATAGCAAGTTTCCTCCGTGCCTCGAAAGCACGTTAAGCCTTTGGTGCCGGCTGTCATTTGTAGAACTTGGATAGTTGTTACGGATAATAATCAGAAGCCATAAAATCTGACACCAGTATTGCTATCGGTATCGTTCTACCCAGTTACCGGATTGGCACAGGTTAAATTTCAGAGAGGCAATAGCTCATCGTTGTTCAGATTAGCTTTTTTTTTATTTTTGTCGATAGGCTTGAGCGGACCACTATCTCACCTGATATTAAGCGATGTTGTGGTCGACGATGAAGCTCGCTTTCCTAGAAGAAACCTATTCACTCTTGACTTCAAAGACTCCAAGGTTGTAGCTATCAGAAAATACAGACTCCGGCAGGGAATTCCACTCCTTTGCTGCACGCATAATAAAAGTATTCCCAAAACGTTTGGTGCGTATGGGTGGGATGTCCCCCATGTACCGTTGACGCATCGCCGTACGTCTTGTAGTCCGATGATGGAACGGGCTAGGAGGAATTAGTTCATGCAATTCCAACGGACACTCCCCGAAATGTAACCGAGCATTCGATTAGACTGAAAACCCCCAATGTAGTTTGAAAAGGTTAGGCAGGTTGATTGGGAGGTAGTTTTACTAATGTGACAGGGAAGGACTTGTCGTCGCCAACTCTCGTATAATCGAGGTCCCTGTAGACCCACTATAGACTTCCTTATTCGCAACGTTTCTTTTGTCCGAATGGTAATGCGCTTAGTAACTCGAGAACCACTGATCCGATTGCGTTTTTTTTCTTTCTGTGTAGTTTATTATATTATGCCCTACATTTAGATTTTATTTATCTATCACACAACATAAATATAGCTCCATATAAATCAATAAAAAAGACAAACATTTTGGGAGCCATTTAAACCAAATCTGGGGGCACGGTAGTTCCGCCGCCAAGAGGAGCCAAGCGAAGCTCAAGGGCACTATCTACATTTTCTCGAAGCGCTTCGTCGTTTTGAACCCTCATAACTTAGGTTTGGATTATACCAGATAAACAAAATTCTCGGGATATGATGTCAATAGTAGACTTATTAAACATATAAAGTTTCAATTGCATAGATCATATACTGTAGATTTTATTGATATCTAAACAACCCCGATTTCGTCACTGACTCACTCACTCACTGATGATCATCAACATTTTTAGGGTACTTTCTGAAGTCCTGCGACATTATTCACTTTTCATTACTTTTTTTGTTATACAATAGTTCTTATAGGAACGAAACATGGCGACGAGTTGCGCATACGAAATACGTGAAACCTATAAGTGGCGATTTCTATTAACGAAGATTGTGACGGTAGCGAAACGGCCAAGCCACATATTTTGACTAAGGTGTAGAGTTTGTGAGTTAGGGCTTTTAGAGTTAGGGCGTGTAGTGTTAGACGTTTGGCTCTACATGGGATCTGATAACATTTTGATATTGTGAGCTATATGGTCTCGTCTTGGCAAAATTTTACATAAAAATGTTTTTGGTGGGATTATGACAGCCAACCAGTTACCTTTTCTATTGAGATTGTATTAGATAAGCAGACGGCCAAAAGTTTCTACCTTTACCCAATTGAATTAACAACAAAACCTTTCAAGTACGGGTCAGTTGCCCCGCTATTTTCTATTCCAAACAACTTTTCGACCAATCGGCTTAGTTCGATCCTAAGATAACATAAGATTCTTTGCCGAATCTCAAAGATCACCTTTATTATTCCTACCTGTTATTTCGGACCGTTTTGTTAACAAGTCTCGTGAAACTGGTACATAATTTAACTTAAGATAGATGTCAATTTACGGCCTGAGTGACTGATAAGGAGAATCTGTGTCGACGTATCTAGTGCTTAAATATTGAAACGGCGAGATTATGATCTCCTGTTATCATTAAAATTGAGTTACGTACTAATTACTAAAAAACCTTTGAGAATTACACTTGGGGTTAAAATTCAAGCTCCTACAAGGATCGTTGGCAGGTAGTCAGTTAGCTACAGTATGAATAAAACAGAGTTAAAAAGATTTTAAGAAGTGAAATCTTATTTAGCCGCGTTGAACGTTTTTAGCAGGGGCCACACTTATGGGTTTGCTTCACCAACAAGCTAATGTGACAGGCTCGTCGACATGCTAATGTGACGTGTGACGAAATAACTAACGATGCTGCGTCTCGTCCGTCCCGTCACACAAAAACACAGTTATTACAAAATTTCAAGTTTTCATCTCTTTCGGCAGTCCCCATGACCGCCTATTTTTTTATCAGGGATGTTGATTTCCTAATGAAAACTACTGACAGTCCTTGTGAAGGCGGCCACGACTCCGGATATTATACTCAGGGTTCGATTGCCGGTCATCTCGTCTGAAGGAAAAGGAAAATGTCTCGAGATTTCAACTTACTAGTTTCCGTAGGGTAGTTAAGGTTGATTGAATATGTAAGAATGTTATGTACGTTTGTTAATTTAAGTAATCTTACCTTACAAGAACTTAAAGCATTTATTACAATTAAACCATTTACAGATAATTTTAAACTGTCAAGGAGTCGGCCAGTCAGAAAGGTGAAGCTAATTGGACATTCCAAAGTGTAGATGTCTATGGAGAAGAAGGTGCAAGAAACTCCATTGACACTCTTTGAAATCATTTTATTTATTACTAAAAATCTTAGACAAAATAACAATGTAAACATGTAAGTAATTTGACTGTAATCTGAGATAATGCATAATTGATAACACGTATAAACCTTCAGTGACCTGAGAGAACTAATAATGACGCTATGTGCGCAATACTACGTACACAAGTACTTTGCAATAAATCACCTGGTGCAAATTAGTTTGCCGACCACTTTGTTAACATAATTATGTTTACTTATTTTAATTATGTTTTATGTCATATTGGAAACATGCGCTGAGATAAAAGTGTAGTTGATTTACCAGCAGAACTATTATTGTTTGTGGAAGACTCGTCATAATTATGCACATACTTTGCCCAACTATTTGGGGTATTCCTCAAAGCGCACCAACAATTAAACATAGAGAGGAGCATGAAGGATTCGTAATAAATGATATCGATAGACGTTTTAAAATTCAACGGTCCTAATGTTTATTTATTAAAACTACTAGGAAAGCAGATATTAACTGGAACTAGGTGTTTAAGCGAATTACTACTTAGCTCAATAATGGTAAAAGTATCATAGGTAACATACAATAGATTTTGAAATTTAATCATTTGTTATTTTGAAAAGTACCAGGGTGACAGAAATGAACAGAAAATAGGCGCCTATACAACCATTCAAGGTTAACAAAAGGAACATTCGATACCAAGTCTCTTGCCACAGGACCACATCGTATTACCGAGAGTTCTAAAACTGAGAAAAACATCATAAAAACGGTGTAATGGAATGTCCATGTTCTTAAAGTAGGAGCGTAGTGCCAACAATGTTTATTAAATCAAAGTCATGGTTATTGACCATACCATGCTATGTAGCCACATAAAATATGGAGGCTATTAAAGATATCATTCAAATCTTAATTTATAGCAATCGCCGGCAGACTAGGGCGTGAACTTCCGACGAAACTAGGGAACGGCAGATTGTATCACTTAGGGCGATTGTGAAAAACAGACCATCAAATGGATGGACGGCGTTCAAGATGGTATGGCCAGCAACAGAATGACTGCTGAGATTATGAATAATATAAAACCAATAGAAGAGGAAGACATATTATTGAGCTGAGTCCAAATATGAGTCCAATATTATAGCTAAAGACAAGCGAATCATTGTGAAAAGATCCACGTTTTACTTTTAAGGTTGCTCTCGTCGACGGCACGAACTATTTTGTACGTGGGGTTAAAATGCATGGTATATCATGCAAAAACACGTGCGAAAGAGATAGATGCTGTGATGAGCATTTGCAATTTTGCAAAGATTGCAAATTTGTAGCAAAATGGATGATGATTTAGGACGAAAACGAGCGCGCGAAATTTTAGACGGCTAGTAACAGACCTTTGGGAATATGGATATCATGAAAAAACGATTAAATGTATGTGTTGAAAATATAATTACTAAAAGT
Source organism: Orthosia gracilis (assembly GCA_947562075.1). NCBI lineage: Eukaryota > Metazoa > Arthropoda > Insecta > Lepidoptera > Noctuidae > Orthosia > Orthosia gracilis. The sequence goes on from OX387274.1 coordinate 20,966,226, forward strand.
ACTAATAAATCCATGTATGGGCAATGATTTGTAATTTATAAATTCTTATGGTGTTTATTTGCGCCCAAAGATGCGTTAAAATTTATGCTGAAATATGGAACTTTTCAACTTCCATACAGGGCTAGATAATGAAGAGACAAATTGATATCATTTTTTATTTTGAACGTACACCGTCAAACAGTAAGTAATCGCCAGACTACGTTTGAATGGAAGAATGATCGACTAGGACAACCTTAAACGTTATATTTGTTGTCACTATAGCGTTGGCATAGATAACCTTATACCTAGTGTACACGGGCTGGAATTCCTATTTTACTGCTCCATTAAGTTTATGACACAATCTTAATGAACGCAGACAGCCTGTTTATGTCCTTAGAGCAAGTCGTAAAGAAGAGCGGATTGGATTCAGCTTTAGATTCACCACAAATTCGCTTGTTTTTGTGTGGATTATGAATTTATTAAAACTGTGGTCTTCAGTAATCGAAGGAGGTAACATCGTACGAAAACTTAGTTGTGACCTTTGGTGTTTTGTGGACATCTATAGATTGAGGTCCGCAATAAATAAATAATTTTAGCTGAGGAATATGAGTGTTGTAAGCTTTTCATAACGGTTGAAAGTGAATCTTTTACATTTCTCATATAATCTATACTAATATTATAAAGCTGAAGAGTTTGTTTGTTTGTTTGTTTGAACGCGCTAATCTCAGGAACTACTGGTTGGAATTGAAAAATTCTTTTTGTGTTGGATAGTCCATTTATCGAGGAAGGTTATAGGCTATATAACATCACGCTACAACCAATAGGAGCGGAGCATAAATGAAAAATGTTGCAAAAACGGGCAACATTATTTCTTTTTGAGAGCTTCCGTTGCGTGCGCTGCGTATACGGTTTAAGTTACGCAAAAATCATGTATGAAGGAATTGTTCCTCTTTAAAAGTTCTAAAAAAAAGTCCGCGACAGCATATGTCTATCTTTTAAGATTGACTCACTATAACCTTTTTTATGGAAATCAAATTTGTTCATTTGCGAAGGAGTTTTATCAACATCTATACTAATACTAGCTGACCCCCGGAGCTTCGCTCCCTTCAATTGGCTACTTACCTACCTACCCTACCCTACCTACCCTACCCTACCTACCCTACCCTACCTACCCTATCCTACCTACCGTACCCTACCTACCCTACCCTACCTACCGTACCCTACCCTAGCTACCCTACCCTACCTGCCCTACCCTACCCTACCCTACCCTACTTACCCTACCCACCCTACCCTACCTACCCTACCCACCCTACCTACCCTACCCTACCTACCCTACCCTACCTACCCTACCCTATCTACCCTACCCTACCCTACCTACCCTACCCTGAATTTTCTTTGCTATAAACCTCACGGAGCCCGAGACTTTTCCAACGAATGCAAAACCGTGGAAATCGGTTCGTGCGTTCTGGAGTTATAGCGTCAGGAAGGAAAACCCGACTTATTTTTATATAGTAGAAGATTATAAAGCTGAAGAGTTTGTTTGTTTGAACGCGTTAATCTCAGGAACTACTGGTTGGAATTGAAAAATTCTTTTGTGTTGGATAGTCCATTTATCGAGAAAGGTTAAAGGCTATATAACATCACGCTACGACCAATAGGAGCGGAGCATAAACGAAAAATGTTGCAAAAACGGGCAACATTTTTCGGTCTCTGGATCTACTGAACCGATTTAGATGAAATTTAGCATGGAGATAGTTTGGGACCCTGAGAAGGATATGTCCGGATAGTTTGTATTCCCTTGAAACACTTTTTACGCGGGCGAAGCCGCGGGCAGAAGCTAGTAATATTATAAAGCTGAAGAGTTAGTTTGTTTGAACTCGCTAATCTCAGGAACTACTGGTTGCAATTGAAAAATTATTTTTGTGTTGGATAGAACATTCGTTGAGGAAGGTTACAGGCTACATAACATCACGCTAAGACCAATAGGAGCGGAGCATAAATGAAAAACGTTGCAAAAACGGAAAAAAATATATCATGTTGCGTGCACTGCGTAAGCGGTTAAAGTTACGCAACAATCATGTATTTAGTACAGGTAGGGTAGGTAGGGTTAATGGGTAGGTAGCCAGTTGACGGGAGCGAGGCCGCGTGGGACAGCTAGTTTCTCATATAACAAAAATACCCTAGAGAATAGCTGAGCCCGTCTCCCTAATAAAGGGCGGTCTAATTTCAGCAAAAATGTCATGAATTTTCGGTTCTATAAAGGTCACGACAAACTTTGTATAGCTTTACTTCGGCGGTAAAATGCAGATAACCTGGTTTTAGTGATGATTAATTGAAGTTAACAATATAATCTGAAGAATATAATTTTATTGTTAAGGCGCCTCCCCGAGCAAAACGCCGCGTTAGCTGTTTTTGTGCAGTTTTTAAGAGCTATCTACTCGTTATTTAAAAGAAATATCAATTAATAAAAATACATTAAATTTCTACGTAATATTGGATTCGATTCCAAAATGGTAGTATACTTTTTTTTTAAAGAAGTATATGTTTCACTAATCTCCTTTCAATAAAACCATAAAAATGAGAAATAATGATTGATAGCATGAATCTCCTCGTAAAGTGTTCATTAATTAATTTTTGCACTAACACTAATGGATAGACAATTTGATAACGAACATTTTGTAACAATTTTTTTTTTCAAAACACCTATTTTCGATTTTTAAAGATTTTGTTCTAAAATCTGGGCGTATTCACTACTGTAAATTCATGCGCCACCAGTATGCCGCTAGGGCACTAGGAATGCTCAAGATTTTTTGATTTAAAGTCCTCAGAAATTAAAGACTTTTCATCGAGCGATAGCTTGGTCGGATTGAAAATTACATTCATTACCGAACCGTTGTAATTTGCGCACTTGCGGACTTCCTCAAACTGATCGAAGGCCCGACCAATTTATCGGTCGATAAAAATTCTGTAGTTTTCGGGAGATCTTGAAGACACGTCATTCTCCTCCTATCCTAACAAAACTAGGTTGTCAACGAGTCCCCCAAGGTCGGACAAATTGTTTAGATTCCTTTGCATATTACTGTAACTACAATGTGCACCGGAATCCATCAATATTTATAAAGACGACTATTGATATAAATTTAGAAAGATGTCTAGTATATTTTCGGGATAAAAGTTATGGTACACTTCGCAAAAAATAACGAAATTATGGCAATGCAAAACGAACCATACCAATATAAAAATAAAGTTAATTTTGTAATAGAGATTTGGAGCGAGCATTTGTAAAAATACGCCAAGTATATTACCAGCATTACACGCAGCGGTCGTGTCGGTTTGTCGTATACATTTAAGAAATTATTTTGATTGAATTTGTGTAAACGGTTTTTTTTATTATTATCAATAGGCTCGCGCTTGACCACTATCTCACCTGATGGTAAGCGATAACGTGGTCGACGGTGAAGCACGCTTGCCTAGAAGTAACCCATTCACACTTGACTTAAAGACCCCTAGATTGTAGCTATCGGGAAACACAGACTCCGGCAGGGATTTTTCCAAAGCCTTTTACAAACATAAAATTTTACCTCTTTATAGTAGTTTAGATTTATCGCCTTAGCTTGTTAATTTATTTACGTATCCAGCAAATGTTTTACGCCACAGCCATGTAACTTTGTATCTTGCGGTTTTGTTGTGGTTTCATACAACCTTCAGGGGAACGTATAGATCTATGTTAGGTTGGTTAGGTCTTATCTGATAAAATATGAATATGTGTCGTAAAAAACAGCTGTAGGAAAATTATCTTTCAAATCAATGCAACGTCGAGTGTGGTTAAGTAGGTATAGTAGTTACAGCGGATCTTTGTGTCTCTTATGTTGGCTCGGCGAAGAATTGCGCAAAAAACAGTTTGTCATCGAGTATACTGCATATAGTAAGCGAGATAGGACGATGCGACAAAGTAAGCGAGTGAAAGAGGCAGTTATACAATGCTATCTTCGCCTTCAACATTCACACAATAACAGCTACTGCGCAGGGTCTTGCAGCCAACTTCAGATACACAAAGATTCGCTGTGAGTTTTAAAGCTGAAACGTTGTGGAACTTGACAGTTTGTGCCAAAGGTCACGACTCATGACCTGGTTTTTGTGGCCTATAGAAAAAGTAAACTAAGTATTTATTATGACTGAAGTTTAGTATGCTTAGTTAGGTATTATTAATTTTCGCACTTACACATAAGGTTGTTATTTTAACAGGTAACACTTTGTTGTATTGATGTTATGGAAAAACCTATCAATGTATGTTCTGGAAAAACCCAATATCAAATAAAGCTATAGTAAATAGATTCAATCCTGATTGGTACCTACTTTGCTTCTAACGCAACATAGGTGCAGATACCCTTCAGTAGCCGATTTTAAAATGAGAACCACGTCTAAAAGGCTAGTCGTATTTTTTTGGAAAAAAATATGTTACATTAGACCACTTTCTTAATAATTTGATCTAAGAAAATTGTAATTAATTTGTAAAGCTATGTCTAAAACCGACAAACCAAAACCGCCGGGCATATTTTATAGAAATAGCCTTTTAGACAATTTAATCATCTATATTTAGATTTGAAGATTTTTATTTAGACTTGTGATTTTTTTTTTAAGTCATAGAATTATAAGAAAAGTACAAAAAACTACTGAATATTGGGTCGCGCGGGTGTGAAACGAGTGCGCGTTTTGTTCCCTCAAGGTCGTTGGCGTCTATCGCCCTCTTAAGGGAAAATACCCCCAAAAACAGGACTGCCTAAAACAAAACCGGTCCACTGCTATATCACATCAATCATACTGAAATACGAATTCCAACAGACCATCTGCTAGTTCAGGACAGTTTTAGTAACAAAATCGATAGGGTTAATCCACCAGCCGTATAGTTTTCAGCATTAGTCAGCATTTTCGATAAAAAGTTCTGGCATAATAAACCTACTCGTGCGAGGCAACTGGTCTACAATTAAATCTGCATATAAATCGCCGTTTATCATTAGTATGATTACAATCTGACAGGTTTTTCTTTCACTTTCGTAATATTTTTATGCAAGAGTTTATTGTTGGGCTACAAGCCAATAATGAGGTTCATTGAACTGTCGAAACTAAGGAAGTGTGACTTCGTTTGTTTGTATACTGTGTAGTCGGTTTTGGTAACCGGATCACAGGTGATTCACACTTGAGCGAAAATGACTTCTTTTTTGCTTGACGTGTTTAAATGTTGCAGAGTGCTCAGTGCAATGTTTTTAGTTGAACGCTAAGTGTAAAGACACCCACACCCAGTTGGCGACGCGACAATAAGACGAAGACTTTTCATAGAAATTAATTCAGCAGTACAACAATTGTAGAAAAAAATATTTAGAATGCATCGTTGTATCGTTGTCGCATCCGTCTGCATAATGTAGGAGGGACATGATGACTTAGGGGTGGTTCTTTCTCTGAAGTCATTTAGAGTAAGCTTGTGTTTCTCATAGATAATACCCGATATCCGTGGTGCTGGTATTCCTAAAACCCGGTTTTTCAATAACTGACGAAGAGTTTGCGACATAGGACAAGACTGGAGCAGACAATGGCTGAAAGTAAAATATAAAGACAAAGACACAAACTCACCTCCACACACTATCTTCTTCTCTAAAGGTAGACCGTATGTACGCACATTCCTTGTTCACAACGCTTCTTTCTTCAGCCGCAGTCCTCGCGGCCCTGATCTGCCTGATAAGGTCCCGGAGACGGGTCGGTGTCGGCATCCGCACTGAAACCGGTGCGACTGTTACGGACGACACACACACATAGAAAGCAGAGATCAGTGCTTGTTTGGAGTGCGTTATCTTAGACTAGGTGATGTCAAACGTGATTGGTGAATCATTGTCGAATCGATAAAATAAAATGGGTGACGCTGACGCCATTTTGGATCAATAGGCTGATTGACGAGTTATTAATGACTTATTGAAATTTTTGCCGCGAAAACCGATTCATCGTTAATTTATAGATCCATTAAAATTTGGTTATCTTTCATTTATAAATAGCTTGTTTAGATAAAGGACCAAAGTTGAAAACTGCTATTAAAAGGAGTACTTCTCGAGTAGAGTATATTTTAGTTTACTTAAAGAGTCGTTCCACCGCACAACTTAGGCATTAAGCCCGTATCACAAGAACTCAAGTATCATCGTTTCAATTTGAGAAAAGCTGAAGTTTAAAAGCGTTTTCCTACTTATAAAGTGTTACGGACGATCAATTAACCCGAAACGATTCGGTTACGACGCGCGAGATAGAAATTACAGCATCCGAGGGGAAGAAGTAACAAGTTTAACATTAATAAAATAGACATCTCAAGTTATTGCTCTCTCAAGTCTGACTTTGAAATAGCCTTCGTTTTCTACGATATCAATTTCTGCGAACCAAATATAATTTATCGGAATTTTGTACTCTATTGAATATTTCGATCTACAAATGAAATATAAAAGCCTCTTAAAGGTTACCCTCATTTCAAGATACTTTCTACTCAATTGCTCTATGTTGAAAAGTACCTTTTACTAAAATAAGGTCTCTTCATCGATATCGACAATAATTCTATGTGATGTGATGAATATTGTTGATTAGTAAATAGCTGAAAGCAAACTTAGATTTAAGGAAATGTTATTTTATATCATCTTAAATAGTATTAGTGTAACTACTAAGTACTCAATTAGTCAAGGCATGAAGGCTAACTTAAGTTATATAAAAAGTAATAAATAGTTGTTTATAATGCTGGTTAGTCATGCTTGCAAATTGTGTCCAGTTTTATATGTATCCAAAGTGCAATTTCCATTCAATCTATTGTCTTTGCTGTCCATTAATTTATTGACAACTGTATCAATTCAAAGTCAAGATTTTTTGCCTCTTGTCTGATTGTTAAACTAAGATTTAGTAGTCACAGCGGATCTTTGTGTCTTTGAAGTTAGGCTCTGCGAACCATTGCGCAAGAAACCGTTTGTCATAGACTATACTGCATAGAGTAAGCGAGATAGGACGATGCGACAAACATAAGCAATTGAAAGAGGCAGTTATACAATGCTATCTTCACCTTTAACATTGATCCAAAAATAGCAACTGCGCTGGGTCATGCAGCCAACTTCAGAAACACAGAGATCCACTGTGACTACTATACTGATACTTTTCCATATTCAGGGCAGAAAAGGGTCAAATATCCTCTTTAAAATTATTCACAATATTTTATGTTAGTGATAACTGATATTTTAGAAAGGAATATTTTAAAATGAAAATAGGATAGAACTTGTGTTATTTTAATGCTTCCCTGAATATTTTAAAGTATTATATCGGTATCATGGATGTTACAATATCAATTTGATCTGACTGACAAAATTGACAGTATTAAAGATTAAGGTAGGCCGTAGAGTCCAGATTGGTGGTATATTATTTATTTTAATAATGGTTGTCAATCTCAGAACTAAATTTATCAAATTGCTATATCATTGATAGAATAATCTCCCTCCGTGTAGTATGATTGTCTTTACCTTGACTAAGTTTACAACCATAACTAACATTAATAATAAACTATGCTTACCTCTTTCTATGGCCTCATTTACCACTTGTTTTATTGTGGCAATGTTAAATGCCGGGTTGAACCTGCAAAAAAAGTGAAGTCAGATCATGGATATTCATAATTTATAAATACAATTTATTTTACACAAGGTTATACAAGAAATAAAGAATCTAAACATACAATGGGCCACCTTATAGCATTACGAGATCACTTCCAGGCAAATTATGATGATCTGCTACATTGATGTGAGGAGATTCCGATGTTGTAGCATAACATTTCACAAGCCTATAACCAGCAGTGGATTGCTAGGGGAAGTACTTGAGTAAACCAGATACTCTGTGATATTGTGAGTGATACACCAAGGTGTTTGGGTAGATTAAATAAACAAATTTCCCACACATATGTAAAACACATGATTGGATATCAGTCCCATGTGTGATACAGTGCAAGAGGCTGGATTGGTACTTCAATCACTAATATCCCCTCAATGATCACAACAATTGTTCACTAGTTATGACCGTTGAAGGCATAAAGAATGTTTTATACGTAATCTTATTTACTATGGTTTGTTTTAGAGTATATTATTATATTTTTTCCCCTATGTTTGTTGAGTAAGGATAAAATTAAGATGAAATCAATTTTATTATACTACTTCCTCAATAATTACAGGATAACTGTGTTGATTTTGATTTTATTTTTATACTACAACATTCACTGAAATTCATAAAAGTCCTAGTTGGCTATAAGAGATTTTTCATGTTTATTGCCTAATTTTATATTCTAACTAGCTTTTACTTGCGGCTTCGCTCGCAATGAAGACATTTTTTTTTTTTTTAAATAAAAAGTATCCTATGTTACTTCTAATACATCCAAGAATATAAGTACAAAGTTTCATGATGATCCGTTCAGTACTTTGTGCGTGAAAGCCTAACACACAAACTTATATTCACATTTTTAATATTAGTAAGGATTACTTGTAGGGAAAGTTTTTTAGGGACACTCCCACAATACTGTAATTAATTTCTTTTCAATACACAAACTTGTTACAATAACCAGTTAAAAAGATTTGAAGCAGTTAACATACTTAAACAAGATCTTAAAATGAATCAATCACCACCTTGATCAAAAATGGTAGATAACATTGGCATAGTTAATAGGGGTCAATTATTGAATGTACTCATGGATTGACAATTATTGATAACTTCATTAGTTTGCAGTGAACAATTAGGATCAATTACCAATTGGAATTATCAGTCGTAATACTATGCAAAACGTGTTTATGTACTGATAATTATGATTACAGTATTAGTGGAGTAATGTTGTGATTGCGTTTCTTAATTCATATTTATAAACAAAACTGAGATGGTCCGAGTTGGACATGAAAAATAATAATGCTTTAATTACAGATATAAGTGGATATTGTTGGTCATATTATAAAAATACAAATACATAAAAGCATTTTATATCAAATTAGGTACCTACTTCTTAATAAGCAAAAACAAATCTTAAGTTAATTAGAGCATAATTTAAACAGGTATAAAATACAGTTTGAGGAAAAATTAATATCATAATAATTATGTTGGATATAACTGCATATTGAACACACGCCAATCTACAAATAATATTTTAGTAACTTATTCATTGCGAATGAAATATGAATCCTACTCCTATGGTACATTTAAATGATTGAATGACAGATTTTGATAAAACTTAGCACTCATGTACACCATAATCTGAATTAGAACATAGGATACTTGTTATCCCAGTAATATAATTTTTTGGGATAATTTCAGAACATCAACTGCATAACAAATTACTAATCAAACGGCAAAACTGCTGGCACAAGTTAGCCTGAACTACACAATAGAGTGAGTGATTGGTAGGCCTACCCTAGCTATTGTAAAGCAGCTATAAGGCTTAATGACCTGATGACCTGTCCTCCATGAATGCAAAATGCTATCAAAGCTTTGTTTACTCAAACAATACCTTTACATAATGGCTGGCGGCATTCAATATATATATATAACTATAACCTATAAAATACAGTCAGAACATTTGTATGATATTTTATATGCAATACACATAAAATATCATACAAATGTTCTGACTGTTTAAAATTATGAAAGTAATCAAATACATAGGGGATTTTGATATGTGTTAGTCTTGTGTGATCCAGCAAAGGTAAATTTTTGGCGCATTTGTATTTGTTAAAATGGCAATACTATTACGCTATATTTTCTCAAAGGTACTACTGTGCCTAAGACACAGGTGACCCTTTAATCACCCATTTGCTAGAAACAATCAAAAATAAAAGATAAAGTTATTGAGACCCTTTAAACTTCTTTAGTGGTTCACACTTTGATGAAGTGAATCAATAGAAGGCTACAAAATAGAAGGGTTTATTATTTTGCTCCTATAATATTTATTATAGACAATGCTCGACAATATATTTATATTGTCGAGACTAAATGTTACATGAGAGTAAAATTCAAAGAATGGTTGATTGATGATAATAAATGAAACATACAATACAAGGGTCAAGCTTATTGAATGTCACACTAACTAGAGCTGTGAATGTTAACACAGTTGTTGATGCAAATATACTATTATATGAAAGAATAGTATTCAGTTGACTCTACTCATCTACAAATAATATAAACAATGAGATCATGAGCAACCAACTGCAGTTATAAGAATGAAACGTTACTGATGATAAATAGCAATAAACACCACAAATCTGCAGGTAAATGTTTTTTATTTACTTGTCTTATGATTATCGCGATTTATGTAAACATGTCTCACATGCACAGTAAGATTTATACAAAATGTAAATCATCAGGATATTCATGGAAGGTAAAACTTCAGGTCTAACCTATTTGGCAAGGGAAATATAAATAACAATTCAATTTACCCGGATTCAGAGCCGTTCATCTTGTCCGTTTTATCAATCCTTTACAGCCCACAACAGATGTTTCTTGCGGTTCACGAACACAGGTAATCTTACTTCACGGAGCCAGGTGCAAAGAAACGAGAGGTCAAAAACCAGTCAAAAGAAAAACCACTCTGATACAAAAACTATCACTGGAATACTCTTAAAATCATAACGTAAGGAACTAAAAAGGAATTTACACGTATTTAGTTAGGTCTGCGAGCATTTTATTTCGTCACAAACCATAGAAATGCAAGTGAAATCGCATGCCACCTTTGACTAACTTCTGTCATATTTCCACTTCAAATTAAAACTCAAATGCGGCATTTGCTCATTTTTATGTTCACTTATTATCACAGAAAAAGTGCTTCGTCAAAACTTCGTGCTTTATTTTATTAATTACAAAGAAATAATACAATTGCCAGCTGACATTTCCGTGGTGCGTTGCAAGAAATTCAACATGGCCGCCGTGACTCGCACATGACGTTTGCTTTATTTTTGATCAAATAACTTTCCTTATTCCATTCCTCATGTTTATCTTTTAGAAATTTATAGAAAACGAAGTGTTAATAAAAATATATTATTTTCTACGTTTATTTACAGTGAATTACTAAATTATATACAAGTTTCAATTAATTATGAATGGAAGAAACTGGCAACTTGTGAATCCTGAACGAACGCTACGTGGAAAACCTTTTTGGAAAACGGAAAACTATTTCCGCTTTGCTACATTTCTCCAACTGTGCGTGATTGACATGTTTACACGGTTGAATTTGTCCAACAGATTTCACGAGGCATTATCATGATCTATGTTTTTTAACACTATCAGCTTTAATTAATCATTTAAATTTTCACCTACCTTCTGTTTTGTTCTGGCGGCAATACACTCCAATCAACTTCATACATAGGATATGCCATAATTTAAAGTTTGAAAACCACACTATCAAAATGTCCTAAAATTGTTTTGATAAAAACATTTCACAAGCTATGCCACAATATTCCACGACGGTGTAAACTGTACTGTTATCAGAAGTGTTTTTATCAGGTGCAGGTACTCCTCAAATATCCAGTCACAACGTATCTCTTATCAAAGGTATAATTTATCACTGAAAAAGGATAGCAATAGCAATACAGCACCAGTTCTATTAATGTTTTATTCTTAAATGTCAATACTGTATGTACAAAACAATGGGCCGTGCGAGTCACATCATTATCTTAATAGGAAAACTAATTATTATTCATTGTATCGGTAGTGTCGTTCGGTCGCGCGTAAGACATATTCTACATGCGGCGGGTGTAGGTGTCGCCTTTATAAGTTGTCGTCGTGGTTGCGAGCCGGTCGGTCGATGCTGTTTCTCTTTATGCAGTCCACTAGCCATCTGATGCCTTCGTCCACTCCATCCCTGTAAAGAAATTACTATTAATAAACAGTTCATAAATAAAACAACTAGTATTTCTTGTTCATTGGAAATTGTATCTTAATGACGGTTAATTACACGCTTTCAATTATTTTATTTGAGATTTGTAATGCCATTTCTATTTTGTTTCAATAGATTAGAAAAGATGTAGATTTAAGCAAACTGGCTTTTTATATTTACTAGGTGATTGACACAATTATTAACTAGTTAATTTATAATTATATTTTATGTGTGTACTACTTAAAATAGTTACATAAGATAGTAAACAAAGTGCGCGGGCGCCGACACCCATATAGTATCAATGTGATGGGTGCTTAGGCAAAACAATAGACATTTGTGTCTCTCTTTTGCTACTTTTACAAATATAAATTAAATGTGTAATTAGTGGAATCACTTTTTGATTGAAAAGGTTTCTAAAGTTTCCGGAGAGGGGGTTGAATTTTACACTTATAGTCTCGCTTTCCTTTTGTATCCATTTTCCAATACCTTAGTCTGCCTGCCGTGGTATAACTAAAATGCAGTTATCCGACATCAGGTTGATTTTTAACTTTTGATGCTATCTATATATGCGCATACACAGATCGATAGATATTTTTTTCTCATTAATATAGCCTCAAAAGTAAAAAATCGACGATGTTGGAAAATGGCATTTTATTTATACCACGGCTTGTACAAATTCTTTTCTAAAATTAAGACTATTGTATTTACTTAGAAAGCAATAAATAAAACAAAGTAAATAAAAATATGCTCATGTTAGATGGGCTCAGTATTGATTTCGAATGGTCTCAAAAGTAAAATATTTTGTTATCTGTAACTTATATTTTAACTAGCAAGCGATAATTATTGGAAACAATAGCGGAGGCTTGCATATTCAAGGCGAAGGGTGGGAGGGGGAGGGTCTTTTTCCTATATTTAATTTGCTGACTTTTTACTGATTTTTCAAGCAATGACTCAGCCCAACAGACAAACTGGGGCTGATGCAAGGATATTCTTATACCTATTGGTTAAGATATCTTTTAACAAACCATAGATTTTTTTTGTTAGCCTGAATTGTCCCACTCTGGATAAATAACTGTTAAGCAATAAACACACAGATCACCAAACAGCATTACAGGGTTCGCCAAATGGCGGACCGCGGTCCGGAACCAGACCGCCGACCTATTTTGTGCGGACTTGGCCAAGATAGATTCCACCATCATCATCATCATCTTTTCAGCCGAAATACGTCCACTGCTCAACATAGCCCCCCGCCCTGGTACCTACCACCTACTTACTTTTATTGATTACATTTGTTTTATTATTTAATAAAATATTTATAAGGCCAGAAGCGGAAGGGGGGAGTTGGCCTTACGGACCCCAACGGGCAAATTATTTGTAAAAAAACAGACCCCAAATGAAAGTAATTTGTTACCCCTGCACTATAACATGGGACTTAAACATAACTGCTGCAATGTATATGTTGTGTATTTTATAGTACACCACCATAAATACACATCTGCCTAACCTTTCGGAAAATATAGGCGTGAGGTTATCTACACCACGGGCATCCAACGCGAAGAAAGAAAATTTGGTACAAATAAATTGCACTAGATGGCGTGATAAGCTTCAATTTGTTATTGAGTTTTGTGAATTATTAAGATTTTCTAGAAACAATTATAAAAAAATGTATGTCCTTGTTTAATTAAGTCTGCACAAGATTAAGGAATACTGGGCTCTTAATTCACATTTCATTGTTTATCTAAATGGATCATTTAAAATTGATTCCAATAGATGGCGCGGTTTTGTAATTTCTGAGGCATCCACTCGATTTTTTAAGTTTCTTTTGTAAGTTTCTTTTCAAATCGTCGCTGTATTTAAAAATAAAGTATTCACGAACCGAGTTACTTGCAAGTCGCTTCTAACACCATCTATATCCGTGGAACGGAACCGAACGCGATCGATGTACTTATAAAAACAATCAGTTTAGTCAGACGAAAAACGCTAATTACGTCGGCACGGTTTCTTTGTATGTGATGAGGCATCTGTATACTAGTATTATATTATCTGTGTCTACGCTATCTACTATTTGTTTGTTTGTGATGGATAAACTCGAAAAGCACTTAAACGATTTTGAAATTCTTTCACCAGTAGAAAGCTACTTAATTCCGGAGTGACATTGGCTATTTTTTTATCCCGGAAACGGGTTCAGTGCGGTAAGCGACTGGAGCGAAGCCGTGGGAAAAGCTAGAGTTATAACAAAACGAAACATCTTGTAGAGTGGAAACAAGCCTCTTAACTGGCTACTTGTACTATCGACGCATTATTAATAATAATTAAGCATTTTCATCTCTTTTTACCCAGTAAGAGCAGAAATAGCCATAAGCATAATGTCCCTCGCTCCAATAAGGTGAGCGTTCTGGTTGAATATGGGCTTCACGGTATGTACTCCCATGCAATCTGGAATGTCTTGTTTGTTGGCTAGCACCAGCAGCGGGACCCCGGAGAGGTGCTCTGAAGCAATCATTCTGTCTGAAATATTGAAGTATACAATACAATAATTGAAATTCAGAAAAAACTCATGTACAGGACCAGATAGTAAATATATTTTTACCAGTAAACACAGAAAAAGAGAATCGTTGATACCTGTACAGTACGAACGAGGAGTCGTGGCTCGTCTGAACATATGCTTTGCGGACTTTCGCGCATGTACAATCGTGAAGAAAACAGCCATTTGGTTCGTTAAGTATATTGTGCACAACTACTTGGCGCTAACTGCAGACGGGCCACGACTCATCGGTCGTACCGTACTAATAAAAATCATTGTATTACAGGCATTTAGAAAAAAAAATGTTTTCCAATATATTTTTGAAAAAAAAAGGGGACCATTCTACACAAGCATGGTGTAAACCCAAAACTACAAGGTATACTAGGCGTATAAGTAGTATTTATACATTTAAAAAAGTAAAAAAATGTAAAGTGTTTAATTCCCAATTAGAATTCTAAGAATTTGTGTTATCATCATCAATCAATACATGTTTTAGTAATTACAGTTATGATAGCATCATTACAGGCCACTTACAGCCAAAACGTTTGATTGGTTCTATAAGTTATAGAAATTCGAGAAATTTCTTGTTTACAAAACAAATTCCAGCCTAGTCTAACATTCTACTACAGGGTAAAACCACCCATTGATTTTGAAACTATGTTGTTTCCCGATAAATCTTTCAGGTTTTCTTGAGATTGTTTATGTATGTGGAATAGTTGGTCTTTATGTTTACATTCTGGTTTTATAGTATATTACGCCATCAATATTATATTTGAAACTAACTGACAAAAACATTAGTAGTCTACTAATGGTACATCTTTTCAGACATTTTATTTTCTACTAGCTGCTTCCCGTGACTACGTCCGCGTCAAACTCGTAATTTTTTTGTTTATTTTTCCCCAGAAACGGTGATTTTTTCTGGAATAAAAAGTAGCTTATATGTTACTCCTTGTAACATCAGCTATCTACCAGCGAAAGTCCCGTCAAAATCGGTCCAGCCGTTTCGGCGATTACCCGGAACAAACAGACAGACAAAAATCTTAAAAATTGCATATTTGTTATTATTGACATATGAACTTTCACATACATTTACCATTTATTTGTATATTTATTTGTTTGATTTTTCTCAAGCCTATATTAAAAAATTAAAAAAAAAAATAAAACCTTGTTTTCAACTTTTTAGCTTGCTTTTTCTACAGTTGAGTTTTGTTTATTTGCTTTTTTTTCAAGTATTTAAAGTAATTACCAACCAAAGGTTTCCTTCGACTCTGAAATTCGTTCTCTGTCAGACGAGTCTACTATGTAAATGACAGCATGGCACTCTGCATAGTACTGAAAACATGAGAACATTTCATTTATAAATTACTATTTTTATTACAGTAAGGAATTTTAAAGTAAGGTCAGGAAAAAATTGTTTATTACTTTAGATAACAAATTCCAGCAAATTGGAACAATCATACTGTCACAGACATATTGACTTTGTTGTTTATAAAGCGCTAAATGACTTTCAACTTTATGGTCATAAACAATCTATGCCTTGGCTATGCCAATGTTGCAGTTTTGTAGATTGTTATGATATATTATAAAAAAAAAAATTTCATCATCATATCAGCCGAATGACGTCCACTGCTGGACATAAACCTCCCCCAAGCATCGCCACATTGGCTGTTGTGTTTTTTAAAAAAATATATCACATACTATAACTATGGCACATTTAATTTTTTTTAAATTTTCAAATTTAAAGCCTATTTTGTATGCATTGTACTATTACGAGTCTGCATATGCACGGAATCTCTTCTATATAATTACTAATAATCTTCTATATTTATTACATTTTAGTCAGCAAAAAGTTTGTTTAATTTTATTCCATCTATGCATCTGGTAAGGTTGGCAGGGCAGTCAATTTCAAAATAGTTGGCCAAAGGCTGTAATAGGCAAATGATTTTTAATTTTCATATTTTCTAAATTTGGAATATTACAAAGGTTATTTAAGTGAGATATTTACTTTGTCCCAAAGAGACTGCAGCTCCTGCTGCCCGCCGAGGTCCCAGAAGTTTAGCCTCACGCCATCCACATCTATTTTGCCTATATTTAGACCAACTGTAGTTGTTATCCTATTAGGGTTCATGGCTTTATATTTCTTGGTAAATTTTGTTTTTGTAGCCTCTAGATAAGTCTGTAAAATTAATATATTACAATATAATCATACAAAATTGGTTTTGGAAAACTTTTTATGTGAATTTGTTGTAGTTGTATGGCTATTTACCGTTTTGCCTGCATTGTCAAGTCCTAATATTAATACACAGTATTCGTCTTTTTGCACCAAGTATTTGTAAAACCCATGCAGTAATGTGTACATTTTATATCATTTTACGACGTATTTTATTCGCGAAAAAATATTTACAACTCAAAATAAATCAGCAGTTCCACTATCACATCTAAAAGTCAGTAAGTGCAATAAAAAACAACGATTCTGGAATTCCACTATCTCTTTCTAAAATTCGAAAATAATAAGAGATAGATAGCGAATAGAGTTTAAAATGAAGGAAATCTGGACTGGAACGAGACTTTACGAGACTGCAGAAAAAAGAATCCTGTTGTCGTTTTTCCGTCAAAAATGACATTTGTCAGGTGTCAAAGTGAAACTATTGTTCCAAAAATTGCCTGTAGAAAAAACATTCGTTCGGAAATGTAGTCTTCGAGTCCTGCGGTAGAAGCTAATGTTAGAAGAGTTAGATTTTTGACTTGAAGATCCATTTCATTTTTGAGTTTGTACCAACATTGAACATTCTTTTTTTTTATCTCATCTCTGCTATGATTTGTTTGCTGAGCGTTAGCTTTATATTGTTGTTTACCTTTGACCTTGTTTTGTTAGCAGATGGAGTGGGCAACTTATATTATGATGAATAAGTAATAATATTTACCTATAAAATAATTATAAGTGATTATAAGACCAGACAAATATTGCCTTTTTGTATATATAAGTATCACTAAAATAAAGTATGTATAGGATATTTAATATCCTATACTTATTTTATTTTAAAATTTGTATACTTACGATCTGATATTTTGTACTTTCGTAACAATATCAACTCAGAATTTTCTTCTTTTTTTTGTAGTAAATGTAGCCTATATCACCCGGATCATAAGAACAAATCTATTGGCACGTCATTCATCAAATCCAGCTCAGCAGTTTAGGCGCTACGGTGGAGCATACAATACGTAAATACATTTCTACATAGTACATACACAGGCTGTGTAAAGAATAAAAATTAAAAACTGTTTAGTTGTCACAAAACAACATACCTACAAATATGATTACATGCTTATGCTAAACCACTGTGACAAAAACCTTCTTTTCGGCTTTGCCGTAGTCGGGTAAAAAGAGAAAGTAAACAAAGATAGCTTAGTCCGACAAATTCTATCGTTGTTTGTATTCCTACTCCTACTGTTCTTCCTATCACTTTCACTGCCGTTTAAAATTACCTCGCAGGACCCGACAAACGCGCCTGACTGGCACGTTTAAAATATCATCATAAATCACATACGACATCGTGAAAATTCGGCAGGTAGTGAAAGTGCTATCATTATTCTAAATACAAAAGTCTGGATGTTTAGATGTTGGATCGATTTAGATGTTTGAATGGTTGGTTGGTTGGATTTAGATGGTTGATGTACAATCCTTAACGACTGAACAGATTTCAATGAAATTTGGCACACGCGTAGACCATGGTTTCGGAGTTTAGAACACGGGACACACCCTTTTTTACACGGACAAAAGCGCCTAGTATGATACTATGAATGAATTGAAGACCGTCGGATGCGGTCCAATTGTGAAAGTTTATTTCATGATTTCTTTTTCCCCAGAAAGATTGCCAATGTTCAAAGGCACCCTGTAATATTTAGTACCTACCTAACTACCTCTAGTTCAGAGTTGTAAGTATTAAATTAACCGCCCTGCGACGTCACAAACAGCGAGTGTCAACTGTTTATTTATATCCACTATCTCGTTGCAGAACGTAAACTTGTGCCATATATCTATCTCAGTCGCAAACTAGGTTAGATTACAGCAACAGTTTTATACTGTTATCATGATAAGCGGATAGCGACCAATCTACATCAATATGAAGTCATTTTCTCAGAAGCTTTACAATCTTTGTCACTTAAAAATGACGCGCCTTTTTTCTGTTTAAATAAATACACCGATAAGTTGCGTTCGAAAGATAAAATTGTCGAATGTTTAATTTCGTACAGTTAGCGGTGTCGTGGTTGCATCACTTGAGTCGTGAATAGCGGCTGCGGCCACTACGCTGTCTGTACACAAACATTCCCTGTGCGGAACGAGCGCTCTTTGTTTTGAATCAAGTTTCAAACAAGATTTCTGACATGTGAACACACAAAATCACAATGGGACTCTCAACTAATTGCTGGAAATATCTCGTTCTAACCTTCAATGTATTATTCGCAGTGAGTATTTTATTGTTTTAGTGAAAAATTCACATTTATATTCGTGTTATGAGCTGAGACACTGAATTTCCTCTTTGTTGTCATAACAACAATGTTTAAACATGCACTTGCATGTCAATAACATTAACTTTTGTCAATTCTTTTCGTTCAATTTTCTTACTGATTGTAGAATATAGCAATAGAGACGCTGACACACATTTTATTCATTACTGTAATTGCACCAGGGACTTTTTCTTGTGAGCGCATTGTACGATCAATGAATATAACACTAGCAAAACTAATAGCACATTTTCATTTTGACAGTGGCGCTACTAGTCTACCTCTTTTCAATAAGACATAGACGGCACAGTTAATTGACAGCTTGCAGCAAACCAATGACGTTTGAATTTGGCCGGGTTATAATAGTTTTCCCTAACAGTTATGTTAATTGTCAACAGATGTCAGCTGTTGTGCTGTTCGGCGTTAGCGGGTTCCTTATTTACAGACTTTTTGTATACCGGCATTTCATTGGTGTCAATGCGGAATACCCAGCCATACTTCTGTTAATGATGGCCATCATCACATGTTCCATTGCATGGATCGGCTGGAGAACTGCCAAGTCAATGCACCAGATTCATGTCATTATTGTAAGTATTTATTTGGTTTCGTGAGTCATGAAGACCGCTGGGTGGCGTGTCAGTATTTTATAATAAACGCGTTGTTATCTAATTGATCCCAGAGTTAACAAGATCAACTGTATGATTAGAGTTCAAAGGCCGGAAGATGGTTACAATGCTAAGAATTCTTGACGCTAGCTTCGTACGAGAATCTAAACATCAATAAACATGCAGTATCAACTATTAGTACCAGTCTATGAATGTAGGGAAAAATCACATTGTCTAGTCTTACGATCATTTAATTAGTTAATGCCCTAAGAGATATCGACCTCGAATTTTGAGGCATTGATTGTAGTTCAACAATATCAGCAGACCTACTTCAGATTACCACCTACAGCAACTTATGCTGGATGGATGACTCAAGGACCATTGTGTGCACGCCGGAGTCTGTGTTCACAGACAGCTACAATTTAGGGTTCTTTAAGTCAAGAGTGAATGGGTTTTTTCTAGGCAAGTGTGCTTCACCGTCGACCACGTCATCGCTTACCATCAGGTGAGATAGTGGTCAAGTGCGAGCTCAGAGACAAACAAAAATTGTGTTTTATCTGTAAAAATAAAGTCTTCAAATATCGTTTATGTAGGCACCATAACGATTACATATTAATTTTTGTAGCGAGATCCATTACACTAAAAAGTTTTTCCGGCAGACTTATTACGTAAGGAACAACAATCAGCAATCATCGCGCGATCAAACGCTTAATGTCATAAAACTCGCCTACAGTGTAGGTATAGTAGGTCCCATATAATCGTTTGCTAATCGCTCGCTGTTTGTTAAATGCACTTATTTCTAAAAAAACCGCCAAAAGCTCTAAAAGTTCTTTATTGAAGAGCAATTATTGCGCAAAAATCGCTATCGTTTTGCTCTTGCAAGATACACAATGAGCCTGCGGGACTCGTCGAAAGCATAAAAGACACTAAATGCATTCCTATCCCCTATATCTAACGGTCGTATTAGATTAAATTGTTCCATGTATGAACAATTTAAGAACAATTCTTTTTTGGAGCAGGCGCTCCTTTTCGTTCCTGCTTGAAAGAAAGCAACGGAAGGATCTCACTAAGTTCTTAACAATATATTTCCAGACGGGAATCCTGATAGTCCTCGTGGTGGTGATCGAGTTCTCGTGCTTCGTGTGGGCGATGGTGGTGTGGGACAACGTGGAGATCGACATTAAGTCCACCATCATGCATTACTTCGAGTACGCCCTGCAGAACACTGACAGCAGTAATGTTGACACGATACGATGGGACAGGCTACAGGTTAAGGTGAGGACTTAATTCTTCTTCTCAAGAGGAAATACGGTCGCAGACATCCGACTGAATTTTCTTAGTAACAATTTTCTTAGTCACAATTCGAGGTTTGGCTCTCGCCTATTTCCTCCTTTAATATTGGACCAATTAAAAAGATATTCCATAAATTGAAAAAGATAGATATATACTGTGGCCCTATGTTTTCCTTTTTGATGATACATTATCTTTAGTCAAAGACCTTGTAAGAAATACGTATAAAGTCTTTGTCTTTAGTAACACTAGAACCCTCAAAAAATGCTCAAAATTGCGCTGTCAACAGAGGACTAGGCCTCTGTTGACAGCGTACAAATTTGACAACTTTATGTGAAAAAAGAAAACATAGAAGTACAACATATATCTTTTCAGGGTTCCGTATCCAAAGAGTAAAAACGGAACTCTATTACTAAGACTCTGCGGTCCGTATGTCTGTCTGTCCATCTGTCACCAGGCTGTATCTCATGAACCGTGATAGCTAGACAGTTGAAATTTTCACAGATAATGTATTTATATTGACGCCATAACAACAAATACTAAAAACAGAATAAAATAAATACTAAAGATTTTTGCGATTTATGGAATATTTTTTAAATTAGTCCAATACTGGAGGAGGAAATAGGCGAGAGCTAAACCTCGAATTATTACTTTTTACTAAGAAAAGGTCTCTACCCCCACTTCCTCTTAAGTCCTTTTGAACCTTCCTTCATTCCAGTCGACTCATCGCCATGACAACGGCAAAGCTATACTTAACACTATAACTATCAATTTCATCGAGTCGAGTGGAGGAAATCACTTCGAATATAATGGCAAGCTTGTCGAGGGCGAACATATTTCTTTGTTTGTCCAAATTCAAAGGAGACAAATCTTCTTCTGCTGTGATTTTATAGATGTTAGAGTCGTCGAGTGAAAACCTTGAGGTTTATTTTCCTTGAGTTTTATATCTGGCAAGTTGGTGTTAAAATGGTTTTCCTAGCCATTAGATAATTAACTATTAGTAGACCCAAAATATATAAAGTACAAAAACGGCATAATTCTATTGTATGCTTTGGCCAACCCCACACGATCTTATAACAAAATTCCTTCACAAAGAAACCCACAATTTTGCGCTTACCACTTAACCGTCCATCTTACTTATCACAATCCACTTCTCATTCCAGTTCGAATGCTGCGGCGTATCAGGTCCCAGTGACTACACATCGAAGGGACAGGTCCCCTTCTCCTGCTGCGGCCAGGGTCCTCTGGACAACATACACAAGCCTTACGCATCAGACTGTTCTATGCTGTACCAGAGAGGATGCGGGAAACCGCTGCATGATTACGCGAGACAGCAGCTCCTGTTGATCGCTATGACGGCCTTAGCAGCGTCTATTTTGCAGGTTAGTTATGAAACGAAGTTTATGTAGTGCACCATAGACAAAATGCATTTTCAGAATTCCTTTACAGCTAAACGTTTTTGAAGCATCATTCTGTTTTCGGCCTTCAAACGATTAACAGAAATATAATGATGATTTAAACTCGTTTGGCCTATAGTACATTACTGCAGCGGCCAGCAAAAGAGGCATTGATGGACGAACGTGTAAATGTACTTTTCTCAAATAATGCGCGGAAATTAAAACTATGTAGTACCTAAAACTCATTTTGTCTAATCCAATTACTTTTCGAAATCAATGACGAACAACGAACAACAATAATTATTCCCGCGTTGAAGTGTTCATTTTTTTTTCAATAAACAGCTTTCTATTTGCAAGCCAGTTCGAAAAACCTTTGATAAGTTACTTCCTTGGTTGCCATGCTTCGGAATAAATATCGTTCCATTTTTGCCGCTAAACACGACGGATATGGATTTTCATATAACTTTTGCCGGCCGCTGCTCAAATGTATTTGACCAGTACAGCAATTTCGATTTATCTCGAAGAAGGTTGTCAAAAGTGTTGGCAGTTCAATTGGTCCTGTCCTGACATGACCAATTGATGTATAAAAGTCGTGGGCGTTAACAGGACGAGCTTTACGCCGATAACATTGCAGCTCCGTATTCCGTAGAAAGTAGAAATCATTTTTTTTAAGAATGAACTTTTAGGGACACAGGTGGAAGATATTCCCGGGTCCCCGCATACGTCTCTTGGAGGTGAAGTTGAAAGAAGTGAAAGTCCAACTTTAAGTTGGTATTTTATTTTATTTGTTGTTACCACAGAACACGGGTTATACAGTTATACCATAGTCTTATTATAACACTTGTTGTGTAGCAGAGTTTAGTTATAAGTGGTTGTAGTAATTAAGACCGTGTCCCGTGACGATTGGTAGACAAGACAAGCGAGAGAAGTTATGGGTAGCGCCCCGGATCGTCGCTGAGGTCCAGTTCTTTTTATCCGTATTTAACTCAACTAATGGAATATGCTAATCAATGGTTTTAAATTTCGCTAAAATGCGTTGTTTCATCAATTGTTAGCCTATCAAATGGTCAATAAGTTGGAGAGTTAATTATTTACCGAAATTTGAAACCATTGGTTGAGTATTTAACCATTTGAAGAGTTAACTACGAAAAAAAAACTGGCCTTAGTGTCGCCACTTGTGAGACATGCGTTGTCAACTTAAATATTAATAAAACATGCAACACTATTCTAATCAATAAGGTGCGTTCATATTATGCGCAAATGCACAATACGTACAAACACTAGCTTGAGGTCTACGATGGAACGAACTTAAACAAACGTACCCAGAAGATTTGAGAACGGCCGGCATTATGCCATTTATAGTTACAAATAATAACAAAAGAAAGTTGTTTTTGTTATCTTCGTAAGTACTTATTAAAAGTTTTTAAGCTGACATGGTCACAATCATTAGAATTAATATTTGTTTCGGGATATTTACCATGTATATGTAGATACTTATTGCATAATAGCAGATATAAAGTTCTCGAGTTCTCCTAAATTTCAATATCCTGTCAACGGACCACCGGCATTTATTTAAATTTAGAATATTTAAAACAGCAACGACTTCATTTGAATACAAATGTCCTTTTCGATTAGAAAGTTGCTTTATTTACGAATAAATAATGATACTCTTCAGGTCGAGACTACTTCTTATATTAAACGAGGGGAGACCGACCTTAGCCAAAAAGATTCTTAAATGTCCTTGAATTTCCAAATGTGACATCATTTGTCTGGCACTGGCCATAAAGAGGTGCTAACATCAAAACAATACTATTGTTTGGCCATAATATTTTTATTTTCACGTCCTTTTCTCCCCTAAGGATACTCCTCTTACCCCTAGGGTTGCTTCAAGGCTAAACGAAGCATTAATCTTGGGGTGCGAAGTTGAATACTAATGTCGTCTCGTCTGGCAAACATATTTTTGAGACTGGAATATAAATGGGGCTTTTCAGACAGGACGCTGGTTTTGCATTTAAAATCGATAATAAATGTGAATTTCAGGACTTTGTAAGTCTGCTAAAAAGTCGTCCTCAATAAGCAGACTGTCAAAGTTCTTAAATTCGATAAGGTACTTTCAGGTGCTTGTCGACTTAATGCATTTTTATCTAGATTGATGTAAATAAGGTTTGGTATTCAAAATGTAGACCAACGTCTAAATCAGTTGAGCTTGTTTTGCTTGACTGACATTTCGGACTTATTTCTTCATCTGAGAAAGATAAGCAGGAACCCTCGGTTTTCCACTTTTTTACATCAAGCAAGTCTACTCCACGTGCTTTCCTCTGATCTTATTCCAACTGACTGGGCAGCATCTCTTGTTGGAACGAAGTTCCTTAGCGCGACTTGCGGTAGGAGTTGCTTGGTAGAAATCGTCACGTCACGAAAAAGCGTTATACCCGCTCTCGAGATGTTCGGTTCCATCCGGCGCGGCGTGGTGCGGATATTAATATTTGTTTTTATTTTCTGCAATAGGTACCACCAACTGCAAATATTAATTTCATTACAGAGTTAACATTTATTTAGCAAATGGTCGCGTGCAAATAGTTCAGTTACAACCGTGCACATCGTGCATCGTTCACAGCGTGATTATTAAAATTGAATTGTGTCCACGAGCTTAAAATTAAAATTAAACTACAATAGGACAGAATTGAAATAAAATTGCGCAAGAATAAAATTCAAATTAAAGTACAAATTAAGATAAAATAAATGAATTGATTACTATATCTTCAAGCACTGACTTCTTGGTTTCATGGGCCAGCCGCTGGCCCAGGGGTGCAAGTTGATATATGGACTATGGGAATAGTAATTTGTTATACAAGAGTGCAAAGTTGCTTTTTAACCGCGTGATTAATTTTGATGACCGTTCAAGCAAAGGATTCAAAATTAGAATCCTGAGCGTTAGCGAGCGAATCAAAAGAGCACGAGGTGATAAATCTTTGCACTCGAGTGCAACACGTAACTTTTCATCCCACCTCAGCGAGGAAATGACTAAAGGAAAAAAAAAATCATTTACAATAACAAAAGATACTTTTATTTCAGTTTAGGTATTAACTACTACATTATGATAAGTAAGTATTACAGAATAATCTTTAATTTATAACAAATAATACTTAGTTATAATTAAGAAAAATTGAAAGTAACGTTGCTACAGATAATTAAGTTGAGTGTAATATTTTTGTTTGGTACTGTAATGTTGGTGTTAGTGACTTGTGTACCTACTGATGTTTTTCGATAAACTACCTGACATCCTACTTTGTACCGATTCATCGGATTTGTAACGGCTCATTTTTGATAAAGAAGGGCCAGTCCAAGGATCAGACTGAGGCTCTTTCTGTGTAATGGCTCCTACTATGCCTTCACATATCTTAGACTTATTTTGAATGGAATCCTCTAGATATGTATACCTTCACAACCACTTTGGACTTCGAGCCTCCATGGCGGTTAAGGGACAGGAGATCAGCTCCTGAATCGGCCAAAAGTATTATTATTATTATTCTTTATTGTACACAAAACAAACATTTACAAATACAGTAGGACAGCTTATGTACAAAGGCGAGCTAAACCCATAATTGTGTGTAAAGTGTGGCTGAAGTTCGTTAAATATAATATTTATTCAACAAAAATAACACAATAACACATTGCCATCCAACGTGGCAATGCTGCTAGCGTTCTGGGCACTTTTCACGTTGACAGCGATGTGGACGAATTTTTTGACGCCCTATCCCACACTACACACACACACTACCCCTGCCCTTTTATACGCGTTCGTAGTTTTATTTTAATTTTATTTAAGTGTTTATATAGGAAGTCATTGTTAATTAAGTATTATATACTATGTAAATTTTAATTGAGATAATTGAATAAAAGTAACCCAATTAAAAAAAAACAACACATAGTTAAAAAAAATTGTGCCCATATGTACATATAGGCACTATTTTTTTGTACATATAGGACTTTGTACATACGGCTAGGAATATGTAGGTACATATAGGACTTTCTGCATCCGAACTAGGCGGCAGCCTGTAACACATTGCCATCCAACGTGCATGAAAATCTTGTAAGTTTTCTGTGAAGATCGCCTCAATGTGTCTGTCCATGATGCGATCTTCCCTTCTTAACCAGGTTCTTAGTCTCCTGAGGCCGATAAACGATCGCTCGAGCTTTCACCATTTTTAAAGCTTTTCCAGTTTTGGGAAAGAAGGTTTTTGTCTCTTTAAGGACATCAACAAAGGTTAGATTTGTTAAGTGAGTGGAGTAGGACTTTGATTTCATTGCATTTGGCTAAATTATTTTTAATTTCTAGGGGAAGGCAAATGTCCCTCCCTGCTCTCCCTTAGCGACGACGCCCATGTTTGGCTTACTTATACCTAATGTGGATAAGTGTGGCGTACTTGTTTATATTATGTCAGCGACCACACAGCCAATTAAGTGTTACTTAAATATGACTTTTATCAATCCATATCAAATTATATTTGGAGTTGAAGAAAAGGAGTGAGGAACTTCGTTCCTGATGGGTGTCCCCCGACCGCACACTTTTTTTTATTCAAAAGAACTTATGAATCGGGGTTTACCCGTCATAACTATACGCTCTTTGTCATCAATTTTATAGCCACAAAATCAAAAGTGTACGTATTTTCAGGAAAAATATTTACACAATATAAGTCCTATAATACATTCCCTTCTTTCGTTGTACATATACGTACGTGTTACACGTGTTTCGTGACCGAGCGACCTTTTAAAACATGGTCATAGGTAAAACATAACTGATCCCAAAGGACGGCTGACCTCGATACGTCGGTACATTGGCAACATTGGTGACACTCTGAATAACAATGGCGGCCTTGTCATAATCAATTACGCGCCATAATTAAACGTCGTGTCGACTATGGTCTCCCTCGGGTATTTTTTTTAATGAATCATCGTTTTGTTTCGTTAATGTTTAACTATCTGAAGGATAAGCTGAAAGGCCACGCTAAAATTTGCATGATGCAGGTAGGTCGGCCTGTACTTATTTCGGTATTTTAAACTGCTTGTAGCTAGTAGTAGTAGGGGGTAGGTATGACGCTATAGTATTTGGAAATTCTACTTTGGTCATGTACCACACGTGGTAGGTACAGCCACAGATAATATTATACTAGCATAGACTATAGTACAGCTGAGCATGAGGTAGCTAAATTCGATTCAAAGCGGAAGCCAAAGTGTTATTGGGTATTTCCAACAGGAACTTCTCAGTAGCAAACCAGAATCTGTATTTCTGGCCTACGTGAGTTTTTTTTATTAATTTCGTGGGACATAGACGATCCCCGGTTCCCGAGACGATCAAGTGCACTCGACAAGTCTACGTGATTGAAGCGAATATTGATCGTTTACCGCACTGGCTAAAATAAAAGATTGATCTTGCTCCTTTAAGGTCGCACGACATTTCATCGAAATAAAACATCAAAATTATTGTTATTATTAAGCCTATAATAAGGTTACGAAAAATAGCGGAAACAAAATAATAAGCTGGTAATTTGACATAGTCAGTTTACAGATCGGTAGGCGACTGTGGCGTGCGCACTTGACCGGACTTGACGACAACTTCAATGGGCATCAAGTCCCCCATCAAGTGAAACCATCGTTCACGTGAGACTTATCAAGTGCACTTGATCGTCTCGGGGACCCATTACTCTGTCTAACTCTTCGGGGAACATAGTCGTGATCTTATGGGAAAATTTAAAATGTTAACTATTTTTAACTTACCTACACCACTTATCTGAAGAGCTAGTTTAAAATTTGAAGGGTCAGGCGTGCGAAGGAAATGACAGCATTAACCTTTTTTATTAAAATACCTCAGTCTAAGAAAGGATAATTTACGTCAAAATCTTGCAAAGGTCAGACAGGCCACCAAAACCAGACACACATTTGACTTCACAAGGATAAATAACACGCGGGACAAGGTTATCGCTTAGCGACAAAAGTCCTTTGGAATAATAATATGACAAGGATTAACAAACAAGTACAATTTTAAAACCTCCTACACATTTTTATTTCATGATACATAATTTATCTAGTAATAGACACGCTTCGATCGACAATTTATCTATTGAACACGTAATTATGACACGATAGCTTGCGAAAACACCCCGATTCAAACATTAAAACGCCCATAATTTTAGAACGTCTGAACCTATTTTCATTAAATATAGCTAAGAACACTCTCGATAAAAACACCTTTCAACCAAAAAAAAAACGACATCAAAATTGCTATGATGCCACAGATAGATACACAAATACACAAACCCAGATACACACGTCAAACATATAACACCCCTTTTTCTCCGTCGGGGATTAAAATAATATTTTGTGGCCAATTAATTATGACTGAGTTTTTCAGAGCAAAAACACTGTTTCTTAGTTGTCAATCCAAAGAAGATGGAAAAGAAAGATGTTGGTTAGACAGATTGCTGTCTAACCTTGTCCCAACTTTCTTTGGATTGACCGCCAGTCTCATCGGATACAGTGTAACAGAAGTTTTACATGGAGCGATTGCCTATCTCTTTATCTTTTTTTGTCCTACAAAAACACAGTATAATACTCACAGCGGATCTTTGTGTCTCTGAAGTTGTCTGCAAGACCCTGCGCAGTAGCAATGTTTGTGTCAATGTTGAAGGTGAAGATAGCATTGTATAACTGCCTCTTGCACTCGCTTACGTTTTTCACATCGAGCTATCTCGCTTACTCTATGCAGTATACTCGATGACAAATTGTTTTTTGCGCAATGGTTAGCAGAGCAAACTTCAGAGACACAAATATCCGCTGTGACTACTGTACTACTTTTTTTAGTTTTCTTGTTTTTGACTATCCGTACCGAACGCAAAAGATCTACAAAAGACAGCCGAGAACAACAGCTTATCGAGCTTGCCGAGGTTCGGAGGAATCTCGGTACGCAATGAATGGTCATCCATCCACAAGCCGACCTTGGCAAGCGTTGCTTAACCTCGAAGAACTAACCATGCAGCAGTTATTATTTAGCCACCCTTCCACCAACTCTTCAAGTTGTACTCATAAGCATAAACACTAATTACATGTTTCATGTAGACCTATTAGCACGACATATCGACAAGTTCGCCACTAAACACTAAAAACTGGTGTAAATAAAAACGTAATATCTATTTTTAGTGGCTACTCATGGTTGGTTGGGAGTTGGACCAGAGGTGACTGGACACGTGTCGTTGGCAGCCGATTAAAAATAAACGAGTGTTTTATGCGAAAATTTTAGTATTTTTTAGCTTTATTTACACGAGGTAGAGGACGTGACCTATGATAAAAAAAAAAAACAAAAACAAGCGTTGAATAAATCCTCAATCAGTATTTCGGAACTTTTTAAATTCAGAACGGAATGATGTGAAATTGTTACTTTTATTAAAAAAAAAAAACATTTTTACGAAAAAATACTACCGACTTCCAAATAAGGAAACTACAAATTGAAAAATGACTTTATTTTTGGAAGTCGGTGTCTTTGGCAAGTATTACTTTTTTGCGTTATTGACACCGACTTCCAAAAAAAAAAGTTATATTTCACTTTGTAGTTTCCATATTTGGAAGTCGGTAGTGTTTTATTGTAAAAAAGTTTTTTATTTTTCACTTTTTAGTTGTACATACCTAATAGGCGTGTATTAGTAAGGTACCTATAATGCCAGAATAGATTACCCGAATATCATGAAACTGAACATAACCGGTGAAATGAGATTAAACTAAGGTGAACTTTACACATCTGCGATAGAGCTTTAGAGCTTACTGGCGTGATGTTATGTCATGAAATGGTATAAACAATAAACAGACATACGATTGCAGCAATCCCGAAAGATTTGCCGTTACTCATTGATGAGTTTTGTTGTATATCTTCGAAGTTCTTCATCAGATCTTCACCAAATTAAAATGGGACCAACCACATACACATTAAAAAAAAAACAAAATCGGTCCACAAATGACGGAGATATCGGTGAACAAACACAAAAAAAAACATGAAGTCGAACATAGAACCTCCTCCTTTTTGGTAAGTCGATTAAAAAGAGAGTGAAGTCTGTGGTAAAGTGAATAATTTCCTCAACAAAATAAAGCACAGTATTTTAAGTACTTATTAAGTTCAAAATTATCATGCCGTTCTATGGAATCTTCAACTCAATAGTATTCCGTTGTACTTTTATTTGCTTTTAGCTGATAAGCAGCTGTGTATCGACCCTTTTTAGTAGTAGTATAGCGTTTTCTCTAGAGACTCGTTCAGGGAATTTCCGGACAAACTTCCTATTAAAATTGTACTTATATATATTCCACCATACTACGCACATCTCATGTAGGTACAGTCAAGGGTCAAAACTGCTGTCGTAGCTTTATACACTTCAGTTTTGGTAGAGACCAAAACTGAAGTGTATAAAGATTTTTTGTAGTAGAAAATATCATCCACGACTAGTTAAATATAGTATACTTTAGATTCTATTCTAGATTAAATCAGTCTTAAATCGTTGACCTTCTTAAAATAAATTCTAGGGTAAGTTCTCCTGAAATTCCTGTGAATATGTGGATGTTGTGTTCTGCAGATCCACCGTCCATTTGACGTCTATTGCTGGTGACCAACTGACCATAATAACCACTTCAATATGCATGCCACCTGCTGCTTGCCTAGTGGTACCGGCCGCAACTTATAAGTTGTAGGTCGTGGGTTCCCAGACAGGTGCTTTACTTTGTGTAAATTCTTTCACCACCACTGCTCTCAAAACGGTGAAGGAAAACACCGAGAGGATGTTCTAGAACTAAAAATTCGAATACATGTGGCATCCATCAACACGCATGGGCCCGATTGGTGGATTTCGGCCTATTCCCTCTCACAGAGTGGAGGCCTGTGTCCCTACAGTGGGAACATTAAAAAGGATGATGATGACCTGCTGGTTTGACCTGACAAATAGAGAGAAAATACATATATCGACAAACCTATTTGCTTCTTCCCCAATTGAATATTCTAAAAAAAACAAGTCCTTATACAAACACAAAGGGGAGGGGAAAAGGAGTCATTGAGCATCAAAACAAATTGTCTACATCGATGTCAATGGGAAACGTGCCCAGAACGCTGGCAGATCCACGTTAAAAATCAAATCAAATCATTGTTTATTTGCTCAAACATGAGTATCATACAATGCTACGATGGCTATGCTGCTTCTCGGGCCGAAGAAAAGGGCCCGAGAAGCGACCAGCCCTCTGGTCTCGTGAAGAGTCGACGAGCTTTGTGTTAATGTCTCGATGCATCCCACACCAAAGGCCTACCCACCTGCCATGGCATTATGGTCATCCCGTCTGGTCTCTTCCCATCGTCGCGCGCCAAGCCATTGGGTTCTAAAACAGCAGGCACCCTCTAAAACAGGTGACAAAAGCCCGACGTATGATGTCATTAATGCGAGCCGAATTGCCGATTTTTCCACATGATACATATTTCTAAGAAAGCTGCCCCTTGTGGAATCCTACTAGTATTATAAATGTGAAAGTTTGGATGGATGGATGTTTGTTACTCAAACACGCTAGAATGGCTGAACGGATCTGTGGTAGTCTCCATCCCAGTATTTTGTTCCCTAGGGATAAAAAAAAAACACTTTTTACGAAGGCGAAGCCGCGTGCAGAAGCTAGTTACTTACTAATAATATTGGTGAGCACCTTTCATCTTGTGCCGCAGTTCCTGTTGTCTGTTCACGTGAGGACAAGACTGCGTCAGCGGAGGACGTTGCGTTACCTTGGCTGAATAATGGGCCAGGCAAGGAATTTAACTAGTTAACTTAAAAAAATAAAATCCAACTGCTTAAGAAGCAGCAGAAAATCATGCTGTGCAGTCGGAGGATACATAATCGCGAGCTGGCTGACCAAAACCATAATTAGTTACCAAATTTAGTTGCTAGAACGCCACATAGGAACAAACATACATACATAGACTGTTAAACACATTACCCTCCTTTGCGTCGCGCAGTTGGGTAAAAAGAGGCCGTTTGTCATCAACAGTCTAAGAAAAAAAAAATTGATTAGTCTATCCAGTCTGTCGCACACAATTGACTTCTTTGTAATGACCATGGAAAAACCTTACAAGTAGTTAGAATTTCCAATAACGAAAAAATTGCTTATCATGACGAATGATGCGGTACTTGGGTACCTACTCAACTTTATTTTTTCTTACGATACTTAGGTACCTACTTAACTTCATTATTTTGTAGATATTCTTGAAACACTCGGGTTATCAGGGGTTGCTGACTGACTGACTGGACGTTGTGATTACGATTACTCATATGGGCAAAATAAATTATGATATTTTACACAATGATTTTTTTTCTATAGGTATGTAATTATGTACCTACTTGGGTTTATATACATGAATGTTAGGTAGTTTTATATGAATAGGAATTCTATAAAAATATTTTTCAGGTTTTTACACAATATTGTTATGAATATTGTTATTTTATGGATGTTGTATTTTTTGTTTTTGCATGCTGTGTCTATCGCATCATATTGTATACTATGCTTGTATCATACTGCTTGTATTATTAGAATAAACAGTGTAACAATTGTAGATAGGCCAATAAATAAATACCTAATCAGTATGTTTTATATGTTTACCTATGTGTTTAGTTTATAAGTTAGATAGGTAATTTACATTGCTGAACACGTCTACCATACCTAAACAAGCAAAGCTCAGTAAGGTACCACCCAAGTTGACTGCCACCCTCGACTTCCGAAGGTGTTTATCAGTCTAAGTATGTATTTAAGTTTTTTCATATGTGGCGTTCTAGAGCAAACGTGTTGGTTTGATTCACAGTTTGATTATTACGGCTGCATTAAAATTGGAAAATAGAAAAATGGCGGATTTTGGGCCCAAATTATTTTTCTTCCATATGGGGTATCAAATTAAAGGGTTGTAAGCGGTGCTTTCTAAAATATATAACACTTTATATGTTTAAATGTAACTAATTCTGAAAAAATGTCAACTAATGAGTTATAAACAAAAAAAGTTTATTCAAAAATCAAAAAAGCCGACTGCTTAGCAAGCGAATTTAAAATAATTAAACAAGGAGAAAATCATGCTGTGCAGTCAGAAGATACATCTGGTTTTAGTCAGGCAGCTCGTGAATATATATGTCCTCCGACTGCTCAGCATGATTTTCTTCTTGTTTACTTCTTTTTAGTTCGCTTCATAAGCAGTCGGATTTTAAGACGAATCGATTGACGGAAGAAACATCAAAATCGGCCTACGCGTTTGGTATTTAGAACGTCACATAAGACCAAACATACATACCTACATACATAGACTGATAAACACATAACCCTCCTTCGGCAGTCGGGTAAAATAACGTGACGGTTGTCAGGGGAGAATTGATGAAGAAAACATAGCGTCGATTGACCCCAAATAACATGGGGCAAGGACAAGAAGATGATGTTGTATAAATTCAAGCTCATAGCGCGTTGGAGATAGTTATTGCACCATATTATTCACAAAGATAAAAATAGACCTCAGTACAAATAACAAAGACGATATATTGTTGTATATTCACCTCGTTTAAATCGTCAGTGACTTCATAACACCAGTCGAGTTTAATTCTGTCTCTTGCATCAATCGAAACTACTTAATATTGCACCGAAATAACAAATGAAATCATACGAAGCGTAGGTACCACAGACATAAATCTAAATAGATAACGCAAGTCCCTTCATCTGTATGAAAACCAAGCGTGCCACTTTTTCACAAACAAATTTACTTACCAATGAAAGGAAACATTTCCAAGGCCTCGGCCAACTTTTACTATACATTCTTTACAGCTCAATTTGGCATAAAAAGGCATTTTTCTAGATTTCGGTGGATTTCCGGTGCCGATGATGCTAAATGAAAATCTGAGATTACTCCGTTTTTTGGCACGCGAAGTACATACAATCGCGTCATCTAGTTGGATTTATGTCTGTCTGGTGGGTACTTACCTAATATTCGTAACTGTGAGTGTCTGCGAGTAAATAGCGCCCATTGTTAACTGGGATGCGGTAATATATACTTCGAGAAACTGCAGGAATTTTTCTTTGTTTGCTCGACTTGTTGATAGCCCCCCATATAGTTAAGGCCTAATTACTTTCATCATCATAATCAGCCTATTAAGGCGATATATACGCTCCAATGTAAACGCAGTACTGGACGTGCGCCCACTCGAGGCCAAAATATCAATATTGAACCTCCTTTTGAACAGTTTTGTTTGCAAAATATTATTTGATTTACATATGCTAAGTCAGTTATGAAGAAATTCCAGCCATCAATTTTTCTGTGTAAAAATATTTTTAAACATCCAAGTCGTTTTGGAGGAGTTTCCAAAAGTTGCGAAAAATATCGTGTTGCTAATATTTTTTTTTTAAGCAAAACTATTTGTTATACGAAAAAACCATGTTTAAAAAATAATGTACTTGAAACAATAATAAATATATTATTTTTTTCAAAACTTTTGTCCTAGCCGTTACTAAGGAGTATGCTTTACAAAGTTACCATTTTACGGCACTAAAGCGTATGTAGGCCCTTAATGTTCCCTTGGACTCTCCTCACTCCTACTGTTTGGAAACAGGCATCCCCTCTGTGAGAGGGAATGGGCCACGGGGGCCCAATGCGGGTTCGTGGATGTCACATGTCGTCGAATTTTAGGTTCTAGGATATGCCGGTTTCCTCACGATGTTTTCCTTCAACGTTTTATAACTTTATTTAAGGTAAATATGATACTCTCCCGTACCCTACAGCTTATTTATGGTACATAGTGTGTAAATACTTATATCAAGCATTCATGCGATAAACACACAATACCTGCCCTGCCTATATTCCTACTTATTCAAACACACAGCTTACATTTTTTTTTCTATTGCCTCATCTTTTATTTCCATTAATTCCATAGGCATTTTTACTTTTATTACCAGGCACTATGGTTAATAACTCTATTAACTTGAGTGAGTTCAAGTGTGAATGTTGAGGTCAAATACTTACGTTAGCTTGAATTGAAATTATTTTTAGGCTCTTTTTTTGTGTTGGGAATTGTCAGCAAAAAACTTTGTGAAAAAGTCTCTAGTTTGCGAAACTACTTAATAACCCCAGTGCTGATATGGTAACGAATTTTGTAACGGTTATTTGCGCATTTCAAAATTTCGAATCCCAGACCTTTTTTTGTTGGTCTGTGATACTTATCCTACTAATATTATAAGGGCGAAAGTTTGTGAGTGTGTGTGTTTGTTTCACGTAGAAACATCTGAACGGATCTGGATGAAATTTGGCATAGAGATAGATTATGGTCAGGAATAGCACGTAGAATAGTTTTTATCCCGGGAGTATGTTCCCATGGCATAAATTTCGACATTCACGCGGGTTGAACCGATTTAGATGAAATTTGGAAAGGAGATAGTTTAAGACCCTAGGAAGGACATAGGATAGATATTTTATCCCGGTAGAGTGTTCCCTTGGGATGATAAAACATTTTTTTACACGGACGAAACCGAAAGCAGAAGCTAGTTTTCTCGAAGCTAGTTGTCTAGCAGTCTCTAAATTGAATATAAATTCTCTTCTCGTTTTTGTAGTACTTTGTCGATCTCTTTTTAGGGTTCCGTGCCCAAAGGGTAAAAACGGGATTACGGGACCCTATTACTAAGACTTCACTGTCCGTCTGTCTGTCACCAGGCTGTATCTCATGAACCGTGATAGCTAGACAGTTGCAATTTTCACAGATGATGTATTTCTATTGCCGCTAAAATAACAAATACTAAAAATAGAAATAAATAAATATTTAAGTGGGGCTGCCATTCAACAAACGTGTTTTTTGCCGTTTTTTGCGATAATTGTACGGAACCCTTCGTGCGCGAGTCCGACTCGCATTTGGCC
The DNA here is from genome assembly GCA_947562075.1 of Orthosia gracilis. NCBI lineage: Eukaryota > Metazoa > Arthropoda > Insecta > Lepidoptera > Noctuidae > Orthosia > Orthosia gracilis. The sequence continues at coordinate 21,002,377 of OX387274.1, forward strand.
AATTTTATAATTATAATATTATCATCTTCTAGTACTAGACTAGTAGGGCTATCTATATTACACCGGTAACCACATGGCAATTCCATACTATTGTGCCCACGAGTTACAAATCACAGACCGTTAAAAAAGTCGTCAAACCGGTTTCAACAAATGGTACCACAGAATCTTGCGCAATCATAGAAAGCTGGTGCACCATTCGCGGCGCCCACGCATGACCAAACCAAGACCTCTGTGACACCATCAAATTGCCCCTTTTATCGCCCTTTTAAGGAAACAAAGCGGGGGAAGGGAAGATCTTACAAATTGGTCGATATTTTATGTTTATTTTTGTAGTGCTAACATTTGAAATAGTGAAAGTGATTTCGTTGTGTTTGTAGTGTGACGTAATAATATGATAATTTGTAAGTAGGATCTTTATTTGAGCACCTTTTTGTTTATTTTATCAATTTGAGTCATTTGTGTCTCCATATTCAGCCAACGTTCAGCCACTGTTTTATTAGGACCTTGCATGGCCTTTGATTTGACTAGAACAAACTTCCGTGCGTTCAAGCGTTTTTGCCATAACTATTATTGGAATGTGACCCATTAATATTAAGTAATGATCATTTTTAACCGTGGTGCTAGGCAACTGGGCTTATGGCATCTGCAAACGACCCTTTGTGCCAATTGCCTTTGTTTGTTCTGTCTCCTGTTTGTTAAGGAGGGAAGTGGAAATTTGTATTGTTCCTACTCCTCCTTCCTTTCTGATTAATTTCGTTGTGAGATCCACGACAGTTAAATTCATTCGCCGGGACTTCGTCGAGCTTCTTTGCCTCAGCGCTTTTCTGGTGGTCGCCATTGTTGATTCTGGCTCTCAGGAGTTGCAGTGGTTGGGGAACAGTGCGATGGGATTGTCCCAAAAAAAAATTAAAAAAAAATACCTTTAATTTCTGAATTAAGAATTTAATCTTTTCAAACTCTATTTCAGTATGAAAACCTGTCAAACGTGGACATTAAATTAGGGATCTTAGCTCCAAATTCTCAATCAGAAACCGGTCATAAGTCCTGCATCGTTAATTATTTTGGTTCTTAGTTTATTTGACTTTTTTTTTGTATTTACTGTCATCAATTTCTAAGTTTATCAACTCCTTTGTCTTCAATGACGTCAATAAATGTAGCTGGATAGGGACCTCAAGGGTACCTAAAAGCAGGGTTACTACCCCTGTGTCTGTCTGAAATTCTGAATCAATATTAGAAGTTCATCGTTCCAGCCAAAACTTATGTACCTACCTACCTAGGTAACTATACTTATTTGCGTAGTTAAGAGTACATCGTACCCGTACCCTTCAGGAGGTCATTCGGAGATTGGAAAGGAACTTTTAAGGGCTCTGCAATCATTAGCCGAAAATAAATCAATTTGGGCGAAGTACTTGCAATTGAGTTAGTTCTCTCATGCCTCTATTGGAGTTGGAGACAATTTTTTTTTTTTCAGTTAGAATAGTAAGTATACTGATTAAATAAAAAAGTTTTAAGACCGAACTTGGCGAGTTTTCGGATTTAAAAATGTTTGATGGCAAAATGTTACCGAAACGTTTAAAGAACAAATATTTTGAATTTAAGTACGTAGGTATATTATGTATTATTGTATTCGTGTTATTTAAATTGTACACCATCCCATTGTGCTCTCTGTATCTGTATCACTCCAAAGTTTGTTGGGTAAGGAAACTTAACCTTGAGTTAAGCGTTTGTAGGTACGCATGCAGTTTATTATCACTGTGCATTAATTATGCTGTTTTTGGTACATGATAAAACATAAAAAAGTGAATTAAAAAATATACAAAACCCGACTGCGTAAGAAGCGAACGAAAAAGGTGCAAACATGAAGAAAATCATGCTATGCAGACGGAGTCGGAGTAGTCGGAGTCATATTCGCGAACTGGCTGACCAAAACTATGTGTAGGTATCCTCCGACTGCACAACATGATTTTCTTGTTGTTTACATCTTTTTAGTTAGTTTTTAAGCAGTCAGGTTTTTGAATTAAGTAACGTTTTTTTATTTACAACTTGTAAGTTACGTTATAGTATGTTTTCGCATTCATTCATTTATCGTTTTAAACATTCAGATAAGTGTTACCCATATAATTTTGTAACCACCTCTTAAAACCCACTCGACGGCATTGGGAGAAAAAAAAATTGGGTTCCTCACAATATGGCGCCCAAAATCCGCCAAGTATTTTTTTAACGTCGCTCATCTAAGAACACTTGGGGGGATTAAGACGGATTTAGCGATGTAGGTATTCATTATATAAACGCGTCTAGCGGTTTGAAAGTAAGAATATAACATACATATCTACATACATATAAAGATACGCGAGAAAAACATAATCCTTTCCTTGCAGTCGTGTAAAAACATTTCAGTTCACCAGCTTGGGTTCCAATTTTATGTGTATATACTTTTGCTGCTTATAGCACGCGATTTGAATGTTGCCGAGAATATTAAGTCTTCAGTCTAGACGTATTGTGCTACTTCCTTATCGTGCTCGTTATTAAACTAACAACGTAACAATTAACTATTAATCTTATTTGAACGTAGAATTTGCTTATCTTGAGTATAATAAAAGATTTTCATATCGTGAATAATAAGATCGGCCAGTTAACACATAGCGTAGGTAGTCGAAGACTTGGAATCGCTAAAGTGGCTACATAGAAATCGATAAGAATGAGACAACGAACTTGATGACATTTGACGACACGGTTGGCGCAATGGTTGAGCGATCGTCTGCAGCGCTGTGGGTCGCGGGTTCGATTCCCGCACGGAACAAATATTTGTATGGTCTATAAGGTAGTTGTTCCCACAGACATAAATTTAACTAGATAACGCAAGTCCCTCCATCTGTATGAAAACCAAGCGTGCAATTTAAAATTAAATTTACTTACCAATGAAAGAAAACATTTCTAGTGCCTCGGCCAACTTTTTCTACACAGGTTTTACAGCTCAATATGGCATAAAAAGGCAATATTCTAGATTTTGGTGGATTTCCGGTGAATAAAAAGCTTAAATTACGATCATTGATCATAATTTTGTGTTAAATAAGAAATGTGAGTTTAAATGTTTGTAAACGCACCCACTATACATGAAGAAATTCCTAGTGTGGAGAGAAGTTTTTTTTTTTCCTAAATGCGAGTAGAAAACTTATCAAACTTTTACAATCTGTAAAAGATTCTTATATATTTTTTTTCTAGATGTTTGAGTACAAGGGATTTATCACATAACTTCTATTTTAAGCTACACCTATGTCTAACCATTCGATTAATAAAAGCAAGCGTGATGTTGTGTAATTTTTTGAAGATTTGAATCGATTATCTCTGTTAGCATTTTCTATAAGTTTAAAATTGTGTTGAAGTGCGAGTGAGTATTTAAATTATTACGGTGCCTTGGTACTTCAAATAAAACCAATAAATTATTGCGACAAGAACATAAAGGTCCTTCAAACGACACAGGGTAACAAAACCTTATCTGGGTATAAACAATAACACGGTCGGCCGATAAGCCAGTGTTGACACGCGATGACACGACTTTACTCTCATTTTTATCGATAGTTCTGATTCTTCATATAGGTAAAGTTCACTCGAGTTTTTGATTATTTGGAGTTTAAGAACATCTATTCACATTCGCATTGCATTCCGTTCGCATTATTAACCGATTTCATTCATTGACAAAAGGAGGCTGTTTTAAATTCAAATGATTTTTTTTTATTTTTTTTATTGTGTGACCTCAGAACTTTTTACTAGGTGAACTGATTTTGATGATTCTTTTTTATTTTAAAATCTGTTGCTTTTCATGTGGCCATGTAAATTTGATCAAGATCTGATGAAGAGCTTCGGAGATATACAACAGAACTCTTCAATAAATGACGGCAAATCTCTCGGGATAGCTGCAATCGCATGTCTGTTTATTGTTTACAGCATTTCATAACATAACATCACGCCAGTACCCTCTAAAGGGGTACACAGATGTGTACAGTTCACCCTGGTACACTCTAATTTCACTGGTTGTGTTCAAGTTTCATATCATTCGGGTAATCTATTCTGGCATAACTGTGGGCCTTATAGTGAAATTTAAAACACTTTTTTACAAACAATTCAACCGACTACCAAATATTTTTTTTGTAGAAATTTTTTATTTTCTTAGTAGTGTTGGCTTGGCCCTCAGACCCCCGAATTTCGTACTAAGAATTTGAGTATTTGTCAAACTCACTTTAGCCTTAAAATCTGACAATTTTTGGCATTAAAAAAAATAAACATTCGTATGTGGTACTTAGAAAACAATTGATTTTCTATAGTCCTGATTCTGGTTTCATCACAGTTGAGGGGAAAAGGTTTTATTGTTTGATACATTCTGTACTGAACTTCATAAATCGGTCTTATTTCGACTGGAGGGAGATCAGTAGGTTATAGATATTAATAAGGCTTAGTAGTGTCAAATCAAATCAAAATATTTATTTGCTAGAAATACATTGTTTAGAAGGGAAGATCTTAAAGCCAGTAGTTAAGAATGATGATCACTGCATAGAAATGATGAATCAGACTTTGTTTTTGGTTAATGAAAATGAGGACAATTATTTCAAGTTTTATACGGTCACTAAATTTTGCTATAATATCGAAGTTAATCAAACCTATAAAACAGAAAATCTGTAATGCAATGTTACACTTCATCACAATAGCTTAATGGTTAAATTTTCCGAATATTTCTCTTTAGTAGTTAATTACCTCGGCTACGTCATTCATCGACAATTGCGAATTTCTTGAATGATGACTTCATGTTCTGCGTCACTATTAGATGACCAGTCAAACGTCATATTTTATCACAAATAGAGCAAGCAAGCTATATGACCAGATTTATATTCTCGGCAATGATGTGACCTCATAATGAATAATGGAAGGGGTTAGAAAAACAAGTATTTTCTTGAAATAAAGCTGTTTAGCGTCGTTAGGGATTTACTTAAGCTCTATATCTCACTGAAGAACCGCATCCTTTGATGCATAGAAAGTAATTTGTGTATCTTCTTTATCCCAATGCTGGCTGGCTGGAAATCTGCCAAGATTTTTCGAATGAGCAGCCTGCATAGACAAGGTATCTCTTAATAATAATATTAGTATAATATTATTATTAAGTATAATAATATTAGTATAATATTATTATTAAGTATAATAATATTAGTATAATATTATTATTAATGTAAAAGTTTGGATAAGTGTATTTGTGTTTGTTATTCAGTAACGCTAAAACGGCTCAATGGATATGGATGAAATTTAGATTATAGAGATAGATTAGCACAGATATAAATTATAGTCCGGAATTATAGGCAAAAAAAAACATATTTCAAGCGGGCAAATCCGCTGGCAGAAGCTTCTAATCTTAATAAAACTAAATTTGTCTCTGCTATCGTCTCAAACTGTCCCATAATAAGACTAGGAGTACTAGTTAGACAATGTGGCAATCACTATTTATGGAATTTCAGTGGATTGGATTGACCGCGAGACATTACGGTGGCATATGTCAATAAATCAATTCAAACCTATTTTAAGACATTTTTATCGATGTCGCATTGTCTAAACCATCTGGACTTTCCCAGTCCTGTTCCACTATAAATATAGATAGGTAGATACATAGATAAACCATTTAATCAGTGCACACAAAAGACACAGCACAAAACACAAAATCACAATTAAATTATTATATTCTGCCAGCGGTCTCGCCCGCGTGAATGATGAAAATTATCCCGAGGGAACATATTCCTGGGATAGAAAGTATCCTATGAGATATTCCTGACTATAATCTATATCTGTGCCAAATTTCTTCCAGATCCGTTCATCCGTTCTGACGTGATTGAGTAACAAACATGACACACATCCAAACTATTGCATTTATAATATCACTAGCTTTTAACCGCGGCTTCGCTCGCAATGAAGGCACTAAAAAAAATATTTTTTTAATAAAAAGTATCCTATGTTACTTCTAGTACCTCCAAGAATATATGTACAAAGTTTCATGATGATCGGTTAATTAGTTTTTTCGTGAAAGCGTAACAAACAAACTTACATTCACATTTATAATATTAGTATGATAAAGTAAGATTATTATTCATAAGAGTAAAAAAAACATAGAAATCTATGTTGATAAATCTATTAAGATTAAATAATCTTATCGACACACGCACAACCCTATTAAACATCAAACGTAGTAAAGCTAAATAATTTATGAATTTACGGTGCTTGACCTAAAAACGCGCGTTAAGTACCGATTTCTTCGTGGTCATGACGTGAACTGAAAAATATTATACCCACAATACTTGAGGTTTGAATGCTATGTTATTTATTTCGTTATGAAAGGACTTCAATGTTTCTCCTGATTTGTTTAGTTTGAGCATAGTTTTTGTGTTTATATTGGTGACAATGAGTTGATACAATGCTTATTTAGTTACAGTATCAAACTTTTGTGATATAAATGTTGTTAAACAAAGTTGGTGAATAGTCTAACACTTTATAGGTTCAAGGGTCAGTAGACCAGCTATATACCAGCGAGTAAAGTCAAGAATTATATCTACCAAGCTCTTAACGTGTAAACAACCTTAAATAAAAAATTTAAATACTTCAGATACGTCCTGCAATCTTGATAAAATGTTGAATAGGGCCGAATATAAAACCAAATACATACGTAGCCTGGAGGGCCACAGGGCCTCAGTCTTCTTCTTCCTGTCGATGATTCCTTCTCTAAATTTTCTTCGACCAGGGCCTCAGTACAATGATCGATGACCTCAGCTGCCGAAAGAGTGGGTCTTAAAATGAAAATGGACAACACCAAGGTCATAGTGAATGCCCATGTAACACGCATTCCTATCAAAATCGGAGACTCTACACTCGAAGTTGTAGACGATTATGTGTACCTGGGACAAACGGTCCAGTTGGGTAGGTCTAGCTTCGAAAAAAAGGTATACCGTCGAATCCGACTCGGCTGGGCGGCGTTCGGGCAGTTGCACGATATCTTTTCGTCCAATTTAACGCAGTGTCTCAAGACAGTCTGTGACCAGTCTGTGTTGCCAGTGATAACATATCTTGGACCGAGACGTGGTCGCTCACAATGGGCCTTATCAAAGCTTAAAGTCACCCAAAGGACAATGGAGACGGATATGCTCAGAGTTTCCTTGCGTGATCACATCAGAAATGAGGATATCCGCAGGATATCCGCGAACCGGAAGATAATGCGTTGGAAGAGCTCCCACAAGGTGGACCGATGACCTAGTTAAGGTTGCGGGAATGCGCTAGATGTGAGACGCACGGGATCAGTCAATGTAGGACACCTGGGGAAGGCCTACCTATGTCCAGCAGTAAACGTCTTTCGGCTGAAATGATGATGATGACATATATAACAAAGGCATACCTAAACGAGGACGGGAATGGAACCTACAACAATAAGCAGAACGTATATAAAATCATCACTCTGCCTACCTACACCTACAATTATTACTGTAATTTGCTGTAAAACAATAAGCATACCTACTAAGTAAACACTTGTACTGTCGACCTGGCTCCATTGTACAACTCTACGAACAAACAACTTTATCTTTTCATTACTTGGAAACATTACCTTACCTTGAAAGTTAATTCAGTAATCTCCGGTATTCAAGACAATGTAAACAGTGTTGCTATTGTAGAAAATTATTTGCATGATAAAATAATTATCTTCAATTTTATGCCCAAGCCATGCGCTTCACTGATTAAAAGGGACATAAGTCACCTGAAACAATTGTTTTTCTATTGTGTCTGCTAATTAGCACTCAAAGGGTTTAATTTAAACTATTAAAGTATTTTTTCACGAACCTAAGTCCTAAAATATGTGATACCTAACTAACCCGATTTTTTCAACCACGATCCAATGGACACATGCCATCCATTACAAATGCTATGCCTTGTATATACTTTTGTACCACAGATCATAGAAACAACGTTTGTACCCATTTTACGTTTATAATTATTTCTCTTTTTGTATGCTCCTGCCGTACTATCTCTCCACTCTTTGACTGGTAGAGAATGCCTCAGGCATTAAAACTGCCTATGTAGGTACTTTTATATTGCATGAAGTTTTAATAAATAAATCATTTTGGTTCGTAACTAGGATCGTAGCAGGTGGCGTTCTGGAGTTTCTGCCTACATCCAAAGGAAAAAAGCGTAAGATTAGGGATGTCGTTTACGCTTATAGGCCATGCCCAATACCCAGGAGACTAGCTTTAGACCAACTGCCATCAATTGGTGAAAGAGTCAAGATTAGAATTTAGAATACAAAATAAAATGTTCCCACGCTGTAGGTAAAGTGGTCACCACTCTGTAGTTCCACGGGGCACTGTAATTTCGTGTATTTTCATTCTATTAATAATGCATTATTAACAACAATAAACCCACAGCTATTCTAATAATCCATCAAAATGGTGTCCAACAATAATATGGAAAAGCCATTTATAAAATAAGAAATAAGTAATACTTTATTTTTACGTTTCGTGTTGTTGGCAACTCAGAACATTAGGCACCACGATGCGCGGCAGTGAGGTCATTGTATTATGTAATATTTAAATGGTCTTTATCTTGCAAGCTTATTTTAAATTCAGCACGTAGGAATGGAGAATTTGAGTGGTACGCTCAAATATTTTGACTTGTTGTGATTTTGTATCTATTCTGACAATGTCCACGTAGTTGTTATTGTTGTTTTGTTGGTCTTACTGACCATAACTAATGTTTGAAGTAAGTAGACATGCCGTCAAGATCTTTTCTCTTCTGTTTTAAGGCCGGTTTAGACCAAAGGAGCGAATGCTCATAGTGATCTGATCACAGAGCATTATTTCGTTGGTTTATACGTCCTATGTTAAAGAAAAGAGTCCTCTTGTTCTGGTTCGATATTCTTTGGGGTAACTCTTCTTACCACTATTATATACGTTATCAAAGAAGACAGATGATCGTACAAGAACCCTTCTCCTATTTGCCAATATAGACATAGAGAGCGATCATCTATCTATCTGTTGACCGATATTAATTGCTTTAATTTTTTTAACAAGTCTTATAACTACAAACAAACGTAGTATTTATCTACCATTATTTCTTATTTATAACAATAGCACGGATAATATTATAATATGCAATAGCAACATTTTGATAATTTTTAAACTAAGTTAATAGGTAACTTCAAGGCAAGTGTGCTTCGCCTTCGACCATATCCCTCTTTGACCACATCTTAACGTAACATCAGACGAGATATTGGTCAAACGCGAGGGTAAAACAAAAAAATATGGTGTGGCGTAGCGCGATTTTCGTAGCATATAGCGTAGCGTATCGCGTAGCAAGTTCCGTAGCGTATCATATAACCCGTTGTATAGCGTGTTGCATGATATGTTCCGTAGCATGTCGCGTAGCTTGGGGCGTAGTTGTAAACTATTTTATTGTGACAATGGGCCGTTTCAAAAGCACTTCATATAGTTATTATCTCGACCGGTCATTTAATTTAAACCTATTCATTACTCTCCGCTTATTTACCATAAATCATGGCAGTGTTTTAGCAACCTTAAGCATTATTTGCATAATAAATAACTCGGTCGTTTTGATATTGAAATAAAATTCTTGTGTGAATTGGTGTCATTCACCTGCAGCAAATACTTCATGACAAACTTTAAAAAATTAAGAAATCAAAGGTTTTTGCTTCATTAATTAAAAATGTTAGTAGCAGGATCGGATTGTTGCTATAAATATCCAACGCGTATAAAAATGTCATTTTTTTTTCATAATATAATTATTTTGTTGTGAGCTACCAACTGACAAGTACTTTCATTATAATTAAATATGTTTTGACGCATGGGAACAAATCATCAAATTTTAGGGCAAATTACAAACGTTTTGGGAATACCTATTTGCATTGTCCTGATGATTGGAATTCCTTGTCGAAGTTCGGGGTTTACTGGTATCTATAACGTCTATGTAATACTCAGGTATCGGGAAACCTAAATTCCTTCCTATTTAAATCAATATAGGTTACTTAAAATATATCAATTCGTTCACTACACTACTAAAGATGCTAACCCATTCCCCAATAGCCCAGTCACGCCAAAATCTGCTAACACAAACGACAAGGTGTAAATCAGGATTAGAGCATAGTTATCGAGTAGCAAGGAGCGCCAACGGTCCGGGCAACCTTGTTCTGAATTATGCGCCCGCGCCGACGTCGATGACGTAACCGGCTGCGGGCGTGGTCGCGACGCGAAACCACGACGAGATTCGGATTCTGAATGTGAAGCGCGAATGTCATTTTTTGAAATATGAATTAATCTATATCCTTTTAGAGGAATATCTGTATGACAGATGATGCCCACGAGTAGTGTACTAAACCATTAACGTCGACATGGGAAGATTTAACTTCCTTAGAGGATGCAGTGGTTCTCGCGGCTAAATCTCTCATTATTTATTAATCTTACTCATCTGCCTAGCCTTTTTCCCAATTATTGTTGGGGTCGGCTTCCAGTCTTACCGGATTCAGCTGAGTACCAGTTTTTACATGGAGCGACTGCCTATCTGACCTCCACAACCCAGTAACTGGGTAACACGATACCCCTTGGCAAGACTGGTGTCAGATATCAGGCTTCTGACTACCCGTAACGACTGTCAAAGATCTTCAAATAACAGCCGGGACCAACGGCTTAACGTGCTTTCCGAGGCACGGAGGAAACTCGGCATGTTGAAATGTTCACCCATCCACGGACCGACCTCGTCAAGCGTTGCTTAACCTTGAAGATCGACCCGTGCGGCTATTATTATTTATCCACGAGCTCCTCTATTTATTAATCTTACTAATATTATAAATGTTACTCCTCAGGCCTCAGTAGCTCATTTAAAAATGAGAAAGGTCGTATATTTTTGGCAAAATATATGTGACATTATAGTATTTTCTTAATAATTTGATGAAAAACATTTTGAGATTTATTCTAATAACATAGCGTAATTAATTTGTAAAGTTATGTCTTACACAGACAAAACACAACATATGCACCAAAACCGCCAAGCAAATTTTAAAGAAATTAACACCATCTCAAAGAAAATTTAATTATCTACATTTTGATCTAAGGCTTTTTTTAAACTCATAGAATAATAAGGAAAGTTCAAAACAAGTTGAAACGAGTGCGCGTTTTGTTCCCTAAAGGTCGTTGGCGACGGTCGTCGTCTTAATGTTCACGGCGAATGAGCATTTATCTGTAACATTTCTTTGTAACTTGCGATCATTTATTGACCACACTCCACGTCACCCGCGCTCGTGCATTTGCTCGATAAGATGTTACACTTACACCAAAACTCTCGTTGGTTTTTATAATCAGGCTCCTAACAAAACATCGGGCGTCATGTTCGAAGTGCGATTCGAGTAAATTTAAAAACAGCGAATAATCACCACTAACTCACATTAAGGTTAACTTCATCGATACAGCGTTATTTATTTGTTTCGATTTGTTGTCTATCTTGCAAGTAACATATATCATTACAATAATTATTCTTACCTAGTACTTATCAATGGCGCATTGTAGACAAGACAGTTGAGGCAAATATTGTAACAGCTGTTTTGTATTATTTAACCTAGGTTTGTAGGATTTTCCACCTGGTGAATATGCGGGCTTTTTCAATATTTCAAATAATAATGTAGAATTACCTCGGTAGGTAGGTAATTATTTTCTTGACCTCCTTATGTGGCCGTTGTCTAAAAATGTTGCCATTTTCTCTTACCTAATTTTTGTGGAAAAATGTTCAGACTAAACTTTTTCAAAACACTACGTAGAAAATACTCTAACATTCAATAAAATACACGAAAGCCTCCGTAAAAAGAGCTCATAATACAAGTTCTCCTCTCAAGTAAGGTCGCCACCTTGGTAATAGCATGTAATATGTACAAACAGAAACTTAAGACAGATCTACTGTACTGATTTGAGACGAGATATCGTCGGGGGCGTAGCTCAGATGGTAGAGCGCTCGCTTAGCATGCGAGAGGTACCGGGATCGATACCCGGCGCCTCCAATAGTACTTTTTGGTCTAGTTTGAATTTGCAAAAAAAAATATCGTCATTATCTGACGCCAATGCTATTCTATCACGTTCAAAAGTGTCTAATGAAAACGTTCTGTTACCTACTAAAATTCTTCAAGCTTCCGTCACTTTTGTGCAACCGTACCAAACTAAATGATAAAACAAACGCGAAGTGACCTTCCATTTGCAAAAACGGTTCCTTCATTTAGCAAAAAAAAAAAGAACAACATTTTTTATTAATGGCAACAATTTAAATGGAACACAAATTCTCGTTTGTAGCGTTTTCTTGCTCAGTTTAGCAATTTTGTTCACGGTCATACTCAATAAGCATAACATTATTATTTTGTTAGTTTTCAGTCATCTTGTACAAAAAATTCTTATTTTAATTTAACAAGAATTTTATAAAATCGACTCAAATAAATAAATGTAATTTTTGTCAAGTGTCAAAATCTCAGAAGGGTTATTCTCAAAATATTTCGCTATTTGCCACACTTAATATGTGTTTAATTCAACTTATCTATATCACTGAGCTCATAAATGTCAACCGGGAACGTTATGACATTGAAATACGACCACCTTAATACGAAAATTGCCGTGGTTTAGAACAGGAGGATGTCATCTAACTAACGCGCCATTAAATGCAATGTACCCACCCGCCATTGCTGGTATGGCCTATACACTACTCGACACTTCCTAAAACCAACTGCCAGAAAATCACAAGCGATTCTAGACCGTAAAACAAAGACAGACAAGATAAAATACTGTGATAGCAATATGAATTGAAGCGTGTTTTTTGTTGAACACAGTACAACTAATAATTTAACTACTCCAGTCTTGAAAATGTATTCTACAGACCGTAATATTGGATTAAAAGGTTGAATTGATTTTTATTGAGGTATTGTGCTATGGAAAGAACAAGTCTCAGTTTTTCTAAGTCTGTTTCTGGTGCTCGGAAACTGAGTCAGATTACAGTTTTTGTCAGTTATTTAATCAAACATCCTGGTTGGTCTTCGTGCCTTAAATTTAACCTTGTGTCCAGGTAACGATGTAAGTTTGGTTTCTTTTTGGGTTTGTTATTAGGGCTTAAAAGTAACTGCATATTTCAATTAACAATTAAAAAAAACCGGCTAAGTGTGAGTCGGAATCGCGCACGAAGGGTTCCGTACCATTATCGCAAAAAACGGCAAAATATCACGTTTGTTGTATGGGAGCCCTACTTTAATATTTATTGACTTCTGTTTTTAGTATTTTTTGTTAAAGCGGAAACACAAATACATCATCTGTGAAAATTTCAACTGTCTAGCTATCTAGGTTCATGAGATACAGCCTGGTGATAAACAGACAGACAGACGGACCGCGGCGTCTTAGTAATAGGGTCCCGTTTTTACCCTTTGGGTACGGAACCCTAAAAAACGAAAACAAATGCCAAAAATGATCACAAATAATTGTAATTCTCATAAATTTTGCAATCATCGTCGACGTCCAAATTAATATACCTTTAAAACTACAACTTTCTTCAGGGAACTACTAATTATCATGTACTTACTCAGTAAGTAGTTACTTAAATTTAAGTAAGTTTAAAAAAGAAAAACCATTATGCATCGCTGTAAGCAAGTATGTAACAACGAAAGGACTGTCGACGCAACATGAATCATTTGGACGAGATATTAATTATCTAATTATCTTCAATGAGTGCAATGACGGACGGGTCACCAGCGGAACATATACACTTTTACTATATAATTTATTATCCGGACATAGCAATGAACATACACATTAAGCTTCTTTGTTAGCAATTAGAAAATATTAATTTGATTACTTCCGTTTGCATGAACAAAGTGACCTCAAATTACGGTCGAAAAAGAAAGATTTTAGATCGGGCTAATTTTTTTCTATGTTTTGTGCGTAACATTATTAATTTTAGCATATTGTTAATATAAGGTTACCTACCATAGTAGTTATAATTTGTATTGGTGCTCCATAAATAGCAATCCGCATTGTTTGATAATATTTATTCATTTAATTCAAAATATAAGGTAAATATTACTTTAAAAACTTGCTTGCACATTGGTTGATTATTATTATGAGGAAAATGGCACAGTGATTTTGTAATTAAACCTGTTCTCCAACTTTATTATAATTTATAAGGTACTAGCTGTCCCACGCGGCTTCGCTCCCGTCAACTATCTACATACCTATCCATCTACCTTACCTACCATACCCTACCTACAGTACGCAGCGCACGCAACGGAAGCTCTCAAAAAGGAATATTTTATTGCCCGTTTTTGCAACATTTTTCATTTATGCTCCGCTCCTATTGGTCGTAGCGTGATGTTAAATAGCCTATAACCTTTGTTGATAAATGGAAAATCCAACACAAATTTTTTTTTTTTTTCAATTCCAACCAGTAGTTCCTGAGATTACCGCGTTCAAACAAACATACTCTCCAGCTTTATAATATTAAGTATAGATTAGTTCAAAATGATTCACGTTGTTTGTTCAAAATGTTAAAAGAATTTTAAATTGATATTAAATTTAGCGACCTACGCAGAAACTTCAGGAAAATGTAGACGATTAAATGCATTGTTTAATACATACATGGAGAATAAGTATGAAATATAAAATTTTCCGCGAATTATACTGACAAATACATTGTCTGATTTCCCATTCCATGCATATATATTTTTATTTTTATTAATAAACAAACAAAGCATAATAGAACAAATCCTTTTAAGGTAGGTATCTAATCCGGATCATACCTAGAATATGACTTTTACCTGCATTCTGAATATTAAATAATTTGATTTGAAAACCTCAGTTCTTGTCTAAGTGAAACAGGAAACTAATTAAATGTAAATTAAGATAAATAGATGTAACGGCTGAATTAAAACGCAGTCACTGTTCACATATTTACAGACGGCTTTGGGTACAGTCACGAGAATCTCGGAAACATCAATCACTTTTTGTGAATCATTTGTTTTCGACTTATAATTACGTCATGCTGCTTGTGACGTAACTAATGCAGAATCGTACTTACTCGTTCGTTACACTAATAGATTACACTGCAAGATTCTGACTGTATGCTAAAAAAATATAACCAAAAGTATAACCATGTTGAGTGGGATGAGTGGGATTAAAATGCAGTTTCTTAAAAGCTTCAGCTTCATCAATAGAACTTTCATAGTTCCTAACTTTAGCCAGAAAGGATGGAACCAGGCTCAAACTCTGGTTTAAGTTTTGCAAATATTTAGGGCCGATTTCACCAATGAAACTAATCGCGATTAGTTCAACTTAACTCAGTTTATGCAAATACAGCGTTCTGATTGGTAGTTTCTTAGCGGTCTCAACCAATCGGAACGCTGTATTTGCATAAACTGAGTTTAGTTGAACTAATCGCGATTAGTTTTATTGGTGAAATCGGCCCTTAATCTTTGATTGCTACGTGTGACGTGATAAGTCATTAAACAGATCAGAAAACCAAAACTGAAGCTGAAGCTATTGTGGAAATGCTACTATGTTTTAAAATACAAAAGGTAGAAGGTTAACAAAGCTGCACAAATAAACTATTAGGAATCACATAAAAATCCTTGACACCCATGCAGTTAAAGATTTCTACTATATGATTAAAAACAATTGACGTAATTGTCTTTTAATGATCGTTTTGAGCATGGTGTGCCGTGTGAGCTGCACCTCGTATCTGAAGGCTGAGGTCAAATGGAGTCCGATCATCATATGAACAAGCGACTATATTATAGAAACGTCTAGCATTTAGATGGCTCAGCATACACAATGATGCTAGGCATCAAACACATATACTAGCGTGCTCCAATGTCGACCATATCGTCGCCGTCGCTTATCATGAGGACCGTGAGGTGAGATAATGTTCAAACGCGAACTATGAAACAAAAAAAATAACAAAAGAGGAATATGACGATCTCTCTTCACAACAGTCTTTAAGCTAGCTCGAACTTGAAATAACACCTTGAAACTTTTTGTCATTTTAAACTATTACCGACTTACTGCCGTATTTCATGATCATGGTTGCGATTAGTGCAGCATTCTTACCTCCAGTTTCTGCAAATAAACTATGAACTTACACCAGAAATAAATAAGAAAGTCAAGTGATGCGTTTAGCTGTTGAAAATTCATTTACCAATTCACAGCAGCTAACGCGCATTTGAAAATCGTCCCATTGGTTTTGCGATATTTTTCATTTCAGAAATAACGAGACTCAGAAGTGTGGTTATTTAATTGAACCTTAGTTAGTACATATTAAAAGAATGTTGGGCTGTGAAAAAGATGTATGAAAAGAGATTGCATGTAGCAGATATGAGAATGTTGAGATGAATGTCCGGAGTGACGAGAATGGATAAACTGAGAAATGAGTATATTAGAGGAAGTTTGAAAGTGGCGCCAGTGACAGAAAAGTTGAAAGGAAACCGTTTGTCCTGGTATGGTCATGTGATGTGGAGGGATGAAACGCATGTTACTGAAAGAGTTATGAATATACATTTAGATGGATGGAGAGGGTGGGGAAGGCCAAAGAAAAGATGAAAGAAAACGAAGTCAGTGATAGCGTGACGGGGGACAGGTCGGTATGGTAGAAGAAAACGTGTTGCGCCGACCCCAAGTAACATGGGATACGAGCAGGAAGTAGAAGAAGGCACACTTTGTACTCCTATAGCCCGCTTAGTACACGAAGGTCTAAGACGTCACCCATACATCACACCATGCTGTAACCCTACCATAACAACACAATTTATGGTGCCTGTAATCCTTTAACGGACTGCATCTGAGTCATTGGTATTCACAAATGATTTAGTTGTACAATGTAAGGTCGAACCTCCTTGTAGGAGGCGTAACATCATCGCTCGTAGGGTTGCCAGACGTTATTTAATTGTCCTGACAAAACTTTTTTTTGGTATTAACTGTCTGTGTTTTTGGTTTTGATTAATGTTATACTAAATTAGGTAACAGTATTATTAGTTAGTAGTGTAGGTATTTGTTAATTTGCAGGAACAATAACAAAACGAAGTAATATTCTATCTTATATCTATACTAATATTATAAAAAGGAAAGATTTGATTGTTTGTTTGTTTGCATTGAATAGGCTCCGAAACTGCTGAAACGATTTGAAAAATTCTTTCACTGTTGGGAAGCTACACTATCCCCGGGTGACATAGGCTATATTATATTTTCAAAAAAATAGGGATCCTTACTAAAACTCTAATAATATAACCCAAGGTGTAAAAAAATACCTAAAATATTCTTTACATCGCGTGCGCTGCGAAAACTATTGATGATAGAATAAATAATGTACTACGACTTTGCAGCACACATCATTATTTACAAATAGTTTCGGGGCAGCATAATATGTCTAACTATTATAGTTATGCCACAATAAGTGTTCTTTTTATTTTAAATTTTTAATTGAAATGCCGCCGCTAGAAAAGGCTCTTTATTTTTATCTTAGTATTAATCATTATCAAAATAAATTACTTCATATTCCAGACTGCTTCAATACCTTTATAATTTATGCATTTATTGGTTTTTGGAAATTCTGCCTTTAGAGGGGTAAAAAAAGGGTCGAAAGTATGTATGAAATTTTAATAGTTTGTAAATAGGACACATGAAATTTTTGATTTACATCTTGGTTGATAAAAAGAATTCATGTATTTATAGGTTTTTGGAAATTCTACCCCTAAGGGGATAAAATAGGGGTTGAAACTTTATGCGTAATTTCTTCGGTTTGCAAAGTAAAACATCTGAAATTGTTTTTTACGCTCTTGGTTAATAAAACAACGAGTTTTTTTTTCGGTGGTTCTACCCCTAAGGTTAGGTGAGTAAAAAGTCGGTTGAAATTTTGTGTGAAATTTCTACGCTTTAAAGTGAATACTAAACGTGAAATTAAAGATTTACCGCTTTTGGTTGATAAAAAAATTCATGAAAAAAATGAAATTAATGAATTCATGTATTTATTGTTAGTTTCATTATTAGTTTTTCAAAACTACTCCTAAAAGACGATTTAGGGACCACTAAGAAGGGATTTTTGGCAATTCAACCTTTAAGGGGGTGAAACTAAAAAGTCATCTTCTGTAGGATAAAACATAGATCACGCGAACGAAGTCGCGGGCGAAGTGCTAGTTATACTATAAGACTGTTTCCTTCTTACAAGGTACATCACGCGCCCTCACAGTTAAAATGTTAAGAATTTTTTAATAAAAATCAGCATCTCTGTCAGGAATTTTCAGGTAAACGGTAACCCTAATCGCACCTTGACGGTGACCTTTAACAAACAGATATTAAACTGAAGTGCCTACAACTACAAGCTACAAGTACGATATTGAGGAAGTTAGGCGCTAACAAAATTTATCAGCTGGCTGCAAGACAGACTTTAAGGAAAAAACATCAAGTAACTGTATACCTAATTAAGTATATTTTGACCAAATAAGTTTGGTATAAGTACTAGTAGGTAGGTACCCAATGTACCCACACCAGTATTTATAACAAACTTATTAGGTACCTACACGTATAAAGTGCCTTTCGTAACTTTAAGTCATTGTTTTCCTCTACCTACCTTACATAAGCAACCTAGTTTCAGTAATTAGGTAATTATTAAAATTATACCCAAGCACATGAAGAACAACGTGTTTGTTATTTATTTTTCATTACTATAATGATGAATGAATGGTAAAAAAGTTCCGAGACTTCATTACTGACCTAATAATTTCTAGAATCAATATTATACTATGCATTTGTTATCAATGTACCATATGATTTATTTAAACATAAACCAATGCTATTAAAAGTCTCATCAACTAAACCAATTAGCAATGTATAATATTTAGGTAATGCCTAATCATTTCAAGGATTGTTAAACATTGCAGAATTACTGCTTCCTAGTTACGTCACGCGGCACGAATAATTTTTTGTGTAAAATTTGATTGTTATTTCAAAGATATTCGTTAGGTTACATTAATTTATGCTTCTACAATTTGTTTTAAGTAAATATTTACTCTTCCGGACGTTCTTAACACGTCTTACTCTAATGGTATCATGAAAATAAATCTAAAATAAATACGGCAATGACAGAAATGGTCGTTCCGTTGACCGCCATCGACCATTGTTAATATTTCGAATTTGGAGCATGTTTGAACGGCGGGTAACCATTGGAATCATGTTACAAAATATCTCAAATGTCTTTCTTGCGTGTGAGAAGTTTAAAAAATTATGGGATTAGGTCTCATATTCCACAGTAATAGCAGCAGAATATTGCTGGCCCATTTCGTCATGTCAATGTCATAAATTTTTGATCAATTAATGTCAATAGAGCAAAATTTTGTTGTGCACTTGGATGTACTGTCCTCTTATGCAAATTTCTTAATGCAACTGAGGTTTGCTGTAACAGAACCCAATTATGAGTTAAGCTCGCCTTTGTACATAAGCTGTCCTCTTTTAGCTTTGTGTATGTATGTTTTTGTGCAATAAAGAATAAGAGCAATGAAAAAAAGTAGGTACAATACCTACCTGGAGCCGTAGATACAAGGATTTCTTGGAGCGTAGCCAAAATCGAAATACCGCTGCTGTGTTTCGACCCCTACATTGTCAATTTCTCACTCCGGGGACAATTGTAGCTTCGTTATGTTTTAAATCGGTATCAGTAAGCCAAAAGGGTGAGATGAAAAGTCAAGACTTGGTCTAACCTTCGGTCTTCCGGGACCGTTCGGCCTGCTGAATATAAATCCCCTTTCTTAGTACCGAGGCTTCCCGTTTCGTACGTGATCGGAAGGATCGTGTAGATTTGTGTGTGCATAAATGAATTAAACGAAATTTCTATTACTAGCGGCACCGAGCGGCACCTATTTATTTAATAACGAGTTGGATTACCAGTGCTGCCCAGTGCCAATGAGAGGCAACCGCTTTTTACTTTAGGCATGGAAATTGTAGGTGCTCTAAAGTACAATATTAAAAGCTAAAATTTTACATAAGACCTAGTTTACGCGGGCTGAAAAAGAAAATTATCTCATTTATGAACCTTTCGAACGTGGCGCTGCATCTTCGAACCAAAGACCTTATACTTCGTAATAAGAAGTATAAGTTCTTTGCTCCGAACACATTCACACCTTTACGTTTGGGTCATGTTACCGGACATTTTGTTATGAAAACGCTTGATTCGGCCGAAATACATGAAACATAATAATGTGACCGGTGACATAATGCTAGATTTAAAATATTATGAACTCCACGATATCCCAACAACCGTAGCTAAGAGAAGCATAATGTATGGCTGTAGGTACCTACAAGGATCTTTGAAACGCAGCCAAAATCGGAATTTATGCCAGTATTATTTTTCAAAACAATTTCCACAGACAATTTTACCAACTGCGCCCCCTGGCACTATCTTTCAAGAGTCAAAACGTTTTGAAACACTGTAAACTTTCGCTTTCAATGTCATGTTGCTATAAGCGGATGGACAGACAATACAGATAAGCAACAATATTTTAAAAGAAGTTAATGAACAAAGGAAAAGATTAAGAACCTAAACTGTGAAGGTAATTAACTTTAATTCTAAGAAAAAGCACACGATAAAACAATGTACCATCAGATCAGTCTTTCATTCACCATATCTACGCGGTACTCATAAAACATTGCATAAAACAATGTCGCTTTGTATCATGGTGGGTTCCTTTGGCTAAGGAGGTCATACTTGAATAACTCATCAGTTATTCGGTTCTTTCTCCATTGACTGCCAGCAGGATGTTTATCCAACGGTTACAAGGAATCTTTAAATAAATAAATATACAACGGATCAAGTCTCATGGGAACTTGGACATTAAGACTTCGTATTGAAAAAAGTATTAATTAGGTAAGTGATTCAAGACATTTTAAGATAATCTTTCCATGCTGTATTTATTATATTCATGATAAAAACTAAGTTGTACGAGGAAACCATATTTGTTTGAAAATATAAAAATTGATTCTCCATTGTCCGGACGTCCGAACAATGAATTTTTTCAAATTATTAAAATTACACGTTGAAGACTACGCACGACGGTATATAAAGTTATAGTTTCCAATATAAACGGACCTCTCGATATTTGGCAAGCCTATACAAGGTTCAGCAGGTCCAAGGTCAGCTTATTCTGGCAATTTACCCAAAGCATAATCTCATCGCATGTACGATGATAGACGAAGCGGAAAGCATCTTCGCAAAAAATTTGACAATTGCCTTTTAATTTGTGTACCTACCTGCATACTAACTACAATGGTTTTTTTTTTGTATTCTGCACTTTTGATAGATGTATGTAGATAGTAAATTGTGATTGTAATAATGAAAAGTTGACGTATTAAATGCTGTGGCTTCAACAGTTTTACTGACTGGGAAGTGTTCACCTGCATGCTACTAACAGTCTGGTAAACCCGAGTCTCTGTTTAGAAAAGACAGAACTACAGGTTACACACACACGTTGCACAAATGCAAATGGTTTCATTAATTTCCACAATTGGAAGCTCGTAATGTACAGAGTAGTTTCGTTGGACTCATGGCCGAAAAGCTAACAGAAACCAGACTTCGATGGTACGGTCATGTAGTGCAGAGACCCGGTGACCACTTTTTGAAAAAGTGCCTTTCCATGACTTTACAAAAGAGAGGGAGAGATAGACCGCTGACATCTTGGATGACGAGTGTCCAGAAAAGCATGAAGAAGTGCGGTCTATCTACGGACGACACGAATTTGATCAGCCGAACAAGTGGCGCCTTATGACCAGGAAAGTCGACCGCGAGTAACGGGAAGTGGTGAGGTGGAAGACAAATTGGAAACTTGTAACAACGTACATCTGGAAATTTTTTGGTACCGAAAATATAAGGAACTCTAGTCTTTATGATCATACGTTTTTGCTTGCCGATAAAAGATGAGAATTTTATTTATAGAATTGTTTATAAGTAAGTAATTTATTTTGTGGTAGTGAATTTGAAATCAGAAATCATTGTGGATTTTTAACATAAATATCGTGTGTAAGCCCTAAAACCTTAACCTGTAATCCAAGTCTGAGGTCAAAAAAGTATTTATACATTATTTCACCTATTTGTGCTTTTAATGCTTGTCAATGTCATTATCAACCAGATTGAAATATACCAAAAACGGTATAAAAAAGTACCAAATAAAGCTCCAGATCTAGAAATAATTTGAAAAGATTTTCAATTCCGCCAAAAACAGCAATATCTGGTACAAAGGTATTGGAGTAAGATATAGGTACATAGTTCTTGAAGAATATTATACTTTGGGCTTAAAATAGAGCCACAAATCAAGATTTCAACTAGGAATGAGAAGGTATTCTTAAAATGCCTCCAAAAGCTGCTAAAACAGCAACATCTGGGACAAGTGACAAAGAAACGGATATAATGTTATTGGAATCCTCCGATAGTTCCTTAACCCCACGCGGCGTGAGGCTCACCTTGATTCTTAAAGGCACCCCTCAGGGTGCAGGCGAATTTAATTTGTATGCGTATTTTAACGGAAATCTGTTATTATCAGGCAAATGGGCTCATGACGAGATTTTTGAGACCGATGATAGGCTTATTCTAAACCTGAACGATCCATATAGACAAACACTGGTCGCTAATACGCCTTTGATTCTTCTACTGCGCGCCACCGCAGGAAAAATTCCAAAGGATTCTGATCCTTTAAGTCATCCGGAAAACCGTGCTGGTGCAAGTATAGATTTATTTCCGCTTCTGTTGGGTGAACAAAAAGTTTTGGTAACATCCCTGTTAGTTTCTATAAGTACAGGGGAAAAGACCGACTGCTCCGTTATAGTTCGTGCCATCTCCCTCGGCACGGTGGAGGGTACCCGGATTCCTTTAGTTCTTACTATGATTTCAGTCAATTGTATGCCAGCAGCCAAAGAAAACACTTTTTATATGAGTGCCATTGGCTTAAATGAAGTACATGATCCAAAGGCTATAAACTTTAATTTATCCCTGAGTACACCTACTGCCAAGAAAATTGTATTCGCAGCTGTCAGTCCTGCCGGCCATGCCGCCAACACAGCCATGGAGGTTCACACTGAAGATCAGTTTGTTCCAAATGATTTACAACGTCAAGATACAAGTGACTGTCGTACTTTCTACTGGAACGCTATGACACGCGTGATGGTTGAGCCTGAAAAACTATATGAAAGATTATCTTCACCATTTATGATCGAGGTGGCGGGTGTACCCAGATCTGGCAAATTAGATGTACGAGGACATTACATGGGATTAGTTGATGCTAGAGTGTTATTAGAACCAGGTCAGATGGGTGTCACTGTTTGTACGAAACTGGTACATTTTAATGAATCTAATACACCAGACAATATCGGCCAACTACTGGAACTCCCGCCGACGAGTGCTAAGGCTAGTGCGCGTGACGTGGATCCAGTTGTGAGGGATGAATATGATCATACCACCTACGCTGTGATAAGATTCGATTTATCGGATGCTTTAGTTTCTAAAACTAAATTGGAAAACCTTTATCAAATAATCGGGTTTCCTCCACAAGAAGCGAGCGATATCCCAACCAATCAGGATTCAGATACCGATAGTGTTCAGCTTCATGCTGGTATTGATGCAAGGACCATAAGAATGGGAGAAGGTGCTCTGGCCGTGCATAAAGAGCTAAGCGGGCTAGCTTGTAAGGGAATGATCCCAATGAACCAGGGTATAAAACGAACTGCTGCGAATCGACTACTCATGCGAGTACGAACATTGCTCAAAAGTTTCCCTCCGGGAGAATGTTCCTATCTAGATTATGAGGATACTGTGACTGGCCAACACGCTGCGAGTAGACGTGCAGTTACAGCATCTTTTGCTCCTCAACCACCTCCACCTCGTCTAATGGATAGGGTCGCTGCAGCGAGATGTCGAATGGCCGGAGATACTAGAATTGCCGATTCACATATAGAAAATGGCTTGAAAGTGACAGAAGGTCGTGAACGCGCGTTGATTTCTAAAATTCTACGCTGTCTAGAAGATCGCAGTATTGAAGATGCCAAGAATTACTTGTTTGAAGCCCTAAAGAGCCTAACTACGAATAGATACTTACTATGGATTTTTGGCGGCCTACAGTTTGATGAAGTTAAGGACGGCTCAGATCAGAAAGCCGGTGCAGCCCTGCGTATAGCTGTAAAAGGTGAATATTCGGACGGCACAGGTAATGCAATTGGTTGGGCGGCTATGCACACTTACCATCATTGCAAGGGTAATATGTATGCAGCGTTCGTTGCTGCAAAAAAAATGAGAAAAGCCTTTTCGCTACCCGTAGAGTGGGATCAGATTATAGCACGATGGACTGAAGCCAGTGGCGAAGAGGAGATGTACTGGAAACCAGAAGTCGTAACAAGCGATAACCCTATCTTGATTGCAGCTGCGTTTTTTCTTTGTCTTCGATGCTACAAATTTTCCGAAAAGCTTTTGGAATGTGTTGAGCGTGGCTGTGCAAGTCGTGGCAGTGACTGCTTTGAATATAAAATATTTCCGGATGTGTATTACTTGCGAGCTGCCTCGTTAGTTTTAAAAAAAGATCTTGGTTCTGCGATGCAAAAAATTCAGACAGCAATAAAGGAGTTTGGCCCTACTCCTAAGATGTGTCAAATGCGTGCAAGTTGTCTTTTAGCTCGTGGTCGTAAGTGGGATAGTGAATGCGAGCAAGCGCTACAGGTAGCTGAACGATTTGGTTCCTCGCTAAGTTCCTCGCTTCTGTATTCAGCAGCGTTGTCTGAATTTAAGTCAAATCCCACATCAGCACTGCAGAGGGTTGCGACTGCACATAAAAATAACCCTTCGGGTCATACAGCTCTTCTTATTGGACGAATTTATGCTGAATTTGGCGATCAATTGCTTGCTGAACGTTGGCTGGCCGCTGCTGTTAACACTGAGCCCTTGTTGGCAGATGGGTGGGCAATGTTGGCTCTACTAGCGATGTACGACAAAAACATAAACAAAGCAAGAGTTATGTTGCGAACAGCAAGGCAGGCGGGGCCTGTCAGTCCAGATATCGAAGAACAAGTGAGAACAGTTATGAAAATGGTGGAACTAGACGAATTGCCAGACTTCCTTGTAAAGAATTTGTGTTTTTGCGATCATATTTAAAACCTATTTAGTTTATCGGTTTACCTGCGCTTTACGAATTAAGTATTTCGCTTTTATTCTTTTCTAACTTATGTACCACTCAGTACAATTATTTTTCTATGGCTGTTAAGTATGATTCTTTAATAAATTTTCATTTCAAAATATTTGTATTAATTTTTTTTTACATTTAGTGCTAAAATGCAGTTAGGCAGATAGATTATTAAAACACCACTCAAAAATATTAATAATAATGAAATTCCTGTTTCGACCGGTCGAAACTCAGCGGCCGAAACGCCTTCTAACAGAGTACGCCTACTAAGCCGGCCTAGTACCTACCTATACGGTGGGAAAGTTCAAAACAATTTAATGGTTCCGATTTTGATCTTAGAAAGAAAACGATCTGTTTTTCTCCAAAGTAGGTATGTTTTTTTTGATAACTTACGACTATCACGCTTGTGCTGTCGCTGACAGAAGCCAGTTATGTTATAGTACATTACTGCTGCGGCCAGCAAATCCATCAATGCCTAGTTGTGGCCAAGGCTTTTATAGTATTATTTTTCTATAAACAGTTTTCTATATGCAAGCCAGTTCGAAATTTAAATAAAACCTTTGACAATTTATACGTTCGTCCATCACTGCCGCTTTTGCTGGCCGCTGCAGTAATGTACTATTTCTCAAATAATGCGCGGAAATTAAAACTAAGCAGTACCTAGAACTCATTTTGTCAAACACAATTACAACGAACAACAATAATTTTTCCCGCGTTAAAGTGTTCATTTGTTTTTTTTTTTTTCAATAATTTGCAAGCCAGTTCGAAATTTTAAGGTTTTAGGTTAAGCTCGCTTATGCAGTCCTACTGTATTTGTATGTTTGTTTTGTGTACAATAAAGAATAAGAGTAAGAATAAATTTAAATAAAACCTTTGATAAGTTAGTTATAGTAGAGTAAAAGATCATTCCATTTTTAAATTACTCGACAGATATGAATTTACAATGTAATTTATTTGGCCGCTAAACGACGACAGATATGGAAAAAATTCCAAGCATATTTATAGCAAATTGAATCCAATCTACATGAGAATATAACAGAATCAGATCATGTGTATATCCAGGGCAGGGGGGGTCTCCAATTCCCATCATTATCTCGCATGCCGCTGACGCCAGTGGGGCCATAGAACGTGGGTGGTGTCCAATTGCACACCGCGATTCAACCGGGAATCTGGGATCATACTACATGAGCTATACTCGTTTATAGAGTTATCTTAACGCACTTCGAAGGTTATAAAAAGACAGATTTTCGAATAAAACATATTTTTCTGAAAGAAGAGAGACAAGACAGGAATGGGTAAATTTGATTGTTTGTTTGGAGGTTATCTTTAGAATCACTCACACTCTATATAAATATCTTTTTTATAATTTTGTACTTCTAAAGTTTAGATGTACAATATTCAGCTATGTCATCGCTGACCGAGTACCTATTGTTGTTATAATATCCTGAAAAAAACCGGAGCCGTGGCAAAAAGCCAGTCACACTAATATTAAAAAGGCGAACATTTTTGTGTGTGTGTGTTTGTATGTTTGTTGCTTCTTCACGCTCAAACAGCTGGACGGATCTGGATGAAATTTGACACAGAGAAAGATTATAGTCGGGAATAGCACACAGGATACTTTTTATCCTGGGAATATGGTCCCTCGGCATTATTTTCGACAATCACGCGGGCGAAGCCGCTCGCAAAAGCTTTTATTTCTATTAAATACAGCAATTTATTTTTCTTGTGAAATTATTAGCTACCAGTACTTATAAATGGTCTACTTGATCCAAATGATTTCATAAATTAGGTGCATTTGTTAGTCACGGTTTTCATGGATTTTAATTAGGTTGTTCTACACAAGTTCGACTATTTGAATGACGCATCTTCATGTTATTGGCGGTTTTATAAATTGATCTTCATAACACATGCTATGCCTGTTGAGATTTCCCCCTGGGAAACTTACGAAATTCTATGCAAACCTCAAATATTTTTACTATTATTGATAGGCTCACGCTTGACCACTATCTCACCTGATGGTAAGCGATGATGTGGTCGACGATGTAGAGTAATGTAATCGCCACTATTTAATGCCTTTAGGGGAGGAGTTTTGGAAAAATCCATTCAGATATAAATTGCCAAAAATCTTACATCAGTTTTGCCGTGTTATAGTAGTCGCAGCCGATCTTTGTGTCTCTGAAGTTGGCTGCAAGACCTTACGCAGTAGCTATTTTTGTGTCAATGTTGATGGTAAATATAGCATTGTATAACTGCCTATTTCACTCGTTTACGTTTGTCGCATCGTCCTATCTCGCTTATTCTGACTTATTCATGCAGTATACTCGACGAAAAACTGTTTCTTGCGCAATGGTTCGCAGAGCCAACTTCAGAGCCTCAAAGATCCGCTGTGACTGCTATACACAGCTACCTACCTACTGAATTGTGGAGGACAGATATGTAGTCACTACTTGTAAAATACTGGTAGCCGACTCCAACAAAGTTTAGAAAAGGCTCAACCAGCATATTTGTTGATCTACTAATTTCTGCCAGCGGCTTCGTCCAAGTTAAAGTCAAAAACTATCCCAAAACAACGTACTCCCAGGATCAAAAGAAATCCCCCCGGTGGGATCCCGCATTGTCGAGTCGGGGGGGTCTCAGTAACCGTGGCTTAGTCACCCACGGTGAAGCGAAGAGGAACCCGAGGAGGGGCCGCTCGTCAGGGCTTTTGCCGATTAAGCCGACGACGTTGCGGCCAACTAATAGGTTGCGGTGCCGCTTGGTAACAGGCGACATCGCAACTGAGGCGGGCCGATACGATGTCGCGGCAGAGGGTTGGAGGCCGTGGCGGGAGAGGAGTGCCGGTATTGAAGTGCGCCGCTCTCCCTACCTTCCGCGGCCTGGACGGGGTCACCACCGTGTCTTATGGCGGACGCGGTGGGGCCGCAGGGGAGGAGGAATGTCGGTATAGCGTTAGCCGCTCTCCTATCTCCTGCGGTAGAAAAATGGTAGGTGGCGGGCCATTGACCCTTCACAGGAGGACCAAGGGAGCCATACACGGGGTCTTCTGGCGCCCATGTGCTAGTTTGGTCCCTGGGGTAGTCACGGCGTACAGTGTGTTCTGGTCTGTGCTCATGTTTCCGCCATAAGCGGGGCAGGAGGACACCGTGGAGTTTTAGTGGGTAAGAGTCCCGCATGACTGCCCTATCTCCCCGTGGTAGTGCAGTAAACATGAGCATTCCTTCACGCAAAAAAAAATAGATTATAAGTATCCTCGGTCCTTATCCAAGATTGAAGCTATCTCTATACCAAAATTCATCAAAATTGATTTACGTTTATAGATTGGAACTC
The DNA here is from genome assembly GCA_947562075.1 of Orthosia gracilis. Classification (NCBI taxonomy): domain Eukaryota; kingdom Metazoa; phylum Arthropoda; class Insecta; order Lepidoptera; family Noctuidae; genus Orthosia; species Orthosia gracilis. Next base: position 21,030,944 of record OX387274.1, read on the forward strand.
ACTACCTATCACTCTAACAGCTACCTACACTATCAAATTCTCAAATTCTTAGCCTATTCGTACGGGACAGCTTACCCCACTAATGAAGATAGCATAACTATAACATATCAGTATCCATTAGTGCACTTATTGTGCTAACCGAGCCGTGGGTGGTGACAGCAGCTGAACTCAGCTCTGATATTAGGCGCATTATGGGGGTATTTGCAGAAGTTTTACTTGGTACAATTGAGATGGGCGCACGTCACGTGCAAGCGATCAAAGATCAAACCGATAAATTGGCACTTTGCGTTTCGGGCAAGTTTTAGTAGAAATCACCTTTTTTTTCTGGCTACAAATTTTAATATGTTTTGGCTGAAAACCTATGGCAAAGTCTCTAGCCAATAAATAGTAACATAACTAGCACCCTACTTGTATAAGTTCTAAACGCAGCGCACGGTATGCTTCCTTTGAATTAATTGCTTTATAAATTCCAAAAATCCGTCTACTCGGCGTAAGACACGCAATGAATACGGTTGAGTCTCACATTACAGAACATTTGTTCACACTTGGTCGGATTCGCACTTCGCCTGAATACATTTAAGAAGAAAAACGTCAGAGTTGAGTTATCAAAATGAAAGAGGAGTTTCCTTCGTGCTGCTTCGTGCGTTGCTTCGTGCGTTAGGGTGCAAGACATTCATATTGTGCATTCTGGCTATTTGACTTTCATATTTGATTGATTTTTGCGAAGCTGGCTGATTCTTAAATTTTAGTTATCCTTTCATTTGACAAATACTTTAACAACACCAAATCTACTGACTTACATAGTCGTGTTTGATTGTCTTTAAATTTTCAGCATCTCTCAAACTTAAAGCTATTTTGCGGACAATAAGATTGGCGACAATCTCTTCTTCTCTTCAGTGGATTTTCTGTGTCTCTATTGTATGATGCCTTACGATGTTACATAGTGATTTAATTTGATACGTCGGAAACTTGGCGCCTCTCTGCCCTCGATAGGTTTATTTAGATTAAAGGGACAGCTAGAATGTGTGAGAAAGTTGGTATAAATACTACGTATCCCACTGATTAGGTGCTGTACTCGTACATTCTTTCAGATTATTTCTGGTATAGTACACTTTACATTGGTATAGTACACTTTACACCTACAGATTGATTTGGAATGGATTAAGGTTGAAGTGGCTTTCGAGGTCTGTAAATTTAAATAAGCACAGCTCCATCCATCATCTTGGAGCAACAGAATTCTCTCAGAGTGTCAGGAGCCGTTGTTGTTTGGAATAAAACAAATAGAGAAAGTAAAATGTGGATTTTACTTTTATTTAAAATAGAGAAAAAAAACAATGGTCGTTACACTCGACGTAATTTACACAAGTGACAAAGAAATACGTGTGTTGCTACACGTCATAAACAATTTTAAGGCACATTAATGTTGCACACATAAAAGCAATAAAGATTAACAAAAATATTGAATTTGATTTTAAATTATTGTAGATTATTGCGATTGATTACATCAATCCATAATAATTCAGAATATCAAATTTATATGTTTACATTGTATTGAACAATTGTTCTTTTGCGGAAAAGAGATGGTGTCGTTTTATATAGTTCCATCTTCTTCTCGCACAGAAAAGATGATGACTTTATGACGTCGCAATAATGGCCCCAGTAATCAAACAACAGTCGTTCTTCGAAAAACCCAAATCACCTATGAATCTGAGTAATCAGTGTAATTGAGATGAAGATAAAATTGTTATCAAGATGACACATCCTATGAGTGTCAGCCAGGTTAATCACCTTATTAAAACTGGTAAATAATAAAAAGTATATAAACGTGGTCGTTTTAGGTATGGTAATTTCTTTTAGCTCCAATTAATTCCAGTTTGATATTTAAGATGGTGAACTTTTTGTGATGTGATTTGGTCGACGAACTGGATTAACTACTTTTACAATGTGGCCAACCATAGACTTTATTGCTTTAAAATTGAATTTTAAAGAGAGCATTATGAGAGAGCGTTTTGAAACTTTTTATCATCATGTCTCTCAATTTTTTCTAACTTTGATGTTACCATTTCGAAAACTAAAAATTCCTTATTAAAACCCCACTTAAAAAAGTCTGGAGATTGTTAAAAAAATGTGTAAATGATAAATAAATGATAAATGATTTTATTTCTGTAAGTAGGTTTGTACAAACACTTCTACATGTCGATTATATTTTTAAAACTAGATGAAGTCGAAGTTTCCTATCTGACTACTCTGAGAAGAAAGGCCGAAACAAACTCAGAGGTCACAGTCTCTTTTAAAGTCCAGACAAAATCTATCTAAAAACTAAAACCCGACTGAAAAAATTGCGATCAGAAAAGTATCAATAAGAAAATGTTCTTAGAGGTAGAGGATAACCGTGATCATATGAAAAAAAGAAATTGCCATCCAATCGAAAAATCCGGACAAATTATACCTAAGGCCGGACAAAGTCCAGACAGGAGGACAAATTTCCAGATAAAACCAGACGAATGGTAACCCTCCCCGTAACAACTGTCAAAGATCCCAGGACAATGAATACCTTTTATGACCCTTGCAGACAAGTGTTACGCGATAACCATTAACATGAAGAGACGTTGTCGCATTGTCACGTCCGACCTTTATGCAGAAACCATTACATTTTTAATCAAGACCTGTTTTCCCTCTGTTTAGTGCTACTATGTTGAGTACGCTAGTGCTTGGTATTTCAATAAAAAAAACGGAATTGAACGCAGTTTACTTAAAAACAATAAATAAACAATCTCCGTACAATTTCCTTGCTTGCTTGGCTGGGAGAAAACGTAGTTATGGTCCAAACAGTAGGTATTTCCTTCTGCGCGTGTAGATATACAATCGTAGACTGTTTTCTCTTAAATTGTCATTACTAACTTCTTGTGAATGGGAAAAGGTTCGGTTTAAGTATAAGTTTTTATTAACTGACCAATTTAAGGAAGATAAAAAATATATTTAAATTAAAGTTTTCATGCATTTAACCATTTCGCCTCGGTATATAAAGGGTCAGCGGCTTTCAACCTTTTGTCTGGGTTGAATAATCGGTTAAATCGTTTTTCATTAGATATTCTTTTATAATTTTTTCAATTTCAGATTATCGTACATTGTTCCATACAATAGTGGTACTCAAATCATTCTCTTTTGTTACAGAGCACAGGGATATTCTGCACATTCTTCCTCGCGCAAGCCATCAAGGAGAAACGACGGGCTTCCATCAGGAACTCGACGACTATCAGAGAATCGACGTTTGCGAATCCCGACGATTCGCTGCTCGCATCGCCCACTGCCCCAGCGCCTACCTTGCCTAAGTATTAGTAGAATAACTAGGAATTATTAGCCGAGAAAGAATAAGCCAAGAAGATAATGTAGATATGTATATATAAATATATATCTACATTATCTTCTTGGCTCATTCTACATTAGGAAATATATACGATAGTTTATTTCTCGTCAAATTTCTGGACAGCCCTGAAATTGGCTTTGCGATGCGTAAGGCACGAAACGGTGCTGTTTTTGTATGAGATTTAATACTGCGCAGGCATTGTAGCCAACTTCAGGGCGGCCATGAAATTTGGCGAGAACTATACATAACAAATGCACAAATTATGATGAAAGAGACTTAAAATGGTGATGGATTTCGAATGATGTGATTATAGCAATCTGTCCAGTGATTAAATTTGAATTATGCGTACGCACCTACCTACATTTATAAAAATGTCATAGATTCTTTTTCTTTTTAAAAACTTTGCCCCGCACTAGGCATTTCTTCCTAGTTATGATAAAGATTATGTTCGAGTAATATAAAAATGCAATCCTCTAGCTTGCAGTATTTTTTTTGTTTGTGTTTTCATAGCAGCAATCAATACTTGGGAGAGTTTTAGTTAAAATAAGTTTATTAAAATAATATATTTTTATAGGTTTATCAGAATATAAGTATAAACGTAACATTGTTCTTGCCACAAACTATTCATTAACCGTATCTCAAATTTATTAAAACAAAACTATTTATAAAAATATAACAGCAAAAACCCAGTCCTCTAACGTCACTTCCAATAAATTTATTGATTAAAATAATGACCATACTTTAACTGGTCCTATCTATGTGTAATCACAGTCTGCTATCAAATAAATGGTTAGTTCGTCGTATTATTACCCAACTGCCGAAGGCGGGTAATGTGTTTATTAATCTATGTATGTATGTATGTTTGTTTCTATGTGGCGTTCTAGAGACCAAACCCGTTGGCTGATTTTGATGATTCTTACGTCAATCGATCCGTCTTAACCTTGCGAGTGTCACTGGCTACATTGAAATTGGAAAATAGAAAAATGGCGGCTTTTGGGCGCCATATTGTGGGGGGTATTTTTTTCTTCCTAATTAATATTACATATTTTATAATAACTACTTTTTCAAGGTAAAAGATTAAACAGTAAACATAACGTAAATCTTTTTATACCTACATGGAGTCTTACAAAAGGATGACGGAAGCAAACACTGAAGCAAACGCTTTGTTGGTCTAACAATAGATAAGTTACTAGCTTCTGCCAGCGGCTTTGCCCGCGTTGAAAGTGTTTTCTTATCTATAATCTATCTCTGTGCGTAATTTCATCTGTATCCTTTCAGCCGTTCTGGCGTGATGGAATAACAAACATACATACATCCATCCAAACATTCGCATTTTTTATATTAGTAAAACTAGCTTCTGCCAGCGGCTTCGCCCACGTGAAAAGTGTTTTAACATCCCAAGGGAACATTTTACCGGGATAAAAAGTAGCCTATGTGCTATTCCAGAATATAAACTCTGTGCCAAATTTCATCCGGATCCGTTCAGCCGTTCTGGCGTGATTGATTAACAAACATCATCCATCAAAACTTTCACATTTTTGGTTAGACTTTAAAATAACTACTACTTTTTCAAGGTAAAAGATTAAACAGTAATCATAACGTAAATTTTCCTTAACTTACATTTACATGGAGTCTTACAAAAGATGACGGAAGCAAACACTAAATGCATTGTTGGTCTAACAATGTTTATTCAAGATATAATTATGAGTTTTTGGTTACACGTTTTTGAATACAATGAACACTTATATCGGGTACAAATTAGGCTTGTTTTGCAATTAAGGGGTAATTAACCTTGACTATGGGGGCATTGCATTACAGATAGTCGGTCTTTGACGTGGGATAGGCCTTATGAAACTTCGATATGGGTAATAGAAACCTGAGTATGTTGTAATACAAACTGGAGTATGATACAAGGATGATGACTGTCCATGAGCATTTCTACTAGCTCATGCATGGGTAGTCCCAGGCCTGGCTGCAGATTTCGCAAGTGAATTCGCCAAAGCAAAGGGTTTAACCGACGAGGGTTTAAAGTCAATCGACCAATCATATGCGAGATCAAAGACTCGATGTGGATTTCCATATTACAATAATAAATCTGTATTCAAACTTTAAATTGGTAAACGCCACGAGTTTCTCGTGACATATTGTCAAGCACGCGTTATCTGTTGTGATTGCCTGTTGAAAATTCATTCAACCAATCACAGCAGATAACGCGTGCTTTACAATTTGTCACATTAATTCTGCGATCATTTATAGCTGAGAAATTTGGGGCTAGTATTATATATAAATTAGGTAGAACAATGTTAGGTACCTGCTCTAGGTAATCCTGTATCACAGGCAGCAGGGACTCAAACAATCTACTTGGAAGGATTGGATTGGAGGATTTTGTTACAATATTTTCTTAACTTTTATTGATTGTCTTAATTACTAAAACATGTAACTTTCAAACCCTTTGCCTTGACGAATTCACTTGCGTATTTAGGCTGCCGGTATCTGTTATCAAACATATCTATATAGCCGACATTTTTAGGTAAGCCTAGGTACTTGCCTAAGTTTTCACTTAAATTAAAACTCGGTTCTAGGTATAGCGGCGTCGCCATATAGTTTGAGAATCACTGTCTCTAAGGCAAGTACAATGCTTTTGATATTCCGTCCAGTCTGGTTACCAAACATTGTTATTTTGTTATTGTTGTTTGTATCTACACTCCAGAGCCTTTAAAGGTGGCCCAAGTTTACCTAGCCCGAGGCATCAAATTCTTTAATAAATAAACTAAAGATTTGAATGTTTGCAAATTAGTATTTAGTATCTACCAATTTTTGATTCTTAATGTTGCTTCTAATTCCTACCTCTTTTTATACATAAATTATACCTAATATGTAGATAGTTTTAATTAATTAAAATCATTATATTTGATTTATGTTTATTTCCCTCCGCGTAAGTATGTACCTAGTACCTACATACGTAAGCTCTGCTTAAATTTTCCCTTGCGTTAAATGTGATTGAACAATTACAATTATCTTTTCTTACCGTGACTAATATGATGTTTCCAATGCCATCATAGAAGACTTGTCTTGATTAACGATATTAATTAAATTATCTATATGAGTTGACTTTAAGAGAATGAACAATGAGTAGGTAAATAAACAGTGCTTTGTCTGCTGTTGTTCGCGCTAAATTGTCATTTATTTCATTTTATAAGTCTAGGCCTGGAAGATATAGTTGTACGAATTTTTTGAAATAATATCCATCTTCTATATTGGCGAACCTATATTGTAGAAAATAGTAAACGAATTTAAATCCCTACGTATCTTTACTTTGTTAGAAGTCAATATACTGTAATGTTATAGGTAAATTAAACATAAGAGCAACAAAAAAGCATTATATGATATAGCTATATTTTCAGTGCAGTTCATTGAAGATATAAATAAATTATACTTAACGTAGACAGTTACTGTCAAACTTTGTGACGGCTGTGAAGTGCGCTACACACTCACTCACAGTACTTTACCCTTTACCCCTTTATTGTGGCGTAAATTTGTTACTGTACAGCGAATCGACTCATGTTCAGAGCCCTCATTAAGTTTGTATCGGGCTGTAACTACTCTAATGCGATAATGCATTGCGATTATAGACTAAAGCAATATTAATCAAGTTTCACAAAATTACTGTCGCAAATATTGTCATTCTAGTAAGCTTGTAACTATTAAGAACGGTTAAGTAATTTAGATATAGAAGAAATACCTACCTCTTCAAATATTCGGTATTACAAAAATTATTTATTATATTCACAATTTTTTAGGTAAAACGTCCAGTTTTATTTCACCTAGTCTTTATATTCTGTGCATTTTCCTTAAAACAAGGCATTTTCAACTAAAGTTAACTTCGTAAATCAACCTGTTATTATTTCCCGTTTGCTTACGCGCAGCCATGTTATTTTACTGTCAGACAAGGTAACGCCAACTGAAGAAAATATTTTTCCTCAAGTTCCGATTTACCAAGGTTGTGCAATAAAATTACACTTACTCACAACAAACATATTCTGACGTCATTATCCAGTGTCGCTGTACTTGTGAATCAAAGGCTGCGCGCAGACCTGAGTCAACATACCATTATCATAGTCAAACAGTGCTTTAAGTTGTTTAAAATCTACTAAAGAGAAACTACGTACTGGATATAGCGTAATAGAAAAAAAAATACCTCGTAACTCGTTTGTGACTTGAACTTTTAGGGTTGTCTTGAAAATCAAGAAGATGTATTTAATTTCTGGAAATAAGTACAGTCAAGGGTCAAAAGTGCAGTCATACTCTCCCAAAACTCAAATACCTAGTTTTGTAGAAGTTAAATTATCCACAACTGATTTAATATTTTGTATAGAAATTAAAGTATAGATTATTCCTACTATGCGCGAAAAGTTGAAATTATGCTGCCTAAAAAAAAATAGCCTTTTCTGTATTGGTAGAGTGTGACTGCATTTTTGACCCTTATAGTACCTTTACAAAAAGCATTTTTCGAAAAAAAATGCGTTTATTCAAGAAGGGACACCTAGCTCCGTAAAGATATATAATCTAGCCAGGTAGTCCGAACTTCACAAATCTTACCAAAAACCATCCAAAAACGACTTAAGTGGATGTAATTTGACATTTGAAACGTCAAAAATATAAGATGGCGTGTCCTATGATGTTCGCCGGATCGCTTTGTGAGTACTACTCAGTAAAAATAACTGTGCACCTCGAACGTCGAGTGACTTGATAGCGCCAGGTGCACAGTTATTTTAATCGAGCAGTGTATAGAATTTAAGGTTTAATTAAGATGTTTATTACCCAATTAGCTATAAAATTATTTATAATAGCTGTAGAATAGTGATTGTGTGGGTTGTGTGCATTCAATAAATGTGATTTATTCTATCCAAAACCTAGTACCTACTGACGAATTTTATATGTATTAGATAGTTGCGAGTTTATAGATGTTATATTGATTTTTGTACGTTTTAATACCAATAAATGATTCAGTAATTATTTAGCCGTTTTTCTTAGTCGTTTTATGACGAGACATACCTCAGATGCCTTACACCTCAAACATTCTACCCAAGAAGGAGAGGGACTTATAACCACTTAAAACCATTTGTACAGAGAAGTGTTTAGACAAGAATATAAGGTAAGTTAAGAAAAGCGGAGGAATTAACCATATCGATATCATCAGGTAGATTTGGGCCACCTAAATGAAAGCATAATAATGTTCCCACTGTGCACTGTGCTTTTTAATGTTCCTACTGCTGGGACTCAGGCTTCCTCTTATAGAGTGGGCTATAATCTACCACGCGGGCCCGGTGCGGATTGGTCGATGTCTGATATCTTCGAATTTTTGCTTCTAGGACGGCTACCTACGGTGCTTTGTGTGATCAGTCACACGAAGCTAACTAGCGTAACTAGTTCTACGCACTCAGCAACCATCAAAAAACTATAAAAGTACAAACCTACATAAAAACCACATCCTTGACTACCACTATCAAAAATATTCGCGGTTTTCCGCTAACCTATCGACTACCGTAGTCATAAGTAAGTTATCTACTACGTCAAATGTCTTAATTGCCTAAATAATAAATTGCAAATGAATTTAAAGCCATAAGAAGGTTTTGTTAAGATTGGAAATGCTTTAGCCGAGAGGTCTGAGTAGCAATCTATAACATGGGAAATGCATTTATTTCGGTGTTTAACTTCCTTCCTTCCTCCCAGATGACGATAAGAATAAAGTATTATCTACCTAAGCCTAGTTAGCCTAGTTTTGGTACCTCTTCATCCGTTGAAGTTGAATCGATACCTAAATCAATACCGAATGCATTATCGATGTGGTCGAACTTAATCAATGCAACTAAACAATGACACAGCCTATCTTATGCCCACTTAATGTTTTGTGGGTCAATTAGGCTTAGGTAAGTTCTAACGCACGTAAGTTTATGTGACAAAAGATCATCAAGATTTCCTAATTTTTTGCAGGTATGGAAATAGGCAAATTTTAAGGATTATTTGAACCAGGTATTCCCAAATTGGAAATGAGACAATAAAACAGTGGGGGCTTGATAAAATCAGAAAAAAATAATACGGGGTCCATGCCACAATAAAGTTTGGCAATCCCTGGTTTATATGCTTGCATAGGGTACCTAATCTCAGGTAGTACCTACTACATCTAAGATTCAGAAAATTCTTTCACTAATAGAAAGCTAAATTTCGCCGGGTATTGTAAGTAACTACGTAGGCTATGTTTTATCCTGGGGAAAGGCTCGGCGTATTGCACTGCATGTTTGCATGCGTGCAGTTAAGTACATAGTGGAGCGACGGCGCGGAGAAAAGCTAGTTCTAAAATAGAAAGACGAAGCCAATAATTATCAAAATAGGTGAGCTTGGTTTTACCTTTTAAAAATACTTACAGTTAGCCAAATACCGAAGTTTCAGCAAAAATAAGCTGGCATTCGTCAAATATTTATCCCATCTCAACGCAGATCGCAGATACAACCGAAGGGCGTAAATACGAGTATCTACGTAGGTACGTATTGGAAAGTGTTCGCGAGTTCTTTAGAAACTTTCTCCCTTCGCCGCTTGTTTATGGTCAGGGCACGAAGCCTCCACTTTTTGCTAAGTCCAATGGCGAATCGAAAGCGAAATAACTACATGCCTAGGTACCCGATTGGTATTCGTAATACGGACTGTCTGCCGACGAAATTGCGAAAATGAATTGACTGCTTTTTGTAATGGAACCAGTTTTGCCGCTTTGTAAGGCGATGTTATTTTTTCCCGCGGAAAATTTCGAATTTCGAACGAGCACCAATAAGGCAAAGGTATTAAAAGTGAGGGCCAATTGGCATAATTTATCGTGCCTGCATCTATGCTTTGAAAAACTGTCTCGTATTGCCTTGACTCTTGAACTTATTTGTACACAATGAGGTGGTATTGTTGCAGCTGCATTTGTTTTATGCGTAAATATCTAAACAAATGAGTTTGTTAATTAAACAAATGAAAAACAATTAAGCAAAATATGCAAACTTGAACGAGTAAATTATGCATTTATGTCAACGTTCTAAATTACCTAAATCTAAATATTCATCATGGAATTTTGATAAGGTTGTTCGATTTTGAAAATGTTTGCGTAGATATGGCCTTATTTTTTCAAGTAATCGTATTAGGCAAGGTGTAAGTAAAATTAAGTAAGCAATGAAACATACAAATCTTTGATTGAATCAGCAGTGTTAGAAAAAAGATTTAGGGCGGGCCACGAAAATTTAGTAAAAAACCGGCCAAGTGCGAGTAGAACTCGCGCACAAGGGTTCCGTACGATTATTTTACTCTGTTTTTAGTATACGTTGTTATAGCGGCAATAGAAATACAAAATCTGTGAAAATTTCAACTGTCTAGCTAACACGGTTCATGATATACAGCCTGGTGACAGACAGAAAGACGGACATTGGAGTCTTAATACAGTCCCGTTTTTACTCTTTGGTTACGGAAACCTAAAAATGGTATAGTATAATTATGACTAAACTTAATATTTATTTTGTTGGACATGAAATCACGAATACTCGATTCAATAAAATTAACTGTAGGTAAAGGGATTTATGTATGTACATGAATATATGCAAACGCAAAAATATTTAAAGGTATAGTAGATTAGGTAGGTAGGTAGTTTCGGTTTGCGTAAAAGAGCTGTGCTGTGTAGACCTAATATGGTTTACAATAACATATATCTGACGGCGCGCTGATTATCGATTAGATTTAATTATGCATTACGAAATTATTTCATTACGATTTGTTGTTCATCGTAACTCGATTTTTCAATATTGTTTTAGTTAGTCGATTAAGTAATCGATAATAATAAAAATATGAGCGGGTAACCCCGAAAGGCCCCGAATCGAGTAGTAGGCATAGAAAAAAAATCACTCTAGCGAGGGTAGTAGGTGTCGCCACGAGTAATGGCGGTCGTCATTCTGTTGACAGCTGCCGAACGAAGTGGGCACGTGCTAACCTATTGGCTCGTAATCCATTTTAATATTGTTTATTGTGTGTGATTTTATGTAATATTGTGGATTAATCAAATAATAAGACGTTGCACAATACCAGTGTACTTTTATTTTAAAATTCCGACCGTTACAACGCCCACAATGGATAGTGACAACCAAGACCGCTATGAGGCCTCTTCTGACGCTCCTGCATATCTATTCTGCTCCTTTTCCTCATTCAGGTCATCCAAACTTATATGGCCAAAATGCACTGATACCGATGTCAAAATTTGGTACAGTAGTCACAGTGAATCTTTGTGTCATTGCGCAAGAAACGGTTTGTCATCGAGTATACTGCATAGATTAAGCGAGATAGGACGATGCGACAAACGTAAGCGAGTGAAAGAGGCAGTTATACAATGCTATCATCTACTTCAACATTGACACGAAAATAGCAACTGCGCAGGGTCTTGCAGCCTACTTCAGAGACAAAGATCCACTGTGACAGACTACTAGGCTTTACATATTTGGTATTTTTTTAAATTCTTCCTAGTACCATTTCTGATTCATAAAACCCCATATGGATTTCACAAAACATCCTAGTAATATCATTAAAACATACAGACGAATTGAGAACCACCTCCTTTTTGAAGTCGGTTAAAAATCGGCATATAGGTTGTAAATATATAGATTAATTATGATTTATGATATTGTAAATGAATGCCATATTTTATTCAGAAGCAATAAGAAACCTGTTTTCACCAATTAGGTTACAAACAGGCGGGACTCCGGAGTAGGTTCTTCATCATTTATTGTACACAAAACAAAAGTAAACAAATACAAAAGGACAACTTATGTACAAAGTCATGTCGCAGAGAGACACAGTGCCGCCATGATTCGCATCACGATGCGAAGCCATCCCTCCCTGTCGGCTGTGACTCGTGTGCACTTATGTTGTAGACCACCTACTGGAGACTTGATCCTGGTTGGTCCATCGCATGGTGACCTGCCGTGCGCTCTCGTTCCTTCTACTTGCCCCTGGACCACAAGCCGCTGAAAAGAGTCATTGCCTCGTCGGGATACTTGATCAAAGAACTGACGAATCCGAGCCTGGAATATATCTGATAGACGCTGTGCATACTTTCCTCAGTCTATCCATGGCAGACCTGGTGATAGCCATGCGCCGCTTGATCTCGCAATATGCTATAGTTATGTACTGAACGTACGATTGCAAAATACGCACCATTGTGAACAAAAACGGTGAAATAAATCCACTCTTCCAAGAACTTTAAAAACGAATAATTCCCGCGTCGAATAATAAAGCTTACGAATACCTAGATAGACTAAAAAACGTTCGTATCTGTTCGCTTTTGGGTAGATACGTAGAAGTACTTCTACGTATCTACCCAAAAGCGTACCTACTCAACTACTTTTCAGTAAACAAATACGTAGGTACTTAGGAATAGGATAGTCATTTATTTATTTACGTAGCGTAGGAACCTAAAATTCTAGACAGATGATTCTGCCTAGAACTTTACACTAAAAAATCAAACTATTTTTGTAATCCAATCAATATTTCTGCTAAGATCTATCGAAATCACAATTATTACAATTTACAACCAAAACATCAAAATCTAAAGTTGCTATCCTGTCGAGATGAAATATTAGAGCGGGACGGAGAACCAGCCAAGGTGCGAGCGTAATGGTGCAAGCGAGATAGCCGACAGGTGAATGAGGGGTCATGAATAGGACCACCATACTGTGCGGGTTTTTATTGAGACTGCAGCCGGACAAAGAGCTTTATGATGACTTTGATCTTTAATAGTATTAATTGAAAGAAAGCTTAAGTTTTTTCATCATCCCCAGTTTTAGTATTTACGATGATTGTATAATTCTGTATATATACTTTTCCTGTAAATTACTAAAATTAATTATGGGACTCAATAATCGACAGGACCTTCCCCACCCTTGGACAGTTTGAGCAAAGTCGTGTCCAGTCCGTGCCCGTCCATGGGAATATTATGCAGTATGCAACAGTAGTTTGTTAGTAAAATATACGTAATAATAATAATAAACATTATCACCAAATTTCAAGTTCATAGGTCATGAGGAAACTAAAAAATTCAGACGACGGACAGACAGACACGTGTGTAACAGCAATACGACTCTATTTGGGCCCTTCGCCTACGGAACCGTAAAAGACGAAACTAAACTCTCTGACATCACCAAGTACGCATAATACTGACTCAACGTAAACTCCCCAATGGTCACCCTACCCATGATTCATGGAACCCGCGAGGCGCGCGGGGGGGACGCACCGCCATCGCGATCGCGGTCCGATCTCCAGCTTATTTTCTTTCTTTAGTAGCATTTTCGACGTCAAAGCAGGTGGGTTACGCTTGCGCTCCGCTCAAATAAACAAGTAACCGCGAGTGACATTGTGTGTGAACATAATATACCGACAGTGTGTGTAACTCCTTCAAGATGGGATGTGGAACGAGTTTTGTGAAATATGTGCTGTTCTTCTTCAATCTGCTGGTCGCGGTAAGTAGGGGAAAGGGCGGGCTTGTATAGGAACCGGTTTGGTTGACTTTGTTCCGGTAGACGGCTGATGGCTTGACCAGCCAACAGTGAAACTGACGCCCTGCGTTGACCACGAACTATTGAAAGTTCCAATCCGAGTCGGACATGTGGTTTTTCTTTACAACTTTTAGTAGCACGAGGTGCAACGATCTATTTATATGGTTCCACTGGATTTTGATTCGCAACTTAAAAATTAAACTAATTCTTAGAAAACTTTTCAATAGAATCTCGCTCATTTTTCGAAGTACTTAGATTATTTCGTCCATTAGTCCTCAAATAATACTCCTCATTATCAAAGTGTAGGTAAACTTTACCACATCTTCTATTTCTGTCTCTCGTAAGCATTAAGAAGGTGATGGAGTACGTCTTCCCTCTCCGTCTGACTGGATTTGAAGATAGAATTCGTAGAGTGAATCACGCTGTTGTTGTCCTTTAATGTTATTTACAATAGAATAAGTTGTGAAAGTACCAACTATTGATAGATATTTAATTAATAGTTTGAGGATATTTCCATACACTATTTGTTTTATTAAATACTTAGTAGGTGCCTCCTTAATTATATTACCTGTTTAATTAAAAAGGTAGATTTTAATTACAGTACAATAGTTACCTTAATAAATGTTCATGCAGAAGTAAACAAAAATGTTTAAATGCCACATATTTTTTATTAATTCATTATTATAGTTATTTCATAATTTTAAACCGCAAATGCCCTCGATAATAACAAACTTATCCACACGGTAAAAGAATTGACTAAAACGCGTTTAAGGGCCTACATCCGCTTTGATCAAACTATTATTTATTCTGTGCTTTGGTGCCGTAAACGATAATTTTCTAAAGCATACTCCTTAGTAACGGCTAGGGTTAAAAGGTTTGAAAAAAATATATATTTACTATTGTTTTATGTACATTATTGGATACTCCTCCAAAACGACTTGGTTGTTTAAAAATATTTTTACACAGAAACATGTATGGCTAGAATTTCTTCATAACTGAAATAGCATATGTAAATCAAATAATATTTTGCAAACAAAACTGTTCAAAAGGAGAAACTGTTCAATATTGATAATTTGGCGCAGCAGAGCGGGCGCACGGCCAGTACTGCGTTAACATTGGGGCGTATATATCGCCTTAATGCCCGTCCCGACTTGATAATCCTTGTGCTGTTAAACCAACAGCGATATGAACCATATATGCCACACAGTTTGTCATAAAACGAAGCGTATGAAAAAAAAATTACTATTTCAAAACTACAGATAATATATGTACCTAGCTCATCATCAAGTTTCCGCTGAAACCGGTTTCTAACGTAATACGTTTTAAATAGATGAAATCATTAATCGCGAACAATGCCGTAAGATGGCCGTCATGTCATTCCTTATTGCATTTTTACCACCATAACAGGCGCATCGTCAATGTCACAAAGACAAACAATATGACATCATGGATGTTTATAGTGAGTGGCTGACGTGGCTGTACACTGGAAGGAAGCTGCCTACACGACCAGTGATGACCATAAAGAATTTGATCTGCCAGTCTGATGTAAAACTGATGTGATGTGAAGTGAACTGTCAATTCACTAATATTGCGATTACTTTACTGCCAGTATAATGGAAAGAAGCTACGTATACGGCCATAAAAAAAAATATCTGTCAGTAAAATTTCACCGTCAAAACCTAGGTGAAGTGAACCGTCATTTCGTCTATTTATTGACAGCTCACTTCATATAAACTATCAAAGTGAGAAGTTAACAAAATACCACAGCTAAGGCTGTATCTTGTTTCATTACATCTCGGCACATTTTTGTTCGTATGGTCTCTTGTACGTTCGTACGTGTCTCCACGGACCGCGTTTTTGGTTGAGTATCACGTAGCAAAACAAATGACTGACGCCCGCTGTTTCTTGTTCGTCTTAATTGAAGGTTGTTACTATGTGGCTTGTGGTCGCGCTATTATGAACCAGGCGCATCCAATCTGGAGATAAAAACACAATCAAATGATTCTTCGTCAATAAGCATGATACGTTTTGTATTCAGTTGATGCTGATTTTGGCTATCAGTGATACTAGTCTCAAGGAAATAAAACTACCTATTTAAATTAAGTACAAGCAATCATCGAAACGAAGAAGAACTAGTCTCCACCAAAGCCTAAAAAGTAGTCTTGAGTTGCTCTTGACTCCTTTTAAATGATCAATGTTCCTCAAAAAGCATGCCATCCTTGAAACTTAGGAAGCAGTAACTCAGTAAGTTAACAAATAAAGGCATTCACTTTGAATGAGCTAAAGTAATGTCATCTATTATTTATTCTGTGGTAATGTCAAAGAACTGGTGCCATGACAGTTACAGATGTACAAATATTAGTACGCATTACTGTCATCTTGCTCACAGACCACAGCTTACGTTTCATTGAATGTAACATGTCTGACCTTGGTTCACAAGTAGAATAATTACATTTAATACCAAGCTACGCTCTGGTGCTGTTGGTGTGACAAAGACCAGTTTTACTGCTCACTCGATAAGTTTTAACGACGTTTCCTCGCCGAAAGGAAATTAGTATGTCGATAAAGTAAATACTTGGTAATACTCGTACCTATTGCGATTCAATATTGGCGTGTAGGTATTTTAATTGGACAGATTAGAACCAAAACTCTGAAGGAAAGAACTAAAAAGTAACAGGATATCATTGTAATCAATAAAACTTGCAAACTAATGGTTTCCGCAAGCCTGGACATATTTATTGACCCAAAAGAATGCGCTCGCCCATTTAAAGTAACTAACTAATGATGAAAGACGAAATGGTGTCCCTAATGGAAGAAACTTGTTTCATTAATTACGTCTAAAAGCTTGTAGTTGTGGTTAGAGACGTAACACAAGTTTTAGCCCATTAAACGATGAAACGGTAAACGTAAATGGACCAAAAGGAGTAGGTAAGGATCGTAACAGATGGCGTTCTGCTTCTGTAGTTTCGGCATAGGCTCTAGGGGATAAAGACGTGAGTTTAAGGGCCTACATAAACTTCAGTGCCGAAAAACGGTAACTTTCTAAAGCATACTCCTTAGTAAAAAATATATATTTATTATTGTTTCTATTATTTTTAAACATGATTGTTTCGTATAACAAATAGTTTTGCTTTAAATAAATAATTAGCAACACGATATTTTTCGCAACTTTTGGATACTCCTCTAAAACGACTTGGATGTTTAAAAATATTATTACACAGAAAAATTGATGGCTGGTTTTTCTTCATAACTGACATAGCATTTGTAAATCAAATAATATTTTGCAAACAAAACTGTTCAAAAGGAGGTTCAATATTGATATTTTGGCATCGAGCGGGCGTTTACATTGGGGAGTATATATCGCCTTAAGTATGTATGGACGAATTACCTACAACATTGGGTTTACTTCTATATTTGTATGTTAACGTGGACTGGTCACCTTATTAATTTCCGTGGTAAACTGGGTCAACAATGAAGATAGCGTGATAAAAGTCAATTTTCCTTACTCAGTCACCCTCCGAAAGTCAACAGGTGAATTCATTGAATAATTAATGAAGAGATACTGTCTTGTTTTGGAAATTTTGTGTGGGAACGTTGCCATAACAGTCAGAATTCAAATACTCTATGGCTTCATGTTGACGAATACCACTGTTTTAATCGTAAGTTTCGACAATCAGCGTTATACCAGTACTTTAACGATTAACATCAAGGCCAGATTGTACGTCTTGCAATCCAGTAAAATCAGATTGTTCATGAAAGCTATATCAAAAAGCCCTTGTATTTTCCTTCGAAGTGGGTCAAGGAAAAGTCCCTGTTTTGAAGGATAACGGCGAACTTGTTCGTGACTCAAGGCTAGAATTTCCCGAAGCTTATCCTCATGCATGACGTAAGTTGAGCTTAGCCATTTGAATACTCCTTGCATATTTGCGATCCTCTTTGTCTTACATGCATTACAAAACAAACCACATACAGCAATCAAGTTTTATACACCACAAAATACTGCAAATTCCGGACTTATTACAAACTGCTACCTATGGCTTGATGATAATATTGATGTCCCAAGAAGGTTCTCCGTACCAATAAAGTTTACTACCAGTAATTAATCTGCACGGTTTGTCGATTGTCGAAGCAATAAAGTCATCGTTGACGATACAGCCATAATCCATGATATTCAAACATGGAACACGTGACCTGGCCCCGAGTGACATCATCGCTACGACCGCCTCTGCCGCCGAACCGGCGCCCGCAACACTTAACATGCTTGGCTTGCCCTATTATTACTTAGAGTTGAGTACTTAAGCCATATTTAATTTAGGACATCTTCCACTAAGACAAATTGCAAGGACAGATTAGTTTTCTTTGTAACATCCTCATCCTTATTTTTTAAAATCTCGACTGTGTAGCGATTATTTAGCATATTCCATATTCAAATTTTCTATAGAGCATTTGAATAAAGAATTGCTTATCTGTGATGAAAAACTCAGAAGCTTTTTTGAATAAGGTCCGCACAAGATTAATTCACAATTTAAGTGTCAGCACGAGGGATACATTTGCTTCATATACAGCCATTTCCGACTTCAATTAAAAAGTATTCACTTCCTCGAAAACAGCTAGTAGAAGCCGAATAATTTTGGTCCGAGTCCAGAAAAAACTCGTTTTAAAAACTGGTTTCTTGTATGCCAGTATTGCTAACATCCAGCGTTGATGCAATAGTTTTTTTGTAACAAACGTACACGTCCGCGGATGTTGCGCACCACAGCCTTGCCAACTAGTATTTGCGTTTCTCTTTGGAAATCCTCAGGATTATTTGATAAAGTCACACTCTACTCACTACGGTTAATAACGCCTTTTGTCAAATACGTACGAACGATAAAATGTTTCCTTCAAAAAATTGAAGCTAATGCTGAATTTGTTAACATGTAACAGGAAAAACTACAGAAATACGATTTTGTACACTATGTAGGCACTTGCCTATACCTCAAATCTAAATTCAGTAACAGATAGGTACTAAATTGACATACATACAGACATGGTGAGATCACGTTCTATTTATCTGGTCAAACGGGTTTGTCGATCAAAAATTCTTGCAGATTAATACCAAGCGAAATATTTATTACGATATATTAAGAGTATGTTATGCCACCAACAGACGACCTTTAATGTTCGATGCGGATGACGTATGCCCTTTCAATGCCGTTAAAGGATATCCAAGGACCATTACGCAATGAAATCCTGAAAATGACCAAGTATCGGTCACATATCTTGATCATCTTCATCTTTTTGCAGATCGATTTTTCAGTACCTAAAGTGTTTGATTGTCCAACTAGATATCTAAGATCCCACGACTTTTTCGACATAATATAATTTATTTTTCGAACATTATTTGGCCATTGCAGAACCCCTTCATAGAGAAAACAAAATAGTAAAAGTAATATTATCCAAGCCTCACTTGAAATGGTTCTATCTGCCGATGGCATTGGCAGTTAGCGTTTGGCTTAGAATAGTAATGTGTACTCAGTACCTCAGCTCCAACACGTGATCTGGTTTTAATTAGATTAACTTCCTGCTATATTAGCTTTTATCAGTTATTTAAAACACACAGAAGATATCAGACCATTGATTACGAACGGTTAGTTTTAAGGGGGGGGCAAAATAAGGTTCAGCTTTAAGGAAAAAAAAACATCCGGAAATCCAATTACTGAAAAATATATTTTGCCAATTAATACCCCCTTCTTATCCATATCTATCAATAGCATTAGTAAATCCAGTTAAAATAGATCTAAAACCGCCAATCTACACTGTCTCTTCCCCAATAAAATATTTTCGTTCAGTCCCGCATGTCAGACGTTATACAATGACTCCACAGATCGCCACGCCATGGCCTGTCTATGCCCTTCCGCCCTCACCTCGTTCCTCATCATTGTCCCCCGGTCACCGACCTCACTTATGCAATCCTCGCCATAGTTGTACACCTGGTAATGGTATTGGCTGGGTCACGCACGTTGTGTAACCTCGCAAGATTCGCTGATGAATTTTTGGCTCTTGAAGCCGTGATTCGGACCGTGAAATTATGCGGTGAAGATTGATTTTCGTTTGGAGATTGATGCTTATATGGTCTGGTTTTTAGATGCTTGTTTACAAGAGATGATGAAATTGAAGCTGAATCTAAAATGAAGACTAAGGGCATAACTTCTTCAAATTATCCTTGTATCTTGTCCAAAGTTCAAGTCTTTGTTAATCCTTGCATCTTGTCCAAAGTTCAAGTCTTTGTTAATCCTTGTATCTTGTCCATAGTTCAAATCTTTGTTTAGAGCATAAAGCTGCTCAATGTTTGACAACTTCTGGCTATTCTGAGTGGCCAAAGAAAACTCATTATAGCACGAGTGAGGGCTCGTCAATCATCATCATGATGTCAGTTTTGTACTTCAACGTTAAATTGATTTCAGTTTGATCGACAGCGGTAATTCTCGGGAACATGGTTTATGAGACGAATTAGATAAACAATGCTTGTTGAATCTGATGTATAGCCAGGAGAGAGATTTTTTTTGAGCTTATTGGAATATCCAAAATTACGACCATTACATTTTTCTTTTGCCACATAAGAATTTTTCGACTCCATCAGAGTCCCACAGTGTTTGCTTCAACATGATCCATACAAACAAGGTTTCTTTTGAAGTTGCGTACAGAATTCTTAATAAACGCTTTCACAGTCGTTGTTTATTGGAATATCTAGGTCGTTGTTGTAATAAACATTCGATACCCAGCGTACGGTCATAAGTGTGACGCCCCATTATTCAAAAACAACCTGTGATTATTATGGTGTTCAGCCTTCCGTAACAGCTAAAGGATGCGTTATGGCAGGGTCGAGGGAAATCGGTTAATTTCGGGCTGGGTACTCCAATCGTATCAATGCAACTTAAAACAAAAAACAATAACAAAAAACCCGACTCCTTAAAAAGCAAACTAAAAAGAAGTAAACAAGAAGAAAATTAGGCAGTGCAGTCGGAAGATACAAATGCGCGAGCTGGCTGACCAAAACCAGATGTATCCTCCGACTAGTGACACTCGCAGGGTTAAGACGAATCGATTGACGTAAGAATCATCAAAATCGCCCAACGCGTTTGGTCTCTAGAACGCCACATAGGAACAAACAAACATACATACATAGACTGATAAGCACATTACCCTCCTTCGGCAGTCGGGTAATAAAAGTGTCTGTTGCATATGAAAGTATATACGGTACTTTATACAAAAAGAAATATTTTTTTGTCTTTAGTTTTATTTTACAAAAATAATGGGTAATTAGAGTTCGGCGTATAAAAATTAAAACACACGTTTGTTTTTTGTTTGACGCGGCCGGGCGTCGCAGGCAAGCTAAATAAATATAGAATAAGCTTGAACCAGTCTATCGTAATTCTAGATGGTGTAAATTTGACGATGACGATGCTTGAATGAAAATAAAATTTCCAATGCACAGACTATTAGCGTAGTTCCTCTTTACTCATACCATACGTTATAGTGTGAATTAAAATAGAAATGTTCACATACTTTCTTTGTAGTGTGGTGCCAGAAAATCAAATGACATTGTTGCAGTGTTGGGAAGAAAGTATATCTTATTTCTCATCCATGACCTGCCATACTTTAGATAGCGATTCTAGGAATACCACAGACGAGTCAGTCTCGTTTTAATTGCCGAGTAATGGATTCTAGTTATTTCTCTTTTTACTATATATGTGTAGCGTGTTTGAAATTATATGTGATACTGGTAAGTGGTGGTCAAGCGTGTCAAGTCCATTTGGGTCAACGAATCAATACCAGTCTCCTTTATTACAAAACTAAATAAAGCATAATTATGTCAACTCCACAATTATAACAAAGGCGATGCGCTTGGCAGCTTGCCGATCGGGGGAATTCCGGGTTTGAGCTCCCTTGAGTCATACTAGCTTCTTGTAGAGCCTCTCTGCCACGGGTAAATGGCCCAGGTCTTAGACTAGTCCAATAACCGGTCGAAATGTTAATTATATTGGCACGACACCGTTATCAGTAAAACCGTTATTCTGTAAGTAAATATGTCGGTTTAACTGCATACACAGATAGCTAAATCGTTGGCAATTTGCTACAGTTATTTGTCGTGACAAATATTTTGAAGGTTCTCTTTAATGTTGAATTAACTTTATCATTGTATTTTAAAAGGCGTAAGAAATCGATGCAGTTTATTTTGTGGAACGCTCTCAATACTACAATCTTAAAAACGTAACAGAAATGCATTAATAAAGGTTATTGCAAAACACGAGTATATTTTTTCAAGTGAACTCGATCATGGCTGCCATTTTATTACGTAACATGTGCACAGGATTACTCAGCTGCCGTACATAATCTTTACAGTGTGTGTTGTACCTAGTTATGCAAACGCAGCCGCCTGTGAAATATCTCGGCCACGGTGTGCATAACCATACGACTTTTAAAACGAGACGTGTTATAAATTCACGATAATGAAAGGGGGCCGGCAACTGGGGCGCTTACCTCATGCTAAGGCGAAGTTTTTTTTTAAAATTTAAATAAAGAACGATGGCAGGGCGATAGTTTTGTTTATGGTCGGAAACTACATGTCAGAGGGTTTCTCTACAGGGGGGTGACCATAAGCTCTTAGAGTAAGGTTATTTTGAGTGTGTGTAAGGGACAGATTTATATGACTTGTATACATCTATCACTTACGCGATATCAAAATAACCTTACTCTAAGAGCTTATGGTCACCCCCCAGGTTTAAACTTTCTATAACAACCTCATTTTTCGGGAAAATGATCGAAGAAATTCTAACATCGATATTTCTGCTAATGAGCTCATTGTATGCAACCCAACGAAATTATACCTTAAAAAATGTTATTTCTTAAATAAAAAATCAGGCCAACAGCCAACCAAAAACAACAACAACCAACAACCTAAGTCAAGCTACACTACATTGAATCCATTCCTACATGCCTTTGATGAGCCAAGCGAGACGCCCTCTAGTCAGTTTGACCAATGACCTGAAATAATGCACGAGGGACATTGGATACGGAAAGCGAGGACTCGAGAGACAAATGTCTGTCACTCGGTAGGGGTGCAGGTCAGCCGTTCAACTCCATACCATGAAGCCCTGCCTCAGGCAGACAGCCTCAGCCAGGCTGATAGCTCTAGCCAAGGAGTCACGAGGAAGGTGTATTTAATCGCCCGATTTTCTACATTATTTTTTTGGAAGTATTTGCCTTCTTTATGTGCCTTCATAAAGCAGGCAAATGCTTTCATAAAAATTGTCTAAGTATATCCGTCCACTCAAAAACTAGATCTAGTCTGTCTAACTCCTACGTAATATAACCATAAAGACCTGTTTAAAATGGGTTAACAGCCTCGTATGATTGATCAACTACTTGCTTGGCGTGACAATTTGCCGTTCGCGGCATTCTAATGGCGTCGGAGTCCCACAAGTCGCAAGAGAGCTAGCAATGGCGGTCTTACTCGTTGATTAATATTAATTTCACTTATCGCTACGATAGCTACTGTTTTTAACTTTTATTTAACGTCCAATTAAAGTGTATTGAGGAAAATACGTAGACGGTTTGGGTAGGTAAACTTTTGGGTGACGTAATTCTAGGATTGATAAGAAATAACTAAAATACATGAGGTGTGTGCATGTTTCTATAGAATAAACGTGAAAGTCTGTATGTTTGTTAACGGCTCAGTTGAACGGACGAAACGTGGTACGTGATTAGACCATGACCTGCATTAGGCCAATTAATACTATTCATCATGGTGGTTAGTTTCCTTGTCGGATAACAAACTACGGGCGAAGCCGTGGGTAGAGCTAGTGATAAATAAACGAGAAAAAACAACATCTTAACGTCGTCATACACAATATCCATTGTTCAGTGTGAAGTATCATGCCATTAGCATACTAAGTTGGTAAATTAGCTAAGAATGCTTAGAAACTTCGTCATTTCCTCAACAGCTCATCAAGTATGCCGAGGTTAACTTCCATAATACGATTAAATTCTTCTATTAAGTCCTAAGTGAATGAATGGATCAATACAATGTCCTACTATAGAACGGCGTTATAGAACGAAGAATCAAGTAACAATTCAAAAATCAAACGGTAGTTTAAAAAAAATGTGTTTATAACTACTACAGACAAAAGTAACTACAAGAAGGCGATAACTTATAATTTAATAGAAATTAATTTGTAAAAAAATCACTCTTGCTGACATAAAGGCCACCTAATAATTTCATAACCATTTAACACAGTTTCAAATCTGATGTCGATTTTCTCATTCTTATAAAACTCGGCTTTGTTGTTGATACGATATGCTATAACACCGTCCAACGGTGGGCGTAGCTTCGAAGTAATTCAAACAACAAAAATAGATCAATTTTGTAATGACCAAAGCATTTCCAGATAGGCAGACATTATGAAATATTTCTGATAACCTTTAACCGATGAGTGGGCTCTGAATGGCGGACAATTGTTCAGATAACGTCGATTAAAAGCCCGCTAAACAGCGTAATGGACTGACTGTCATTAATAAATGTCATATTAAAACGCTAGGAATGGATAGGTAATATATTTGTGACGTAGGGCCGATTTCTGAATTGAGTATTTAGTGCCAAATTTTGACAGTTTTCCAGGCTAAAGTAAAGTTTGGCAGATACTTCAAATGCTTATTTCGGAAATCTCTGGATATTCTACGATTTATAATGATCCACGAACATGAAAAAATAAATTTGTTCATCACAATATTGTTTTAATAATAATAAGTACTTAATACGTTTTTAGAAAAAGCAAAGAGAGTAATTTAAGGATCGCAGCAGGTGGCGTTCTCTAGTTTCTGCCCACACCCATAGGTCAGAAAGGGCGTGAGTTTATGTATGTATTACGTAATTCGAAAAAAAAAATGTTTTTTGACGTTGAAATTATATTTTCATCAATTATTTAGCATGGTCAGTAATTGGTTCCTTTCCCTACTTATTTTGGAAATTTACTTTCTCGCGACGCGACGTTGCCAGATCGCCATAAATTATTTATTTTGAAAATTAACATCTCTGCAATGCAAATTGTTGTTTGTTCCATATTTTATCAAATTGATTTGAATATAAAATATTTTCATCTGTTTAGCAACTGCAAAATCGTGATTTTCTTGTTATCTAGGATTGAGACTTTCAAAAGTTAACTGCATATTATTTGAGACGTGCTAATAGTGACATTTTGCTTTTTTAATAATGTATTATAAACATTTTTAACTTTCTTTTCCTTCTTCTTGACAACCCACATTTTGTTTATTTCGATTGAAAATCCATCACTCAAGGTTGCCCTAGACGACGGCACGAACTTTTTTGTGCGCGGGTTAAAATGCATGCTATCTCATCCGACAACACGTGCGAAAAAGATAGATGCTGTGATGAGCAGTAAGAAGCTAGTTTGCGTACGAATTAGTACTTTTGCAAGTTTGTAGCAAAATAGATGATGATTTAGGACGAAAACGAGCGTGTGAAATTTTATAAACAGATCTTTGGGAGTCTAGATATCATGACAAAACGACAACATGTATATTTTCAAAATAAAATTATTTGCATTGTTGAACTACTAATCTATCCCTGTATGGTGGCCGTTTTGCAATTTTCCATCTTCTTATGGTATTTATTTCTGCCCAAAGATGCGTTAAAATTAGTGTTGAAATATGGGATTCGACGCTTATAACTTTCAAATATATATTTTTTTACTTCTTTGGTTCCATACAGGGCTAGATAATGATGAGACAAATTGATATCATTTTTTACTTTGAACGTACATCGTCAAACAGTGGAGTAATCGCTAATCAACGTTTGTATGGAAGAAAGATCGACTAGTGTAACCTTAAGTCTTAACAAGAAAATCTGCACACAGCTTCTGCATGCATCACTTCATCATTCTTAACTCGTATAAAAAGAATCAAGAAAAAAGAAGACCAATACAGATAATGCGACATCATTAATAAAAATAAAGAGGATGAAAGAACAAAAAAGCAATGTTATCTTAGGTCAAAAGTGAGTTGCGTATACATATATACATGACGATACCATCAACATACGATACACTAAGTTACGTAAAACTTAATAATGTTACGCTTCAATTGCATAATTCAATTAAGTCTCAAGCTACGCCATCTAATGGCTATTTTTATTTTTTATTTATATTTATTAACCGACTGCCGAAGGAGGGTTATGTGTTTATCAGTCTTTGTATGTATGTATGTTTGTTCCTATGGGGCGTTCTAGAGACCAAATGCGTTGGCCGATTTTAATGATTCTTACGTCAATCGATTCGTCTTAACCATGCGAGTGTCATTGGCTACATTAAAATTGGAAAATAGAAAAATGGCGGAGTATGAGCATTCAATTGTGGGTGCCCAATTTTTTTTTTCTTCCAAACCTTTCGTGTGAATGGTTTTAATAGGTGATTTTATAAATATATAACGCTTATATGTTTAAATGTACCTAATTCGAAAGAAAATGTTATCTAAAAAGTTTTAAATAAAAAAAAATATTAAAAAAAATGAAAAAACCCGACTGCTTCAGAAGCGAAGCGAACTAAAAAGACGAAACAAGAAGAAAATCATAATGTGTAGTTGGACTACACATCAGTTGCTGGGCATCAGTTTTGGTCATCCAGCTCGCGAATATTGTATCCTCCGACTGCAAAGCATGGTTTTATTCTTGTTTACGTCTTTTTAGTTCGCTTCTTAAGCAGTCGGATTTTTTTATTTTTTTAGTTAGCTTTTATCAAACATTATCACCGAATTCGCTAACATGACAATCCTAGTCTTTATCGTTTTGGTTATATTCATCTGTCTCACTCATTAAATATTCCTCTATTTTATTCATATTTTTCTTCATTCATCTTTGACTGAGCCTGGCACGACTTCGTGTCATCTTCCTTAAAAGCGTTCATCTAGGTTAGCTTAATTTGTGTCCCCGCCCAGTCTGTTTTCAGTTCTATTTATTGGGGTCGACGCAACATGTCTCCCTCAATAATCGAGTCGTTATCTCAAATGTCGCCGCCTTTTCTACTTTCTATTCATCATATTTCACACTGTAGGTACATCTTTCGTGCCTTTGGTCTCCCCCTCCTCTTACGGCCATCGATATTCATATTGAAAACTTTGTCCTCATTCCGTTTTCCCCTCACGACGAAACTCCCTTGCAACAAGAAACGCATCTTTCTACTTATTGCTACAATTTGGCCTCCCCACTTAACCCCACTTAGTCAGTAGCACGTTGGCAGGATTGACAGGTGCATTTATGATCGTTTACTGCAATCTGAAATTCTGAATATGTACCGTCCCGAGTCCATTGTAAATGTGGTCGGTATACAGACATACATTGTTTTGTAAACACAGGGAGCAGATGTTGCCCAACACACGTGTTATTGGATTTTTCTTTCTCTTGTTGTACTACAAGAGATTTTTTTTCAAGCATCTGGCTATAAGTTATGGTAAGACTGGTTACAAGTTATGATTAAACTGTTTTCATAAGCATGGGTTGGTTTAGTTAGTAAATAATGAAAGTTATGTTAGTTATGTTCGTAAATAACAATTTATTACCCACGACGGAACGGAGACGGTAGGTACTACATGCATTTGGGGTGAGAGCATGTTTGTGCAAATCCATGTTGCCATTTTTCTCCAAAACTGCTAGTCCGATTTTTTAGTTTGATGACTATCTTGCTTTACTTAAGCATCAATTTATCACCTACAGCTACGATGAAGACTCAACTTAATGGCCGGTTGCCTTTTCAGGTACTATTAGAGTTTGAAATTCGAATTCTTATAAAAACTTTTGATAATGAGGCAATCTCCAAAACAAACAATTCCTGAAGCGTCAGATTCAGAATGTTATCAACGATTCCAGCATACAATCACTCATATTTTCCTTCCCGTGTTATTAAAAACAGACGTAGCACGAATTAGTACGGCAATAGTTCAGTCATGTTTTCAGCCTGATTCGCTTCGAGCTCACATACACGCGTGAACGAAAGGGGTCACTTGAATGACGTCACAGCGTAGGAAATAACGCTGCAGCTGAAGTACTGACAACCGCACGACTACGTTACAATTTGACTTTGACAGCGCTTTCATTTTCATATCAATAAGGGCGGTTTTCGTCGTTCAAGAGTTCTTCTTAGGACATGTTGTTGACAGTACTGGCTCACGTAAAGATTCGTTGGGAAGTTGATTGATGCATTAATTTGGTCATTCTTTATGTTAAAAGTTTTGTTTTATTGATAAGTAGATGGACAGAGGAGGGGATAGAAGAAAAACCGGCTAAGTGCGAGTCGGACTCGCGTACGAAGGTTTCCGTACCATTACCGTAAAAAACGGCAAAAAAATCACGTTTGTTGTATGGGAGCCCCATTTAAATATTTATTTTTATTCTGTCTTTAGTATTTGTTTTTATAGCGGCAAGTGAAATATATCATCTGTGAAAATTTCAACTGTCTAGTTATCACGGTTCATGAGATAGAG
Organism: Orthosia gracilis; assembly: GCA_947562075.1. NCBI lineage: Eukaryota > Metazoa > Arthropoda > Insecta > Lepidoptera > Noctuidae > Orthosia > Orthosia gracilis. The sequence goes on from OX387274.1 coordinate 21,059,411, forward strand.
CTTGGTAACAGACAGACGGACAGTGGAGTCTTAGTAATAGGGTCCCGTTTTTACCCTTTGTGTACGGAACCCTAAAAATGGATGGAATGTGTGAAGGAATTATATAAGGTAGCAAGGGAGCGGTTGCTTACGTGACTTGCTGGAAAGACAACAAACATTTCGCGTGAATTCCATACCTAGTAATAGGACTCAATGCTTGGTAAAAGAATGCTCTTAAAGTACTACAGTCCCCAGTTTCCATAACAACTAATTTTCACACGACTTTTATGGTATTCATAATAATTGAGCAAAACAATTGAATTCAATGCCGTGTGACATGATTGTGCTGGTGTGCCGAATTTCCTTCCGGTGACATTGTTTGCTGTGTGAATTTGACGTCGAAGGGGAACAGGTGGATACATCATCTGTCCTGTGGTAGATTGGCCCGTCTGTATTGTTCTAAATTGAGGAACTTGTTGGGCCTTTTGGTTGGTAAAATGGAAGATCTTTGATGTTGAATTGAGTACTTACATTTTGGTTTTGTAGGGTTCCGTACCCGATGGGTCCAAACGGAGTCCTATTGCTTTCATTCACTTGTCCGTCTGTCTGTACGTCTGTCCATCGTCGGTCACACCGGTTTTACAGCCAAACGGCTAGAGCTACAGTCTTAAAATTTTCATAAAATATTTTTAAATATTCTTATGGGGGACTTCTCATACATGTAAGGGGGGGCGTGAAAAGATTTCTTTGTCCTACCTAATCGAGTGGGGTATCGTTGTTTAGAGCTCGTTGATTAGATAAATACTGTGTTTTTCTGTTTTAAAAAATATTTTAAAATAAAGGAATGAGAAGCCACAAAAATCAGCTTTTGTACAAAATTTGATTCCAAAGTATTTTCTAACTTCCCATTGACCTATGAACTTTAAATTTAGTGATAATTTTTATTATTACGTATATTTTACTAACAAATACCAATAAATTGACAAATCAGGTTTTGCTTTGAAATGCCCTCATTTTTCCTATTACAACCAACATAATATTGCGGCTTGGTACGGAACCCTAAATGTGCGAAGTCCGACACGCACTTGGCCGGTTTTTTGACAAAAGTTATCTCACTTTGTTTAGAACATCTAGGTATTTTAATGTCTGAACCCCATTCAAGTCATGTCTTAAAACTCGACTCCACATCGAGTCAGTGGAGTTTCTTCAAACCGACTTGAAATGTGAGCATAAACCTAGAATAGGCTAACTACCAAATTCCAGTTCTCATAAATATATCACTCATTGAACGCATAACAGTTATTTAAAATTAACCTCATGACATTGGTCCGCCATCTGTTCAGAATTTCAAGCTTCTGACCTCGAATGAGATAAGATTTGCGAACGGGAACATAAAAACATTTTAATTCTCTTGTTTTCAATCAAATTGCCTAGCCTTTTGCCCAACTACATATATTGAGGTCGGCTTCCATTCTAAATAAAGAAAGAAAGAAAACTAGTTTATTTGGCACACACAGATACACCAATGTCAAACAAATAAAAGGGATCTTACCGGCTTCAGGGATTCTAACCGGATTTAGCTGAGTAACTATTTTACATACAGCGACTGCCATATCTGACTTCCACAACCCAGTAACTGGGTAGCACCGATTTCTGATTACCCGTAACGAATGTCAAAGATCTTCAAATGACAGGACAAACAGCTTAAAGTGCTTTCCGAGACAGGGAGAAATCTCGCTATGTAAAGATGGTCACCAATCCACTCAACAGCAAGCGTTGCTTAACCTTGAAGATCTAGCCACGAGCTATCTTGTTTTCGTTTACGAAAATAAAGTCTCGATGTCGAACGGACCACGTGCGCAGTCCACGGCTTGGATCTAAATCTGGACCAAGCAGTCAATTACCTACTCACATCATGTTTTTCACTAAAGCTGTTGCGTTTTGGCATGAAAATAGCGGTTATTGCCCTTTCCCTAATAACCCTGCGTAGGAAACAACTGGTCTATTCTGTAATAATGTGTTATATCATCGCGAAAGCTTTGGTGAAGTGAGCTTTAAATGAATTGTCAATCAACCTACGATTCTAGATCTCGATTCTAGAATTCTAGGATCAGCTGGGGATTGACAGCTTACGTTACGCTTACGTTTTCTCGGCCGAATTTTTTAGGATACCAAATAAAGAAAATTATATTTATTTATTGTTTCGGAAAAAAATATTGAAGATCACGATAGTTTATTCAGGCAGGATACAGGACGACGTTGTCTTTATCACCGTTTTTATTTTTTAAATTAAGAATGTAAACATGTAGGTCAATGAACGCTACTGCCAAGAGTAACTATAGATTCTATTTTGTACTGACACTGATTTTCATAATTAGGACAGACTTTATTGGCCGATTCTGGGATATTAGAGAGAAATGTTGAAAGATGTGTGGTTACCAGGTGTGGTTAATGATGTTCTGAAGAATAATGAAAAAGAGATGGATTATTTACAATTTCATTTGCTGTGATATTTAGAGATCTGAATAGTCAGTATAGCTGTATAGCCACGATTCGGTGAGTGTGAGAGATATCGATAGTGAAGTATTAATCTAGCTGGGACTCGCTTTTATAATGCGGTACTTATATCTTACTAAACTTATGTACATTGAAATACGGCGAAAATCCACAATGAATATCTAACCTATATTAAAAAAAAAATTGCCATTGTCATATCAACTTTAGCCGTACCAGTGGGGTCTCATCCCATACAAAGAAACCGTGCCGATGTACTATACTGATTATTCTGATTATTTTTTGTACATCGATCGCGTTCGGTTCCGTTCCGTTCCGTTCCACGGATATAGTGGTGATCTATCTAACACCTGTATGATCAGATGAGGTACCTACATACCTTTACTCATATACTAGCTTCTGCCCGCGGCTTCGCCCGCGTAAAAACAAACTATCCTATGTCCTTCCCGGGGTCTCAAACTATCTCTATGCCAAATTTCATCTAAATCGGTTCAGTAGATCCAGACTTTAGATTATCCAGAGATTCAACCTCACAAACTTTACTTCTTTAAAATATTAGTATAATTAGATAAAATATTAGTATAGATGATACACCAAATGTCTTACTTTCGAAAATACCCACAAACCATTGTTTTTTTATTGTTATTAACTACAGATACTGGCACGGTTCTTGAGCGCTCGGCGGAAGAGTGGGGATCGCTTTGCGCATCGTACACTTATGACAAATAAAACGCACACCCGTTTATTATTTATTTTTTCTAAGTTACGGTCTACGTAATTTCTTACTTATAAGATTAAATAATGATTTATTAAATTGAGAAATGGAAATTGAGATAAAAAAAAAGGTAACTAACAAAAGTATTTCTAATTTAAAATTATAACTTAGTTCTTATAGTTTGTCAAAAATTACTAAAAAATCTACAACGTACCTACATACTTTTTTTTGTTAACATTTTTGACCTCTAATTTCATTTGTTCATTAATGAAATGAAAAACAATATAGTTTGTAAGTATAGTAGTATAGTTAGTAATGAAAAATAATAGTTTTGCTATAATTACAAACTGACATTAATTTTTTTCCTGCTATATTTTCGATAAATATCACCTTTTATTATTATAACAAAGGTCTAATTAATAAAAAAATCACATAACATATTTGAGTTCTAACTTACCAGATAATTTAAAATGATGCAGTTTAAAAATTTGTAGCAATTAAATTGGCCGGAATTGTACTCGTCGTCGTGAGGTACGTGCAACAAGAGTAAAGAACCAATCACGACTGACGGCTATGACGCGATACGCTACGAGCCAATCACTGCACTTTCCCCGCCCCCGCGCCTCACTTCATACCACCAGAGGGACCCAATAATTCACTTTTGCGCACGTGAAGCTCAGCGCTCAAGAACCGTGCCGATGATTTGTACTAAGTTGAATTCAGAATTACCAAATGAAATTATTTTTGGTAATAATTTCGAAATTATTACCAAATGTTGGAACAATAAACTCTATGACATACAAGACAAAGATCAAATTTCATTGGAACCCATACTTGTATTAGGACCTTTTAATACAAATGGTTACTTAAAAATCAACTTAAAATACACAAGACTAAAGTCGATTCTTGAGTAGGTGTCGTGTCGATGGATTGAAATTATATCAAAATTATGAATTTAAGACAGGTAGGTACAATGACCATGACCCGATAGATTGTATGGTCAGTACCAAACAGAGAAACCAACTATTGAGTCACCGACGCAACCGAAGTGGCCACTAAAATACATTACTTACTCATTCGTAAAATTTGCAACCGATGTTTGATTCATTCTTTATGCTTGTTAGTTGGATGCAAAAATTAAATTGTACAATTTATCTCTATCTTCTCTTCTATTTTTCCGATAAATTGAGAACTTCCTCCTTTTTTTGAATTCGGTTAAAAACACATGTTAAAGATACGGAATTTCGTTTCGAGGAAGTCTAAAATTTCGTATTACGTAATCCTTAAATTAAGCTTTCAGTTTTTTGTGCAGATCTTACATAATATTCGCAATTTGAACTGCAGTTTTTGCAGTTTCAACTTTTTATGTGCTTTGTATAACTCCTTTTAAACCTAAGGCGATATATACTCCCCAATGTTAACGCAGTACTGGCCGTGTGCCCGCTCGGAACCAACATATCAATATTGAACCTCCTTTTGAACAGTTTTGTTTGCAAAATATTATTTGATTTACATATGCTATTTCAGTTATGAAGAAATTCTAGCCATCAATTTTTCTGTGTAAAAATATTTTAAAACATCCAAGTCGTTTTGGAGGAGTATCCAAAAGTTGCGAAAAATATCGTGTTGCAGATTATTTTTTTAAAGTAAAGCTATTTGTTATACGAAAAAAACCATGTTTAAAAAATAATGTTCATGAAACAATAATACATATATATTTTTTGAAACCCTTTAAACTAGCCGTTACTAAGGAGTATGCTTTAGAAAGTTACCGTTTTACGGCACTAAAGCGTATGTAGGCCCTTAAGCTCGAGCGGATCTATATATATTTAGCGTACATCGGAAACTCTTTTTATAAAGATCCTTACTAAAGATATTGGCCGAGATAACTATATATATTGTTAGGTACGCATTATCTGCTCTGATTGGCTGTTAAAAATTCATTCAACCAATCACAGCAGATAACGCGTGCTTCACAATAATTTGTCGCATTAATTATGCGATAATTTAGTGGTGAGAAACACGGCCTTACAGTTATGACTGATAATATGTATTTATTTAGCAAATAATATGGCCCTTAATCGTCAACCTGTTTCTAATTTTTTTTTGTTTCTGTTCACAGCTCCTCGGCCTAGCAGCCATAGGCATTGGAGTGGCGTTCCAGCTGAACTGGACCGTTGTGAAGGATGAGCTCAAGGCACACTTGACAGTCGCACCGTGGGTGTTCATCATCATAGGAGCTATCATGTTCGTGATAGCCTTCTTTGGTTGCTGCGGAGCGATACGGGAAAGTCACTGCATGGTTGTAACGGTATGTATCCAGAAATCTATTTGCCCAACTTATGAAATTTTTAAGAGACACATACATACATAAATTCACACACACACAGCACACAGCCACACTCAACAGGCAGGTAAAGCTCGTGGCTAAATAATAACAGCCGTACGGGTCGATCTTCTAAGGTTAAGCAATGTTTGCCGAGGTCGGTCCGTGGATGAGACCATCTTTACATAGCGAGTTTCTTCTGTGCGTCGGCAAGCACGTTAAGCCGTTGATCCCGGCTGTCATTTGAAGATCTTATGACAGTCGTTACGGTTAGTCAGAAGCTTGAGATCTGACATCAGTCTTGCCAAGGGGTAGCGTGTTACCCAGTTACTGGGTTGTGGAGGTCAGATAGGCAGTCGCTCCATTTAAAACACTGGTACTCAGCTGAATCCGGTTAGACTGGAAGCCTAGGCTGGCAGATGATGATGATACATACATAAATTCACGCTATTTTTCCATGGAGGTAGGCAGAAACTACTGAACGTCACCTGCATATTTCTTTTTTGGTTCACTTACTTTTATAGATCTATTCATACTGTGCACATGGCCTTTCTGAAGAACATCTTCAATAAGGAGTCATACATAGACCGTATGGCTCCTTCTTGTCTGCCTTGTAAACACCCTTTGTTAGTCGCCTTCTATTCATCCTCTCAACATGCCCAAACCATCTTAGCATACTCTTTTTAATTTTTATCACTACATCATTCAAGGAATAACGCCAATATTCCAGGTCAGATTAGAACTTGGTGTACACGGGTAGAGTTACCGGTATAGTATCACGGTAGAGTACTAACTATGCTACTAGCTATAACAATTTAGACGGCATTAGGAGAGTAGGGTACTAAAACTTGAAATAGTGACTAGCCCCGTGGGCAAACCATTATACAACTTGCCTTCCCCTGCCACGGCGTCCACCTCTATCCAATCTGTGACTCTACCGCACACTAACAATAACAACAACTACACTAGTTACTTTACTAATAAAATATACATTTACGTGTAGACAGTTACTCTACTGAATCTGGTAGAGTATTACACTAGTTGACTGTAGCTTAAAGGACCTCCACTTGACTCAGTCGAACAAAAAACCCTCGATTAAAAAAACAAGCTATACATGTCAATTTAATCATTCGAGGTGGAGTCTAGTTGGCGGACAAGACTAGGAATGTAGAGGTTAAACTTGGACCAGTTTACTATGGAAAAAGTGACTGGTCTAAGGCCACGTTTCCTCCTGCAAGTTGCAACCAGCTCGTTGCATGACATTGTGGGCTACTGAGGTGTATAATGTGATCAACCGCCCGATCGTGCCTCGCAACACATGCATGCGAGTAGCTTTGGCTTGCAGCTGGTAACGCGTCCTAACGGGAGGGAATGTTAAAAGAGCAATCTAGAATGTTCTGTAAGTGATACCATTGAATTAGTACAGCTGTCTCATTTCACAAGGAGCTCAGTTCCAGCTTAAGGCTTAAGATAAAATTCTTATTTATTCGGTCTCTTAGTTTAACCATGTTATGAAGATTCACCATTTAAAATGGAACCCGTTTTAGCCATTACCATATTGGCGAAATAACGTTCTTGAGGACCTAAACCGAAACACCATTTATGTAAGACTAACAAATACATTGAAATAGATTGGATCAATTACAGCCCACATTTTGCAAACTGAAACAAGAACAGTTCACAAAATATTCCTGCTTGGTTGACAAACACAATGGTCAAACAATCCATTGCTGTGTCGCTTCAAACGTGGAACGCTCATTCTTCTTCGAAACACGCAATGGAATGTAAACTATGGCAGACATCCGTTTCGTTTTCACAGTAAGAAGTACGACATCGATACGACGATGAAGATTGTGTGGTACATATGCTTAGAACTAAGGATAAAGAGCCTTTGTCCAAAGCAGTAGGAAAAAAACTTTATACAAAAAAATACTAGTCGGTGTCCATAAAGCAATAAATGTATACCTACCAAAGACATTAATTTCCAAAAAGAAAGTCATTATTCAATTTGCAGTTTTTTATTTAGAAGTCTGTAGTATTTTTTTGTAAAAATATTTTAAATGTTTCACTTTTTAGTTATACCTAGGTACCTAATAGGTAAGTTGTTTAGTAAGGTACTTTAAATGCCAGAATATAACTTTAATAAAACCGGTGAAATGAGAGTGTACCAAGGTTAACTGTAAACATAGGTATGCGTACTCCTTTAGAGCGTACTGGCGTGATGTTATGAAATGGTATAAACAATAAACAGACATACGATTGCAGCAATCCCAAAAGATTTGCCGTTATTTGTTGAAGAGTTCTATTGTATATCGCCGAAGTTCTTCATCAGATCTTCACCAAATTAAAGTAAGAATTTGTAAAATCGGTCCACAATCGACTGAGATATCGGTGAACATACACAAAAAAAAAACATACAAAGTCGAACCTAGAACCGCCTTCTTTTTGGAAAGTCGGTTAAAAAGACTGACACAGTTTCGGTTGTAATGAAATAAATTCACTTGCAGAAGAAACTGTTTTCGGGACGCCTATTGTTAACCTACTTCCTACTAATATTGTGAGTAATGGCACAATGGTATATTATCATGACCTGAAATAGGACATTAAGATACCGGATACCTTGGTATAAAACACTTCCCGCAGTCGAAGCCGCGCAGAAGGGGGTCCCACAAAATAATAATACAATTTATTCTAACTACATAATATTTCTCTTTCCAGTACGCGATCTTCTTGCTGGTGATAATCATCGTGCAAGTGGTGATAGCAGTGCTCATGTTCGTGTACGGAGACACGATCAGGACGAGTATAGGCAAGTCCGTGGACACGCTGTTCGACAAGAGATCCAGCAGTGGCGTCGACAAGGGTACTGATGATGTCATCAACAGTATTCAGCAACAGGTAAATAAACCCATCCATACTATTAATTTAAACGCGAAAGTTACTCTGTCTGTCTTTTTATCCCATAAATCAGTCCAAATAGTTTTTCCACCGAACAATTTTTTTTTATATGCATCGAGTACATATTCTTATTTTATAGTCGGTTTAAATGGTAAGTTGCGGTTTTACAACAACAGGCATTTAAAATTTATTAAGTAAGGCGGCCCACAATATTATTGCGATATATAAAAAAAACGGCCAAGTGCGTGTCAGACTTCGCACATTTAGGATTCCGTTCCAGAACGCAAAATTAAGCTGGTTCTAATAGGAAAAATGAGGGAATTTCAAAGAAAAATCTGATTTATCAATATATTGGTATTTGTTAGTAAAATATACGTAATAATAATAAACATTATCACCAAATTTGAAGTTCATAGGTCAATGGGCAGTTTTTAATATTTTAATATAATAGATTTTTTTTTGTTAAAAAGGTTTTTTTTTGCTTTTCACTTTACATAATTTCAACAGACTCGGTTCACAATTGAAAATTTAATGAGAAAATTATTAATAAATATTTTTTTCTATGTACCTTTAGCGGAATTTTATTTTTAATGGGACCAACTTTGAGGTATATAGTATTTCCAATAATAAAAGAATTTTTGAACTCGGACCATTCTATAAAAAGTTATGCGTAAAAAATAATGAAAAAAAAAAAAATATAGTATAAAAAATAATGCGCATATGAAAATATATATATATAATATTAAAAAATAATGCGCATAAAAAATAAATATACATTTTGAATTGAGAACCTCCTCCTTCGTCGGTAACAGTAAGTACTTACAGCAAATACACATGAGTCGGTGCAAACTTAGTACTTACCTAATAACAAATGAACAATGTACCTATACATATAATAAGTTTGACGTTATGCCAGGAATAGTAACTTATTGTAAATAACAGGCAAATAAAAAAAACAACAGAAATACCTAGATACTTTAGAAATACCCAGGACACTTGCATTGTACAAATGAACTGCCTATTATAGTTCTCGCCAAACTTCTTGGCCGTCCTGCAGCCGTATTGCTTAAGTGAATACGCCAACGCAGACCGCTATCAAATCACAAACCAACACTAACCCTTTTTAGGGTTCCGTAGTCAACAAGGAACCCCTATAGTTTCGCCATGTCTGTCTGTCCGTCCGCAGCTTAGCTCAGAGCACAGCTGCGGACGGCACAACAGATACTCTTAGAACTATAATTTGGCATGGATATACATGTTAATCACGCCGACAAAGTGGTAAAATAAAGTCATGTTTTTTTTAATGTACCTCCTGTACGCGTAAAGTGGGGCTATTTTTTCTCGTCTATGCCATGGTGTGGGGTATCGTTGGATAGGCCATTCAAAAATATTACTGGTCTGTGTCTGGTCAGATCCGTTTGCGTAAAATTAAGCTCTAAATTGCTAATTTTTGATAGGGTTAAATGCAACGACGATATAACCACTTGACGGCGCATACAGTGCCCCGACGCTCGAAAACTATTAGTATTTTGTCGCCTATGTAAAGGCTTCGGTACTAGTAACCATTTTAGTTGTGTCCAGTTATTAGACCTGTATGCACGCTATATAAATACAAATTGTTTTATCTTTTTATTGCAATTATAACGCATAAAAATGCCCTCGTGCGCCGTAAAGGGGTATAGGAAACATGCCAAGACATCTAGTTACAAAAAGGATGGCATAACTTTTCATCGGTAAGTAAACAGTACGAAAATTATTTTTAATTTAATCAGATTATGAGACACCGCAGGGATCTAGTTAAAATGGTGGATGGGGTAAACGAGCACAATTTTGAGTCCCGCGTTGATGTCTTTTGGAAAAGTCTCGCTCTTTCACTAGACAATTCTAATGCTTCTATCCCTTTCTCTCCCTTTGTATTTTTATCGTAAATATCTGTGCTGTTACTTTTAATAGCTGAAGTCGATATCGATAATAATAAAATTAAACTTAATAAAAAATGTATGAAAAAATATCTATCTACTTTTAACCGACTTAAAAAAAGGAGGGTGTTCTCAGTTCGTCGAATTTTCTTATGTATTATGTTCCCGGATTACTCGTAGACGGCTTGACCGATTTGGAAAAATACTTTTTGTTTCTCTATGTCCCCGACACACATATTTATATTTGTAATTGATTGGTTTTTATTAAATAATATTTATATGATTTTAATTGAGTATTTTTAATAATGTTAAAATCCATTTTATCGATATCGACAATTTTTCCTCAATCGAGTTGATCAACCCTAACGATAGCCATACCTACGCAACTTACTTTGAACTGACCAATTGCAGCCGCGCGTTCTTCCTCGTCTCCCGGCCCGCGGTAGTGAGTCGTGTGCTTCGAAGAAATCGGCCTATAAGCTCTCTAGTGGTTATATTCTCTTTGGTTAAATGTGAAAAACATCACGGAAGTGGTATATTTATAACGAAATTAAAAGGAAAACTGTCACAGCTAAGTAGGCTTTACAAGTTTACGAGTAATAGTCGACAAATTTATAAAATTTACATGGAAAAGTAATCAAATTGTGCAATTTTTAGTTTTTTACTAGCTTTTAATTAACATCCAATGTATGTATTTATGTTTGTATGGTATGTAAGTGTGTTTGGGTCAAATCTTGAAACTGAATTTTAAAGCAATTATCCTCCACCGATTAAGATAAAATTTTGTATAAACGTTTAGTTTGGATGACGATGCATTGTTTGATAAGTGACATCATTCTAAATCCAGTATGGCGGATGGCCCAAGATGGTGGACTAGTTATTTTTTGTGCACTGCCATGATATGGGTATCAAATGAAAGGGTTTGCGAAAAAGCTTGTTTTAAAAAAAATATTATTTAATGAATAACTTATTTTTCACGAAACTACAAACAGGCGTCTTCTTACTCCGCATTATTGTACAACTACGAAACCCTATTTCAAAATACAAACATACAAAATGTTTATTACTGCACGTGGCCCGACTCGCACTTGGCCGATTTTTTTATTGAAGTTCTTTCAGTCTTTCCAAAGGTCCTTATAATTAAGTTTTGTGTAATACATGTGTCAATTTTTTGTTGTACAATGAAGTATATTCTATTGTAAACATTTATTGCCTCGTAATTTCAGTTCTCCTGCTGCGGTAAGAACGGGCCCCAAGACTACGGCATCACCATCACCTTGCCCTCCTCCTGCTGCACCAGCACCATCCTCTCATCGCCATGCACTCACGGACAGGCCAACTCAGGCTGCCGAGACGTCATAACCGACCTCTACAGGAAATGGAACAAGCCCATCGCTGGAGTCGCCATTGGTATTGCCTGTATTGAGGTGCGTATCTTTTAACTCGAGATCCCACTGCAAAAATCTGAATGTATATAGTTTTTGATAAAACTTGATTTATATGAATGATCGTAGAATATAGCGGGGTTGCCGGGCCGTAACTAGATTTTAGTATTTTTTTTAATATTTGCCCTACACTAGGAAATTTTTCGTGTATCGTGATTCATGGGTGCGTATGCAACATCTAGCTCTCAGTTAGCCGCCATTTATGTGTTGCCAGGTTGCGACTAACTGAGAGCTGGCAACTTTTGTTTTTCTATTTTCTACACATATTTCTTTTAAATGAGGTTGCATGGTTGGTTGGGGTTAAATAAAAAAAAAAAATTTTTGTTATGATAATTGCGGCTGTTCATGAAAATTAGGTTTATTCAAATCACAACGAAATGCAGATTTTCGCTGTAGGATCCTTAGTCTATTTGTTATTACTTTTGTCAAGTGTGTGCCTCACTTTAGCTGGACCGACGCTGGAACTCCTTAAGGATGCGGGCATCCGCTCGATGCGGGACGCACAGTACCGGCCGGTCTGGTGAAGGCAACTTGGGGAAAGCCTATGTTCAGCAGTGGACCTCTTTCGGCTGAAATGATGATGATGTGGAGGTTACACACGAGATGTATGTACGGTCAATCGCACGTCGTGGAACACTTCAAGTGTACAAAAATCATACAGCTATTACGGACGTGTTACTGTAGCAACAACCAAGGCAGAGACCATGATTGAAACCTTGCGAATCGTAAACCAGTGGGTGATTCTGGGCTGATATCTAATACCTTTAAACAAGTATAGGATATATAGTCTGAATCTCGGCAACAGCTCCAACCATTTTGATGAAGTTTAGTTTCGGGGGCGATCTAGCTAGGTTTAATTTTTAGAAAACGTCTTTTCCTCTATTTTCATCCGAGCTGAGCTCGGTCACCCAGGTATGATGATGATGAGTGATGAACTCTTGTCAATGTCTGTCGAATACCATCTAAGCAGAGTATCGTATATCAATAATCGTATATCACAAGAAAGGAGCCCTGATACGGCTACACGGGGTCGCGGCAGACAGAGGAGAAGATGGCGGGACTAAATACCTAATATATTATAATCAACACTAAATCATAGTTTTTTCATGTTTCAGGTGGTCGGGGCGCTGTTCTCGCTGTGTCTCGCCAATTCCATAAGAAATATGGATAGAAGGTCTCGCTACTAATATTTTGTACATTAAAACTGGTACCTATGAACACAATTTTTTTTGGTTCTTTTTTACTTGTTAACTAATTTTGTGAGCGGACTGTACACTGCATGGCTGACTGTATTGGGACACATTGACAGCAAGCACAAATGCTACTTTTGGCGTCCGATTTTCGATACCATTTTAATAACGAGATTTAACTTAAGTTTTTTGACTATTGCATTTTTGTTTTAAACGATAAGTAAGTACATATATTATTTGATGTCATTCGACGCTTTAAGTAACATAAAAATCGCATTTTGTATTTCACTTTAGATTGTGTCCAAAGGGTTATGAATCTTAAAAAAAAAATGTATGCCATATTATTTCTTGATTAAATCAAGTGGTATTCATAACAAGGCTAAGTTTTGAGTTTGTCAAAATTACGCACCAATTGGAATTAAAAAAAAAAATATTATGTGCCTAAAATTATCTGTATAGCAAAAAAAAAACGACTTAAAAATACTTAGGTTCAAGCGATTTATACTTTTTTTATTTAAAAAGAGTAATATTATATTTAAAGAGTAATATTACTATGTCAATATGTTTCTCTCACCCTAACACGTTGTTCTTAAAAGAGACAAACTTATTTTTTAACCCGTGCGTAATTATGACAAAAAAAAACGCGTTGAAAAAAATGTAGGAATATTTAAAAAATAATAATAACGCTTATTGTATTCGGAATATGCTTAACTAACATTGTTGTGCGCAATTAACACTGAATCTAACATAATTTGATTACTTTTAATACATAAATACATTTTAAATTAATAATATGAATTAGCGGATTACATGTTGGAGCCATCAAAGATCTGTTGCTAAAAAGAGATGGTGATATTCACCCTGTTATATTCACACTGTTCCGTTGCGAAAAAGAGATGTGAGCTATTCACATCTTTTTTTCGCAACGGAACAGTGTCGGCTACTAGCTTTATACGTTCGGCCCCAGGCCAAGGAAGACTGCTATTCAGCTTACCGTTCCATGACGTCATTCAAAGGCTTGCAGACAAAGTTAATTCTCACAAGCTTTTTTTGCATTGCGCAGAAAATATTTTTACTTGAGGACGTTTTTCTTACATTGGGTTATAAAGTTAATAATATGAAAATCGTAAAATGAGACTTCTTGCCTTTTTTAATGTTGCCCAGCTTCTTATTGCGCTACCTAAAAATACGAATCAAAGACGATTTCGATTTTTTTGCTAATAAAATAAAGCCAAATTAAATGCTTTAATTGTAACAACAATCCATAGCATTTTTTTCTAAAACTAATAATTGAATTAATAGATTCACTTTTTTATGCTTACTTTTTGCAAAGTGTTTCGGGCTCTTATTAGGTTATAACATTATAAATGATAAATAATTATTTTATTTAAATAATTAAAATATTGAATAAAGAGTCTCTTCTAGATATTAAAACTTATTAAATAATTTTATCTCTATTTAAACGCTTCTATATAAGGAATCTCCATTTATTTTTATAAATAATAAACATTTAGAATCTTGCTATGTGATATTGTATTTTCGTAAAAACTTGTTTATAAATCTTTAGATACCTACGTAAGTTTAAAAAAAACTTTTTTTGCTACTTTCGACTGTTTTTTAGTTTTGCTTTTCAATTTTATTTCATGAATATTATTTTTGTGTATAATTTTGGTTCTTATTATGATTATTTGGTAAGTATTTATAGAAATACTTGCACAGACTAATTGTTAATCAGTAATTTCCTTATTAAGTTTGTGCCAAATTAATAAAAAAGAAATTAAAGGCATATGTAATGATTCGATTTTTAAATGTGGAAGGAAGGAATGACAAGACGAAAGAGTTGTGCCTTGCACTGGTTGATTTGATAGAATTTTGTAATCAATAAATGTGTGTATTAAATAATAATGTTTGTTTTACTAATCGCACCCTATTTTTAAGTTCCATATCTTTAAGGCCCAGTTTTTTTTTATCGTTAGTTAATTAACTCAACCAATGGTTTTAAATTTTGGTTCATTGCCCTTTTTTATCAATGTTGTCCTCACAAATTGTCAAATAAGTTGGAGAGTTTATTATTTGACCATTTGTTAGACATTTATTGATGAATAAACGCGTTTTACCGAAAATTGTAACCATTGGTTGAGTTTACTACGGATCAAAAAACGGGGCCGGAGACGCCAAACCCAAAGCTTTAGATATTGCACAAAATTAAATAAGTACTTTTTTATTTTTGGAATTGTTTGGCCAAAGCATGATATTTAGGTAAGTCACGTTTATGTAAATAAAAATACTAATCTGCATGTTTGTGGTTGTTTTTAAGTACTTTTTATTGTAATTATTTTGTTGTTTAATTATTATTTTTGTTGTGGGATAAATTGTGGAAATTATTTTTACAAAACTAAACTGAATAATTTCTACTTGATCAGAAGAATATTCATTCAACAGGATTTCAATTATCCTGTAAATAATGTTTGTAGTAATATTGTTGTAAATTATTTTGTACTAATTATTTTTGGTTGGCATGGGAGGTCAAAATTTTTAAGCAATTAGTTATTTTGTATAATATTTATGTTTGTACCTATAATACATTTGTGTTTAATTTTCTATGGTACCAGTGTTCTTAGATAATATCGTTTTTTAATAAAATGTGTTTTCAGCGAAGAAGTCCAAAATACTGATTGATTTATTTTGATAATTTCAGGTATGCCTAAAACGAAGACATCACGAAATTAACATTCGAATAAGAACAATAAAAATCAACGACAGATACAAAAACATAAGTTACTTATGTACAAGTTAGTTAAGGTTAGCTCGGTCTAGCGCAACTCCCACCTTTTCAAAAATACAATCTGGCTTGTTTACTTTTGTTTTAAATTTGAAAAAAAAATGGACAGTGAAAAAAAGGCTTGGACTCAACTATTAAGCCGATTATGTTAATTTTAAACTTTGACTGGCTTAAAGCCTGCGTATTGACTACATACGTAAAACTACAAATCCTTTATTGATGATATCATCTGAATCTAACTACATTTAAACAAAAGTAAACTTTTCCAGGTCAAGATATCTCATTTAGACGGTACATTGTTGTATTTTCTCTGTGCGAGTATCTTCAAGCGTCAATGTATCTAACGCGTAACTTCTCGTCGATGTTAAGACGCGCTGTACCTTACCATTATGATTAGTTTTTATTCATTTTCTTTTGTTGCACCATTTAAAATATAAAGTTTAGGTACTGTTAAGTTAGTTAAGCGACTGTTTGTAATGTTGATAAACAATAGAAATTATATAAAATAAAAGTATTTTCATAAATCGGCGTTATAAAAGTTTAAGTACGTCCATTATACAAATAATATTAAAGTGTTAAAAATTTGATATTTATGCATTTCTATTATAAAATATTGTGATTTATTACTCGTTTCACATGTCTGTGTAAATAGTAAATGATATTATCGGGAGCAAATGTCTGTTTATTGTATTTTGAATCTCTTTTTGTGCATTTCTGATGAAACTGCTTTTGTGGATGAATTATATTGTATTGTATGGAATAAATAAATACATTTTCTACTTCAACATTATTTTTGATTTATTACTGTGAGTATGATGGTACCTAACAAGTTCTAAAGGGCCGGCGCTCACTGACGGCATGGCACAGTGCGGAGTGACCAAGGATTTTTTCGTGGCCAAATGACTTTCGACCTTATTTCAGTGCATCTAGCGCTGAAATTCCTTTATTTTTCCATTAATGCAGCGGCAGAATGATTTGGTATGCTGAAGCTTGCCGTGCCGTCAGTGAGCGGCGGCCTTTACAGATAAAAAACAGGTAGGTATGTAGGGTAGGGTGATTAGGTATGTAGGGTAGGGTAGGCAGGTGCCATTTTGCTCAAGATTGTTCTCACGTACAGTTGATGAAGTGATCTAATATAAATCAGTAGTATTCAACGTGTCATGAGCTCCCGCCAACCAAAACCATTGTGTTACCTGTGTTCGATTCCTATTATCGAATTGAGGGTAGTTGGTAAATCATCACTAAACTCGCCCTCGACCTACGTCGCGGTTCTATATATCCGTGGCGTGTAGTACGAATTAGAGCCCTGAGCTGAATGAACGTTTCTTCCTCTCTTGTTGTGATCGTGTCTCAAGCTAAACATTTTAGCATCTGTAGTGTTTGTGGACTCACTACCGTGTGGTGTGCGATCTTCAAGACCTTTGAACCCAGAGTACGTCTAGACTGCCTATCTGTGAAGTGCCGTGCACGCCGCAGGTCTTCTGCTGACCCGGGAGTTGAGACGAGGTAGGTGGTGTTCAATTACCTTCTTGGAGATAGTAGGAACGAACGATTTCCACCCACAAATACTTTACATACACATTTTTAGGTTCATAAACCGCCAGCAAATATTTTCTTAAAAAAGGTTGGTCAAAAACCGAACAACCTGTATAAACCATTCCATTATTAAACGACAATTAAAAATACAATAATACTCAGTGCGTGCAAATTTTTTGGTAATATTTGATATAATTTATATAGCAAAACAACGTTTTTGGGACAATCCCACCGCACTATTCCCAAACCACTGCAACTCCTGACACCATAGAAGAAGCCAGAAAAAAACACATCTCCAATTTACGTGTACAGGAGGTATCTTAAAAAAATGTATTTCTTGGTTTTATTTTACCACTTCGTCGGCGTGATTAATCTATACTATAATACGAGTATTATAATGCTGAAGAGTTTGTTTGTTTGAACGCGCTAATCTCATGAACTACTGGTTGGAATTGAAAAATTCTTTTTGTGTTTGATAGTCCATTTATCGAGGAAGATTATAGGCTATACAACATCACGCTACGACTAATAGGAGTGGAGCATAAATGAAAAATGTTGCAAAAACGGACAAATTTATTCCTTTTTGAGAGCTTTCGATGCGTGCGCTGCGTAAGTGGTTAAAGTTACGCAACATTCATATATGTACGAGTAGGGTAGGTAGGTAGCCATTTGACGGGAGCGAAGCCACGTGGCACAGCTAGTATTATAATATAATGTTTATTCATCAAAAATTACAGATAGTTTCATCAACAATATCCATGCCAAATTAAAGCTTTCTAGTATTAAAAGTCTCTGAGCTAAGCTGCGGACGGATGGACGGACGGACGGCCTGACAGATGGACATGGCGAAACTATAAGGGTTCCTTTTTGACTGCGGAACGGACTAAAAAGGGACTGCCTTCAGCAAGGCCCTGCTTTGAACTTTAGTACATTGGTGAGAGGCTCTTGACTACAGTCTACTAAAACCTTGTTTATTTCTATCGGGGGTAGTGGTATAAATAAAACTGCTTTAAATAGGTTACTCACCCCGCGTATACTATCAAGTATAAATAGATTTTGCATATTTCTCATGTCTCCTGTTCGGGTCACAAATAAATATTTTTCTTACTTTCTTTCTTACATAACATACCTACATAACATCACATCTGCATTCGGGTTAGGCAGACAAGCGCATCAATAACTACTTAATTCTAAAATATAAATTAAAGCGTGCGGCAGATTATTAACAGGCAACACAGAATGGTTAGTCGGCCGCCCCTAGGAGGGTGTCCGCGGTATAGTAAAGTAACGGAGAGTTTGGCAGCGTTCGAGGAGCTCAAAAGCGCCTATCGTCGGCACCGAGTCTCATCCAAGCGGACTACAGTAAGCCTTTTGTGTTAAGGACGGACGCTAGTAATTACGCTATTGGAGCCGTATTGTTACAAGGCGTCTTCTTATTCCAGCAGAAAGGAACTACAGCACCACAGAGCGTGAGGCTCTTGCTGTCGTGTTGGCTGTTGATCGGTTCAGAGGCTAAATTGAAGGACACGAGGTCGTTATAGGTAGCGATCATCAGCCGTTAAAGTGGCTTCTTACTTTAAAGTCGCCATCAGGTAGACTCGTTCGGTGGGTTTTAAAACTTCAATGCTTTAACATTCGGTTTCAATATACGCCAGCAAAGGCTAATGTAATTGTTGATACGCTTAGTCGACCAACCTGCAAAGAAGAAACTAAGGATCATTGTGGAGTTTGCTCTGTTGTCATTGACTTACCCGCAAGGAGTGCTAATGACCTTCGACGCGCGCAGCTGGATGACTTGGAACTTAAGGAAATCGTTAGTGATCTAGAGGATACATCTGATCCGGACTCCATAGGTCTTAAGCGTTGGTCTGAAAGAGGTTAATTTATTCAACAAGGCGTTTTGTATAGATACAGTCCCGATGTGGACAGTGAAGAACCACAGCTGGTAGTTCCGACTTCTTTACGCCTCGAAATTATGAACGAGTGTCATGACACTGATGTAGCAGGTCCCCATGGAGTGGATAGAACATACAGTAGAGTCTCTCAAGGTTTCTATTTCCCAGGCATGCGTAGGGCCATAACAGAGTATATAAAAACTTGCGCCACGTGTCAACGGTATAAATCTACAAATAAAAAGCCGTCAGGTCTGTTACAGACACCTGTTTTGAACGAAAGGGGAAAAGTGTTAGCCATTGACCTATTCGGTCCGCTTCCTGTAGCTGATAATGGAGAACGTTGGATATTTTTGGTAGAAGACACCGCTTCGCGTTGGACTAAATTGTACGCCTCAATGGAGGCAGCTTCAGAGGCGTGTGCTCGTAAATTGATTGAAGAGTTTTTTCTCCGTTACGGATTTCCTCGACGCATTGTGTCGGACAATGGCGTTCAATTTGTATCCGCTGTTATGCAGCTGTGTATGTTTGTTTTAGGTATAAGTCAAGAGTTACCTTTTTATCATCCCTCAGCTAATCCAGCTGAGCGCAAAAACAGGGATTTGTAATTCCAGCTGTCACGCTTAGTTGAAACGAACCATTCTTCATGGCCGCAGCACTTACCTGCGATAAGACTTGCCATGAATTCCGCGGTTTATCAGACTACAGGTGCGTCACCAGCGTACTTAACGTTCGCCAGAGAGACTCGCTCACCCCTTGACGTACAACACGACATTCGTTCGATACTTAGCAAGGATATCTTTGTTCCGCAAATCACTCCTTATTTGAAAAGTTTTGTATCTTCATTGCGGTTAGGGAAAGGGTTGAAGCCCAACAGGACCGACGTAAGGAATGTGCTGACAAGTTAATTGCACCTACCGAAGTCATCGAGGTCGGCGATCAAGTATTGTTGAAGTCACACGTTCTTAGCAATGCAGCAAAGAATTATAACTGCTAAGTTCATTCATAAGACGGGTCGTACGGCATTGCAAAAAGGGCGAGTCCCACAGCATATTTTATAGCAAATCTCATAGTCCTGAGAGTATGTTAGGGAAGTATCATGTATCAGATCTCACTCGGTTTTATAACCGGGGTAGTACGCCTCCTCATCCCGTAGTTCCGAAACGTCAAAGATGTAAAAAAATGTACGTCTACGTAAACATGTTTGTCCGGTTTGTTCAGCATCCTTTGAGCGAGTGAGAGCGAGGGGGAGTGTATGGCGTGCGGCAGATTATAAACAGGCAACCCAGAATGGTTAGTCGGCCGCCCGTAGGAGGACGTCCACGGTATAGTAGAGTAAAGTCGGCACCACACTTACGTGTCGTGGCGTGGCGTGGCGCGGGATCCACCAATCAAACAACTCTGTTCCAGCCTTCTTCATAACGCAACGAATTTTGTAGCCAATCAACGGCGTCGGAAGGCGCCACGACACGCCACGCCACGTAAGTGTGGATCTGTCTTTTACGGAGAGTTTGGCAGTCTGCGAGTGTGTGAGATATAAGCTACCCGTGAGGGAGCTCCGATCTAATGTTCGCGCGCCTTTTAACTTAAGAGCTCTGTGACACTACAATACACCCGGCTACAAAATAGAATATTCTCAGTACCTATGAATTTACAGCAGTACAGTAGTCACAGCGGATCCTTGTGTCTTTAGGCTCTGCAAACCATTGCGCAATAAAGATAAGTTAGATCAACCATCTTATAGATTAGCTAAAGTACACACATCTTTGATGGGGTAAAAACTGTATTAAATTCTATAATAAAATACCTTGTGAGATATTAAAAATAAATGAAAGAAAATTTAAAACAATAGTTTAAAGCAAACTTTGTAAACAAGCAAATTACAAAATAGATGATTATATTCAAGATAAGAATGCTTGGAAACATGCTGGACCTGCTCCATAGGGCAATGTTTAGTGAAAAATAACTTCCATTTCGGAAGTCGGTTTTCTTGTTTCTGTTCCTCGTTTTTGACACCGACTTCCGAAATTGAAGCTAAAGGTTAAGGCTAAGGTTTTTGTTTCGAAGTCGGTTGTAACTTTTGTAAAAAACCAGCTAAGTTTCCGAATGCACGGTAGAATCAATTTTTATTACTTGTAAATTTTAATTGTAAACGTTCGAAAGTGCCGCTTAATGGCCTAGTCGAAATAAACACATTTGCGTCTTTCATCTCGCATGTGATTGGGTCGATTTTTCATACTCTTTGCCTTTTGCTCTTTCCGAATTCATTACGCAATAAGGAACTGGAGTGCCCAGAACCTCATAGTCATTAGTAGTAACCCTTCGAGTAAGATGTTATGGGTTCAATCACCATACCTATTCACAACCATTCGATTTCATCCCGAAATGAATGGTTGTGTAGTGGTTTTGCAAGGCTTGTTAGCTAGAATGCTAATATGTTATAGGTACATTATGTTGCGAAATACTCATTAACCGTAATCTATTTACCACTTTCTACTACAAAAGTTACTTATTTTATTCAGAACACCACAACCATTCTATCCGGAATGAAATCGAATACCTTTTATTTGTAATTAGTTATGCTAATTTGGAATAAATTATGTAATCTATTTCATAAAAATAATAAATTTAAATATTTTCGTTTATATTGCTTACAATACATTTTTTTCACATTTTATTCGCACGGATTCTGATACAAATATTAGTAATACCACTTAGAATATCATCCCGTCAACAAAACCACGAATCTGATTGGTACACGTCATATTTCTGCTAGTGATGTCCAATATTGACTATTGCAACATTGTATACCAACTTCCCAGGCAAACTTCTTGAACGCTCTTTTGACATTGACATTACTCCAGCTGCATTGATTTGTCAATGTAGCTGTCATGCCAATGTCAAATCAGTCCGGAATCATGTAAAGTGCGAACGCTTGTTTGAGCACGTCCTACCTTTTCGACTTCGGTGTGTTTAATTCCACTTTCACCACTTCGTGAATACTCATTAATATCAGTCAGTTCAAATGTGCTGTTACAGAACACGGTCGTCTACTTACAATATTTATTAGAAATACTCATGCCATGGCGAAAGTCGCTACAGAAATGGCATACAAAAATTACTGTGTAGTGTTTATAATATTCGCTTTAGTGATAGTCCAAGCGGTCGGTTACGACACGGAGCTATATGAAACAAAGCCTTGCGACAGCAATGCCTGCTTTGACGAACTCCACGGGTCTTTGGGCGACTGTTCGTGCAATGTTGACACCATCGATTACTTCAATAACGTGAAGGTTTATCCGCGCCTCCAAAGTTTAATAAGGAAAGACTACTTTCGTTTTTACAAAGTGAATTTGAAGAAAGAATGTCCATTCTGGGCGGACGACAGTAAATGTGCGATGAGGTACTGTCATATTAAGACCTGTTCCAAGGAGAGTGTGCCTGGTGTTGAGAACGGTTACGAGAACGATCACATAGACGAGACTCCGGCGATGAAGTACACAAAGGAGGCGCAGGAGCACTGTGACACTGATTCCGACCATGATCATGATCTGGGATACCTGAACATGACCATCAGTGCTGCCAGTCAACATGAAATTGCTAAATGGAAAGCTCATGATGATGCCCTTGAGAATTTCTGTGGATGTGATGACAAGGATGTTGATGCAGAATATGTAGACCTGTTACTGAATCCCGAAAGATTTACTGGATACAAAGGACCTTCAGCTAACAGAATCTGGAAAAGTATTTATCAGGAAAATTGCTTCCGGCCCAAGCCAAATCCTTATGGATCTTTCCCATTTGTGATGACTTCAGATCTAGGCAACATGTGCTTAGAAAAGAGAGTGTTCTACAGGGCTGTGTCAGGTTTGCACACAAGTATTAATGTACACTTGTGTTCAAAATATTTATTGTTTGAGAAAGGTGCCAGTTTCACATCTGGTGATGGTGAATGGGGGCCAAATCTAGAAGAGTTTCAACGTCGTTTTGATCCATCTCAGACGTTTGGTGAAGGGCCAAATTGGTTGAAGAATCTATATTTTGTTTATTTATTGGAAATGAGAGCTCTGGCTAAGGCTGGACCTTATTTGGAGAGGGAGGAATATTACACTGGTAATCCTACGGAGGACGAGGAAACAAGACAGGCAATCCATAACATGTTAAGTGTTATTTATTCCTTCCCAGACCACTTTAACGAGTCTTCAATGTTTAACGGAGGCAGTCAGGCGGCAAAACTGAAGGTAGAATTCCGAGAACACTTCCGTAACATTTCAAGGATAATGGATTGCGTTGGTTGCGACAAATGCAAGTTGTGGGGGAAACTTCAGACGCAGGGTCTAGGAACTGCTTTGAAGATATTGTTCTCTAGTAAATGGAACAGTCCTGAGAGTGATGCAAACCAGGGCAAGTTGCCTGTGAGGCACAAATCACATGAGAGGCTGCAGAGGACGGAAGTTGTGGCGCTCTTCAATGCATTCTCTAGACTCTCAGAGAGTATACGGCAATTGGAACAGTTCAGAGTTATGCTGAGGTAAGATTTAAATTGTATACTGAGCCCTCGTTGTATATTTTGGTGGTGGATAGACTGTACCTTTAAATAAGTATCCTTTCAACCATCTTTATGCCATATTTGCAAATGACACATTTAAAAAAATGTAATTGTCTAACTGGAATCCAATTGGAATTTCAAGGATATTTATTTATTTGATTACTTCCTACCACATAGATGTTGTGTAGGAATTTTCTAGACATAAATAAATTTATTTACAGGAACTGATAAGAGAAAAAAAATTAAAATGTCTTATCAGATTTATTTATTAAGTACTAATACACAGCTTAAGCAAATCAATTATCAAATTAAAACCCAAAACTTGAACATATCCAATATTATTATTCCTGTAGTTAAATTATTTTATTATTAAATACAAATAATTATGAATTATTTGCATGTCTTGTTAAGTAATAATTATTCTAATCTATTTTAATGCTTTTAGTTCTCCTAAATACTGTTGTAAGTAGATGTGGGTTTGGTTTGTGTGTGTGTGTCTATGATTTTCTGAGTTTTCTTTTCTGTAAAGGTTGTGGATTGGGTTAACTCTATGGGTGTTATTTATAAATTCTTATTCCCCATTGAAATTTTGAATTAAGAATCTGGTAATCACTGTTAAAATAATCATATGGTTTGGTTTTTTTTATTCATAAGGCTATCATCAAAGTTTTATGAAGAATTGATTTATTTAAAAGTATCACAATGTATCTAGTCATGATATTGGGAGGCAGAGATTAACTTTTTTATAATATTGTGAAAGTAAAAGTAACAAATTATGATAAAAAATGTATGTTATATAAGTGAAACATTAAAATGTCATTAGTAAACCTAATGGCATTTTCATTGATAAACAATCTAGAAATTGACATTGAATGAAAAATGTACACTATTGAATAGGAAGTTAGGTTTGCTTCTGTCTTTCTGTAAAACATATTTAACAAACATACTATACATAATTATATTATACTGTTTTTTTGTGACAGTATTTTAACTTATAATTTTTAAATAATTAAAAAAAGGGAGGAGGTTCTCAATTCGACATGTATATTTTTATGTATGATTACGCATAGATTTTTATAGAGTGGTCCAATTTCAAAAAATCTTTTTTATAGGAAATCTCAAAGTTGGATCCATTTAAATTTAAAAATAATATCCACTCGTAAAGGCAGAAAAAAAAGGATTATTGATAATTTGCCCACTGAATTTTCAATTGTGAACCAATTCTGTTGAAATTAAGTAAACTAAAAGCGGAAAAATACCTTCTTAACAAAAAAAAAAAAAAACTGACAAAATAACAAACTAAAAAGCAAAAAATAACTTTTTTGTCTAGCATTTTGAGGTGGGGCCAAACAAACTATCAACGAAGATCAACCTAGTTATAATCATTCTACGCTATTTGGTAATTAGGTAATTTGTGTTTTTTTTTATTTGTTTGGCGCCAGCTCAAAATTCTAGACTAAAATATTTTTTTATTTTTTGCTTTTTAGTTCGTTATTTCGTCGGTTTTTTTTTTGTTAAAAGGGTTTTTTTTTAAACTAAAATATGTACCTACCTAATGCTAATTCTAAACAGGAAATGCAAAATATACAGGCAAACTATTTTTGTAGCAAACTAGAGTAATACTTACAAAAGAAAAGACCACACCTGTCATAACATAATAAAATAATAAATTAAGAGGAGTTTTTGGCGGGATTTTTTCGAGTGTAGTTCAGCGGCTGTTAATATTATTTGCAAATTGATTCCTAGTGGATATTATGATATAAAATTGGTGTAGTTTTGTGTCTCAACTGTCTATGCAACTGGACAATATGTGAAATTATTGACAGAAGCGATCTCGGGATAGTGGAGCGGAGAATTTTATTGTAGTATTGACTACCTCTGCAAAGCTTACTGGGAAGGCTGATTCGATACAATTTGCTGCCAAATACTCCAAAAAAGCATTAGAATCTGTTACATCCGCATTCTAATGCATACTAAAGAATTCAAGAAGAGAAAAATACTGATGACTAGGCAGCATGGTCTCAGACCTTAGCCTGTTCCGTTAGGAACAAATATAAAAAAAAAAAAAAAAAAATAATAAATTAAGCATGCATTGCAATTAACTTAATCAAATAAATTCAAAGGTGTCAATGCTCCTCAGTAATAATAATTATTATTACTATCTGCCTACTTTACGTACGACTGACGGAATTCATTACTTACTAATCAAAAAATGGCAATACAAAACTGGGTAAAGACACGTTTGTCAGCAAAAGAGTAAGACCATAACTTTCATATATCACAACAACAAACAATAATCAACTTTGTTGTCTTAAACTTAGAGTTCCAAGTTGAATACGTGAAAATATCTTGAAATATAGTGTGGCCTACTCATTCTCCTTTATCTCGTTCTGACTTAACAAAAGAGATTGTGGAAGTGTGAAATAAGTTTACTAGTGCCAGCTGCCGTAACTGGAACGAGGTATCTAATAATGTATACTAGCGACCCGCCCTGGAATCCCACGGGTTAAATTATACACATAGCATCCTCGATTACCGCTCGTTCTATTAGTTTAATCATCTTCCTGCCCTTGTCCCATGATACTTGGGTTCGGCGCAACACGTTTCCCTCTTCCATACCGTTCTTTCCCCCGTCGCGCTGTCATTGACTTCCTTTCTCTTTCATATCATTCCGCACGCAGTCCATCCATCTTTTCTGCGGTCGCCCCATCCCTCTCCATCCATCCACATTTATAATCACAACTCTTTCATTAACATGCGTTTTATTCCTCCTCATCACATGACCATACCAGGACAAACCGTTTCCTTTCAACTTTTCTGTCACTGGCGCCACTTTCAAACTTCCACTAATATACTCATTTCTCACTTTACCCATTCTCGCATATGCATCTCAACATTCTCATCTTAGCTACATGCAACCTCTTTTCATCTATATTTTTCACAGTCTAACATTCTGACCCATACAGGACGACAGGTCTAATCACGGACTTTTAGATTTTCCCCTTTAACTTGAGGGGCATCCGTGGGTCGACAGACGACCCTAGCTTCCGGAAGTCGGAGCAGATTGGTATTGGTGTTTCAGCGAAAGCTATTAAGGCACGAAACTGGAGTTACGCAGAAAATCGCAGAACAAGTATTCGGTTTTGGTTCTGCTCAATTTTAGGCCAACACTCTCCATCTGTCTGTGCCACCACGCCTCCAATCTGCGCTGGACCTCTAGGCAATTCTCGGCAACCAGCACAATGTCATCGGCAAACAGCATACATCAGGGTGCCTCTTCCTGTATGGCCGACGTCAAAGCGTCCGTTATCATCAGGAAGAGGTATGGACTAAGGGCCGACCCTTGGTGCAAGCCGACTGCCACAATGAAGCTGCTAGTTGTGCCTACTGTAGACCGGACTTGGGTACTGCAACTATTGTACAGCACTCGGATCAACTCTCCATATTTCCCAGGCACATCTTTTTTCTTAAGGGCAGACAGCGACTTGAGATGATGACGACAGAAAAAATATTAACGAACGCGATTTTAATTTATTTTGTAATAACTTTTCCGTCCGTCTAATAGCAACAGCTGTTTTCCAGTGCACCAGTAAAACAAACTCATTATGCGTGCTGAATTAATTATTTCAAATGTAATAATGAACATTCTTTCCTTAAGATTGTTTTCCTTAAGATATGAAAAATGGTTTTTCGAGCCTACCTTTGACGAGACTAAAATAGCAGGCTTCCAAATTTTCCTGCTTTCCAAAATATTTTTAAAATCACCGTAAACTTTTCAGACCACAGACATAAATCGTACTAGACAAACGCAAGTCCCTCCATCTGTCTGAAAACCAAATGTGCCTCTTTTTCACACAAACGATGAAAGAAAATACTTTAATTGCCTCGGGCAACTTCTTTTTGTAAAGTTTTAAAGCTTAATACGGCATAATTAGGAATTCTATGAGAAAGGATCACTAGTTAAGTCAACCAATGGTTAAATATGCCAACCAGTAGTTTAAAAATTCAGTAAAACGCGCTTATTCATCATTTGTTTGTGCAACAAATGGTTAAGTAATAAACTGTCCGATTTATTTTAACATTTGTGTGTCTAACAATTCACAACTACCGATCAATTTGTAGACTTTACAGCTCAATACGGCATAATTAGGATTTTGTCTTAATTTCGGTTGATGTCCGGTGCTTTACTCCGTTTTTTTGATCATTGACATCTAGTTTGATTTATGTCTGTGTCTCAGACAGACTATGTGAGATAGTAAAAAGCACATAATTTACAAAACTGTTTAACAAAATATTACGTTAGCACCTACATTTGAACATCCGCCTTTCATATTGACATTTCTTTTGTATTTATCACGTCTCTGGATTTTTATTGCATAATTCTATTTCATTTTGAACGGTAGATTTTTATCGTATGTTTTGTTTATGGCTTTTGCGTAAAAAATTATCGAATACATGGTGGAATCATTTGTTTAATTAGTTGACTTGGTTTTACATGAAAAAAATAATATTCTTGCACTTTTTTTAAATACCTACTCGTAGGTGAAGCAAAACTAAAAAGAGAGAAATAAAAACTTTTTCGCAAAAACATGAACCGACTTCAAATGCATAACACTAAATAAGTGCAAAATTACTTTCGTTTCGGAAGTCGGTGTCGACGATAAAAACAAGTGTACCAGAGACACCGACTTCCGAAACCAAAGTTATTTTTCACTTTTTTTTAGATTTTTTTTGAAGTCGGTTCATTTTTTTGCGAATAAGTTTTTATAAAATGACTTGGTTCACACGAACTTGCTTAATAAGCATCGACCATCGTAACTATTTTACGATCGTACCTACATAATTTCACATACATTTTATGTATTGACTGTGACGGGTTATTGTACTCGTTACATAGATACCTACATGCAGGTTAATATCATCGTTTCTCTACGATTTAGAAAATCTATTTCATCAACAGATTAGATGATACAAACTTTTATAAATTGTTGACTGCTTATTCGGCCCAAAAGAGATTCTCTTTTTAGGGTTCCGTACCCAAAGGGTAAAATGGGACCCTATTACTAAGACTCCACTGTCCGTCTGTCTGTGTCTGTGACTGTACCTCATAAACCGTGATAGCTAGACAAATTAAATTTTCACAAATGATATATAATTTCAGTTGCCGCTATAACAACAAATATTAAAAAAATAATGAAATAATTAAGTGGGGCTCCCATACAACAAACGTGCTTTTTTTTGCGATAACGGTACGCAACCCTTCGTGCGAGATTCCGACTCGCACTTGGCCGGTTTTTATTTATTTATTAAAACTTCATGCAACATAAAACTACATAGGCGGACATAATGCCAGAGGCATTCTCTACCACTCAAACAAGGGCGGTGAAGAGATAGCACGGCAGGTGCATAAAAAAATAGTACAAAAGTTAAAATAAACATACAAAAATATGTACTATAATAAATACTATGTATAAAATAATATATATATATATAATATAAAAATTAATAGAAAGGTGCATATTGAGATGACTCTGATATTCGTTTCACAATTTTTTTCACACTGTACTCTCCATTACACAAGTTCGTCATCTTCTATAATATGTAGGTAGTTAGTATAAACAAGTGTAGTACCAGTAGTACGTTAATGATTCGTATTCGAGGTGCCGTAAACAATGATTGTAAAACAAAAGAAACAATTACTGCTTTCCCATACAGGCTGTCGAACGGTTAAACTTTCAACACTATTTTTCTTGAATTGTAAGCACGCTGGGTACGCATTTCATACTTTCAGTGCTCTTGAAGTGAGAATCAACCTTGAAGGTTTTTTCCGCTGGTTGGGAGTAGAAGAACTAGGCTAATAGGAAAAAAACTATCGAATAAAAAAAAAGTTAAGTAATTCAAAAAATCTGAAATGCCCGAATGCTTAAGAATCGAAATAAAAAAAAGTTAATTCAAAATATCAAAAAACCCGAATGCTTAAGAAGCGAACTAAAAAGATGTAAACAAGAAGGAGATCATGCTGTGCAGTCGGAGGATACATATTCGCGAGTTGGCTGACCAAAACCAGATGTATCCTAAGACTGCACAGCATGATTGTCTTCTTGTTTATGTCTTTTTAGTTCGCTTCTTAAGCATTCGGGTATTTTTGATTTTTTGAATGAACTTTTTTATTTATTACTTTTTAGATGTTTTTTTTTTTTAATTTATAAATTTAAACATATAAGTGTTATATGTTTTTGAAATCACTTCTAAAAAAGACCCTTTATTATGAAAAAAGGAAAGGTAACAAAAAAAAAATTGTGGCTCGCCATAGGTATAGCGTCCAAAATCCGCCATTGTTCTATTTTACAATTTTAATGTAGCCAGTGACACTCGCAACTCTCGCAAGGTTAAGACGAATCGATTGACGTAAAAGTCATCAACGCGTTTGATCAAAAATCGGCCAACGCTTTGGGTCTCGAGAACGCCACATAGGAACAAACATACATACATACCTAGACTGATAAACACATTACTCTCCTTCGGCAGTCGGGTAAAAAGTACATTTTACTTACTAATAAATTTAGTAAACCAAGTTAGGTAGTTTGCATCAAGCTGTTTATTATGTAAAAAC
The DNA here is from genome assembly GCA_947562075.1 of Orthosia gracilis. Classification (NCBI taxonomy): domain Eukaryota; kingdom Metazoa; phylum Arthropoda; class Insecta; order Lepidoptera; family Noctuidae; genus Orthosia; species Orthosia gracilis. The sequence goes on from OX387274.1 coordinate 21,089,769, forward strand.
CGCATATGATGCCAAAAAAAGAATTCAACATTCAAATAAGGAATCCATAGATAATATTTGGCCAGCAAGATGGGCCACGTCGTCCAGTCACGTAGGTCGAGAGTAGGAGGTAAATGTCTCTTCGTCATTTACCAAAATGTGGTGTAATTCCCGCCCAGCCGGTGTCACCGATTTGCGTGTCTCTTGTATACTACTGACGTGGCCTATTGTAATTTTAGCATTACATCTTGCGGAATAAAAATACAGAGATAGCCAATAAGTACTGATAAATTTACTGATTGTCTGGGGTTTTGTTTTTTGATAAAATCGCTGTTTGTTAGCTGTTGTAAGGCTATTCTAATTAAAAAAAGTATAAAAAAGTAGAATTTTCGACTTGTGTTTTTGGCTTTGTACCACATCAATGTAGTAGATGATAAAACCATTTTCAATGTCTGTGGCTCAGTTAATGGTTATTTATGCTGTAAGCCTAAAAAACAGATGACACGGCACATTGTTTGCTGAAGATCTCTACAATAATACTGGTTTGGGTTTAAAAGATGTAACTGCATTTTTCCGGATTCAATTCTAGACCTTCTTCTTTTATACAAGATTTGACAGACTAAATATTTACAATGTAAAATCCCCAAATGTGATTAATTATTGGATTCATTCCTTATTTATCAACAGCTTGATAGTGCGTCATATTTGACCGAGACTCTGTTTTGTTTGTATTATGATTTTGGCTAGTGTTATTCGGAATATCCTCGTTCTAGTTGGCAAAACAAATAACTATTTATCGGTCGGCAGTAGCGAGTTCAGGGTTATTTTGATAACAATATACTAGACAACGTCTGTTCGAAAAAGATATTTCCCGAGCTTCTTCTTGTCGATGGTACCAGTAATACTTTGCCACTTCCACGGCAACATCAGCGCCAGCGCATAAGTCGCTTCAGCTGCAGGTTTTGGCGCACTAAAGGCAGGTAACTAGAATATGTAGTCGTCGCCAAACTTCTTGACCGCCCTGAAGTTGACTACAATGGCTGCGCAGTTGTAAATCTCATACAAAAACAGCACCGTTTCGCGCCTTGCGCATCGGAAAGCCAACTTCAGGGCGGCCCAGAAGTTTGGCGAGCACTATACGTAGTCTTCACCACCATATCGCACCTCTCACCGTTGCGTCGAGATAAATACAAGCTAATCACAAACTTCAATCACAAACTAATTGTTGTAAACTTGTTAAAGAAAATGAACAATTTGAATTTGAAATACTCGTTTCTAGGCTTAGAAATGCCTTAGTCCTTCATTTGTATAAAACTGAGGCAAAATAAATATTTTGTTGGTGCGTGATTAGATGTTTTCATTGTTTTGTGACTTATAGAAAGTAGAATCGGTGTCTCACGAAGTTATCAAGACAGACTTCTGGTAAAAAGTAGTATCAGAGTTTTGATAAAATGTAGCATTCTTACTAAAGTCTGGGTGCCAGTTATTATTTTCCTACTCGTATTTATTGTTGAGCCTTGCGTTACATAAGCATAGTTCGCGAGCTCATAATTTTCCTTATTGCGGTATTTCAAACAATTGTTTTGTATGCACTTTTGTTAAGTACTTGCTGAACAATAACCCTGAATCCTGTACCTAAGGTATTTATGAGAATACTTATCCTCGTCTGAAACACCAAAATTGAGCATGAAGTATTCTGTCAATAACGAACGTGTTCATATAGTTTCTAAAAACTGCGCTCAGCGTTAATTAATTCCATACTTGTTGGGTTTGGCGTCTTCTGATAATTATACTTCACCTTGCCACCAATTTTTTTTAAATTAGACTTTCTCCACATCCTCCCACATCTTTCGCGAGCTGCCTGCTCTTACGATTCCAATTATAGAGAAATAAAAAAACATAATTCAAGCTAACGAAGTATCGATATTTTAACTTCATTATGTTAATCAGGTATCATGTACACTTATTTGAAATAATTATGGGTTTACGTGTACCTAATGATAACGCACTAATTGCATACCGAATGGGCGGAAACCTGTCGTTGACATTCTGCACATGACATGTGGCGTTTTTTATGTCAACGTTTATCCAATAACGTCATAAACCTGTCCTCGCAGTAGCATACTGAAAATTTGGGTTACATTTAAATAGATAAATCCATTAAAAAAGCGGAAACTGCTTTTTTATTGCCAAAAACTGATACCTTTAATGTTTATTTGAAATTCAATTAGTAGCCTAAAATAGTAGGAACATAAAATGGCTTAATCTTGTGTTGGTTTAAGCTTTGAAAACCTTTTAACTGCATTGAGGGTAGGCAAGGTGCAGTATGTTATTATATCATGGGCAAGACTAAAGGAAAAGGAACAACCTACCCTCTTTTAAAATAAGTTCCTTTGTGGATTGATGAGGATTGACTTAATCAGATGAATTTTATTACATTCATATTGTACATTACCGGTGGTAAATATGATTAACAAAACAATTATGGAAATTGTCGGGCACAGGAACATTTTAGAAAAGTATCGAGGTAGAAGAGAGGTAAAGCACTTAAACTATTTTCAGGGTAGACAAAACTGAACGAAAAGTCAGAACTACCCTCTTTTAAATGATACCCCCCCCTCCTACCCCCCCTCTATCCTCTTCTTTTTTGTTTATTATTTTCAATTTGCAATTCTCTTACAAAGCGCAGTGGTTCTGCGAAATTCCACTACAGATAGTTTCTGTGAAGAAAGGCCATGTTTTGCAAGCAATTTGTATTGTTGGAAACTGCTGCACATTCCGTGAAGTTAAGCATGAATGGTACCTAATATAAAAGTAATAATGTCGCCCACAAGCATTATTACTTTATTAGCGATTTCATCGCGATTCATATCTCAGCCATCAATGACGGAATTCCCGATAGAACTGATAAGAGCTGAAATTAAATACAGGTTATTACTTTCACGATGATATCGAATTAATAAGGTGATAACAGATATCGGGAAGTTATTTTTGTAGGTCATTATTAAAAATGCATATTAAAGGCTATTATGACAAAGCCTTTTCATAGAAATTGAACTACGAATGAGAACAATTTCCTTGTATGTAAAATCATAATCGCCTCGTTATCGTATTGTCGCATCGCGCATATCTGCGTCATTTTTAGGGTTTCGAACCCAAAGGGTAAAACGGGGCGGGAACCTATTACTAAGAATCCGCGGTCCGTCTGTCTGTCTGTCACCAGGCTGTATCTCATGAACCGTGATAGCTAGAGAGTTGAAATTTTCACGGATGATGAACTTCTGTTGTCGCTATAACATCAAAAAAAGTAAAACTAAAAACAGTATAAAATAAATATTTATGTGGCTCCCATACAACAAACGTGTTTTTTTTTGCCGTTTTTTGCGATAATGTTACGGAACCCTTCGTGCGCGAATCCGACTCGCACTTGTCCGGTTTTGTTTTATAGTTGAAGATCTTTAAAATAAAACATTTGGGCACGAAAGCATGTCTGAAGATCTCAAATAATTTGCATCTCATTTTATGTGATGTACCCTGTACTATTTTATTCACCAAAGTAGGTAATTTTATTTTCAAAGGATCCATGTTTTCTTTTGATCTTTCAAGGATCCGTTATTTAAAAGTTATCAAAAGCTTTTCTAGGGCCATCGTCTGTAGTCGAGTCTTTTGTAGGAACGGACTAATTTGATAAATTGTTTACATCCTTATTTGTTTAACACCAAAAACATTTTCCGGAATAGAAAAACTTTTATGCAGAAATCATCACTTTTTTATTCAATGTCACCGGATTATCGCAAAACTCCGTAAGTTTCTAATAATTCATCTTGCGAGATATGATATATCATCTTTATAATTCCTTGATTTGTGAACAGATCATTTCAAATACAATAAATCCCATCTAAATGCGACAGTTTAAAATATATATGTGCCTTATGGAAAAGTTTACAATATCACGCTATTATACTCGTAAACTTAAAGTGCTTGCAATAATACGGTGACATATCATCATCTTGGTGCCCTAATGCCATGTTACTTGGGGTCATCGCAACACATTTTTTCTTCCATACCGACTTGTCCCCTGCCATGCTTTCACTGACTCTCTTTTCTTTCATATCACTCCCCATGCGGTCCATCCATCTTTTCTTTGGCCTTCCTCTCTTTCTCCATCCATCAACATTTATTTTCATAACTCTTTTAGTATATACATAACATCCCTCCTCATCACATGACCATACCAGGACAAACGGTTTCCTTTCAATTTTTCTGTCACTGGCGCCACTTTCAAACTTCCTCTAATATACTCATTTCTCACTTTATCTATTCTCGTCACTCCGCACATCCATCTCAGCATTCTCATCTCTGCTACATGCAATCTTTTTCACAGCCCAACATTCTGATTTCGGTGACATATATAGGTAAGAAATAGTATACGTGAGTATTGTAGTTTTTCACCGGTAATTTTTTCCCTAAAATTGTGGTAGTCATTGACTTGTTTATATTAAAAATGCTTCATTGAATAGTAATAGCACAGGTTTCCAGTTCACTGATTATGACTATTCATATTGGATTTACAATAAACTGATTACATTGTTCAATAGACTGATGTATATTATTCTCTTTGTTGACACAATTTGATTGTGAGAACAAAGTTTTCTTTCATAGTTTTTTAGGGTTTCGTACCCAAAGGGTAAAAACGGGACCCTATTGCTAAGACTCCACGATCCGTCTGTCTGTCTGTCCGTCTGTCACCAGACTGTATCTCATGAACTGTGATAGCTAGACAGTTGAAATTTTCACAGATGATGTATTTCTGTTGCCGCTATAACAACAAATACTAAAAACAGAATAAAATAAATATTTAAGTGGGGCTCTCATACAACAAACGTGATTTTTTACCGTTTTCTGCGATGATGGTACGGAACCCTTCGTGCGCGAGTCCGACTCGCACTGGCCCGGTTTTTTATCAGTTGAAGGTCTTTAATGTAATAAATTATATAAAATCCAAACACAGTAAAACCGAGCAAAGTTTTTGATGAGGCGAAAATACGATTTAAAAATTAGGTGTCGATAAATAAGCGATAGAAGAGATAGAGAGAGAAGGCTTGTTTCTGAATCGAATCGAAAATTATTTCAATATAAATATGACAGATTTTTAAAAAAAGAACATTCGTTCTGTACATTTTCCCGAGTTATACTGATATTTTTTTCTTTTTTAGGAGTTGGTTTTTGCATAAACTGTTCTTTGATTGATACATAATTCCTGGAAAAAAATTTGCTGGTCATTGAAAATTAACCTGGTACCTATATTAGATGCGTGATTTTGTGATTGTTTCAATGAATTTTTTAACAGCCAATCGTGTCATTTAACATAAATTTAAGTCGGGTCGATATTACCCTCCAGAAAGCGGGGTTGATTTTCACTTGACTCCAAGATCTCAATTTGCAGACAAATATTTTAGTGAAACTGCTGACGCTTCTATTTCCTGTCAATTCCGAACCATCCGGTTTTTGCAACGTTCCATGACACACACACATCATTGTCACCATTTAATGTACCAAACATTATCTTTGTCAGTGGAGTATCGCGGGAAACGCTCAGGTGTTCTTGTTGACAAATATTTGCTTTGTCTGCTAAAGTGATTGTCAATGCTAATCGATTGTAGTCCATAGCATTATTTTGCACACGTAACTTTTTAAACATGTGGAAAGTGAATAGATTTTTTTTTCATTGTGCATGTTCAATTCATCTAGAAGTGTAAATATTTATACTTACTTGTATTGTTGTTTATATTGTGAATGTTTACGATGAGAAGTATTGGGTTGGTCGATATGGTCTTGGGTGATTTAAAAGAATATTAATAATGTCGGAAAGTACAAGAGATAACTTCTTTTTGTTAATAAACATAATAATATTCTCTTAATGTAGATTCCGAATACCAACCATAGATATTTTAAGTCATCCCGCGGGAAATTGCCCGCGCATTTGCATGTCAGTGAAAGTCGATGGGTTTATGGTAGTTTGAACCTATTTAAGGATAAGTTCAGACCGGCAGCTGCAGTTCGGTTACCTTTGGCATTTTGGTAAACTGTGAATGCAATTACGGATTTTTTATAATTATATTTTTTATGGAAACCGTATAGAGCTTGTCTGAACTTTGCCTTGGCTGGATGTAGTTTAAAATAAGTGTAGGTAATTTAAGTTTTAAAAACTTAGTAAAGTGAAATATGCACCTAATATTATAATTTACTAAAACTAATTCAATGGCGCAATTTTTCATTTTAACCTTTAAAAAAATAACATTATGCCCAGCATGGTTCCAATTTCAAACAAGCACATGTTTTTATTTTATGCACGATTAATTCTCCCTTTTTTGGCGCACTGCGAACAATAATTAAAAAAAAATATTTTACACAGCTCGCACAAAGCAGGCGGCAAGAAGCAATCCCTATTTGGAAGCAGTCGGGATACGAAGTGAAGAAGATTAGAAATATTCTAGAATAATCTTATTGGCGTTATTTGGAATTAGAAGTACTACTTATTGTTCCTTGAACAAGTCGCACTGTTAATTATTAGAGACTCGTAATTAATTGTGGAAGAAGGAATTGCCTGTCCTTGCAGAGCACGTAGGTCTTTGGTAAAGCTTAATGATTTAGAAGAAATAGTCTATCCTGACTTGAATAGGAGTGTGACTGCTTTTTTATTTTATCTGTGGATATTTGTTTCCACTTCAGAGGAGGTTTCTTTACGACCTCTTTCTTGGGGTCTCTTTTTAGGGATTCTTGACATAAATACTCTTTCCTTGAAATTATTAGAATCGACTCATTTTGCATTATTCTTCAAAATAAGATACACTTTTTGCACTTTTAATCCCACCCTTAAATTTTCTTCGACGCCCAAAATTATTTTTTCGTCAATTTGTCTTTGAACGAAGGCTTCCTTTTAACGCCAATGTTTTTTTTTTAAAATTCATCACAAGACTTAAATATTTATTGAAAACCCAGTGAAGTGTTGAGCTTAATTTTTATACAGGGTAAAGCTAAACATCGAACCTTAGCGATAATAATACCTACATTTGTGGCAAACCATTACTTTAATGTTCGCTGCGCTCGCGGTCATTTTACTTAGTAATTATAAAGGTAATTTGCCCGTAATTATGGCTTTGCCTCCATTATTATAGTAGTCAATTACACAGAGTGTATATTTTTATGAATTCAAAAGCGCGGAATGGAACAGAATAGCCTAAAAGTCGAGCAGCAGTTATTCAACATTAAAAAAAACGCACTTGACATTTTTAGATTCGAAAATCGAATCGCGTCAATAATTCCTCAAACCATTGAGACGATTTACGAACCTTAGGTCTTCCATATTTAAAACAACAAAATTGGCGCGCTAAACTATTTTTTATTCTATGCCATGACCTTTAGATGTTCAGCTTTGCCCTCTGTTTGGTCTGTATGTAGGATAAGATTAATGTTAAGTAAATAATGTAAAACTGAGATAAAACAATAGGCAATCGGAAAGTATTCATTTCTATTGACGTTTGTGTCTTCGTTTTAAAGTGCGGTATTCATTAATTAAATTAAGAACACATACTGTTTCCAAATGATACGCTACTGTTTCTTAAAATAATCGTCAACCACAACAAATACTATAAGTTCTGTTTAGAATACAAAATTTATTTAAAAAATCTTTATTTCATGTTCTATTTATTTTTTTATAATGTGTTATCATAAAATTCCATGTAGCCAGTAAAGCCTAGCTTGTAAATTTAAGACAAGAAAGTATCACACGTCTAGGTATTGTTAAGCCTATTGTGTAAGAATTATTTCAGTGTAAATCAAAATGTGTAAATGTTACAATATTTAAAAATGTCATCTTTGTGTCGAATTAGCATAGAATTTGACCATTTCTGACTTTAAAACTCTTAATATTTCTCTAGTCATGTATGGGGAATACAAAACCGACGTGCAATAGTTAGTACCCTCCATTTTAAACACTCATTGTAAACGAACTATATTTTTTATTGCTTTCTGTAAAATCGGTACTTTAAAATTTACTGCACGTACTAACGTGTTCAGTAAGAGCGGTTACGCACTGCATCCGATCCGAATCCGTGAAATTTCGGTTCCGAAGTAGCCGTAGTACTTCTTGTAGGTTACGCACTACATCCAAACTTCGTCCGAACACTTTCAATTCGTTCGTATTCAGAACATTTTCAAGTCGGATAAAACTCGGAACTCAAATCACGGACTCGGATCAGATGTAGTGCGTAACTGCGTATGCTGTTTTTTTTTGTAAAGAGGCTTAACTGACAGATCATTTATAAAAAATAGTGATTGCTTTGTGGTATATGGATTATTGTTCTACCATTATGTAGATTAAGTACGGTCATTTTCAGGGTCGGTAATTATTTTGTATTCAAGGTTAAAATCAGTTTGATACAATTCCAAATGTAATTGGCCGCTATCCAAAAACAAAATTAACCAAAAGCTATAGTAATTGTGAGTATCAGTAAAATGTTGATCTACATTCGGATACCATAGAGTTTTTTTTCTATGACTGTATACTACGAAACATTGAGATTGTGGTCGATGATTAATTTTGCCATTCATGAAATATTTGTTTACAAAATGTTAATGTGTAAATACTCTGTATTTTTTATTTACATCTGTAGTAAAACTCAAAATGTTTGCCTAAATGTAATGCCTATGTTGATTTAAAAGAGCCCTCATATAAGTTATTGAAATATTATTTTTATGTACCTACCTACTTTTAAGTCAACTTGGTCACAAACGGATGCGTGCAAGAATGAGTATTATTAGATATAGTAATTACCTAAATCTGTTATTTTCTGGCAACACTTCAATAATTTAGTTCCTTTCGCAGTTTATTGTGATTCCTGTAATTATGGCTCGTAGTGGAAAACTTCGAGAGTTTTATTCGAATTATTCGAAATAATGTGTGTCCAATCTGATATTGAATCAATTTGTCCACTGCGTTCAATAGCTGTAAAGATCAAGCCGATTTTATATATTTTTTATTTGTTTCTATTTATTTTTATTTTTATATGCATCATATACTTAGTTATTATTTACAGAATAGTCTTTTGTTTTCGTTCATCGTTATACTCGTATTCATTTTAATAAAAATAAAAGATCTATTTGGTCATATTTTTGATAAACCATTTTTATTTCCATTTTATATTTACTATAACTGGTGTTATCCGTTTTCTGTATAGAAATAGACAATATGCAAAGCATATAACGATTTATCGAGTTATCAGTTACCTAAACAACGAAGGCATAATACTGAATAATCAATTTACCTATTTAATTATTTTAGCAAAATGGCCTCTGTAAATTCACTGCAGACTCATTTGCATTCCATGTAGCAAAACGATTGTTCCGTTAATGAATTCTTATCGATACCATAAAATTGACGGACCGGATTTACGACCTCACTAGTTATTTTAAATTGGAAGCTGTAAAATAGAGTAAACTGATTAGAAATTTTAATGTCTATGACATTCAAAACATCATGACAATTACATTTTTTATTTTATTTTTAAAATAAATGTCCTATTAACTTATTATTTTTTGGTTTTTATTATTTGATGGGAATCCTTTAACCCGTTTTCGTGATCCTGAATTAAATTGAACACAAAAGGTGGCTTAAGGTGACTTGGAGCCTAATTCAAGGTTTTAACCCCATTAATCGATCAATCACAGAAATCCACATCGCGTCTTTAATCTCATCTTTCTTTAGTCGATTGATGGGATCAAAACCCTCTGCCTTGCCGAATAAACTTTTGCAATTAGGCTGCCATCCTCAAAATGCTTTTTGTGTGAACAATGTCAATATTTAACAGCAATTGTGTGTTTCGCAGATTTTTGCACTAACACGATTTTAAACGCAACTCGGTTGTTGGTGAGTTTTTGGCAGAAATAAAAGTGATTTGATTTTTCAGGTCTAACTTCGATGATCCAGTTTTTCTGATATGCGCAAAGGGTCCAGCTAGTAATGTTTATTAAGTTCAAATACTTAACTTTTTATAATTATACCCAGTCATTTAATATACTTTTCAGCTTATTTACTGTTTTTTAGTTATTGTAAGTTGATATAAAATAGGTCCTTCACTATGTGAGGTCTTCATGAAGGCTCTGACTAAAACTGCCTTAAACGCGCTAAGAAAATTCACCGTAAGTATCTGCTGCATTAAGACCGAAAAATGAATTTTGTCGGATCTAGGCACAAAAACTTGTCGTATCTGCTGCATCATCATCATCATCATCATCAGCCTATTAATGTTCCCACTGCTGGGACACAGGCCTCCTCTCTGTGTGAGGGAATGGGCCGTAATCCACCACGCGGGCCCAGTGCGGGTTGGTGGATGTCACATATCTTCGATTTTTTAGTTCTAGGACATGCCGGTTTCCTCACGATGTTTTCCTTCACCGTTTTGAGAGCAGTGGTGATGAAATAATTTACTCAAAGTAAAGCGCCTGCCTGGGCTCGAACCCACGACCTACAACTTGTAAGTCGCGGCCGATACCACTGGGCCACCACTGCTCACTAACCGCACGAGCGAGCAAAATTTTATAAACAGACCTTTGGTAATATGGATATCATGAAAAAACGACTAAATGAATCTGTCAAAATAAAATTATTTGCGTTGATGAACTACTAATCTATATATCTACCCTGTATTGATACTGTTTTGCAATTTTCCTTCTTATTAAGGACCGTCCATTAAACACGTGAGGCTTGAAAAGGGGGGAGAAGGGGTTTAGCAAAAATCACGAAATATCACAAGGGGGAGCGGGGGGTATAGTAAGATATCACGTGTATTTATTTTTTCGTCAAACGCGCGATTTCTAAACTGAAAAGCGGCGTGTCACTACACGCAAAATAATGTAAGACGCGCAATAACACTTTATTGCGCGTGTAATATTATTTTTATGGCAGTCAAGGAGTCGCTAGATGGCGCTGCATCTAGTTCAACGCGAGAAAAAACGCTCTGCTGCAGACAATACAAATATGAACGTGTAAGTAAACGATACGACATCGCAGCCCGCCTCAGTTGCGATGTCGCCTCTGTTACTGAGCGGCACCGCAAGCTACTTGTTGGCCGCTACGTCGTCGGCTTAATCGGCATAAGCCCTAACGAGCGGGCCCTTCTCGGCTTCCTCTTCCCTTCACCGTGGGTGACCAAGTCACGGCTACTGAGCAACCCCGCCTTGACAATGCGGGACCCCCTCGGGGGGGTTAATGAACGGCCTAGGCGTCGAATTTGTTGACTTATTTAACCAGTTGGCTGCGACAAACAAAGTTTGTTTGTAGAAACGACACGAATTATTGCGTAAGCCGGTGACTTTTCTTAGCAAGAGGCTTTAAGGTCCAATCGTCCAATTCCTGAATACATTTCAGGTAGTTATTATGTTATCTGCACATAGGTACCTTTTTGAACATAACATGGCTCCTTCAGGTGTGAAGTTATGAGTATCTTACCCTTCGGCTTGCTCTTAATTTGGGTTAACCCAAGTTTGCAAGTTATGCGTAATCATGACCATTTATAATAGGAAGCTAGCCTGTTGCCATCAACCAGGTACAGATCTAGATTGCACGCTGCTTTATTCTTGTAGGTAAATTCGCAACGTACCTACCAATTCTGTGTGTCAGAACGGAGGATTATGCCAGAAAAATACATCACGGTGTTCTTACTGCTAGGGATCATCATAGATAACGAGCTTCTCATAAATTCTGATACAAACAGTTCTGCAGTTCATGTTCAAATCGGTTCAGTGCTGCTAAACGAATTAAGAAACCCGGTTAAGTGCAAGTCGAGCTCTGTTTTTTTTTTCAGACGTAGGGCGGTTACGCACTACACGTCACGACGTACGAGTTCAAAATGTTCTGAATTATGACACTTAGAGTAGATGAAGTACTACGTAAGCGAAGAAGTACTACTTGGAACCGAAATTTCTCGGACATTGATCGGATTTAGTGCGTAACCGAACCCTAACTTTTGACCATAAGCGGTTTCGGTTTTACCACCAAGAATGTCACAAAATGCATGTGCAACTGTAGCCAAGTTGACAATCTACATTCGATAAAGCTAATAGAAAACGAATCAATGTAGGTATGGGAATGACACATTTGAACGTTAAGTCACGTGGTCAGACCATGCAAATAGAAGGCGTTAGGCCACGGTAAAGATATCTAATAGTATTCTATCTTCATACAAACGGTCGGCACGCGAGTCATATCTACGCGTCTCGACTTCAGCCAACAATCGATACACTACATTCGCAAACAATCACGAACGGTGTGATGGCACGGTAAAGATATCTAACAGTATTGTGACTCGGCCGTGTCCTTGAAATGAGTGTCTACAAGCTCGCGTCACCTAAACACGCATTAGGGCTGCCCGCATACACTACTACTTGAGTTTCTTTCTAGTTTTGTGATTGTAAATTAGTATCTAGTAGGTAGAGGCGGTCAGCCCTAACGCGTGTTTAGGTGACGCGAGCTTGGAGGCACTCATTTCAAGGACACGGCCCAGTCACAATACTGTTAGATATCTTTACCGTGGTTAGGCTCTTGGGGCGGGAGGGCTCCTGAACTTTGATGCGCTTTATCTTTTTCAGTTTTTATTTATTTGTTAAAGCAAAACATACGGGTCTAATATTATTTGATAATCTCACTGACGGACTAACTAGAATTATCATTTTTCTACCCAGGAAACATCCCTATTTTAAGGTAAATAAGTAAATAAACCAAAAGGATGATGACCGTAAATGGATATAATTATTGTAGTTGAAACTTACGGCTGCAGTTTTCCTGTTCAAAATACCTAGTCATAACAATTAAATACTAATTAGGTATGATTTATTTTCAGCAATAATAAGGTAAATAAATACTAAAATATTGTTTGTGTTTATGTATTCTGAAGTTATATCATTTTCCTTGGAAACTAATGCACCAGGGAAATTCCAATGGCAGACTAAAATAACTTGCATTATCAGCTGGCATTAGAAAGTTCTTTCATTTTATTTTTATTTGCAGCCTATTCTGTTCCACTGCAGGGCCAAGGCCTCACCTTCTTCCTTCCAATCCTCCTGGTTAGGACAATTGTGCACCAACCCTGTCGATAGGCATCAAGTTCATCCCGCCATCTTCGCCTGGGTCTACAGCGCTGTCGCCTGACATTAGCCGGGACCCACATTGTGGTTGATTTAGCCCATGAACCGTTCGACATGCGCCAGACGTGTCCGGCATTCTGGCAGTCAGATTAACGGACCGCATCAGAAACACAGTGCCGCACTCCAAAACACAAATCGCCGACATCACTCAAAAAGCAGCCAAGTTCTTTCATTATTTCGTAGATTTCATGTTATCATCTTTTACCTTAAGTGGCATTGCCAAACATAAGTTCCCACTGCTGGGGTATAGGCCTCCTTTCTGTGAGAGGAAGGAGCAGTAGGTAATACACCACGCGGGCCCAGCGCGGGTTGGTGGATGTCACATGTCTTCGTTTTGGTTCTAGAACATGCCGGTTCCCTCACGTTGTTTTCCTTCCGGTTTTGAGATCAGTAGTGATGAAATAATTTAAACAAAGCGCTTTAGCGCCTGCCGGGGTTCGAACCCACGACCTACAACTTGTGAGTCGCGGCCGTTACCGGTGGGCCACAACCGCTAAAGTGCGCGGCTAAGTGGCAGTAGACAGGGAAAAATGTACTCCACCTTTTGGCCGTTTGGGACGACTTGGTAGCCGCGAGAATCCGTTGAATGCAAGAAGCATAGGAACAGTTGAAGTGGCGACGCTTGAGGGAGTGTCCTGTGTCTAGCAGTGGATGTCTTCCTGCTGGAATGGTGATGATTGATCTTTTAACTCTTCATTTTCATTAGGTAATTCGCTGTAAAAACACCAGTGTTACCGGCATTAAGCGGTTCAACAACACATTATCTCAACGAGGATACTTCGTCGTCACCCTGTCTGCGTGCCGGCAGTCGCATTCTGCATGAGCTGACTAATCCGGGGAGTCACAAAAGCTATAACACATAATGCGTATGTATTATAACAATTATCAGAAATGTAATGCGTCATGTCGTCTACGTGATGGTCGGCAAGTGCGCCCTAATTGGTTGTTTATTTACCCCGTTGAAGTGGAAACGACGTATGATGCAATAACAATACCCACATTACCAATACAAACACTTAACATTATATAATTATCATAGTATTACCTGATGTTAAGATATGATAGGTCCATGTAGTAACTAATTTGTTGTTACACTGGTTTTTGTTTTGTATTTTTTTTTTACTTTTCTCCACACTATTAATATCTTCCTGTATCGTGGGTGCGTTTACAGACATATAAACTCACATACGTAACACCCAGAGCCGAATCAACTATCTGTAGATTATACAAATATTTGTTCCGTGCGAGAATCGAACCCGCAACACGCAGCGCAGCAGTCGATCGCCCAACCACTGCACTGCCCGCCGCTGCCGCTGCCGCTGCCGCATTACCCTTACATTTCGTATCCGATTTACTACGTACAAAATATATTTGACTGATAGAAATCCTTATCAACTTTATCAAGAAATAAGGTTTTATGGCAGAAGCTTCTACACACCTGTGTAATACGTACATAATATTATAACTTAGTTATATAGGTGGGCTTTATATTATACTAGCTGACCTCCGCGGCTTCGCTCCCGTCAACTGGCTATCTACCTACCTATCACTTACCTATCTACCCTACTTACCTACCCTATCTACCTACCTACCCACCAACCTTGCCACTACGAAATAATTAATTTTATAGACAAAAATTTTGTTACTTTGGGTTACATTATTTCAATTTTCATAAGGACCCCTATTTTTTTTAAATAATTTATAGCTTTTGTTACTCGGGAATAATGTAGCTTTCTATAGGTGAAAGAATTTTTTAAATCGGTCCAGTAGTTTCGGAGCCTATTCGGTACAAACAAACAAAAAATCTTTCCTCTTTATAATATTGGTATAGACTGAACATGAAAACATCAACCAAGCATAAGATGCTCCCCAGCTAATTGAAACAACGACCTCTTAAAGGCTTCGAACGTGCTTAGTACCTAATAAACTATCCACAGATACAGGTATCCTAATAAGTCATTGTACTGATTAAGATCATTGAACTCAGTCAGTGCATTTCTGCAAGTCACGTATTGCTCTCTTGCATGAAATGATTGTCTTTTGTATGTTGTGCCTATAATAATATGATGATAGCAGAACCAGATTGATTTAAAGCAATAATATGAGAAAATAGGGCAACGTCTTTGGAATTGTTTCTTAATTATTATTACCTATTAGGTATTACTATTGATTTTGATCAATACTTGTGTAAAACGCTATTTTGATAGAAAATAGCGTTTATACGAGGTGAACACTATCTTACCATAAGGTGAGATAGTGGTCAAGCACGAGCCTATTGATAATAAAAAAAAAAGAAAAAAAAAAATACAGTGAATCTGCGTTTACTGGTTCCACCATCGTCATACAGCGGAAAAGTTTCGTAAGAAAAAACTTAAGTGTACCGGTGAACTGCTGATTTTTACCTATCTGAATAATTTAGGCGGTTTAGATAACTTGTTACGTATCCCGGTGTGTGTCGGATGTCACTGATGTCAGCTACGTTACACAAGAACGATTAGGAGAAAAAAAAACAAAATAGTCTTGCGTCATCAAAGCATTTCTTAAAAGAGAGGATCCTGTTTTAAAGTCTGGGTCGCTGAGTCATGTTATTTTAATGAAAATAAGATTAAATACTGAGAAGAATGAAGATTTATTAGATTGTAATGTAAACAGAAGTGAGTCTAGTTGACCTCTAGTAGACTTTGTCTTTAGTCGAGCAAGTTCAGGGTTCTATCGAAATTATTTATTCAGTTGCCTTTAATTGATGCTGGGTGTTTTTATTAAATAACTAAGTATTATACATACATCGAAAGATATCTACACAAATTTTATGAAGAGGTAAAGTTTATGAGGTTGTAGGGGGTAATCTCTGGATCTACTGAACCGATTTGGATAAAAATTGGCATGGGGATAGAGACCCTGGGAAGGTCATAGGATAGTTTGAATTCCCATATTAAAAAAAAAAATAGGCGGGCGAAGCTAGTTATTGATGTTTTTATTCCACTTTTTTTTTTGCCGTGAATCTTGTAATGCTGCAGATCTCCTGTTATTGCACTGCATGTTTTTGCGCATCATCTGAGAAAAAGCTCGCAGCCATCAACATAGATCAGGCAGCTAACTGTGTGGATCTGGGTAGGTGGGAACCTAATCTGTAATGGATATCCGTACAGCATGTACCTATACCTACTGTTTAGATCTGAACATATTAAGTATAATGAGAAAAAATATAGGTATACTTCAGATAATTTCTGGAAGTTTACTTAGTTAGACTATTGTTATGTGTTGTTTGTTTGTTGTTCTGAGTGTCCAATCTAGAAACCCCTAAACCGATTGCGGGCCCGGGTTGGTCGCTGTAGAAAACTCTGGCCAAATGGAGTCTCATAGACCCATCTCAAAGACAGCGCCAGTGTGGACCGCCGTCGCTTCCCCTCCTTGTCTGCCCTTCGTGTCCAGACGCCTGCATCTTTCGAGATCTAAACGTGGCATATGACAGAGCTGTCCAGGTCAGACAAAATTTGAGAATAGTTGAGTCAAAATTTGATTTCAGCGATACTGGATAAACATTAAGCCTATCCTTCTTAATATCCTGTCCAATCTGTTTTCCTTCCTAATTTAAAATTGGCGCCATTCCGCTGGCGGGCGCCACGCTAGCGCCTCACTGCGGTGAGAGTGTGAGACTGCGAACTAAGACTTGAAAAAAATGGCGATGGGCAGATAACTGTTCCCGCGCTGTGTCCGTTTAAAAAAAGGGTTAATAAATACCCAAAAGGCTTCGCTAGAAATTGATTAACTGATTGGTTCTCGTAACCCTCCTTGTGAAGTGAAATCAAGCAAAAATGTGAACTTGTAGTGCATATTGAATATCCGCAACGCCGGACGGCTTCGATGTCTCGAGTGTGTGCTGTGATACCTTCAATTCCTGCCTATCCAGGTGAGTGTTTATACTTTTTCTCAACGCAAGGAATCCCAGGGTTGCGAATGCCAACATCGGAGATTGTAATCGTTTCTGCGGTCGAAGCCCAATCATTCCTTTTGGTGCCTCCTGTGAGGAGTCTACTTACCCTCACATTCTCTTATTAATCATAAAATCTCGTTGAATGAGTACATATTGCGTTGTAATATCGTGTATTCTTATTAATTTAAAAAAGTAAAAGTAACAAGTAACGAGTTAAATAAATATATAAAAGAATTTCTACATATAATATACAACGCAAAAGGTAGGCGTTCAAGTCGGGTTCCCGCAACGTGCCAAGCTGGCCAGCGGACCACGATTGTACCTAACCCTTACCTACCTTTACCTAACCATTGATCATTATTATTTATTCAGAAAATTTAATCGTATTTAAGGTTTGAAATGAAACCTTAAATTAAATAGGTATTTCTTGTATGACTATTTCTTGCAATAACTGATGTTGGTATAAAGCTAATAGGAATGTTTCATGGTCAAATAGTTTTGCTCGAGAAATTACCTACCTACCTACATTTTATTACGAATAAAAGTGATAACACTGATAACTTATAATAAGTGACTAAATCGTAATAGGTATTTATACCTACATATTATTTAAATGCATAACTGGTATTACTTGCCAACCCAAAGTAGGTAGGTACGCATAATAGTGCCTGAAGTATATTTCGCTTGCAGTTCGGATAGGTACTTACCTACCTACGTTCTTATCTCATTTATAAATCGTGAATACATAAGTTAACAAATATGTCTGATGAAGTTGAATTACAGGCGTCCCTTAAAAGACGCGAATATGATTTCAAGTGTATGCAGATTATCTACGATTTGTCTAAAGATGTCCTGCAAGATAGTTCAAAGCTATCTACTTTCAAGGCTAGATACAAAAAGATTGATCAGATTAGGACTGCTTTTATGGAGTCTAGCGAAAATGTCAACAGATTACAGTTAAAGTTAAAACCCAAGTCAGAAATAGATTTGAGTGCGATGTTGTCATTTGATGATTTGTATTATGCGTCTATCGAAATTGCCGAAACTTTGCTTGCGACGTCGCTGCCTGCGCCACACGCGCCTGCAGTCGCCGATCCGTCCGCACATTGTCGCCGAGATGGGTCTATTGTTCAAGTGAAATTACCTAAATTGCAAATACCGCATTTCGATGGTAAAATAGGAAACTGGCAGACCTTCAAGGATAGTTACATCCCGCTTATTCATGACAATAGTTCACTTTCGGACACGGAAAGGTTTCATTATTTGTTGTCATGTTTGTCTGGGTGTGCACTGACCTTGGCCAGGGGCGTACCTTTAACCGCGTCGAATTATTCCGTGGTTTTTAATCTTTTATTAAATTGATATGACAACTAGCGCGTATTAGCAAATACTTATCTAGAAAAAATATTTAAATTAACGTCTGTTAACAAGCCGTCACTTAAAAAAAATTATCCGAACTGACCAATGCGTTATATGAAAGCGTAAATGCGTTACGTGCTTTGCAAATTGATGAACTAAATGATTTTTTTTTTCACATTGCATCGCGATCACTTGACCTTATAACTAGAAAACGGTTCGAGTTACAAAATACTCACGAGATTCCTAAGTTCAATGACTTAATTGTTTATTTACAAAATTATATAAAGATTCTGGAAGTTAGTCAACCTGTCTCGGTTTCGACTACTCCATCGAACTCCTCTAATAACAATAAACAGTTTCGTAATAAGGGTCAGCATAGGTCATCCTCATTTGTAGCATCTACGAACCAAAATAATAATAATGCCTCGGGCTCATTAGCTTGTTTACGTTGTAATGAAAACCATTCTATTTACCGAAGCGGCAAGTTACATTCTATGACACTTGAACAGCGTCAACAATTCGTTAAGAAATTGAACTTGTGTGCCAATTGCCTGAGGCCCGGTCACGATAATAATAATTGCAAATCTAAAACCACATGTTTTGTTTGTAACGCGAAACATAACACATTATTACATGTGGAAAATAAAAGCCTTTTAACGTCTTCTGTTAATTCAAACGAGAATAACGAAAGTTCCGCTAAAGTTACTAGTATACTTACTTGTATTACGTCACAAACTTCGAGTCCAAATTGTAGTACGAAGATTCTTGGCTCAGCGGTAGTTCGTTTACGTCACGCGGACGGCTCGCTCCAGTGTGCACGCGCCGTTATTGACAGCGGTTCGATGGATTGTTTCATCACCAGCGCATGCTTGCGCCGCCTTAGTTTACGTATAAGAAAATGTAACTTGAACGTTACCGGTCTCGGGCAGAGTAATGTTTGTGACATAAAAGGTTATACTTTCGCTTCAATAATACCTCATTCTTGTGAGTCGTCTAAGTTCGACTTACCTTTATTAGTTTTACCTAAAATTACTTCCATGCTGCCTTCGTCAACGTTACCGTTGCACGTCAAGGAGCATTTCAAACATCTTGATCTCGCCGACCGCGACATCGATAGATCCGGTCCGATCGATCTACTGTTAGGTGTGGAGTGTTTTGATCAAATATACACTGGCTCACGTTTCACTCCCGGTCCCGGATTACCTTGTGCCTTGTCTAGTGTATTCGGCTGGGTGATAAGTGGTCAATATTTTCATAACACACCAATCAATCTGCCTAGCCTTTTCCCAACTATATTGGGGTCGGCTTCCAGTCTTACCGGATTCAGCTGAGCACTAGTGTTTTACGTGGAGCGACTGCCTATCTGACCTCCACAACCCAGCCGAAAACAATTTCAATCCTCCATTTTCATAACACACCACCTAACAATATTCACAGTGAATCCGTTACATCACTGCTCGCGTTCTCTTGCACGCTCGAAGATATCGTTCAACGATTCTGGGATTCTGAAGAACCGCCGAAATGTAAAATTTCCGTTCCTGAAGATGATCTCTGTGAAAAAATGTATAAACAGGATACTTACCGTACACGTGAAGGTCGTTACGTGGTACCTATAATGTAAAAGAAGGATGCGCCTTCTTTAGGCGATTCGTCTCGCCAGTCTTTTAATCGCTTTCTCAGCTTAAAAAGGCGTCTTATTAATCAGACCGAGCTGAAAGCTGATTATAAAGAATTTATGCACCAGTACAAAGAACTGGGACATATGCAGCCTGCAGATTCTTCGACTACTGAGCGTTATATAATTCCACATTATTGCGTCGTGCGTCCAGATAGTTCTACGACACGACTCCGGGTAGTCTTCGACGCTAGCAGTCGGACTACAAATAATCTTTCTCTGAATGATGTAGTTCATGTTGGACCGAAACTTCAAATTGACATCGTCGATTTAGTTACGAAATTCCGACGTCATAACATTGTCTTCACTGCGGACATTTGTAAAATGTACCGCCAGATATTGATACGTCCTGAGGACAGGTGTTATCAACACGTTTTGTGGCGTGACGAGCCTAATGAGGCTTTGAATGAGTATGAGCTTAATACCGTGACTTATGGAGTCAGCAGCTCCCCATACTTAGCTATTCGCACTCTGCGTCAACTTGCTGAGGATCACGTTTCTGAATACTCAAGACGCGCCGCTCAAATTCTTTGTGAAGATACATTAATGGACGACATCACTACGGGATGCTCATCTCTTGATGAAGCGAAACAATTAAAAGAGGATGTTACCTCGTTATTGTCAAAGGGTCATTTCGAACTTCGTAAGTGGAGTACGAATACTCCAAGTCTTTTGTCTGATGTTCCACCTGACCATCTTCAGACTTCCAAATCCTTCGTTGATGCTGGAAATGAGTTTGTCAAGATAGGTTTACGGTGGAATCCATCGTACGACAATTTCTCCTACAAGTTTTCAGACTCGTTTGACGTTAAATTTACTAATTTACTCTCTATAGTGGCCCGCATATTCGACCCACTCGGTTGGATCAGCCCGGTGGTGTTTTCTGCAAAGTCGCTTTTACAAGATATGTGGCGCTTAAATTTAGGTTGGGACGAAGCTATCCCACCACATCTAGCTAAATGCCACCATTTAATAGCAGCTAACTTATCTGATTTACAGAATATTTCACTACCGAGACTGATTATGCCCTCTAGTCCTGCCGAAGTGCATTTGTGATGGTTCACTCAAAGGGTATGGCTGTTGTGTCTATCTTTGTGTTGTTGTGGATGAAATTACCACGGTCACTAATATTATATAATAGGTAAATCTCGAGTGGCTCCGTTAAAACCGACAACGATAAATAGGCTTGAGTTAAGCGCAGCTGTGCTTCTAGCACAAGTTATGTCACACATGCACAACTTACTTACAGATAAAATTCACATAAATTCTATGAAAGCCTACTCGGACAGTACCACCACCCTTTCGTGGCTCAACACGGCACCTCATTTGCTAAAAATGTATGTAGCAAATCGAGTCGTGCAAGCAACCGATTTAATTGGTCCCGAATTTTGGTTTCACGTGTCCACTGAGGATAACCCGGCTGAATGTTTAGCAAATCGAGTCGCGGTGTTCTCTATTCAGAATTAATTGATCACCCACTCTGGTGGAGTGGGCCTTCTTGGTTGCAAATGCAGAACTGCCGGAATTAAAAACTTCTGTTCCAGCAGCCTACACGCTACGGAATCTGATAACGCGATTCTGACGTTAACTTCTAAGCTTTCTTCTCTGACAAAGATTCAACGAACTTTGGCATGGTGTTCCCGTTTCATATCAAATGCAAAGGTTGCTTCTTCAAATAGAAATTTCTTCGCCCTTAGCAGTTCGGAACTCGATAAATCAATCAATATACTAGTCAAGTTTACTCAAGACCATTATATGTCGTCTCACGTCAGTCAAGTGAAAAATCATGAACAATGCGACAAGTCGATTCAAAAACTGTCTCCTTTCTTGGATGAAGATGGTTTATTACGAGTGGGGGGACGTATCGATGAGACTAATCTATCGCCATCTGCGTTACATCCTCTTCTCTTAACAAAATTGAGTCCTTTGTCGAGGCTGATTGTCGAACATTACCATTTAAAATATCTGCATTGCGGCCCTTGGACTTTGCAGTTCCTAATTCAAAGTAGGTTCTGGATAATTGGGTTGAGACTACTTATTCGTACCGCACTTTCAAAGTGTGTGCGTTGCTTTAAAGTAAAACCAGTGTCCAGTCAACCCATGATGGGCAAGCTCCCTGCCGCTCGTCTTCAGCCCTCTCGATGCTTCCAAACCACAGGAATTGACTTCGGTGGCCAACTTACTCTTTCAAAAAGAGTAGGTATCTTCACCAATGAAAGCGTCCAATGATTTTTGGCAACACCGAACAAATTTGAAAGGAATTTGTCCTGCTCTTTCATGGAATCATAGCAGATATCAATTTTTAATAGCCGTAGCTCCCGTACCCCGTTACACAAATATGACGTCAGTTTAATTGACATCATTCAGCGTCAGTGTTAATTGACGTCACTTTGCAATTATCAGAAAAAGTAATAATTAATGATTGAACCAGTTACCATTTATACCTAGGTAATCTAGGTGCCTACAGTAACGTCAAGCCCACATAACGTGCAATCAGTTATCAGCGTCTGTTCGAACTAATAAAGTATACCTACGCTTACCTAGGTACATTCTTATCGGTCTTTATCAGTGTTTAGGTAATGGTCGTGTGGTTAAAATAGGCTAGCTAGTACATATGCGGGTAGTTACAAATGTTAGAATTTTAGAATGCGGCTATGTTGGTTATTGATTTCTATCGAACTTACTTAGGTTAGGTTAGTTAAAACGTGCTGGTTTCCGCAACACCAGGACCAAGCGCGTATTTTGCGTACGGATCGAACTTACTTATCTACATTTTGAAATGTTTGTCTATTGAGGTAGGTATGTACTAGCAGTCGATTTTGTTCGTAAAGGGACAAACTTCAACCCCACGTTCTCAAACTTGCATAGGGTCAGGGGTTGTTTTCGAAGTAGACATATTTCATTCCTCATAAACCTGATCCACTGTAAAGAATAGAATCTTAAATTCGATCCCAAATCCCAATATCCTCAAACCTAATATAAAGGAGGATGTCTATAGAACATGTCTCTCTCTTTTATAAGCAGCGATGAATAGATAAAATATTTATCTACTACAGAGATGGATTGGTCTTTGGGATGGCAACGCAACTGCGAAACCTCTTGTTGATTTAATTCCATTGGTGGCGGTATTTAAGACCAATATTTTATTATTCTTGAGGAACCTCTCTGCTTAGTGATAACAGCCGCACTTGCGGACTCTCATACGGTGACACTGAGTCTGAGACAGACTCCTTTGCTTCATTAATGCATTGGAGAACACGGTAAGCCGTTGTCATTTGCAGATCTTTGGTAGTCGTCTTCTATGTATCGTCTCTGATCCTATCTTAGAGCGCGGTCCCATCGAAAGCTATTGACTGGTACTTCCAAACTAGTTAACTATTATTGCCATTTTTATCTAACCTTGTAGTAACCAAAACTAATCGCTAGTAGCTTAGATTGGAGCTTGCCTCTTGTTGGGAAAAAATGTAGATTATTCATAGATACTAGGTAAGTGGTGTCACCGTTTCGTTTGTCTAGTTAAATCTAATAGTTTCGAAAGTGCGACTGCTGAGCGAAGAGTCTAGGGTTTGATCCCCGGATCTGGATAGAGCGTGCCGACAAGCCCACAAGAGCCAACTTCAGTCCATAAAGGGTTTTGTGGTCTCGAGTACCTAACTAGTTAGTACTATTTAGTTTTAGTTATTTAATTTTTAGTTATTTTATTTTATTAACGACTAGCTGTCCCACGCGGCTTCGCTCCTGTCAACTACCCATACGATATATACCCTCATGATAGTTGCGAAACTTAAACCGCTTACGCAGCGCACGCAACAGAATCTCTCAAAAAGGAATAATTTTGCCTGTTTTTGTAATATTTTTCATTTAATGCCTCGCTTCCATTGGTCGTAGCGTGATGTTATATAGCCTATAACCTTCCTCGATAAATAGAGTATCAAACACAAAAATAATTGTTCAATACCAACTAGTAGTTCCTTAGATTAGCGCGTTCTAACAAACAAACAAAATCTTCAGCTTTATAATATTAGTATAGATATTCTCGCGTTTGATCACTATCCCTCCTAAAGGTGATCGATGCGAGCGATGATGTGGTCGACGGTGAAGCACACTTGCCTGTAGTATTTCTTCAGTTCTGAATATAAGTACTTACAATGTTTGAGTTTCATAACTTGGTAGATGGATATGTTAGTTAGTTGTTTGTTCCCATCTATAAAAAAATATTGTTCCAGTCTGGATATAATTAGATTGAGATAATTGTCGCGATCGAACATCAATGACATACTCATAGATATAGTTCATCCTTATCCCACCCAACCAACTGGCATCATTGAAGACGAGGTACGTAAAAGTATATAATGAAGGTGTAGGCAGTTAGGGAAGGAAATAGGCGTGCAAATTAAAACAAAATATATAATTTGGGAACGGAATCGTTTATTGAACCCATCTGTAATAGTAGATAATTAAATTATACTGTTACTCTACACATTTTGTACTGTTCAAAGTACCTACCTATGTCAAGTATTTCTATCTCTTAGGTTATAACGTACCGACAAATGCACCCAATACCGAGCAATTACCACATTTTATTATTCATCTTTTAAATTTTCCAATTAATTGTGCTCCAAAATTCAGTGGTAGCTACCAATCACAGTACCATTTGGATCCTACGATTAAATACATGGACATCTCTATTTCCCATGACAGATGTTTGACAGATGTCAACAGTTTTTATTTTAAACATGACAATGACACTAATGTATGATAGGGTAAACGGATTGGTCGTTTGAAAAACATATTCGTTTTGATTTTAGAACAACTTTAAATACAACTACGGTTGTTACTCAGAATGTTCTGACAAGTTCCAAGAATTTTACTTGTAGTAACTTACTATAATAAGGATTTTACACTTGTTTGGATACAAACACTGCAACACATTTCATAACACACATTGTTTACAATATTGTATAAATTCGTTACTTTAATAATATAAGAGGAATACGAATATAAACATTAGTATTAAAACATTAGATATAATCATGTAGATAGTCGTTCTTTACATGTTTTTAGCAAATTCATACATCAGTGTGTGTATCCAGAACAACTAAGGGGACGTCTTTTAAATTTCAAATTAGGCATTACATCGTAGCCATTAGTAGCTTACACTAAATAAGTTAATATTTTAGATAATATCGATCGAGTCGTCGCTTCGTTTATATTAATTAATAATAGGTATAAATCTTCCTTTATTGTCTTCATTCTTCACCATTAAAAAAAAGCTGGGTATGAAATAATTGCCAATGAAAAAAATAAGGAACAGTGTTGTAGCGTAACAAGTGACGGCGAAAAATTGTTTTGTGTAAAATCGCTTTGGTTCAGCCATTAAAATAACAATATAATTAAAGTGTACATTTCTGCCAAGGTTTATAACCGTGTCCAAAGAGGATAATTTTACAGATTGATAGCATAATAGCGAGACGCTATTGTCGTGATAAAAATAACAAGCAGATGGTAATTTTCAAGATTTTCATGCAAATGTATGAATTTATTAGCAGTTCTAAATTTCCTTATTGGTCTTTGTTAAACTAGGCTGTTTTATAGATAGATAGATCTCACTATTTTAATTTGGACATAGGGTTGTATGAAACAATGACAATAGATTTATCGATATCGATAGAAATTACATTTTTATTGGCATCACCATCGTCGCTTGCTATTTTTATCAAACATTAAAATTATCGTGTATCGTTGCCTTAATAAATAATAATAATTCATGATATGTACCTAAGTATACACAAAAAAGATCGACAATACGCAAATGATACAAAATAAATAGCATATCAATGACGTCACAATAATTATATACATACACTTAACATACTTTAGTACCCTTCGATTTTAATGGATCTTTATAAATGGTTATTCGATTGTTATAGATGACTATTCTTTAACCAATAAGTAGTTTCTAGTTCAATAAGTAAATTGTATTCGATATTTACATAAGTACCTATTATTATGATTATTACGCTGCGAGCGCGCGATTGAATCATCCGTCCCTTTCTGATTTGTTACTCGACACGTTTGTGCAAAAGAGAGGGCAGCAGTGATCGATTCGCGCGATCGAGTTTCGTGTCAGGTGCACACTCTGCTAGACAGAACACCACCCTAGTTCCAACGTTAACGCTTCGTTCGGTTAGAAAGGAATCCATTTAAATGTATATGAAAATAAGTGGGACTTACAGTATATACAAAAATATCACATTACTTCGAGGCCGCAGCTTTCAATCACTTAGTCAATTAATTATTTCGTCTTCTTACCTAAGTTGTCGGTCGTTGGTTTGAAGCGTAAGCAAGTTAACGCAGGAAGTAATCGATCCAAATTAACATTATGTTGTTTCTCCGCTCGCCGGAAGCCTTCTCTTACGAAGCGCAAATCACTCAACAGCTCCGATGGCTCGCGAGATACATCAGTAACTTTAACATTATTGCTGATCGAGTCAGTCGCATATAAACTAAACAATTTCCAATTATACAATATTATCATCGCATCCGTGCCTTTAATGCGTTAGTCTTCCCACACCTACTAACGAATATCTAGGAAGAATGTATTTCTTTTAAAAGACTAGGTGCCTCGTCATAGACCTACTAATCCAAAGTGAGTACTACGACACCTACGAGATCTAGTTTTCGAAGCAGAAGTATCTAAAAAGCTGCAGCCGGCGGATGGCGCAGTCGTCGTCGACACTGCACTACAACATAATCGGCCGACTAGCGTCGGACGGTGACGTCACACCGTCGGCACTCGCCGCGGTCTATCACAACGACATAGAAAAATATAACGATCTGGGACGCGTTTTATTGCTAAAAATTTAGGTACAGTCTTTGGGGGCCTCCGGGGAGGATCCTCCGGAGAAGTCGTCGAGGAAGTCGAAGGTGGCGACGGCGGCGCGCTCCGGCTCGCCGTAGCGGACGAAGAACCCCTCGCGGCCCAGGATGGACGGGCGGCGGAAGCGGCGAAGGCCGCCGGGCCCGCGCACGCGCAGCGCGGCCGCTGCACCAACACGAGCGTCAGCACGAGCCTACTCTACAAGCGAGCGCCCTCTGGACGACACAACACGCGTGAGCACGCGCCACGCGCCTCCGTCCAGCACCGCTCGCTCGCACGCACACGCGGCGCGCACCACGCTCAGAGACACTCAGAGTGATCATATCCTGAAGTTTTTCTCTTCCACTTAAAGGGTGGAAAGAGAGCCGACAAAAGGGGCGCTCAAAGCGGTAAGATCAAAGGCTTTAATTGACCAGGTTTTTTATTGATTGGCTTTTATTGATTTAAGGACTCGACTTTATCACGAACAATATTCGGAAAACAAAAATTAAGTTCGTAAATAATTTACACCCCAGATTTATTGCGTTACTTCAGGATACGCTTCTAGAAAGATATTTAATTTTACTGCTACATGTCCTCGTTTAAAGTTTTCTTTACTGATTCCATTCCAATGAAAATTTTAGCAGAAACCTCTTGATTGATAGAGCAATGAGCGTGGTGCAACCTGCTGATAACGTTTCTACTCGAATGAGGCGAGAGAGTGAGATGGTGCGTGTGAGTGAGAGCGGAAACGAGTGACGTGGCTGGTCGTGACGACAGACAACATGAAATGACATGACACATAGACGTCAGCACAGATCTCTGGTGGTTTGTCCTCGAGACTTGTCATGCAAGACAGTTCACTTTTTACATTTTGAGCAAAACGTCAATGGTTTTAAATATTTTTAGTGTTTTTATAATGAGTGAGCTGTCATGCAAATCATTATTTTAATTTTAATAAATGTAGTAAAATATCTCTAAGAAAAAAAATCCACTTTAAAAATCATGCAGTCAAGATCTGTGCAGACTGAGAAACGTTAAATGTAGACATAGAGATTTCAGAAAATCATGTGCAATAAACGCAGCTATAAGATTCATGGCAATATAACATTTAGAACTATCCAGTTAAGAAAAAGTAATATTACATTTAGAGCTATCTAATATCAAAAGAATAGTGCAAATCAATGTAAATAAACAACATTTAACGTTTTACTAAAAAGCAAAAATTAATAACAAATGGAAAATGTAACTGAATAAATTCAGAGATGAATGAGCATTTTAATGCTTGATTTCATGAAATAATAATCAAATAATTTGAACAGAGATTATAAATAAATAGGAATAAAGATTTATTCAAAAAGTTAAAAACAGGTTAGCCACATGGTATTCTCAACATTTTCGATATCTTAATCGAATTAGCACAACACTAGCAATTTGACACTTTCTGTCACTTTGACACTTAATACTGAATTCGATTGAGATCATGAAAATATTGAAAATATGGCTGGCCTAAGAAATATCTGAATTCATAACCAGCGTTCACAATTTGAATGCATTTGAATTTAGAAATAATTAATTCTTCCTCAAACGTAGGTAAGTATAGTTTTATTAAACGTAGGTATTGAAATTTAAATAAAATTTTAGTTCCGGTTACGAATTCAGATAGAAATCCAGCATGTTTAAGGCCAGCCTTAACCTGAGTTATGGCTCCAGTACAAATTGACTCAATCGTGTCTGGCCCTCTTAAAAACGTAAAAATAATAAGAATTTTTAAATTTATAAAAAATTACAACAATAAACTCCACAGAGTCAATTTGTACTAATGCTTTACAGTAAATAAACACGATATTTGAACAAAATGGCCGATTCACTAGATTACGAATATTGTTCGAGGACAGAGGTTTTGTTATGATTAAGTAGCGTTACGAAATTTGATCAATTGCTTCAAAGCTTAGGGCAGATGCAAATATACGACGAATTGCAAAAGGGGATAATTTTATGAATCGGCCACTTTTATTTCTGGGAGTGACTCTCGCACTCATATTTTTCAATTCGAGTAGTTAGAACATGAGTATTTTGTTTAAAATATTTAGGTTGAGTATCTTAAAATAGAGTATAAGTATCTTTTTATTTTTTTTCTAAGTTGTCTCTAATATTGTTTACACTTGTCAAAGTTAAAAAAAGCCTTCAGCGGTACATCTGCAACTTTAAAAAATAATGACATTGCGAGAACCTATCCCAGTTACCATAAACAATAGAAATAAGAACTGTCATAATGCCAGCTGTCATAATCACCTGTCTTCTGCCTCCTGGAGCGGTGCAATCGATGGAGCCGCGAGTAGGGCGGCGGAGGCTCGGCGGGCGACGAGCCACACGATGATGGAGAGGAGTCGCTGGACGCCAGCATCACGTCTAGGAGGTTGGCTCGGGCCTGGAACAGGTGGTTAGGAATATAAGGCTTTTGATATATTGAAAGGTTGTTGGTTATCAAAGAACAAGTTATTAAGAATTAAGAGATAAACTTTTTGGTTTAGGCAGGTTGTTGGTAATAAAAGAACCAGTCAGAAGGAATAAACAGTTGGTCATCATTATTAACTGCTGAGGCAAAATTAGAGGCTTAAAAAATGAACTAAAAAGACGTAAACAAGAAGAAAAGCATGCTGTGCAGTCGGAGTATACATATTCGCGAGCTGGCTGACCAAAACTTGATGTATCCTCCGACTGCACAGCGTGCTTTTCTTCTTGTTTACGTCTTTTTAGTTCACTTTTAAAGCAGTCGGGTTTTTTAGATTTTTTGAATTAACAGTTTATTTTTTACACTGAACATGGTTCAATCTTGCAAGTTTCCGAAATCGAAAATTAAAATCAGCTATGTAAACTCCAACGCACTTCCACCTACCTTTCAAGATAGTAACTAGGAATTGTTATCACTTACAATCATGCCACCAGCCACATATACAAAACAAAATATGTCTCACATTCTCACACACACTCATTCGCACACTTGGTATAACTTCATTCCTATTCCCCCACTTTTCTATCTAAGTCTACATTTAGGTTATCTGTAATGTCATACGTCCTATTTATATTGAATCAAATAAACAAATCCAAAACTTTATCAATATCAAGCCTTACCTTAGGATCGCTAAAATCGATGTCTTTTTCAACATGCACCCATCCAGTGGGAGCCCATAACGCGCTGTCCTTGTGTGCGTGTGTGTGAGGCTTCTCCCCGCGTTCCGCAGTCTTCCCCTCCGCCCCACTCGTCGTACCCTCGCTTTGACGAATCATTCTGAAAATATAAACCAACAAGGCATCAGTAATTTTGAAAAAGATAAAGACATGATGACATTGACGTATGATAAAAAAACATGGCAGTTGTGCTATGAAAAAGTTTAAGATACCTAAAGACTTTTCTGTCACTAACCAAGAGTTTAACTTATCAACATTTCGTATCAAACATGAAAACAATTATAGTTTTGATTTTACGTCCAAAATTCTAA
Source organism: Orthosia gracilis (assembly GCA_947562075.1). Taxonomy (NCBI): domain Eukaryota; kingdom Metazoa; phylum Arthropoda; class Insecta; order Lepidoptera; family Noctuidae; genus Orthosia; species Orthosia gracilis. The sequence goes on from OX387274.1 coordinate 21,120,281, forward strand.
TACTTAAAATTTTTGGTTAGTGTTTGCAAAAGTCGAAGTAGCTATATATTTTAGTGACCTAATCTTAATTATGCACAATATTAGATATCACTTATCTTTTCCGATATAAGGAAAGATTGTCACCTAGAGTGTTATCGTTAGCTTGATTATCTATAGTCGTTGCATATCGCGTGCGTCAATAATTGCAATTTAAACTTTATGTCAATGACATAAAAGTCAACTGACATATGCTCGAGTTTGGCAATGCTTTATTGCGTTCGTTAGTATCTATGTGTTGATAAAAACGAATATTGTCAAAACAAAAAAACCTTAACAATTTTATTAGAACGCCTAGGTCCAGTTTACGTGCTCAAATTCGATGATCTCTAAAGTATTTAGATGAAACATTTCTATATAAACGAACACTCACCTATTGAGTTCCTCAATAACATCTTTCGAAGTTGCAGCCTCATGAAAACTCAATGTATGTTCTTGCTTCACAATGATCGGTTCCGGGACCGTCGCTTGCGCAGTCCCAGGCTTATTCCGGTCCACCACGGGAATCTTCGATCGGTTCCTGCTCGGCGAGGACGGTGGCCTTTTCCCTCCCATCAGCGTTGGGATCCTACTTCGCTCCCTCAGTTTCCCATCTTTAATAGCATCGTTCTTATTACTTACTATCACAGTTTCAGCCGTAGACGTGCTAGTTGTATTGGATTCAGTCATTTGTGGGGAACCATTCTCTGGAGACGACCCTTCTTCCTCTTCAGGCACAGGCACTAAAGCCCCCGTGCTTCTTCGACAAGCGCTTAACACCTCTTCTACTAAAGATATTTCGTCGTTGCTGGCGTACGGAAAGCTTGACGATTTTGTTAGACAAGTCTCCACTTCCCTCTCAAGCGGCGATGGCTTGTTCAACATTATATTCACAGTATTCTCTTTCAGCGCTGAGTTACGGTCTAAACTTCGACTAGATTCGGTATCACTCGGCCTTTCTTCTTTACTTGCAGCAAAAGGCAGTTCTTCTACTTCGACAGATTCGATCACATCAATGCTTTTATTAATTTCGTTCTTCCGCTGAACTTTTATGAGATGCCGTTCATCTATCTCATTCTCCGCGTTTTCGACTCTCGAAAATTCGTCAAAGAAATCTTCGGATTCATTGTAAGGGTCTTCGCGTTCGATGAATCTCGGCGTGGACCGTGGCTCGGATACAGTATCACAGAAGGCAACTCTTGGTCGGTCACCATGTAGGACGTCACACGAATCGTTTTCAGAGAAGCTGCCGAAGGAGTCAGGTCTTTGTCTGTCTTCTGAGATTTCACTGCGAGGACCAACTGAGTCATCGTCAAAATCTGCCGAGGCGTACGGAGGTGGCAACTCTCTGATCTCCGATAAAGGTCGAGATGACATGGAATCAGACTCTTCTCTATCTCTACAATATTTCTGCTGCTCGGCAATAAAATGCAGAACATTCTGTAACGCCACCTCTCTGTCCTGCAAAGCCATTGCTTGGACATCGTGGATCCTTAAATGACTGCTCGTATCCTGAGCAGGGATACCTCTGGACGAATTTGATGCTAAGCTCTTTGTGCTTTCATATTTAACGAGACGGTAGAAATCTCTCGTGAAATCTAGGCCGACGTTTGCACAGTCACCGTCTTCACTTAATGCTGTACTAGATCTTTTATCAGGTGCGTCTGATGCACTGGACCACGAACCACCAGGTGAATGTGTACCGTTGCAGTCCCATCTTTTCTCTGATGTATCAGGATCATCTTGTATTCTACATTCATCTATTTCTATCGTTGCAAATCCACAATCATTCCAAAGGCAATCTCCGACATCTTCTTCTAATTCTAAAGCGTCATCTTCCCTGATGCTGGGTAGTGTTGACAAGGATATTTGGCCAGGCGTCGTTATTTCGGCAAAAGGGGACTGTCTGTCCCTGAGATCTTCGCAGGATAATGATAAGCTCCAGTCTTCCAATTCAGCTCTATCGTATTCTAAATCGGCTATATCCCTATGCCTCTGTTGTAATGCTGATCTTGCATCGTCTAGTTCTAGCCAATGTTGGACGTAATCAGCATCGTACTGAGAGCCATCAGCGCGATCATCTAGCGTGCTACCCCACGATACCCTTTCCGAGCTTGTCGTAGAAGCAATAGCCGCTCTCCGCAGCGGTCTTTCGGGGGCAGGTTTCAGATCTAGTACTAAAACACCGGAGCTAGGCGATGGGGTGTCTAGGCAGCTGGTTGGGCAAGTTGTTCCAGCGATTAATTTTAAACATAGATGAGAATCTGAGAAGCTTCGCACTACATGTTGGAACGGCAAGACTGGTCGCGAGGGAGGGTAGCTGCCTCTGACGCCAGCGAACGCGATTCCGATTGGGAAGTAGATATAATCTGCGTCTGACGCGAGGAGTCTTGCGTGTCTTCGAGATTCTCTAGGGTTGATGGAGACGATGGTTTGATTGTCGGTCTCATCGGAAGCTTCGTTGAGGTCTGGTAGGGCTCTGTCGGCTGCGTGGTCGCTCTGGCGGGAGGCATCAGCTTGCACGTCGCTAGACATGGTGGAGTAGCCCTCGTCTTTGGCGCCACTCTCCGGGGACTCAGCGCCTGCCTCTCCGACTTCGCCGCTTTCTTCTTCTGTTACTTTTTCACTACTCGCCCCTGGAATCATATTAAGTGTTTGTTTAGGCATATAGGCAAAAAGACTTTAATTTAGCCGATGTAATCAATCGATTAATTAAGTTTGTTTGTTTTAATTAATCGATTAATTAATACTCTTTATTCTGTTTGCTGTCAAATCTCATGCTTTTGTTAATTGATTGCAGATTACCTACGCGTTCAAATTTTGCGCAAAAAACACGCAATTTGATCAATGGATCCACTGGTCAAGGGGTTTATTACCTCTGACGGGATCGGTGGTGGGCTGCGGCATGCTGAGACTGAGCGTGTGCGGCCTGGCCGGGGGCGCCCACAGCGTGGGGTCCACGGCCGACAGCGCGCGCGCCAGATTCGCTGGAGTCACCTCCAGACCCTGGAATGGTAGAGCAGAAATTTGATGGATGCTTCATAAAGATGCTCTGCTTCTTTGCGTGTGTATGGTAAATACAACTTTTAAATGTTATGTTTGGTCCAATATTCAGTTACGACGCCGACGCTGCCATTAGGTCCTGACATGTACAGGTCTTGGACTTGTACCGCATGCCTACAGGGCATGTCGAAAGGTCTGGCCATGGTCTGCGGACACAAACACTGCACAAACACTGGAGATGAAGATTCTTAACACCTCGATCAAGATGATGAACCGCCTTCTGCTGGAGAAGCTCACCAGCCAGGACCTGGGCCAAAGAATCTCCTTGCGGCATGGTTGAGGGCGCCATGCGCCCACGCGGCCGGCGCGAGCGCTCAGCGACCGGGTTCCGAGGAAATGCTCTCGCAAAGAATCGCATCGCCGACCGCAGTCACAGACCGGACAACGAGGCAAGGACTTTGTTATGCAACTAAGGATGAGGATCAAGTTCCGTAACGAAACCCTTGCCACGTAATCGGCCGTTCCAAACTCCCGACTCTTCTCACATTTCATTCGTCGAGACGCCATCTCTCTGCACTATAAAAGCCACAATGATGGTCATCCTTATGAAAAATGTTTTTTGACACAGTGAAAATAAAAGCCAGTATCGTTATCTTCATGATGGCGATTATTACGTCCCCTATCAGAAATCTAAGTTTATTTATTTATTTATTTCAGGTTAGCTTACAATTTTTTACACATAAAATTTCATATAATTACACGATATACGTTTATAAGTGCAACAATTAATTACAAGCTAACACCTCATGCACTTATTTGATTGATTACAATTAAGTTGCAGTTTTAACGTCAAGACCTAAACATTTTAAAATTTTAACCTCATATTGTAGATGTTATGTGTATCAAACTTGTATTTATCATCTACAATAAATAAAAAATGATGATGAATGATAAATGATGTATCCTCATATTGTAGATAATAATAATAACTTTATTTAAATAAGAAAAAACAAACAAATACATGGAATTCCTGACTCCTGTGTTACAGGAGCCAGTGCCCTCTTCCGGGGATCAATTACAATTTATTCTTATGCAGATTATCAGGGTAAAATTAAAACATAGGTACATATAAACTAATAATAAAATAACAATCAAAGTCCGGCACGAATGTGTTTGTGTGCGAGTGTATTTGTGTGTGTGATTGTGTGTGTGCACGAATGTGATAATGTGTCTACGTGTATTGTACTAATGGAAGGATTTGTCTCACGAGATGATATGAGTTTAAATTTGATGATAAACTTTTGACCCTTATAGTAATAAGGGTCAAAAGTTTAGTCATACTCTACCAAAACAGAAAAGGCATTTTTTTTGTAGGCAGCAAATTTCCAATTTTTCGCGGTTAGTAGGAATAATCTATACTTTAATTTCTATAAAAAATATTAAATCAGTTGTGGATAATTTAACTTCTTCTATAAAAACTAGCCATTTGAGTTTTGGGAGAGTATGTCTGCAATTTTGACCCTTGACTGTACAAGTTTGATATTAATCGTCTACAATATGAGGATACATCATCATTTATCATCTACAATATTTTAATATTTTTTTTTATATAAAAATATGTGAGATTATAAATAGTCTAAATATCGGTTACATTACCTTCAGCTCAGTCCAGATATCAGCCAGTATCTGATGGCGTCGCTTATCGTCGTGGCTGAGGGGGTGCGGAAGCGGCACGGGTGGCGCGGGGGGCGGGGAGTCCCTGAACGATACTAGGGATCCGCAGGATCCGACGTCTACTAGGTGCACTGGAAATGATGGACATAAATGTTGTTAATGACATGAATACGACGATGTTCTTCGTAACTATTCTTGATCATATCTAATTCACAGGACCTAACCCTTAGAGCAATAACGCATTGGTGGCCAGGTTGCGGCGGCCAGTGATTTCTGGGATATGAAAGCAATCGCTTAGCGCCGCGCTCGCACTTAGTGACCAGCGTAGTGGCATGCAATTTCGCCTGGCCGCCACGGCCTGGTCGCTCAGTGCGTTGCCGCTCTTAAGGATCTGAAGCTTATGAACCAGTCTCGATCTTATGTGTACCAGTGTCTTGATTACAATAAACGATACATAACATAATACTTTTTCTATGTTTTTTTTTATAAATCGACTGATCTTCCTTATCTTGTAAGTCCCTTGGAGTATGCGACTTGAGAGGCGCATGAGACGAGGCAGTCGATGGTCTAGCTAGGTTGAGGTCGCAGCTGCCGCAACAGGAGAGCACTCCACTATCATTGGACCTTGTCCTTACCTTGTAAGTCCCTTGGCGTATGCGGCGTGAGAGGCGTATGGGGCGTAGCAGGCGAAGGTCTCGGCTGCGGTCGCAGCTGCCGCACCAGTAGAGCGCTCAATGCGCGGTTCTGTGCCTCCAACTCGCGAATACGAGCGCGTGCGCATCCCAGCTCTTCGCGAACGCTCTGTAAGAAAATATTTTTGGTTACTCAATGTTTGATAGAATATTTCAGACGGAGCGGATTGGGATTAAGTTAGTTAGTTAATAAATAAGCGTACATATCGACGATAGGTACGTTTATTTATTAACTACATAGGTAGGTATTTATGTACACACCACAGACAAAGGAAAAACTATAAAAGCAAAGTTTTGTGAATTAATATAGGTAAGTTGCGTTGTGCATGTCAGCTAAAGGAGCTTATAAGAATCCTATTGCGTTCTGTGGTTTTGGAACGTGAGTTATGTATGTTAATATATTAGAGGAGAACACCAACAACGAATTAAATCTTTTAAATATTACAAATCTAAACAAAATCAGTTCTTCCAATCTCTCCCAATCTTTTCCAAAAATACCTTTAAAATCCTGAAATCTATTACGCTTCCCCCAACAGCTATCAACATCCACATAGAAAACTTCACCGTTTCCCCCCTCACAGGATCTCGTCAAAACATCTCCGAAATAAACGCGTACATTTTAATTATACTTCATTAGTTAAATTAAATTCGAGTGGAAGTAATTATAGGGGGCTCTCAAATACGAAATAAGGATGTTTCGGGACATCCTCGGACCTCGCCTGGGAAGATTTAGCGGATTTAGAGCGCTCATAACTTAGTTACAGGATAGGTTTAGTTAGGAACTTTGAGCAGCTTATACAAAGTTTTCGTGTCAGCTTAGCTGTGGGAAGCTTTCGGTATATCATGCTGGTAGCAGTGTGATTTCGTGCATTTTATATAAAAAATGCCCAAAAACTGCTGATTCAGTAAATTAATGGGACGAATCATACCTTACTTTGCTCGGCACCATAGAGATTAATGCGATAGAATAAACTTATTACGCTTAAGATCGATAAGGTAAACAATTTTAAAACCAAATTACTAAAAAACTGGCCAAGTGCGAGTCGTGCTCGCGCACGAAGGGTTCCGTATCATTATTGCAAAAAACGGCAAAAATATCACGTTTGTTGTATGAAAGCCCCACTTAAATATTTATTTTATTCTATTTTTAGTATTTGTTGTTAAAGCGGCAACCGAAATACATCATTTATGAACATTTCATCTGTTTAGCTATCACGGTTCATGAGATACAGCCTGGTGACAGACGAACAGACAGATAGACAGACGGATGGATCGTAGGGTCCCGTTTTCACCCTTTGGATACGGAACCCTAAAAATTTTAATACTTATATGCCTAAGTAAAGAGCTAAGAAATACGTCATCTAGATAGGAATATCGGGTATCCTAAATGGACGAAACCTGAACCAAGTAAGGTAACGAAATTATCATGCTGCATCATTTTTGATAAGTGCCACCCACCTTATAAATTCTCGAACCTCAGAAAGCTCAATGCACAAGCCAAGTTTGTTTAATTAAAATTTCCACGAACTTCAGAAACAGTTTTAATAAATTTAATAAAGCGTAAATAATATTAATGGAGTAGAGTTATAAATTTTAAGTGATTTTCGTTTAGAGAGAAAGGATTTAAATGTAACGGTGAGAAATGTCATGTCGAGAGGTCGCAGATAAGTTTCCTTTGAGAATAAGATGTTCAGATGTATTTGGGAGACTGCTGTATTAATTAGGACTGATTTAATTATTTTAAGGAGTGGAATTGATTATTTGTTTTGGTATCTTATTTGCTACGTCGATATTGCTGTTATCTATCTTTAAATTATATCTTGTTTCCATAACAAAGATTTTCAAATATTTAGATATTCCATTCGCTTATTTTTCCATCGGTTGTAGATATTTAATTATGAGTGATTTATTATTTTAAAGAATGGAATTGATATTTATTTTTGTTTCTTGTTAGATTTTGTGTCAATATTTCTGTCATCTTTAGATAATATCTTGTTGCCAAAGACATTCAAATAATTATATATTCATCAATTTATTTATATATCAGAGTTTCGTCTTTCAACGTCATAAACATAGATATTGTTAAGTAATATTGTAATTCCGTCATCATCCCCTCTACTTACTCACTCAAAATTACTCTCTTACGTAAACTAATCATCTTCCCTGTCGCCTTTCCTTTCCACATGTGAAGTCTCTAATTACTTCAGAAGCAGTCTGTCTACCTACCCTATCTATATGTTATCAATAAACTCAAAGGAGATACACATTCATCATTTTTAATCACCATACGACGTTAATTACCTGATAATATCCTTAATGTCATCTTAGAATTCACACGGCTGAGCAGCTAATAGATTTAGAATATTGATGAAGATTAAGTACACCAAGTTCTCTCGTAAATTAAGTTTATAGCCCGAAGTTGACCATTTGTGGTGATAAAATAATTGAGGGATAAAATTCTGGATTTAATCTTTCAATTAATGTTAACTGTAGAAGTAAATTACTTTATTTTTGTGGACAGTTCAATAATGCAATCTTTTCTACTCCATTTGATGTTCTTCTTCTTGTTGATGTTCTTAATAAGTTAAAGTTTGATTGATCTTTTGGATAGTTTCAGCTGGCAATATTTTCGAAGTCTCATATCAATATTTTTAACTTCAGCACCCTATAGTAAAATACTTCACGCTGAATAAACGACTATATTACGACCAAAGTTTGTCATTAACATTTTCCAGCGTTATGTGAAAACAGAAGCGTCAAACTTTGAAAAACAATCAAAAGCGGTCGTCGTTTGCGACCGGCGCCATCTTTATCAGGAAAGTTGGCGCCAAAACTACAACAACATGGTGGACATTCACAAACTGGATTTAAACACAAACGGTCGCATTATCGGACAGATTATGCCCAGATTATAGTGGGCCAGGCCTTCTGAAATTATTACGGTGCCAGCTAAGGCCGAAGTGTCCCATTTCGGGCGATTTATGTGCGAATGTAGGCACCACATAATCCACGGACGCGGATACAAGGGCGACTATAATTATGAGAAAACAATTTCCGGGATGCATCTTATTGCCAGCGGGGATTACTGTAGACATTCCCTTTTTTGCGGATTAACAATGCCGACTGTGTTTCTTTGTTTTAATCTTTTAAAGGACTCGACGACTACCGTTTGGTATCGACGAGTTCCTTTTAAAATGCACGGCTTGTAAATATCAACAGCGATATCTTGAGAGTTTTATGTAACTTGAAGTTTATTACAATGTGGGACCAGAAACGTCTTTATAACCTAACGTCTAAGGAGAAGTTTATTACAATGTGGGACCAGAAACGTCTTTATAACCTAACGTCTAAGTAACCAACCCAGTGTTGGATGGTTGGAGATAACGAGATCCTACACCGACTCAAGTGGCGTGCAATGGAGGAGACGGGTTGAAAAAGAAGAAACCCAGTGCCCGTGTCAAGAAAGACAGAACCTAACAGTGTCAATGACATGGCTACAATGCTAATTTTTTGCTAGAAAAACCACTTCAGGTCCCAGTGCTAGTGTATCTTTCTGTGTCAGTGCCAAAAGATGTAACTATTGTCATTGCTGAAGGAATGCTATGAGAAAGTCAGATCAATTGTCAGTAAAGAGTGCTGTAAGTCTACTATGCTCAATTGCTCAGTATCCTCACCTTCTGCGATAGAAGCGCTCGCACGACTTGCTGGGCGACATCGTCAAGCCGTCGCTCGTGTTCTCCCGCGCCGAGCCCGGCGGAAAGCGTGGACAGCTGACTGCGAAGCCGATCGTTCTCTGAGCCTAGCGTGGTCAGTTGGCTCTGATAGTGGGCCGCGGAAGCCTGCAACAAGCACTCAAGGTGAAGGCAACGTTGGGACACTCTTTAAGTGGAAAAAACGAGGGTTCTTACGGCATAATATGTAATGCCCTAAAAAATCTGAGCGAGGATATGTTGCCACTGGATAAATTTGAAGAGAGTTACCGCGGCCCTGGCTCACGCAACTGAAGGAATTCGTTGGATTGGATTGATTTCGCACCCAAAAAAAAAAACACAAAAGCCGGGCAACATTTCTGAGTTTTTTCAATAGTAACAAGATTGTTTTTGTGCAAATATAATTTGTGATTTTCTTAGTTTGGATATTCAATTTATGCTTTTTGTTGTTTATCCCTAAAATAAAGCCTAAAAATAAAGAAGTTTAATGACGGCCCAAAAAGAAGAAAAACGAGCTTTTCTATCGCCCACAACAATATTTTTTCAGTCTCACTCATCAAAACGTCAGGGCCACTCCTGTCGTCGGTACTGCTTCACTAAAAAAATACGCCCGAAAAGGGACCATCGTTCACACTCTTAATTAAGCCGAAGTTCTCACAACAAACGAAACCAGTGTAAATTGACCTACTCCGCCCCCTTTGGCCTTCGAACACGACATCGCTTAGGGGCATTTCTATTTCGAGTAACGGGTCTGCTGATATTTGCTATTGTCGAGCTCTATACAACTTATAGGATTTTGAATCTTAATAACTAAGCTATAAAGAGTATTATTAAAATGATATTAATTCGGTGTGAGGTTTTCATTAGTCATGAAGTGAGGGCGAGACAACGAATCTGTTTGTGTGTATGTCTGAAACAACGCGCGGTTGATAAGCGATGAAAGGGTTAGGTTTGAATGGCGAGGCCATTCAATTTGGACATGCTAATAATTATGACTACACAGATTTTGGTACGAAAAGTCTAGACGAACTACCGTTTTATAACTCGCATGCAAGTGGAGTATTACTTACTTGGAAATTTTAACGGGTTAATTGGACACCTTTGAAAGTATAAACAAATTCAACTTTAATTCTTGATTAGGTTTTTATGAAAGAACCACCACAATTTTGTCAATATCACAGTCGGTTTTCGTGTAACAAATATTATACAAATTTATGTAGGTACTGAATAATAATTTTGACACATATGCCATACGTAAGTGTCAAACGCCCAAATGTCAAATGATTTTTTCTTTGTTTATAATAGATTCTTCAGGGATTAATCCGAAAAGGTGTCGTTTTATTTCCTGTCAAGGAGGTTTCAAATCTCTTTACGTAGTGTGTATGTTAGAACAGAAACATCCCATATTGTATATGTTACCTCATCCTCAGTTATTTAATTAATCATGTCTTTAATAAAACAGCTCCAGTCTGACAAAGCAACCACACCGTTTGTGATACTATACAATAAAAGTCGAACAAATAAATTAAAATTCCACGTGATTGACGAGCAAATCAAATGTGCGTTTACTTCATAATTTAATTATTTACCAACCGCCGTCGCCGCCATTTTGCCGACGCCATTTTGTCTGCGCACTTAATTTATATTTTGAATTTCGAATAAACCGCAGATGTTTCACGAGATCAGGTAATTAAAGTGAAGGGCTTGTCTGATTGCTTTCCCATCGAATCATGGAGTGTTATAGGACTCCATTTATTATATCGCTTTTATTTGTTTTGACTCCATATTTAAAAGCGCCAGTGGTAATGTTGGATTTCAGAGAGCGTAGCGGTTTTTTTTGAGTTTGCGTGAAAATTTCTACCTTCCTAAAAACATTTTTCGATTGGTCATATTATGTTCCATGTATTTTTCTCTTGGCATGCAGCTAACATTTTGGATTTTTTTAGTTAAGTATTAATTTAATTAAATACCTACTGAACATTCGTAGTTTATCACATCGCTTGTGTTGAAAAGCAAAAGCAAAAATTACTAATTACAAGTGCTATTAACAAGGCTAAACATTTTTTTCAAGAAAATGCTAAATATATAAATCTACACGTCAGTTCAAGAAAACTGACCATTTATAAAACTGATTTATGATATCAATCACCGGCTGGCTATTACGCTTTCCTTAGTTTTATGTTAGGTAATAATAACACAAGTTTGAGCATAAATCAGAACCCTTTGCATAGCAGCCACGATTTGTCAAATGTCGTTTTCTTTGTATTGCTTGTAATGGCGATATGTCTTTTTGTATAGGATTAGGTAACCTGGCACTTTGTTAAGTCAAGTGGTTTTTATTCATACCAATTATTCATACGACAACAATCCTACAGGCATTTCAAAAGCAGAATAACGCACAAAATATTAATTAGATATCACTTGTTTTGCCGCACGTTGCCCACTTCTAAACACACACGATCGACTAATTGTAGACACATTAATTAATTCGGCTAATTAAATTATCCAATTACATACCACCATGACAAGTAAAACCGCTAATTAACAGTTACGAAACATCATAGTTTTGCGAATCATAAGATTAATGGTTTCAACAGAAATCAGAATCGCGTTGATGCCGAAAATAGTCATTGTTTCGTTCGGGGCTTTCAGCGAAGTGATTACATTTACGGCAATAACTAGAATTAAAGCGGTGGGTCATTAATCATGGCCTGCAGTGTAGACATCATTAGGTTGGCTCGGTCACGCGTCACAAATGCTGGGGGCACAAGTTTATTTGTAGTTTCTTTTGGGAATCGGGTGTGGCATAGCTTGTAATGTACAGATGGAATGAATGAAATAAAATACGTATTTTTCAGCCGGGAAAAACGTTCTCGGCTTCAAAATCAGGGGTTATGAAACAAAGAGTTTTACAACCCCGAAATGAAATATCTGAAAAGTATTTTGATGTTTTGTGTGTTAAGTGCATAAACGTTCTGGCAGAAAGGCATGACGCAACAATGCGACACCATAACGTCTTATAAAAAATAAACCATTCATGAAAAAAAATCTATGATAATGATGTCATGTCGCTGTTGCATCGTTGTCACATTTCACCTGTTTAAGGAAGTATTTAATAGGTAGGTACCCCTGTTATAGTAGCATTTTATTTATGAGCAAAATTAATATGTAGTAATAGATCTTCTGTGGTGATTCAGCTTTTAACTGACAGGTCAAGGAAACCCAAAATTAGGACAAGAAAACACAAATTATCTTGTTTACATGTTAAATGTCTTGTTATGCTCAAAAAGATTAACTAGTCCCTGTCAAAGTGTGGCAACCACTTATTACTGTATCAATAATTCATAACTTCCTACCGGTTGCTAATAGATGGCGCCAGTATCCAATTTAGTCGGATTATCTTATCTGTAGAATATGCGCAGAGTTAGTTCGGCATCCTGTGCCTGTAATAGCTACCTTGCTCGGGTTTCCATTGTTGGATACGGCTATGTTTATGTGCTATAAATTTACAATCTATAGTGAATTGAATGATTTTATGATGTTACTTAATTTGTAGTTTGTGTATAAGCAGGCCTCTTTCACTCAACTGTATTACAGGCACCGCTGCGCCAGTCGGATGTCACCGCTCGCGCACAGAGATCGCGCGTGCGAGGGGAATGCGTGGTTGGTGGACGCGGGGGTTATAGTTCGAGCAGCCTCGCAAGAAACGAACCGTCAAAAATCAACCCAACCGTCACGATTATTGATCTCAAAATTGTGTACTTTGATCTCGGAGAGTGAAGTATCTGTTATGTGGTAAAGAAGAGAGATGATGATTTTAAGTTTAAGGATTCAATAATATTTACTGCCTCGTTGGTCAAGTGGTCGTCAAGGCTACTTAGCGCTGCGCATATGGTTCAAGCTCGATTCCTAGTTCGGATAATGTGGGTCGTGGATAAATTTGAAAGAGAGTTACCGCGGCCCTGGCACAAGCAACTGAAGGAACACGAGTAGGTTTTAGTCAGTAAAAGTCTGACACGCGCTCCCGTTTCACCCAGAGCGGGAGAAGTCATTAGATGATTTCCCACCCAAAAAAAAGGTCGGATAGTGTGTTATTGAGCTTTTCGTCTGGCATTTCTCAGTAGCAACCCAGCAACACTATTTGTGCCTGGTTCCAGTGCAATGGCATTAGGATCGCATTGTCCCACTAAAAATAATGGCGAATTATGGGAAATTAGTTGTGATAAGTTAGTCATGTTATGCAGTGGAAAAACTCAAAAATAAAACATAAATATATGATTTTTTATGATGTAGTTTGGTTTTACCTCAAACTATAATGAATGAACGCAATACTATGTTGAATAATGTACAGGCTGTATCAGGAGCTGTTTACTATACGGACCTTGTGGAAACTGGAACAAATTTCCGTGCGTTCAAGCGTTTTTGCCATACCTATTATTGGAATCAAATATAACAGCTCACAATGTTAGGACCCGTTAATATTAATGCTAATTCTTATCCGTGGTGCTAGGCAACTGGGCTTATTCCAGTGGTAACGACCCTTTGTGCCTATTGGTCTTGTTTGTTCTGTCTCCTGCTTGATATGGAGGGTAATGGAAATTTGAATTTTTCCTACTCCTCCATTACTCTTTTCTGATTAATTTCGTTGCGGGATCCAAGACAGTTAAATTCATTCTCCGGGACTTCGTCGAGCTTCATTACCTCGGCGCTTTTCTGGTGGTCGCCACTGTTGATTCTGGCTTTCAGGACTTGCAGTGGTTTGGGAATAGTGCGGTGGGATTTTCCTATAAAAAAACTATAATGTGTGATCATTGTTTGCTAGAAAATGGCTACCCAAAAATATCGTGTCGTACCATCCAATGGACCCACACTAATTGGTTTCGTTTGTGCACAACTATGGCGGGCCGGCGGAGTTTTGCTAACGTAATTATGAAGATACCTCAGCCTCTGCCTACCCCGGAAACTGTAATGAATAACTTGCCTGCTTGCAGTTTAAAATGCAGCTAACGTTCCCAGTAAATATTACAGATGGTCGACGTTAATTTATTGTGGTATTTTGGTTTAGTTGAATCTTATTTGTAGTTGTGTTGCCATCGCAGGTAGAACCTGGATATAGGTGGCATAGGAGCGTGGGGATTGGCCCATGAAAGAGAGTCTTATGCCAGTAGTGATCGAAGTCAGGGTGAGTAAAATGATGATGATGAGTTTTTAGATTTAATTATTTTGGATTAGTGGTTAGTCGGTATGGTAGCTCGAGGCTAAGTAATAACAACGGCACGGCTCGATATTAAGGTTAAGCAACACTTGCAGAGAGCGGTCCACGGATGGGTGACAATCAACTACATACCAATACTCCTCCGTTCTTCGGAATTAACGCTAATCCGTTGTTGTCAGCTGTCAATTTTAGATATTTGACAATCTTTAACCAGATTTTATGCCTTTCTTGCCCAGGTGATGTGGTTTCGTGATACCTAGACACTGGGTTGTGGAGTTCAGAAATGCAGTCACTCCATGTAAAAGACTCGAAGCCGGCCATCCAGTTAGACTGGAAACCGGTCCCAACATAGTTGTAAAAAGGCGGGCAGATTGATATAATTATTGGTTGGTTTAACAAGTTCACTGTCCAAATAGCAAAAACAATCACAAATGCTTTAAGTGCGTTATGGGACTATGAATCTGTTAAGCCGGGATTTGCGCATTGAGATGGCCGTGGTTACAGCAGAGCTTATGGTCCGATAGTATTCTAATTAGGGGGCAATTATTATGTATTGCGCTTGCGCTGTTGAGTGTTTTTGACTGAATTAGGTACCAATTAGTGGATCTTAAACTTCATGTATGGTTGTCCCTAAATTACCCCAGGCTGATAAAATTTTCGTTTTGACTAACTATCCTACATTTAGTGTTTAGGTGAAATGAAAACGGTTTTAGTCAAGCATTTCATCACTCCCTTGTAAAGCTGAAGAGAGTCAAAGAATACAACATTCATCATCATTTCAGCCGAAAGACGTCCACTGCTGGACATAGGCTTCCCCCAGGCGTCGCCACATTGACCGATCCCGTGCGTCTCGCATCCAGCGCCTTCCCGCAACCTTAACCAGGTCATCGGTCCATCTAGTGGGAGGCCTTCCAAAGTACAACATACAACATTAAAGAAATATTATTATATCTATCTCTTACTAAGCCTTAGGTACTCGAAAATCCGAAAAATTATGATGCAAGACCATGCTAATATCCCTCAGCACTGAACTAAAAAACTTTTTTACAAAAAAGTACTACCGACTTCCAACTGAAAACACTACAAAGTGAAAAATAACTTTATTTTTCGAAGTCGGTGTTTTTGGTAGGTACAATTTTTTTCGTTATGGAGGAGACCAAGGAGAACTGTACACATTTGCGTATTTGACGGAGATATCGGTGAACATACACAAAAAAAAAGAAAAAACAAACATGAAGTCGAACATAAAACCCAGGCTGCGGGCCTTTTTGGAAAGTCGGTTAAAAAAGTAACACTGCAATGACGGATGTAACAAGATATTATAATTTAAATGGAAAAAGCGACAAACATCTATTAACAGCAGCAAACTAAAGCTTCAACAAGAAGCTACATAAAAAAACAGCATTTTATCTTACAAACAGATGCACATATTTACTGGGTCATCTCGTAAATGGAACATGAACCCAACCTACTCGGGCACTTTGTTTATCTTGCATATTTTCCTCTTTTTCTCGTTATATAAGTTAATTCGCTAGTCGCCGACATGGCGCCGTTCCTAACAAACTGTCATTATGGTAGTACTCATGTACAGGATATAAAAGGACATTTGTAAGAGAAATGCAGAGTTTTTTTGTTGCTTTCGCTAAAGCAAATTTCATTTTGACTCTCGACATAGTCGGCAGTGGCTTTGTGCATTCAAAGAGTGTCTTCGAGTCCAAAGTATCTATGTTATGACCTTCGTAGACTGAGATCTTTTTCAGCGCGTAATAGTTGATACGCAGTAAACTAATGTGTTGGTACTTAAGCTAAAGTACACACATCTTTCATGGGGTACTGTGTTAAATTATATAACAAAATAACTTGTGATATATTAAAACTAAATGAAAGGAAATTTTAAACTTTGGTTAAACGCACACTTTGTAAACAAGCGTATTACAAATTAGATGATTATATTTAAGATAAGAATGCTTGGAAACATGCTGGTCCTGCGGACAAAATCAAGCTGGTCAATTTATATTCGATCCATAATTATAGTAATGTTTTATTTTTTTTTCTTCACTTTTGTTTAAGAAATTTACTCGCACACTGTTTCGTTGTTGTTGAATTAGGTAATTTACCTTTGTTTGCAATATTTCTAAATATGTGAGAACCATGTTCCTATTTATCAAATGAATGAATTTACCTGTTAGTGTTTGCAATACTGTATAGCTATACGTAGTATACTAGTATTCGTCTGGGTGCATCGTCCACTCGAATATGAATTAATGAATGAATTTAAATGTTGTACAACATTTTTTTTAAAAGAGTAAGTGTGGTGTTTCTTGTCCATTCTTCTCTTGATTGGATGGTAGAGTTAATTATTATTACTTCTAAATTTCAATTTTTGACGTTAAAAAAAGAATATTTTTCTTTGAAAGATACCTGGACTTATATAGTTAAAGTAAGTTTGAAATAGCCAGAGGCAGCTTAGTTAATTCTGATACCAGAGGTGGCCAAATCCTCACACGAAAAAGAAAGAAGACTTAAGAAAGAGGAAGAATTTATACAAAGTACACAAATCCCCTATCAAATCTGAAGACTATTCAAATATTCTTCCAGGCTGGAATCGAAATCACGAGACGTAAAACAGCAGCTCATCATTTAGTAACTGGGCTACACAAATCAAAATTATTTGAAGTTCCTACTCATCATCAACCTTCTGCCCTTAAACCAATTTATTTAGGGTCAGCGCAGTTTGTTTTCTTCCCCCATTGATATCTATTTGCTGTTATCGCAATAGTCCTCTAAATTTAGCCATATCAGTTTTCACTCAATCCATCCATCATTTGGTCTCTTGTTACCCTTACCACAGATAATATAATACTAGCATACAGATGCCTAATCCCATACAAAGAAACCGTGCCGACGTAACTAGCGTTTTTCGTCTGATTAATCTGATATTTTTTTGTACATCGTACGCGTTCGGTTCTGTTTCACGGTTGATAGATAGATGGTGTTAGCAGCGACTTGCAAGTAAAAGGGTTTAATAGGTTCGTGAATTTCTTTAAATACAGTGATGGTTCGTTTTAAAGTATTTTTTTGCACGTTTTTACAGTTTTTTTTTGCACCAAAATGTATTTCAATGCAAATTTTAACAATCGGGTGGAATGACTCAGAAATTTAAAAATGCGCCATATATTGGCATCAATTTTAAATGATCCATTCAAATAATCTTTGAAATGTGAATAAAGGGCCCAATATTCCATAATTTTGTAGTTAGGAGAGTTGATTAAACAAGAACATACAATTTTTATGTTCAATTCCAAAAATTTTAATTTTACACACATTCAATAACAGATAGGTGCATATCGCGCCATCTGGTGAGATTTATTTGAACCAAATTTTCTTTCTTAGCAATGAGACCCCGTGCCCTTACCTAATGACGGGTTCATCAATCCTACTCATCAACTTTAATGTTCCTACAAAAATCTTTAAATAATCCCTACACTTTACCTGCGTACGCTAATCCGAAAACCGTCTGTTTACAAATAACGCAACCGACTAACAGACAAACATAATTAGTATGTGAGTGTAAATTCGTGACGCGGGCAACGCCGGGGGGCAGCGTGCACCCTAGACCCCCGGCTGTGATCCGTAGGGTGCAGTTTTAAAGTAATGTTCACAGATAGACAGATAGGCAACTATGTTTTTAAAACGATGTAAGTTGTACAATCAAAAGGTTTGGTAAGTTTTCGGTGGGGAAATACTTTTGGATTTTGGGTTGATTCATCGTTTTTCAAGCTTTTTACGCTAAAAGTCATAATAATTGGCGTCTTCCTTTAATTTTAATATTCATCTAGAGAACTCATATACCTTTGTAAACGACATGACACTTAAAAATAAATCTAAACTACACACACTATAGTAGTAGTAGTAGGTTTTTCCACTTTGAAGAATGTATTGTTTTGTTAAGGTAGGTGGCATACGACCACGGTTATCTTCTACGAAACAGTTTGTACATAACAATTTGAGATGAGAATATTTTCTTGTTTCATACTTTTTAGAGCGTGATTTTAGTCGGATTTTAGTTTTTGAAATTATTGTTAAATTGGTTCCGATGTTTCAAAGTCTGACTGTGGAATATTCTTGATACGTGCTTACTGGTATTAGAGAAAATGTGCAACCTAGTATTTTCATAAGTAGTTTTAGTAACTTTCGACAGTGTTTGGAAAGGAATTTATCTAGTCCGAACCTTACGATGCTAACATGAAGTTTCCAATGCCAATTAAAGGTAAAATACTTTAAGCACCTGGTTTGCCAAGCGGATTAGTGATCGCAGTTGCTGTTATAAGATTATTTGATCTACATTCATACTAAATAATCTCACATTAATAGAAAATAACTAACCACCAGCAACAAGCAAAAGAGAAAGTCACCCATTTCTCGTGACTCCTGCACTATCTTGTAATTATATGGAGATTGCCATTACCATCACGATTGCCGTTAATAAAGGGTAATTAAGCTTTAACCTTTCTTTCTATGGAGAAAAAGTATGGGATTTACTTAGGTACATGGCACGTATTCTGCCATTATCTGTTACAGGTTTGTTTGTAGGTAAATTTATGTTAAAGTCGAGCCGATAGGAGATTTCAAATAATGTCTTTCAGAATGATGGCCTCTAAGCCTGATAATCACATGACCCGATTTGGCGAAGAAAAACGTGCGTTGTAATTATAAATAGCTTTATTAAAAACTAGCTGACCCGGCGAACTTCGATCCGCCTAACAAATTTCTAAAAAAAAATACTTTCCATGATAAACGTAGCCTAAGTTACTCCTTATTACATCAGCTACCTGCCAACAGGCAGACAAAAATTGTAAAATATGTTATTTTGGTTTATGTCCCGTATATCCATATACATGTAGTAAAAAACGGTTATTTCAATATTAAAAACAGACACTCCAATTTTATTTATATGTATGTATAGATGTATATATAAGCCAATTTATTAGTTTAAATACTGATCCGCAGATTGTTCAAATTTGTATAAATAAGAAGCCTAGTGGTAGTGAAAACTATCAGAATAAGGAACCTGAAAGTTCATTCAGTTGCTTTTCCATCGAACTTTTAATTGACGATGCGGAGGTAGGTATAAGTAGACACATACAGAATTTTCATAACTATTGCCACGAAACTTTCCACCTCTGCATGAAACCGCCACTCATTTATTAGTCGGCTTAAACTATCGATTTTTGAACCGCAACCCTATCCGAGTGCCCTCAGTAACTGCGCCCTTGCACTTCGGAGGGGTGTAGCTGAATTATTGTTTAGAGGGGGTGGCCTTTTAAAGCGGGAAACCCCAGCTATTGTGCATAGCCGATTTCCCGCTATCCGCCATTTTAATGTCCTTCCGAGGCTTGCTTTGTACGTGTGTGAGTGGTACGGTGTTAGTGATGAGCGGTAGCGATTGGATTAGTAGAACACCGGTACTTCTTCATTAAATGCGAAGAAGGTAAAAGTAAGTTCGTAAGTTCTAGAATTTTATATTGGTTTATTAGATTCAAGATCGAATGAAATTGGTTGTCGTGGCTGTTCGTTACATATATCCAACATTAACTTAATATACTGGTAGCTTTGCAAATCCAAAACCGAAGTTCATAACTTCTAAGTTATAATAGTACTTCTGAGTAGTTATGGTTTGCAGCAACAAATTGTACAACAATCATGGGATTGACAAATGATAATTTGCCAATGTTGTTAATTCTGGCCTTGTAAAGTGTTTCGTAGACGTTTATCGTTAAAACATGCTTGTTTTTTAAAGTTTTTCTTGAAATTGTTGATCCTATTTGTGGTTCACTTTCAATTTCATTACTCGGCCCGCTCATCACTTGCACCACGCATAATTTTTCAGTGTGTTTAACATTAAGGTACGAGCAAACAGCCGTGTGTGTGATCACTCCACAGCCTTTATTACTGTTCGCTGTATTTTTCTATTGTTGTCATGTCCGCCCTACAGGGCATGCCTTGTGTCATATTTAAAGCAAAGAACTGCTCTTTTCTAAGTGCCTTTTTGATACCTGAGTGGGCTTTAGTTCAAGTTTTAGAAAGGAAGTGGCGACTTTATTGTTATGTTTTAGTTTTTTGCAGATAATTTGGTTGTATAGTAAGTTTGGTTATGGGTCCTGGGATCAGTATGAAACGTAAGTGGTGAAGTGCTATACGTGTAGTCTGCCTTGTTTAATCCACACAATGAATGTCGAGATGCGACCTTTGGCGAGAGAAAATAAAGCCTCCTGCAAATTTCATCGGGCCATCGGAAAGCCTTCCATCTGGGCACACCCTGCCGTGGTCGACCTGGAAAACCCTAAATAGACTCCGCACTCAGGTTGGCCGCAGCAAGGACAACCTCCACAGATGGGGGTTCTCTGATGGCACTAGTCTTCAGTGCTTGTGCAGCATCTCTCCGCAGACCATGGCCTATCTCACGGAGTGCGCAGCATGCCCTGTCACCTGTACTTGCGTGGACCTTATGACTGCGTCACCGAATGGTGTTGCCGTGGCTGAATTCTGGGCCAATCACAATATTTATATTTGCCATTGACACGCTAAGAAGAAGAATCTACACAATGTTTTTGTGTAATTGTTTTCACATTCACACTTACGCAAAACCAACGCTGAAACCTTACATTCATAGTCAAGCTGGTCATGTAAAATGCAGGCAGTTGGAAAAATAATTTGAAATACATGAACAGTAGGCCAAAGTGTAATACAGAATACGGAACAAATATTTGTATGACCTACAGATAGTTGTTCCGGCTCTGGGTGTTGTGTATGTGAGTTTGTATGTTTGTTAACGCACCCACGATACAGGAAGAAATTCCTAGTGTGGGGCAACGTTTTTAAAACATAAGAAAAGAAAGAACAAAGAGAAAGAGACAACTAGAATACATTTAATTTTCCTTGTAAAAATTACGTTCAAAAGTGGCTTTTAATGTTCTCTTACAAATAATTTAGTTGAGTTTGAGCTTGCAAGTCGACAAAATCTTCGCAAGACCAAGTTCAAAACACTACACCTACATGTAGATACATAATTCTGTATAAGGTGATGTGGTACTTAAAGCATATTAAACTATCAGGGGTCCGTCAGTCCGTCATTTAGCAGTTATTACGAGGGTGAGGTCTGTAATCTTCCCGACGACTCTCAGACCTTTGGTAATTCATCGTTGTTGTTATATTCAAGTATATGTTCCTAACTCAACGAAAATTTTACTGTTAAGTTTAAATTTTACTTTATTAACAAATACTCGTGAAAGAGCCCTGTCGCAAAAATCGCGGCAGCGCTCTTGAAAGTAAATGTAAGGTGTGAGTTTATTTTAGACTATCCCCCGATTTCTGAATTATCTTTTTAAAGTTGAGTATTTGTCAAACTGAACAGGTTGTTTGTTGGACAGGACAATCCGCCAATAAAGTAAGGTACACGTTCGTAACTCAATTCGAAACTGGCCCTATTTCTGTATATATTTTGTTGAAACAAATTAATATAAGTCTAGTCTATGTTATAGAGAAGGTTTCCATTTAAATTGTACCGGTTCTCGGATTCGATACTTAAACTAGAATAGGGTTATTTACTTAATTGGCTTTAGAAGTTAGTTTAATTCCCAAACTGAAAACAATTTGAAAGTGTGCTTAGATCTGAAACTAGTCTAGTTTGGATTGGTCCTGGAATACCAATTTCAAATGCTCTTAATTAGAAACAGACTGTTTTAGAATACCAGCTGTCTTATAGCCCAAGTTTTCTGTATATTTCCAGTAAATTAAGTAGTTATGAATAGGTAGGATTAATTACAGTATAGACAGTAGTTAGATCTAACTACTGTGTATTTTTAAAATAGTGTCACTGACACTCCAATTTGCTTCTAATTAAGAATATGATCTACTTATACTTTCATTCCAAATTACACCATAAAACTTAATGTATAGGAAACCTCGAGCATTTAGCAAGAAAACCACCACAACAAACAAGGCCTGTCCCCAGTTGGGACGGCCGTTTAGCGACATTAAACAGCATTTATCGACCGGAGGGGGACATGCGATCATTTTTGGATTATAACCGCTCCAGATAGACGAATTAATTAACGACAAAAACCAATACATCTAGATCCCTGTCACTATAAGAGTCCCCTTTAATTTTATCATTATTCTTTGAAACCTGCGGGGCGCGGCGGCTCAACCCGGCTCAAACTGGTTATGGCTGGTTTGCGCCGGTCATAACTGGACGTTCTTTGAGGGATTATGGACGGAACGTGTTTGTGAAGGGGGATGAGACGTTTTTGCGTAATTAGTGGTGCAAGTGGGATTCTTGATAAGTGCCACTCCGGTGCAGTGTGGGTAGTAATGGATATTATGTAAGAGGATTACTTTTAAAGCAATGGAAGATACAAAATAAGCTGCCGAGACTTTGTCAATCTAAAATCTATTCATAGAAGCTGAAATAGACGTTGTAAGTGAATGAACGAAAGAATCTCTTCGACAGCAAAATATGGAAATTCCACTCTGTTCATTCAATCGAACACGTGTCTGAAAAATAAAATAAAACTGGATTCCGCACACATTTTCAGCAAATATAAAAATTTTCTCCTCTCGACGTCTGACCGTACCATGAACGTTAAAAGACGATATTAAACCATATAGGGGTTGTTACACAATGGGTAAAAGGTACGAAAATGCAGGAATATCATTCAAAAAGTGACGGGAAATGGAAAAATCAAAATTTTCATCCGCCATTCAAAACAGATAGCTATGATGTAGAAGGGGGAGAGCACAATGACCAACCGTGTAGCGAAACAGGAATATACCGGGGATTTTTATACTCTTTTTTTTAATACGAAAGTGAATGGAATTATGAAGCGGAAAAGTTCAGGTAAAAATGTTTTGAGCAGTTAAAATTACGAGGTAGTTTGTATAGAAATACAATCAGAAAAGTGTACTTTCAGCAAATTTGACGTTATTAGAATATGTAAGTATGAACTAATTCATTGAGTTTTGAGCTCTATAAGTTTGTGACGAAGATTGAAATCCTCCTTATGCCTTTGCAAAAAATATTTATTAATGAATGCGGAAAATTTTCCGCAGTTGTTTGTACTGAACATCTTACACAACATTTATTTTCGATGCTTATGTTTTATAAACAAAACAGAAACCTGGTTACGGTTGAAATCTGATCGGAAACAAACATCACGGCTGGTAGAGTCCATTGTGAATCCATCTTACTTGATTCTCCCCTAACTTTTCATCGAAAAATGGGGGAGAGAACAATGCAGCCAGCCATAATGAAATATTTTGAATATTTGTATTTGATTCCTCTTAAAAGTCTATATTAGACGACTAGTCTAACTAGACCTCCCGAAAAAAAACTTTTTTAATAACAGTGTAGGGAAGGCAAGGTCCTTTTTGGCCTGGACAGGGGAGATTCTAGGGTCTTTCGTGAATTTTTAATTCCACAGTTTAGAGGATATTTGCTCAGGAATTTGCGCTATGAAGATAAGTTTTTTATTCGTGTTGTATGGTTCCACGTACGCACACCGTCTCGCTAGGCTCGTAAAGCATGTCTGGCCACATAACGCTGTGGTCGAATAATCGATTTTGGTGTTTATTGGTACTTTTACTATTGACACTTGGCTTATCTATCAACATCTCAGGTATATAGATGGAAACCATGGAATAAATTATATATTGCGCTTTTGTGTTACGGCTTTTAATTAGGTTTATTTTCTAAAATAAACTAGGCACCAATTAACAGTGACTTCACGTTGTTCTAGTAATTCGTACACGATAAAGTAAAACCTTAGGGGTCAGCGTAGCCGTACTAGGCTTGCAGTGCCGTATAGGACTGCAAAAAAAAATTCAATCATAGAGCTTCAAGTACCAACCTGCAACTAGATAGACACGCAGCTTCTTAAGCAAAATGTGTGATCACAACCTGGCCGGTCTGCACTGACCTTTAAGAACTAGCTAACAACAAATATTTCTTACCTCTAGTGCTGATGATAGGGACGCCTTCTCCTGCTTCAGAGTTTCCACGCGGCTCTTGTATTGCAGCAGCGACCGCACTGTCTCCTCCATCCTGCAACAACAAAGAGAAAATCATTAAATATTGATATCTAAAGCAATAAGGATCCCATATTCAGAGATGTTCAAATAACAATATATATATTGTATGTAAATTGTCATTCCACTGTGCCATGTTGAATATAATTATTGATATATTTAAATTACTTAATATTGCCATGTTATATATTTATATAGTATTTTTATTTGGATTGATTCTATTGGCATAACACTGTTCATTGTATTGTTTGGTAAATTATTGATTTTATGTGACACAATTGTCAACATTATTTTACACTATTCCTATGTTAATTATTGTAATTGGTCTTTGTATCGTTTTAATTAACTATAAATAAATAAATAAACAAAAGCGTCAAACGATAAGTCGAATAAAGTCTCTGAACATTTTCACAATTACGATTCGAAGAATTCTTCACATCATTTTCAATGATGTAGTATGTCATTGCTATTTTACCAATTATGAACCTTATTGAAACAAAGCAGTATAGTTCTTGCCAAACTTTTTGGCCACCCTGAAATTGGCTACAATTATAATACAAAAATACAAGACAGCACCGTTTTATGCCTTGCGCATCGGAAAGTCAACTTCAGGGCGGTCTAGAAGTTTGGCGAGCACTATACTTATGTAAGGATCGTAGCAAGTGGCATTCTGTAGTTTCTGCCTATTCTTATGGGAAAACGGCGTGAGTTTATGGCGGTTTGTTTATGGCGGTTTGTTTATGATAAACTTTTTTTTAACTTTTCAAGTTACCGATAAAAGTCAATAACTTCCATTTTATAAGAAAAATTGTTTCAGTGCTTATAAATGAGGTAATGTTGCAACTTTGATCCAGGTCACTCAAAGTGAACGGCCGTATTAGTCACTCAAGCCCATCTTGGGGCAAGTCTGGTAAGTTGTCGCACGTGCTTAGAAAGTTTTCATTCATATAACTTTTTTTAAACTTTTCAAGTTACCGATAAAAGTCGATAACTTCCACTTCATAAGACAAATTGTTTCAGTGCTTATAAATGAGGTAATGTTGCAACTTTGATCGAGGTCACTCAAAGTGAACATAAGTTTCAGATAACGGCCGTATCAGACACTCAAGCCCATCTTGGGGCAAGTCTGGTAAGTTGTCGCACGTGCTTAGACTGTAAGTTTCGTTTCAGTTTCACTTAGAGGTAACTTATTTGTTGACATTGTCTGTGGTTAGTTGGATTTGATCGTAGTGTTAAATCACTGGTTTAAGTTAGTCTACAAACGATATTTACAAGGATGATTAGTATATTTTACTGCAATTGGGAACAGTATAGTAACAGCGGAATTCACTAGACGGAATTGTTTAGTGTGTGATCGTCGCAGATAGGCATACTTTGGCTACTTTTACTTTCATTTGGGTCTGTTTTTTTAAATTATATGACCGTCGCGGTCCGTAGGTTTAAAACCAGTTAATCTCTCCACTCTTTCCATTATCTAGGATACTTGAATATATTTTGATGACTTTTTATATGCTATCCATCCGTAATTTTTTATATGCAGATCAGATTAAAGTTGGTGTCATTAAATCTTGGACGTGTTCATCTGTAAGTATACTACGAAATTTATTTTCCACCGCGACGATTGACGATCTCACGCTCCGCACTCTTCCGTTGTCGAATTGACGGCTGTAGAGAAAAGAAGCGAACGCGCTAAACGCGGGTTAAATTATTATAATAAGCACTCAAGTAACACAAGTACATTATATTGTGTTGTATACTCAAGGTCCGCATAAAATACGTCGGCGGTCCGTCATTCGATGACCCCTGCCCTAGGCTCTAGAAAAGTAACATTCTATCATCGAAGGCGTCGCAATAGCGATTGTTAAAATGTCAATAGTGTATGGGATTGTCAAGCGTTATCGAAATGTCAATTGATTTTGGTATTTCGACAGTCGCCATCGCGGATAGACGGAGACATTGTCTGATATTTTTGCTTTGGTGCTATTTCTAATTTAGTTTCTAAATCTTTGTTTGTTTCTTTTTTAAATGATGAACTGTGGGTTTCTTTCATCAAAGAAATTATACCAAAGACAAAAACAACAAAAGACAAACGATCTTTAAAACAGTTCATTATGCAGATGGATCAAACTGGCGAGCAGAACATTTGCATACTCTGCGACAAAAGTCGCTTCCTCAAAGTAAGAAAAAGACGGAAGAAGTGCACTTGACGCATGTCGCCACTTCATTAGGAAGAGACGTCCGTTCGCGAGAGCGCATCAACGTCAAATGACGGCTTAGTGAAGAAATATGGGAGCTGTCTGTTTTTTGTGTTGCTATTTTAAATAATAAGCATCCGTGGTGCATAGCGAGTGAAATTCAATGTTTTGTGTAATATGTTCCCACTGCAAAATCCTCCTGCTTCAGCTAACTTAGATAATTGTTATATGCTTATAATAATATTAACTGCATAAGAAAAGATTAATTGCCGCGAAGTCCCAGATTCCTGAGCTAGGTGATTAACCTGTGTTACAGGAGCCAGTACCTTTTCCCTGGAGGAAATACTGTTTTTTTTGTATTGTAATAAGTTCAAAAAATTTGATGTGGCGTACAGATATCAATCCGTTGCATGTTGGGCTTTTCTACCATCGTAACTACATCCGATCCGAGTCCGTGATTTGAGTCCGAATTTTATCCGAATTGAAAAAGTTCTGTATTATGACGGATAGAATTCGGATGTAGTGCGTAAGCTTCCCTACAAGAAGTACTACGGTTACTTCGGAACAGAAATTTCTTGGATTCGGATCGGATGTTTAGGAACCTCAGAACTCTTTTATATCTGTTCTTCAAAACATTTCCGAAGTAAACAAGAATCTTAATCGGATTTCCTAATACCCGTTTTAAATGAACGTAAACAGCCTGAATTATGAAAACGCCCATCTCGAAGCCACAATGCCACTGTTTTAATCTTGGAAATTAATCAACGTTGAGTTACAATTTTAATACTTAATTCTGACGAAGCTTTGTTAAGGGGAAACCGGCAGGGTAGCCAGCAAAAATTAAATCTTCTTACGATTTTTGTAATTTTGCAGCACAGTTAAAACGTTCATAAAAAGTGATTTGCCAATGTAACACATATTATTATGCATTTATGTAATTATATCAGCGCAGTATCTAATTTATCTAATAATATATAAACAATTAAACGAGCAATTCTTTTATATATATATATATATATATAATCTGAATCTCGGAAACGGCTCCAACGATTTTCATGAAATTTAGTATGCAGGGGGTTTCGGTGGTGATAAATCGATCTAGCTAGGTTTCATTTTTAGAAAACGTCGTTTTCTCTATTTCCACCCGAGCAGAGCTCGGTCGCCCAGGTTTTATGTTATCAATTGTGAAGTTCGCCACCGTAATACATAATAATATGTATTTATTATCAGTACGTATCTCTCTACAATCAAATATAATGATTTCATGAAATAGTATTTAAAACTAAGAGAGTTGTATTGATGATTTCGATGCTTATAGGTACTTTAGTAAATACAAATTTATTAAAGTGGCGAATCACTTATTTCTATACAACTGAATCTAGAGCTGTAAATTGCAAAAAAAAACGTAAAGAGATTTGAATGTTGCGGACTAGATCAGAATATTCCCCTTAAATCTGCTGAAGCTGTATTAAGGTTTTACATCACAAAAGGCCTTCAGAGCCTTCTTAGAAGATAATGCTTGAAACAAAAACCCCTCGGAATGATTATTTCACCCTCTTTTAATTATTAATACACCGTTGAGGGCCAAGATTACAGCATTAGGGAACGTAAAGGGTATTCCGGGGTAACACTAAATATTACGGTTAGTAACTGGAGAGAACCGGTCAAATTGCTCTGCAAATAGACCCTGGTATTGTCTGGAAGATTTGGTTAATTAATTTAATTTGGACATCTATTTAAGAAGCACTCTTTAAGAGTTAAAGACTGTTGAGTAATTTCGTAACGCTTGAATCAATAGCAATGTCTTTAATTTTGACACTGCAACATTAATTAAGTTATTAACGTTTACGAGCGGACAACGTTTTCAAACATATAAACTTTATGTTTGAAAACTTTGTTCGTTTATAACATTAAGGATAGATATAGAATAATCTATCTAATACCTTTAAACGAGCAATTCTTGTATATGTGTATATATATAATCCGAATCTCGGCAACGAGTCCAACGATTTTCATGAAATTTAGTATGCAGGGGTTTCGGGGGCGATAAATCAATCTAGCTACGTTTCATTTTTAGAAAATGTCTTTTTCTCTATTTTCACCTGAGCAGAGATCGGTCGCCCAGGTACTTTATATTATATAGGATTAGTTTAAAAACACGAAAAGTGTGTGCCAAAATCTTACGGCGCTAAAACGTACAACAACGGGATTAATTTATTGTTTTAAAGAAGTCCCATTTTATTTTCATTAGGACCTAAATGTTCTTGAAAGTAGACGAAAATATAGTTGGACTCTAGTCAAGAATAGCTTTCGTGGCTCTAACCGATGTAAACCACATGAATCCTTCTTCCTTACAATTGAAGAATTGGGACTATCCGCACCGAGTTGCCGCTCTATTATTAACTCGTTTCATAACGAATCCTTTATTAAAAAGCTGGCAACGGAACCCATTCCACAGATACTGAATAATGGAACTTTTTCAATAACTCTGAATAGAATGAGTTCTCTCCAAGCAGCTGTAAGAAATTATTCACTTTTTTTTAAACCGGCTACACAGGATTCTTCGATTAGAATTTTAAAGTTTTTAAGGTTATGTTTGATTTTTAATATCTTTGCGTTAGGTTTGATTAAATGTTAGTTTTTTTTTTGTATTTTGTTATAGTTATGTAAACGTTTCTTATTGGGGAATGTTACTTAAAATACGAGTGTATCTATGAACGGATTAATTGTGTAAAAATGGAAGTGTCACCCTGTACTGGATAGCCACGGAAATAAGAACAAAATATGTGTGTATGTGCTTGATGTTTATTATGAAGATAAACATGCGTTTTCTGGTAAAGTGGCTAAATTATAACACACCCAACAAAAGTTATCAAATCACAAAGCGCAACTCAAACTTTTAAAAATAAAATTAATCATCCAGAAATTAATTTCTGGGGCAACCTGCAATTGAACCTTTTTTGCGTATTTCCCACGTGGCGTATCTAGTTGGTCGGTTCGGGGGTCGATTACCTTATACCGAGCCTTATTACAGTGTAATTTAATGTTTTGTTTTTTTTCGTCGGTGTTTTTTTTACGCGGGCAATGTTTTACTGCGGCCAGTCACGGCAGTATCGACCGGGGTGTGTTCCTATTTTTTTGATTAATACCCACATGCTTGGAGGTAGAAGAGGAATTTGTTTTTCGTGAAGGCATTTTCGGGAAATTGCTTGGGGATGATGGTTTTGTAGATAGAAAAGCAGTTTTATCTTAGGTTTTTGTTATATTACGTTGCATGAAATGAGAAAATAGCAATCAAATTCGAAGCGGAATGTCCGAGTAAAACGACCAAAAAAGGCACTCAGACAAAATCACAGTCATTGAACCCTAAACGATCTTTTTGCAACGAAAATCCAAAAAAGACTATTAAAACCACGGTAAACAATTACCATTTTTTACCTCGCTAGCCAAACATGGCGGCTACGTCCCCGGTCCCCTGCCCGCGACAAATTACGTCGCATTCAACCCTTGACCAGATGAGAGCTCGTAAATCTTATCTATTAAAACCTGTGTAGGTCCTGAGGGGTGGTGCAAGGCAGGAGATAATGGCGATGTGGGGATAGTAACGTGTATGGTACTCGTATGTTTCTAGACAAACAGTACAGCAGTGGCAGTCAAATTATTGACGTTTCTGCGTAAGCTGAACCGAATTGAAGGGAACACTGTCGCTCTAAGGAATAAGAACCAATTTATGCAAGTGCTTTAAGCGCTGTATGTCCTCGAAATAATGTTATAATTTTAATTGCTTTAGTAATTTGGGGATGCATGTCGATTTTGGACTGGCAAATCAGGTTCTCTGGACGGGGCTGGCATGGTCTTAATTGTTACTAAATAAAAGAAGATTAAAAATGTTAATAATAATATCAGGTTCTCAGGTACTATGTCTGGGAATGGGCGAGAGAGAGAGGATTAATCATAGCAAAACAACATACAACTTTTAAATAAATTTAATATAAAGTATGAGTAAACTTTCTTATACAACTAACTATTCGCCCCAATTTCACCTTTCTTATTAAACTTTATTCACTATTCCATAATTACTAATCGCTTATCACCCATACATTAGACCACAGCTCCCCCTATCGATGTATTTGCCTAAACGCGAGGATTACGTTCAAGCCACGCTCCTCACATTGTCGCCAACGCCACAGCGTACCAGCGTACCGCTCACAGTGGCCGCACTGCTAATACTGTAGTAATTTCTCATTGTATATCAGTTAGTCTATGGCATTTGCATGATATCCGAATAATGATTCAGACACCAATGGGTGTGGAGGTATGGAAAAAGAATGGTAGAAATGCATAGTTGGGGAATGATTTTAAAATGATAGCCGCAAAATATACATGGATGGGCTGTATGCAAAATGAGCCAGCCGGAAGATTTAGGGCCGTTTTCCGTGTATTTGGAGTTAAGAATCTGTCAAAAGTATGACAGGTTTTTATGCCAAAGTAGAGTTTGTCAAATACACTACATTCATAATTCAGAAATGGCTACAGTGCAATTATTATCGTTCAAGGTAGATAAAATATTGTAAGTTTCTTTTTTTTTGTGTGAGGATGTATCCACCTCTGGTGTCAGAGTTAATTAAAGTGCCTCTGGGAACCCCACAGGCCTCTGACTTGGCTATTTCAGACTTACATTAAATATATAAGTCCAGGCTTCCTCACGATGTTTTCCTCCACCGTTGCCTGTGATGTCCAAGATAAACTTAGAAAGTAGATATGAATTTGAAAAAGTCACATTGGTACTTGCCCGGATTTGAACCCACGACCTCAAGCACGAGAGCCGAGGTCTTAGCCACTGGGTCACCACGTCATTTTAATGTCGTTAATGTAAGTTTATTATTATTATTAATGTAAGTCTGACACCAGAGGTGGCCGTCCTCACAATAATTTTTTTATTTCATTTTTAGAGATACCTTAAATGTGAAGATTTTTCTTCTTTCATATATTTTTTACACTGAAACTAAACAGATATAACCCTGTTGTGCGTAGACCTACAAAAAAAAAATACTAAATTTATACAGAACTTTGTAAAAAATGTCTTCTTCAGAAAACTCTTAAAGACTTTGAAAGAGGTTTTAGTATTCTGGCAACACAGTTTTATAGCTACTTTCACCAAGTACCTAACTTATCATCAACATTCAGCTTATATAAAATCTAGAGTTTACGCAAATCCTTTTATGATGTTTTGTAATAAACTTTGGACAACTTTTCTGAGTTATCTGTATAAAAAAATGAAACATATTCTAGTTCCCACAAGATAGACCTCGTTCAAACTAAGTTGTGGAAACGCTCGATCAATTTGCTAGGTTCTTACTTTTACTGCATTTTTGTATCTATGGGCTATGTGAGCAAGGAAAAACTCTGGAAGTAGAAAAAAATCTCTAGCAAAATCATCAACAAGATTATTCAGCAAGTGCGAAGCAAGGTAGGATCGCATCAATATTAAGATAGCGTAAGTAGATGCTGCCTAATCTATTCATAATTTACGTAAAGTGACGATACTACATTTGCTTATTAACACAAAAAGCCAACCCAAGAAGTTCATCATCAACATCAAGGTACTTCTTAAATATTCAACCTCATTTTTAAGCCTCAAAATTCACTTTGATAAACTGCCTGTTGTTCCCATAAATTACGCTACAGGACCTTTACCTTTACCTTTACGGGTACCAGGAGCATAGAACATTACAGAAGGTCTATACAACGAACGAAAACAGGTGCACGCACACATAGACACGCATGTACGGTAATCAAAAACAAATGCGAGTACGCTTGCCTGCCCAGTCACTGCCCATTTCACCTCTAGAATTCAGTTAGATACTTGGTAACACGATAATCCATGACTAGACCGGTTTTTAACTACCTGTAACGATTAACAAAGATTAATAAATGAAATCCGGGACTAACTGTCTATGTCTGCGTGCGTTTTCACTCGTAGTATGGAGCCGACCTTCTGTATCTATCTTGCCAGGCAGGAGTTTTACTGACGATATGCCTTAGTGCGTGCGATGGATGTAAATTTTTAATAAAACGCAAACGAAAGTAGCTGACGCACCTGTGTTGGGGGTGATGTGTATTGACAGTTATATTTTTTTGACAGCGACACCCAGTCTTTTGGGGAAGTTTGTAAAATGTAACGTTAGGGAAGTCGCGGGTTAAAAATGTTTAGGTTATAATGCGAATGAAAAACGGTGTGTGGAATTGCTGAGATGCGTGTGTAGTTAGGAGTCTTTGGTATGAATCTTTCATGTATGATTTTTAAACTGATTTCTTCTGTTGCTTTTTAGCAAGGTACAAACTTCTTTAACAACATCAAGGTACAGTACGTATGTAAGATTCTAGAGTGACTAGTAATTGGGCCCATTCCTAGAAACTGGATGTTTTAGAGCTAAGTATAAATTTGACCCACAGGTTATAAACGCCAAATTCGAATTTACCACATTTTCTTTACTTCCAGTTCCTCATAATTGCTTACGACATTTTTAGCCGATATTTTTAGCAATACCCCTCAATGCCCACACGGCGGTCAGCAGTATTTCTCTGCCCAATACATAATGGTCTGTAGCAATATTTCTTTCTGCGACACCCAATTAGAGGCGGGTGGCGATAACGAGAGGTCAAAGGTCTGAGGATTATGAAGACCTTTTGTTGCGATTACGCATGGCTGCTAGGGAATTCAGGCCTGGGGATAAACTGGAAGTTTCTTTACAGCTGACATAATTTGGTTAAGTAGGCCGGACGAAGAAAATGGGTAGGTGCGTTTATGCTTTGGTTTGTAAACTAGAAGACTGTAATCTTCTGGATTGTTATGATTTAGTCAATGAAATTCAATCGTCTTAGGATTTTCCCAAAAGGCGCCATTAGTGCAAAACCAAACCATGAACGTGGAAACAGTTTGCTGCAATCAAGAAGGCTTATTTATAACTTTTAAACCAATTAAACAACTTAACTTTTTAACCAATGATTAATTTAAACACATATTTGCAAATTATTAGGCCATTTTTAAAATGAAAACTAACTTTTTTTTTGAATTCTCAAATTAGCATTTGAATTATGAGTATGTTAATTAGTACTTAATCTAATAATATGGTTCAAAAGTCTTTATGAGTATAAATAAGTAAGTCCTGTATGGTTAAAGAAGTAGGTTTGCTTTTTGCAAAATAAATAGGAAGATAGTAGGTTTTCGCTGATAAAATATTAAGGTGCATCAAGGGATGCTCCTCGTTTTAATTTCCCATCAGACGTAAACTAAACGTCTTAAACTGGATTAAAAATACAACATTCTTACAACCCTTCTGGCTATGAATAACTAAAGGCTATCTATTCCTTGTTTATTTACGGCCATGATCAAGTTTTTCAGGTTTTTAAGATCAACTTTAGTGTCTAAGGAGGATGGAATTAGATCAATATCTGGTCATAGAAAGTTTGACTGCAAATATGTGTGCCTAAGGTTCGATTGCCGAAAAAGGTCTAATAAATTTAATTGTTTTTTTTGTGTAATAGTAATGTTCGGAGTTTTGTTTGCCATTGTCTTAGTTATACACGTTAATAGCGATGGGATAGCCGGTTATGAGACAAAATTTTACACAGTCGTTTTCTTATGATTGCCTCTGTTATTTCATTTCCATCGATCGTCACACTGAACTCTATTTTTCTTGGTAATTCTACAAACGATACAGTTGTCCCTGCCTACCCTTTCAAGAACTTCAATGATATTGTTATCCTTCAGCAGTAAACTCAGTAGGTCGGACAAACAGAATGCCAGGCAAATACCACGGGGTCAAGGCTTAGCATTTAGTGAGTCGTTAGCAGTTCACTGGAACTGTGTTAATGTAAACGTATTTCATACGCACCGTGGAAAATAGAACATTTCTGTTGTTTTTGTGTGGCAAAATAGTTGGAAGGCTCACGTGATGTGGTCACGGTTAGCACGGCATAATCGTTGTTTTTATAAAAAATCTAAACTTTCCTTTAAATTTACTATTTTATTAAATTTGCACCTTGATATGAAAAAACGACCGTAAAACCAAAACTAAAGATCAAAGAGTAAAGTGTTGTACCTCATTCGAATCAGCATTAAACCAGCAAGCTTTTTTAATACAGGGTCACTTTTCCGTAATACATTTTTTTTTCAAATGGTGGTCTTAAAGTGAGAAGTAATTTTTTGTAACGCTTCAAAATTTACGGAAAAAAAAATCATTGCTCGTTAAGTTTGATACCAAGAGCTGCAATACAATTTTTGTAGTATTGATACATAATCGAGTCATAATACAACACCTTTTGTTTTATTGTTTTTAATCAATTTAATTTTCTACTGATTAAATTGTAAAAAATCTCGGTAGTTTCATGGAAAAAACAAAAATAATTCATATCTTTTCGTGCAATGAAGTTATGGCCATGCTGGAGAAAGATTTTTTGTTGGAAATTACCTCCTTTGTCTCCCTGTTTCGTTTGATCCACGACTTTTTGGCCACCCTGTATAGTTTTAGATTATTGTTGTAAGTTTTTTAGTAAATTCAATTGTCCTAATTAAAACTGTGCGTGTTTTTTATTGGGTGTTCTCGCCTTCGGACCTTGGAAATCTGTTCATGTTCCATTCTACCCATTCCCTCTCACAGAGAGGAGGCCTGTGTCCCAGCAGTGGCAAAAATTAAGAGTGATGATGTGTCTGTAATTACACCTGTTAGAGATGGGACCTTAAAAATTAAACACTGCAACGAAGTTTGGCGGTAGAAAAAAGTAATTGATATGCATATTATGCTGGCGAACGATCTACTTCTACTCGTAAAAGAGCACTATTATTGTATTCTCGTAATATTTAAAGATAAGAGACAAATAAATTTACTGCGGTTTTGAGAATAACTTTGCTAAGACTTATCCTGACTGGATTTGCCATTGTATCTATGGTCCAAAGAGTTGAATTTAATATATGAATAAAGGCTTTCCTCGGTACCTGGAAAGCTCGTTAAAAGGATTTATTGATAGTCTTTGTATGCCCTTGATATAATTTATCTATGGCAGATGTTCTTTTTTAATGTAAATAAAATTTCTTTTTCAATAACCTGTGAATTGTTGATGATAAAATGCCTTATTTATAAAAAAACTTTCTAACAATATGATTAGGTTAAACATTGATGAGCAAATTCTTAACTCAATTTTCTATAGATAGAGAACTTGAATTCAGAATCTACTTATTTGCTTAGTGTGTTTTATAAAAGAGGCTGAAAATATTCAATACGATTTTTCTACATAAACTTTTGAACTTGTAGGTCCAAATCGAGATGACCAAATCGAATAGCTATGTGGCCCCCTTGGTCTCTTATATCCAGTTCCTATTTCTTGCAAAAAAATACACATAAGTACCAATTAAAAAAAAGCCTTCCTTCAACAATTTCAACAGTTAAACACTTGGGTAACAAAGCTGGGAAGGCGTTTAAAACCGGTGGCCGTGTAACACGCTCGCTATTAAGGCCGGATCGACAGAACAATGTACCTGTAACAATGCCAGCGGGTGTAAGCCTGTTCCGTAGTGTGGAGCACGCTTTTAGTCGCACCGAGCTCGAGGGTTTACAGGGTGGGGTTTTAGTAACCGCTACTTATAATCAGGGCGGATTTAAATCTATTGTCATGATGTCATCATCGAAAAACAATATATCACGGGAATTTTACGCGATGATTTCGATTTTCCTTTTTTTCGTTTTCTTTTTTTTCATTTATGTAACGCGAAAGTTCTAAAGTTAGATCATCATCGTCTTGGATGAGAGAGAGACGCATTAGACCAAACGATGTGGCGACACTTTGGGGAGGCCTATGTCCAGCAGTGGACGTCTTTCAGCTTGAAATGATGATGATGTTGATCACTGATCATAAAGAAAACTATTGTAGGTCGTTTGATTTTGATTAAAAGCCTTAACCAGCCTCAATGGAACCGTAAATTCAACATTTTTCAGTTGCTATTTATGTTATAATTTTACTTATATTATATTATAAATGCGCAAGATTGGCGCAGTGGTTGAGCGATTGACTTCTGTGCTGCGTGTCGCGGGTTGGATTCCCGCACTAAACAAATATTTGTATGACCTACAGATAGTTGTTCCGGCTCTGGGTGTTGTGTATGTGAGTTTATATGTTTGCAAACGCATCCACGATACAGGAAGAAATTCCTAGGGTGGGGCAAAGTATCTAAAAAAAAACACCAATGTTTGAATATGTGTATGTTTGTTAATCAATCACGCCAGAATAGCTGGATGGATCTGGATGAAATTTGGAACAGAGATTTATTTATTTATTTATTTTTAGGATTACCAACGAGTTACACAACACTAACTTATACAGACAATATAAAAATTTGGTACTCTTATCTTGTTATGCACAATCAATTATAGGTTACCACAGCATACAGTACAGATATATTATAATCAGGAATAGCACAGTGGGTATTGTCGTAGGAGGTAGGTCAGGGAAAATAGCTTACACGCTGCAGCTTCAGGCAAACTTCTTTAGGTTGCTGTGTTATGGTAACTGTATTTACAGCTTTTTACCCAGTATGCCGTGAAGCGTCTACAGTAAAATCTAATTTTGTCTAGCATTGTCAAACTAAACGAGTATGTTGGTTTACAGATATCTAAGATGGCAGGCTTAATAGCCACCATACATATAACCAGTAGTTCCAAATTTCTTAAAACCTTAACAAAAATCTCTAATTAAATGAAATCGCCTGCAAAAAATCGCTACCACCTATGCCAAAAACCGCAGCCTTACCCCTTAGACTAGCGCTGACTCGGCTCGGATATTGATGTAAGCGATAAGCGTTTTATGAGCCGCACATGTGGCACTTTTAACAACACCTGTAAATGAGTTTTTGTACACAATATGTGAATATGTTGTAGGCATAATGTTGTATATGTTGTAGGCGTATGTTGTAGATATATGTTGTACGCGTATGTTGTCGTAAATCTAAGTTGTGTTGTGTTGTAGCTTGAAAATATGAGATAGCTGGGTAAGTGTTGTTTGTGAAACACATATTTTTGTTTGGAAGTATATAAATACGTTTCTACTACTAACCCGGTTTTCTGATAATGTTTTTGTTTATCTAATAAGTTGGTAAACGTAATCGATTTTGTTAGTCTTCATATGCCATCGTGACAAAATAAAAAGGCAGGTTTGCTTTTATTTTTTTCTGGCTTTTGTGTTGGCAGTAGCTTTTCAAAACAGTGTCTTACATTTTCTACTATTTCTGTAACTTATTTTTATCCAGTTTCTGCCGTGTCGTCTTTTAGTATTGTGGTGGCCCAGTGGCTAAGGACTCGCCTCTCGGGCTTGAGGTCGTGGGTTCAAATCCGTTCAAGTACCAATGTGACTTTTTCAAATTCATATATACTTTCTGAGTTTATCTTGAACATCAGAGGCAACGGTGAAGGAAAGCATCGTGAGGAAACCTGGACTTATATATATAGCTAATGTTAGTCTGA
Source organism: Orthosia gracilis (assembly GCA_947562075.1). Taxonomy (NCBI): domain Eukaryota; kingdom Metazoa; phylum Arthropoda; class Insecta; order Lepidoptera; family Noctuidae; genus Orthosia; species Orthosia gracilis. Next base: position 21,158,387 of record OX387274.1, read on the forward strand.
AATAGCCAAGTCAGAGGCTTGTGGGGTTCCCACAGGCGGCTTTTTCAACTCTGACACCAGAGATGGCCACATCCGTATCCGAAAAAGAAAGAAGAAGACTCAGTTTCAGGGTTTTGGAGGTCAGATAGGAAGCCGACCCTAATGAAGTTGAGTAAAGGCTAGGCAGATGGATTGTTGGACGATTATTGGAACATATTTTACATATTATGCCTTATGGAATGTAGGTACTTATTTTAGTTTTATTAACTACAATCAATAGTCAATCATATGACAGTTTCATCAAAAGACATTGCCTTTTGTGTGGATACAGATACTCAATGACTTTACAATTGTTTCGCTAATAATTTGTATACGAAAGATTAATAATTAGAAACATTATTAATAATATAGAAGTGGGTATCCATAACTGTTTCCTTCGACCTCTTTATAAGCTACCCGTTAGCTACAAAGCGATCCAATGAAGCGTATCCACCATTCTCACAAGATCTGTAACAGCTCATTGATTTGTTCAAATACAATGAGATTTCTTCAGCTTGAGAGATCTACATTAACTGGTTTCAGATACTGAAAATCAATTTAATTTCGACAATGGATTCAATTTATTTCTTTAGTTATATGAAATGTAACTGGAATAATATTCATAATTTTGAAATTATTCAGTTGAAAAAGTATTATCATATGTTTGGTTTATAGATATATTTGGTAACATCATATCTATTAGACTTTATTGTACGACTCGAAGAAAACAAATGCATAATTTGGTTTTGAATCAGTAAAAAAATTCTAATTTGCGTTCAGTTTCCAAACAACTAATGAATGTTACTTAATATTATAAACGCGAAAGTTTGGATGAATGTGTGTATGTTTGTAACTCAATCACGCTAAAACAGCTGAACGGATCTGCATGAAATTTGGCACAAAGATAGAATAAATGGAATAGCACAGAGATTACTCTTCATCCCGGTATAATATTCCCTTGGCTAATGCCAAGGGAATATTATAATAACTCAACTACTACTACTTATGAAAACTCTTTTCATGCGGGTGAAGCTACTAATCAAAATGATCGAGATATATTTTTAGTTCAAAGTATATCATTTTTGCATTGAAAGAAAGAAAAGAAAGAAAAATGAGTTTATTGGCATTAAAAACAAAAACACGTTATAATTAAACAAAATATTTTTTTAAAACGTTTAATGACAAAAGGGCCTCAGCTCAGCAAAATGCCAAATGGAAATACAGGGTATACCACCTGACGCTGATTTTCAGCTGCAGCTCATGAGTGCCATACGCTCGAAAACACAAACAAATATTTATAATATACAATTTTTTTTTGCAAAAAACCACCTAAAATAAAATTTTGCGACTCTTAATTATAACACAACAAAAATAAAAGTTCTATGTGCCCATTAACAAAAGAGAACAAATTAAAAATATATTGTATTACTATATATTCGATTGGGTACTAAATCTAAAGGAAAAATGGAATCTTTACGAGATAAATTTTTGCTCGTCTGCCACAGGGCGTTTTTTTTTCCGGATTTTAGCAACGCATAAAGTTTTTGATAACTGGGTCCAAATTTGGACAAGATTTAAGACAGTAATGACAACCGCCATATTCTTTTACACCAAGCAATTCGCACACAACCGAAGTTCTCCACCGATTATGACCCAACAAATCAAACAAGATCCAATAGCCATTAAATGATATCCCATAAGTCCCCACCTGTTTGGCACATCTGCCGCCTAATCTATAGTCAGGCTACTTCGGATCACGGGAATCACCAACGATTAGTGGCCTAATAGCCTCAGTCTCATGACCATAAATAGCTGGACTATGAATTTGTGGCTAATTTATGATGGTCTGATGGGTATTAGTGTCATAAGATTGGGGGTGGCAGGGGAGATTTTGTATAGATGTTTTCTTGGAGAAGTTATATGTAAAACTCTTTTTTCCTATGGATTCCTCTCCATGCATTTTTTCAGGTTAAAAGTAGCCGACACTCAGCGATAAGTAATGTACCAGTGATAGGATTTTCGTTAGTACTTATCTGTTAACAATTATATGTTTGTAAATATTAATCTCAATTTTTACAAATATGTAATTGTTAACAGATAAATCTTCTGGACGTATATAAGACACTTCAAATCCTTCTTCTACTCTAGTACCGCTGAATTGCAAAGAGGATGCATGGTTCGTTCCTCTAGCGCTAAAGTTGTCTATGGCAGCTGTATAGTTTTCTTAGCACAGTCTTGCGTGTCCTGTCAAAGTAGCGATGGTCTAGAAATGTGGGTTTAGTTCCTTGTCGGCAATCGTTCCCATTTTAAATAAGGCATCTGCCATTGGGAATCAAATAAACCTCTTAAGAGTAATACTTCAGATCAAGGTTGTTTTGTTAGCCATAGCGGGCATTAAATTGTGTGTGTGTTTGTCAACATTGTCTTACTAATATTATAAATGTGGAAGTTTGGATGGATGGACGTATGTTTCTTACTCAATCACGCCAGAACGGTTGAATGGATCTAGATGAAAATTGGCACAGAGATAGATTATAGTATGGAGAAGCACATACTTTATATCCCAGTAGTATGTTCCCGTGGGATAATTTCCGACACCCACGCGGGCGAAGCCGCTGGCAGAAGCTAGTTGAAACATAAGTTTCACACATTGAAAAAACCGAGGATCTTAACTTGTACAGGATGCGGGCTTTTTAACACGGAAGCACTTGATGAGCCTTTATTTTGAATACCGCATACCTTTTCAACAGAATTAAGTAGCGGGATGTAGTAAAAACGTCAGTATGCCACGTTTCACATCTCCATGCTGTATTATTTATCAATCCTTTTAAAAAAACAAAGTTTTAAAAGAGAATTATATCTCACCCCAAAGGACGGTAAGTTTTTAGAACAAATGAAAAATTTCTGCATCATATTTTATAGCATATTCTCATCACGACCCTTTGAACTTCCCTTTATTTCAAGTCCACTAAATCCAGCTTCTAGACTGACCTCCACCCCTTTCTATCCGTTCGATACAGTACGATAACTTACCAGGAGCGCTGAACACGGCCTTCCACTCAGCACCAACATTTCCATACCCGATTGACTTATCGGCCAGTTAAGAGGTCAGCCTGATTTATGTACTCCCAGTCAATTGTAGCTGTGGAAACTGCTCGAATTTGAGGGTAGTATGGATTTTATGTTGGTAAATAGCTAGATAGAGAGATTGTAGATGTTGTTTGTGAATTAATTTGGACTGATAGTGATTTATAAATCTAATTGAATGAGTATAAACAATAAAATTCTTTATTTTTACTTACAAACTTCTTTTTTTATCGTAATCTCGAAGTTGATTGGTTTCTTTCGTCTTCCCTTTCTCTTATAGCAATCTGCAATCATATTCAAAACTTTTCTCACGATATTATGCTGTCTTTACGTTTATTTAATTTTCCAAACTCTAATTATATAAGCTCGCGTTGTCACAGGACTTATTAAAGTAATTTTAATATCAATAAGACTTTATTGCTACTCCCATCTTCGCTGTTATTTAACTCTTTTACCTTATAGCCAGAAAGACAAGTAACTCCTATAAATCCCATCTGTTCTCATATCACGATTTTTATCGACCATCAAAGACTCAATAAGACGCAGTCACGACACTTCTTATTAAACTCTCAGGTACAAATGTTCAGTTTGATCGTTTCAATAAAAGTAACTGACGGTTTAAGTTGAACCGTTCGTTTTTGTCACACATTAACGTAACAACGAGATTAGAGTTGCCTTCAACTTATTAAACGGAGCACGTACGGTTCTACGGTAATATGTTTTATTGTACCGATTAAGAGAGGTGACACACTGTTAGAAAATGGTATGAGTTCTAGCTGGTAAAGACCCCACTTTTTTCCAATCATGGCTTTTTCTAACTTTTTCAGATCTATTAATTAATCAACCATAGGCTAGAAACTTCAAATTACATTTCTACTTGTTCTAAAAAATTACATAAGGCGAACGAATGTCATTAAAATAGTTACGAACTGTTAAAATTAAAAACCAAAGCCATTATATTGATTTTGCGTTTGAAATTATAAACTTCAGGCAAACACTTCAGAGGTAAGTAAACCCAAGAAATTATAAAACCTTTTGCGTGCATCTACGAATAATACCTTTAATCCTCTCACGAAATTTTATCCCCAACGCGGCTTAAATCTAATTTATTTTCGCTACCTTGCATTACAGCTTAATTACTCACATTCGACCTTTAAAAGGCCTTGATCGCGTCGCATTTTCGTGATTGATATTATTACGCACGACAGCGCGTGTGCTGTGTGTCAGTGCTCTTATAAAGCGCGGGAATTAAAACGGCGCCATCTTGAAAGATGGCGGCGAAAGTTTGCAAAGGATTGCTTTGGTAATGACTGCTTGTGTGTGTAATGTTAAACGTTTATAGCACGTGTTTTTTTTTAAAGGAATGTTTTCAAATCTTTTCTTTGATGTTATTAAAAAGCAATCTTGATTTTCAATTTACCATACAGTGTTAGCTGAAATGTCTTGATTTTTCAAAGGTCGTATATTGAAGTAGTCACGTTTTTATTGAATTTTGACTGAAACAAAGTCATTGTAAGAAAGAAAATCAATAATTGAATACAAATGCTTAGCCGAAAATGCAAATTATGTTAATAATTTCAAACTGTAATTAAGTTTTCACGAAAAATAAACTTACGTATTAAATTAGAAAATTTTCTTATATAAAAAAGAAATATAACAACACTTGAATGGGATCCTTCAAGTGTTTAACTTAAATGTGAATTAGTGAGAAGAATTCCTCTACATTCATCACCGTTACGCTCGAAGTTAAGTGACACGTTCTTGACTTTAATGTAAAGTTCAGGATTCAGAGTTAATCTCATTGTTCTACGGAAGAAAGCCGCGTATCATAGCTCAGAATCGAGAGAGAGAAATGATTATGGCGTGACATTTGTATCGTGTTTTAGAGGGAGAGAGAATTTATTTAGGTGAGAATTAATGTTAATTTAAATTTATATTTTGTGTTTATCTGGAGTTTGATCCGTTAAATTTAGTTTTTTTTTAGTTTGACACTAAATCTCATGTTCAAAATAAACTGGTATTTTCAACATGAGATTTAATTGACGATTCAGTATTTCAATAAAAAACCCAAAGCTGTAGCTTGTATTTGTTGTAAAAAGAGAACATTTTATCGTTGTGTCCTGTGATTTATATGAAATAAAAGCGAAATAGAAAACAATCATAAAAAAAACGTCAGTAAAATTATACTTTAGTCTTATTACAGTGACCTATTTCTTCTTATAATCAACAACACTATTGTCACATGTCACTTGATGATACTATTGCACTATCACCTCTAAATCATTTTAGTGTCACTTTATCACTTTTTTCCTCAAGGTTGTCGCAAACCGGATGTCGTGGGACCGGAAACGAGCCATCCCGACATCCGGATGTGACGTCGTCTGAATGGCGCCAGAGATTAGCGTCGCCATCTTGGATCCTCCACTTTTCATATGGAAATTGACTTGAAAAACTTTCAGGGAGTTATTGTTATGGTGATATTAGGTAACGGGTGGATCTAGGATTTATATTTTAGTGGTAATAGCGTTGGTGGTTAAAAGGGTTTAGTGTTTTTCGAATTGCTGTTATAAACTCTGCCTCGTGTATGTAATCGACCAATAGGTGGAATGGAGTATGAAGATGACAACAATATTTTTATATTCGCTTAGTTTTTGGGGTAATCACAATTATTTACATCAACACCTACGAAATCGTAAATTGAACGTAATGATTTGAATATAGGTAATTACGTTACTGAAAACTCGAAAACTAATTTACCTAAACGTAGCCGAATTCATACAAGCTGTATTCCAATAACCAATTCAAGACAGCTTAATTGGCACTAGCCTAATAAACATAATGGAGATAATGCGGATTACATCCATACTATAAAGCCATCGTCAAGTTACAACATTATCTATCCACATAACATACTATGGCTAAAACAACAGCATTAATGACTACTGTTATGTTTGTGTTAGCTTCATCATTCATCCATAAACTTAACCTGGATAGCTGTCAGTCTTACGTCAGACAAACTTAAATCAATTTAAGTTATGCATTACAATTAATGTCGGTCATATTGGCGCCCAACTGGGACTGGTCGGACGATACGGTAAGAACGCCATTTTACTTATACAATTTAGAACATTATTACTTGCTTTAACCTTATTGCTCTATCTATAATAATATTTACAACGCAAATACCTCGCTAGGAACGTATTTCTACTAACACAAGCTCTTACTCACATAACCTATTCTGGCCAAAACAACATCTCACAGTTACCTAGCTCCATCATCCATTCATCGATTCAACCAGGATTAGATTAACGTCAATCAAAGATCAGAAAATCTGAAATTCAACAAGTTATTTAAGTTATGCGTTACAATTTGTGTTTTGGCCACATTGGCGCCCAACTGGGACTGGTTGGGCGCCATGACCCAATTGTTCAGTCACTTGTAATCAATTTAAAATAGTGTTCAATACTGTTATCATACGAGTATTATCAACTTATACAACCTACGTTGCCCAAAACAACATCTTACAGCTACCTAGCTTCATCATCTATCCATCGATTCAACCTGGATTGGATTACCGTCAGTCTTAGACGGGCGGCCATTAGACGTCGTTTATGGAGATCGCACCCCCTCCCTCTCCTCCCCACTTCTTGTCCCCCCCTTGTCTCGCCTGTCCTCATTAATCATCAGCTGTCTATCAGATTGGCATGTTGCTGCATCAGATGTGGGATGATGGGAATATGTGTGCGTGGGAGCTTGAGGTGTTATAAGTGTAGTTAGCAAGATTAAAGTGAGTTATAATTTTTCACAAACATGCTTGGAAATTTGAGCATCACTTTGACAACCTTCTTCGAGATAAATCGAAATTGCAGTACTGGCCAAATACATGCGAGCAGCAGCCGGCAAAAGTTGTATGAAAATCCAAATCTGTCGTGTTTAGCGGCCACATAAATTACATAGTAAACTCATATCTGTCGTGTAATTTAAAAATGGAACGATCTTTTACTCCAAAACATGGCAACCAAGGAGGTAACTTATCAACGGTTTTATTTAAATTTCGAACTGGCTTGCAAATAGAAAGCTATTAATTGGAAATAAAAACAAATGAACACTTTAAGGCTTAACACGCATCGCGATTTTTATTCGCGCGGATTTTTGTAGTAATATTCCCGTGCAATGTTTTTACCGCAATGCGTGCAGCTTCATACAATTCCATAGGCCGCAAAATGGGCGGAATAAATTCGCGCGAATAAAAACCGCAGTGCGTGCTAAGCCTAACGCGAGAAAAAATGTTGTTGTTCGTTGTTCGTCATTGATTTTGAAAAGTATTTGTATTTGACAAAATGAGTTCTAGGTACTTCTTAGTTTTAATTTCCGCGCATTGTTTGAGAAAAGTAATAAACAAGCCTTGGCCACAACTAGGCATTGATGGACATATGTATGTGTGCCTCGGCTTCGCCTCGGCCCACATTTACACGTTTGTCCATCAAAACCTCTTTTGCTGGCCACTGCAGTAATGTACTATTTTTTCATGTTTAAAAATTTAGTATTTTCGGGATGCGTAGAAGTTTTGTACGTTAGTATAATACTTTTATTTACAAGTTGTGCAATGGTAGATTTTTGTCTTAGTTTATATTTGACAATTTAGGTATGGACTTAATCATTATTTCTAAATAAAATGTCCACATTGTGAGTGGCTTTTTATTAAAGTAAAAACATTTTTTAATTGACTTTTAATTCCTCCTCTCAGTCCTCTGTGTTATTTTCTAAAATTATTTGTATCCTTGTATCCCAGTTTTACTCAACAAAAATAAAACACTCCTCACCTAATTACGAAACCTCTAAATATAGAAAAAACACAAGACCGTTATATCCGCTCTTCAGAGCCACAAAGGCCTTTTATCGGCCATTGACAACAATAGATTGAGGTCAGACGGCTTTTGTCAGAACTACAGCCTGAGGGTCATTGTTCTGACATCGAGTGGTCGTAAGACTTCTTTGGCTTCAGTGGCTAAGTGGGCGAAGAGATGTTGCTTAGTAGTAAGGCGAAAAGATGGAGATTTTTTTATCGTCGGAATTGTTCGATAAGGTTGTTTCGTGTGTTTTGGATAGTAACACATTGCTTAAGTTTGTTAAAGTCTGAACAAATGCTCAAAGAATTCACTAACTAAGAATGTTGTGATCAATGCCGTTGTACCAAAACAATTATTATTGGATCTAGGTAAATATGGTCACTCTTCATTTATCATATTTATTCAACTTAAAAAAAAAAACATATTTCTGACGTTAAATACTGAAATTAAAACTTATCATGGTCTATATAAAACGACAGTCCAAAACATGACTGTGCAATTTATAGTTTGTTATATTAAGTTTTGATAGCTCAATATTTGTTTTAATGAGTAGCATGTTATTAGACTTATTTATGAGTTTTTAATTTGCAACAAAAATAAATTTTAAAGGTAGGTATGGATTAGGAGGATATAAGGATCGTAAGAGTTGGCGTTCTGTAGTTACTGTCTGCACCCATGGGAAATAAGCGACAGTGTAAGTATGTACAAGCATGTATGTTCAAAGGTAATTTCTAAATACCTTCAGGGACGAAAGCCCTTGTGCTAATTTCCACTAGCAAGCTTGACTACACACACACATAAATTAAAATTGATATTTCCTCGCTCCAAATATGCCTGCGCCGTAGCTGCGTAGCCGCCTACGAATTTCGTAGCTCTTGCTACGGCGTAGCAAGGCCAGTGCTACGCTTGAGTGGGCCAGTTGCGTAGAACTCAGTGAACTGACATGGCTAGTGTGCATGACATTTGTCAGGAGACGCTGATTGATATTAGTTTCGTGAAATGATGATGTTTCTGGAAATTTGCAGGCGGTGCATTTCAGTATCTTGTTATTTGATGAAAATTGTGATTGGTTTTGCTACGAATTCACCATCTCTTAGCATTTTTTTATTAATTTTATTGGAGTCGCTTTTGACTACTATTTTACCTGATGGTAAGCGATGATGATCGACGATGGAGCGTATCTAATAAACGCCAAAATGTCTTCGTATTAAATAGCTAAATATTTGAACCTAAAATATATTCAATGTTAATTAATTGAATTTACCATTATTTCGTAAGCCAAAAATTAACAAAGAAAGACACCTTTTCTCCACTTAACTATTCTAAACACTCAAAGACCAATTCGCGAACAATTCTCACTAAAGACATCCTTCAATTTGTCAGAGTACCCACATATAATCCAAAAACACTTCTATCGCAGTTTCCCGTCAGACATTTTTATCGTCATCCTGAATTCTCCGATGAGATCAATTTGGCCATCATTTTCTCGCAGCTCGTCATTAAGGTGTTTCAGCAGCTGTCAGTGTTGAACCCCTCAGGTAGATGATCATATATCACTGCTGCCAATCATTTAGGGGGTTGAAAAGGTGCGAAGTTAGGGATGTGGTATTTTTGTATGTGAAAATATTATTAAAAAAATGTTGGGTACTGTTTTTTACGCAAGATTGTTAGAAATATTGAAATATTCTCGAATATCAAAATTTACTGAATTTGTATGGGTACAAATAATAATTACAAATAATAAGTAAATAAGTGTAATTCTAGTATATTACTCTCACACATAGAAGCAACAATAATGTCACCAGAATTTTTGTTATATATACATAACATGGTTCGAAACAATGTTCGTGGAGTTTCAAGTTCTTTTCCATATTAATCTATACTTTGGAATGTCCAACTAGCTTTTGAAACCATGTACATGTTACATGGTTTCAATGATATAAATTATTTAGTTTTGAAGAAAAGTTTTTGTTTTAGTTTTGCAAGCATATTGGTACAATTAGTTGCCGTCTCCATTTTTACGTACATTCAAGACCTGTCGCACATTCACAGAAAATTGTCTGAGCCCTCCCCACGTCTGTATAGACATTTATTTCCACGGCCATTTATTATTCTGACGCGTTTCGTCTTGGTGCGTTGAACTAAAGACATATGTATTGAAAAGCCTTATTTTTAGAATACTTTTTCAAATAGTTGGCCTTCAGATTGAGTCAAAAACTCAACTATTCTTCATTTTGAAGAATAGTTGAGTTTTTGAATATTTCTGGTTTATTTGAGTCTCTAACATTGGTGACGAAAAACATAGTGAGCAAATTTGCATTTTTTTAATATAAGTTTAACATCATCGAGCGCTCTTAGGAAGGCGTTGCTTGTGCGTTCTCTATATGTAACCCCTTGCTTAATGGAATATATACAGGCTGGTATTATTATTGAATTATTGAGTTCCTGAAAAATATTTTGATTCCTTTTTCGAAATCAAAGTCAAAAACAAATTCTTTATTTGAATTAGGCCATTAAGGTGGTCGGTCGGTGTGTGTTGTTTAACTGTCTCTAAAATTGTTTATTAGGACCTCAAATCTTTAGTTGATAGCAAAACTGGATATTTATTATGAATTATACCTATATTATTATTTTCAGAACGTTTTAATTAATTTTGCCAATCAACGGCATGCCATGCGTTGTAAGAGTAACATACGTAAAAAATAAATTGTTTCGCATGCCGCTGTAAACAAACAAAAAGAGTTTCATTCGTACAGTGACGTTGCTTTTTCAGGGCAGTTACAAAAAATATCGAGTACACTTTAGCTTGTCAAAAAAGATAAAAATTATGAGGAACATATTTTTCGGCTGAAAATTATTATAACACATTTCCTTTGTTTTAAAACATATGTTGGCTTACTATCAACATAATAAAATATGTAACTCGAATTCTGGATTTATTTGTTGATTACTTCATGCACAAAAACGTACATAGGCGGACTTAATACCTTAGGCATTTCCTACTAGTTGACCAAACGATTATCCAGACTGGATTAACCAGACTCGGACTCGGACTTGGAGTCTGGATTACCCAGACTTCAGAAATTATTATTTTATTTAAAATTATATTGTATAATTTAATATCGTGGAAAATCATAAAACCAGGATACAAAGCTCAACTTTCAGTTATAAGACCTAAGAAGCATTCAATACAATATAGGTTCACAGATATAAATGAATATAAATGTTTGGTGTAAATATTTGGCTATCGATCTGCTGCAAACGTTCCAGTTGATTATTCAGCGTGTTTCCCTTTATGCTTTATGTGGGTATAAATCTCTGACGACTTCACGCGTTCTTGACGTGGTGGGGTCACAGTAGCAGTGATTTGAAGTCAAAATGAATTAGCTTTCATAAATTCAACGAATTATCACCTTTCATAATTACGATGCTTTCCACTAGACTAGAATTAAAGAATAACTTATAAAATGAACTTGGTTAAATGGGTAACAACTAACATAGCTTTTAATTTGTCGTTATTATTATATGAAGATTTCTACCCCTCCTTGAATTTTTTTAAAAGTATTAAAAATGTAAAATTCAATTCAAAATTGTGTTTTAAAACCATCTGGCATATAGAACATTTGCGGTATAAGAAACATACTTGCCTACACACATATAGGCAAGTTATCATAAGACTAAAAATAAATAAAAAATGGAGGAATGTAACAATTTTCCTTACCGTAAAATTCACCGAACCTGTTCATTAAATGACATCACCAAAGACTGTTCGGCGCTCTTTGATGCGACTATGATGAGTTTACCGAATTCAAGAATGATAAAAAAAATATCTGATGATTTATTAATAGCGCACCAAGAAATTGAGAATCGTAACTCGGAAATAGGTTACTTCTAGGCAAGCGCGCTTCACCGTCGACCACATCATCGCTTACCATCAGGTGAGATAGTGGTCAAGCGCAAGCCTATTGATAACAAAAAAGAAACTTTCGGCTAAAAGTAAATCTGAAAATTATCTGAAAGTTTTAGACACCTACAAAAGTTCGTAACCTTATCCCCTAGAAAGTTACAGCCTTCCACTTCTTTCATGTACAATTTGGTAACAAATCGCTCCCACTGTTACCCCACCCAGATATTTATGTAAAAGCTTTATGAGTCAATCCAGTGACTTACGGTGGATGTTATTATGCGTTCCGTTTTTATGTCACTTTCATTTGGCAGCCGGCACGACATCAACTATTTTTGTGCGATCGACGCGCTCGTAAAACGGAACGCAACGTTTGGTGTCGCATTGAATTTTACGAGAATTATGGCATTTATTTAGTATATGTGTTGTGGTATCATCTTTTAGGGTGTTATGTGGGTCGTATGTTATGTAGACCTTCCGGATTTATTGTTAGTGGAAGTGTTGGGAAGGTATTTCATAAAAAAAGGACTGTATCTCTGAAACTGGGACTTATCTATTGAAACTGATCGTAATATCAACTGTGTTAACTATGAGATACTTGCTTTTTACCAGCTTTACAAACACTGTTGTGCTAGTAGAATACATACCAACGTACTGTTCAAAATTAGATATTGTAGTCATAATATTTCGATCACAAAAAATGTAATGAGAAAATCTGATTGAAAATATTGTTTGGCTAAACCTACGAAGGCTTACCTTGGATTTGGGAATACAGAGGTCTTTAGGCGTAATACTATGTTATGTGAATGCTCGAATTAGCAAATCTTTAGCAATACCAGACATAACGGCTCCTTACTTTCTTTTTCTTGATAAAAACAGTATGGTGAAAATCACAACCAAAAATTATTACGTTTACGTTTCCACCCCACCAATTGCAATTTCAAACCAATATTCTACAATAATCAGTGATTCCCATAAAGCCACGCACCCATATCGTGCTCCAAGCTATAAATACTAGCATTTCGTCAAACTTCAAAGCTTCGATTAACTCATAAACATTGGACTACCGCTTCGTGTCGCAGATATGTCGATCGACACGCTAACCGAATATTTGGTAAGTATTGAGACTCGATTCTTTGAAAGAAGTGGTTAATTTGAGTGGTTTTGTAAAGTAATTGTAAAAATTTTAGAAGGTTTAAGTTTTCCACACCTTTCTATAACCATATACATCTATATATGACACAATTGGTTGTGGTTTCCAACGTAAAAATATGCACGATATACATAATAATATATAGATACTAAGATGACGTTAGAAATGATAAAGTTATTTAGTTATTTCCCTAGAAAAATAATTAAGTTTTCACCAGAAAAGAATCTAGGACTCAATTTGATCTACAAAACACTAGTCTACAAACACATTTCGTGAAAACGAGATATATATCGTAGTCCATATTATTATTACTTTAAATATTATACACATTCATTACAAACATAAAATTTTCCCCAAACATTAATTGAGTTATCAAACCACTTCACATTTCAAGCGAGAATAAGACAGCACTATTCCTCCATACCTCTCTACTTTATACATCAAAGTGTCCAGTTGGTCAAAAGATTTATGTCCCAGAGGTTTATCACCTTGACCATAACATTTAGGGGCTTTAAGAGATACACTCAACTCTTAACTGGCATAAATTAGGGTTCTGTGTGAATGTGATAAATGGGAATTTATGAGGTGTACGAGAAAACCCACGTGGCAAAGTTGTTTGGATTTTACGTGCAATTTTGGTTGAACTGAATTGTTTTGTCTGAAGTTGCCCGTTTTAGGGCGTTTTCATATAAATTGATCTAAAACTGCTCTACACATAGAAACGATCTATGCAAAATTCTCCTTGCCTCGTTGTCGCATTGTCACGTCACAAATATCTGGGAGTTTAATTTGAAAGTGTTTCTTGACTTGTTAAGACCTTGTAGGTGTTTGGTAGATTATGGTGTTTCCAAACAACTGTATGCCAATATTTAATTTTTTATTATCAGGTATGTTTTATTAAAATATAAAATAAAATATATTATTAAATAATCGTTAATTTCCACATTATTATCACCCTGTAGAAGTAGGAAATTTGGTGTTGGGAATGGAAAATCTCAAGTGTGTTGAATAAATAAGTAGGTAAAATATAAGAATTTTCACCTACACAGCTTTTTCTCAAACACCTGCCCAGTCAGGCAAACTTTACAATTCATCCTTTTAAAACGTTCACAGAGTAAATTTTCTATTCAACCTTATTAGAGCTAAGCTGAGGAAAACGGGGAAGAATGTCCTTTGCGAGAGTATTCTAATTAATGTTATACATCAAGCCGACGGTTCTTCTCCGACGTTACGACTTTTGCGTCAAAGTGAGGGTAGACATGAATTTGTGGAGGATAGGACTGTTGGGAAAAGATTTTTAACAAAATTATAATAAAATATTTTTACGACAAAATATACACAATTTATAAAATAATTAATGTTATTTCAGCATTTATGACCTATTTTATATAAGTTATAAGAGGAACTATATAATTTATAAATTGGGCGATTTTCGTATTAAATCATGGGGTTAACTGATTTATTTATTATTTTTTATTGAGTCTCACGTTTGATCACTTTCTCAACTGATGGTAGGCGATGTTGTGCTCGACGATAGAGATTTTTATTGATGAATCGCGATATTAAATTTTGCAATTTCTGTTCCTCCTATTATTTCTCAATTATGCCCATTCTCTCACGCTTGCCTTCAGTTGACCTAGCCACACTTAACTAAAAGACCCTCAGGTAATTGCTATATAACTAGATTTTTTATTTGTTTCCATTTCGAATTTTATCTAGCCAGCTATAATATTTTGTAATGACATTATCCAATTATTCCATTTACCATGTCATCTAGTCTCAAACAATACTCCAAGTAGTTCACTCTCCACCAATAACATCGAACGTCTTCAAAACTACCCGCAGACGGGTCCTGTATTACCCCAGATTGATGGCATCTCTCCAGAAGGTAATTCGTTTACGTAGTTAGACGGATTACGTCGGGAAGTAAAGAGATTTGTTCAAGACAAGACACTGTACTGATGTATTACGTGTAGTAATGACATTAGCGAATCTCCATAAGTTTGAGAGTATGGAAATTATGATTATTATGTTTTGATTTTGGTGTTGAACTTTTCATTGATACAATTTATAATAATATAAGTCAATGAAAGCATTGAAAATGATTTACAATGTATTTTTTACTAGTCTCTTAGATGTTAAAAAAAAGTTTTTGAAACGAAAATGATCGTAAAATTAATAAGAATAAATTAAATTGACAAGCGAGCGTAAAATGCTGTAATTGGTTGATATATTTATCAACAGCCAATCGCATAACTTGACTTACGTGTATTTTGTAACGCCTCTATAATTTTGTTCTAAAAGCAGAGAATAAGAAGGGTAAGCCATGTATAAATTGAGTTTAATCAAAACCATGCTGAGACAGTCGACTTCTAGACTATGATAAAATACGTATTGCTGATACAATCATTTGTTTAACAGTTTGAATGCTGTAATTTCCGAAGCAATTAAAAAGCAATTGTTTCTTGCATGGATCCATGTTCCAGGTACTCGTGAGGTTAAACTAAATTACGAAAATGCCAAACCATTAACAAAAATAACATCACAAACTAACAGCTAACATGCAAAATCAATTACACAAATTGGAAGCATCTTCATCGAGCTAATTACTAAACCACATCACTGCAATCATTACATTATTCAAATTAACGCCCGTCCCCTAACCACCAGCAACCAATTGATTCAGAATTCAATTGAATTGAAAAAAATCCCGAATTAATTGAACCCTAGCGACTAGCGTACAGCGTACCCTTAATCTTGGGACGCGGAAATTTAGTAAAAAAGGTACCTTTATAATGAAGGACGGTTGTTGTGTATGAAATGAAATATTTAGTTCAGCTAGATGAGTTATGGTGTGGTGCAAGTTAAAAGAGAAAGCCGTTTTGTCTAGACAGAAAATCATAAAGTTGTTTGTGTTAAATTCCGAAAGAATGAGCAATTCTTGTGTCATCGTATATATGTTTTTTTCCACTACTTTGTCTATTATCTTACACAGTGCCTAAGAAATTCGTTTCGAAATATGAACATTCAGACAAAAATTAAAAAATAAAATTACATAATAACAGTTACGAAATGACATTTGTATGGAGAACAGTCAACGCACGCTTTTCAAAAGTTATTTCGTAAATGACTTTTGAAAAGTGCGCGTTGATTGTGTGTATATAGTCTGAACGTTTTTAATAAATTGCTGATGGAACTTATTTGCATTTAATTAAGTAAGCTCATCAGGTAGTGGAAAAGGAATCGTGCGTGTCTCGCATAAAAAGGCTTTATTTTAACACTCGCATGTAGCTACATCGCGCGTTAAAATGTCGACTTTTTACACGAAATGTACTATATCAGTGTTAAACACTAATTCGAAATATTTTTACTAAGACTACTAATATAATCTTTAAGTCATCACTTTAGTCATTGGATAATCACTATCGGATGTTATTTTTAGAAATTTTTGGAGGATAGTTCATTTGAAAGACATAAAAAAAGAAGTTAAGAGTGAATAGGTTACTTCTAGGCAATGGTGTGTGTTCACCGTCGACCACATCATTGCTTACCATCAGATGAGATAGTAGTCAAACGCGAGCCTATACACGATAGGTTTGGAAGTAAAATTGGGCCCCCACAATATGGCGCACCAAACCGCTATTTTTCTATTTTCTAATTTTAATTATATCTATATTTGATAATGTAAGACGAATCGATTGACGTAAGAATCATCAAAATTGACCAACGCGTTTGGTCTCAAGAACGCCACAAAGGAACAAACATACGAGTACATTCATACTTAGACTGATAAACACATTACCCTCCTTCGGCATTCGGGATTTTTTATTTTTTTTATTTTCCCAAATTCGCTTCCGCTTCCTCTCCTAACTTGAAATCCCTAAAAGGGTTGTCTAAACTGACAGCTGCAGCATCAGGAACAAGTAATTAAATATTTCATCTGATTAACAACACAAAGAGGTAGGCAGAGCTTTAGGGTGCTCACGGGCCCGACTTTTAATTTCTCCTTGAAGTAACTCAAGATTTGCGACTGACGGGCGGAGAAAAAAAAAGATTTAATGGCCAAAAGGGGTGGATGGACTATGAGTTATTACGTTAAATATTAATCGGGTTTGTCGTTTTTCTGGTTGGATTAGACAAGTAGAGGAGCTTTTAATTTGATGGGCACGGTGTTTTTTTTTTATTGATGAATCGCGATATTAAATTTTGCAATTTCTGTTACTCCTATTATTTTTCAATTATGCCCATTCTCCTTTAATTTATGACGAGCTGCGTAGGCATTATGAGTTTTAATTGCTTAGACAATTCCATTTTAATCTAAGGCAGTCCGAAAATAATACAAAATACGTAAAAAGTTTAGTAATTTGTTCATCATACTAGGACCATCTTAAAACTCAGTCGTCAAAAACTTTTTAAAACCCAACTTCTACACATTCCCAACAACATTATCACGGCACAAAAAAAGAAAAAAATATCAACAAAAACATGAGACAAAAGCGCAGATTAACATTTTTACTGTTCATAAATTTCAACAAAGAAACTAAAGGATTTCATTTGCTTGTTACGAAACGGTGGACAAAGGGTTTTATGCTTCGGAACTTCCGAAGTTACCCGAACTTAGCCGAAGTTACCCCTCCTGGTTTAAG
This sequence comes from Orthosia gracilis, assembly GCA_947562075.1. Lineage (NCBI taxonomy): Eukaryota > Metazoa > Arthropoda > Insecta > Lepidoptera > Noctuidae > Orthosia > Orthosia gracilis. The sequence continues at coordinate 21,176,045 of OX387274.1, forward strand.
GGTTTTAACGACTGCACTTCTAGTTGTACTGCTGTAGTGTAGCAAAGATAATTTCTTACAGCCTATTCGCCTTCAAGAAGGGTTTGTTTAAGGTAAGGGTATATTTTAGCCCGAAATGGGGACAAAGTTCTTGATGAAATTTCTTGATTAAAATTTGGATTTTTGTGAGATGGGACAATGTTGCAAGAGAACTTGGTAATTGTACGTAAAGTTTCTGGGGCTCTTTAAGACAAGAGTGAATAAGTCACTTCTAGTCAAGCGCGCTTCACTGTCGTTCACATCATCGCTTACCATCAGGTGAGATAGTGGTCAAACGCGAGCCTATCAAAATTCAAAAAAGAAAAAGATTTTTAGGTAAATGATACATATTTTTCCAGAGAACGCTTGAATCTGTGATACTACTTTAACAAACGCAAGTCGAATCTAAAAAACTCCGAAAAAATCATGATAAAAAGAAACTCCTCGTTTCCCTATGTATGTACATTTTCTAAGATTACCTATCTACATGCAAAGAAAATCTTTTCTTCACGTGTTTATTAACACGAGCTCATCATAGCCACCCTACAAGGTGCGGGGCCATATTTAATCACGGCGCTACACCGGCCGATAAATCGTGCGCACAAATTGTGAAGGATCTTACCTCCTATCTGTTTATGAGCGCTTGGTACTTCTTGGATGGTAGGAAAATTGGGTATGGGGTTTCATGATGTCATGGACCAATGTTTGGACCGTTATATGTGCTATGGTATAATTCTAGCTAAAACTATCGTTTAAAAAAATAAAAAAGGTAGCCATTAAAAATATAGTCCTCGATAAAAACTAACATACAGTCTTACGGTTTGCACCCTTATTTTTCACAAAAAAATATTTTGTCGAAGGATTTTGTTTTGTTTTGGCCGGTATATCGTGCGCCTAAAATGTGAAGGGTCTTACCTCCTATGAGCGCTGAGTACTTCTTAGAGAGCACGTAAATTGGGTATAGGGTTTCATGGGGTTATGGACCAATGTGTGAACTGTAAAATGTAGCATTAGATAAATGCGGCTGAAACCGTGGTTAAAGATGGTCACAAAAATTTTACTTTGTCGTATGATGTTTTCATTTGCAGAAAAGTCCGATTGGGAATGCACTTAACTAAATATTTGAAAAGTGTTTTTATGTAACGTCACGTTTTCCAAAAACAGATATAGTTTTTGTTTCTTATTTGGGTAATATGTATAAGTGCTAATTACACCATCGTCTCAATCCTCACTTTCAATAACTCACATTCTCCTTCTTCAAACTGCATTGTCAATATTACCTGTAACAAAAAGGAAAACTTATAAGTACACAATTCCTATTACCTCATACAAAAATTCCTTCGTTTTAAAACTTTACAAATTCAATTGACAGAATGTTCATAACTTTCAATTTGAACTGCTAAAGGGAAATTTAATTTCCTATCCGTCCAGTCTGAGCCAAACTTCGAATAGAAAATTATCCACCATTTGTGCGAAATCAAACGGGGGCCAATCAAAATTATAATAACTGCTCAGGTGTTGACCTGTTTCAGTAGACCTTTCAATTCCAAACAGTTTCCGTTAAGCCCCTAGTTTTGAAGTAGAGCCGGACGGGCAGGGTAGGTCTGGGTACCCTGGTCAAATTTACGTGTAACATCGACTGGGTTTATTGAAAGGCATTTTTGTTACGTTGACATTTTATTATCGCTTGAAAGGTATTTTCATTAAATGTTATGAACAGAGTTAAACAACACGCTGTGTTGTGAAGGTTATGTTTTATTTTTAATAAAATGGTGCTGTGAAATTTAATGTCAGAGTTAAAAATTGAGAGGAAAATAATTGTATTGTATACATCTGTCTCTTAAGCAAACTCACCTTATTTTTTATTTTAATAACCTTACTCTAAGAGCTTATGGTCGCCCCCCTGGCCTTGTCTTATATCAATGGTAAAAAATAATAATAGTATAGCGAGAGAGTAGTACAGCCAGTTGATAGTCTGCATTTTAACAGTATAGTATAAATTGATTTTATCTACTAAGATTCGGCAAGCGCCTAAATCCTTCGGTACTTATTATCTTGAGCAAAACATCGAATTTTGTAGGGATTCTTGAAGAATAGACTAAAATTGCAATACCAGTATATAAAGACGAAAGACAGAACATTTTCTACATACTCGTAAGATACCCTACAAAAAATATATTCGCTCACGAAAAAATCCCAAAAAGCAACGTCCATTTTACAAAATTAAATAAGAAATCTTGAAGCCCTCTTTAGCGAACAATTTCCTCCATTTTAAGTCTACTAAAGTATTGGAAAGCATCCTTATTAAATTATAAAAAAGAAGCAGATTCACGTCTCCTGTGTTTACCATCATCCCCTTAAAGAGGGGTGGCCCATGGGAAAATAATTAGTTCACAAAGTTTCGTATTAAAATTCGGTTTATTTAGCCATTAAGCCATTTGACGACGTATAAACCGTTTTGCCTAAATATTAAGATGATGCTGGATATTTAAAGGAGTTTCTGAATTGTTTGCTTATGGCGCAACTTTTTGTCGCTAGACGCTTTGTACGACGAAGGAGATCTCGAACATCGAATTTAATGAAATTCTAGAACATAATTTTTTGCTTGCATTTTCGTAGGTATTTGTTTTTAGTCACATAATGTTCCATGTTGATGAAATGTTTTAGTGTAGAGGTTTTATTTTAGATTTATCAAAGATTCTAAACAGAATTGGGTATTCTAAAAATGCGACAATGATGCGACGTCCATTTTGTATAGGAAATGTTCTATGAATATATTACCTTAATAAGAAACATACCATTCCAGTTGGCCAGCAATTAATATATATATTAAACTAGCTGTCCCACGCGTTTTCGCTCCCGTCAACTGGCTACCTACCTACCCATCTAAACCGTTTACGCAGCGCACGCAATGGAAGCTCTCAAAAAGTAATATTTTTTGCCCGTTTTTGTTACATTTTTCATTTATGCTCCACTCCTATTGTTCGTAGCATGATGTTATATAACCTTATAACCTTCCTCGATAAAAGGGCTATCCAACATAAAATGAATTTTTCAACTCCAACCAGTACTTCCTGAGATTAGCAAGTTCAAACAAACAAAAAAACTCTTCAGCTTTATAATATTACTAGCTGACCGGCGAACTTCGTTCCGGCTAACAAATTTCTAAAATAAAAGTTTTTTTCTAAAATAACGTAACGGTTACGTAGCCTAAGTTACTCCTTATTACATCAGCTACCTGCCAATAAAAGTCCCGTCAAAATCGGTCCAGCCATTTCAGAGATTAGCCGGAACAAACAGACAGACAGACAGACAAAAATTGTAAAAAATGTTATTTTGGTGTATGTACCGTATACATATTCATATACATGTAGTAAAAAACGGTTATTTCAATATTAAAAACAGACAGTCCAATTTTATTTATATGTATAGATATAGTATAGATATAATAAATTAAAATATATATTAATTTTAATTTAACTACCCTATTTGCCTTCTAAAAATAAGTTCATAACTTAAACCACTCACAAAGTCTCCGTTGAAAGATTAGCAACTTATTTAGCTCTCCTCAATATTCATGATTTGTTTGTAAACTCTGTTTTATTCAGTAAGAGTGTTCGAAGACTTAGAAAACTATATCAGAAGCTGCGGAGTTTGTCCTTTGACGAATTTTATAATGCATTTTAATATTTAAGGGGACTGCGATTCAGTTTTGAAGTACTAAACGGGATTTTGATGGGATTAGATGTATTTTTTGTTGTGTATACTTAAACGGTCTTTAGGTTGCCAAAAACATTGTTTTACATTTCAAACATAATATACAAGCTTTTGCAAGCGGCTTCGTCTACATAAAAGTCGAAAATGATTCCACGGGAATATATTAATAGTCCTATTTCAGCCACAGCGGCCAATCTCAATGGATTAAAAGTCAAATGTTTTTATTTCGACTAGGCCATTAAGCGGCACTTTCGAACGTTAACAATTAAAATTAACAAGTAATAAAAATTGATTCTACCGTGCATTCGAAAAAGTAGATTGTTATGGAGAAGAATGCACAAGAAACTCCAACCGACTAACCATATGCGCGGCAGATATTATATTGAACAAGAAGTGTGTGCTTTCTACCATCACTCTCATAGTATGCCTTGCGACTGCTATGGAAACTCATAACTCGCGGGTTAAAAAACATCCTATATCCTAGTCAATCATAGTCTACCCGTATTCCACCCAAATAAGTTCAGCTTTTCAAAATCAAATTCAAATTCATTTAATTCGGACAACAGTGATCCATATTGGTTTAGTATTACAAGAAGCTTAAATTCTAGTGTTAGTACTCGTATAATTGATTTAAAGTCTCTCTAAATTATAAACACAGCGTGCCGAGGATAACCAGCCAGGAACACATGTTTCCTATCTAATCACCCTCCGCATAAAACGTCGGATATCTGGAGTATAGCTCTCAGCCACAGCTCTCAGGATGTCGTTTCGACTACTCCGCACTCTGCACAGCAGCGACGCAGTTTTTTTGCGCATTATGGCTTGGAAGCCATCTGTATGGGTCTCAGCAAACATTGCCGATACGCTGCAGAAACGGGGCAGCCGCAATAACATCCTAAAAGCATTATTATATTACACGCGCAGGACATCCAGTGATCGCTTGGTGTAGTTGACCCATAGATTGCCCGTGTAAAAGCTCTGACAGAAGGCCTTAAAAAGAGTAATTTTTACTAGGTCAGAGCAACGCAAAAAGCACGCTTTGTCGTGCTTTTGAGGCATACCTTTTCCCAACTATATTGGAGTCGAATTCCAGTCTAACCGGATTCAGCTGAGTACTAGTGTTTAACATGGAAGAACTGCCTATCTGACCTCCACAACTGGGTAACACGGCACCGCTTGGCAAGACTGGTGTCAGATCTCAAGCTTCTGACTACCCGTAACGACTGTCAACGATCTTAAAATGACAGCAGGGCCAACGGCTTAACGTGATTTCTGAGGCACGGAGGAAACTCGGTATGTTGAAATGGTGACCCATCCACGGACCGACCTCGTCAAGCGTTGCTTTACCTTGATGATCGACCAGTGCGGCTGTTATTATTTAGCCACGATCATGATGATTTTGAGGCATGTTTATAGACATTGGTAATATTAGTAGGATATTATCATTAATATCATAGATCTCTTTAAAACTATTTATACCTTTATGTACGAGTATAAGAAATGGATTTGTAAACCCAGCGTAAGTAGAGACTTTTGACAATTCATTATGCACTAAACTCTGTAAATTAACTAACCCACGATACATAAAAAGGCGTACTCACAAATTAATAGAGTGACGTTTAGAATATGATTATCAACCCTTCTCCTCATTGTCTGTCATAATTAACCCTTGCGCGCTCGCGTGACAAATTTGCGCTTAAATCGTGGAACGTGACTGTCATTCTTTAGTGAGGATTTTTTATATAAGGCATATTTTGAATAGCTAATTGGGGGATGTCGAATTAAGGCGGCGAACATGCATTGTGGAGTTACATGAAAGTGTTGGCCAACTTCTGAATTAATTTTTAAATGTTTGATATTTGTTTAGTCAAATGCTCTTCTTTAACATAAAAACCAGTCAAACTTACTTAACTTAATACGTTTTTTAAGCCAAACTCTCAATTCAAAGATCGCCGGTGTGTCAATTGAATAGCTGGCATCTTTCTTAACAATCCATAAGAAAAATACGGAGAATTTCAGTATCTTATTTAAACGAGTTGCTATTCATCTAGAATGTGAATAAATTGCAAGTAGTATCTAGTTATTAAAATCTGATGTCCAGAATTACATAACATATCACAAAATAATGGCAACATGTCAATACTTTTTATGAACGAACAAATTATTTCTCAAATTATGTGCCACATGTGGGTAATTTGAAAGAATTTGCGACCTTTTACAGCTAGCCATTAAAGATTTGGATTACCACAACACAATACTGAGAAGCCACTGAGAGCAATATCATAAAACCAACCAGCAATAACCATTTCTGTATTCAACCCTTACAATACACCCTTAGGTCTTACAGACAAAAATACCATCCAGAAATTCTTAGCTATCTTAAAAGCAGGCAATTTAATTTCATGCATCCTGATTCGTAATAGCATCCCTTCAAGGATGTTCCCCTAAGCGTAATATCACATTAGAGGGGTAATTATACTCATATTTGTGTTTGGGGTCCAGCGGGGGTAGTAGGGGGTCTTTCACAAAGCGGCCGAGAACCTTTCGCTTTCGCTTTCCTTTTGGACGTTTCAAAAGCTAATTTGGGCTGAATTTTATGGATTTGAGTTTTATTTTCTTATTAGTTGTTTTAGGGTTTGAGGATGTGTCTGGTTTGTTAATTAGTATTTTTTATAAGCAACCGAAATAGGGATTGTGGCTGCCTTTAAATTCATTGCAAGTAATATTCGAAAGTCATATTTCCTTGACTTTAGATGATTGCATGTTTGTCCTGTGATTTTAGACAAAGTCAGTCGTATCTGTCTTTTCCAAGGCACAATAATGTACTCAGTGCCCTTAACACCTTGAACCTAAAACGTGGATGGCTCAAGACACAAAAGCTTTTTTATTATTTCGGTAAATAAGGCAATCAAGTGCCACAGTATGTATTGTAGTTTAGCATACGAGTATTAAGTTAAATTTAAAAACTAGCCGTATTTACAAGTTGCATTGTTCTGAATTTGTTCATTCTTAAACTAGACAACATTGCAATTGGTTCCAGGTTCCGTGTGCCAAAATCAAAATCAAATCAAAAATCAAATCAAACTATTTATTCGCATCGAATGTAGGTAACATACAATAATGTTGTTACAAAATATAGTGAGCCGGGTACATTCTGCCTGAGTTTTGGCATGCAAAAATTTAACAAATAATGTCAGTATCAATAAAAATTATTAAGCACAAAAAGTAGATTTCAAATAATGTCAATAATATTAAATTGCTAGAATATCATACACAGGATCATAATAGAAAAATAAAACAAATAAGATAATCACATTACGAATAACAGAATTTCTGTATCAAAAAAATAAAAGGGTAAAATAATGAAATAGAAAATTAGATGTCAAAACTATAGTTCTGTTGAAATGTCACACATAGGATCATTCAAAAAATCACTTATTGAATAATAACACTTCTGTATCAAGAACGACTTAAGTTTATTTTTAAATTGTTGGAGAGTGTTATTTTTTAAACTGTCTGGTAATTTGTTAAATATGATTGGACCCATGCAGAGTACACTCTTCCTCAGCAGTGCTGTTTTATAACTACCGTTAATTAAAAGGTTTTTGTATTGGCTTCTCACAGGACCTTTTTTGGCATCCGAGAACTTAGCAAATAGTGCTTTATTTAATTTTACAAACATTGCCATTTCTAAAATATACAACGACGGAAAAGTTAGAATTTTCAAAGATTTAAACAAAGGTTCACAGCTATCTCTAGGTTTGATACTACACATAGCTCTGACACAACGTTTCTGGGCTTTAAATATGTTATCTCTTAGGCTGCAATTACCCCAAAAAATTATTCCAAACCTCAAGACCGATGCAACTAAACCATGGTATGCTACTAAAGCAGTCTTTCTTTCAACTTTTTTCGACAGGTTATAAAGAACATATGCTGCAGTGCTTAACTTTTTGCAAACCTCTTCTGCTTGCGGTTTCCATGTTAATTGATCGTCGATATAAATTCCTAAAAATTTCGCGACCTTGGTTTGATTAACAACTTGTCCATTGTACTGTACATTGACGGTCGGTGGAATTTTACGTTGGTGAAAATGCATCACATTAGTCTTAGGTATGTTTATTACCAGGTTGTTTTTTTCAAGCCAATCAATAATCTTTCTAAGGTTAATATTAATATCCTGTTCATAATTATTAACATTTGTACATTTTACCAGGAAACAGTTTTGCAATATGGCCTAATTTTGTATCTTTGTAGGTTTCAGAAAACCGAGCCAACTTTTACATAAGCCAAAGGAAACTTTCAGAAGTGGAGCAGTGTTAGCAAAATAACAGATACGGAGCCCACATATCTGTGTATATCTGGGTTCCGTATAAATAACGTAAGCACGTTAAGCGGGGAGAAATAATGTTTGTTGGATAAACTACTTACGAAGATACTAATGTATGGCGCTCTTCTGCTTATTTATTTGTTTTTTTTTTTGCAGGCTTTTATATATTTTTATTAGGCGATTTAGGTTTCTAATGGAATTTGGATAGAAGCTTGATTTACTTACGTTTGAAGGATTTTACTAATCCTTGGGTCAACTTCTTTCTTGTCTGATGTCTCACTTACATGTTAGTCTGATGTCTTACTTGTTTGGGTCTAAATGGTACCTTTTTGACACAGTTTTATCTATTTGGTGCAATAAATCAGCTTAATTTCATTGTCTCCTGATCCTACCTTCAGCGTCCATATTCTCGATAAATATTTAATTAGTCCAGCTAAAATGTAACATATTATATACTGCACCTGAATTGGGTTTTAACTAAATAAAGACCTGATACTTATTTAAATGTCCCAAAATAAAGAAAATATGTCCACATTAGTGGTCCATAAAACCAACACATTATCGACCAAAGTAATGTCCAACCTGACCTATAAAAATTGAGTGCTTTGAGTCGAACTGTCAAAACTACTAATATAAAACTAAGAATATTTCTTGAAAAACATTCAGAAAATGCTTGTAAAGCGGAGTTAGTATGTTTTTACGAGGGGATATATACATTTATGTTTGTGTGTGTGACTTCTTCGGATTCTATGCGGACATTCCACAAGGAATGGGTTGGATATTTTATTTGGTTTGTTGGTTGTGATATTAATTTTTAGTGTTGTTTTTCTGTTATGTAGCAGAAAAACAACACGACGGAAACATATTCTGAATTTTGATTTGTATTAAAACTAAGTATAAGCTTTGATATTACTAAATATACATATTTTTATCAGAAGTATGTAGCTACTAAATTGTGGTACCAAAACTATGCAGTTAAAATTTTAACAACATGTTAGTGCGGTTTTTCAAAAGGATCACTGAAGTGACTTAAACATACTATCCTATCCTACAAACTATCTCAAGTTTCGGTAACAGGATCCCCTGTAAACAACTATTTACCCAAATCCATAGCGTACTTACAAACCCATCCATCCTTGAACTAATACATAAGTATACCTATTTTGACAAACATACCAATATTACCCTCCAACCTTTTACAGGAGCAAATCCAAACCGGAACCTTACAGGGGTCGCAAACACAAAACGATAATAATCCGGACGAAGTTACGAACGTCCAAATAGACATTGGTACCCAATTAAATGGCTCCCAAGTTGTGTGCATAGGACTCTTTGATACAGACTGGACGTCTTTTATTTGTATGGAACTCGATTTTATTGGCGTAGGTGTGTTGCGTACGTTTTGATTGGGTATTGGCTGTTGGCTATTGGCTATAAATCGGATGTAAATCGGTTTTTACGGATTCGTTTTATGAATTTCTGTTAAGCTGTCTGTACAGGCACTTAATGAAATTGTTTGCCGTTTTGTTTTTAATTGGAATTGTTTTGTCTGCGATGGAATGTGATATATTTTTGAATATGTTCGATTGTGATCAGTGTTTTGATATCTTCGTGATTTTTAAGCGCCATGTTTATAAGTAACAGGGTTATACATATTATAATACCACGTTATATGATACACGAAATCCATATTACTTAATTATAGAAAGTCATCGAGCCCATATTAAGTATACCTAATCATTTATCCGTCTGTAGAATCTAACTTGCAATCATTACCATTTTCGTGCCCTAGTCGCATGTTAGTTAGGGTTGGGAAACAAGATTTCTTCTACCATTCTGTAAGTATCTTACTTTCAATACAGACTCTAATATTTAGAGGCAAACGTAATCGGACTTTTAAATATCAATAAACATAAATAACTCCTCTCCATTTATAGTAGAGAACCACTTGCAATAATTGCTTCCCCAACGCAGTCAGAAATAACACAGAATATTATCTCTAGTCCTCAGTTTTGATAGACTAGGATCCATCCCTGCATGACTCGGGGCTAGTAATATCCTGCGAGGTCGCTCAAAGCAAACTGGGAAGCGTCCGAGCGGGGAAAAACACCTACGAGGCGTAGTGGGAGTCTCTACATTTGGATGGAGCGTTTGATACTGTTGTGCTTTTGTGAATTTTGATAGTGGACGTAGCAGTATGCTGGAAGAGATTTCTGTAGATATAAGTATTACTTTTTAACTAATTTCTGTTCCTTCTTCTTGTATGTCTATTGTTTGTGTGTATAATAATTGTTTAATAAATAAATAGTTAAAACCGATCACTTTATAAGATGGAATTGTTTCAGATCTGGGTTTATTAGGACTGCCTTTGTTTGAGAAGATTTTATTACTGTTCAATGATTTAAACGCGCGATAGATGCTTTTAGAAATTTTTCTAGAAGTTACATCGAATTCGTAAAAAGTTGAATTAAGAAAGTCGGCCTTCGTAACAGGAAAAAGCAAAGAAGAGAATGAATAAAGTAGAAGTGATTCTTAAATGATTATCTGAGAAAAAGAAACAGTTTTTGTACTTTGTAGTTATAAAGTACAACTGTTTGTTTTTTTGCCTCTTAGTAATTATCTAATGAAAAGGTGTTATGTAGTAAGAAAAACCTCCGATATCTATTTATACCCTTTTTCACTAGATAGCCATTAGGCTTACCTAGTACTTTTATTAACAACCGGTTGCTGGACTTATATAATACCAGAAAGGATCTATGAAGCCATACTAGATTACGCAACTGTAACTTTGTATCAAATACGCTGTCATCAACGAGAGTCCACCAACAGTCCAACATTGAAGTTTAAGTGCAAATGTAACCCTTTGGAAACGTTCGCAGCAACGTTTGCTTAGGACCAATTAATTATTGAAATCGTTTTAATTTATATTTGCTTTTACATCCTCTAGGATGCAGTTCAATCCTGTTGCTTTGAGTGGATCTTATTTTTATTTGATCTGGGTATGTTATTAGTAGGATACGATTTAAAAGGGGTTGGGTACCCACGACAAAATGGAGAGAAAAAGGATAAAATACACAAATTTGTGTATTTTATCCTTTTTCTGCTGTCACTTTATCAAGAGTCCAAAATGGACGCAATAAGATCGATTCTACAGACAATTTTATTGCCAAAGAATTAATCCTCTTTGGCAATAAAATTGTCTGTAGAATCAATCAGCATCGTCATAATAAGATATAATTTTAAAATAATTACACCATAATAACATCTTACATAATAATCAACATCTAAATTTAATAAGGGGCTGCCAAACTTGAAAAAAACAAGCACAAAATTAAAATTTTAAAACGCCCAAACATATTCTTCCCCATCCTTCAAGTAGATACGTTTCAAAGTAATTTCGCGTCTCTTTTATATGGTCGGCGAAAATTTTATTAAAGCAGGCGCACTCACTTTCTTCATAATACAGATTAAGATAAAAATTGAGATGACGTTCGGCCGTCTTCGGGCGGAGTCGGGAGAAATCGGGAGCGATATTTTTTTAATTTTCTCAAACAAGATCTTGAAATTCGATTATTTTGTTGCGTCTTGCAGTTATTAAATTTTCTTCGCTATGGGGGGTGGGAATGTACTTACTTATTTGTTTATGATGTGATGGTGTTTCGATACTTTGTTGGTACTGAAATGTATGGGCAGCAAATGGGAAGTGAATTTGACGTTTAATCTTGGCTTTTTATGTGCAGTGGCAGGCACCCGTAGGAACCTATATAATATTAAGCTTCTATAAAATCCATAATTATGAATTACGTACAGTAAATAAGTATGAATTTACAGTGGCTACAAAGTATACAGTTATTATTTTTCCAAACTATATTTCAATTACCTACCAGCAAATATGTTTCACTGAATAATTTAAATTAATACCTGCACCAATTTCCCGGTAGAATAGAATTTAATAAACAGAACTTGTTTTGCAGTAAATATCCAGTAAGTATATTTCGCCATGATAACTCTACTTGAGATGACCCAATTTTAATAACAAGAACAGCCAACAAACAACAAGAAATTTCCACAAAAATCAACTTGGCGTAAATTAAAACGATAAACGGAACAATATCAAATGCTCCTCACATAAAACCTATAAGTTTACACAAAGAAAAATCTCTCAAACACAGGAGGGAAATAAAAAAAAAGTTTTTAACGACGGAACTCGAAACTTCTCATCTAAGCTCTGCCAAATAATTGTTAAACCGACAAAGCAGTTACAATCGTGTTCTCCATTACTACAAAGGACATTAATATATATTTTTTGTTCTCTCTCCACTGAAATTTCAGCTCCTTTCTTTTAATTCCTACCCCAATTTCCCTCCGACTTTATGAAATAAGTTTTTTTTAACAAGATTACGTTTTATGAACAAGAAATTGAAGGATTTGGAAGCGCCAGTGCGGTGTTCCGTTTCGTACTTTTTTCTATAGGCTGAATGTGTTTTTGTCTTGACGAGCGTTCTTTTTTTAATTTTAAGAGAGTAAGTTACTTAGGCTCATATTTATCAATTGTGAAATATGCTAGGGAAAAAATATTTGAAAATGGAATTGTTTTTGATGCCCCTTTGTTTGACTTGCAATACTTTTTGATGTTTCGCATCCTTAAAAAAGAATGGCCGGAAGAATTTCAAGTACCTTTACAATTTATATTGTTCGTTGGTAAGGATAAAATATAAATAAAAAGTACTTGTACGAAAATTGAGGTAGAGGTTTTTCCAAAAGATTTTGCTCGATTATTAGTCTAACAAATAGTCAAATAATTGACTTCTCAGTTGATTTGACCATGTGTGATGCCAACAATTGATAAATAAACGCGTTTTACCGAAATTTGAAACCATTGGTTAGTATATATAACTTTTGGTTGAATGAACAATGGATCAAAAACTGGGCCTAAGATGCATACTGATGAATAAACTATATTCAATTTTCACTAAAATTAATTCATTAGTTTTTTTGTGAAAGAGTAGCAAACATCTCCACAAACTTTCAAGTTCGAGTTTATTTAGATTAATAACATATTATTAAAATTAATTTGATTATTGCAGCATAAACACTTATCAAATGAAACGTTTCCTTCCATTAACTAATCAGTCACATCTCAACTGCACAATACTGGCGGACTCCCAAATCAAATTATCAGTCCGTAAATTCAAATCAATTGCTTTCCCCAATATGCAAAGCATTCATCCCTCACCCTTTGCGTATGTATTATTGCTCATATACACTAAACTTCACAATTTGCCTAAACTATGAATTCGTCGACCATAATCTGGTGGGTAAAGGCACAGAGTAGGCATGTGTAGAGTTGAAACCCCCGTTTTATAAGCATTATTTATACCTACTGTTTTGGTTTGGACGAGCGTGAGTGGTAGATTCGTAGAATGATAGTTGCAGGGATGTAGCTAATTCGTAGCTGGCTCGTAGTAGGGTCGTAGCAGGGATATAGCAAAGTCGTAGCATACTCGTAGCAGCGTCATTGCAAAGTCGTAGCATGATCGTAGTATGATCGTAGCACGGTAGTAGCATTATCGTAGCACGGGCGAAACATGTTCGTGAGAGAGTCATAGCCGCTCATAGAGGGGTCGTACCATGTACGTAGCACGGTCCGAGCATGCTCGTAGTAGGATTGTAAAAGAGTGGTACCCATTACGTATAGGAATCGTACGTCGTGTTCGAAGCATCGTCATAGCTGGATCATTGTTTTGTTGTTGTAAGGTCATTGCAAAGTTGTAGCTGCCACGTAGCAAGGTCTTTGAAGTTTCGTAGCAAGATCGTAGCAAGGGACAATTTTGGTGGCAACGACCCAACTACACGTGTTTCGCTTCTACACAGATTTCTTATTCTATGGCAGGGGCTAGGCTAGACAGATTATCATATCGCATGAATATTTTATAAGACGGTGTGATTCAATTAGATGGCGGCTCGAATGCGCAGACAGCAACGAGAGTTACTGAATAATGTAGATAACTTAAAGTTTTCAGTTTTATTTTCATTTTTTAATGAATTTTGTGGGCGGTGGAGGTTGAACGACTTTTTTTCTAATGTTTGTAAGTATTTCACCAGCTGTTTCTGTGTTTTGAGATTGGTCGTATCTTACAAATTTTTGCTGGACTAAGCGGCGGTTTTGGGTTTGCTTATTATAGGTAACCGTACAACTTAAAGTTTATTATAATTATGTGTGTGATAATGACTTTTTGGGAAGGCCTGTGTCTTAGCAGTTGCTGCAGATAATTAAAGGCTGATTGTGCAATAGGAACTCGAAATTTTTTGTGGTCTTGTAATCGCCAAATACGAAAAGATAAATTAATTTGAATGAAGCTCCATAATCAAGCAAAACAAACTTACAAACAGCGCTTTAGATTCCGTACATAAATTGCGAAATAAAACAAATGTATTCAAGTTCGCCCAACAATAAGGAAGTCGACACAAGTGCGGATGTACGTACATCCAACATACGTATCAGTGCAATGTAGGAGCATGTCGTGTGTGAGCAGCCTAACATCGCCGTTTGCACAATGAGTACAGAACGAATTGTGTCTACTCATACCAGCTCAGTTTTATGTACAGAGATTTACGATGGGTAAGTTAGAAGATGAAGCGATGACAAGCAATAAATACAAGTATTGTAAAATCTTTGACGGGTGCAATTCCGTTACAGGCGATAACTGGGCTACCTGTCTTGTTCCCATGATTTATCTATTGGTTAAAATTTAAATTGGAATTAAATACAAGTATTTATTGCTTGTTTCTTTTAATTTTTGAGGGGTGTTACTGGCGAAAAATCTGTTCTAACCATTTATTTGAAATCGTGAAGGCTAACATTACATTTAGATACAAAAATGTAGAATAAACAAAACAAAACACACAACAAAAATGTAGTGAGTAAAAGAGCAACATTCTTAAATTTTATCTCTTAAGTATTATTCCTTTATTTTAAAATAATTGCTTTGTTTATTTTATTTTATTAACCCACCAGTTGCATTGTTCACAAAAACCTGTAGAATACACTTGTCCATACAAAAGTAATTTAATATATTAATGTAATCACAACTCAGGTCCCCAAGATACAGGTCCTACCTAGTTTGGAGGTCCATACGAACTAAATTTTGTTTTTTTAATAGTTACAGACCAGATAATTATGTAATAGCTATGATACAATTTGTGCGTGTCTGTACAGTGAATAAACAAACCTGTTGTCCTTAATATGTACTATATCTTCCAACAAACAGAAATTACCACATTATTTGACGACAACGTGATAATTAACGCATTTTGTTATGTTTTAGTAACGCTATCATTGCCAGAATCATGTTGTCTATAGCAGGGGGCGAAGTGGTCAAGAAAAGTAACAGCTCAGTTATTTCACCTGTGTCACCTTTTCGGAAGCAATGCAAATAAGTTGTCTTATGGACAAAAAGATCCAAGTTGACATGTAATCGTACAAAAATTAACACCCAACTCGCTCCCCACTCCCGCTCCCGCTACCGCTTCTCCCTTACATCCTAAGCTCTAAAAGCCAACGGAACGGAGCAGTAAATCAGCACGCGGCGCCAGCGACCTTCCGCCATCGCTGCTATGTTTATTCATGATATTGCTCATCTAGTGAAAGTGAATCTTTGTTTATATGCGCCATGTTCCACTGTGTTCGTACCAAGGATTTGTGTTGTGTTACTGGAGAATTTTGAGAGAGAGAGAGGTGAAACGGTTTTATCAAAGAAATTAAAACGATTTAAAATAAATAATTAGTTTTGTAGTTTTCGAGCATTATCAGCTGCTCTTAAATAACTTATTATATTATTTCTTCTTTTTTCTTTCTTCAAAAGGAGAAGAATAAAAATATCGACAGTGACCAAGTTTTTATTTAAATTTTGATGAAACTATAAACTACTGTAATAAGCCGTTTATTGGCAAATTCAAACCGCAGTTTCATCATTGGACTATACTGTCCCACGACTGGGCAAAAGCCTCCACCACATTCTTCCAGGCAACTTTGTTGCTTGCCATCTTTGGCCAATCCCTCATGGCTCCAGATCATTACGCCAGCGTTTTTTAGGCCTGCTTCGGCTGCGACGTCCGTCATCAGGTACCCCACTGCTTGGCGATCCTGATAATGGGCTAGTCATCAAATAAGGCCAAAAGAATCAGATTAGAATGGGAACTTTCTTTAAAAATACGATAATTATTGACGTTCTAAGCTTTCAATAAAGTAATTTTAACGTGTTTTTTTAGCTCAGTTTCCACTAGATACGTAAGATCCGTAAGGTTCTGACATTTTACTTCCTTAGCACAAAAACCGCATAGTGTTCCACAAGTAGCACTAACATAAAAACACGCAACTATCTCAGAATTTCCCACTCTAAAACCCACATTCTCCCACGTGCTTTTCCCACTGCGAAAAAAATATACCCATATACAGCACAGAAATAATCTCGCAATGCACTGAAAAGATTCCCACACAATACCATGTACCCACTTAACCTATTTTTCCCACAATTGTTGGTCTACTTTAGTACATTTGAATGTAAAACGACTCCATTTCAAGCAGCGACGAAAAAATGCTTATGCAAAGTGTTATTATTTTTTTTTACAGTCGAGTAGAGCTTTACGTAACAGTTAGGTTCTGAGGTTGTAGTGTTAGCGATTCGCGTGTGGCTTCTGAGTTAGTGGTAGTCAGCTTTAAAGAAGGCAATTTTATAAAGGATCTTTGAAAGAGTTAGTGAACATTATTGTCAATAAAGGAGAGTGATCACTTGGTCTTTTACTTTATAGCAAGATGTTCATCCAAAAAATGGATGCCGTACTTTAAACTCTCTGAAACTGTAGTTCTCTTTGGATAACTTTGAAGTCACAACCTTCAAAATCTACTTTCAAAGACTGTTCTTTGAAGGTTGTGCTGTCATTAGCGGACTAATTTTCTTGCAGCAAGCACTGGCTTAAAAGATTCAGTGTTCAAGCGTGCAGGTGATCGAACCATTGGGAAATTACAGTAAATAAGACAAAGTCTGATCAGAATTACCAGGCCTAACCAGCACAGTAAGATGGTCGGTACGAAAAGAAGAAGTTTCAGTGTAACCTTGTCTTATACCAATATTTATTTTTCTTAGATTTTTGGAAATGTATTTTCGGTATTGCTTTGCCTTATACCCTACTTCTCCGCTCTTAGTCCCACCTCGCTCGCGGAAGTTTCCCGGGCGGCATTAGAAGCTTCCCAAATATAGGTCGCGCCAGGATTTAGGCGCAGCTTACTGACGGCTGATTTAAATATAGCCCAAGATGAGGGGATGTATCACGCTTTATGAGCTACTGGATCTAGTCGACTGGCTTGCTAGTGTATTTGTTTTTCGGTGGATTTTGTAGGGCTGTTCCAGAGTTTTTTTTTGGAGGAATGGCGTGGGACAAGCCGACGAATAAGGGTATTCCCTAGCTATAGTATTGTAATCCGACGCCAAGGATAGACACAGATGGAGAAACATCATAAGAGAGAAGTTCAATTCTCGTCGGGAGGATCACGACCTTCAGTAATGAGGAACATGAAGAGAGGAGGATTATTAATAATACTACTTGTACTGGAATAGAGATTCTACTATCTATAGTGAAAAATAAGCAGAGAAATTAGGTGCGGCTGAAAACTTCTTACTGGTAAGCAGTTTGAACTTAGAAGAAAGACGTCATTTCCACTTAAAAAAAAATGCCAGGATTTTTTATCATACATATATCTGATACCAATGACTTTAAAACTGATGTCAATAACACATTGAGTGTGTCTGATTAAAATAATATCTATTTAATATTACCTACATAATATCCAACTTTGACCGATGCTATGGCCGATGGGCCCGAAAAGTTCTGAAATGGCGACCGCGAACCGGAAGATGATGCGTTGGATGGCCCCCCACTTGGTGGAGTGATGACCTGGTTAAGCTTGCGGGAATGCGCTGGATGTGAGACGCACGGGAACGGTCAATGTTGCGACGCCTGAGGGAGACTTATGTCCAGCAGTGGACGACTTTCGGCTGAAATGATGATCCAACTTTATGTAAAATTAATACTTACAAAACGTAAATATCTGTAACACTAATGAATTGCCGCGTTAAATTGAAATCCACGTTAATATTTCAATTTCAATCACCGTATTCCATCCAGATTTTAATGGCGCAAACATAATTTATTGAAATAAATCATGAACACAACAAACGTCGGCACAAAACCATTGGTTTGTTGAAGATAAATCATTTTCATTTCATAGAATATTCATCTGCGGAGATGTTTTTTGTTTCAATTGAGGGTACCTGGCTCGGAATGTTAATGGAAGCCCAATTTTCTGCATTGTTTAGAAACATCTTTGTTTTCATCGTACCTATTGTCGCTTCCAGAGTTTTGGATATAGGTCTGTGGTGAACCGTGAATCGGTACCCTTAACGAAAGATTTTGTGGTCCAAGATTTGTATGGAAATATTGTAGGTGATTGCTTTTGAGGAATTTAGGTATCGTTTTGTTAATGTAGCTATAATGATTTTGCTTATTCGTTGATTTAAATAACGCAGTGAAACAGATTTCCATGATATAATAAAGCTTTTCACCTCGGCTTCGCTACCGTGGCCTTTAATACAGGAAACGTAATATTTTAAGAGATTCGGGATTAATAGTAGCGTATAAAACTCGACGATAGTGTAGCTTTAACTACCAATGAAAGAATTATTGAAATCGGATGGGTATTTTCCAAGATCCAAACTTTTTAATAATAGTGTAGACATCATTTATTTCTTGTCTTACAATTTTTCTCAAATTAAAACCGTGGCGTCCAATAACCTATGTCTACTTACATTTCAACAAATACCCATAAATAGCCAACAGTACGAATAGAAAGCGATTTTCCTTCAGAAGCCGAGACGTTCGCAATCAAAAAAGTCGGCTAAAGCATCGAAAGTCCCTTATAGCTCGTTGCGACTTCCAAACGACTTTTTACTGGACCCTTTGTCTTTGTCCCTTTTGTAGGGTTGTCTCGAATTGGGGGATTATTCTTTTTAGAAGTTTTTTAATGATGAAGATTTCGAGTTTTTTTGATAACGGTTGGAGTTAAGGCTGTATGATGTGTTAAAAGATCTATAAAGGCTGTTATCACTGATGTTTCGATGGGTCTGCGATACCTTCTTATTAAGAAAAGTCTTACTTATCTTTAATTTTCAGTAGAAATTTTAATAATGATTTTTTTGTGTTCTTGGAATTACCACGTTTGATACTGAGGGGTGGTGGCAGTTTTATATTGTCTGGATAATATATAATATATATGCTATAGATAAGCTTTGTGGTTCTGACCTTTAAAAAAAATAAGCATGGTTTTTTATTCAAACAGATTTCGTTAAATCTTCATAAATAAAACCCTTCCAATTTTCCCTTCCATATTTCGAGCAGCCCTGGCTACCCCAGTCCGGGATAGCAGTCGCAATGGCGACAATTTATGTGACGCGCTGACGAGGTCTAATTCTGCTCGATCCCATTAGATGCGACTAAACGCGTAACTATTTCACTTAAGAAGATTTTTTGTTGGATAAAAAGTTTTTGTTAGTATAAATCACTTTGATAGATTTTAATTTTTAAGGTTGGATGATTCCGAATAGGTACCTCATCTTTCGATAATTAGTTCGTTATGTAAGTGATCCTAATTAATATTTAAATTGGTTATATAATATGAACTATTAAAATATTGTTCTTAAATGTTCCTTCTTATAAAAAATCTGATGAGTAGGTGAAGGTTCATAGTTATATATTTTAATACTTTTCAGGGTTGTACTACTCGTATTAATTTTTTGATCGGTGATTTTGAAACCAGTTAGAAAAGTTATCTTAATATTAAAGCCAGGAAATAACTCACTTTGCTAATTCAGAAATACTGCGTTTTCAAAGCTCTTTCATACTTAATTAATTTTACTTTTGTTATCCCTAAAAATACTAACGAACATTTCATACAAAGACAGATTTACGCTGATTGGGTACAAGAAAAGGGAAAAAGCAATTAACACTAACACGACTTTTCCTTTCTTCTTATTCCGTTCCACAAAACAAAGAAACTTTGTGAACACAAGGAAAGAAATAAATTAGCATCTGTATAAATGACTAGCATAAAATACTACATGCATTGACCTAATTGATGGCAACTTAGAACCAAATTAAAAAAAAGAACAAACATTGCAACCTCATCAATTACCTACCGTTGTTTACGACAATGTTGCCATAAAAATATATCCAAACGACACATGAACGTCAAAAACTAATTTACTTGGCAACTCTATAAACTTTATACTTGTATGATTCCGTTAGATAAATTCGTAAATTAAATTTTTCGGACACGCGATATATTTTGGACTTTATGTTGATCGTGTTATGATGTAATGTCGCGTGTTTGGGACGTGGGAATTTGGGCCGAGCCTTAAAATAATGCTTGCCCGAAAGTCGGGAATGAAAGGTCATTGCGCCTTGCCCTATGTAGGTCAGATAGCAAGGGCTGGCTGATTTTTTAGGTTTATTTGTGAATAGATAAATAGTAAAATGTTAAGGACATGTTTATTGGAGATACTTCCTTTAGTTAAGTGGCAGTAAAGATGGTGCACTGCTTGATATCCTTTCAACATTCCTAAACAACGAATTACAATGAATTTTGAGGACCAGTTAATTTATTATTTACTGCAATCAGCACTAATAGTACCTTTCTGTATTGATGTCACCGTAAAAACATAGGTTACCTGAAGCAAGTGACGCAAAGCTAGGCATTGACTGTTCACTTCAGGGCCGGTTTCTGAACTGAGTTTTCGGTGTTAAATATGTGTAAACCTTACTTTAACGCCAATGTTTGACTGGTCGTCAAACTAAAGTAGAAAGACAAATATTCATCTTCAAATTCGAAAATTCGGAATGAAGCTCACTTCTCTAACTTTGCACGGTAGGATTTTAATAGTATAGCACTACAGATATTTCTACTCCATCTAATTCACCAATCAGCTGTTTATAATAAAACCAACAGCTATTGAAACTACATACATAATACACCGATGACCTCAATTAAAATCATATTCACATAAAACTAGCCCAATTCAAAATGGTGACAAATCCTTCGGGACATTCGTGTCAAACACGAATAATCCCGTCACAATAATTAACTTTACGGCTCTATCTAGAAAACAAACATCACGACAGCGGCCATTTTGTGAAATAAAAACAACTGAATAACTAGTTCAGGGGGACAGTTATATACAATATATTAACCAGCTGGGAGGAATTTGTATAAATTAAATAATAAATGATTGGACTAATTGGTTAAGTTGTTTGTTAATTAAATGGGTTACAATTAGTGGATCATGTTTTTGAAATGACGGGCTAAAATACTTTTAATATGCTTAGGTGACAAGTTTGATATGCTTAGGTAACAATCAAGCAAGGAGTACGGCTCATAAGCATTGAACGAGGATGTGTGTTGCGAACCCATACACAAAGCTGAAAACTCTTATGTGATTGTAATACTCTGACATCCCTGTGGTTGTCAGAGTATTACAATAAAAATAGACACATATTAACACGTATGGTGAAGGATTGTTCCTGCACCGTAGGTGTAAACATGTACGGCCTTTATTTTTTTTCTTGTCCGCTCTTGACCTCGATATCGACTGAAGGTAACCGATATAAATATGAGGTCTATAGTGAATCAAGTTTGCCCAAAAAATGCTAGGTCACTCTTGCTTTGAAGGCTTGCGGGTCTTAGATGGTAGGAAATGCAGACGAACTATATTTTCAGATTAAAATCTTTGGTTCGTGAGTATTCCACACCGTTTGCCAACTTCCACTCCTAAATAATAGTAAAAAAAAACAACTAAAAAACACGCTTTAAAAGAAAATCAAATTAAAAAGTAGAAAATACATACATACAAATAATATCTACATACTTATGTACATACCAAGCTATTAAAAAAGTGTTAAAAATGAAGTCCGTATCATGCAGACATGTGACATGTGAAAATACTTCTTGTTTACCATCCCTCTACATTGTGACATCTTTCTAGGTCAGCACCCAGTTTCAGGATGTTTTCCAGCACAAATGAGTTATATCTCCTAGTTTGTGTACAATGGCTTGCAAGATTTATTGGTGACAGCTCTATTTGCTGATTAAATTAGAAAGGATAGTTGAAATGAGTTAGCTGTTTTTGTCTGGGATTTATTTAGATTTGTTAGTCTAAATTAAAGTTAAGGTTAGCCTAATTATTTTCAGAGATTCTATTATTTTAGTCTCAATTACTGTCTCGCTAGAAAATAATTGAGACTAAAGTAACAGAATCTCTGAAAATAATTAGGCATTAATTTTATTTTCTTCTGATCTTGAGCTCTAGGTAGCACATTAGAAATCTACACTAAAAAGGCTAAAATCGCAAAACCTTATTAGACGCTATACAGCATGACATTTTTACAGCGCATTTTAACTTTTTGACAATTTGTTTTCGCTGAATGAATGACATTTTATCTGAGCTTTCTTGTCTTGCAGAATTTCATGGGCTGAGTCATTTCTTGTCTTCAACAGTATTAGAAGAATTAATTGCTGTAAATGCCGATCAGAACCGAAACTTGAAGAAAATCAAAAGTAAGAATTCAATTTTGTCTTCAACTGGATAAACTACAATTACAATGCACAATTTATACGACAAATCGCAGCGACTAGGATCCGAGTTAGTAACAAAGTAATAAGTAGTGTGTCGTTCCGTTTAGTCGACGTACGAGTGTCGCCTTTTGCGAAGCGGGTGAATCTGGCGTTAAAGATTGTTGTTCAGTGTAGATGCGTTTTCTTACTTTTTTTTTTGAGAGAGAGAGTTTGAGAAAAAAAGTTTTACTAGAAAGAGGCCTCAAATGAAATATACAAAATCATTAGAAGAGAGACCTACTACCCCTTATGACAAAACTCTTGAAAATAAAACTGATCTTGTGCGTTGAGATCCATTAGGCCCAACCGCCCAACTTTGCGAAAGTTTACAAATTAATCATTTCTTTATATTTTGATCACTGTTTTTGTCGTATCAGCGTGATAAAACTACTCACATATTTCAGGAAGAATTAACTTTTCAATAAGTTAGCTAAAATTTCTCAAGCATCAAGACGACGTGTCCCTAAAACTCCCAATACTAGCTAGGACGGCCGTACTTTTATGAATGCATGTCTTATCCAAATAGTGAATGTTCTCCGAGCCGTGAAGGCCGGGGCGACGGGCCTTCGGCGGCGGGGGCGGAATCCAACTTAAATTGTTGCGCAATCCGAGATCTTAGTCCGCAGTAATGTAGAGAATCTGCCTCTGGAGGGGATAACCATACGGTGTGGTGAAGTTGGGACTGTCTTTTCGACTTTTTAAGTCATTTTTGTGCTGACTTAAACTTAGCTATTAGCTTTGAATTAGTCCTTCTAAGCTCAAGCGTGGTCCAATCCACATTTGAAGGACTTAAAAAACGAATTCCTTTTTCAATTACGCAACCTTTAGAACACAATCTGCATTTTCTGGAGCAGTGCTAACGGCACTAACTTCAACTAACAAGTTCTTACAAGCTTGTAGTTTTTAACTCGGGCACGGGTACACACCCGAATGAATAGACGAAAAGATGAAGGAACAAAAAACAGATATTTTTTTAGATACAAAGTTACGCTTAATTCAAAGAGATCTCTTTCACATTCTATCCAATCTGTTTCAAAGAAATATAACTAATTAATATATACTCTCCTAAACATGCATTTTATAAATAAAATATTACAATAATAAATACTAAATAATATCATAAATAATAATACATGATTATTTGCAACTATGACTGAATGGAAAGACAGTGTTCTTTCACTCTCTTTTTAAAAACAGCAAGAGTTTTGCAGATCCTAATGTCAGGCAGCAAAGAGTTCCACAACCGCACTGCGTGCACAATAGAGGATTAGGAGTAAAAGTCGGTTGTGTGGGAAGGGGCTTAAAGGAGATACGACCTGCAAAGTGCATCGGAAGAACGGGAGTAGGAGAAGTGGAGGTAGGAAGGCGTTTTAGGGTTGTGAAGGACGTTAAATAGCAGAGACAAAAGCCGAGACTTCCTGCAAAGTCGAATAGGGGCTTTGTGTATTTAACCCACAAATTCGAAGACATCCGACACGTGGTAAATTACAGCCCACCCATCTCACAGAGAGTAGACCTGTATCCCGACAGTGGGAATATACTGACTGTTTACACTGATGTTTTTTGACTGCCAATATTTTGGCGCAAATATAGGATATCCTATATGTATGGTATCCATCATTTACTATCCCCATGGCCACCCTACAAAACCCTGAGGCCATCGGGAGGCACCATCGGCATGTGATACTGAAAATAAGTTCAGTCTCCACAGTTTTGTGTCGAAGCATTTAAGGCTGGCTCTCGTCTTTCGGCTCTCGGCCTTCGGCATTCAGCACTCGGCTTCCGGGGTCGCAATGGCAGATGTTTGCAGTTTGTCTGGCGTTAGTTTTGTCTCTATTAGGTTTTGTCCCGTTTTAAAGTATTTTAAAAAGACCTTTCAAGGTTTTAAACGCATGTAACCTTATTGTGAGTATACTAAGTATAGTATTGTTTAGGGTCCTCACCTTTTTAGAGGCATCCTCCTTGCATTTTATTAAAACTGGCAACAGATAACTATTTAATTTTGGAAGGTGATTGAAATCAGAACACTAAGAAAATAGTGGAAGATATTTTTATTTAGTTTTGCTTGTCAGTTCTGTAAAAGCTGAAGACTATGAAATAAAAATAATCTGAAGACTATGATAAAATATTACGTATCAAAGTAATTTGACTCTTTGATTTAACGGCCTCTGGCTATCCCCTCATAGTGTTTAGAATATTCACAATACTGCCTTATCCTTTGGGGGATACTGGCGATATGTTTTGATAAGTGAATTACCGAAAACAAAATATTTATTTTATTTTCCACCAGATAAATATTTTATTTTCGGTAAAAAATATTGGTAAATAAAAAGTAAGAATCTAAAGAATCTTGAGAAGTGAGAAATAGTTCTAAAAATATTTTTCTTTGCTTGCTTCGTTGAAACTTATAAACAGAACTCGAACTGAAGAAAAGGAAGGATTGAATTTCTTTTCAAGTTTTGCAAAGCCATACAATGCTTTACTTAGTCATATTTAATTTTATACAAATTTTTCAGATTATTCAGCCGAATTCTGACTATTATTATAAGTCATAAAATCTGTATGTTTGTTTACCAATCACGCCTCAACGGCTGAAAGGAATTAGATGAAGCTTTGCACACCATGGACCAGATGGTTTCATTAGTATACCATGACCTGGATTTGAACTTTTTATACGGACACGGCAGCACGTCTGCTTCAAATCCAAAACTTTTCTCTCGGGCGAAGCCGCAGGCAGATCCTACTAGATTTATACCTTCTAAGATCACACCACATTTTCAGATAACTTACTAAATTGTACAGAAGCACAATACGCCATTGCAACTCATTTGAACTCGCAATTAGGTTAAATTCAACATTTCATATTCCCCTGAAAATGCCAAATGAATTCAGAAAATCTATGAATGGATAAAAATCAATTGGATTCTTCAACTTAGGCGTACAGCCAAGTTCTTAACAGCGATTTGATATGCACATAAATTTGCGCGGCAAAGTTCTGAGATAGTGGAATGGAGGGAAAGGGAGCGTGTATTAAGATGTATGGTCCTTTTCTTTCGGTATCAGAAGTCAAGACATAAATAGGAAATTACGTAATAGTGTTTTGTTGTAGTGATTGGTTAGAAGAAAGGGTTTTTAGGTAGGCAATTTGATGGCTATCAGAGAAAAGCAAAAGAGGTTTTGAAAAATTATTGAGGACTTTTTTTTTGTTCGGTATGGGACCCTATTTTTTTTTTTACTTTTTTTTTGCGTCTGTTGCTGTTGTGCTGTTTCTGTGTCGAATAAATGTTCTATATTCAATTTTTAGCAAAGTTATTTTTGAAGAACGAATTTCCTTCATAAAGTACATTTTAAATGACCTTTATTTCGGAGCGCTAAACAAATTTTTATTACAACGGAAAATTCGCAAGTCATTTTCCAAATACCGTAGCGAAAGAATGTAAAAAAAATGCTAATTGTTACAAACTCGGAACTTGGTAAAAAATTCAGAGTAAACTTGGCTGGAACTCTACTATGCACGATAGCGCAGACATTTTTACAGTTATGTTCAAAGTTCGTCGGGTACCAATGACATAATTTCTATGAAATTGGGTTTCATTGCCGACTCGCGCACTGTGCCAACGTTTTATTGAAAACAATGTACCTAAATATTCCGAAAGAGAAGCACTCTAGTTTATTTTTCCTTTACTTTAACAGATTTCTGTTGTGTTGTTTTATATTTTTTGTTAACATTTTAGCGATTCAGTGACCCAGTTTAACAGTTCAGGGAGAAAATAATTGAGTTGCGTATTTCACAGAATAAAGAGGATTGGTCGTTGAAAGGCAACTGAAACAAACAATGGTAGTAACTAGTATGCTTCGTGTAGGTATGTGTGAAATAAATCAAATGACTTTCTAAGTTTTCCTACAAACCTTTTTGAAATCATCTACTTTGATAGTTCATCGCATTGCAATGCAGCAAAAAGTTTTTCTACACATAAGTGTTTACTGGGATAGATCTGATGGGTATGGTGGAGTAGCTATACTTATCAAGAATTCTATCCCATTCTCTACTATTACATTGCCTCCTCACAGTGAGGAAATTTGAATTCAATTGTTGCTATTAAAGTGCATCATACTTGTCTTGTTTCTATTTATGTTCCTCACCCTTCTTCTTCAGTTCTGCAAGAGATGAATAATCTCTTTTCTTTTCTTCCAAAGCCATTCTTAATAATGGGGGACCTTAATTGCCATCACCAATTGTGGGTTTGTTCTACTTCTACTTGTTATGGGGATGAATTACTAGATATAATAGACCTACATAATTTATGCATCTTGAACTCAGGAGCTGCTACACGTCGTTGTAGTCCCAATCAGAACCAAAGTGCAATTGACCTTTCTATCTGTTCGCCAAGCTTAGCTTCCTCATTAACTTGGGATATTCTAACTTCCACTTATGGTAGTGACCATTTCCCAATAGTCATATCTTATCCTCTTTCCAAACCAAAGGCACCATTAAGGAGATCTAATTTAAAACATAAATTACCTAATAAAAATACTAATGACTGGGACATATTTAGAAACATTGTTGACAGAAAACTTTGCACATTGCCTGTAATTGCTGATAGCAATGAAAAAAGTTGTGCTGAGGCTTTAGCACACTTATTAATTGCAGCGGCGGATGAAGTTTTTCCTGTAAAAAATAACATGAGCACAATTCCTTCACCTCCATGGTGGGACTGAGTGCACAGAATTGATTAAAAAACGTAAAGAGGCTGAATTTAATTATAACCGTGATATGTCTGATATTAATTTTGTAACCGTTAGTAATATAATTAATGAAACTTCTAAAACATTTAAGAAGAAAAAAATTTAATCTTGGCGTAACTTTTGCTCATCAATTTCACCGAATACCCACCCTACGATTGTCTGGCGCAATATTCGTAGATTTAGGTCTATTTATCACAACCCATCTCCTATTCCTGATTCTTTAGCCAGTGACTTTTTAGATAAATTAGCTCCTCCTTGGGTTCCTGAGGCTATTAACCCTATCCTGTCTCCCATAACTAATAATCAAGACACTTCAGACACACATTCGACGCTAGATCTTCCTTTCTCTCTCACTGAATTAAAGGGTGTTATTCATAGAACTAAGGATTCTGCGCCAGGCATTGATGGCATCCCGTATTCATTTTTTGATAATTTGAATGATAATGTCCTCAATTATTATTTAGAGCTTATTAATTCTGTCATGCATACAGGAAAAATCGCAGTTGAATGGAAACGTCAAATGGTGTTGCCATTTCTTAAACCAAATAAAACTCCATCGGATGCTACCTCATACCGACCCATAGTTTTATCTTCAATTCTGATGAAATTAGCTGAACATTTAATTAAAAATCGCCTAGAATGGTATGTTGAAGGTAAGGGTCTTTTGGCGGAATCTCAATATGGCTTTAGAAAAGGTAAAAGTACCACTGATTGCTTAAGTATTTTTTCATCCGATATTCGGCTATCTTTCTCTGATAACCAATCCACCGTTGCAGTTTTCCTAGATATTAATGCAGCTTATGATAATGTCGTATTATCAGTTTTACAAAATAAATTAAAAGAGGTTCCCTCTAATTTGACGAATTTCATTATTAACATCCTGACTGAACGCTCCGTTAATATGTTAATAGGAGACCATGTTGTCTCCCATCTTGTATGGAGAGGTCTCCCACAGGGTTCTGTGCTCAGTCCCCTTCTGTACAATATTTACACCTTTGATTTGGACTCTTCCTTATCTAGTCATGTTAAGGTTCTTCAATATGCCGACGATTTATTATTATATTCTTAATATCAATCTGTTGAACAAGCTAGTTGTGCTATTAATTCTGCTTTATCTACTTTGGAGTCATGGTTATATTTAAATGGTTTGGATTTGTCCACGTCTAAAAGCGCGGGTGTTGTACTGAATACTTATTCCAGTTAAAGATAAATTCAGATATCTAGGTGTAATATTTGACTCTAAATTAAGCTGGATTCCTCATTGCGACTATATTATTAATAAATGTGAAAATCACTTAAACATGCTCAGATGCCTCTCAGGTGTGTGGTGGGGTGCACATCCCTTTTCCTTGAAACTCATTTACAACGCAATCATCAGAAGCATTTTGGATTATGGATTGTTTGTTCTAGAACCTGGTAGTGTTATGGCTTTTAAAAAGTTGGATCGAATCCAGTCAAAAGCTTTACGCATTATTTCGGGTGCCATGAAATCTAGTCCCACTAATGCACTACAAATCGAATGTGTGGAAGCTCCTTTAAGCCTCAGAAGACAATTCTTGTCTGATAAATATTTATTCCGGATTCTTCAATTCTCAACTCACCCCCTCATACCTAAACTGGAATCTTTAATATTTCAAATTGAATCTTCAGTTTACTGGTCTCATAAACGTGCTCCTTGTTTAGTTGAAAGCTATAAAAAATTCCTCTCACTTTCTTCACCTATTCATCGTTCAAAAAAACTTCCCCTTTTTAACAATAGTTATGAGAGTTTACTGTTCACTCCCAATATTAAATATAACTGTGTAAGTAAATCAGATCCCGATTGCCATTTAAGTTTTAATACATTTCTGATTGAACATTCAGACTGCCAGCATATTTTTACGGATGCTGCCAAGCGTTCTCCATCGGGTTGTGTTGGGGTTGGTACCTACCATGCTCAATACAAAATTGTGCAGAAAATAAAACTGCCTCCGGAGACTTCTGTTTTTACTGATGAATGTTTTGGAATTCTAAAAGCTTTAGAATATTTACGTGTTTTTAAGCTCAAAAAAACTAAAATTTTTACCGATTCACAGAGTGCTCTTCTAGCCATCAGTAAATCCCCTTTCGAACACAAATTTCAGTCTCCTATAGTTTATGCAATAAGGGAACTTGCGTTCAGAACCATCTCTGAGGGTAACACACTGGTATTTGCCTGGATTCCGGCCCACTCTGGAATCCATGGCAACGAGTTAGCTGATGTACTCGCTGGTGACGCGGTGCAATGTGGGGACTTAGTTCCATATAAGAACTTTAGCCATGACCTCGAGACGTTGCCAAAGAATTTTCTTCGGGACACTTGAAAGGTAGCTTGGGATATCAGCAACAAATCCAAGGGCCGTTATTTTTCTTTTATCCAACCCGAGATTCCAGAAAAACCGTGGTTTGGCAGGGTAAAGTTTGGCAAGTTGGAGACCTCCATATTAATTCGGTTGAGACTGGGCCATGTGTGCTCTCCTGCCCACCTTGCCAAACTTCATATCATCGACGACCCCAATTGCTCGTGTGGCACAGACGTAGGTGACTTAGATCACATATTTTTCTCCTGTCCTTTATATGACCGTTCTGCCTTTCTCTGTAACCTCTTGTCCCTTCGTATTCCTTTTCCTACCTCAATACTTTCTTTACTTTGTACAAATAGCTTTCCTGTGTATAAATGTATAGTTTCATTCATCACCTTAAATAATATTAAGCTGTAATTTTCGTCATTGTAATTTGCTCATTATTTTCTTAAAACCATTAAAATTTACTGATCCTATATATCCATCCTTACCAAAATTCCGTTAAATTAAACATTTAAACAAATTTGGTTTCCCTACCTTTATTTGATAATAAAACAACCTGACGTGAAATTGGCTGAATGCACAAACCGTGCGAAGCCAAAAAAAAAAAAAAAAAGTGTTTACTGCAAAAACTAAAAACTAAATTCAAATATCGAAAATATTTAACTTCAAAATGTTTCACGAATACTCGTAGTAAGAAAGTGCCTTTTTATAGTCGAAACTTTACCTTTGAGTGCATAGAGTGTCATTCTACAGTCAATATTTCCTGCAATTCCATTCCGTAGCGGTTCCGATTGCGGCGACGCGATGAAAAAAACTTTATCGGTTCAAACTTGAGTTTGAATTTGAAAAAACGAACATTCGAATAAGTGTTCGACGCGTTTAGGCATGCCATGGTTTTTAAAAACGTTTACGGTATATACGGCCAAGGACTTTTTTTGGAATTTTTGCTTCAATCTTTTATGAAATTTTAATACGAATATAAAATTGAGAAAATTCGACGAGCTCAAGTGTCAATGCATCTTTTGATGACACATGATGGCACAAAATAAATAACCATAAAATGAATGGTGGGTATAAAAATGGACTCGATATTTCACATTCAGAAATATATTTTCGAAATTCAGATTCGAATTTCGAGCCGATGGAACGGAAGTGACGGGAAATCTGCGATCGGTACGGGTTGGCCGGCCATTGTCTTCCGGAAACGAATGGCGCATGAGGGTTGGCAGAATTGGTATGACCGGAAATAGTGAGTGTGACCAATGCAGTGCATTCAATTAGTTATTTGATGCAGGTTTGTTATGAATTCAGTGGTGACATTATAATTATTATGTTATTGATTGACATACAAGGAAATTGATTAAAGAGAAGGGTTTGACTGATGTCAGATAAATATGGTGTGTAACTTTTAGTGTGTGCCTTTAAAAACTGTGTTAAAAGTTTTATTCCTACTCCCATGACAAAAAGCCCTGAGTTTATGGGTCTCTTAATTTTCTTTTTCTATTTCAGTGGAACAGTTAAGTTCGTATTTTTTTAGGAATGAGATAGTTTATTTAAAACTATTAATAAAACTCGCAACCTTACACCTTAAGCGAAAAAAATTCAAAACCCCAAAGACAAAATGAAAGCAGCCACCCTTTAAAGTCGACTAACGACCGCCACTATTTTTCACCCACACTTAGACGTAATTAGGAACGTCGCAATGCGCAAGTTTGTGCTATAAAATACTTTCTCTCATCGAGGTAATGGATCGAGGTGATTCGTGCTTTTCGGCCAGTCATCGTGTGAGCATGTGTTTTTGTTACGTTGGTAGTAAATTAGAGGTGTGTTGGCAGTACTGTGTGTGTGTGAAAGTGAGTTTGAAAAAGGAATAGAGGTGAATGTGTGAGTATGGTGATGCATTTAGTAAATAGATGTTGTGTTGGATAGTGATTTTGATGTGCTTGCTGATTGCAACTATTAATAGTGAAATGGTTATTACACGTAACATATATTAAGCTAGTTTAACGCCCATATTCAAAGTCATTATTCTCCACTCGACTCAACTTCCCTCAATGGAATTCACTGTTATAGCTTCTTATTTATTAACGGCTTCGTATCGAGAATCTTTTTTTGTTCGCATGGCAATGGTTTCCTTCTTAAAGACTTAGAATATAGGTGTTTATTTTCAATTAATTTGTAAAGTGGTAATAATTTCTTTTTACATGTTTACAAGTGTTGATTCAATACGAGTTGTAGATCCAGTATTAAAGTGAAAACTAAAAAAAAATCTTATCAGATTTCTAAAACAAGACTCCCTCGAACCTTCAAGTAACAAAATGCCAACAAAAACCTTAGAGCCATGCCCCACCATATATTTAGTATGAAGCGAGCCGGGACAATCGGGCCATTATCTGCAGGCAGAGGGTTAATGGGCCAAACTGGACTTGTTCACAAAGATAGCAAGCGGGGAGTTGTGGGGAGCACTGTCTTCGACGGTTAAGTGCGGGGGTACTTTAGACCTGCTTGGTTTTTGCCTGTGCGGGATGAATTGTCTTGTAATGTCCTGCACTAGTCATTTGAGGGTTATGAGGGAGTGAATTTGAATTGTCTGTCGGCATTCAAGTAATGTCGAGAAATAAAACTTATTTGTTTCTTTTTGGATATTATGACCAGTTTCTATGTTGAGAAGATCTTACTTTAATGCAAAAGTTTAACTGATTTTTTAGGCTATGGCTACAGTTTAACATATGATACTTGTTCGGTTTTTGACCAACCTTTTTTAAGAAAATATTTGCTGACGGCTTATGAGCCTAAGAATGTGTATGTAAAGTATTTGTGGGTGGAAATCGTTCGTTTCTACTATCTCTAAGAAGGCAATTGAACACCACCTACCTCGTCTCAACTCCTGGGTCAGCAGAAGACCTGCGGCATGCACGGCATTTCACAGATAGGCAGTCTAGACGTACTCTGGGTTCAAAGGTCTTGAAGATCGCACACCACACGGTAGTGAGTCCACAAACACTACAGATGCTCAAACGTTTAGCTTGAGACATGATCACAACAAGAGAGGAAGAAACGTTCATCCAGCTCAGGGCTCTAATTCCTACTGCACGCCACGGATATATAGAACCGCGACGTAGGTCGATGGCGAGTTTAGTGATGAATTACCAACTACCCTCAATTCGATAATAAAAATCGAACAATACTTAACTTCCAATTCTTAATTCAAAAATCAGGTGTTATTTTTTTAATATTCCGCTTCTCTTTTGGTTTTCATTGTATGTGTATGTTACTACAGACCTTAGTGAGCTTCTGAACAGATAAAAAAAAACAAAGAGTAAAAAAAGGGATTGTTTTTTTTCGGTTTTCCCTAACACAACATTAAATCCAGTCCTTTTATGTTTTAATAACAAATATCCCTCCTGCTTAAGATTTACCACGGAAACCGTTATCACGAAGCAATAATTCAGCGATGACAATAAAAGGCTGGCTTTTATACCGCATAAACAAAAATCGTCCAATAAAGACATCGGGGATGTTCGGAGGAGTTCGGGGGATATCGGCGTCAACCACGCGGAATTGTGATAACCGAACGATGGTAAAGAGAGCAATTGAAAAAGTTTAGAAAATTATGCTAAGATAAATCTTAATCCACTGCTACCCATAGTTAAGGACTTAAAGAAATGTGTAGGTACCAACATTTTTATTTTATGCCACTTCAGGGTTGGTTTTTTTTGTGTGTGTTAATTTGAATTGATCAACTCTGATTATAACATTACTAAAGGGTTCTGAAACTGAATATGACTCTTTAACTCGATTTTGGACGAAGCCAATAATTATACAAAAGCGAGTTTACCCACTTTTAGTTATATAAGTAAATCTCTTTGAAGCTGATTATACGGACAGAAAGCTATTTTTAAACTATTGTATAATTTACCTTTGTTTCACTTAATTAATTCATTTTTGACATAAGATCAAAGAGCTATGGTTTATTCTATAACATAAAAGAAAGATAAATAGGAAAAAATATTTATCGTAGTGTAAACTGACATGCCTATAAATTTTGACCTAAACTGAAATCCTTAAGGTTACATTAGTCGATCATTCTTCCATACAAACGTAGTTTGGCGATTAAAGGAGGTCTGTTTACTCCACTGATTGGCGATGTACGTTCAAATCAAAAATGGTATCAATTTGGCTCATCACTATCTAGCCCTGTATGGAAACAAAAAAGTAAAAAATATTATATTTGGAAGTTATGAGCGTCGAAAGTTCCATATTTCAAAACTAATTTTAACACATCTTTGGGCGAAAATAAATACCATAAGAAGAAGGAAAATTGCAAAACGGTCTCCATACAGGGATAGATTAGTAATTCAACAATGCATATAATTATATTTTGGAAATATGCATTTAGTCGTTTTTTCATGATATCTAGACTCCCAAAGGTCTGTTTATAAAATTTCGCGTGCTCGTTTTTGTCCTAAATCATCATCCATTTCGATACAAATTTGCAAAAGTGCTAATTCGTACGCGAACTAGCTTCTTACTGCTCATCACAGCATCTATCTCTTTCGCACGTGTTGTCGGATGAGATAGCATGCATTTTAACCTCGCGCACAAAATAGTTCGTGCCGTCGACTAGGGGAACCTTAAGAGGAAATGCGGACAGAGAGCTCTGACTGAATTTCTTTAGTAAAAGTCATAATTCGAGGTTTGGCTCTCATCTATTTCCTCCTCCAGGTAAAAAGATATTATGATGTGATTCTATGATTTTCTTTTTTCGTTTATAGTTGTCAAATTTGTACACCTCTGTTGGCAGCGCAATTCTGAGCATTTTTTGAGGGTTCTAGTGCTTATAGAGATAATGTATCATCAAAAAGGAAAACAAAGAGGCACAGTATATAACTTTCTTTATAATTTTACGGATTATCTTTTAAATTGGTCCAATATTGAAGGAGGAAATAGAGGAAAGCCAAACCTCAAATTATGACATTTTACTTGGGATGTTCCGTCGAATGTCTGCGACCGCATTTTCTCTTAACGATAGTATTAGTAGTAATTATGTTTAAATAAACATAATTTAAGCACTACTTCTTATTTAGACGGAGTAGCTATCAGTAATGCCCGTCCCAGATATATCTGGGATATTTTATAGGTATTCGTTTATTTTATTTTTTGTGTTTAGTAGCGTAATATTGTTATTATATCATTAATATTTGTTAAATACGTTCGTCAAATCTAATAGAATAAATTATATTTCTTTCTTTTACGTAAAACTTCAAACATCTGACAGCCCTGTACCACCATCATCAATGGAAAACCATGGTAAACCGATGGCGTGGTGGATATTGCCGTCTATACTGCAATAATCGTAAAACAGCAGTGCTAAACACGCAATGTATTGGAAAAGGGAGATTAGTACCGATGCTGGGACTTACCAATCGTTGTTAGGATGCAGTTAAATGATCAGGGAACATACCTGGAACAAAAGGAGAAATTATAAGAATTGGTACAAAAATAACAATGTTAGAAATATCAATAGGTTAATAGGTAACCAAGCATTTGAGTGTAATTTATTAATCAAACTACTGTCAATTTATGAAGAAACCACAGTAACAATATTTTGCTGTGTATGAAAAGCCTTATTGTATATTTTTGCTATCTGTAAAAATACTTTTAACACTATGGTTTATGGCTAGCTATGGCAACAAATCCCATTCAGAAAATTTACAAAGTTTTTCATAAAATCAAAACAAACGTAAGAGGATAATTCGTAACTTCTGCAGTTAAAAGTAAACACATATCATAAAAAAAGAAATCCTAATCCATTGTAAATCTCATAATGATACCCAAAATATTGCCAGCAGCAATGCGAAAAATATTAAAAATTCTCAAGCAACGAAAACAAGAAACTGCCGGAGGGTAGAATGTAACAATATCACAGTTATCTAATACCCATAATATTGTAGCTTGTCAAACTTCTCAGATATGGCGCTTCATGCCGTTTTATGGCATTTCGACTCCCATGTCGGTATTTTCCGCAAAGTCGTCAGTTTTTCGCTGTATCTTATGGCGCTTTTTTTTTGGCGCCACAGGCAGAGGGTTGGAATTTGTTTTGAAGAGTTTCAGTTTAAAAAAAATACAATGCCATGTTCATTTTGTGTGTGGTTTGTTTCTATCATGTATTAGAGATGGCGCTGTGTTCTTCAAATGTATGGGCAAATGTTTTTTATTATCGTTATTTTTTTCGATGTTTTATTACTTATTATCATATTCCGGACGAAGATAAATCGAAAAACAAAAAAATCATAAACATTGGTCCAGCCGTTCTTGTGTTATAGGTGGTGTAACTAACACGACTTTGTTTTATAAATATATATATATACATTGTGAAAGCATTACTTGTATTTAACAGAATCTTTCTTTTCTTCTATCTCCTTACTACCTCGATATTTTGTTTTTAAGAGTTGTGTAACTAAATTGATGTACTATAAATTACGAGTATATTCTATTCCATATTTTATACGCTCTTTCCTTAAGAACATTATTATAGCTGTGGGCGATACCATCTAACAAAATATATTCTCATGGCAAAATAACTGAGGAATCGATCATAGACAAAAGGACCAAATCGTTGTATCAAATCAAGACTCTCAAAACAGATCATTAGGCTAAACATCGAAGTAAATTATCATCACACAACAAAAACATTTCCTCGACTACAAAAAGAAAAGAAAGGCCAAATAACTGCGAAAGAAAATGTACAAGATATTCATGTTTAAGATCTCTCCGAACTACGCAGAAAAACTCATTTTAAGATCAACATCGCATTATTTAACTATGAACTCTATGACTAGAGATAGAGAGTAGAGAATTGAAGTTGTGCTTGAAATATTTTTTGCTCTGAATGAAATTCTGCAAAGCGTTATAGAGACAATGGCTTCAAGAATGGAGGAAATAAGTCGAGTAAAATATTTTGTATCTGTTCTGTGATGGGTGTGTCTTATTAAAATTTTTGTTTTTGTCTTGTGTATTGTTAGGAAAGTAATGTTTTCAGCATACAGGGATATGATGAAAGTTGCGACTTGATTTTAGATGGATATATAGATAAATCATTTATTTAGCGAACACAAAAGACAATGAAATGTACCTAACCTAACCTATATAAATCCTCCTTTTTATGAAGTCGGTTAAAAAATGGTAGATAAGTACATCGCAACAATGTTAAGCCTACTTATTCATATAACGTCGATTGTACACTGTAAGCCAATTACATCGGGCCACTTATAATTACTTATCAATTGCTGATATAAGAATAAAATTATAACGACGGGAAATCTTTTTATGAGACGACGTAATACGGCCAATTGTCAGTAATGAGCCTCGTTGAGGTATTATTGGAAAAATTATGCCGAAAATATTCTTCAGGAAATAATAAAGCTTATATCGTTCTTGAGTTCAAATTTTGTTCGTAATTTTACATTTATATTGTCATTAGTATTGTCTTTATTGTATTTATCAAGATTTCCAGTATAATATTATATAATGCCGGTACCAAAACTTTACATAAGTCCTCCTTCATTATATTTAAAGAAGCATTTAAGCTGTTGACCTATGATTCCCTCAATTAAAGCTCGTATATATGCATTAAATTTTACACCCGCATCAGTGTGGAAGTGACTTTTGTCTAGCCAAGCGTAAACGTGAATAAAAAGGGCGGCTTTAGTGATAAATTCACGAGAGTCTATTTTTAAAAGACACTGTCAAAGGAAACACACATGACTTTCTAACAAGCCAACTTCAACCTTAAGCAAAAAAGATAGGGTTTACAGTTGAGTGTAATACGCTGTTCATTTCACAAGCAAAGATTTAATTTGTCCAACTAGATTACAGCATTGTTGCCGACCAACACATGTATTTCTGAAGTGAGGGTAGAGTAAAAAACCCCAATTTGAGTCGCCTCGCTTCACGATAAAGTGCTTCATTTATATATTTTTTAATTCTATTTTCTTGTGAATGGGGTTAATTTTATGCTCGCCAGTGTATTCGTCTGGAATGGAATCGTAAATAATGTGAACTGGAGTGCATGATGATTCACCGGATACTCTGTATGTCAAATTAAAATCTTTCGTTTCTGTTTTTTCGCGCGTGATTTCAGTGCATTTGGATAGTCGGAATTTTTTGATAGAGTTTCAATTGTAGGTATGTTTGAGTGAAATGCCTCAAACAGGTTTTTTTTGTGAACGCTTCTACAGTGGTAAATAATGAATTTTTTCAAAGCAGTGCATTTTGGCTTTGTGTTTATTTATTTTATTTCATTCGATACCATTGATTTTGTAAACACGTTTTCAAAAGTACTCTCAATCTCTTTATTTAATTTGTATTTTATTAACTTAGCATTTTCGTTGCGCATCTTAGATAAGGTTGATGCACGTTCTTCTTCATAGTGATCTACGTTTAGGAACGTGCAAATAGCTTCAACCTTTTGCCTAACGGACCGATACCTTTACAATTCAAAAGAACCAGTAAATCGTTTAGTTGAAATAAATGCTTTGAGCTTGCTTTGTTTTTTCCCGTCTTACACCTATATCCCAAGGCACTAAACATTTAAACCCCAACATCAAAGACTACCGTCACTCACAACACACATGCCCGAAAAACATCGGAAATCGTAATCCACCGACCGTTTTAATGACCACAGTCTGTAAGTAGTCCTCTTAAGTCCAAGACGCTCCTAATGCCTCTCGCAGATCATCCACAACATTAAATGTACGTAATTCCAGGGGCAATGGACATGGAAAGGGCGGGGAGTACTTTCGATCAAGAGTTTTGGAGATATACCCTTGTATATTGTGATGGTGAGGAACTAGTAGCGGTCGTAAAAGAAATTTGGTGTATTGGAGTGTCTTTAGTTACAAATTGTTCGTATAAAAAAGTCTGTATGAAGAATGTATAAAGTTATAATTTTTTTATGGAAAAATAATTTAAGCGCTAGAAGAGAGAGCTTACGAAAGCGAGAAGTTCAAAAAAGAAAAGCAAGGCGTTTGTTGTGCATTGGAACATGACATAACTACTAATTAAAAATCTGAAGTTGAGACTGACATATAACACAGAGCTTAAAAGCTTTAGCAGCAAGACATTTTGCATAAGACTTCCATATAACGAAAATAAGAAATGTTGTTCAAAAATTCACTCATTTTCGAAAATTCGTGATTTTTCCCGATGGGAAATCTCAACGAGCGCCCAGCTTGTTTAATGGTAAGAAGTAGAAGGAAGGAAACCAAAACTATGCGATTGTTATGGCCAGAAACATAACGTCATCTTGTTTACCGCGGAAGTAACAAATGTGTCATCTTTAGTTACGAGGCATTCAGTTTTGCAGCATTTTAGGAAGTTGGACACAAGCCAAAATGTCATAGCAAGATTGATAGCGTTAAAATCCCCATGGTAAATATGGCCACAAGGTCAATTCTCATGTAAGAAGGATTTATCATATGTGAAACATAAGCTAATATTATTACAGAAGACAACGCTAAGACGTTGAGCAAAGCTGCGGCCACGGAACACAGAACTTCAGACAACCATTACAACGAGACCCATCTCCTCGAAACAATCTCCATCAAAGCTTTACTAAGTTAACCTAGCAAGGGAGTGAAGGAAGACCAAGTAAAACTGGCTGTTACGAAGACATGACCACTTGAAGGAACCTTATTTGAAACTCAAGCAGTAGCTATTTAATCAAGACCCTTCGTTTGATGCAAATATAAGGTTACTGTATATCTTAGCAAAATGGTTGATGAATTTTATATATCCAGTTTAGGTAGACCTGTAAATGGAAGTGATGTAGTAGATTTTAGAGATTTTTGGTATTGGTTGTGGCATAATGGATTACCGTCAATAAATAAGTAGCATTAGCATTATGTCTGGATGATGGTAGAGCTTCATCTGAGCCGATTTTGGTGGAATTTCGGTTGGAATCGGAGTGGAGTGAATTAATTAGTCATGTTGTGTAATGTTGCTTGCCTATATTAATTACTGTGCGGATTTTATAATGGGTGGAACAATGGATTTTCATTTACGATGAGGTATTTGCATGTATTGTGTGTTGAATGAGTGATTATTATTTGGAGGGTAGATAAAGAGGGTTTCTTGCGGTAATTTGGTAGAAATTGTTACATTATGTGTTGGTTCAGCTTATTTCTCATTGAACAGATATATAAAAATAAAACAAAAATCATATAAATAAACAAATATGTAGGCAAGACCATGTAATTGTCAGGAAAAGCCATTATTGCATGGGTCCTTTTCGAGCTAGGAGTTAGAAAAACGAACTCCTTTGCTTGTATGTAGAATCACAATGTAACTAATCACGTTATGTATTTTAGAATAACGGAAACGAAATTCCACCAAGCACGTAATTTGATCTACACGAACAATCGGTAACTCTCACTGTATTTCTCCTATTGTCTCTTGTTCGCGCCAAAAACTAGTGCTTAGTGTTATGTCAAGTTGACATCTGTCAGATACATTCAAAACTATATCTCTCTTCAAAACGAAATCTTTAGAAGTGCCGACAAATAAATATAAAAAAATATATAAATTCAAACACGTTGTTTGGTAGTTCAGATATTTCCGGTGAAGTGAATGAAAATTTGCTTGAGTTTTTTATTCTACAGATTTTGTGTGATGTACTTAAAAATTGTCTCACCAAGGATGTCATCTTTTAAAACCTTAATCTTTAAATAAAACAACATTCTCCTAAAAAAACTAACATTTGCCAGCCTTACCATAAACCTAAACTTAAACCTGATCCAGACTCAACTCAAAATAATATAACCCACAATATTAATATTATCAAATAGAATATAATTAAGTTAAACAATAGAGAAGCCACTATACATGTGCTTCTTGTTGCTGAGCGAAATTAAGCTTTACATGGAGCTCACTCTCCATGATAATTACGAAATAACTACTCCACAGAGTTTGTAATTGAAACCGACGCGACGAGCTCTGCGTCTAGTGCGCAGGACGGGAGTAGAGTTGATTTAATTTGACACCTATTTTGTGAAATGTAAGTCTCTTTCTGTTTTGTTTTTAGGAGGAGCTTTCAGGGTTTGAACTAGGTGAATGATAGAGCTCTATATAAATGCATAATACACATTGGCACAAAAATAACAAGAATGTATGAAATTAAATACTGTTAACCAGATTTCAGGATCAGTCGATGTGGCGACATTTGGGAGGAGTCTATGTCCAGCAGTGGACGTCATTTGGGTGAAATGATGATAAAATCGTCTTAGAATACAATTAACTCTATTTTATAATATTATATGTTGATCGCAATGACCATTCTAGGTTAGGTTGGTCCATACTTTATAGCTATGAATAGTTAACAACTAAAATTAGATACCAAAAGACCATCCGCGATTCTGAAATATTAAAGCGTAACGTTCACATCGACAACTCTGGTTATCCGAGCAAATTACTTCAAAATGAAACGAATTATTACAATAAAACTAAATCGTAAACTATAATCCTGTTTTCAAATATTACAAACGAGTATTCATCGCCACCCAACGTAACAAATCTCCACGAGGACCTGAAGACCAGACACACTCGACGCTTGACGGCACTTTGAACTGCACGGGGTAATTAGCACCTTAAGTGGCAATCCGCTTTTTGCTATCCCTAGCTAGTTACAGCAAGTGCCAAGTGGGTTAGATGTTACATCTGTGTTGGTTATACTTGATAATATTGGAGTTAAGCTTTGGGTAATTTTGAGCATTGGAATGAGAAGGAAATAAAAGGTGATAAGGATATTATGGGTGATAAGGATGAAATGATTAATGAGAATTGTAACGATGATATTAAAATTTGATTGAAAGGTTATTGTTGTAGACAATGGCTGCTCAATAATGGATAAAATGAAGAGGAAAGAGAAAAAAAATGTGTATATGAAGATAATGATGAAACAGGCTATGCTGGCAAATAAAGCAATAAAATTAAGGAAATTTTGGAACAATGAATGTTCAAATAGGAAAATACATTGTAAGTAGGCTTTAAATCAAATAACATAATGTTGTTTACGAAACACTTCACGACGATTCTCACAAATTAATCCAATAAAACACGCACTCCCAACGCGCCTAACAAAACAAAACAATAAAAAAGATCCCACTCCAGCTACATTACCACAAAAAGGAAAATCAAATAAAAGCAAACCTTGAAATCTCAGCATCGTGTAAATCAGTTCAGTGGTCGAATTAATTATTTTGCTAGGAGAAGGGAGAAGCACGCGCGATGTACGTGATGGCTGACCAAACAGATGGTCTGCAATAGCGTCCTGCTATGAATATAAGAGAGTTTTTGTACCAGACTTGCGATTCTTTTTTGTTTTATTACAGATGTGACGTAAACAATGGATGCAGTGGGACCACATCAGGCCAGTCCATGCATGCAGAGTGCAGTGATGTGTTCGGTGTCCGAGGATGGCGCAGTTAAAATATGTAGCAGTATATGTTGTCGTTTTGGTGAGATTTGATTTGGTACTGTTTTTTAAATTGGGTGTGTTCGATCTTGATGAAGCTTTTGAGTGAAAATATCACATCATCATTTCCATTGGCTTCTTGCTAATATATTTTTTTATAACAGTTGTTTACTTTAAATTTTATAGAGAAAAGTGAAACGAGCTTAATTTTCAAGGCAGCCATAAGCTTATACAACCTAGGTTATCGCAACTAATTGTTACGTGTTCCTCAAGGCAAATACTAGGTCCTATGCCTTTCCATCCATCAGTCGGTAGAAAAGCCTGATTTACGAGCCCACCAACTTTATATTACGTCTTAAACGACGCCAATAAAAAGTTGCGCTATAAACGACAAAGCTGGAGCACTTATAGCGTATACTTTTTATTGCCCGACCGGTATACATAGTAAAACAATTCGCTGAGAAAGCGGGGGAAAGGAAAATTTCCTATGGTTCGTAATTTTCTTTGAATATTTAATTCGAATGATGATGTTATGGTTTTAGGTTTATTATAGCATGTGAGTTTTTATTTTAATAAACATATTTTTTAGTTTGATTTAATAATAGCAGTAAATGTGCACCTTATAGAAAAAAAACTAAATTCTTCTCATGTCGATTGACTGGGCATAGAATAAGAACAGAAAAGAAATAATTTTTTCGACTCTAACACAACACAAACCTGACAACAACACAGACCAGTCTTAGCAACCTAAGACATTCTTGACAGTAACTATAATTCTTCGAATCCTGATGTAAGCTATGATAATAAATACTGAAACTAAAGTACTCTAATAGCTCCATACAGTCCCAGTTCTAATAGCGAAGTAATAATATTAACATAGTCTAATTACTATTTTGATATGGCTCATACTCTGAGAGTAGATATCGGTATTCAATTCAGTATTAATATTGTAATTAATGGTTGATGTTATAGATGATGATGTAATGTGTGTTAAATAATGTGAAATGTAATAAATTGGCAAATTATACTAGTAATATAGTAAGTCACATTACCAAGACGATAACATGGCACAAATCGATTTAGAAACAAATAAGACGGGTTAAGTGATGAAGACCATTCTACATCTGATTAACAAAGACGAACTTTCAAAAACTCAAGGTGTTTTACGCTTATATATTGGTGTCTAGAAAAGTTTACCAACGATGGAGCAGTAGTCTAGATAGCAATCTTTGAAAATATATTTGAGGAAAAGGACATATATAGAAAAGGACGTTTATAATTTAGAAATTAATTTGAGATAAGGAAGCAGTCTCGACTGTAAACGGGTTCCGATAGGAAATTGCGACGTCTGCCACAAAACTAATAATGTCAGAGGAAAAAATTTATATCAAGACAATTTAGATCTGTGTCATTTGACGAGTGGAGTTATATTTTCAATATATGAGCTACCGTTGTTGTTGAATATTGTTGCTGCTTTTTACAAGCTGTTATTTATATTATTGTTTTGATAATTTAAATTATTTTGAAAGGTGCCTGAATTCAGTATTCAATTCAATTTGTCTAGCCTTTTCCCAACTATATTGGGGTCGGCTTCAGGACCGGATTCAGCTGAGCACTAGTGTTTTACGTGGAGTGACTGCCTATCTGATCTCCACAACCCAGTAAGTGGGTAACACGGTACCCCATGGCAAGACTGGTGTCAGATCTCAAGTCTCTGACTACCCGTAACGACTATCAAAGATCTTCAAATGAAAGCCGGGCCCAACGGCTTAACGTGCTTTCCGAGGCACGGAGGAAACTCGGTATGTTGAAAATGGTCACCCATCCACGGACCGACCTCGTCAAGCGTTGCTTAACCATGAAGATCGACCAGTGCGGCTCTTATTATTTAGCCACGAGCTCCTTCGCCTGAATTCAGTATTATTATATTGAATTAAGCCAAATATATCTTT
Organism: Orthosia gracilis; assembly: GCA_947562075.1. Classification (NCBI taxonomy): domain Eukaryota; kingdom Metazoa; phylum Arthropoda; class Insecta; order Lepidoptera; family Noctuidae; genus Orthosia; species Orthosia gracilis. The sequence goes on from OX387274.1 coordinate 21,220,326, forward strand.
TCTATAATACTGAGATCAAATTTTTCAATCAGCTTTTGCTTCTTGGTAATTTCTATGCTTCTCATCTTCCTTGCATGGCGTATAAACAAGATAGTACCCTCCATATTTTTAACTAAATCATCCATTACTTTTTTATTCTTTAAAAGTCACTGTGCAAGGGTAAGCAGATAGGCGATAAACGGTGCGATGGTGTGGAATCGTCTCGAGGGAGGATCCGCTAATCTGCTCAGGGGTCTATCGTTAACTGAGGTCCCGTAAGTCTTGTTTTGAACTGAAGTTAGCGATTTATGAATTATTATTTTGATTTAAGATATGGGTAAATAAAAATAGTAGACGACATTTGTTTTTCGTATCCTAACAGTAAGTATTATAATATCAGACTATAAAGAGATTTACGAATAGTCGGAAAATCAAAGATAAGTGTATTGTATCTCTTGTATATTCTGCAATTTCGTTGTTTCCATAGACGTTACAGAAAATAACAAATGCTCGACTAAATAACTTCCTATGTAAGTAACGGTGAATATTCACTTGGAGTTGAGTTCATAAATCCACTCCTTCCTTGTTCTAGATTTGTTTATCGCGTTTTCACTAAACCGGATGAATATTAAGACTTAAACTTGGCTAAAGACTTGGCCATGAACTTGTATTGATCTTGGCTTTTCATTACGCGGTTGGCGGCACTCCAAATGTAAGCCGTGTAGGAAAGGGCTTCATTTGAAAGCAAATAAAAAGTTTAAGACGAGCAGTAGTACAATTTGTTACTACATTTTATTGGGATCGTGTTTTAGTGTTCTTATTGGTTGGCGAAGACTTCTGTCATTCGGCACTTGATTCCAAAAGCGACCTTTCGAAATTGTTGTCTAACTATCTAAGGGTTTCTAAATGAGAAATATTGTTTTCATTTATGTAGTTCGATTTCAGTAAAACAAATGCTCAATATCTTCAGTTTTGTCTATTCTGCTTCAGTTGATCATGTATTTCTTTTTACTTCTCTCATTTTAGGTAATTTCATTTATCTTTTTTATCTTGCCCACCCGTAATCACATATACGGCAATAAACGTATAAACACGAACAAAAGGCAGGTTTACATCTGTGGCACGGACTTCTTATCGTACGATAGGACCCTAAACGGACCCGGCGACAGATTTACGGATCTCGGACTCGAGTGACCTCGTAATTTCGGACCTATCTCTCGTATCTTTTGGTTTTATTAGATTTTCCAGGATTCCGAAGGTGAAAGGTTCGAGTTTTGGAGAAATGAGAACTGATAAGACTGATTTGTGTGTTGGGATTTTTCGGAAATGGATGTGTTCACGCTTTAAACCTAATACGATCTTTTTAGGAGAACAAGAGGTTGTGTCCTTATCCTTAGCTGTGCCCTCAATGTCAAGTCTGTATATCTCTTTAACATTTGCTGTGAGCTTTTATTTAAAAAAAAAAATTTGGCTTACGTTTGATCACTATCTCGCTTGCCTAGAAGTAACCTATCACTCTTGACTTAAAGACCCCTAGGTTGTAGCTATCAGGAAACAAAGACTCCGGCAGGGAATTCCAATACTTAACTGTACGTACATTATTCGCAGTATTACAGTATTCGTAAAACGCTTTGTGCGCTTGGGTGGGATGTCCACCATGTATTGCTAGCACATTGCTGTACGCCTTGTAGTCCGATGATGAAAAGGGCTAGGTGGAATGGAATTGTGCAGTTCCATCGCACGCTCCCCGAAATGTAACAGATAAAAATTAATTCTGAGCTTGATTCTGAAGGTGCTCGGTTTTGCTCTTGTCTAATTTAATACCTACGGGTAACAATATTAAAGAAATCCTTAAATGTAGTAGCAGCAACAGAGTATCAACATGATACGGTTATTCACACGTAAAAGTGAATCTGCCAATTTTCTGAGCACTTTACAATTTGTAAAACATTTATTCGCTAAAAGCTTCAACGCATTTAGGATACATGTTAAGGATCCCGAGAAAGAACTTTTACACCTTTTAACACATCTACTATCACTTGTTCGCCAGACATATTGATTCAAACCTAAGCTATTAATCCGTTAGTGTTGTAGCTACAACAATTACACCAGTCTGCGGTCGAGTAGTGTTGTGCACACGTTGCGCTGTGTGACAAATGTTTGCGGAGACGAGCCTACGGTTCGCACGTCTGCTGCTGCCTAGTGTTGGGACACACGGGCTTGTAGGATCACCAACTGAATATACAGTTAGACGTGGAACTGAATAATTTGCAGTTAATGGACATGTACATGAATAATTAGCAGATGAAGATGTCTTACGTTGCGTTGCCATTATTGTAGGTACTATTCAGAATGTATTCGTCATTTGTAATGCTATTCTGTAACAATATCACCGTGATAACATAGATGGACTGAGTTGTTTATCCATAGCATCACTTGAAATGAAAGCTGATGAAACATTCGAATACCCGATAATACTTTGCTACCGATACCCGATAATACTCAAATACTTTGCTATAGTTTTGATAAATTGCCGCTTTTGATTCAGTTGTAGATTCTTTTACAATTAAATAAACGGTCGATTCAGTAAATGTATAACAAGTTTACATAATTCAATTTTGTCTCATGTTGCATGAAAATTATAATGTTTTAAAAGTTGTTTCTTTAAACAACTGCTCGCCGCTCTCCACAGCTGTGAATCCTAATGTGACAGTCAATATTTATCTGCAAGCATATTGTAGGTGTTGCTGACGTACTGTTCACAAGTAGAAGGTATATGTAGTAATTACCGACACAATACCACTAGCTCCTCTGTTTCGTCTACACGTTGAATTTTGGCTACATTCTGGGGATCTAAAATATACGAGTAGTCACTCCGAAATTGAAAATTGTAGGTAAAGTACGTAGGATGACTGATTGGCAATATTTCAGGGCGAGAAAGTATTCGTGAATTTTCACTAATGCACCAATTCCGAAATAAAAATATAATCAGCGGTTTCAGATTTGGTCAAACACTGAAAGTTGTTCATTTAAGTCATAAAGATTCACCCTATGGAATATTGCCAATCAGTCATCCTATATAACAAATCTTTGAATCTTATAATATAGATAGCAAACACAGGTACGAGTCATCATCTGCCTAGTCTTTTTCCCAATTATTGTTGGGGTCGGCTTCCAGTCTTACCGGATTCAGCTGAGTATCAGTTTTACATGGAGCGACTGCCTATCTGACCTCCACACCCCAGTAACTGGGTAAAATGATACCCCTTGGCTAGACTGGTGTCAGATATCAGGCTTCTGACTACCCGTAACGACTGTCAAAGATCTTCAAATGACAGCCGGGACCAACGGCTTAACGTGCTTTCCGAGGCACGGAGGAAACTCGGTATGTTGAAATGGTCACCCACAGGCACGAGTATCATAGATACTGAAAGTTTCTAAAACTAATATAAACTTAAGATTGAACATCTGGACCTGATAAAATTGACTGTTACTTCATAAAACTTGGTAGTCTTGATAAAAAAAAACCTAAACAGTACATATTACAGCTGTTTTTAACAGCAAGATAATTTTATCTGAAGAATAATATTTTGCGACAGTTAATCATAATCATTATTTCTACAAACGTTGTCAAGCCGCATTATTCATTCTTTTTTTTTATCTGACTATCGAGATCAGTTCTTAGTAAAGTAATTTTGCAAATTGAAAGCAATTCCAATGCCATCGATTATTCTTACAAATTCAAAGCCTTGTTACAGTCAAATCTCACACAATGCTAATCTAAATCATTGTTCAGTGAACAATTTCATCAAGATATAACAGTGTTCACGATTCGTGGAAGTTTCCCTTCGCATTCCATCTCCGGCTGGAACGTATTCATGTTGGTCCTCCATTTGTGAGGTACAATACATCTGCGTTAGAAATCACGATTCTTTTAACGTTTTGTTGTTTCTTTATTCTTGAATGATTTGATTTCGGAATTTTGTGTTTTTAGGACGAATGTGTGACTGTTTTAAAATATTTTGTTTTCAATTTGTACATGTTAATTCTTTAACGAGTTCAGTTGCAGTATTCAATGCAGTTCAGTAACAGAGTCTGGAATAGCATATAGGCTACTGTTTACCCCGGTATAATGTTCCCTTGAGATAATGAGAAACTTTTCACGCTGGCAGAAGCTATTAAGGTATTATTTGTATACACTGGACAATATACCCCGTTAGCAAGAATTTTGATTGGTAATCACTTGGTATTTGGTTCTGAGAGTTTAAAGAGTGTGAGGAGGCCTTTTTCCAGGAGTGGCAACTTCTTGGAAATGGCCTCCTTACATCTGCCAGCACTCCATGTCCACCTTCACCTTTGGATTGATGAGATGGCATCTGTTTAGGTTGGAAGCTGACTCCAACATAGGTAAAAAGCTGGCCAAATGGATTTATTAAAAGCTTTGGTAAATATTTTAAGTAAATATTGTGATTATGTTCGACCCCACTCTGCGATGATCTGTTTAGTATAAATATCCTATTAGCAATCACAACCCCTCGCTATTGTTATGCTGTGTGCAGGCGTTAATTAATTTATCGCTATTCATTATTCAGTGATCATGATCCGTGATGAACACTCGATATATCTGCCATTGCCGCCATTGCTTGCCAGTTTCATCAGCTGTCATGCCAATTGACTTTTAGTTGGATAGGTTTAATTGTCATAGATTGGTATTGTTGTATTATTTTTAACACATTAATGGTTGTGATAGAAATGTGGTACGTGTATGACCAGATATATGAACTTTAACGAAGCAATAGAAGTGTAAGGACTATCAAGGTTCAAGACCGTGTTTGGCTGTGCCAAATCCCAAGAACTATCAATTGGATCAGGGGGGTATAAGCTCTAAGAATAAGTTTATTGTGAGTGTGCGTAAGGGACGGATGTATTTGATTTGTATACATCTGTCCCTTTTTTACAGTCTGAGCTTGCCCGGAATACATCGCTGTGAAGTCTATAAAGGGCTTAACCAAAATAAGCATCACTATCTCAAGAACCTAAAAAGGCAATAATAAATATCTCCACTAATAATCATAACAGACTAGACACATGTTTCCAATAGCAAACATTGCCACCACATTAAAAGACAGACATGAAATAAATAAAGTATTTATCGAGCCATTTGTATCAGACGTCTGCTCTAACCGCTTGCTTCGCTCACACCGCTCACTTCGCTCTTTGCGCTTGCCGCCGCCTCTGTAAAACACTGCAAGCCTTTATCTGAAACCGCGGCCGCTGTAGCTTTGGCGGTGTGGCTATTAGGTGACCGGGGATTTATAAGCGGTTTTAGAGGCGGATAAGACATTGTGATTTTATTTTTTAATGTTTTAATGAAAGTGGGAAGAAGTTTTTGTGCTGAATTTATTGAAACATGTCGTTTGTGGATTGGCTATATTAATTATTTCTCCTAGTTCTCCTATTTACATAATGCCTTTGTCATATAAGTAACATTATTATAACTTGTATAGTTACGCCAGCCGTACTGCGAGTAATTTGTTCTGCCCACTGCCATTTAAGTTTGGTAACCCTAGTTCTCTTGCGGATGGGGCAGACAGGTTCTGGAGTAGCGACCGCGAATCGGAAGACGTTGCGTTGGAAGGCCTCCCACCAGGTGGACCGATGTCCTGGTGAAGGTTGCGGGGATCAGCTGGATACGAGACGCATGGGACCGATCAATGTGGCGACACTTGGGGGGGGCTATGTCCAGCAGTGGACGTCTTTCGGCTGAAATGATGATGATGTTAGTTACGTAGTTTTCAATTAATGCAGAAGTTTTTTACGTTACGTTACGTAAAACACAAAACAGATAAAATCAAGCCTGTTTTTCTATAACCTTGGTGTATAAGAAATTCTTATTTTGCCAGTTTTGTTAAAGTCCTATGTAATAGAGGCTTTTATGACCTTATGACTTTGTGTCTTGTATTTATGACCAACGATTATTAAAATAATCTGCAAATTGCAATTCACGTTCTCCATAGCCCTTCCACCAACTAAATAGAATCAACCGTTCAGAACTGTTGCTCCAGGCTGCAGTCTTCAACGGTTCAGCCAGATTGTATGGCATCAATACTTCAATCGATTTCTTTTGCCAGACCGCCAGTCCGTCTGGCAAAGCCGCCGATATGTTTTGCCAATTTGCTGCCGACTTTGAGGGTATTCGGGGATTTGGAAACGAATTTGTTGAGGGCCAGATAGTGATTTTATTCAGGTGTGAAATGTCTGCGCTTTTCTGTGGTTTGTGCAGGCAGTCTGTTTGATGGCGAAAATAAATATATAACTCTATAAGCAGTCTAAGTTGAGAAATCTTGGGCTTAAATAAAAAAGACTTTCGGGAGATGCACATAATGCACATATTTAAAGACTTAATAACACTAAAGTTTATGTAAAACTGCCCGTGCCAGTTATAAGTGATTTTGTACACTCGACTCAAACTCGACACAGCCGATCAATCAAATTGCCGGTTACTAATTGACGTTAACTGCCTCTACTCCATATGGCTCTACTCCGTATGACTACGGAAAAAACTGAAGTAGACGATATAAACGACTGAGTTGAGTGGTGGAATTTTCCTTCAAAAGATATATAAGTTATGGAAATACTCGTACAATCTCTTCATAAATTATCTTTACATCGCTACATTTTATCATCTGATTATGTCCGACTTAAACAAACAACCAGAAATTAGTCTTCAAACCTACCTTTTTACGTACAAATATCGCTTGTAACACAAAACCCCAGAAATCCAGAATACACCTTCAATATACCGTCTTCCATTTCTTAATATAAATCCAATGTTTCTACACATGGACACCGAAGGCGAGGACAGTAAAATTGCGAATCATCGAATTTGGGAAGGGCCAAACGATAAGCTTGCTCGTAAATTCGGCGTTTGGCGTTCGGCTTTCGGTCTCCGGGTTCATCGCTCGCACATTGTTTTAGAAATGTCAACTTTGGGACTGCTCTTTTTAAATGATGCTTCGTTATTAAAACAATAGGAGTAAATGGTTTTGTCGTGAAAGTCGCTTTGGGATAAGGTCACTCATTTTGACAGTTTTATGTAGTTTTTTTTAGGTGTTACTTGCTTTCGTGTCTAACAAAGTGCCATATTACGTTTATTATTTATTGTATAATTGAAATGTATTTATTTATTATTTCTAGCTTATATTTATGCATTGTATATATATTTAAATCCATTCATTATCGTGATTGCACCTGCCACTATTTATCTCTGCATCACCCAAAGTTGATTGGTAGAAAATGCCTACGGCATTAAATTCGCCTCTGTACACTTGTGTGCGTAAAGTATTAAATAAATAAAATTGCCTAGAGCTTATAACTTGTCGTCTACTTGAATCCAAAATAGTGGACGTATACTTACTTCTTTGCATTTTTAACAAATGGAATGTCATTTTATATATCCTCTGAACGGCAATTTTTAACTCCACATCCCACACATCAATATCAATCAAAATATTACTTACAACACTATCACCCAATTCTCCATTCACCCAGAATCCTATAAGCCTTAAATAACACAATCGGCACAAAATATGCATGGGCAAGCAAATATTATGATACAAGCCCCATCATGGCTGCCAGTGACGTATGCAGAAAACCTATTGTTTTGCGGCCGACACCGCCTGTCAAATTACTGTCTACAGCAAATTGTGGGGTGCGCGTGAAACGGATTTGTGAATTTTAAGGGTAGTTGTAAATAGTGTGGCAGTGATGATGTAATTTTAATTGGGATATTCACTATGGGTAATTTAGTACTTGATAATTTTGGGTGAGGAAAAGGAAAATCGAAGAAAACTCAACAAGTGTCTACAAAATATAATTATCTATATGCAAATTACGAACTTACCAGAGGATAAAAGTAATTATCTATAATTACTATATATCTATATATATAGGATATGGCCAGAAACGGTTTATGACGGAAAATAAATGAGAATTGAAAAAGAAAACAAACTGAACCGACCCCAAAAGAATTGGTAAGGTGTATAGTATATAACACACGTGTATGTACACGTAAGTGGTTCATAAATATATCAATGTAGTATTTATAAACATGAATGCTTATATTGAGGCAATTGACGTGAGTATAATTCAAGCTAAAAAACGTAATATCCAACAAATGAAAAGTTTACAGATATTTTTGATTTGTATTTATTATGCTAAACAATTTTTACATTGTGTCGAAAATCATAATTGCCAACAAGCATCACTGCAACTTTATACAAACTAAGACTTCTAAAGAATTACGCACTAAACGTTTTGAGAATACTTTTATTATATGTACAGCTAAGGAGTGGAATTCCCTGCCAGCGTCTGTGTTTCCCGATAGCTACAATCTAGGGGTCTTTAAGTCAAGAGTGAATAGGTTACTTCTAGGCAAGCGTGCTCTACCGTCGACCACATCATCGCTTACCATCAGGTGAGATAGTGGTTAAGCGCGAGCCTATAACAAATAAAAAAAAAAACACGGGTTGCACTCCGGGAGTGCCGGCAGAAGTGAAAACTTGATTATTAACGTTGTGCATTTTTGATTTATTTGAATAGTTAGGGCATAATTTTGAACAAATTGCTTTTAATATCAATATAAAAGTACAATCATTTATGTGGTAGAATACAATATTTATTTATTGCGCTATCGTACACAAACATTACAATTTATATTACATTAAAATACATTATATTACATTAAAAAGTTTATCTCTCAGAAAAATCAACTTACATCCATAATTTCGATTACTTTTTCACCATCATTATTACCAGAACCATCATCGCCAATCTCTAAAACTGATACGATAGGTTTATACTACTCTCCAGCCGTCTTACGGTTTTTCGATCAGCACACGTGACCTGACGCGAGTTTCACAGTTTTTACCCATCCCACAAAAGTGCTCAACGCCGCTAAAGAAGTTTTCACTTCAAAAAAAAAAAAAAACAATGAGCCAAAATTTAAATTAAACAATATTACTTCTTTTTTAACCTTGTAATAGTCAGACAAGTGTTCAATGATCTCAAATAGAATATATTAATATAATGTACAGATAATATGTAAAATAAAATGTCAAACACAAAACAAACAAATAAATTCAGATTCCATTAGTGATGTCAATCGTAAAATATAATGTCGTCTTACGGATTGAAAAAATAATAATAATGAAAGCTTTACAGACAATCAGCAAGAATTATCCATCAAACAATACTGCTATTTCACTCTTCTACAATGTCAAAAAAGATACCAAGAAAAGCTCAAAGCTTTAAGACCCAACTAAAAAACTATTAACCTCCACCATCCTAGATTTAAAATAACGACAAAATGTGTCAAAAATTGCAGCAGTTTTATATAAAAGTGTTATATTTAGTGACGACGGTACTTCCCGACGTCTGGTACTCTGGGCCGACGTTCAAGATGTCTCGACAGAATTACGACTCGACACTTTTACTCCTAGAAGCAGGTTGTAGCGAATTTTAAAGCTTCTGTCGGTTGTAAATTAATTTCGAATTTTGTTGTTTAGAAAGTCGTGCTGGTGATTATTCTAGAATATTTATTGAAGTCGTATGGTTTGATATGGGACGTGGAAGTTGTGTTTTGTTTGTTTACAGTGTGTTTTATTTTGTTACTAAGACTTTATGCACAAGTACAAAGGCGGACTTAATGCCTTAGGCATTTCTTGTTTGGAAATTAAAAATTGAGTGAATTTTTGACATTCGGTTCTAATGTTACTTATATTGTATGTCAATTGTGAAAAAGTATCGCATTTCTTAAACAGATCTTCTTAGGGTCTACAAAAATGTAATTCGAAGTCAGCACTCTGCAAGCAGTAGTCAGTATCTTGCACTGCCTTTCTAAAGATAAATTCTTTCTTCGCCACAATTTTATAAATTTTGTTACCTTATAGGTATCTTCAGTAATCAGTCTAATAGCTATCTACCCTATGATTTGTTTTGTTCAAGACTTCTCTTATGTTTTCTTTTTTTATTTATTATGATCTTTTTGTTCATATAATTCATATCACTAATTAAATTCTGCAGAAGCAATTACATTTCCACCTAATTGTAATGTCACAACCACAGGTGGTTTAATTTCATCTGGCAATAATGCGTTTAGTTTTGCAACAGTTATACTAGCATCGAAAAACCAGATGATGGGATGGAAGAGTCAATGACTTTGCCATCTACGACAGAGAACAAAACCACTCTATGGCTGAACATTACAAGCTACCTTGTATCCAGGAAAAATACACGGTTCTTGAAAATATATGGCTCGAGAGCGAAGCTGCGGGAAACAGCTAGTTCTCTATATTTCTAGTAAACATAATCATCGTACTAAAGAAATAACGATGTAGACCATGCATTAAACATGTGTAGATTCCCCAAAGCATACAATTTCTTAACAACGACGATAATACGAAGCCTCTCTAAGGTACAATTAAACGTCGAGAAAAACATTTCGAAAACAAAACAAAGTCGTTCCTAAAGGCATAATGTAAGCAGAATACTCTAAATGCTCTAGTGTTTAAACTTTGCGACGAAGGTCATCATAAATAACTAGCAACGAGTGTTGAGAGCTGAAGCGAAAATTTTATACTCCCCACTCTTTCACTCCTATAGAACTTCTCTTCCCATCCCTTTCCCACCAGGGTGTTTACCGGTAGACGGGCGAAAAAATTGTGTTTATGGTTATTGGATGGTAAGAAATTTCTTATGGGACGACATTTTTTACGTAAAGCCAGTGTCGCGGAGACAATGATGATAGTTGATGTTCTTGTATAAGTTAATGGTTAACAGAACGATTGATAAACTGTAAAATATCTTACACCTTTTTGGTGTCTAGGGATATTTTTTGTGTTTACGATGATTATGCTTACTAGAAATATAGAGAACTAGCTATTGCCCGCAGCTTCGCTCTCGTGGGTTATCCTACAAGAACCATGCATTTTTCCTGGATACAAGGTAGCCTATAACATTTAGCAATAGTGTGATTTCGTGATCCGTACCAAGACCCTAGAGGGTAAAGTAGTTATATACTTGTACTTGTGCCTAGAACTCCTCTCAAACTAGTAATGTTGCAAGCCTTTACCAACAAGGTGTTTTAGTTGGCAAAGTCATTGGCTGGTTTTTCTATCATCTGGCGTTTAAATGCTAGTATAATAGTTGCAAAGCTAAATACATTAGTGCCAGTTGAAATTTAACCACCTGCGATGGTGACATTACAATTAGTTGGCAATTTAATTGCTTCTGCAGAACTCAATTAGTAATATTAATTATATGAACAAACAAAACAATATAAATAAACATAAGGCAAGCCATGAACAAAGGAGATTATAATGTAGTTATAACTAGACAGTATAAGGGCTATTGGACTGTCTCCAAAAGACACATTAGGTGATAAAGTGAATAAAATTGTAGCGTAGCAAGAATTTAGCTTCAGAAAGGGGATACAGACTTTACTAGGACACTTACAGATCGAACTTATGAACAAGCAGTTAATAAAAATGAAATAACATTTGAATCCATTAGCAATAACAATAGAAATACAAATAGACGCGAAATAAAATAAAACCTGTTGGCTCTTCGCAAAATATAGATAAACACAAGTATAAAGCGTCCGGAGTGCTTGCAATAGGAATTGGACATTAATGCAATAACACGAAAGCTAACAAAGGGAAGGCCTATTGTCATGTTAAGGGCCCTTGGAAAGACTTGATATGATAATATAGAAGTAGAAATTCCAATCGTGGTGTTTGTTGTTCTGGTCATTTGAAATAAAAAAGGAAAGCTTGTAAAGGTACAAGGCTTAACAAAGCAAAACATAGATAATAGAATAATATGGAAGATATTTTATTAAACATCAATATTTAAAGACACACGAAAGTAAACATTCGCTTAAATGATGACTTGTACAAAAATTGTGCCTATCATTAAATTGAATTAGAAGGCGAAACTTTGAACAAACCTTCAATATTAAAGGCCCCATTAAATAAACATGCCATTCAAACCCTCTATTAACTCTTCCAGACAAAAAGTAACAAGTCAATCCCTTCCTAATTACCGTTAAATATTTAAAAACCTTGGCCCAAAAGGGTTTGGGCCGACAGAATAATCATTGGAAATCTGCACGCAGCGAAAATTTTCAACCCAGATGCGAAGTCACGTACTCCCTGCAATGGCGGCAAATTTTTGCAAATACCTGCAAAATCCGCGATAATGCTTTGAAAGTCAGCTTAACTTTGTTTGTTTGGGGCTGCACTGGGACTCAACTTCCATCCTTAATCTGGGATAATTAGTTATAATTTTGAACCCTTATTAAAGATGGGAACTTGGAAAATATTAAGGTTCTCAAAGTCCTGAGTTGGCTTGGGTTTAGTTGAAGAGGGTGGAGCTGGCAAATGAAGGTAAAGACTAATAATTTTGATGATATCTCGGTCTACCATATTGTAATATGCATTTGGGTGCAAATGTATGCCCAAATAAATATTTATATATAGCAGGGTTGATATAAGAGCAACCATAAATACACCTTGCCTGAGAATTTCAGTAGCCAGCCGGGATTCCCTTGCGTGAAACCACGACACCTAATTGGCACGAAATTGTCAGCTTGCCTTCGTGTACCAACAAATTAAAGTACCCTGATGCAATAAATGATTTACCAGCGAGCCTTGCTTGTCAATCACGAGAATGAACATTACATACCGATATTCCTAGATGGATGACCTGTGATTTGTTTTTCCATCGAAAATATTTCGAGGATAAGCGCATTGTAAATACTTTGTTCACATACATAAGTGCTTACATTATATATGTAGATTGCGTTGTCACGTATAACGATGATGATAAGATAGCAAGTGAACTTCGCGACCTAGTTACTGAATGTACATATTAGGTGTGTGGTGTAAAAACTGAAAAGGTCGCGGGAGATCTTGACACAGCACATAGATCATAAGAACTTATAAAATATAACAGTTCACTTATAATGAGATACAGAGTTACTTATTCTAAATAATAGTATAATATTTGCCTCCGGGGCGTTGGCGACGTTACAGGGTATATACATATTTTTTTAGTTTTCTCTTAAATATGTTAATATTATCACACCGCTTTATATCCTGCGGTAGATCATTGAATGGCTGTGAATCCTCCACAAATACTGTTTTTTTGGCATGATTAGTCCGTGCATATGCAGTAGCTAGTTGGAATTTGTTTCAACTTCTTGTGTTGTATGTTATTATTCTTTTATGCAGTTGTATGTTTGATTGTACGGAATTCGTGGTGATTTTTTATGAAAATACAGGTGTATTAAAGCAACATAAATAAAAATTTTGGGTAAAAATAGTTGCAGCTATAGTAGTAGTTATGAGACATGAGGTGATTCTTAAATCAAATGTTTACAAAGTTATATCGTTTAAAAAAGCTAAACAGGCTCGCAACTCGTTTATAGTTTCAGAATTTTTCAAGTATATCTTTATTTTCGATGTCCGCATAGTCATCCCTACCGTAACTTTTTGTAGACCTAGTAGTAGTGGAATGATTGTCCCATCGTTGTCAGCCAAATCACCACAGCATAAGCCTGTGACATGTCCCCCACAACTAATGAATGATGTCGATATGCGAAGGTAATGACGCGCCCAAAATATACAAAGTACGCAATGTTTGCTGATAGGCTTTAAGACTTTAAACTTCCAGTATCAGGCATATACGCAATGTATGATCATGAGTTTCAGTTTGCGTTGTCAACTGAGAAGGCATTTTTTGTAAGGGGTAAATTAAGAAAGACTGTGTGTTTTGTAAAAGAATAGAATAGAATAGAATCGAATACTCCTTATTATGTACACCATAAAAGTTACAGAAAGTATAGAAGAAGTAAACATTACACTGGGTGACACAATGGGCGGCCTTATCGCTAAAAGCGATCTTTTCAAGACAACCTTTGGATGGCTTTTAAAAATGAAAGGAAAAACAGTATTGATTGATGTATTTGAGAAGTAAAGCAGATGTTTGATACTTTCAGTATTAAGTACATACTACATAATTATCTAAATGGAATGACTTCAAGATGAACGATAAAAATAAATGATATGATAACAACGACTTGCATTTATAAGGGACCATATTATGAGAAAGAAATATAAATAAATATTTGTCTACAACAAAGTAAATGTCGCATAATTGTAGCAACAACATATATACAGATACTAGTAAACAAGTATGGTGACGCCTGAAAGTAAATTTAGAAATATATGCAAATGCCAAAATAAACTTAAAAATTGACAGAAGCAAACTGTTTCACTTTAATTCAGTAATAACTACCGGGCTCTTTTGATGTTCAGGGACGAGGCGACCTCACAAAATACCCTATTTGGGTATCTCTTAGAAAAGACGAGCCCGATCGTGGAATGAGATCTCTTTATGCGAACCACTGGCAATTGTGAACGAAATAAGTCCAGGAGGTTTCGTAAATACGTGTATATTTGGATGTCGCAAATGTTGGAATTCAAATAAGTTTGCCACATGTTCAAATTTTGTTAAAATGTTTCTCGTGCATTTCGTAGGGTTCATAAGAAAATCTGTTGGTTTGATAAACTTGGACACTTTACCACAATAAAATGTCTACTCTTTGAGATGCTTCATATGTGCGATTTCTTTGCCGGAACTTTCATGCCTTCATTTAACTTCAGAATAGCTTCATGGCAGATAAACATGTTTTGGATGTCGATATAGGTGAAGAGAAGAGAATACAAAGGAAAGCATAAGACGATCATTCCATCATTGAATTTGATTGACGTATCATAAAGGGCCTGCATATAGTAACCCCACACCGCCTTTACCAACCATAGTACAATTACTGATCGCCATAACAATCATGAACGCATATGCGATATATACAGTATATTGTATGGTGTATACAGGCTGTAACGGAAATGGGCAGACATATTTTAAAAACTGTTTCTGCCTATGGAACTTCAATACTTTTATCAAGGAAATTATAGTCCAATCACGAAAAAGATGAAGTTTCCATTCAAAAGTTTTCATTGGCATCTATGGGAGGTACAATGTTTTTTGAGAATTCACTATGGCTTCCTTGAAGAAAACTGTTCATTACCATGGGAGGCAGCAGTTTTAAAAAAACACTAGTCATTCCCGTTACGCCCTGTATATTGTACAGTGTATATTCACTCTATGTATTCAGTGTATATTTACTGTTTGTTATTATGTAAAGCTTCTGTGGTTGACAGGCGCTTTGACTCCAATAGCTATCGAGCGGCCTTTGTTTCATTGTGATAACGTCGTGTTGTGATTCCATTGATAGTTTGTTGAGGTCATAACTGATTGATCGGTTTGATTATTGTATTGTTTCGATACTGTATAATTAATAAATAGAATGGGGAAATTAAATTAAGTAAATTATGGAATTAGATAAGGTTTCTAAAGACTTCATCAAACTATCTCCACCATTCTTGTCTTGTAACAACTTAAAATATTGAAGAATTTATTATTTATCTTCCTTTTACGTTACATCTTATTTGCTAATGTCTAACGGTCACGATTCAAGCAAACGATTTTTTGCGTCTATAATATCGTTAACCATTTATACACTTGTGTTGTTTGCACCCTTAGCAGCTTCCTTAACAATTGCATCATCTGAAGTCATGCACCTTGTCCTATTTCCACATAAATCTTAATTGTAACTTTACCGTCTTAGCAACACGTCTCATATTTGTCCTAATTACTCACATAAGTAAACATCCCACAAAACTTAAACACAGCTAAGACTACATCGCAATTAGGAAGGTAACCAACGTGGCAAACAAACAAGGGGTTGCTGGCGGTTGCTGCAACTATCGGTGTGAACATACACTAATTAATGGCGACTGGTAATCAATATAAGGGTTTGTTTGGTTTCTCTGTTTGTTATATTTTAATTGACAAGTTAATAGCGATGTGTGACGAGTTTATGGGTACTGAATTGAAAATAAGGGAATGTATAGGGCCTATATACGTCTTAATATTATTATCAAAATAATTAAAATGCTGTAATTTCGTCGATTCAAAAATGTGTGTTACTTAATAGGTAAGATATGTATTGCGTCTAGGATAGAAAAAATTAGAATTTTAACACAGTTTCATTTGTAAATTCTCCTAAATGAAACCGATTTCAGTTATTAGTCTGGTATAAAATTAGGATGTTGGTGACATATTGATTTGACTGTGTGGCAAAACTATCTGCAGCTTTCAAGCCATTTTGGTTTGGTTGTGTAATTTGCACCATCGTTAAATAGTAATGTCTATTGATTGGCAGTCTACATGGTATTGATTTGAGTTTTGGTTTGACTAGTATTATCAGTGTTATTCTTTGCTATTGTACCATTAGAGTTTGTTGCTTTACATCTTCGTTAAACGGTTATTAACATAAGTGGGTAGTTTGAAAACATCTCATCTTATCTTGAGCTTCTTGGCGCTACGTTGACATCGATTCTCAATTTTGGCTCTTGCATTGAGGCAAAGGCTCAGTTGGCTGCCAAAAAGTTGGGAATCCTTGCAAAGGTGAGAAGGTACTTCACGCTGGAACCGCTT
The DNA here is from genome assembly GCA_947562075.1 of Orthosia gracilis. NCBI lineage: Eukaryota > Metazoa > Arthropoda > Insecta > Lepidoptera > Noctuidae > Orthosia > Orthosia gracilis. Next base: position 21,236,928 of record OX387274.1, read on the forward strand.
CTCAATTTGTATCAAGCGCAAGTTCGATCATGTATGGAGTACTGTTCTCATCTCTGGGACAGATCTGCCAAATACCAGCTCGACGCACTGGAGTCGATCGAAAGCGGGCCAAGAGGCAAATCGGTCATGAGGCACTGGTCATGTCAAGGCTCCAGAGCCTTGAACACCGTCGCCGTGTTGCCAGCTGGTCAGTTTTTTATCGGTTACATTTCGGGGAGTGTGCGTTGGAATTGCACGGTCTAATTCCACCTAGCCCGTTTCATCATCGGACTACCAGACGTACGGCGATGCGCCATCGGTACATAGTGGATATTCCACCCATACGCACAAAACGTTTTGGAAACACTTTTTTTATGCGTACAGCTAAGGAGTGGAATTCCCTGCCGGAGTCTGTGTTTTCCGACAGCTAAAATCTAGAAGTCTTTAAGTCAAGAGTAAATAGATTATTTCTAGGCAAGCGTGTCTCACCGTCGACCACATCATCGCTTACCAAAAGGTGAGATAACTAACTATAGAATAGAATTAAATATACTTTTGTACACATAACATTTACACATAACATACACACATTGTACACCAAAATAATTACTTAACTCTTTTATAACAAAATTAATCCCAAAGAATTAACACTATTGTATCCAAAGGTACAATAGCGTTACCTATGTGTATGCTGGAAGGTTATGCTGAAGTAAAAAAATCATTTAAACAAGCGGAATTGATATAGTCCAGAATCTATTTTATAACAACAGTCTAAAACAGCGTCAAAACGACACCCAGCAAAAATATTCAAACTAACACTAAACAGAGCAAGTTTCCCAGCAGACATCACAAAAAGGCGGTCCCTGACATTGGTGTTGGCTTTCAGTTTACTATAGTCCAAGTACAAAGAGTACAAGCACAAAGTTTCAGCACAGACTTGGTTGTTTGAATGGGAACTCGATCTGTGAGACATTTTGTACTTTAACGAGTGTCGTTATTTTTTTTTCGAAGCTGTAAAGTTTCTGGAATTTGAATATAGTTACTGTAATGGCAGATAAAGGTAATTTTGTGGAAGAGTTTAAAATGAATTTCTTAGGTATGTTTTGTCAAACAGACTAGGTACCTATAAGATAACTGTGTTTGTACGTACGTGTATTTTCAAAGAGAAATGCTTTTCAAAATTTGACTACACTAGGCTAAGCGCTGAATTAAATACATCTCCTTTCAAAATTTTTTCATCATTATTCTTCCAAAAGTATCCGTGTGTGAAAACGGACGTCTGTCTAGTTTGTCTTGTCCGTTTGGACAAAACAATAAGGGTATAGTTTTGTGGTTCCAAAACTCTAAATAATAATACACAAGTTGACCTAAGTTTACTTGGCCGATAGTTCAAGGTTTATTCGAAGAGTATTTATGGGATTGTAGACCTGGCCTAATGAACTCTCACATGTCTTAAGAAAATAAAAGTAACTAGAATTTGTATTTTCGATAGCACAACAATCAAAGTAAGGAAACATTAGCGGCTCAGGTCAGGTCAGGTCAGAACAAATATACCAGCAATTTATTCTAAATTATTATACATTATTATATTCCGTTTCACATTAAAACGAACCAATTATAGCAGCTTTTGATAACTTCAAGGAAAACGGTAATAAGGTAACAAATAATTCCTTTGAACAATTTGCAAAAGGCCGTCGAAACCTGAAAGTGGACCTTTTTGTAAAGTAAACACTTGATGCTAAGGCCAATTTGCTAATCAAAAGATTAATTGTAATTTCATCATTGAAACTGGAGTAGCACTTGAAAAATTTACATTATTTATTCATAAAATAAGAAAGAAGAGAAAAAGGCGAAGAACATGCACATTTTCCTCTTGAAGTAGAAGAACTCATTTGCAACACACACACACACGCAATAGTTCTAAGACCAGAGATAATCAACAATACAGTTGCCATCCAAAACCAATTTACACTATAGTAAAATAAATCATAGCAGCACAGCACCGACCGAAACACCCGGGATATACACATAAAAAAGTTTCCCAATCACACTTGCTAGTTCCGTACTACGTAAATGCTCCTTGTTATACACTATTCCTACATTTACCGCCGTAACAGTCCGTGGAAACAAGTTTAGTGGGTAGATTTTCTCGAAATTACGTTTGATTTATGAGAATACATCAATGTTGAAAACGTCTTGTATTGTCGGCCTAATCGATTTTGTTTCTGGGCCAACGATGTTTTCGGTAGTGGCTTACGAAGGCCAATTTTGGTAAGAGATGAGATTTGATTTTCTGTCCGTCCATAAATCTGAGATTGGCATTGATTTATTTTTTTTAGCTTTGTTAGGAAGTTTCGTCAAACTAGGGTATATAAAACTGTCGATTAATATCCATCAGCAGCAAAGAAAACTCATTTCAATAATTTCCGATTTCATTCATAACAAAGCTCAAAGAAAATACCGTTTCAATTTCTTGTTCAGAAATAAATGCGACAAACCAATGACAGGCTTGATCGACTAAAGCTCAATCAACATCTAAAACACACAGAAGCAGAAGGAAATATAATTCGCCATCCCTGGTAGTGACAGCAAAGATTTAAGTATAAATCTGAGTTCAAAAGGCAGAACATTAAAAATAAATAGGGGGATACTGCGGCCAGACAACGATGTTTATTCAGCTTTTAGGACTGTTTGTTAGTTCTGCTGGTGACAGTAAAGTAAAGATTCATATTTTTAATAGTGCTATGAAAATATTCGCAGTGGAATAAAATGTGGAAATGTTTTTGCTACTGCGACGTTTTTGTGGACAGTCTGAGCTCGTTGAGACGTTGATACAAACGATGTAGGTTGAAATGTTGGAACAGATAATACTAAACGATAAGGAGACCTTCATTCCGATAAAAGCAGAGAAGACATCAGAAAAGGACAATCAAATCAAATAAACAAACAAAACAACGCACCCAAATATAAGAATAGTGATAAAGCTAACAAATTGCGAATTATGCTAAGGCAGCAAAAAACAATTTTTAAATCCACCCCGGCATATCCGGGCCTGGAAATACGGCCTACATATCTGAGGCCCAATTTGCATGGAGATGGCGCCAGAGCGACGGCCTGGGGCTTCACACTGTCATAATCCGAAACTCGGCTAAACTGATTTAAATTTTCGCCATACAATGACTCTATGCTTTGGTAGCTTTTCATACAAAGTTAGGGATGCGGCTCCTAAAGCTGTATTTGCTTTTATTGCAAGGGATTAAGGATGCGAATGATTGGGTTTTGATTTTGGCAGTATCAGCAAGGGTTATTGTTTATTAAGAATTGCTCCTTGGCAACTCTGAATATAAAGGGGTCTGAATTTTAAATGTTTGTAATAATTTTTACAGTTTGTTATTGTAAAAAGCACGACATAATTTTAGAAGGATTTATTAAAATAAGTATCCCTATTTTATTCAAACAAAATTGATCAATTTCTAATGGAGCAACTTGTTAACCGAAAGCTGTGTACTTAATTCATGATTTAAATTAATTAACAAATACTTGCGTAAGGGACTGATCAACACCATGGTCTAAATCCAAAGCTATAAATTCAAAGAGAACCACTTTCAATTAACGTAACTTAAAATGTATAATTTCACCAAGATAAATTCGTATTATACCCAACCCTTTCATATTTTAAGAACACTTTCACAATCTAACATCAACTTTAATGCCGGTGTTAAAGAAAAAGTGTAAATAAACTTCTGAGTCCGTGAAATGGATCTCTTGGTCCGTTTTGCTCGTTCTTGCTTTAATGAAGAGATTCACAGCTTTTGAGTTTCCAGCTAAGTATGCAAATTCTTTATATTCCGAGTTACGACTTTGTGGACTTCTTTTGTATAGGATATTTCATTTATTGTAAGGGTTATCACGATTAATAAAATGTAATCTAAGAGGAATAATGGAAAACCTTTTCAACTTTTGGAATTAAATCTTGTTCGGTTTATAATTGTAATTAATGATAATCATATTTTTTTGAGAATGATGATAATAAAAACAGAGCATCGCATGCTCAGCCATTGAAATAACTACTTGGTTATATAGTAAGATATTTCCCTCTTAAGATTTTTATGCCTTCATCGAGAAAACTATTTCAGGTTTTCTTGTGTGCCATTTTTATTTTAAACTTGCAATAGCCAAGACAGGATCCTATTAGTTTCTGTCGGCAAGGTTTTGTCATCTGTCTGGAGGGATTGCTTGTGCTCTGGATGGCATCTTGGGATTTAGATTTCCTATTTTCTGCAAAACATTTGATACTTAAATAAATTGTCGTCAAAGACAAAGCGAGTCTCAAGGGCTTGAAGAAACATGAATTATTATCCGTAATATTTATTTTGCAATGACTTTAAGTTGGTACCAAAATTTCGTCCCTAAATCTATAATATTTACAACATTCCTTTTTAACCCATCCACATCAAGAATGCCAGTTTAATATCTAAAGTTATTCCGAAGATCCTTCGTGAAAGTTGCAGCAAATTCGGATTTCATATTCTACCATATTATTGCGGTAGTCAGACTCGAATACACTCGGCTGGGGTAGCGGATTTATATCATATATTTATTTCGCTTCGCCTGTAATGGCGCATTAATCTTGCGGTGCCTTTCGAATGGCATTTGACATTTCGCCTCTTCCCTAGGATTGAGATTTGTTGGTTATTTCGCGTGTTTGCTTATGTGGGTAGTGACATATATAGAGGGCTTTATCCGTTCGTCTTTTGTTTGGGATTTTTAAAGTGGAGCAGTATTATATGTGGGCAGTGATGTAATCCTTATTCTTTGTCATGCACGTTGTATAGAAACTGTTTTGCAAACCTATTTTGTGATTTTGAGCTGTAGTCGTTTTATGGCAGTTTCGTGGACATACCTGAAACAAATAAAAGGATGTTTTTAGTATACTTTAGTTGAAATGCATATCATCTTAGTTATGACTAGTTTTAGTACTTACCGAAAACACATGCGGAAAGACCCATTTATAAACTAACAAATGTAAAGCATTTGAGATAAGAATCTCAACCAAATCAAACTAGTGCTTTATCATACACTAACAGTTGAAGGTTACCAAGATATAACACATCAACTTTACGAGCATAAGCAGACAATATAACAAATATAACACGCCATAGTCGCGTTACAATTTGAATTTATGAAAAGCTAGTGTGTGACGGGGCATAAAATCAAAATCATTGGTTACAGTTTTATAGGCGATATAATCGATCGTAAACAAACGCTTGTGGTTAGTTTTATTTGTTTGGCTGATTGGAATCAAATAAATATTTATTGTTTCAATTGGCATTTTTAGTTTTGTTTATTTGTAAATATGATTTCATATTGTGTGATTAAAATTGCGTTTAGTTGAATATTAATTTAACAGGCAAACAAAATCAAATAGATGTCTGGATGTGTGCGGTACCAATTATGAAATAGCTCACCGTTGATTTAGTGTTTTATATGGTAAACCCTAAAACATTAACGCTCCAACGTTTTCATATCCGCTCGAATATTGGACCTGCACCCAATATGGTAAGAAATACCTTTAAGAATTAACAGTGTTAATAACCTCAGTAAAGACAGACCAAAACTGATAAGTCAAAGGCTCAGCTCGACAAATCAAGCAATTACCATCAATAACACTGTAACGGTAATTTTCCATTTTCAAACTTCATTATGTCAAAGTTAATTTAAAAAGGTGATTCTTTTGACATGTAAATTGGACAGAAAGCGCTAATTGGTGTAGTCGTCGACACCTGAATTCACAGGCATTTAGCAAACTTAGTTTGAGCATAACGAATGTTCGCGCCCGGTCCGGTATAAACCGGATTTCGCCGCCTATATCCACTTATATCCAGTTTCGTTAGTTCGCTTTGACACTTGATTTTGAAAAGGGAGCTGATTGACGTGTGAATATTCTTTTTGGGTAATGGATATTTGGCTTTTGTGAAACGTGTCAATGATGATATGATTGGTGGATTAAAATACATCCTAGTATTTTTTTTGTATTCCTTTTTCTGTGCTGAAAATATGATAAGCTTCGCAGAGTTTTATAACCATAATCTAGCAGGAAAATACTGTGAAATGTGTCAGTTTATGCATGACATTTTAAATATAATACAAGTTTCAATAATGAATGACAAAAGTTGACCCTTGAAACTTAAATATGAATAAGGTAGAAAAGAGAATAAATAATAAACGCCCAACACAGCTCAGTTAAAGTCACATTCCAAATCAGATTCTACAAACAAAGTCACGAAGGAATCAAACTACTCAAAACAAAATCTAAAACCTCAAAGATGATTTACGAGCTACACGGCAAAGGGAAATAAGTGTTACATTTCATAAAATAGCCTTCACGGACATATTTCATTTTGACGTTTAAAGCTTCACAAGCAACATACTTTAGAAGGTCCACCTCTTTGTGGTGACAGAACTCTAGGCACTCGATATTAAGGTATGATTAGTAGATAAAACTTTCTGCAAATTTTGGGCAGTGAATTTTATGAATACAGTCGAATTGAGAACAGCCTCCTTTTTTGAATTCGGATAAAATATTTTCATTGCTGTCCGAGTTGATTTTGAAAGTCTATGCCCTGACTAGAAGATGTAGACAGAGCAACAAACAGATTATACAAGCTTTTCGAACGCGTTTGTAGTGGTTGCCCCTATTGTACGAACTAGATTTTCTGTTTTTACTTTCTCTTCTATATTTAAACAAACAGTAGCTATTGGTTTAACGCATATCGAATGACTGCGAAGCCACTTAAAAGTGCCCGTAAAATATTTAATCTGTTAAGTTGGTAATAAATATTCCGGCATAAAATCGGAGAAGGGTCCAAGTTCGGCGTTTGTTTTTCTTTTTCTATTGGAAGATTGGAATCGGATATAGAAGCCGTAATTTTTGGGAGTGCCAAGTGATTTTTTGGGATTTGCTTTGTGAAAAAAGACTGATGTCTTTATATTATCCTCTACAATGGTTGAAGATAATATATGCTAAGGGACAAGCCATAATACCTAATCAAAAGGATGCAATCTGTTCAGAAACTGATTTTTGACATAACTGATTTTTGACATTCAAATGTGCCGTTTAGGGCCTAATTCAAATAGATGATTTGACTTGACTTTAACTTTATCAAATGGCTTAAGGCAAAGGTCCACCTCTACCTAGTTAACGGAGACTGTTTGCATAGACACAACCTTGTAACCAGGATTATCCATCAGCAACTCGCTCTTAAAATCCAATCTTGTGGAATCGGAAGTACGGTACTACGTATAGGTATGTGCCCGTTCTCAAAAATGGCAATGTCACGTTGTATTGGGGTCGCTCTATCATCACTGACAGGATTATTGTTGCCAATAACTCTCTGCCTTGTTTTTTATGGTGTACAATAAAGCATATATATAATAAATAACCCTCGGGCGACAACAGGCGTCATGTTATGTCTGTGTATAAAAGCTGATTTAATAATTAATTACTCTTTATAACTACATATTTTAACCTCTTATTTGAACCTGAACCATACACAGTTAGTCACTTAAATACACTCAATGATTGAAACACACCACCCAAAATAAACTGCTCGCTCTCAACAAAATGTATTCCTAAAATCAATAGTATTTTATTTTGAGCTCTCTCAACGTGAGCACAGCTACTGTTATTCACAATGATGTTCCTCAGTATTTGACTAAGCTTCGGATTACCTCGTCAATTTTATCTATTACGCAAAACTGACCTCAATCTCTCGATGAAGTGGAAACGAGACAGCTGTAACTATATTTCTCAAAGTTAATGCGAGTGACTGGGATGGTTGTAGTTTTGTTCCCTTCATCGTTAACTGTTTCCAGTGTTCTGGGAAAACTATTTGTGACGGAAAGTCCTAGTTTAGCGTCAAAACAATTTGAATGCGTAATTTTCTGTTAGCTATCTAATTTATGTGTCGTTTTAACCCAACTGGAGTTATTAGTGGTTGTACGTTTATGACTGCAATACGGATGATGTTAAATTGCTAATTGGATGTGTTTTTGGCAATGTTACTTTTGAATAATATAGTCTTAAGTTTGATCAGTAATAAGGTGGAAACAATTGATGAAACTGACCGAGTGATCGTGCCGAGCGTGTGGTTGGAGATGTTTGCCAATAAACTGAAGATCATATAGAATTTATTTACATACATCGTATTAATTCATATAGATTTTACAATAGAGATTTGTCCTAATTTGCAACATGTTGCTATTCATAAACAGGTGGTTTTAGACTGGTTTCATCCATCTGTAGGAGCCAACTAGATCTTTAGACTAACAAAGTTTGTCTTATTATTAACCTGTTTTAGCCCACTGCAGTGCAAAGGCACCTCTTGCATCCTTCCACATTTCCCGTTTGCCGTAGCGTCTTTAAAAAAAAAACAAGGCGAAGCAACAATCCACAACAAATTATTTCTTTGCCACCGAAATTAGAACAAATACACAACAAAAGCATTCAAATGTTAAAAACAAATGACTGGTGCTCTAAGATCTTTTGTCTCACGAATAGATGACATGGCTCAACAAAAATAATTGCCATCGTTAAATAGTATTTAATGAAGAGGATTTTATTGAGTAACTCCCTCTGAAAAGGGTCGGCTTGGTTGTGAGTTGTGAGGTACAGAAGGAGGAATGTCTAGTTTTAATTGAAGTAATTTCGCTTTTTTATTAGAACCCTTGTGGAGTTTTGTGAAATTAGTTAGAATTTTATTATTAGTTATTTAATCATTTATGCTTTGTGAAAATTCTGAGTGTGATCTCTAGTTAATAGACAAGGGAATACATAAATAGACTCACCTCTATCTCCCTTAGAAGTCATGTAAAAATACTGATTGTCTGTATATATCCTGTACCAGTCTGTAGGTCGTTTGTACCATAATCAGTATTTGTAATAAAAAATCTTAAAGTAACATATTTTGTAAAGCATATTCTTAATTTAATTAATACACAGAGAATTTTTATAATCAGTTGCTGAACACGTGCTGTTAACAGAATTTTATGAATAAGACTGTTAAATTGTAAGTATGTAAAAATATATCATCAGCATTTTTTACAATATCTTCCATCACTTTATTTAAATACTTCGACAAATACACAGCCATTATTAAAATTACACCTCAAACACATGTCTTAATCAAAGCACAAATTGATTCCATTTACCCCACCATAAAGGTGGCCTCACATGAACGGTAAACAATTTTTCAATAATCCTTGTCTAGACGGTGTAATGTTAGGGCGACGGTGGCGACACCTAACGGCTAAACAATTGCCATTATCATTACGATAGAGCGTGATGGTTTTCATTAACTTCGACGTGTTGCGAGAATTTCTCAATTTATATAAAATTAAAGGATGGATGTGTTCTGGGTCTAATTGAATTTGATGAAAGAGCTGGTGAGATTGTAGGAGGATGAACGGATTTTTTGTTGCAGGTGATTTCAATAAGGAAAGAGAAGGTAGTGGATTGGAAATACGTACATACGTTGTACATGAAAAGGGCCGATGGCTATGAAACTAAGAAAATACACAAAGAGAACTTTAGGAATGGCAAAAATTTTGTCTAGAAAATTTTCATCCAGCTAATTTAGAGGCGAGGCATGTTAATCAAATGAAGACTTAAATTAGGAATTGTTAATTATATCCTATGAAGGCAATAAAGATTTTGTTTGATGTTTTAACTATTTACAAACCGAGTGGTTCAATTAACAATAGATTAGAACTGGTTATATTTCCACAAATTCTCACTCCATTATAAATAATAACAATGCACAGTAACGATGATGTATCGTCTCATAGATTTTCAACGCACCTATTATTTGGACAGGCTTATTGATATTGTCACGCAACCGTGGGAGGGGGTCTTAATGGCTTAAATTAAGAGCTATGGGTTTGTTCGGTTAATCAACTTTTTAAAGTTAGTAATTATAGTTTATTTTTTTAATTCTGACCATGGGTGCAACTACATTCTAAACGGGTCGTTTTTAGAGAGATTAACTCAATTAATACATTAATAAACTTTTAGAAACTCGAAATAATTATTAATATTACCTAATAATTATTAGAAAAATAATTGGCCTCTAGTGAATGTCTTTCTATCCAGTAAAATTGCATTTTAGATAATCGTAACGACGAGAAAAGGCGGTGTTCGGACTACATAGCTAAATCAATTAAAATTAAAATTGATTAACTTAGTTATTAACGTTCAGTAAAAGTGGAAGGTTTGTGTCTTAATCAAATCATAAAGACAACTTTTTAACGAAATCTTCCTTTTTACCCGACTGCCGAAGGAGGGTGATGTGTTTATCAGTCTATGTATGTATGTTCCTATGTGGCGTTCTAGAAAGCAAACGCATTGGCCGTATTTGATGATTCTTACGTCAATCGATTTGTCTTAACTTTGTTTTGGACGCCATCTTGTGGGGTATCAAAATAAAGGGTTTTAAGAGGTGATTCCAAAAATATATAACACTTATATGTTTAAAAGTACCTCATTATTTCTTCTTGTTTACGTCTTTTTAGTTCGCTTTTTAAGCAGTCGGGTTTTTTGATTTTTTTAATAAACTTTTTTTTACAAACAACTCCAGCTTGCAATAAGTTAACAAAAATTAGTAAATATTTTTCTGGAAATTTTGAAATAAATTTTAAAAGGTATATTGTTCTAATAAACGTGATAATTAACATAGTATATCAGTCTCTGACAGTTATGGGTTCTAGGGGTTTCCAAAAACCATTAACTTTTGACTCGCAGTATCTACCATCTAAATTAGGTGGTACTAATGTTGTGGTAACACGATGTTTTTGGTGATTTTTGATTAAAATGGTGATTAATGGACAGGTAGTGCATTCTAATACAAGATATTGCTTGTTTTATAGATGGGTAAAGAGTGAACTATAATTGTCATACAATTGGCTAGCTTTAGGCACTTGTCCCACCGCCGACGATCAGCGAGTAGCGAGCAAAACTAGAAACTAAAAACGAGTTGGCAAGCAATGAGTAGCAAGTGCGTAGTTCCGATAGTTTTAACGCTCGGCTAGTCGGCTATGAGCGAGTGTTTATGACTTTATGTGCGACGGGCGATTACTCGCACCACTCGCTCGGGGCGGCAGTACAGTAGAAAAGACCGCTGATTTGTCTCTCGGCGTGATTTCTGACCGCCAAGCGAAATAGCTGAGCGAGTATAACTTTGATAGATCTTGTCGCTGCGAATAACTTCTGGTGAGAGAATACTTGCCGGCAGTGTAAACAACCAGCGATAAACTATTACTATATGTGTCTCTTTTATTGACACGGGATCTTATTTCTTTTGTAAGTTTCTTTTCCGAGAAAATAGTCGATGGCTAATCGTTTATTCGTCGGCGGTGTGACAAGATCCTTAACAAAATAAAGTAAAATTCACATTAGACGTTTTATTTTAAATGTAAATGTAACGTCTATTTATTTTATTATAGTGACTTGAACTTATTTATATTACCAACTTATTTAAATCCTTTTCCGTTTGCACTTAATTATTTCAAAATGAACTTTATTTTCACTTTGTTGTTTTGGTGTACATTAAATTACTAAGAAAACTTTCAATGTTATTTTTCACATCATTGTTTAAATTTTATTTTACCCTCCCAATCAAAAACACATTGCCAATTTATTTTTAAATCAGAACCAATATACAATATTTTTCCAACAATATTCTAAAAAAGAAAATTCTTGGTAACCCTTTACATGCCTCGTGACGGTTTACGTCAACGGCACAAGTTTTCGACAGTTGCAAATTAAAATGGCCGCCCGCATCGTCCGTGCGTGATCGCTCCAACCGAGCTCACCGCGTAATCTCTAGCGGCGACGTGACTCGAATGTCGCGTGACATTTCACCTCTGTCTTGCCCAAAAATTGTGAAAATATTTGGTTTGGGTGAAGTTTGGCAGCTGGTCTTAAAGGGTTGGGTGTTGAAGTTCGTTATTGGTGAATTCTGGGTCAGTAGTGTGACATGTAAGAAGGATGTTCGAGTTCAGTACTGCTTTTCTGTAGACACTGTAGACATCTCAGCGTGATGAATCGTTCACCTAGAGCTCGAAGTAAGCTGTCAATGCCTCGCATATCGGTTGATATGATAGCTCATTTCATCTAAGTCGTCATGGTGAGATGTCCACAGCATCGACCGGCAGGTAGGCATGACTTCTCTCTTAGCTTTAAAATTCAGACCAATTACGTAAATTCAAATCATTTAGTTCTATTAGGCCAGTACTTAAACAGCACATTTGAAAAAAAAAGTAAAAAAAAATGTTGCTAGAGTTAGATGGTACAACTATTCTTGGGTATATTTGACAAGTTCTATTAAGTTTTTCGACTAACCAAACAGTATCAGTATGATTTATAATCACTATTTATTTCTCTAACGCCAAATTCAAAACAGCTTCGCTAACAGTATCCGAAATTCAGCCCCAAGTAGCCTTTAAAGTTTTCCCCTTCCCTGGCCATAACAAGCAACAGCAAACATTGTCAATATTTACCAGAGAACGCTAGTTCGCTTGACTTCTATTAAACCCCGAAGGGATCCGGTAATGGTAACTACGGTAATCCTAGATCTAAGATCGTGAGCGCCTCGAGACAGACGGTTGAACAGACAGACAGCTTAGCCACAAATATAGACTTAGATTAAATGGGTTAGAGCGAAAGGTGGAAAAGTAGAATTACAAAACGTCTGCTGCGAATTATTGTACAATGTACTGTCTGCTGCGAATACTGCGTTATTTGTTGTTTTATTACTTGTAGTAAAGGTTTATTTATCTAACAGCAAATTCAAATAAGTGGAGTGTCTTAGTGAAGTAGTAAAATCTTAATAGATGCTGTAGTAAAAGTTTATTGGAACGCGATTGCAATACAAGTTGTAATTTTCTTAATTAAAATACCTTAAGAAAGTTTAGAGTTGTATTATAATAAAACACTTCCTTAATGCCTTAAGGGCTTAAGCGATGTAACCACATCAATATATGAATAGGTTAGTTCTAGAGAAACGTGCTTCATCGACGACCACAAATCATCGCTTACCATCAGATCAGATAGTGGAAACAGGAGCCTATCAACAATAACAACGAAAACAAACACATAACAATCGACTGTATTTCCCGAAGGGTTGGGCAGATAGGTGCACTTATAGTACACCACACGCACAAAATGCGTAAAAAATATGCAAGAAAATTGGTACTAAATATTACAATGAAATTGATTCCGCCAGAGCGTAACACCAAAAGCTTACGAGCAACCAATAAAACCTAAAATTAGCGTAACACTGAACGAATACTTAAAACCAAATAAAACCAGTTTAAACCGCAATAATCTGGCCAAACAATCAATTTTCCGGCTCAGTTCATCTTTGTGTAGAACACTGCAAACAAAAGGAGCAGCCTTAAACCGGCACAGAAGTGTTATTTACTCGGCAGAATCACGGCACTTGGTCCCCGCGACCAGAATACCAAGTGGTATACGGTTACAGGAGGGTTAAGAGAAAGTGAGGGAAAATAACCGATATTATTGTTTTTTGATTGTGGACTTGTTTTTTTCTTGTGTTTTAAGGTGTTGTATTACGGACCGGTCAATGTTTAAGTTGTAATCGGATTTTGTGATGTTGGCGGAAAATGTGGGCAAAATGATCATTTTTTTCCTGTCATCATATTACTGAAGATTATTGTAATTCGCTTTACCGAAAGAATTGATTTATCTATCATTTTAATTCAAAACTTCTTAAGTTCGTATCGATTTTCTTGACTCATATTAATAATCCGTTACAAAAAATATATGATGGCAGTTTTCAAAACATTTGAAATGGATATAAAAATTCTTTAATCGCCTTATCCATTATTCCCACATAACTCTGCTCGCTTCCACCAACAATTACACGAACAAAGCTAATCCCTTTAACAACGCATTTTTATAAAAAACAAAAGAATATGACAAGCGTCCGACATTTTTCTCTTTTCTGACGTTCGTTGTAACAGAAACGCAAAAGTTGCAAAGCCCGGACAAAACGTCGCACACGACAATGCACTCACACTGCATGGTCTGTCAAACACAATTAGCGCTAAATTCGCTTAACGACGGCGCGTCGCAGTTGGGGCCAATTTGCAGAGTACGCTAGTTAGGTGCACTGTGCCTAGAGTCGCGACGCTGTTGGATTTTCAGAGGGAAGTAGTGGAAACTATTCGTAACAGACAGGCATATTATTTAGGATGACTTTTTAGTTATGGCTGGGAAGTATTTTAATTTATTTTAATATCCCAACTTAATAATTTCGCCTTGCAATGGAATTTTACAGAATGGAATAACTTGATTGACACTTCTGTGCATGAGTCTAAAGAAGTTTCAAAATAAGGAAAGAGATATTAGACAACGTTAATTACTGTTAGCGATTACAATATTGCCAGAGTTTAAAATTGTGAAATTGACATGCGCTATTGAAAGTTTACGTCATCAAATCATTACATTTTATCTTTCGAGGATTGCTATCGCCGATTTATCCAGTAGCTCTTAAGATAGTTTTTTCGGCACTTTCGAGTTCAGGCTCAATCTTTCACGATCACTTAAAGAACTAACACACCGAAACAACAGTTCCCTCATGTTTACCTTATAACAGAATTCAAAAGCTTGTATTAATTTTTTAACAGCATTTCATGTTTCAAGTATAACACTGAACTTCAGTCTAAGTCTCGTACGTCTTGCTGTTGCAGGCAATTTGCAAAGTGTGCCTGTTTTGGCGTGCGATATGACTTGTAATTGATGCAACACTTTTGCTGTTTATCTGAATTTCGAAATGCTGTTAGAAAATTACGATTTTGAAGTGGAGAATTCTTTTCTTTATAAAAATAGTTATTATGTGAAGCTGAGGTTTTATATCTATATTTTCTGTTCTTCTGAAGGAAACTTGGTACACTCTTCTTGACTAAGTCGCCATGACAAGGAAATAAATATCCTATAATAATAAAGGCGAAAGTTTGTGTGTATGTTTGTTACCCTTTCACGCAAAAACTACTGAACGGAGCAGGATGAAATATGGCACAGTGATAGATTATAGTCTGGATTGTAGTTCTTTTTATCCCGGGAATATGTTCCCTCGGGATAATTTTCGACTTAAACGCGGGCGAAGCCGCTGGCAGAAGCGTATTAGTTAATAAATAAGAAGCTTTAACTGTGAATTTGTTGGTTGAGTCGAGTGGTGGAAATTATTTAAAAAAGTTAGTTGGTGATAGTTAGTAAATCTAGCTTACCTAAAAGAATATTGCATTCATTTGAAGATTTCCTTTAAAAAAAATATTGGGAAACCTTTTCTTCATAAAGCAGAGTTTATTCCGTTCAAACAAAGATATCTCAAAGAACATATTCAATTAAATTCATATGAGAAATCCAAACGAAAGGAAGAAGAGACTGCCTTGATTTAAGCATGGATGTGAATTTTCATGTTATACTCCCCAAAGAAAATGAACAAGGCAGATTTCAAATTAAAAATTAAACCTGCTTGTTAACAAGGGCGCTAATTTTCTTCCCGGCACGCGAAGGGTTAACCCTCTGGTCGATATCATAAAATATGTATGTACCATTCCTATTGTCTCTCAGCAAACAGAGGATAATTGAGCGAGGTTATATCTAGTTAGTAGCAAATAAACTTTAATAAAATAATACAAAATCAGTTTCAAAAATGCTCTCAAAACGGTAAAGAGAAAAATCGTGAGGAAACCGACATGTCCTAGAACCAAAAATTCGAAGACATGTGACAACCACCAAACCGCACTGGGCCCGCGTGGTGGATTACGGCTCGTTCCCTCTCACAGAGAGGAGGCCTGTATCCCAGCAGTGGGGTCATTAAAAGGCTGATGATGATGATGATGAAATAATAATACAAAACTAGTTTTATTGCGAGCAAGAAAAAGTCCCAATTATTTTTTCAGTGTGTAGGCTCATCTTTGGCCTTAGCCAATTTAATAAGACATTCGTTTATTAAAAGGTCTTAATCCTCTAATACCAAAAACACCTCCTCTCCAGACAAGTGAGATTCTACCATCGAAAGCGTGGTTATAGCGAATGGATAAATGACAGAAATATATGGAAATGTCGAACGCTATACAAATGTCACGTGATCTGCCTTATATTTTGGAATTTCGAAGATCGCCATCGCTGACATTTAACAGTCACTTGTCAGGTTATACCATCATACATCCTCTTTATAGAGGAAAAGCCCAATAATAAGATAATCATCTACTTCAATCGCTATGGATTTTTGAATAAAAGGATGATTTTCAAACAATTAGTAAATTAACATTAACATTATAAGCGGAATATTTAGTTTCGTGTGTCGGGAACAGAATCGAGTTGTGAGTGACAGTGGTAGCGGTACTGAGCGCAAAAAAACGAACAAGAAAGAGGGTAGACCGTTTTGTCTCCTCATAAACACCCACCCGCAATAACTTCAGTTTATCCGTGATCATGGTGCGTGCAACAGCACCGAAATATTGGAAACTCGAAACAAACAGTAAACATGGTAAATATCCCGCTTATAATGTTAATGTTAGTGTTAGTGACCATGACAGTTTAAAAACTAATCATTAGTAAATTCTTTGACATGAAAAGTAACGATGACATGGGTCACTCTGTGTTGGAACCGGAACGCACCTGTCAATGTCAAATGTTAATGTCATTGTAACTTCAACTTAGAAACGTCAGAGCCATGGGGGCTCTGACATATCACAAGAGACACACTAGAGCTCATATTAAATATAGTTTAGTTACTAATAATAAATTGTGAGAATTGCCAAAATATAACCACAGAAAACTTTTACCATATTTTATTGTACTATTACAGGTGTTTTACGTATTTTGTTGCCTGTATGCTTTTAAATATTAATGACTTTTTCTTTAAGCGCTACTAGAGTGTCTACTTTGTACATATTAAATTTCAACAATATATAAAAAGCTAATAATAAAAAGCTTCTAACCCTCTGATCGATGCCATAAGATATGTATGTACCAATACTATTGTATCTCAGCAAACAGAGGATGATTGAGCGAGGTAATGCTAGTTAGTATCTGTGTGTGTTTGATTAGAATTCTGACTATATTAGCAGCAGTATTTGTCGATTGATTAGCTTGTTTATTTTGTATTGTATTGTATCATTGATGAAGGTGTTATTGTTGGTTCAGGGTTAATGAACTAGATTAGAGCTTTGATAGGTTTAAAGATGGGAGGTTACTCTTGAACCTAAATTGTAAAGATAGGCGTAAATTGATTTATATCTCAAAAACTGCTTCTCTGATAATTAACAGTTTTACCAATTATTATTATTAACCGGTTATGTCCCAATCCAATTTTAAGGCTCTTCTCCTTCTATAATCTTTTTCTCTATTACACTATTTATTTAAAACTAGCTGTGTCCACGGCTTCGCTGCCGTCAACTGCCTGCCTTACATACCTACCTAAATACCTAGGTAGGTATGTAAGGTAGGGTATCCTAGGGTTACCAATTTTTTTCTAGGTTATTCTTCCGCGGAGAATCTTAAGACCGCCATTCAGAAAATGACGTGAAATGCACAACGCCGCATCTTGTGATATTTTACTTTTTGTACACTTTAACTTAATCTAACTTTTGATAGAGGGAACCGATTGGGATGAAACAAAAACTAAGTAGATAATACAAGTTACGCACAATGTTATGTATAAAAGTTATCTACAATAGTTTCGTATATCTTACGTGATGCGTGCACAACTAAACAGACAAACAGATAAAGAGACAAAAATCCAAAAATGCTGGAAATGGGTTCTATTGGTTAGCTTTAACACCCTGGCTATTTTTTGTGGCAATATTTTCAATGTACAAAAACAACTTTACCACAGATTTATTATATGTTTAAATATATGGTATATGTATTGATGATGATTTTAATGTATTAAGGTCTTTAACGATGAGAGAGAGGAAAAGTGGGTAATACTATGCTATGCTATTTACAGATCAAATACAATGTATTTCATGAAAGGAAGAAAATTATGTAAACGAAATCGTATAGTTACGAATCGATTCTTGTAAAAATATAAGTAAATATTGTGGGGCAAGTGCATTCCTTTATTACACACATTCCATATAAAAATAAAAACCTCATAAAAATCTCCAATTCAATATATTCAAAATAAATTGGTGTGGGTTCTGTAGTTAGCTATAAAGCGCCACCTAACATAATGAAATCGTATATCTTTCACTGCGTAATTCAATTATACGGAGCAATCACACTCGCCCACTGTATAACAGGTGCGTTTTATACTGCCGCCAAAGGAACCCTAGTGCTGTACTTGGATTGTGGTGCAAGGGAAGGGAGATCGAGGGTAATCTATAATTGAGTTAGGATTACCGTTTTGCTTTGTTTGGTAGCATAGGCAAGTAGCTAACAATTTAATAAGATAACCATACAATATCCTCACACTTGTGTTTCAATAGGTAAGTGTACATCAACTACATGATATTATGTACAGGTAAGTATGTTGTGTTTGCCCCTATCAAAAATAAATTATTAGATAACATTAATCAACATAATTTCATTTCCGACATCAAAGAAACTTTTTGCAGTCCTCAAAATATCTGTTTTATAACACAGGGTGTTGCAGCAAAACTCAGGAGAGGCCTATGTCCAGCTGTTGTATTAAACAATGCGTCGTATCAACAGTATTTTTAGTCAACTAAATTAAAATATTGCTGTTGCCCATGTCTCCACCGTGGTCTACAAACATGACACTGTACCCGACCTCCTCTTTCTCGTCACAATTCATGTTAGTAAGCTACCAAAAAGTTCTTTCCATCTACAGGCCACACATCCAGTCTCTCATCCCTCACACCATCCACTAGAAGTAGCCATAAATCGCGGAACCCTCCGGTCTTCACCGCGGCCATTAACACGCCCGACTTAGACTTTATATCGCCCAGAATAGAGTAAACAAAACTAACGTAACGCGACACGACGCGTTTTGGGTTTGAAGTGATTTTTGAAAAAGGTAAAGGGCCCTAATAAACAAGAAACTAACATGAGTGAGCGGATAAGGAGAAGACTAATCCTTACAAATATTATAAATGTAAATGTAAGTTTGTTTGTTACGCTTTCACGCAAAAACTACTGAACCGATCATCATGAAACTTTGTACATATATTCTTGGAGGTATTAGAAGTAACATAGGATACTTTTTATTAAAAAGAATATGTTTTTTTATTAGCTTCACTGCGAGCGAAGCCGCGGGTAAAAGCTAGTATTTAAATAAGTATGAATATAGCATGAGATGTTAAGTTACACCGCCAAGAACAGAGGAAATAAATGTGGCTTATGTGTATGTGCGACCAAAATAATTATCAGAATTTCAGGACAGGAGACCTCCAATCTTGAAGAACTGGAGCGATATTGAATGTCCGGAAAAGTAACGTGGAAGTTATTTGTTGAAAGTGAGATGAGTGGAAATGTGGTGAAGAGAGAATCATGTTTTCGGACAAGATTTTTTACCGTCTGAGAAATAGTGATGGTGGCAAGGTAGTGATCAAATGAAAGTAAGCAATCCTGCTCTTGGCAAATAGAATGACCATAATAAAAACATATTTATACAAAAAGAAGATATGGAAGCTATACAGCTAAAACACAGTCACATCTGCTTATCCCCCTATCCAACATATACAACCATACATCTACCTCCCATAACGTTACCTCTCACCGACAATAACTCCTGTTCCCAACAGCACTGTTCTACAAAATCACTGTGTAAAAAAACAAGAACGCATCGTTGTTCTCTATGGCACACCTGATGCTCTATTTATGGCGAGGGTCCGGTGATGGAGGGTTCTATGAGCAGTTGACACCTGCTTCTGGGGATGTGCAGTTGTTCTAATTTGCTATAAACAACGGAGAAGTGTGGGTCTCTATGATAGATGTTTGAAAGTACGTGTGGTGAAGGTGTATTTTGCGGCTTTTGGAGGTGTGTCCTATGGCTATTGATTGCTGTGTATCTATATGCTAGGTAGATTCAATTTTCTTCTAAAGTGACGTGTTGGTACTTAGCCAATTTTGTGATACACTAATTATAAAAAGGCCTTAATTATAAAAAAAATCTTGTTTACTGTATGGTTATTAGTAGATTCTAAACATTTTCTATGTGGAATTTGAATTTTGAATCTGCAATTTTTAAAAAAAAAGTTCGTTACCTTTTGGAATAATAATAAATTTTAGCCTGGGGGTGACCATAAGCTCTTAGAGCGAAGTTTATTTTGAGCGTGCGTAAGGGACAGATGTATATAACTTGTATTCATCTGTCCATTTTTCACAGACGAACCATAGATTTATTTGGCACGTCATGGTACAAGGGCTGAAGTGGTTTTAATTTGACCTGTAGCGTACCATTCTTTTATTAGCTCCTTATGTTTTTTCCAGAAAATCGCCGTGATGAAATAGTGAAATCTATCTGCCATGCTATCCATGTTAAAATTGACTATCGGAATAGCATACAAATAGTTACCATCATCGTTAGTGTGATGCAATATGTACGCAGCAATTTATTTTACATTTTCCAGATCGACACGACCCAGAGTAATCGTCATCCCAGACCATTCCTACTTTTGTCAAATCCGTATCGACCAGATGCGTCTGGAAAAACAAATCCGTTGGTGTACCAAGGGAAATCTTATCGTACCTACGATAGATAAGTTACGTATTGATAAGAGAAGGAGAAAAAGTGTAAGGTTCCGAAATATTTACTGTTGCTGAAGATTGATAGTTTTTGGTAGTAGATGATAAGATTTCAAACCATGATTTTATCTAGCATATAAAGATAGACGAGAACAGTCGTTTCACCCATAATTTTCAATACCTATCTCAACTAAAAAGTGAAGCTGTCTATAAATTCAAAATATGGAATGACTAGCTTCTGTTTTGTGCTATTCCAGACTCTTATTTATCTCTATGCCAAATTTTATCCTGATCCGTTCAGCCGTCTTGGCGTGATTAAGTAACAAACATACATCCATACATCCATCCAAACTTTCACATTAATAATATTAGTAAGATTGTTCAGACAGCAAGTCGTCAACTTAATCTAAGTTTTCACTATTAGATTTTTGAGACAGGGCTTAAAAGGGTAAAGCCACAGATATAAAATCTAACTAGATGACGCGATTATATGTACTTCGCGTGTCAAAAAACGGAGTAAAAGTAAGATCAATGATCGTCCTTGAGCTTTCATTTAGCATTATCGGCACCGGAAATTCACCGTAATCTAGAAAAATGCCTAATTATGCCATATTGAACTGTAAAAACTGTATAGAAAAAGATGGCCGAGGCATTCGAATGGTTTTCTTTCATTGGTAAGTAAAAATTTGTTTTTAAATTGTGTATGAAAAAGTGGCACGCTTGGTTTTCATACAGATGGAGGGACTTGTGTTATCTAGTTAGATTTATGTCTGTTAGTAAAGGCAATATGCACTTTCTAAAGATCTATGTAGACTCCCAAAGCCTCAAGCATATACAATTGGCACATCCTCATTTAAAAACCTTTCACACAGAAACTCTAAAACCTCAAGGTGTAATATGAAGACATCTCCGCACTCTCGACTCTTGCCAACAAAAGATGGACAGAACAATGGTTCAATGGTGTATCGGTCGCCATCTTGGACCGTCGCTCGGAGTTTAATATAGTGTTCACGTCTATTGTTCCAGAAATGCTGTGAAGTAATAAAAAGCGCCGTGTATGGTATGCGGGATGAAATACAGCGGTGATTGGAAATTTGGACTTTTTGAAAAATATGTTGACGTATACGACATATTTTGCTGCAGTTCCGACATTTTCTTGTGACTTGTTTTTGAACCGAATTCAAAAAAAGGAGAAGGTTCTCAATTCGTTGGAATATTTTTTTTAATGAATTTTTCCCAATTACGATTGAAAGGGTATACTTCCCAGGTAGTCCCATGGTCATCAGGTTAGGATCTGATGATAGGATCCTGGAGAAATTGAGGGTACTCCTCAAATATTATGGGCATACATATAGCGATTTTGGTATTTTCATCAACAATGCAATCATTTGCACTCAGAAAGTATCTAAGTATGTCACGTGTATAAGTTTATCGAATTTTTAAACGACTATGATAGAGCAAAATAAAACACCACCTTTAAAACAAAAAAAAATACCGAAATCAAAATCGGTTCATCCGTTTAGGAGCTATAATGCCACAGACAGATACACAAACACACAGGTACACACGTCAAACTTATAACACCCCTCTTTTTCCGTCGGTGATTAAAAACTATTGAACGGATTTTGATGAAACTTTACAGAAATATTGCTTATACATCAGAATAACATCAGGGCGAAGTACTAATACCACGCGAGCGGAACCACGTGCGGCAGCTAGTTATTGCATAATTTAGATGATTTCTTTGCATATCTACGTACACAAAAACAGAATCTTGGGAAATACACAATTTATGCTCAAGACAAACTGTCAACATAATACCAGCGATAGCGGATTATCAACATTATGTTTAGGATTAAACACGTGGCTTTTCAGTAGCACTTGTCAATCATTTTAGGGTAAGGGCACACTTCAACTTTTAATTTGCGGATAAAATTGTCAATCTGAACTATACCTATACACTAGAATCCGCCTACTGACTTTTGACAATCTTTATTGCTGATAAAGTGATTAAAAAAAGTTAATGAAATAAAAAAAAAAACCCGACTACTTATGAAGCGGACTAAATAGATGTTAACAAAAAAAAAATCTTATTGTGCTGTCGCAGGATTAATATTCACGAGTTGGCTGACCAAAAAAATTCAAAATTCAAAATTCAAAATTTTTTATTTCACATAGGCCTACATGGGCACTTATAAAACGTCGGCAAAAGGTGACCAAACCCGTATGTATCCTGCGACTGCATTGCTTGATTTTCTTCTTGTTTTCATCTTTTTAGTTCACTTCAAAGTCAGTCGTGTTTTTATTTTATTATCACTTTTTATTGATAACGTTTTAGTTACTTAATTTAATTTTTAACTTTTTCTATCGAATTACTTTTAAATAAATAAATTGAAAATATATTTTTGTAATCACCATTAAAAACCCCTTCTTTTTGATGCCCCATTCCCCTTCGTTTGATATATAATAACATTGTGACCGCGACATTATGGTGCCCAAAATTCGCCATGTTTGTTTTTTTTAACTTCACTTATATAAGAAAAATTGGGCGCTCAAGACCTATCTAACCATGTCTTAATTATATATACCCGTCTAGTGGTTTGATAGATATGAGCTAATAAAGAATATTACATACATACATACAAAATACGCCCTAAAAACATAACACTTCTTTGCAGTCGGGTAAAAAACATAACCCTTTCCTTGCAGTACTTACACTTACTTACACTTTATTTAGCCTTGTCGCGGGGCAGAGTCGACGCTCGCTTGCGCTTACAATTTACACTAACCGAGATCTCTACAGCACAAAATGTATCGATGGCACGTGGGCTCAAATTCATTCTGCGCGCGGCCACAAACCGATTAAGTTAAGGCCTATAAAAGGCCATAACCCTTAAATGCTAATGGGGTACCATAGACCCCATACACAAAGAACACAATACACCTCACTCAGAACTGATAGACTGAGTTTGTTCAGGTACAGGGGGTTAAGATTATACGTGATGGTGTTAATCGATTTGGATTGTAATACACGTAAATTGTGTTGGTGTATGGTTTCAATGGAGTAGGGTTTCGATTAGACACATATCCTCACTCACATAGTAAGATAAGGCAGTGTTTATAGTTGGCCCTGTCAGCTTCAAAAAGGTTAAAAAAAAAAACTAACAGCCCGACTTCGTAAAAAAGTTTTTACAATAATTTAAATAATAACTGTAATAAATATTGAGGAACATAGTGACTTTAACAATTGAGACCCATTACAGGGAAGATGTGAGCTGGTCTAGATTTTTAATGGGTTTCGACTGTTTAAGTCACTAAAAGCTCGATAAACATAAGCCTCCTTTGACAGTCGGGTAAAAAGAGCAATATTCAAAAATAAGGTCGAAATCAATATCGAATCTGGATTTACATTCATGCAAATGCAATTTTGCGTACGCGAATTTTGCGCTTAACACTATCAATTTGCTTTTTCATGTATCAAAAGAGAGTTGAATTTTTTATGCGAATATTTAACGACGAAGCATTCTTTTACATTTAAAATATTGTCAACTTAAATATCAAACGGCAAAAGATAATGGTAATTTCTATTGTGTCTGCTAATTAACGTTTGACAGGTTATAGATTCGCTGTCCTCTGTCGACACGATTGTCTCTTTTTTATTAAATTGTATTTAAGCTGTATGAGAAGAGGCCTTTTTTCCCTGCAGTGGGGCAGTAACTAGTTGGTATTATTATTATTTAAGCATCAAATAAATACTCCTTAATTGAATTTTCTAGTATCAATACAGAAATGACAACAATAACAGATTAAAAACCGACAGTCTTGTTTATTTTTAATAAACTCAGTTGACACAAAATTTTCTTTTGACACAGAATTTTCCTTAGCGATTCTTTGAAAACCGTCGCCAATTATAGGAGCGTGAAATAGGGTCGTTTGTACCCCGTTCGTATTAAAGGGTTGAAGGTGTTTATTTTGGACTTAACACGTTAGACATCGGGCGGCTGTTTGAAGGAACAGGTATTCCAGTGAAATGGAAATTTTACCATTCACTTTACCATTTACCATTCGAGCAAAGGGTTAACATCAAATAAAGGTGAGCGTTTATTAGTTTTTCGGTACTGTGTGCCTTTTGAAATTGTTAAATCGGATAGGGATAATATACCTTCCTACGAGTTTGGTTGGTAACTGAGATTTGGTGTTAAATGTTATTCGCGTAACAAATTGTGGTAAAATAAAAACTTTTTCACAAATAGAAGTCGGTAAAAATAAAACGACTTCCAAAGCAAAACACTAAAAAAGCAGAAAAAAAATTCTTTGGTGTCTTTGTTACCTCTCATTTGTTTGTCGTTTTGCGACACTGACTTTCGAAATGAAAATTAGTTTTGCTCTCTTAGTGTTTTGCTTTGGAAATAGGTTTATTTTTTGTAAATTTTTCAAAAATGTAAGCCGTTTCTATAGTAAGGCAGTACCTAAAAAAATTACAAAATATCCATTATAACTCAATATACACATTCGTGCTGCTTGTCATTAAGAAGTTCGGTGTATGTTCCATATCTTGACCAAAAAAACTGCTGAACCAATTTTGATGAAACTTGTACTGTTCCCTAAGTTGAAAGATACCTAATCCAATAAAAAAAGAAAGATTATGATCCGATTAATAATTTCGGTGATATGCGTGGAAAAACATACATGCGTACCAACATACATCTACACTAACAGTTTCGAAATTTGGCACACGTGTTTGAGAAGTTCACATAGAGTAACATTATGTGAATACTGTGCAATTCCAACAATATTACATACATACTTATCCAATAAATAACCTCCTTTTTTTAGAAATCGGTAAAAACAGTAAACTCTGCTTTCAAATTATAGAACTAATATTAACACTCCTACTAGTCCTACCTAATAAAAAAAATATTAATTCATGAAATTTTTAATAATTATAAAAACCGATCAAGACGTGTCTAAAGGGCACGAAAGCGATTTAATAAATCAATCGAATTGTTACCCACATTTTACTACCTACCATCATTAAAAAATAAAAAGCGTCGATGTCTACCCATCTTTTCTAAAGCTCTTATTACTAATAAGGGGTAGGCACAAGGGTGAAAAACACACACAAAAACATACAATGTCAAGCCGAAAACCTACACAGTTTATAACTCATTATTTTGCCCGAAACTTGAGAGGAACTTCAAAGGGATGTACCTACACTTTCAATATTTGAATAGCAGATTCCCTACTCAAATAATTACCAAAATTAGGGGGAGAATTTTACGCACACGTAAATAAATGATGAGCGAACTTACCTGTAGGGTTGCAAGATAAATAAGAGATTTTAGGTGATATTTTAAGATAAATTTGTATGTGAAAGTCTTTAAGGAGGTGGTGAAACATGGGCTTATGGGGAAAGTTGTAATTGACATCAGCTGTTTGCTTGATGTTTTAGTGTTGATAATTTTTAAAGTTGTTTTTGTAAAAAACATTGGGAAATGTGTAGCCAAGGCTGCTACCTTTCTACGAAATGGCAAAAAAAACATTGACAATTTTCATTTTTACTTTGATCGAAAATCACAATAACCTTAACACTTTTATTTATTTATTTAAAACTTTATCCACACAAACGTACAATCTATCTAACCTCTGATTTTTTTGATTTATTTCATTTAACAAATATAATTTTTTGCCGTTTCAATTTCGATTTACTTCGATTTTCGATTTACATTCGATCACTCAGGATACGACATTATTTATATGTAATGATAAAGTGGCAACCCCTAATGTCAGTTTAGTCTGCAAAATTAAAAATCACAATTAAATAGCTAACATTCTAAAAAAAAAATGAGTTTAATTTCGGATTTCGGTTTCCCATAGAAGGTAGCCCTACACAAGATGTCAAAACATGCCTAAGTTATTCATAGCCCAGGAGATTATAAACTTGGTTTTGATGGCTTCATACAAGACTTAATAATGTACACCAGGTTTTAGTGCAAATAAATAGAGGGTAGAGATAGGGGACACTCGAGAATTGGCCTGGTTTTACTAGCCATATCTTTGTAACGGTTTTATTTAGTAAATAAAAAGTTAAAGTGCACTTTGAATAAATTAAAATCTCTAAGAGCCGTTTTATTACTAGGGAAATCGAACATTTTACATTAACCAAAAAAGTTTTTTGAGATAAAAGTAAACAAACCGACTTCCAAAAAAAAACACTGCAAAGCGAAAAATAATTTTCTTTTCCGAAGTGGGTATCTTTGGTAGCAATGGTTTTCCGTTTTTCGACACCGATTTCGTAAAAGAAAGTTATTTATCGCTTTGCAGTGTTTTGTTCTGGAAGTCGGTTTGATTTTTTAGTTAAAAAGTTTTTTATTTATCTGTTTTTAGTTTTGATAGGTACCTCCGATTACCATGAAAATTATTTATAGCCAAAGAACAACTCACGACGATGCCAATAAGCCAACACGACTAGGATTCATTGTTTTATTTCGGATTTCCAGTGCCTAGCTGCCGGCTTCCATCAGATCAGTTCGTTGGTACCATTGTCACTAATGCTATCATAGTCAGCAACTATTCGAGATATCTTGTACCCGTGACATACTTAGCATTAAGAAGTTCCAGTGGCAATATGTGGTCTTCTTCATCAGTTCGACTTCACCACATGATACTTTCTGAGTGCAAATGATTGCTTTGTTGATAAAAATATAAAAGTCGCTATATGTATGCCTGTAATATTTGAGGAGTTCCCTCGATTTCTCAAGGATCCTATCATCAGATACTGATTTGATGACTATGGAACCACCTGGGAAGTATAACCTTTCAAACAACAGAAGAATTTTCCAAATCGGTCCAGGTGTCTTTGAGTAATCGGGGAACATACATTAAAAAAAAGTTGCGACGAATTGAGAACCTCCTCCTTTTTTGAAGTCGGTTAAAAAGAAATACAAAGTAATACAAAAACAATGTAACCGTATGATTAAGTGTAAACAATGATTATTAAAATCTGCACAGAAAATTTGAATTTTAAATCTACTAATCGGTGTTTAAACAAATCATGTAGTAATTTTTTTTAAATAAGTATTCGTTACGGGGGCAATAGTTAGCCAAAAATTAAGACTGTAAAGATTAATTCAGAGTTACGTTGTCAGTAGCCGCCATTAAGTTGACAGAAAAAATCTTAAAATTGTATAAAAAACATAACTTAAAATTATGCAAAACCAGAACAGAATCCCTTCGCTACAACCAAGAAAATTGCAAAATGCAAAAACAATTCCGAAAATCCATTTTTGAAAAACAGGTGGGATTCAAAACTACGTTACGGTGAGCATAGAGGGGTATTCCCACTTAATCTGCATACGATAATCGAGGGGAGAGGCGACATCTGTCGTGGATCTGCATAAGTTTGAGTTTCGCCCAATTTAAGTTTTCACTGCCCTTTTGGATTTATCTATGGGCGGTATACAGGCAGTTGTCTATAGTTTGCAAAAGTTTTTTGATGTTGTATGAAAACTCACTTGTTTTAACAAGTTTGCTTAACATGAATAAAAATGTTTAAAAGAAAAACGTATGAATCGCAGGTTCGGTTAGATCAGCCGGTCTTTTAACTGTAATTCATGATAGCTCACTTCACGTACACTTCACCGAATTTTTACTGACTTTTTTTTTATTATTTTGATTGGAATTTTATATTATTTTTATTGGATTTTCTTTTTATTGCTTATTATTTGCGATTGACAATTTCATTTTTTTTTAATTTTGTGTGCATTTTTTATGTGTAATGTGAATATAAAATACACTTAAAAAAATGTTTTTTAAGTGTATTTTATACAGAGCTAATTTGTGTTTGTTCATGTTCTGTTACAGTTGGTAATAAATGTTTTCTTTCTTTCTTTAATTATTAAAACTTTATTTTCCCGTTGAGATATTTACAAAACTGCACTGTAGATTCATTTAGTCTAAGACACACTTCTATGACAGCTACGTTTTGTTCTGTGATTTGGTCAAGATGAGTTTATTATGAATGAAATTGAGCAATAACATACTAAACCATAGCCTTATACAATATTACTAATTTCAATTAAAAACTTTATTTATAGATCAGACCAAATATTTTTAACACACTCATTTTTAAAGTAACATGCTCTGTTATCCCAACAAAACGCGTCGGCCGATACTTCTCTACTCGTCCCCTTTATTATTGTGAGTTTTCCCGAATTTTCCCCAGGTTTTCATTAGCAGGGGTGCGTTTAGTGACTTATGCAAACAATGGAAGGGTGCAAATGATAACAAGTTGCAGGCTGCAACGGACGACTGTTTATTACAATACGGGTGTAAAGTTGAATAAATCATTTGGATTTTGTAGGTTCTATGTTTCTTTGGAGGTAATGGCGTGCCTTGAATTAATTATTGATGTTTAAGGGACTGGAATGAGAGATAATAAGATATTTTTTTTGTTGTGATACTGCAAAATTAAATCACTAGAATGAATTGTTCATAAGAACATATAGTAAAGTCTGTATATTCATGCTATGTTACGTTAAGTTTGAGTGTTCAAGACATTTGACGCTTAAAGTAAATAATAAGCATAGATTAAAAAAAATAAGAGCCCTCCCGGTTTTGTGAAAATCCTTTAATATCGAATTCGTTATTATGTGGATAAATCTCAAAATTAGGTAATCAAAATCGTCTCAGTTGAGTCACCCAATCAATATTTTAATTTAAGTGTTCAAGACTCACACAATTTTACACGGCTTTATTGTAAACTAGGCTATTCCCACGGCTTCACTCCCATAGCCCACAAAAGGACAATTTTTCGGGATAAAACGTAGCTTTCTACTGGTGAAAGAATTTTTAAAATTGGTTAAGTAGTTTGAAGTTTATCCATTACAAACAAACTTGCAAACAATCAAATCTTTTAAATTATCTATCATTTTTTTTTATAATATTAGTGTAGACAACGAATACTAAATTGAACTCGCATTTGTTTAATCTCAATAATAATCAAACATAACTCGAACATTCAATTAACATGTTAACACGTAAAACTTCCGTAACACAGTTATACCACACACAACCACATTGCAATTCAAAAACTTTTGCGCAACTCACAACGGTTCCTTGAAACCGCTTAAAATTAATAAAGCGTAAATTGAATTGTACGGCCAACGAAACAATTAACTAAACAATAATGTTTAGGTTTTAGGAATGCAAAGCAAGCCGTATTTACTTCAAAAACTTTCGGTTCTAAATACCCCTAAATGCCCTTTGCCCTTCTGTTTTGTCGGCCATCTTGCATTCTGGCCGAACGTTCGAAATTTCGAATATGGAATTGAAAATAGAGTATATTTTTAAATGTGTTGCAGAACTTCGTAATATTTATTCTGTTGTAAGTCGAAGTATGAAAAAAAGGCCAAACGCTTTATGATTTTTTTATTACTTTAATTTAGTTTTTTGCTCATCAGAATTATGCTGTTTTAACTTTTGAGACACGCGGGTTTTGATGGTATTTGAGCTTGTACGAAAAACAATCTTGAAGAATGGTATTAGGTGTACAACGAATTCTTGAATGTGTTTCAT
The DNA here is from genome assembly GCA_947562075.1 of Orthosia gracilis. Taxonomy (NCBI): domain Eukaryota; kingdom Metazoa; phylum Arthropoda; class Insecta; order Lepidoptera; family Noctuidae; genus Orthosia; species Orthosia gracilis. The sequence goes on from OX387274.1 coordinate 21,267,223, forward strand.
TTTCAAGACGTCTCTTGTATTTATAATGATTATTTATCTGATTTATATAGTTTATTGATTTTGCTGGAGTCTTACTTATCCAATTTAAAGCAGATATCTTCTTCAAAACCCCCGAATCAATAAACAAAAAAATAATTGAAAAGCACACAAAACAGCCCAAAACTTTTTTCAGAAACGCCCCCTAATTTACATCGAACAATATTGAAAGAGCAATAAACAGGTTATAGCGAAATAACCGTCTGCAAGAGTTTAGGAAAGTTAGAAGAATTTGGGGAGAAACGTTTTTAATATGGGTAAGTTGGAACAGATGTTTTTTCGATGGACACCTGAGTCTAGACTCTATGGAAGCAGTCGGGACACAGTTTGTCGCTAAAAACTTTTTAAGTGGGTTTGTTACGGAGTTCCTAAGGGTTAGATGCGGAATTTTTTTTTTTTTGGCTCTCGGCTGTCAACGGTTGCTTTTTGTCGTGATTTTTGCAGAAAAACGGTTGGGAGTAGTAGTGGGCTGTCAATATGTTTAGGACAATTTAGTATATATATATATGAGTATATATTGTTTTCAATATATATGAACGTGTATTTTATTATGTTTATAACAATTTTATTTATATTATTAACACAGTTCACCAGCCATGTTATCTCTTCACCACTCTTGGTTGAATGGTAGAAAATGCTTAAGGTATTAAGTCCGCCTTTGTACCTTTTGTGCATGAAGTCTAAATAACAGAAGTAAATTGACACTTGAACCACTTAATGTTCATTGAGGTTTTTCTGTAGACTGCTCGATAGGTAGGTAGCATGGTAGGTAGTTTTCCAGTCAATGTCAAAGTTTTGCAGAAAATATGATGACACAGTTTAAATGTTGTTCAAATAAATAATCTGACTGCTCTACAGCCAATAATAGGTAACAGTAAACCGTTACTCTGGACCGTGTACGTAAGTACATTAATTTTCCGTTCAGGGATTTCCTGTGTCGTGGGTGTCATTAAACACTTAAATAACAAGTACAAATTTATACAAACAGACGGAACAAATAGATTTGGTCAAGCAAATGTTTGTTTACGCCCATGTTATAGTACTTGCCTCCCAAAAAGAAGATACGCTACCACGCCAACATCTCGAAATATTTACCTGAAAAAGAAAGAGAAAAGCGTTTTTAAAGTTAATCTTTAAAAAAAAACTACGAAATAAAATAAATATGTACTGAAATTCGAAGTTGCCAGTGCTGGTTGGAGGTTCCAACTCAAACGAAACATGTAATTTAAAATCAACAGACAAGCCTCATTACTTAAAGTACATATTTTAAATTTCGAATAAATAACACTGGCCACTCAAAGGGTTAAAACACAGTAACATGTGAAATAAATATTTTCAATTCGCGCTTAATTTCGAGGCGTTATATCGAATGCTGTGACCACCTTTCATTGCAAACACATATATTATCTACTATCACTCGCACTCTTATCCCAAATCAATAAAGTCCAAACTCACTTACATCTTCAGCAAATACAAAGCTTTGAGTAACCAAACATACGTCTGCAGTAATATCCAGTTTTATGTCAATGTGATAAAGTGCATTTTCAGTTGTTTGGAGTGCATTATGTGACGCAGTGTTGATCCGCCGAAGGCTGTCTGGGTATCAAAGGCTATCGGATGGAAACCCGATGAATTTCGCGAGCCATTCAATTTTGGATCGGAGGTTGATAAAACTAGCTTTGAGGATATGTGTAAAATTAACTAGCTTCCTAGGGTTATGCTCTCACCAGCTTAATGCAATTTGCAGTCTACTGTTAGACTAAGTTGCTTAGCATAAGTAGCTATGTTCAACTATAGATGGGACTTATCTTTTGGGTTTCAATCCAAAAATAGTAATGGGAAATTACTAAAGAATATAAATTTATTTCTCTAAATCTGTGTATTACCGGCGCACCGCCGCTTACGTACTTTGTGCTATTATTTACTTATTATTGAGTCAAGTCTTAGAAGTACTTTTATTCATCAAGATTCAAAGACCACACAAGATAACGCTGCAAAGGCAATACTTTTTTTTTCAATTTTAGCATTAAAGCTTCTAACGGCGTCAATTCAAAATGATTGATTTACAGATATTAGTAAGATCTTAGTTTTTTTTTTAATTATAGATAGGCTCGCACTTGACCACTATCTCACCTGTGTGGTCGACGGTGTAGCATGCTTGCCTAAAAGTAATCTATTCAATCTTGACTTAAAGACCCCGAGATGGTAGCCGACGCGGCGACGGTTGCACTTAAAAGGTTCCTTTTTATTTTTCACTCTTCTGTTTCTTTTTGTCGGTTAAAAAGCTCGTATACGCAAGAAAACCATTCTACTTGAGACCACACTCACAGTAAAATCAACCCCGTTTTCTAAGTAGCTTCTTCCCACTTCCCACTTTCGACAATTCCCTCACTTCCTCATTCCATCGATAATTGTGGCAGGAAGTGGGAATGCGACTTGGTGCAACGGTAAAGTGACCAATTGGAGCCGCTGGGTGGTCCGTCGTGCTCAATGATGGCAAATTGTTCTAAAGGAAGTACTGTGGGGGATCCCGGTCCTTGGAGATTCAGTAGGCCGGTTTTGCAAGGATGTTCTTAAAGTACTCTGCGGTTAGGATTTTTAAAGAATTTGCGTATATTCCTATAATTTTATTTAATTTTTATTTCTTGAAACGGTGAGTACCAGTAACATAACAACCGGAGAGCGAAGTGACCTAACACAGACAATCATTTACCTAAAAGGACACTTCAAACACTAGATTATATAAAGAATAATGAGAATAGGCCTGCATGACCGATCGATAACCTGCCGGGTGAGCACGGCCTCTGTGATAGGCTTGAGTCACGCATATTATCACGGTTTTTGCTCCCAAACTGTGATAAAAACGTGTCAGTCATGCTTGTCGCAGTAGGCCGTGCTCGCCCGGCTGGTGAAGGCCTCGGGATCCGAGAAGCACAGAAACAGATGATAAGGCGACACTTGGGGGAGGCCGCTGTGTCTGGTAGTGGACATCTTTTGGGAAAAATGATGATGAAGCATACTACCACAGGGTAATATAAGGCTTAGTATGACATGATATTCATACGTCATCATCGTATCAGCTGAAAGACGTCCACGGCTGGACATAGGCCTTCCTCAAGCGTCGCCACATTGACCGGTCCCGTGCGTCCCGTATCCAGCGGATCCCCGCAACCTTCACCAGGTCATTCATAACGTGGGTGCCTGTAATGTGAGTGAATTTTGAACTCACTCGTTTTTCACATCTTTATTTTTCTTGCCGTATTTTATGAGGCGTTTGCAACGAAATCTTACAAGTTTGCATAAACAGACACGGCTGAGAGCAACCATTTTTGGAAAAGCAAATATTTTGTTTCGTGCGGGAATCACGATTTCCTCACATGGAGCTGAAAGCTTACAGACCCGTTTGATATTGTTGTGGAAAAAAGAATGTGTAAGAACACACACGAACTATTTAAAGAATAACAACAATCACACTATCAAACTTAATATTATAAAGGCGAAAGTTTGTGAGTGTGTGTGTATGTGTTTGTATGTTTGTTACTTCTTCACGCTCAAACAGCTCGACGAACCTAGATGAAATTTGGCACAGAGACAGATTATAGTCTGGAATAGCACATAGGATACTTTTAATCCCGGGAATATGTTTCCTTGGTATAATTTTCGACATTCACGCGAGCGAATTCGTCGGCAGAAGCTAGTAAATCATAATTCTACCAGACAAAGTCAAAATACTGCCTTTTTGGAAAGTATAGTTTATCAAAACCTTCTTAAATTTTGTAATGTTTTTTTGAAAACAATGCCATAGAAGATGATTCATCATCAAACGAAAATAAAACTTATTACCACCTCTAAATACTACATAAAATTTAAAAACGCAGCACCTACGCAGTACCTATAATTCCCCCAAAATTAGGGTTCCTTCGGTTATTACGCCAAGTCGTTGTCAGATGCAAATCAAGTAGGGTTCCGTCTTTTTCAGGGGCTGAAATATGACGGTAATAAACAGTAGCTGGGGACGTTCTGTACACCTGACGCGGTATGGTCACCCTATTCGATATGGGAAGTCCGCATTTGAATATTTTTATGGTTGCTGTATGAATATTAGTATTTTTAATGAGGCTTGGATCCGAATTTTGCGATTCTTGGACCATTTCTATAGATGGGTTGTCGCTGTCCAGAATTTGTTACGATTATTTTTAGCTTTTTTTGGGTTGGAAATATTTTTACTTGACGTTTAAGGTATCTAATATTCTATCTATCTCTGGTGTCAAACATTACATTTTTTTTTACTTTAGTAACGTTTTCATTGTAAGAAACAAATTTTATTCGTTCTATCTGCTTTCTCTTTTCAAATTGGATTTCTTTTTCTGCTTTTTTTTTTGTTGGAACTATGAACGCCTACGCTAAACTTAATAGCAATGTGTCTAATGCGCGCATGTCTGCTGTATATAATATTGAGGCTCTCTCTTCCATGTAATTGTGAACTGTCAGTCACGTTGTAAAATTAACTTCCTTTAAATAAAATAGTCTTGTTGCTTAAACTGCCTTTATTCTCATTTCATCAGGTTATGGGCCCAGACTAGCCTGTCGTTAAAAGTTATCTTTGCCATTTGAATAGTTTTAGTAAAAGTAAAAGTAAAATCACGAGTATAACCTCACTTAGTTACCGCGCTCGCGAGTGAAAATTTTCTTTTACAGATTGAACATTTAATATCTATTTATGGCTGGAAATAATCCAATGATATCAATTGAAAAGCTGAATGGCCGTGGCAATTGGGCGAGTTGGAGTTTTGCAGTCAAGGCATACTTGCAACATGAAGATTTGTACAACTGTATTTTGCAAGAACCGAAGGCCGCTGACCCTAACTCAGTTAGACAAGACACCAAAGCTAAGTCAAAGTTGATTTTATTGGTTGATCCAATTTTATTCGTACATATACAAGAAGCCCAAAATGCAAAAGAAGTATGGGACAATTTGGCAAAGGCATTTGAAGACAGTGGCTTAACTCGTAAAGTAGGGTTATTAAAAGAGCTTATTAATACCAATTTGGAAAACAGTACATCGGTTGAAGACTATGTGAATAAAATAATGACAGCCGCGCACAAGTTAAGGAATATAAAATTCAACGTGGACGATGAGTGGTTGGGCACACTAATGTTGGCAGGATTGCCAGAAATGTACAAGCCCATGATTATGGGCTTGGAAAGTTCCGGTATGAAGATTAGTGCTGATTTAGTCAAAAATAAGTTACTACAGGAAGTAAAGACATCAGACACTACCGCACTTTATACAAACACAAAAAATAATCAGCCCAAAAGTGATCAATTTAAAAATAAAAAAGGCCCAAGGTGCTTTCATTGTAATAAGTACGGACATCTTAGTCGAAATTGTTGGCATAAAAATACAAGTACTAATAAAAAAAACGATAAAGAAACAGGATATGTTGCAGCTTTTTCAGCATCCACAGCAAATGTCTCTAATTTTTGGTATGTTGATTCAGGGGCATCTATGCATATGACTCAGCACCGGGATTGGCTCACTGATATCACTCCTTCATCTGTACCGAGCATAAGAATTGCTAACAACAAAGTACTAAAAGTAGAATGCTGCGGTAATGCAAGTATTAAGGTAAATGCAAAAGATGGCAGCACCAGTTACATACAGGTGAGGAATGTTTTATATGTACCAGACTTAAAGACAAATTTGTTATCAGTTAGCAAAATCATTAAAAGTGGATGCAGAATAACATTTAATGAAAGTGGGTGTCTAATCTACAATCCAAGCAACAAGTTAGTTGCAAGGGCAGACTTAATCTATGAGACATATCGGTTAAATACTTGTAGAAATCAAAAAATGCCGTCTGACATACAAGTCATGTTGGCTAAAACTGATGATGATATTTACTTGTGGCATCAAAGGATGGGTCACTTAAATTTCACAAATCTAATTAAAATACCTAAATGTACAGAAGGCGTAAAGCTGTCATCAAGAATAGAGAATTCCATTTGTGTAACATGCCTTGAAGGTAAGCAAACAAGAAAACCATTCCCCACTGAAGGCTCCCGTGCAACCAGCTTGCTAGAGCTAATCCACAGTGATGTGTGTGGACCGATGAAGCATACTTCTATAGGAGGGGCAAGGTATTTTGTTACCTTCATTGATGATTTCTCTCGGCAAGTACATGTATATTTTATTCAAAACAAGAGTGAAGTATTTGAAAAATTTGTAGAATTTAAGAATAGAGTAGAAAATGAGCTAAGTACAAAAATTAAAACTCTTAGAAGCGATAATGGAACAGAATACAAAAATAATAATTTTGATGCTTATTTGAAGAAAAATGGAATACTGCACCAAACTTCCAATCCATACACTCCTGAACAGAACGGCCTCAGTGAAAGAATGAATAGGACTTTGATAGAACGCGCTAAATGTATGATAATAAATGCTGAATTGCAGGTCACATTCTGGGCAGAAGCGGTTGCTACAGCTGCATACATTGTCAACCGATCTCCCACCAGCACCTTATCTGATGTAACGCCTTATGAAATATGGACTGGAAAGAAGCCAAACATAAGTCACATGAGGATTTTTGGATGTCCTGCAATGGTGCTTGTTCCTAAGGAAAACAGGACCAAACTTGATGTGAAGTCACGTAAGTTAATATTTGTTGGCTACAGTAACAGTACAAAAGGCTACAGATTCATAGATCCTGAAACAAAAAAAGGAATTATAAGTAGAGATGTGGTGTTTCTAGAGGCTTCAATTAAAAGAAATATTGTGAATGATGAACCTAAAAAAGAAAAGAACATTAGTAAAAATGACATGGAGATAGAGGAAAATAAAAATGAAAATGTAAAGGAAAGTTGTAATAAAGTAAAAGAAAAGAAAACTGTATACTTACCTGATGGTGGACCTGAAGAACCTGTCGAAAGAAATTTTGATAATGAAATTCATGACAGAGGAGAAACACAGGATGAATCTCAAAGTATTTATATTTCAGAGGATTCTGATCAATTTGAGGATGTTAATGATGAGACATACTTACCTGATGGGACACTTGACTCTCCATCGGTATCAAACATAACTTTGAGACCGCTGCCACAAAGAATGAGAAGCCACAATAATGATATTCAGCAAAGTCCCTCATCACTAATGTGTCTTAATGTTGAATCAACAATGAATTTATTAAACAATGATCCACAAAGTCTTCAAGAAGCTCTAAACAGTAAAAAAGCTGATGAATGGAGGAGCGCTATGGATGAAGAATATCAGTCATTGATTAAGAATAATACATGGACACCAGTTAACTTACCAAAAGAGAAATCAGTAATTCCCTGCAGATGGGTTTATAAAACTAAGACAGACGGCAATGGATCTATTACCCGTTATAAAGCTAGACTGGTAATTAAAGGATATAAACAAGTCAAGGGCATTGATTACAATGAGGTCTATGCTCCAGTGGTACGTTATACATCTATAAGGTACCTCATTGGTCTTGCTGCTAAATATAGACTCAAAATACACCAAATGGACGCAGTCACAGCATTTCTACAAGGTGACATCAATGAAGAAATTTACATGTCCTTTCCACCTGGCTATGAAGATCAAAATAAAGTATGTAGACTAAACAAGTCAATATATGGACTTAAACAAGCCAGCAGACAATGGAATATGAAATTAAATACTACCTTATTAGAAATTGGAATGACTCGTTCAAACATAGATCCATGCATTTACTACCGAATTTTAAATGAAAATGATATGCTTCTTATAACAGTATATGTTGACGATATACTTTGTTTCTTTAATAATGATGAAACAGCACAATTGATAAAAGGGAAGTTAAAACAAAAATTCTACATGAAGGACTTAGGACCAGCCAAACATTGCATCGGTTTTAGAATTTCACAAGATGAAAATGAGATTTCTATTGATCAATCTATTTATGTAGAAAATATACTTACACGATTTGGTATGAACAATTGTAAGCCAATGTGGACACCAGCTGATGCCAATGTCAAAATGAAGAAGGGTGAAGGTCAACAGGAGATTTTAAAGGACATTCCATACCAAGAAATAATTGGCTGCTTATTATATTTATCACAAGGGACTCGACCCGACATCACTTATGTAGTAAATTCTCTGAGTAGGTACAATAGTCAACCTACTAATGAACATTGGGTGGCTCTAAAACGAGTTTTGAGGTACCTGAAAGCTACAATGCTTATGAAACTGGTTTATAAAAGGAATGTTGATGGAAGAATTTCAGGCTATTGCGATTCAGACTGGGCAAGTGATGATGAGGATAGAAGATCATGCACAGGCTACATATTTTTATTCCAGGGTGCCGCAGTAAGCTGGAATTCTAAGAAACAGCAGACCATAGCTCTTTCTACAAGTGAGGCTGAATATATGGCTCTATCGTCGGCCATTCAGGAAGCTCTTTGGTTGAAACAGCTGGCAGACGAGTTCCAACCAGAATTTAAAGGTACACCTTTAACCCTTTATTGCGATAATCAGAGTGCGATTAGTCTTTCAGGTAATGCTGCCTACCACGCACGCAGTAAGCATATAGACGTCCGCTATCACTTTGTACGAGAGAAGATTGCTGCCAAACAAGTCGTGGTTCAATATAAATGCACTAGAGACATGGTCGCCGATATCTTGACAAAAGGACTCCATCGACCGAAGCATGAAAACTTCACCACATCAATGGGTTTAATTTTAAAGCGTCAGCGTCCAGGAGAGGATGTTGGAACTATGAACGCCTACGCTAAACTTAATAGCAATGTGTCTAATGCGCGCATGTCTGCTGTATATAATATTGAGGCTCTCTCTTCCATGTAATTGTGAACTGTCAGTCACGTTGTAAAATTAACTTCCTTTAAATAAAATAGTCTTGTTGCTTAAACTGCCTTTATTCTCATTTCATCAAGCAGCATTAAACTACGATGTAGCATTGAAATCTGCTCGCATTTTTTCTTTATTTACCTATTGTTTCATCTAGGAACAAACGGGTATGCGCATAAAACATAACAAGCAAAATTCTTCTGACAAATCTCTTCGACACACATAAAACATAAAAGTAAGTAGGTACCAACCTAATAAAAACAAATGATGAATACTAAAAGGTACTTGAACCAGCAGGTACAGTAATATACGCGAATTATCCTTATTACTTTTTTAATTTAGAGCAGGGGCCATGATAAATTTGGCTGTTAATCAAACGCCTAGGGGCCACATGTCACAGGCATTGGAAAAAATAAAATTCAAAAATAGAACGTGTAATTGGATCATTTTTTTTTTAAACTCTTTGGTAGATGTCGCTCGGAGCGATTGTGCCCTTTATGAATTTTTATATTTGTCAATCGTGATGTATCTGTTTGCTTTGATTCCCGTATTTATGTGTTCGGGCTTGAAATTAGATGAAATATTATTGAGTTGTGTGTTGTGTATCATTGGGGATGAGTATCGGGCTTTCGATTTTGATTATGACGGATGGCAGTATTTTTCTAGGGTCTATATAATAATTTAAAAATCTGTTTTTTACCAGTAATTGAATGGTCATCGTTTTGTTAACTTCTTTACAACCTTTATTGATTTATTAACTATGTTATTTAATTAAAACCATTAAGAACATTATAATTTAAATAGTCCATAAATAGATCACTCATAAAACTCTGCATATAATTCCCGTTTCCACATCCGAAGCACGACCACATGAAGATTTTCCCTGCATTTTAACAATTATCATTTTCAAACAAAAGTAGAATTTGAATTTTAATAAAATAACACTTATGCCGATGGTAATAAAGGTCATAAAACTTCTAAAACTGTAAGCGGGTGCGATTAATTCTGGAATTTGCATGACAATTGCATTAAAACAAACCGACAGAGGGTAGTTCCGTTTGAACCCTCACGTCGCCTGGGCCCCTAGTACTTGCCGTTGATTTCATTTGGAATATTTCCTAATTTTATTGTATTTCTGATGGTGTCTAAGGGTATCCGTTATAAGCATTAAATGCTTTTGTTGATGATAAAGAATGGTGGGTTATTAGGATTGCCATCGTAGAGAAAAGACCAAATGACAGATTGGATAACAGAGAAGAAAATATATGAAACACTGTGTATAGAAAAAGGTAATATGTCCCAAGAAATAATAGAAAAGATAGAACCAGTCATGCTAAGCGTGCTTATGAGGGCGATATAGCACAGTCAATGCTGACATAAAAGACCAGAGGCCCTAGACAAGTGACATTCTATTACCGAAAGCATGGCGATAGCGATTGTCAATAAGGCAAAATTGGGATTGACAAGCTATATCGAAAAATCACGTGGTCAATCACTTACATTTTGACATTTCAACTATCGCTTTCGCTGATATCGAATGCTACTTCGTAATTATAAAACGTTAAATTGCATCTCGGCGACAATCAATATTAAAAAATTGTCAAAATATAGGAAAGGAAGAACCATTTTGACAAATTGAGACTGAGATTAGAATGCAAGCGTTCCTTAAAGATGCTGTAATTATTGCTACCGATCAAAAAGCAAACAAATGAACTAACAAATTACTTGTCGTGTAGAAAAATCACACAAGACGTAGTTAAATACCTTTTCATAACAAAAGTAGAAAAGTTCCACCGCTCAATTAATCTAAGAACATAGGAATTACGCACAAAAAAAGTAAAACTCACGCAAAGGGATCATTTGCGTCAATTGTTGAAACCTGTGTTGTATATGACAAATTGCGTTCGCCCCTATATATGCAGTTTTTTAGTTGAAACAACCCCTGGCCTTGGAGGGTAGAGTTAACTATTATAGTTAGTGGCTTGCTTGTTTAATGGGAGTGGGGCGAACTATGGATGAATTGAAAATTATGTTTTTGGATTTTTTGACTAGATTTATCGGTTGTTGACACACTGTGTTTGTGGTTGAGAAAGATGTCCATTGTCTTAAATAATTTCGCGGTGACAATTTAAACTAATCATATTTAACCATTGGTTTGATGTCTTATTCAGCTGTAGCTTTAGGAAAAAATAATAAAGTTACATTATTTATATTTTTACTTAAGGCACGAGTAAGGTTAATTAAGTCAAGTTAGAAAGATGGGTATGGTAAAATAAATGATTGTGTATTAATGTAACTTTTTGCCCAATATGCATTTCTAAGTTCATGATCATACTGGTGCAAAATTCCGTTGATCGCTTTCTAATCTTCCATATCAAACTCCACACATGTTTACAAAATAATCCTCAAAAAAGCACCCAAACATTCCTCAATTGTATTACACTAATAACATTAACACCAACTACCACCAGACCATCAATCCAGTCTAGTTTACACCGAATTATCACGATCCTTGGTCTCCAGCTCTCCGGTAAACTAATTTATATCCCCGTATTTCCCGTCTGTTGTTCATAGTCGCACTAATTTCATAAGACCCCCGCTTTGTTCTAGCTACGCCCAGAACAGGGCTATAATTTATAATAAACATAAATGTATGGAAGATTTCGTGGTGTCTGGCGAGAAACACGAAATAAATGATAAGTACTAAGAGTTGGTAGTGGAAAGGACACGTGTAGGAGGTAAAAATGTGAGGTAGTAGGTCCTGCTATACGTTACGGCAGGTTATTCTTCCTACCTCGCCTGCAAGCACGATGTTGTTTAGTTTTAATTTCGTGATAGTGTTCGTATTAAAATATTTTGTGTGAGTGTCAATTATCAATCTTTGAAATGTATAAATTCGTGTTATATATAAATGTGTTCTCTCGAAATAATTAGACTGTACGTACAGCATTTTCATCAATAGGATGATTGTTAGTTCTCCTTCCTTACTTGGGACTTCAAAGACGACTTTTCGTCACCATGATCTTGAATCTCAATAGTTTGTCTAGTATCCATAAACTATTCTTTCAATCGTTTATGCTCATTATGGTTGAAGGAGCAGAATAAATTTGTGATTGGAATTTTACACAAATTAACAAAACCACAAAACAATACTAACAAAATGTTTAACCACAAATCCTAAAATAACGCCGCGGTGCTTGTTTATTGGATTGTCAAGGAAAAGCATTAAAACAAGAAGTCAAATAAGGTCGCAGCCGTGAATTTTTAATATTATCATGTTCAACATTGTCTACTGTTACTAATATAATTATTTGCTCTGTAATAGTCTTGTCTGACAAATAAAAGGAAACTTCGCAGAGAACGCAAAGTTGCCAGCCAGACAATATTTAATTCAATTAAACTTCTGCTGTTCCTGCTTATTATCCAGGACAAAGGCAAAAGAAGTTCAAAAAGAATACTAAATGAAGCGTGTTTTCAATATGATCTGCGACAAAAGTGAGTGCTATGGAATCCGCGTACGTTTGTGTGGTATCTTCTTGTATTATTGTGTTCTTGATTAGTTGGTAGTATCATATTGCTTTTGAGTTATTAAAATTCATCTTCAGAAAAGATCATCACATTTTTCTTTTCATTGATTTAAGATTTATTAAAGCTTACAACGTTTTATTAGCAATTTACACAAAAGCAATATGATCATCATCACATATTGCTTTTGTGTTATTGAAGTTCATCTTCAGAAAACTTTCTTCACGGTTTTTTACATAGATTTAAGTTTTGTTCATAATGATATATGCTTACGGCGTTTGACATAGGTCGTTTTCAGAAACTATGGAATGCCAGTCTTTTTACTTTGCTGATTTTTTACCATGAAGATTTTTTATAACTTCAACTTTAATTGATATGATTTAAGAAAGTGTCATACGAATAAGTGCAAATATCATCAACATAGCATAGTCAAATTATGTAACATCTTTTGCAAATAATCTTCCAAATTAATAATCTCTCTCAAAATTTATTACAATACCTGTCATTAAAATTAAACCTTGCTCAGCTTGCTCACACGTATGACGACTAATAACTTCCTCTGGAGCCGTTTATTAAGAAACCACTGCACCCGTTGCAGTCTCAATAATGGCTTGTCACTCCGCGGTCGCCGCCATATTGTGTCGCCATCTTGAATTTGAGGCTTCTTCGCGGGCTGTCATTTTGCGTTCAGCTCGCGCTTAGCAGGCGATTTATGATGAAGCAAGTGCTATAAATTTTACAATAAACCACTTTTATGGAATCGCGTAGCAAATTATTGAAAATTCAGTTTTACTAATGGAAAATCTTTTTTATCCAGCTTAATATCAAATGATTGATCATAATCTCTTAGGAGCACTACACTGAATACAAAACTACTCCTATAAGGATCCTTCGGGCATACATTACAAAAGTTCCAAACTATTCCCATTTCAGTTCTCACTTAGGTTCTTTTAATTCCCAAGTTTCAACACTGCACGGGTCATATTCTCGAAATTTCAATTCGCAATCGTGATGTTTTCTCGAAACTGCCGCCTCGCTCATTGCTTGCTACTTTTCGCCAACTTCGAAAGACTTTCGCATGACGCGAAATTAACGCGCACTTTAATTACTACTTGAGCACCCGTTCCGTAAACAGCTGTTTTTGATTTGTTCTCGTGTAAAATTTTGACGCGAGAATTTGTGCTTATGTGTACACTTACTTTGAGAATTAGGATTTAAATTAAGACGTTCATCTCAAGCAACATGTTGTGTGTCTGACTTGAGGGAAGAGAAAGCTCCTTTTTAGCCCGCGGCAAAATTAAACAAAAAAGTACTCAAGCCAAAAATTCACCGTCAAATTCCTCAAACTACAACAGACGTCTTAAATTCAGAAATCAAATAAAAGGAATTCCTTGACACGAAAAAAGGTTCTCCAGTCCTCTTTGAATGCAACATAAGAGTTGGCATATATCAAGTGGCCCTCACAAATGAAATAGCTACGGGGACAATTTCTCAAGACACACAGTACTCAGAGGGACACTCCGGAGGTCTCCGGTCCCTCCTTACCGTAATCTTGGCGATTATTAAAATCATATATCTTTGGAAAAAGGCTGGGGTGGAATGCACCCTGATTTCTTGAGGGTGCATTCTGTTGTGTTTCTCTGTTTTATGCATAGCTTCTATGTTTATTTATAAGAAAGGCCGTAAAAATGATTGCTAATCTTTATTTATATTTATGTTATTATTGTATGTGTTTATGTTCGTATGTATGTTATGACTTCTTGTTATAGCTGAGGCAGCAGGTTTGGTTATTTCTTTTTATGATCTTAGGCTTAATATAAATCATAGTTCACAAAGTTATGTTGCAATCATAAATCTGAATAAACGATGGCAATAATTTTAATGTATTCCATTACTTTGGGCTTAAATTAGTGCTACTAAAGCTTAGTGAATTTAATTTGGAATCACTTATTTACTTTTGAAACTGTATTCTACATCTTCCATCTCTAATTGTTTATATACAAAATCTGATAACCTATATCTTTCATTATTTATAAACAAAGAATCTAAATACAGCTCTCTCTCCCATAAAGCCATCCCACCGGTACGTCACGTCTTCGAAGGCATGCGACCCGTCACAATATTATTCTTACCTCCCGCGCCTTCATTCCTTCCTTCACTCTCATTCGCCGCTCATTATCATTCACTCATTCCTCGAAGATAAGAAAAACGCAGAGCATTCGGTAGATTATCGCTGAACTTCCCACTTTTTTTCAGGAAATGTTTGCCAAAATGCCGTTGAATGAGGTCTTGTAGGAAAATAAGGGATAAATATAGCTTGAATTTCGTTGAACATTGGACTTATTCTTGCTGTAGTTACTTATTTTGTTGGTTATGTTATCCTATATATTGCTAATCATTTAAGAATCTAAAGCTTGCTAGTCCGAATATGGTTTCAAGTGCAAAGAAAGATTTTCTTGTTATTCAATCAATCAACCTTCTTATATGGGGTTAGCTTCAAGTCTAAAGATTTTCTTTTGGCATTTGCTGTTCTCTTTCAGTCAAAAAGGTGGAAAATTGCTTTTGGGTAAATGTCTATTACTATCCTAAACAGATTATCTGTTACAGTGCAGTAAAGTCTTTATGAACATGTTAGTTACATTGCCTTTGTTACATTTACGTCAAAATAGGTGTTGCTTCAAATCTCCGAAAGCAATTTCTTCCAATTCTCCGAAACTTCCTTTCGGAGTAGTCCAAAGCCTCTTTCTAAAGCTGTCGGGCAAAGGTATTAGATCTAGTGGTTTCAATCCTCTGCCATATTACGCTTGAATAGTGTACGTTTCAATTTTTAACGAAGTTATATAACCATCTGCAGGTATGTTGAGTAAATACCAAATACCAATACGAGAAATTATTGGTGAGACTTTATCTTAAGTTGTTTTGTCGGCATCTTCCCTTTTTCATGATAAGTTTTTCTATCTCTATTCTTCAAATATTTTTACCTTAATTTCTACACGCAGAACTCAGTATTAGATTCAATCAAATCTCAATTACGTAGACGCTTACCTGGACGATGTTATCATATCATCAATAACTGCTCCACATGTTCTTAACCCAGCAACCGCTATTAATATCTTCACCAAACATACATAAATGAGGGAATCTTAACGAACCAAACACACAAAGAGCTATTAAGCAAATAATCACCCATCACGAAGACTTTCATACTAATTTCTACTAGTGGATATTAGGGTCGGATTCAATCAAATCACAAATTACTTTGTCGATAATCTATCTAGACGATATCCTCATACCATCCATAACAGTTCCACATGTTTTTAACTCAACAATCGCTATAATATCTTCACAGTACACACATAAATGACGGAACCTTAACGAACCAAAACATACACGGAGCTATTAAGCAACAATCTCCACACATCTCTCACAAAAGGTCACGTTGCTCGTTGCCGAGCACTGCAATCTCGAGACGACGACGCTGCGTTCATGCGAGCCTGGTATGCAACCCGCTATTACTCACAAGTATGACAGATTTTTGTCTTGGTTTTTTTTTTGTGTTTTTTTCGCTGTTTTTTGTGGAGAGGAAGAAAGTATATTTGGGTCATTAAACTTTTATTTTGGTGTTTGTTGCAATGCTTTATCGTCCAGTATTTCAAAGCTTGCTAAGCAAGAATTTTCTAAGATGTAATTTAGGACCTGGATAGGTATAGATTTGTTTGATAAGTGCGATTTTATGAAGAAACCTGTTCGATGACCAGCGTTATAAAATTACATCAACATGCTTTAATGAAACATGCTTCAACACCAAAATGTTTTTGAATACTTCTTCTTACAGCAAGCTTAGAAACCAATATTTAACTGGAAATGAATAAGAACGGGCTAACTAAAGGATCAAACTATGAAGCACCATAACACTCTCCATAACCTCAAAATATTAACCGAAATAAAACAGTTCTATAATAGTAAGAACAAAGGAAAGTATCAGTTACCAATATCGTTGAAGAGCACCATCTGACTGGCATGAAACGCCTCACTTTATGAACTGACAATGAACTTACTTCGGAAAATTCCTACTTTTATCGGAAACTTATCAAGAATGTTCACGTCATATCCCTTACAAGTTTTCTTCGGGATAAGACTTTTCACTTCGGTGGTTACATCATTTAAAATGAGACGGGAATTTTCGTGATACATTACTGTTTTGCCTGTGTATGAAGGATCCGTTAATTCGTCGACGGCTAGAGTTAGTATAATAAAAGTTAATTAATATTTTCAGAGCAAGACAGTATATCGTTTTAAAAATGGGTGTCTAAATATTTTTAGTTGACGTTGAAAGTTGAGAGTCACTGTCTAAATTGTGTAGTGAAGACAGATGAAGTGACAGAAACTCAAAAATAGCAGTTAATGAAGACTAATAAGTTACGCTATTACTACCTATTAGGGCTCTTTAGCAATGATAAGAGGCTCTATACAAGTGACATTCTATTTACGAAAGCACCGCGATAGCGATTGGACAAATATTAAAAACTAGCTTCTGCCAGCGGCTTCGCCCGCGTGAAAGTCGAAAATTATCCCGAAGAAACATATTCCTGGGACAAAAATCCTACGTGCTATTCCTACTACCTATATTATATCCCTGTGCCAATCATCTGTGATCCGTTCAGCCGTTCTGGCGTGATTGAGTAAAAAACATATAT
Organism: Orthosia gracilis; assembly: GCA_947562075.1. Taxonomy (NCBI): domain Eukaryota; kingdom Metazoa; phylum Arthropoda; class Insecta; order Lepidoptera; family Noctuidae; genus Orthosia; species Orthosia gracilis. The sequence continues at coordinate 21,284,332 of OX387274.1, forward strand.
CCACACACAGATCTATGCATCCAAACTTTCACATTTATAATATTAGTAAGAAGTAAGATAAGATGCGTAGGATTGTTACCACTAACGAAATGTCAGGTGACCAATCACTTATATTTTGGCATTATGATCATCGCCATCACTGACATAGAATGACATGCCTGGAGCCTAAGAAAGGTACCGCTAAACAATAAGGAGTTTCTTACATTACTGCACTACAATATCTGCAACTATGCCAAATTATACAATCTTATCCCAACATCAATTCCCAATACACTTTCCAAAAATAAAATACCTGTAGCAGAACAAAACCGCGAACTTGCCGAAGGTCATCGAGAGGAATACCCGCAAAAAGTATAAAACGTAGGATCGATAGGAGGGTAGGTCGCGGAGGGCCGCGCACGGAATACAAAGTAGGGGTGGGCTGCCATATATCAGTATGTTACGTAGTTCCTACGGCTAGAGGTGAGATTGTCGTAGTGTTCTAGATTTAGGTGGTGTTTCGGCAATTGTATGTGGTATGCGTAGCTGGAGAAATTTAATATAGAGACAGATTTATATCTATTACCGAAACAAATTTTTATTTTATTTATGATAGGTTCGTGTTTGATGACTATCTTATATGATGGTAATCGATGATGTGGTCGGCGATGGGCCTCGCTTGTCCAGAAGTAATCTATTAGATTCTTGACTTAAAGATTCAAAAGGTTATGCCTTTTACGAGGCAGCGTTTGATCGCCTAGCCACTGCGTCAAAATACCGACACAAGTGTTATAGTCCAAGCATAGACAGTGTTTAATTTTGGCAAGGTCAAGAAGCGGTCACTAGAAGGGTAATTTTTAGGGGAAAAGCTTCAATGATGATAGAACCTACCAGTTACCTACTGCTATAATAAAAACGAAAGGATAAGCAAGAAGATTGGAGATACAATAGGACGAAGATTGCAATCGGTAGGTATGTTTTACGCTTGGTTAACTAATTTGTTAGGTATCACTCTACTGGATTAAAATATAAGAAGCTGATGTTGTTTATACATAGCCTATACATATATAGCGACTCAAGAAACACATAAACCAATTTCAATACAAAATAAGTAAAAACATAATAAAATAAAATTGGTCGTTGTTTATGTAGAACGCGAATCAGTTTAAATTTAAATTACATTGTATGCAAATGCACTGCACCCCTCAATAGGGGACGTTTATAGTGTTTGCCCCCGCGTTTATAGCACTGAGGTATTACCTATAAGATATATTTCTACCCTTAGGAAAAATATTATTTGTCAGCTGCTTATTACAGTGTCAATTGCAGACGGTGTTAAATTGTAATTTGACTCCATTTGAAATATAAGATTTTTGATAGAGGGATCAAAAAGTATCGCGGCAACGTTTGCCTAGTCTTATTCTAAGTCTCCTTTTTGTACTAAATTTCCTTCACTCCACTTGACTCAGACACCATGACAACGAAAAGAAAACTCGAGACGAGGACATTATTGACAAAAAATAATAAGCTGTAATTATTATTAATTTGATTTAGGGGGGCTGAGTGGAAGTTAAGCTGAGTCGTGGAAATGATATAAGTCATATGAGTGTTAGATAAAGAGCAGTAAAAACAGCACATGAGGCGTATTTTTTTTTTAAGCTTTTACAAAATTCCGCCCTCACTTCTGCAAAAGGAGCAAAGATCCTGTGACATCACATACAAGACGAAGAAACAAAGACACGTCTAAAACATGTCATCTATTAAAAACGTTCCGTCCCACTCTCCGAGCTAATTGCGAACGTTCCTACAAACATAGAAATGAAAGACCTGTAGCTAAACATCCTACACCACTTGTCATGAGATTTGTAGTCTTGACACAAAGCAATAAAGTTGATTTTAGAATTGGACTTGAGCTTGAAGCGGTAATGTCAGAGCGGTTTGGACAAAGTAAATTTTTCAGTTCTAAAACTGATTTATACGGCAATCAAGATTGTATTGCAAGGATATAAGGTTGAAGTTAGGGAGTAGATATATTGTTAACTGCAAGGGATGTTGGTACAGGAGATGTGACAAAGATGAGGGGCTGTTCCGTTTAATTTTCATTGACAAGTGGTGCGCGTTGCAGGGCATAGGTTATTTAGACGATATTGTTATTTTGGAATAGTAGACTTTTCATATTCATTTGGCTTTTACGGATATATTGCATTGCTACCGAGATATGCAATACGAAGATACAGAATACAATGAAGTTGATAGGTCGAGATAGTTGAGAGATCTTTTATTCGTAAGTTCGAACAATAACAAAGAAAAAGAATCATCTCCGGTTTTTGAATTGCCGATTTGAAGTTAAGAACTTATCAAACTCTATTTAACCTGAAAATCTGTGAAAATTTAGCATTAATATAGGGTTATTGACACGTACTTAACTCCAAATACTCAATTCTGAAAACCACATTCTGAAATAGTCAGAAGGGTAAGTCAGCGACAAGCATAGGACTCTAGTAGATCTCTTTGCAAAATTAAGTTTACATTTAGGTTTCAAAATATGTTCTAATATTACCGGCGAAAAAATTGTAATAGCTACTGCCACAAAACAAAAATTAAAAATAATACCTACCCCGGCAGTCAGATATCATAAACAGTTGTTAATAAAAGAGCTGCAGATGTTCGCGATGCAACATGTCTGCTCACCCCCCTCGTGTTCACGGTCCACGGTTCACATTGAGACGGTATGACGAGTGTACACCGTGTTGTATTGTTTTTGTTTTCAGATAGAGTAGTGTATGACGAACATGATATACTAGTTGATAATGTACATAGTTAAAAGACACGCTGTGCCTAATTGAACAGATGATACTTCCGAAATATTATGATTGATAGATCATTTTAATGTACAATTTCTCAAAAATTTCCTGACTGGACTTGTAGTGAATTCGAAAGACCACTCGTAAATACTTCTAAAAACTTTGGGAGAAATTTCGAGATTCGCCATGACGGTACGATCCATGTCACAAGCTATATATCGCTAAACGGATTTCAAAAGTGAAGTTTATGTTAAACTCAACTCATTTGCTCCAAATGAAAAAAAAAATAGGAAAGGACCGAGGGCGAAGACTTATCTAAAAATAAGTACCACGAGTCTTCACTCATTACAAAAATAGGTAACTCAACACAAGTTGCGTACAATATGTTTCTAATTACGGATAAGTAATGACGAACATTATTAGATGATTGTAAAATGTGAATGGAAATAAAGTGGGAACAAATTTGGGAAGATAAAAATACTCGCAGAAACGTACAGAATATATTAATAACATTTTGTATTACTATGGCAAAAAAGGAACTATTGAATCGAAGTCAGATTATATTGTTGTGACGTTCCGATCACTTTTCATTTATAGAGAGTGCTGTGAAAGCTTTTTTGATTGCTGTAAAGGGGTTATGGAATTTTATTGATTTGAACTATTCTCAAGCTTTCTTTTTAAAAATAAAGTTTACATCCAACTTGTAATCGTTATTTTACTTTTCAGTGCGACTATTTTCAGCATTCTGTTAGTGACTTTCTACGTTTCTACATGAGCGTTTTCTATTGGTTTTCCATACCATCATTCTTTCCTTCCACATCAATTTCAACTTCCAATCCTGCTGTAAACAAACTATAATCTACTTCTACTAAAACTAATTCAAGCTATTATCCGTATCGTTCACTGCAGAACACATGTTGATCATTAATATGTTCAGTAAGCGAGCGAGTGGCTCACGTACTTGAGTGGTGTTTTATCTGTGTTGTTATAAATCCTCTTCTATTATCTTAATGGTAATGTTACCCTTGTGAGTTGTTGTTATTTACCTGGGTATGTTTAGGTGCTTTAAGTAAGTTGGAGATTTTAAGTGGAGTATTTGCATTCACGGTAGTTACATTGCTTAACTTTCTTTGGTCGTTTAGAGACAATTCTTGTTCTGGAAATCTTAAATTTACATTTTTTTTAACGTTTGTTTCCGATGACTCCTATCTTGCAGTAGAGTGTTTCAGCTTTTGAGTTTGTTCCCTCAACTTTCAGTTGGTTAGAAACATATAAAGATTCTACGAAACAGTCCTTGACATACAAAAATACACAATTTCATGGCTGTACTTGACAAGGAACACCCAGTGGTCCTTACATTCCTGGAAAGGAAATAATTCCACGTCCACCAAGTGTTCAGTCTAAAATTACACCTAAATTCGTTTTTCGGGTGAAAAAACAAAGGGCTTTGAGTCCTTCGTGTCAGATGACAAATAAAACAGACAATTAGAGAAGGGAGGGGGTGTCGTTATGTGCTGGTATCGAGTTGCAATGACATCTTAATTTCGTACGGTAGGCATGAAAGTAAAGTAGAGGAATGTGGCGGAGGATATAAGACAAAAAATATTAGGGGAGAGGTTTTTTTAGAAAGATAATACTGCTAAGGATGAATGAAAAAAAAATCTCATTAACAATTACATTTGTCTGACTAAATGTGGACTCAGCCAATCAGCAATATAATTTGAAACAATCATGCGACTGTTTAAGTAGAGAACAGTAGAGTTATCTCCGATGATTTCATCCTACCCATCGAACTGTCACTCAAAAACATTTTTAAAAGGAAACTTCAGTAAAATAATCCTAAATCAAAATACTGATGGTGCTACATTCCCTTCAGGGTATGTACACAGGGAGACGGGTTTCGGGTGTCTTATTATTTTTAGGCGAGCGCTCACAAGCCGTCAAACGAAACGACAGCTGCTTCAATATTTTACTAGATATATCGTATAGCACTTGGAATTTTATTGATTTTCACTCCAAATTAATTGTGTGAGGAGTGTCAGTTACCGGTTTTGGGAAACCGTTTGGAACAATACTGATTTCGGTCTTACTTTGTTATGATTCTTGCCTCATCGGTTTTTTTTTTCCTTAGTCTCCTAGTGGAACACAATGTTCCACTGCAGAACGAAGGTCTCCTGTTTCTGCGTCTAAACTTCTCTGTCTTAGGCGATCTCTTGCATGGTTAACGTGATCAGATCGTCATACCATTAACTAATCCTTTCAGGAGCAAAATATTGCAGGACCAGATAGAGTAGAAGGAAATTCTGACACGCATTTTAATATAGATGTCAAAGGTGATGAGATATCTTGAAAGATACAGTTTGAACAGTATATGAGATCGATTGACAAACGATCGTCAATTGTTTATAATTAACGGTAATTGATAATTAATGAAGGAAAAATGAGTAACATGTGTTTGTACAGGTCCGAACTGTTGTCTATGGGTATTATAATGTCCATCTGGATTTCTGGACATACACAAGTTATCATTCTATCATTATCCGTGATCCTTTATTGTCAAGATGCATCGTATTGACATGATCTCCCAAAAAGTCATGTGGTTAATGCCAAACTTTTAGAATTTCGGCGGTTAAAATATTACTTCGTCTAAAGCCCAAGGACCACTTGCCAATGTACAGAGACGTAGGTTTTCTTTCCTTTGCTAAGTATTATTATTCTTCCGCAGTCAACTCGTGTATCCGTTCATAGCGCTATAAAACCGACCCAAAAGACGCGGCACTTAATACACACATAAAATCATAGTTTTTTTCTTCAAGCTTAGCCAGGAACACATAACATTTTTATGTTCCAGATAAGGGTGGAACAAAAGCTGGGCTATCACGATCGTCAAACGAACACATGCCTAATGATATTTGTGATAGTATCACATAAACTTGTATCTCCCTTGTGCAGCTGCCTGACTTGAGTTCTATGGTTGTCAAAGAAGTTTTTTGAAGATATGTGGTGTATTATAACAGAAGAAGAAAATAAAGACGTTAAAGTTAACGAAGATTTTAATGAAGAACAGCATAAACAAAGTTATATAATACTTCAGGAGACAATTTGCAATATTTTGAATAATACAGAAGAATTTCTGAATCCTTTACATTTCAGTTTCAACATTATTGAAATTATTTATGGTATTGATCTTGAAAATGTTTGAAAACTAGCTAATATAAAGAAGAGTTGTTTATATTCTCTGTCTACCGGAAGAGTTGTCTTAATTTCTGTAACCGAAGAATTTGGGCGATCCAACCAATTCTTTCTTCTGAACCCAACCCCAAGCTGATGGTCATGGGTTTATTATTTATAAGTTTTACGATGGAAGGGGACTACGTAAATAGATATACGTGGATCATACCATGGCTGTTGAAGTTCACGGTTAAATTCAATTATAGTTTGAACGATATTAGAAGCAGTTGTTTTGAGAACTAATAGCGTTATTAAGAGTGATGGATTTACTGCTAATAGAGAGGCGGTGATAGAAGTTTGTTTTCATTTTGTGTTTTGTTTTTTTCATGTCAGTTGTTTGGGGCTTCGGAATTTGATAAATATAGTTCTATTTTTAAAGCTATCACGTTTCTAGCGTGATACACTAGTGGTTAGGTCAGTCATTGCGTCTGCTATGCGTCTGCTTAAGGAATGTTGATAATAGGATGGCGTTTTAAGTAAAATAATCTTTTGTGTCTAACTTGACATTTTAATGGCGCTTTTTTTTTAATTTTTGCATTGCGTATTGTATTAACCTTGAAAGACCATAGGCTCAAGACAAAGTGAAATTCAATCAGTGAGAGATTGTTGTATAGTCGAAACGATAGGTTAGTGCATGCCAACACTTGATATTTTGATAGTGCATGACAATCCCATACAGTTTGGACTTTGTCTAGAGACTCAGATGTAGATATTATTCGGTAAAAAGTGTACAATAGTGCGATAATCTAGGTATCACTACTCAATTTACAAAACTAGCCACAATTTACCTTCCACAGTCTTCACAGTATATTTGCAAATGTTCGGTAACAAATTCTACTCGATATGAAAACCGATGAATCGATATAAGATTAGCGATTATGAATATTGATGGCGCGACGTGCGGTGTTTGTGAATGGTGCACGTGACTGAACTCGATCTGTAATCGATACCTGGTGATATTGTCCATGCATTTCTACAAATTTAATATAAGAATATATCTGGACTATAATGAGCACGACATTTTTCTTCACTAGGTTTTTGATTTTTTGTTCCTGAGGTCTATGCCACTGGAACTAACCGCTTTTTCGGGATAAACAGTAATTGTCGGAATCGGATCGTGACTTCGAGAGATTATTTTTATAACTCTATAAATAAACAATTTTACTTAGTTGGCTTCAGTTTACCTTAATTTTTTTCTTTGTACTTATGACCTCGAACTTTTAATTTGATGCCTATTTTGTCTCTTTATATAAAAGGACTACATTTTTTTTGACAAGCCCGCTATTTTAAATCAAGAATGGTGAGGACCACTTCAAGTATCATCCTTTCGTGATTCCTTTAACAAAATAAAAACTACACCTTGATTTAAGCACTTGCAAAATCGATTTAATACGAGCACCGATGAATCGGTATAAGATTACCGGTATTATGAATATTGATGGCGCAACGTGCGATGTTTGCGTAAAGCGCACGTGCCGAGGACTCGCTTGTAATCGATACGTATCGGTATTGTCCGTAATATGATTTGTAGGTGTAGTGTGGTTTTATTTACTGGCTTGTTATTTGTTGAAGATCTGTGTGAGAAAATTTGAGAAATACCTATTGCTTAAAATTATTTGAGGAGAATAGGGTATTTCTTGGCAATCAAATCGTCGACCACAACAGAAGAAGAGGTTACCATCAAGTAAGATAATAGTAATACGAGAGACTTTAATAATAGAAGCAAAGTAAAAGAACTCTATATAATAATAATAAAAGTTGGGTCGTTGTACTCATTATAATGAACAATTTTTTATGGGACTAACCCTGAAATCGCGAAAATACAAGGAAATAAAACTTTGTTTTTATTACTCCTTGTATAAAACCGACCAAGTGCATGTTGGACTTCGCCCATTTAGGTTTCCGTACCAAAGAGAAAATTTGATTTATCAATCTCTTCGTATTTTTTAGTAATGTATACGTAATAATAAACATTATCACCAAATTTCAAATTCATAGGTCAATGGGAAGTTATAAAATTCTTCGGAACAAAATTGTTTGACAGACGACGGACGGATGGACAGACAGACGGACACGTGAGTGACAACAATAGGGTTCCATACCCGAAGGGTCCAAACGGAGCCATATTGCTTTCACTCACGTGTTTGTGTTGAGTTTCTAAAAAGGTGGTCATGGACCTTCGATACAAAAAAAAACATGCAAGCCCTAGAACCTGGAAGTAATCTGAAATTCGCATTTGTATTCTTCCGGTTAGTGTTGAAAATCGATCGATTGATAATCAATAATTACGACATTCATGTCCTGTTTATATAAGATGCCGTTTGATCTCGTTTGATGTTAGACACATAGTCGATGTGCCGTATTCATTATTGTTTTTTTCGCGATATCAGCATCAGTATCATTGAATAGATCTGAAGTAATCTTTTTTTTAAGAACACGGTGAGACCCTGACTTGGCTGTCTATAAAATTACCCAGTTCAAACTATGCCACGCCAGTATTTTCTGTATTTGTACTTTTTCTTGTTTTTTTTACATTAGGCTTTTGTCCTGGTATGGTCATGTGATGAGGAGGTATGAAACGCGTGTTACTAACAGAGTTATGAATATAAATGAGGATGGATAGAGAGGGAGGCCAGAGAAAGGATGGATGGACTGTGTGAAGAGTGATATGAAAGAAAAGGGAGTCAGTGATGCCGTGACGGGGGACAGTACGGTATGGAAGTAGAAAAGGTTTTGCGTCGACCCCAAGTAGTATGGGACAAGGTCAGGAAGATGATGTTTTACAAAAAGGCAATCAAATGATACGATTTCGAATAATCTTATATTTGTAGGTACAGCTACACCACTGCTTGCTGAATTCTATAGAAGTAAAAAAAAGGGTACTTGTTATCCTTACGGAAAGGCCACGAGAGTGAAGCTACAGAAAAAGCTAGTAATAAATGTTTAAAAACCTACTCAAATTCCGAACATCAACACAATCTACCACAAGGGTCAAAAGTGATGTATCATAGTTTATCACACTACACTATCACACGGAACAGCGTTTTATAAATCGATGTGAGAGCATCACTCTCATACAAATTGGAGGCAAAGGGTCGAGCCTACCGCACGGTACGTGCCTTGAATAATGAGGATGGAGCTATGATGTAGGCAGATTTGATGGAAAGATACCTTTATAGGGGCCTAAGTCATAGTTTTACATTTTTTTATATTATAAATGTTTTCAAAACAAGTTCAAGGTAGACTCAGTGGCAAATTAGTGAAGGTATTTCACAATTTAGTGAATGTTTGCAGACATAACCTACTGATTTTCTTACTATTTGGTGATGAGCCAGCTTCTGAGCTCTCATCGGGCGATATCAATGCCTGATGTGATGCAATGGAGGAGATCAGGCATAGAATAAGCAAGCAAAAAAGATGCCGTTAGCTTTAAGATAGGGGTTTTGGATATTGTCTTTTAAACTTGACATTTGCTGCAATTTCACGTGCTTTTGAAGACCTTTATTACTTGAGTTTACTAAACCGAGATTATATAACAATTCTATCAAAATAAATACACATATAAACATATCAACAAAACACTACTGTAAAAAAGCGACCAATTTCTATCACCTGACAGCACAACCATCTGAAAACAAACTCCCCTTGCACATTGTATTACATTTGATCGTTTCATATTCATCTGAGTATTCCTCTTTCCCTCTCCAGTCCTCATTTCACTCACAATAACATTAAACGCACCTCAGACTAAACAAACAGACATTCAGACTGTATCAGTGTTTTTTAGACCGCAATAATCCTCTTATGGCCCTTAGTACAGTTCGGGGCAGAAGTGTGTTCACATCGTTTCGGAATTGTCTAAGTGTAAATTTATTTACAGTTGAAATTCAGGAAATAATTAATCATCGTTGCACTGAATTCTCGAAGCAATTTGTTGGTATTTTAATTAGAAGTTTTGTGAATTATATCTGCATGTTAGGATGTGAGACAGCAACTCAGATGTAAAGGACAAGAAACCTTCAGTGTGAATCAATCAATAGGTTAACAAGTATTCGTAGGCGTGTTTTTCCTTTTTTTTTATTAATCTCAAGACTTTTCCTTACGTTGGGCAACTATACTCAAACTACTTACAGGAAATTATTAAATGTACAAATATCGTCACAAGATTTTATTTTAACAAATTGCACAATGTCCTCTTACTTTTGTCGCTGTCTGTACATCACCAAACGAATTTGCTTTTCTCTGAGGTCTTTATATAGGACCAGATGTTTGTTCTCACGTTTTTTGATTGACATTGGATATATTTGAGTTCGGTTCAATTGTTGTATGATAGAAGAGGAAAATTGGAAAACTCTCGGGGATTTTATTGCGGTAAGCTGGCTGTAGAAATGTCGTGTTTTGGTATTGTACTGTCTCTTACAGGTACGTGGTATTTTGTACGATACGTGTTATACAAGGGTATTTCATTTTCTGAATAAAGTTTAGGTGCCTTGCTATAATACTCACAGCCAGCATTCGTGGATGTATGAACGTAATCGAAACAAAAGGAGCATGTAAGAATCGTAGAGGAGTTCTGTAGTTTCTGCGAAAAAATGGGTGGAAAAAATATCTTGAGTTTGTATTTATTTTTCTTAATCAACTCATTTGTAATGCTGAGTTGCAAAGGACCAATACCATTTGCGACATAAGGAAAGGGTCCACCTGAAAATCTCCGACAATATAAACCAATTGACACCGACACTATCCTCCTCTATCCCAAAAGAAAAAGAAGCAAAATAAGCATCGAGTAAAGTACCTTTTAGTCAACAAAGAACCTCATAACCAATAAATAGATGGACGGTACGGTCCAAAAAATCCAATTTCAATTCGAGTTCCGAACAAATTGGGTCAAATCCATAACGGACTTTGGACCGTAAATCCCGAAGTTCGTATTCCCGAAAAGTTACGGTCGATCGGCCAATCGGACGAGTGCTTATCGCCATCCAATGACACCGGCCGATTACCGAGCCGTACCGTAAATTCGGAATTGGAACTCAACTTCGTTAATTACCGAAGTGTGCTTCGATAGGCATCGTTCGACGGATTCTCCCGATTCTAATTTTCGATATTAAATTATCGAAATGCGAATTATGTATTTTTTCGTCTGAATTTCCGAATTGTTTGCGTATTTTATCGGGATCAATTGTAAAATTTTGCATGGAAGGCATGATTTGGCGTTTATTTACGGTGAGGGTTTTCTCTGTCCGGAGAATTTTTGGGGGAATATGGATACTGTATGTTATCTTGTGTCTTTAGACGAATAAGAACCAATTCATCGTAGGGACAGTTTCTAGAGGGCCACCCGTATTACTGGAATTGTAAATGAAGTTTAAGCTAACGGTTGTGAAAAATCCGGTTTTTAAAACAAAAACTTTAGGTATTTTAGTTTTTGTCAGTAGCCGTTTTCAGAACTCATCATCTCAGGGACTTCCTAAATGTTTTAGGGTCGAATCATCACACTATCACACTAATATTATAAAGGCGAAAATTTGTGAGTGTGTGTGTGTGCGTTTGTATGTTTGTTACTTCTTCACGCTCAAACGACTGGACGGATCTGGATGAAATTTGGCACAGAGATAGATTATAGTCTGCAAAAGCACAAAGGACTTTTTATTCCGGGAATATATATTCCCTCGATATATTCCTCGAAGGAACATTCCCTCGAGATCATTTTCGACATTCACGCGGGTGAAGTCGCTAGCAGAAGCTAGTATTTAATAAATAATAATACCATACCTAATAAATTAAAATTGAATATCAGTATTTTACATGGAGAACTATCATAATTGTTTCAATTAACCAATTGGTACATTAGCCCAAAGCGCCATTGTTACACAGTCAGATAACGCTTAAGTACTGCCACTGCGACTCGATATAATTCGGCAATAAAATCGATTGTAGTTCTCGATATAAATGGCTCATTAAATCGAACAGTCCCATAACATCGGTTATCGATATAGCATCGAAACATAAACGCCAAATTGGTATGGCTTCATCAATTTACACGTCGGTTTACAGGGTCGAAATTAGGGCAACTAAATCAATCTGTCTAGACCTTTTTTCTAACTATGTTTGGGTCGGCTTCCAGATTAATCGAATGCTACTTAAACCGGTATTTTACATGAAGCATATACCTTACTATCACAACCCATTAGCTGGGTAATACGGTACCAATAAGGGCGCCTAAAAGTTACTGTAATAAACGTCCGTTTTTTCTAGAAAAAAAATTGCTCGTACGATAATTTTCACGCATTTATCAATATTTTATCTAATGGATATGAGGAAATAGTGTGATTACGTGTAGTTGTAATGCCTATTTTTATCGCTATTAGATATAACCGCAACGATCATATAGGTAAAAAAAAGCTAGAAGAATCAGATTTTGTTTCTTTTTGAAATTACGGTAATCTCCCTAGTAAATGAAAGTGTGGACAGAAAAATGTATTAACTCAGGCTATGAAAATGCAACCGTCAGTTAACCCAATGAAACTTACTAAAGCACATCCATATACCAATTAAAACTTAAACTACCAAGCCCGTCCCTGCAAAAAAAGTTACCAGTTATTACCGGATCTCGGTGCTAACGAACCTAATATTCAGGATGTCATATATATTCGTCGAATTGTTTGCAAAAGGCAATATTTTAATTGGTATTCTGTTTAATTATCAACTATGGTGTCCGCAATCTCGTTAGTGGTTGTTTGCTGTTCAGCGAATTATTGTCGGCTTTTCGTCTCTGCTTTTTGCAATTGCAAATGTGGTTTTGCGTTTGTGATTCTTCTTTGGTTTGCAATTTTTGTCTGTTCTGATTTGTAATTGGTATTTTGGGGATATGTAAATAAGAGTTATTACGACTAGAGAGCTTTTGATATGTCGTAGTGGATATGTCTTTGATAAGATTTAAGCACCTGTGTACATAGTTTTATGTGACATACATTCAGCAATTAGGTTAAGTACAACTCATAAATTGAGTGCTCGGTGAGAAGGTACATTTATTTTTTTATTGTTGGTATCTAAACTCCATTTGAAAAAACATTAGACATGTTTCCAAATCTTTTTACAGTCCGTCCAACCGATTTTGAGTTCTATCCCGTAAACATAACGATGACATAAAAAGCATAAACCTGTTACCAAAACCAACTGTTTACTTCAGCTACCATTTGTCGTATCACTAACGCAATAGAAGTCAAAATCGGTTGAACGGCCTGTAACATGGGCTAATTTAAACGTCTAATTTTATCGCAAATGGAGTATAAGTCAACAATGGCAAATGTTAGCATCACATTCTCGTCGCGCAATCCATCTTCTTCTGCTTATTATGATTGCCTGGTACTTACTGTTGGTACCAACCACTGCGATATTAAGAGTTTATCAATCCGTTTATGTTATCTTAATATTAATAAGATCTCTTCTTTTCATATTCTACTTCTTAAGCTTGTTTGTTACTGTTACCTTCAACCTCTACGGCATCAGAAGTTTGCCATTCGGTTACATGTCATGTGTGTAATATTACTAAGACCTTTTATATTTTTCTGCTTACCTGGTAATCTCACGCTGGGCGGCATGGAGTTTGGCAGCGAGTCTAGCCGCGTCTGCCTCAGCGACGCGCGCCCGCGCCTCCCAGTCGCCGCGCGCGCGTCTCTCGCGCTCCGCATCGCTGCGGGCAGCACCCTCACGCTGTGGACAAGGGAACCAGGCATTAATTAAATTATTAAAAAAAAAAAAAAAAAGTTTGGTCTGTTGTTTCTGCGTACCCCCATGGGCGAAATGCGTAAGTTTATGTATGTAATGTAGGTATAAAATATTTCAATACTAGCGGATAATAATTACTCAGTAGGTAAACTGAAAAATTTGATACGGTTGCTGTAAAATACGGTGACATTACGCTGACCGCTACTTCTCGAACACAGTGGAAATATAGTTTATGTCAGCTGACGTCAGAGTATTATAAACCCTTGATTTTCAGAATTCAGTAGTCCTTATATACGCGGGAAACGGCGAATATATTGTTGTACAATATAAAGAAGAAATTAAGTAAGCTACATACTTGCAATACAAAACAAGACAAGAAGTTTTGTAACATAGCGCATGATATCTTCTTTCTAAAGACTTAGAAATAAGTTTATCTCGAGTTTCACCTGGTTTAAATAGTTTCGAATCCTAATGGAATTGCTCTTTCAACGGTCTCTCTCACAACATCATAATTTTCAGAAGAGAACAACATCATAAAAAGATATTTGCAAACACACCAAACTCACACGATTTATCTGCAGAACAAATAAACTAAAGTGTCGAAGTGCCATCAAACTAGCTAGATATTCATTTATCTCATGCACAGCCTCACAGGACCCGTCAGTACTCTCTTGAAACAATTTCAATTTCCTCCGAAGAGAAATTTTTATAATATTTAATGTGAAACTTGAGCAACTATTGCAGATGATTTATAGTTAAGAGACGGTGCAGTTTTCAGAGATATGAGGTTTAGTTTTAAAGCAATGTTTATCAATAGAGACGGATAGGTTTATTCCTCGAGAGTTTCAACTATTCTACACGATTTAAGCGGTGATTTAAGTCACTGTTTTCTGCTCTGGAAAATCGTGTTTGCTGGACCGAAACGTTCGAATCTTCCTTGTTTAAGTGCTTGAAAAACAAACCTGATAGCGATTTCAATGTAAATGTTTGTATAAATGTTACAAGTTGAAGCAAAATGGAAAGGAAAGGAAAGTTTAGTTAGGCCTAAAAATTCTGTAAAATGTGTCATCCACATACTCATTCGAAGGCCGTGTGATAAACTCGGCCCGGTCTTTTCCACAGAGACCAGTGTCCCAACATTGGGAAAGTTATAAGGTGATTAGGTTAAACTACGATTTTTGTTATACCTTGATGCTGATTTGCTAAACAAACCAACAGCAGTCTTTCAGGAAACTAGCAACTCAACAAAACTGGCTACATCACTATCTTTTAAGTCTCCAGCACTCCATAAAAGCTCCTTTATCAAAGAATAACTTTAAACAAAGACATTTTCAGAACAAAAACAATTTATACTCAGCATCGACATATCGACAACGACGTTCCAGGATCGGATAAAAATCCAATTTGGATCCACCGTCCGGCGATGACGTCACATGGTACGACATGACGTATCGGATCCGTCTGGGGCACGTGACGACTGATAGAGCTTGATATTGAAAATTGGAGTGAAGGGGTTAATTTGACGGCTGAATTTTTTGGGCTGGGAAAGTTGAATCTAGCTTATGGGACGGAAGTTAAATCTGAAGTGTTGAATTTAAATGTGTGAATTAGGAAAATAGTATTTCGTTTTATAAAGTGACATTATTTATTTTACCTCATACTAATTAAAGATACAATTGAGAAAAACAACTAAACACACTTGAAAGCGTTACTTTCTTTCAAATACAAACAAATTATGTCATTTGAGCTTTGTCAAGAGTTGCTCCTATTAACATAGGGCGAATTCTTGTTTCTAGGTGACGGTTTCTTATGAAATATAAAATCTTAGATTATCATCATCATCATATCAAAGACGTCCACTGCTGGATATAGGTCTGCTCCAAGCGTCTCGCATCCAGCGGATTCCCGGATTCTTAGTGTATCAATACATATAATAAATCTGTAGAAAAGTCGTTTTTGTACATCGAAAATATTTCCAAAAAAAATAGCCAGGTGTTAAAGCATAACCAACAGAACCCATTTCCAGTATTTTTGGATATTTTGTCTGTTTGTCTGTTTATTTGTGCACGCATCACTTTAAATGTACGAAACCAATGTAGATAACTTTAACACATAAACATTGTGCGTAACTTGAAGTATTACTTAGTTTTTGTTTCATCGCAATCGGTTCACTCTATCAAAAGTTAGATGAATTTCAAGTGTTCAAGAAGTTAAATTAACACAACACACGCAATTCAGATACTCGGGCAGTTGAACTCCATATTCGATAGATGGCATTGTGTATTTGAAGTGATTTTCTGAATGGCGGTGTTAAAATTCTCCGCGATAAAAAAAAAATGGAAGGTAGGTAGGGTAGGCAGGAAGGTATGTAGGGTAGGCAGGAAGGTAAGTAGAGTAGGGTAGGCAGTTAGTTGACGGGAGCGAAGCCGCGGGCACAGCATATGTTTAATAAACTTAAAAGTTTGATAACCAACTTCCTGAATGAAATTCTATTAGCAGAAACCATATCTGCAGAGAGTAACGACATTCATAATAATACTAAATATGAATGCATACGACTCAGAAGACTCATTAAAACTATAATCAAGGTATTAAACAAAGTCTAAGAATTAATGGCAAGAAGTATATAAACATAAGCCGTTTGCCACTAACTGTGGTTCAAAGTTACCTGTACTTAGTTTAGCGAAGATCTTATCTTGAACGTGGTTCAAGTTATGGGCTTATGCAAAGTTGCGATCTTAGTGTTGTGCAGTTGTGAGCCAGAATCAAACTTTATGCTAAATATTATAGGTTGTGCAGAATATGGTTAAGATTGTTTTAAAATAGCCGAAACAAGTACCTATAAATATATTCTAAGTTATTTCCTCCACTTGTCTCAGTCTCGGATAATTTCTTATTGAAAAAACGTCCTCAGTTTGATAGTCTTTTTCTGTTCTCATATCAACTGTGTCTAGTGGAGTGAAAGGAGTTGTCTTCAAAAGGACTTACAATATGGGATTTCGCATAAATAGTATGGGTATTTTTCAGCTAATTTTTGCTGAAAGGTCGTTCGTCTGCAAGAACTGGTTAATCAGAATTAATAACCATTTGTAAATGAATTAAAGAACACGTTCACATCAGTTAGAAAGCCGTCGCAAATATTGCTCCATCCATTTATCATTATATTTTTAAAATAGATGTAGTGTTTACGAATATGGTGTAGGTATGTTCAAAAAATCTACATCGAATCTAAAAATATTCTCAAAGCCAATTACTCCCGCCAAAAAACAATTCCCATTGTTTTCTTACCTTGAACCACCACCGAACTCCGTACTAACTTAAACTTTGATGAAGTTTTAATTGAAAATTAGTCTTGGCCGTATCTTGCTGGCTCCAGTTCATTTGGGCCCAGCAGACCGGCCAAACTTTGTTAATGGCCACAAAAATCTGTGACTTATAGATAAGATACTTATCCGAAATCTTACAAAGACCCAAAGTACCAAGAATGTTGGGTCGGAGTTGAGTTGAGAAGGAAGGAAGGTCTGGACTAGCCTTTGAAGTTTGAGGAGTTGGTTATCAGGTTGGAGTTTTGATGTTATGATTGTGTCTGTTAGATGGTATGATAGTAACTATGGCTTTAGAATTCTATTCTATTAGAGAAAGTGATTGTCGCAATCAAAATATAGTTCGTACATTAGACATTTGGCAAGCGCATGTCAATATTATTCAATTTTGCCTTTTCGACAAACGCTATTGCTCTTAAGAATGTCACTTTCTCTGGACTTGAACCATTGATAAAAAGGTAGACAGAATTTGACTCTTTATTATGTACACCAGTTACAAGTACATACAATAAGGAACTGTTATAAGCACGGTATTAAAGGTAGCAGTAGCATGCTATAGGCAATTAAAATAAAAAGTAAATAGGCTAATTTTTATAGGATTCCAGCAAGCTACATTTAAAATATGGCTAAAAAGAAGGTGTTTGATAGAGATATGCATGTTGCCCAAAATAGATAGACATGGAGAATGGATATAAAACAAAACTACTTATGAGGTTGCAAAGATTTTCTTGCAAGATCAGGGCGGTGAGCATAACCTCTTAGAGAAAGGTTATTTCTAGTGTGCGTAAGGGACAGATGTATATGACTTGTATACATCTGTCCCTTTTTACAGTCGAACCATTATAGTTTTCACACGTCATGGTACGGGGGCTGAATCCTGAAAGTATAATCAGTCTTCCATATCTCGATCAAGATCATAATACTTTCAACAACACAAGTAATTGATCTCACAGTACAATTGATTCATTATTCAAATCTATACAAAAACAAAAACATCCACAGACATTTTTATATTAACATTAAGTGGTAGTAAATGCACCTAACGTTATCCCGATACTAATTTTTGAGAAACTAAAATAGATTCGAAATGGAGAGGATATTTCTTCGTCTATATTTAAGTTCACACTTTTCGGGTTTTAGGTGAATGGAATTTCAAATGACACCAATTTTAGGTGTTGAATGAAAAGCCGTTTCTCTTTCGGCTGGGTTAGTTTGGAAGTAGTGTTTTTGTGGATAATGATGATAAACGGTGTGAGCTAAATGCACTTAAACGGCAAAAAAATCAATGTAAATATTAAGAAGAGTTAGTTCAACAATCTGAGGACATTCAGATGTTTCAACAACCAAGCATATACAAGTCCGGTAAAGAATAGAGCCGACCCTTAATAATAAGTCTTCGAAAAAAGAGAGTTCATTCAGAAAAAAATATTAGGCTACACAAGATACAAATATATTTGTATTGAAGATTAAAAAAATATTTATTCATCAATAGAAACTAAACAGTAAATTGTCATTCTCGCTCTTCAGAACGACGCTACAGAAAAGAACAACAAATTAATTCAACTCTAAACCATTCTAAACAGCACAAAATATTTCCTCATACTCAAAACTCGATGCTAAACATTTAACACGCACCATAAATTTCCACTCTCATTTACAGACAAAAATAAACTTTAAAACATATTAAAAATGTTCCTCTATTAGCAAAGAAAACCACAAATTAGTATGGCAACCCATCCGTGCAAACACAAGTCTTTTGAAAGACAAAAAAATAAAAGAGGTGTGGAAAAGGAAACGGGTTCGGCTATTTTCGTCTATTTCCGTTAATGTTCGGCTCACTGGCTAACGGAGTTTCAACATATATATTTTTATAGGTGAAGACGCTTTGGAAATGTTGGCGAGACGATTATTGGGAAGGTGAATGTGACCAAAACGTTTATTTGTGGGGCAATATTTACCAAAGTTTGTGATCAAAATGAATGCTGGAATAGGTGCGATAAAATAAACAATGGCTATCTTTTTTCTTAACTAGTATGACTATTTTATCACAAGTCTGTAGTAAAATGATTGTGCAGTCTTCTAAAGGTAAGTACTGCTATTATTCTGTAAGTTTACCTACACCATAAATTTTAGATCACAACGATTAATAATAGGGCAACACAAACTTCCTTCATTTAAAATTCAATGCAGCAGACCGAAGAAACGAAGCAACTCATACTTTATGTATCATGTTATACTCTTAAACTTCCAAGAAAACTATTATTTCCCACTATATCGCCCCTACCACCCAATAACTGTCAAAACACACCACTATTCCACGCCTGTCAACTATCAAGTTGACAGCTGTCACTTTGACAGCTCTGTGACGTTAGAGGTAGGGACGTGGCACGCCCTTGAGCCAACTTTAGTAAAATGTTTGTACATTGTAACACTTTGGTAAGCGGTAAAGTAAACAAAATGTTTAATTTGTAACCGTATGGTAAGGTTTCTGGTGATTAATTGGAGGGAAAAGTTTTATTGTGTTTAGGATGTGGATACGAGTTAAATGATGGAGTTTAATAAGTTAACGGGTTTGATAAATCTTCTTTGGGATTAAGTAAAGTTGCAAGGAGTGATTATGTTTGTAAAGTGTTATCAGATTAGGCGAGTTACATTCGGGCCTTGCACATATTAAGCAGTAATATCTATTCTCAATATCAGGCCGGAAAATATAGGTACTAAGTATAGTACAATTCTAGGTTACATCATTAACCACACCATCGCTTACCATCAAGTGGTATTGTGGCGAGCCTATCAATAATAAAAAAAGATTCTTCTTTTGTAACTCCAGATAGTAGTTTAAACTAATTCATAGGACAACAGAGAGTACCAGTAACACCATAGTTATACCAAGTTATAACGAGGTATTTTCTTGCTTTCAAAAAGTTAAAAGCCAAAAAGGGGCTCAGCAGCATGTCTTGAAGTTATTTCATCAAAATATTCAGGGTATCTCTTCCAAATTATTAGAAATTGAAATGTTTTTAGAAAAAACAATGTTTGATGTCGTATGTTTTACTGAACATTGGTTGAAAGATTACCAAATGCTACTTAGTTATGAAAATTATAGTGTAGGCAGTTGTTTTAACCGTAAATCTATGCTGCGGGGTGGTTCCCTGATCTTAATAAAAAAATGCTTAAAATTTAAACAACGTAATGATATAGTTAGCTTGTCAAATGAACATTGCATTGAACTGTCCTGTGTTGAGCTAGATGAGCATGTTGTAGTGTGCATGTACAGACCCCCTGACCCTCAAAACTTAAGTTTATTTGAAGCAACAATGGAGGATATTCTATCAAAACTTGCAGGCAGTAACAAATCCATAATTATTTGTGGGGATTTTAATATCAATATTTTAGAAAATAATTCAAATAGCTGCAGATTTTTAAGCCTTTTTAAATCATTTAATCTGTCTAATGTTTTTACAGAACCAACTAGAGTAACTCCAACCTCTGCAACTTGTATTGATAATATTTTCTGTGATTGTGATTATTTAGATAAAGCCATAGTAAATTATCTTCCGTCTGATCATAGTGGACAAACGGTGTTTTTTAAGTCTAAAGCAATTTTGGAAAAAGCTCAAATTCAATTTAGGCCAATTACACTTAGCAAATTAACAAAATTTAATAGTAACATACAAAATAAGTTAAATGTTCTGGGCCATAGTATTGATGATGCCAATAAATTTTATAATAATTTCTTTTCAGTAATACTCAATGAATTTAATAAAAGTTTTGAAAAGAAGTCAAAAAGTGTTTTCCCTAAGTTTGTATTTAGTGACTGGGCGACTAAAGGTATAAGGATAAGTAGGGAAAAACTATATGAACTATATGGCCTTAAACCATTTTTTAACTCTGAAAGCTTTAACAAGTATGTAAATAAATATTCTAAACTCTTTAGAAAAATTTGCAAAGTAGCGAAGGCCCTTTTCATTAGCACAAAAATCAAATCGGCAGACAATAAAATAAAGACCGTTTGGAAAGTTATTAATAGTGAAACGGGTAGAAATAAGGTACGAAACACGGATTTTTTATTGGAGACTTCACATGGTCCCATAAATTCTAACATAGAAGTAGCCCAAGAGTTTGTGAATTTTTTCACCAACATACCTCTTAAGATAACGGAAGCTTTAAATTCCTCGCCGAAGGCCTCAATTGCTTTATTGAAAGAAAACGTGCCAGGCTGTTCGGCTGAATTTCAATTCAAACATATAAACCCTATGACAGTCCTAAAGGCTTTCCGGCAAATAAAAATAAAATTAACCGAGGACCTATGGGGAATGTCTGTTAAAGTTTGTACATCTATAATCGAGACCGTAGCACCATACTTGGCTTTAATTTTTAATTTGTGTGTGGACCAAGGAGTCTTTCCAGATGTAATGAAATTCAGTAAAGTTATACCTCTTTTTAAATCCGGCGACCATAATGACACCAATAATTATAGACCTGTTTCCGTGTTGCCGGTTTTCAGTAAGGTCTTTGAAAAAGTTATGCTTAGTCAAATGCTTATTCATTTTAACACTAATAAAATCTTACACGAACAGCAGTATGGTTTCACCAAAGGACGTTGTACAACTGATGCTGGTGTCTCCTTATTAAAACACATATTTGCAGCGTGGGAGGAAGCCCAAGATGCTATTGGAATCTTCTGTGACCTCTCAAAGGCTTTTGATTGTGTTAATCATGAAACCTTACTTTTAAAGCTGGAACATTACGGATTAGGTAAACTTGCACTAAGCCTAGTGAAATCTTATTTAAATGACAGGCAACAGCAAGTTCAGATAAATGGTGTAAATTCACGGGGCTTAAAAATAAAAATGGGGGTACCACAGGGCTCTATATTGGGTCCTTTCCTCTTTCTGGTGTATATAAATGATCTACCGCATTTATTGAAAAAACAACCACATATAGTATTGTTTGCTGACGATACGTCCTTAATATTTAAGATCAATAGACGTTCCACACGTATTGATGACGTAAACAACGCTCTACAGCAGGTCCAAAACTGGTTTACTGTTAATAATTTAGTACTAAATGGAAAAAAAACGAAGTGCATAAGATTTGCGTTACCGAATGTTAAAAGTAATAACTTGGAAATAATATTGAACAAGGAGAAACTAGAAATCGTCGAAAACGCGGTTTTCCTGGGAATCACGCTCGACTCGAGGCTACAATGGGGTCCTCATTTAACATCTCTGGCAGGACGGCTTAGTTCAGCAGCATATGCTGTCAGAAAAATCCGTCAATTTGCTGATGTACGTGCCGCGAGGCTGGTCTATTTTAGTTACTTTCATAGTATCATGTCTTACGGTATTTTGCTATGGGGACGGGCTGCAGACATAGAGTCTATTTTTATTCTGCAGAAAAGAGCTATCAGAGCCATATACAATCTTCGCGGGCGCGATTCTCTTAGGGAATTATTTAAAGATATCAACATCATGACGGTACCTTGTCAATACATTTATGAAAATATAATGTATGTCCGGAAAAATATTCATCTTTTTACTAAAATAAGTGATAGGCACAATTTTAATACTAGAAATAAGGACAAGTTAGATCAACCTCGATTCAGGGTAGCTAAAGTAGCTAGCTCTTTTATGGGGTACTGTGTAAAATTTTATAATGAAATTCCACTAGAAATTCTCCAATTAAACGAGTCAAAATTTAAAACATGCATTAAACGCACACTATGTAGACAAGCATATTATAAATTGGAAGATTATCTCCTTGATAAAAATGCTTGGCTAAATGCCGGTCCTGCTCCACAGCCACATACATTTGTAGCTACAAATTAGTTTATATTGGAAGAGATGCTGCTGCCCTTTTCGTATTGTTGTTTTCAGTGTTTTATTTTTATTTCATTTGTTTATTTCAATAGGACTTAGGATTCTTTACATGTTATATTTAGAAATAATAGCATTGTATAATGTAGAAGCACTTTTATTTTTCAAATTTGTGAATGTGAGGTACCATGGAGCATTTTTATTAGGTTACAACTTTTTGTTTTTTTTTATTTTGACATTGCGAGCATGGCAGTTGAGAGTTTGTCATGCTCACTCAAATGTCTCGCTGTTGGTGGCGCGTGTTATTGGGTCATTCGGTTCCCTTCAAAATGGTTGAGCTGAGTGGGGTTGATGCACGCGTCATGCTCGTGAACGGGTGCCGTCAGATGAGACTGGTCATCTCTTAGCTGCCAGTGGCTTAATTCAGTTCCTATCTTTTAATATTTTTTTTATTATTATCTACATTGTGCTCACATAATGGAAGCAACAAGAAGTATGTAACCAAACATTATATGTAACACATATTATTTAAAAGAGTGTCCATGGAGTTTCTTGCACGTTCTTCTCCATAGAGATCTACTCCTTGGAACGTGCAACTTAGCTTCACTTGTTAGTTTGACTGACCGACATTTGACAATTCAAAAGTGCCTGTAATTGGTCTATTTGAAATAAACGTTTTTGATTTGATTCTTTATTTCAAGTTAAGAAAATAAAACGACATGATGGAACAGTTAGCGTTTTTATTCTTCGAAACCATTGCCTAATTTAAAATCAGGCATTTAAATAATCACATTATTTGCTATAAATCGATACTTAATATAGATCGCATTAACTTCTGTACACAGTATGATTCCCTATTCAGCCCTTCATGCCCTATATAGCAAACTAATGAAACTGTAGCAAAACGTATCACACGTCTCCATTTAAACGGAAACCAGTAATTTAGAGCTCATTGCTGTAGCGTCGATCAATCAGGACTTTAGCATTGCGACGGAGTAAAGTTAGGTGTACACTGTCGCGAATTAGGAAGATGCATTGACTTTTAACCTTTGTTTCACAAAGTGTGGGATTGCCTCATTGAAGTTTAAATATGGCGCTGGCATGTGTATGGCTATTTAATAATAGTTACAAAGAAATATTTTTAGTATAAACACAGCACAACCTATTATCCTTCAGTATAAGCTAAATTCCGTTCTAATTTGCTAAAAACAGTTACGAGTTAGTTAGAGTTACGTTACATCTAAGTTATTTTCTGCAATAAGCTGTAAAAATAAAAATGCTTATTGAAACTAATTTGTCTCCCAATTACCTAATATAAATGAAACTTGCTACAAAATTTTCAGAGGTTTTAAATACAAAAGAAGTTTTTACGATTGATGAGTATGAGAAGAAGAAATGTTTCCCATAGCAATTCTCTGCGGCTTTTATAACACTAACAGTGCACGCTAATAAAACAATACCGCCACACAATGTATAATTCACGACAAATTCAATTTCAAAGTATAACACTTAACTTTCACATTATATTCAGGTAGTGCACATTGCATTCCTAGCCACGTCCTAGAAACGTACGTGGCGAGGCAAGCGTCTAGTGTGTACCGAGCGTAACGACCAGCCAATGCACTTTCCTGCAGAAATGAGGGAATAAGTGGAGACCTGTGCTTATGCAGTACTTTTAAGTTTTTATGGTGCTTGTATTTTTTCGTAATCGTGTAAGAGAAAACACATCTGTTCCGAATTAGAACTATTGCACAGACAGGAAAATACTGATAATAACGGTGACATCATTTTTGACGAAAGAAATATTTCAGCATATTCAGAATGTTGATGTTGTTTTGTTCTTATGTTGTTGTTGTTGTCTAAGGCTATCGTTTTGTTCTTGCAAAAGATACGTAATAAGCCTGGCGATTGTTTAGTCTGCTAAGCCTATTAGCGAGTGTTCTTGTGCGACGGGCGATTACTCGCACCACTCGCTCGAGACGGCTGCACTGTAGAAACGATCGCTGGTAGGTCTCTCGTCGTGAGTTCTGACCGCCAAGCGAGCAAGCGAGTGTCGATGAACCAGTATAACTTTGATAGCTCTTGTACTCTCTGGCAGTGTGAACAGACAGCGATCAACTATGACTATATCTGTCTCTTTTGTTGCCACGGGATCTTATATCTTTTGTACGTTTCTTCAGCGAGGAAATAGTCGATAGCTAATGTCTTACTCGCCGGAAGTGGGACAAGTACCTAAAATATCACCGGGTATCGATACAATCTATCTTATAGAGTACATAACCTATTAGGTTCAAGGCTAGACGTTGGACCCAATTACTACCTACTTTGTATCGGTATTCAATATTTTGCGTCAGTTGAAAACTTGGAATAAATAACTTAAGCGTTCCTTAAGACAATGTACCATAAATATCTAGGCAATTATGGTCTCATTGACTAGCATTCCTTTTTTGTCGTAATAAAGCACTATAAGAGAACGAATAAGACCAGAATCACCTACTGTGGGCAGAAGCATTCAAGCATTGGGGTCATCGATCCTTTTGAGAAATTGATGCTATAAAGACAACCATTATTGAGGATTTTTATTGTTTAGTCAAACAAGTTTTGTGAGACGAATAAAAACAAATGAAAAACCTCAAGAAATAAAGATAGAAAACTTATTGTTTGTATATCTTACTTATTTTAATTTTCTTCTTCGTCGTATCGAAGATTCCAAAATTAAACCACACGGTTGGCGTAGTGGTTGAGCGATCGCCTACTGCGCTGCGTGTCGCGAGTTCGATTCCCGCGCAGATAAAATATTTTGTAGTAGATAGTTGTTCCGGATCTGGGTGTCTCGTGATACAGGAAGAAATACTAAGTGTGGGGCAAAATTCTACAAAAAAATATGTTTTGAACAGAATTCAGCCACGTCAACAGCGTTTTCATTTTAATAATTAACTTATTTTTATAAAGAGTTAAAATAAATTTTATATTAAATATGTTTTTAATCTACAGAAGTATCTTATTACTAAAATTCTATCACTGATAAAAAGAACGCTATTGCGGAATGTCATAAGTTTATCTATTACTTTTTATTTTGAAAAATGCACGGGAGGCGTAGCCGCGGGTAAAATCTAGTAAAAATAAAGGCATTCCTTAATATTCAACCGACTTCACTTCACTTATATTCACTTTTTTGTGTGTGTTACGCGATTGCTGCGCCAATTATGAATCGGAAAAAAAAACAGATTAAAAAAAAATAAACCGTCTTCCAAAACAAAACACTTTTTTTTTTTTTTTATTCTTTTTATTTTGGACTTTTATACTACATGTATATCCCAGTCCGGTTATTCTTAATATTACTTACATCACTAGTTTAAATTAAAACAAAACTAAAACTAAACTTAAGATGATAATAATTTGAATAAAAGACAAGCTCCTTCACTGTTAGGGTTTGAGAGTATAGAATTCATGATTCCGACCTGCAATTTGTCCACATCTAATTTTTGCAGTAATTCCTCTCTCTCTGCATGAAATTGAACACATTCCATCAACAAATGGTATACATCATCTGTTACTCCACAAGTATCACATTTAGGGGAAGAAATCTTTCCCATTAAAAAGGCAAAATTGTTTGATGGTATATGTCCGGTTCTGATTCTGTGCGCTAAAATAATTAGTTTTCTACTTAACCGACTATATGTACACCAAGGTATACGAGGAGGCTGACATTGGATAGTTTTATACCATAAGCCCTTTTCCAATGATCTCTGATTGAAATATTCCTTCCACAAATCATAACACTGTCCATTATATTTCGTTAATATTTCTGAATAATACGGTTTCACATAAATTTCTTTTTCTTCTGTACTTCCGATTTTCGCTAATCTATCCGCCTCCTCGTTACCACGTATCCCAATATGCGAAGGAACCCACTGCAACCTCAGATCCACTCCTTTCTCCGCTAGTTCCTGTATTTTAGAGAGTATCTCGTATGCTATCGGTGTACCTCTGCGACCAGAGGCGCATCGAGCTACATGATATAGGGCACTTTTACTGTCTAACATACATATAACAGCTTTATTGTCATCAATTGTTTTGATATATGATAGTGCTTCTGAGACAAAAAACAAAACACTTCAAAGCCTAAAATTACTTTCTTCTTGAAAGTCGATGACGAAAACGAAAAAAAAGATCGGCACCAAAGACACCGACTTCCGAATTGAAAGACTTTTTTTTTGTAGTGTTTCGTTTTGGCAGTCGGTTAAATGTTTTTATTAAAAAGTTCTTTATCTCATATCAAAGCTAAAGACCATTCAAGTGGCGTTCAGAAAAAGTAATACCGTTTTAAATTAGGTCGCTACCCAAAGAGTAGGTTAAATATAACTTGTTCATGTAACAGGCGGATCTTCAGTGGATCCGACGTTGATGGATGACGTTTCTGATGAAATTATTAAAAACTTGAGGATAATACAGTGAATTCAGTTATTTACGGGACGTTTCAGTTATCATCTGGATTGAGATGCTTGAATTATGATTGTTTTAAATGTTTGAGTAGAATTGCTGACGAAAATGGAGTTAGGAGTGAACGTTTTTATTAAAAAAGAAATAGACAGTGGATTATGGGTTAGTAAATATTATTTTATTTTGGTGTACTCTGTATCTGTGTATATTACTTGCTTTAGTTTTATTTATTCGCTGATACTCGACTTTTCGACTCGAGCTTCATTGCCTAGGCGGTTTTCTGGTGGTCACTACTGTTGATTCTGGCTTTGAATAGGGCGGTGGGATGGATACTCGACTTTTCAAGTCACAACTATTCCAAAAAGTGCTTAGTCAGCATTTTTTTTTATTATTCCATAAAGAAAGCATCTTATTTCAGATACTTAGCAGATAGTCCATAGTTTTATGGTTTTTAATCCCAAATCTATAAAAAAAATTACCGACTGGTTTTGCCTACAGTTTTGAAATCTTCACGAGAAAGAAGAAGAGTGTTCAAAACTATACTCCAGCCATTCTGAAGAGACAATTTTTACTCACAAAGTTAAAGATTTTTTACGGCTACCCTCTACTCAACAACAATAATAAAACGAATTCGATATATAATGTTGTATCTGTTCTTCATTGATTTAATTGAGTTAGTACAGATGAAAGATAGTTCTAGAAAATAAAATATCCAAGGTCATAGGACGTTTTCACCCCAACTGTCAGCAGACTGAGCCGTCAATTCTTTGTTAGTAAATATTTTACCTTCATCTCGGCCAAAGTATACTAAACTTGTATCACAGTGAAATTAAAAAACCTAAAATTAGTATCCTATCGAGTCGATGGAGTCTTTACTATCAAAAAAAGTAAGGATTATTCTCACACCTTTTTAATTGACCACCAATTTGTTTATTTTGCCCTTTTTACCCAAACACTTAGTCATCGAATTTCCCCGAACGTTTTTCCCCTAGCTTGATTCAGAAAAAAACATCCTCGTTTTTCTAAGACCCTTGCATCCCTTAATTCGTCACCAAACATCCCTTATTGACAGCATCCCGGTACTATCACAGTTTGCTTAGGCGTTAGGTATTAAGTAAACCCTTCGAAGGGGACTTTACAGGGGGTGAGCAGGGTACACAAATAAATAGTGGAGATCAATATTTGTTTGATATTGTAAATCAGTTGTTTTGTGTGCTCCTGTTTTGAATGTTGTAGGTTTGTAGCTAGTCATATAGAAACAGGGGGTCTTACAAACAAGGTAGGTTATGTTTAAAATGCTCGCCTGTTCATATTATGTACTACTAATAAATATGTGAAAGTAGCTCTGTCAAAAGCCGAAAAAAAGCTGTCTCTGTTAAAAACAAATAGACAGACATTCTTTTTTATTATTTATTATAAGGTACACCAAAAGCATTACATACGATACAGTTTGTAGTAAACAATATCAAAATAAAGGTGCTGGTATGTATGCCTTTTACAGGTATACGCAGGTTACAACATATGGTCAGAAACAGTAATTATTATTTTAAAATATAATTATTAATTTAAAATTAAAAAATAGTAAAAATAAAAATATCCTAAATGAAAAACCCAATATGCATGTTTGTTACTTTTTATGCCTAAACCTCTGAACTAGTTTAGATGAATTGTGGTATAGGCATCTTACGTATGGTATGAACGAGAAAATTTGTGAGGATGGACGGATGGATGGAGGGATGTTTGTTACTCTTTCACGCTTTTTACATAATACAACGCGGGCAGAGCGTACCATAGCGTGGACCTTTGAGAATGACAGCGTATTTACATCCATGTGGGCAAAACCACTGCCAGAAGCTAGTGCTAAATAATAAGATGCATTTTTTATTAAGTAAATAGGAAAGTTAAACGTTTCAAATTTATCTAATAGGCTATACCCAATTAAAGTTTAGTATTACTTTTACGTACAGTAAAAAAACGTGAATAAAATAAAAAGAGCCAGTGTCGCGAGCAAAATTATTTGCCATTTAGCGCTCCCGGACACAATTAAACTGCCATTTTTCGAATCACAAAATGACCCGTTTAATCCAACAAGGAGAGATTACCATAAAGCTCTTTGATTACCCAATCAGCGTGCTGTGGAAATGAAAAAAATATGCAAATTATTCCTTTTTCAAATCGACTGTAATGACATAAAACGGGTAAGCTAGCTCCCCGTCTAATTTCTTAAAAGAGTTGCCATGCGCCGGTCACGTGACTTCATTTGGACCAATGGGGTGGCTTTGTTTTGCGTGACGTCATCACCGACTAGTCCGTGAGAGAATATGATTTACGATATGCTACAATCGTTGGTAATTTAGTTTTGTTCTATAGTTTGACCCTCGGAGTGTGTCATATTTTGTTACAACGGGAGATTATTAAATCGTGTTTTATGTATGAATACAAGAGGGTGTGAATTAGGTCCATGACAACTCTTGCTCAAAAGTCGACTCGAGAAAATTTAGTACAGAGGAAGAAGACGGAATCTAAGTCAATAGATGTTCACTTTTACAGATATCGATAGTTTCTAGTCACGCAAAAACCGATTTTTCTCAAAAAGTCCAGTAATAATAATTTACTTAATGGTCTTTAGCCCAGATCAACATAAAACTAAATAAAGGATTACCGTTAGTGCCTGTACAATAAAATTATCCCTGTACAACTTTAGACCCTACATCATATCTCCCTAAAAATAGGGATGACTAATAAAATCGCCAGCTGCCAAAATCAATAAGTTGGACTCCCAATTATCTATCTGTAATCCCTTCGACCCTAAGGGTGCTGTACCAGAGATTAACGAGGTAGTTAAGCGGTGCAAACAGGTGTAGCAGTGCTGTAAAAACGTGTGATTGTTTCCAAAAAAAGCTTGAAGAGGAGCTTACGCGGTGCGAGATCGCATAGCGAAGCTACAAAACAGTGCGTAGCTGAATTACTGAACCTATACTCTAGCCAAGATGAAGGTATAATATTTACTAACAAAACACTGACAGCTCAATCAGTTGACAGCGAGAGGTGAACATTTTAGGTTCAGTCTAATCTAATCTTCTAGTCTTGGATTTTTATGTTCTCAAACTCAGAATCTTTCATCTGTACAAACTCAGTTAAATCGGTGTACAACAAACACAACATTCTACATAAATAGAATTCGTTTTATTTTTTGTTGTTGTGTAGACGGTAAAATTTTATCATCAAAATGGCTGAAGTATAGATCGTGAACATCTTTCGGCGCGCTTGTTCCTCGCTCGCGTCCCTGATTACATCTTTTGCTTTTTACAAGCTTTTTTTTTTTTTTTTGTTTGCTCGGGTCAAATCTTGCAACTGAATTTTAAAGTAGTTATCCTCAACCGATTATGACGAAATTTTGTATACACGTTTGGTTTGTATGACAATGCACGGTAAGCTAAAAAGCTTGTTTTTAAAAAAGTATTTTTATTGAAAAACCTTATTTTTTTGTACAAATACCTAGCTTTGGTAGCCCTTTTCCATAAGAGCTGAGCGAATATTTTTTTGTAAAATGAATTGATTGCATCGTTGAGTTTTTTCTCGCAAACCGCTGAACCTCGCACATCTCTAAACGAGAAAGCTCCCTAAAAATGACTCATCACCCTTATGTTCATGATCATGTAAAGCTCAGATTATAGTTATAAATAATTCAATAAACAATTTCGTATCGTGATGCAGAATCGATGTCTGCACTTAGTGTGTAATCTGCTTAGTTTAATCCAATATTCTATGACGGGGGTTTAGAGCTTAAGAAATTGAGTTAGGAGATCGAAAAGTGCTGTAAATTGGGTTTTGCTGGACACTGGAAGGACATTGCAGCGACTTACTACAAAAACTGCATTAATTAGGGTTACCCCACGCATATAAATAACTTTATTAGTTAAACGGGGGTTATAAATAATATTATTGCAGCCATACATAGACATAATTATGCATTCTTTGATATATGTTATAGTTTTCCTGACTCATTTATCTACGTAGAAATATCTAAATAGTATGAAACAAAGTTGCTGTCCGAGACTGTCGACGTCATCGAGGCTTGCAGACAGGCGCTACAATGCGACATCGATGTGACGTCGTTTCAATATAAATTTTTATGAAAACTTTTTGTCAATGTCACATTATTGCACCACACCTGTCTGCGAGAGCCTTAAAATTTGAGTGAAAGATCGAAAAGTGATTTCCATCCCACTAAAAAGGGTTTTAGTTGATTTTATGCAGAGATAGGAGCCGTTTTGTTTTCGCACGGGGTTCTTATATTTATTTTCGTTTATATATTTCTTTTTTTTTGAGGAGCTCGTGGCTAAATAATAACAGCCGCACTGGTCGATCATCAAGGTTAAGCAACGCTTGACGAAGTCGGTCCGTGGATGGGTGACCATTTCTACATACCGAGTTTCCTCCGTGCCTCGGAAAGCACGCTAAGCCGTTGATCCCGGCCAGCGATCACACAACCCTGTGGCTGTGTGGTCGATGGTCCCAGCTGTCATTTGAAGATCTTTGACAGTCGATACGGGTAGTCAGAAGTTTGAGATCTGACACCAGTCTTACCAAGGGGTATATTTTACCCAGTTACTGGGTTGTGGAGGTCAGATAGGCAGTTGCTCCATGTAAAACACTGGAACTCAGCTGAATCCGGTTAGACTGGAAGCAGACCCCAACATAGTTGGGCAAAGGGTAGGCAGAGTGATTGATATTTCGTTTTTCATATCTGTTACTTTGGTGCGAGTTAGAAATAATTATTTTTCTTTCCAAGAAATAATTATTTTTCCAAGAAATAATTATCTTTCAAATAAATAATTTTTTTTCTTTAGGTATTCGTTTGCTTACCTTTAATTGATTTTTTATTTACATTAGACTTTTCTATTTACCCGACTTAAGAAATACTGACAGACAGACTGAGATAGTTATGTTACATCGCCGTATTCGTCGATTGCCAAAAACTAATTACCTCAAACCAGTAACTAACTAGTTACAGCAAACGCCGAAATTAAACCTCTAATCATTGACCAACGTTCAAAGGCTGCTCAGTGCAGGTTCGATTCCGCTCCGGGCAAGCTAGACCGCACACAATGCCATGCATTTCAAAACCAAATGAGGTGTGCAATTGTGCGTCTATAACTCGTGGTACGGTGTTCGGTGCCCGGCTTGTGAATTGGTAATGAATGAACGAAGTTTTAAAGACGTAGTTAGTTGAATGTTTGTGAGGTAGTTAAGTAGTTTTGGTTAGTTTGGGTTGAAAATATGAGAATGTACATTTTGAAGTTGTAACTGTTGACATGTATATAGGTATTTGGACGACAGAATGAGGAGTATTTTCCATCGTAAATAAGAAAGATGATAATCGCATCAATATGGCGACCGATGTTTGGGGGAATTCTATGTCCAATAGTGGACATCTTTCGATTGCAATTATGATTAAGATGATGGGATGGGAACATGCTCTTAAAATATTTTATCACTAGCTGCCGCCTGCGACTCCGCCCGCGTGGTATTAATACTTCTCCCAATACGTTTATAAATTATAGCCTTTGTGTTATTGTGATGTATAAGCTATATTTCTGTAAAGTTTCATCAAAATCCGTTCAGAAGTTTTTGCGTGAAAGAGTAACAAACTTCTATACATCCATCCATCCTCACAAACTTTCACGTTTAATAGAAGTAGGATTACGAAAGTATCGTAAGCAACTCGGTTCGGCAAAGGTTTTTCAACTTCTTCTGAATAGTATTTAAAGAAGGAAAAGTAGAGAAGACAGACTGAGATCGATTCCTACCACATTTAAATTTGACCAACGTTTTTGTAAGGTGACTGTACCTGCAGACACAGAAAATCATATTACCAGAAGCTAGAAATTAACTCAATCCAGCTTGTATACCTCCAAAACCCAATTAACCTTTGAATATCAACAGTTCTCTAAATAAACAAAGGGCTACCTGATTTTATGAGAAAAGCAAAGGTTTGCCGAACAATTTCGTAGATGTAACCTTGTAGTAATTAGTTCGGGGATCGGGCTGGACGCTCTGACCCTCGATTTGAACGACCAGCGACTAATTATCGTGGAATTTCTACTGGCCAACTAGTTGGCGTAGTGTTGTTATGATATTTTTGGTGAAGTATCGATGTTACAGTACTAGGGTAAAAAAATAAATAATGGTTAAAAAACTAAAAAACACGCTTTAATAGAAAAACTATAAATAATTTTCAATAAATTTAAATTAAGAATAGTGTGACTTACAAAAATAAATATTTTATTGTATTAAAGCGTAGGGTGCTTCATGTAAATTGTTACAGAAAATATCTTAATAAGCACCCCACGCTTTTTTATAATAAAATATTTTTTTTTGTTTACTAAACTATTCTTAATTTAAATTTATTGAAAATTATTTTCTAGTTTTTAGTTTGTTTTTCTAACAAGGGTGTTTTAAAAAAAAAAAAAAAAATTAGTTCAATCGCTAATCTTGAAGATCCTGGTAAGGATAATGGGACAAACTATTTTAATTATTGCATTGGCATCGGTCCTTGATAAGTGTGCTTAGTTTCAAATTAATCCGACGTTTTGAACGGGGTTCGAAACCACGTTCAAAGATTCCGTTACATAAATTCATAGATACATAAAAACCAGGCTAATAAAAGCGTGTTAGTTAAATAGTAAATGGATAATTTTCGCCACCCTTTCTTATAGATAGAATACTTTATTGTACACGAATATAATAACACAACTCTTTGAAGCTTTGAGTTTTCTGGGTGTAATCTATCTCTTTTAAGTTAGAGTGAATAGGCTTTTCCTGGGTAAGCTTACTCCATCGTCGACTCTGCCTCTGTCACCTCTGACCTAGACTCGAGTCAAGAGCAAAAACATGCAAAAACAAAAAAGCAACCTGAAAGGTAAGGGACTTTGAGCAGGCGACATTCTTGCGATCACGGGTGGAACCTGGTCGAGGCTGGCACGGGAACGTGGGGATTGGAACAAGAATAGAGAGGCCTATGCCCAGCAGTGGTCCAAGTCGGGTTGTGAATGATGATGATGATGAAGGAACTTATGACCAGCTATGAGCTGACATGAATTTGTAAATGAAAAAATCGCGACCGATCTTTCAATCTTTCAAAAACATACTGGTAAAGGAGCACTACTTGTCACTGTGATCTTATTCTTGTTGGAGCTGTATTGTGTCCTTGCCTGTATATTTATGTGTATGTATGTATCAATTTTAGTATTTTATATTTAGTGCTTACTATGTTTGTAACTTATTACTTGATTTTTGCACCAAGTGCAACTGTGCAACCCCATGTTGTATCCAGGCTATCTCTCTCCATTCTGGGTTGTCTGGAAAAGATCGCAGAACGCGATAAGACCGCCTGTTGTATGATTGTTTTCTAATGTAAGGTTTCCGTATGTAATATTTTTTTTTATCTTGGTGAACAATACAATACATATAAATAAAAAATATTGATATATTTTTTTTAGCACCATTTTTTTTCGAACATGCCTATTCTCATTTTCATAATTGGAATATAAAACTCATGTATTTTTCAGCCCACGTCTGACTACCAGGATGTACTCAGTTTCTATAATTTAATAAGGTAATATATACATTTATCTTTTTTAATATTATGCTCCTATACTCCTAGTAATTTTGCAGTCTTGTAACATCACTTCGATTAGCTGACTGCTCAGTAATACAGTTATTAGCCAAACTGTTAATCACTTTAGTGTTAGCCGTGGGTATAACTAGTACCTAACTACGTCATAATCGACTTATCTACAACACTAGCAACTAATGGGTAAGTATTAGAGATGAACTTACTGATGAACTTAACTTATGACCGGTAAGTCGAAAGTCGACTGGACGACTAGTCGATGCGGAAATGGTAAACTAATCATCCAACTAGTCAGCGATTACAAATATGGCCGTATAATCGGGTTTCTTGACTAGTTGGTAACTAGTCACACGTTGTCCCAGTTCATGTCAAAGACCTCCCTTCTCTTCTACTTTTACTTATTTTTGTTGTTAGTTTCAAACGTTTGAATTTTGTGGACTAAGTATACTTACAAAAAATTATAACTATAGGACAGTAGTACGTATTGTTCTTGTATCCGTGTGTATGTATTTTATTTTATTTTATTTGGGAAAACAAACAATTGTACATTAAGTCTTACATCTAAGTATACAACAAAATAAGTAAACGTACAATCCACAACGTTTCCACATATTACTAATAGTATTATTATAATTGCGTACAGCATGATACAAGTTAAATTGGGGTAATATGAAGTACATACTAAATTATTAGGTTTTCAATATTTTAACTAATTCTTTCCTAAATACAGTTTGAGATAAAGCAAATATGTCTATTGTTACAAAATGTTTGTTGTATGTTTTGACTAATCTATGGAGAGGCGCCCGTTCTCCCGCATTTGTACGATTGGTGGTCGTAGCAAAGAGCGGGTAAGCGCGCGCCTCTCGGCGTATTACAGTTCTAGGTACAACATAAAATATACTATTCACAAGTTCAGCGCAATCGAATTTGTTGTGTATAAGTCCACGGAGCATCATGGCCTGTAGTAACAGACGCCTTGAGTGTAGTGTAAGTAATTTAAACTTATGCAGTGATTCCTCATATGGCAGCCGTCCCAAATGACATTTAAACTGCACTGTTTTCAGAAACTTGCGCTGGATTCTTTCCAATGCTTGGTCATATTTCGCGTAGTAAGGGTCCCATATCATACACGCATATTCTATTTGTGGTCGTATTAAAGAATTGAAAAGATATAGGTATGTGACTGGGCGCTTGAAGTCGGATGATGACCTAATGACTAAATTGTACATTTGGTAAGCTTTAGCTATTATCTTATCAATGTGTAGATTTAGGTGAAGTTTGCTATCCAATAGTATACCCAGGTCACAAATTTGAGTATCTTTAAGTAAGAGTTCATCACAGAGACAATAATTGTAATCAAATATCTTTTTGTTTTTAGTAAAATGTATGTATTTACATTTAGAAATGCTTAATTTTAGGTTATTTTTGGTACAGTAATTAGACAATCTATTTAAGTCGTCTTGAAGAAGGTAACAATCATTGATCGATATTATTTTCTTAAAAATTTTGAGGTCATCCGCATATAATAAAAAATTACTATTTTTAAAGCAACTACCAATATCATTGATGTAAATAATGAACAACAAAGGACCCAAAATTGATCCCTGCGGAACTCCAGATGTTGCCAAAAATGCGTTAGAATGGTACCCGTTACTAACTACAGTTTGACTACGATTACTGACATAAGACTGAAACCAGCGCAGCAGATTGCCCCTGATGCCATTAAACGAAATTTTATCTAAAAGTAATTTATGATCAACTCGGTCGAAGGCTTTTTTAAAATCAGTGTAAATGGCATCAGTTTGGACCCTGTTGTCCATATTATTAAATACTGCAGATTTATATCCTGTTGTAGTAATCGACTATAAATGTAACCAGCTAGTCGGCTTTCTCAACTAGTCGGCCCATCTCTAGTCAGTACACCTACTCTAAACTCCGTCGGCCCAAATTGGATTAATTTACAGAAGCATAGCTCCGATAGGCTTGATTTAATGAAACCTATACAGAGTTATATTTAATTATATTTAACAACCAACCTTTGGTAAAGAGGTATAGTTCGGA
The DNA here is from genome assembly GCA_947562075.1 of Orthosia gracilis. Lineage (NCBI taxonomy): Eukaryota > Metazoa > Arthropoda > Insecta > Lepidoptera > Noctuidae > Orthosia > Orthosia gracilis. The sequence continues at coordinate 21,321,362 of OX387274.1, forward strand.
TAAACTGATGAAATTGAAGTATGTTTAAAATAGAAGGGTTTACAGTTATCTTTGATATGAATTATTTCAATAGTTTAATGATTTTAGAGTATTAAAAATAGAAAATTGAATTGGTATCTTTTATATTGATATTGTAATTATCATTTTAGTTGCCTAATTTTTTAATAATTAAATCCTACTAATATTATAAATGCGAAAGTTTGTGAGGATGGATGGATGTATGTTTGTTACTCTTTCACGCAAAAACTACTAAACGGATTTTGATGAAACTTCACAGTAATATAGGATATACATCAGAATAACACATAGGCCACAATTTATAACGATTTTTTGTAATGTGGTCATAATATAACGATAAGTATCAAGTAAGTCGGAAAAAATCTGCCCTCTGAGAGTTATCTTCGCGTGCGGAAACTGTTGGAGATACACAAATATAATGTACCGTAGGATTGTTTGTCTTAAATAGTTCTAAATAAAAGTCCTTGACAGCATATAGCCACTATGACCATAAAAATGGAGATTTAACCCAAAGTAGCAAAATGTTGCATATAAAATTCATAATTTGGCGTGCGCTGAGAAAACTATTGATGATACATAAAAAATATGTACTACATGATTAGGTAGGGTAGGGTAGGTAGGGTAGGGTAGGTAGAGTAGGGTAGGTAGGTAGGTAGGTAGCTTATTGACGGGAGCGAAACCCCTGGGGTCAGCTAGTCTTAGATTTTTTTAGTACCAATTGTAAATTATATACTTATGACGGTAAACTGCAGACAAAACATAAAAAAATATTCAACGCAATGAAACGGTTCAGAATCGTGTATACTGAATTCAAAGTAACAGGTTCATTCTGTTTTTTTTTTCTAGTAGAAATCTGAATCCAATATTTAAAATATTTTACCAAATATCGATGGTTACTGTGTTGAATTATGTAACAAAGAAAATATATTGCATTTTTCCCAAACACAGTAGTAAACTGTGTAATAACAAATACACAGAAAATCCAGTATTCCAACGAAAAATCTAAAGAAATACCCATTTTTCTCCCTTTCACATTCCCTATGCGTGTTGATTCACAATTCCTAGTATAGTTCCTGCTATCGATGATATAAAAACTCTATTTTATGATTATGCAACATGGCCGGGCCTATCACGGTTGTTTACAAGGAAATTATGCAGGAATTCGAAACCCTCGCGCAGTTCAGATAGTTTTTCAGCATCGAGAATTCAGTTTTAATTAGAGGAATTTATGTTACGCAGGTAAAGGAAAATGCTTTGAGAAATAAAGGAGTTGTGAGTATAATTTCTTTATAAAATTTAATTAGCATATGGGGAAAAGTAATAATATTAAAAATGTGAAAGTTTTTATGTTTGTGTTTCAATCACAGAAAAACGACAGAATGGATTTGGATGAAATTTTGCATACGAATATTTCATAACCTGGATTCATATAATTTTCGTCAAACATGCGGGTAGACTCTCAAAGCGCTCTCAAAACTTTATCAACGGACAATAAAATAATGTACTACAACATTCAAAGTGTGTAAACTGGAGCTGGAAACATGCTGGTCCTGCTCCATAGGGCAATCTTTAGCGTGGACGAAATCAAATTTGTTAATTTACATTCGTATTCATAAAAATTGTATATTTTTTTAAGAATTTGGCTCACGCACTGTTCCGTTGTTGTTGAATTAAGTATTTTACCTATGTTTGCAATATTTGTAAGTATGTGAGAACCATGTTCCTATTTATCAAAATAATGGATTTACCTCTTAATGCTTTTAATACGTTATACCTGTACGTAGTATAGTGCTATTCTGGGTGCATCGTCCTCACATATATGAATTTATTAATGTATGTACTTATGTAAATATTGTGAAAAATATTTCTTTTTTTAAAGAGTATGTATGGAGTTTCTTGTGCATTCTTCTCCATAAGAAGCTACTTTTCCGAATGCACGGTAGAATCAATTTTTATTACTTGTAAATTTTAATTTTTTTCTTTGACGTTCAAAAGTGCCGCTTTTTGGCCTAGTTGAATATATATGTTTGACTTTGACTTTATAAACTAAAGGCAAAATCCAAACTTTTTCCAACCCATAAACTAGAAAAACATTTCCTTCTCAACACAAAAATAATCTCAACGAATAAGCTTTCCATTATGCTGCCAAAAATATAAAGATAATTCTTCTCCACTTGGAGAAGCATTTACCTACTCATTCATCAGACATACCCTTGTACTAAATCCTTTGGAGTTGAATGCCATTGGTTTTAGGGTAAGAAGTAGTGGGGGAGTACACTATTTACTAAGAATCTTCAGCCAGACCAGAGGGCTATAATCCCAAGGGAGTAGGGATTGCAAAAAGATTTCGTTTGTAGAATTAATGTGATGCACTAGTCGTGTTTTTGTTATTAAATGTTGTGGGTTGGGGTAATTAATTACGGTGTTCCGTGTTTTGTAGTAAGAGGTTTTTTAATGTATTGAGCAGGAGTATTTTTTTTAGTACAAATATGTGTATTAATTATGAGTGTTACAGTTGGTGGGGCGGTGTCAATTCCGTGACGATGCAGTACAAGCACGAGTAGATAATTTAAATTTGTGTTTTATGTATTTTTCTAACTAGATTTAAAAATAAAGGAAACGGCCGTCCGATCGTTTGCTTGTATGCATTTTTTTTACCTCGCGCTCACTACCACACCCTAAAAAGGCCAAACCTTGTGGGGAGTTCGCTTCATATTAATTTAACCTAGGTATGACCAAATTGTGGCATCATAAAAACGCGCGGTCCGACCAATCCTCTCTATATGTCAATGGCATCTTCATAACTTTTTTAAAGAACACAATCCCCGATGCAATTTTATTTCATGCTACATAATTTATCTAGAGAGTTGTAGACCCGCTTCGATAGACAATCTATTAAACACGTAATTATGTAACGATATCTTGCGAAAACACTTCAATTCAAACAGTAAATCACCCATAACCTTAGAACGGCTCAACCGATTTTCACCAAAAATAACTAAGAACAATAAAGTCAGCTTTTAAACAAAAAAAAAAAGAAATCAAAATCGGTACATACAGATACACAAATACTATATACTAATATACAGAAACACACAGGTACACAAGTCAAACCTAAAACACCGCTCATTTTTCCGTTGGGGGTTAAAAACTAGTCTCAAACTAATCACTATCGGAAAAGGTATGAAACTATCCCAATACGATAGTCCATACTTTGCCAACAATGATGAAATAATGCGGCAAAAATCGATCAATCTAAATACATTCACATTCTAGTTAAAACTTCAAAAGTAGTATATAATATCTGTGGAAGTAAAACAATCGATGGCGGGAAAGATCATAGAGGCGTTTATAGACGGACTGTCGAACTGACATTACTTATGCAATCCGGATCGATAAGACTCGTCATATGCATAGGTGTGGCTTGGGCTCTTTTGTAGGGTAAGCAGGGCTTTTAACCAGTTTATTATTGTAGGTAAGGTTGGTAGGTTGGTTTAAACAGCAGTTAGTGTGGTGACTTTGAATCAGAGAAAGTATTTAAATCCTGGACACTTTCTAGGTACTAAAATCTCTTCATGAAATATTGTTGTTTGGCTCTAGGTACAACCTTTTCGGGAGGTCTTTATTCCAGCAGTGAGATCCTTATCTATCATCTGCCTAGCATTTTCTTAACTATTCTGAAATCCTCTTCCAGCAGAACCGACTCCAACTGCATATCAGTATTTTTCATGGATTAACTCCCTATCTAGCCGCTACAACCCGCTCATTGGGTAACAATTGTTGTCTTCTAACTAAATAACCAAGGTACAGCCTTTTCGGGAGGTCTTTATTCCAGCAGTGAGATCCTTATCTATCATCTGCCTAGCATTTTCTTAACTGTTCTGAAATCCTCTTCCAGCAGAACCGGCTCCAACTGCATATCAGTATTTTACATGGATTAACTTCCTATCTGGCCGCCACAACCCGCTCACTGGGTAACAATTGTTGTCTTCTAACTAAATAACCTAAAACTGCGTCTGATGGCATGAGACAAGCTATTTATAAAAGTCAAAAGGCAGGACACTTTCATTTACCGCGCTTAAAAGATCAGCAGTCCATTTTTGTTGCCAGTGCAAAAATATCAAATTAATTTATGGATAATTATAAAACGATCGAATAAAAAACAAACTTAGCGACTGATGATGAGTAAGTGCGAAAAATTAACTAAACTAACGACGAATATTGATTAATAATAAAATCCAGAACGAGCTTACAAAAAGTGGGTTGTGATTAATCCATTTCAGATATTAAAATTCTAGCCGTGCGACTAAATTACTATGTGAGCGATTAGTAATGCGCGGGAGTTCGGGTGTATTCGTGTATTTAACGATTTAGTCCAACAGCGAGCGAAGCGAGCTCGGGAACTTATGGCACCCCGACACGGATAGGTTAGTTTCGAAGGGGATGACAGGAACTAAAGTGAACGAGCAAAGCGAGCAAACTTCAGCTCCCATCACTTAAGATCCTGCAGACAGAAAAAGGAGCCCCGCTGCAGGGATCCGTCGACAAACTTTTATTTTCAAGTCAAATATTATGAAGCTTCTCATTTTTTGTATTTTAAGTAACTCATATCAATGTTTGTAAGTTGCTGTTCTGTTGATTTCTCGTCACTCGCTCATTTAGTAATACTAAAACGTAAATTAATTATTTTTGTAACTTAAAACTTTAATTTACAGTCAGTCGTTTAAATACTACTCATTAATTATTGCCAACACGGAAAAGTCGCGCGGTGTGCTCAATTAAATATAAAAATTGCTAACACAATGCTAATCCTACCAATATTATTTATCAAATAGCCTCATCTTACATAAGTATTATACGGTAAATTAAAAGCCTGAAAATATCAACTAAAAGATCATACCAAACTTCCTAAAAACTAAAAAAAAAGAATATTTTGCGGACGCTACATAATCCGAAGTTTGCGAGTGGCTTAAACAAGGAGAGTTGCTCTTAGCACGACGCTCTCGCTCCGCTGCGTATTTTTAACAAGAGCGACAAACTCCCGACAATACCCTCTTTGGATACTAATTGATGATTTTCTTGTTTTTCCTGACGTTTTACCGACAAGAAATGGGCTAAGGGATCAGCTGTTTGTTTTAGGTGGTACTCGGATCTGTTTCAATTGTTTTTTGGGGGTAGGTGTGAATTGGGACGTTGGTTGTCAGTGTCAAGAGTTTTTTTTGCGTTTCTCTGTGATACAAGGGCTTAAAAGTAAGTACAGGTAATTAAACATTAGAAGGGTAGAGACATTATTAAATGAGATATCAGAAACTGATTAGTAACGAAGTTTAGATTAATTAAAGACTTGAGGATGCACTGCATTCAGTCTGTGCTGATCGCTGAGTATTATATTATCGGTGACGCTGTCCAATAAATTCGACTTTCTTGTCACCACTTCCTTGACAATTCTTTAGAGACCATGAACATTAAAATATTGATTCTGTTACCTACTAAAATATGCATCCAATTCTTAGAAACATACATGAAAAGGCAACGAAAAATCAAAATAGCACTATCCTAAAATCTAAAACCAAAGCTATACAATCCCATCCTACCCACGGTGGCCGCACAGTATCGATATAAATCTTCACGCCGGCACATAACTGGGGTGGCCAGCGATTTACATAGTGGACAAACATAAAACTGTCACCGATATATCTAATGTGCCGACAGAAAGACGGATAGTCCATTTTATTGTAATACATGAATCTGTAATGTTGTCTTTTGATCTTGGATACCTTGAGCGAAGGTATTGGAAAAATGTACAAAATATTTTTCTTGAAAGCTTTGTGAATATGGGTAAGGATTTTTCAGTAAAAATATTGTTTTATAAGATTACAGTACTATAGGATGTTGAGATGGATGTGCGGTGTGACGAGAATGTATAAGGTGAGAAATAAGTATATTAGAGGAAGCTTGAAAGTGGCGCCAGTGGCAGAAAACTTGAAAGGGAACCTGGTTTGGTCATGTGATGAGGAGGGATGAATCGCATGTTAGTAAAAGAGTTATGAATATAAATGTGGATTGATGGAGAGGGAGGGGACGACCGAAGAAAATATGGATGGACTGTGCGAGCAGTGATATGAAAGAAAAGGGAGTCAGTGATAGCGTGACTGGGGACAGGACGGTATGGAAGAGGAAAACGTGTTGCGCCGACCCCAAGTAACATGGGACAAGGTCAGGAAGATGATGATGATGATAGTACTAGAAGATGTGCTTTTTATTTGACTGATATAGTGTCAGGTTAAGGTAACAAAAATCTTACAATGTTTCAGGTTGAAAATACTGAAGTAGGTGGAGATACAACAGATACAAATGCACCCATCACTGAGCTCAGCTATCAACCTCGCCGACCGAATTTTTTACAAAATCACTAAAGTGTAGTTTACACTGGTAGTCTTTGATACAGAAGTGAATAGATTACTTTTAGGCAAATGTGCTCGATCGTTGGCCGCATCATAGCTTACCATCAGGTGAGATAATAGTCCAAACCAAGCTAATCAATAATCTTACTTTTATCTACTATAAAGCTTGCTAATTAAGTGTTATTCTTACTTTAACTTAGGTAATTGTTATGTCAAAACAAAAACCTTTAAAAGAAGCTCCCATAAAATCAAGTTGCTTCAGTCTTCGCTAAAGCTTTCCGCTTTGTTTTGCTTACAAGCCGTCCAGCGCTACAGCTTTTTCTTAAAGGACTTAGTTTTTTGCTTACCCCCCTAAGTTCGTCGCTTGAGAGTCTAAAAAGGAGGATTTAAACTATCTGCTTGAGGCAAAAAGTGGGCACTGTAAGCAGTTTTAATTTGGGGCTTTTTGAAGGTTGTTATTAATTCTAAGATACTTTTTATGGTTCAAATTGAATAAATGGATTATAGACAGGACATGATATAAAACAAAATGTGTTGTCTATGATTGGGTATATTATATATATATATATATACACACACAACAAAATAAAAATAAACATACACAACTATCATTTCCAAAACAAAGTGTGCAAGTGTTCTTAAACAGGAGAGGTTACAAAAAAAATAACGGTTTTTGGGCGCCATATTGTGCGGATTCCAATTTTTTTCATTTAGAGGTGGTTACAAAAATATATAATATAAAACTTATATGTTTAAATGTAATTCGAAAAAAATTATAACTAACATCAAGGATACATATTCGCGAGCTGGCTGACCACCTGATACTCCGACTGCGCAGCATGATATTCTTCTTGTTTACATATTTTTAGTTCGCATCTTAAGCAGTCGGGATTTTGATTTTTAAATTAACTATTTTTTTTCGTTTTGTACCAGCTGTTGACTTCGATCTTTGTTGCCTGATGCAGAGCGAAGGTGTGAGTCTACTATATGCAACGTGTGAACACAGAAAATATCCGTTCACTCTTGCTTTGAAGGTTTTCACTGTTAAGTTATTCGTACCGTGGAAAGACAATTATAGAATCATCAGGAATAGCCATATTTACCATCCAGTTGCATTTACATACATAATAGTTAAATATATTTGAACCATAGCCAACTAGGACATGCTGGATGAGAATGATGATACTGAATTACATAATCATAGTGAAATAAGCGAGCTTGCTTTTATGAATACTAATACCAGTATTGCTAACCGCAATGCCGAACAATCGAACATAGGCTGTCCCTGTAGGCCGATACAATGAGCAATCCTGTGGGGTATTGCCATAATTTAGCACGTGGCAATCATTTGAAATTATGTGGTGGAATATTTATGATAAAATATAAGGTGGTATTTATTTATCTACGAAAATGCTTTTTAATCAAACTGGTCACTGTCACTGTCAATTTAATCAAACTACGGATTGAATTTGAAATTATAAATTAAAATAAAAGTTAAAGTTGCTATTCATTATTATGTTATTCCTTTTTCAAAATATTTTTTTTTCTTTGGCTTTTATAATCTCTGTTAAATCACCGTATTTATAACCATGATTTATGCTCATTTGAAATATGAAAGACCAGTATTTGATGCCGATATTAGTACAACTGAAACAATATGCCTTTTTTGGTTTATCCGTTTAATTTTGAAGTTGAGTTATTCCCAAAATTGCTCCAGTTTCCAGTTAACCCTAAACATTGCTATAAGTGTTGAAATTCTAACAATACCTGCCTGAAAATTTGAACATGAAACAGGCAGTTCCACAGTGCCCAAACTATACAAAGTTTCGAACAATAATCCGGCCTCAAACCCAGGTTTCTCTCGCAAACATTGTGTCCATTTAAGTTGGGAGTTTGACAAATACACCGGAGGATCAAAACAAATTAGTTCTCGAGGGAATTAATTGAATAATTCTCAACTAAACGCTTCAAAACCGACAGTTGTCGAGTATTGATTTCTAGTGCCCTCAAGTGGTGGATGGTTTAAGTAACAAGCAGCTAGCGGAGGGATGACAGCTACGAAAATGTGGTTAATAAAAATATATTATGATTAGAACAATATTTTTTTTTACAAGCAGGTTTTTATCAGCGGAAACTTAGTAGTGAATTACTGAAGTGTCAAGTATGCAGTATTACACCAAAAGCTAAAATGCCACGGCTGCCATAATGATCTATGCTAAGCTTAGCTTTGTATAAGTTTGTAGGAAAACATTGAAATCAGGCTCTTTACGACAATTGGAAATAAAATATTTAAGGATAAAAACTTTAAATAAATAGAATAAATTACAAACCATTTCTTATATCGGACGGTAAGTACAAAATCGCTAGTCGCCTATAACTTGTACCACAAATGATGGCACCCCACAAAAACAAGGGGTGGATTTGCAGAATTAAATAAAAAAGTGCACCTTACTGGACATAGAAATGGCGTTAAATCTATTGGATTTTTTTCGCAGACAGCGATTTTTTCGACGGAGAGCATTATCATTTGAACGTTATAGTGTGGGGAGAAAGAAGTTTTTGTCACTTTTGATTGTATGAAGATGTTATGTCATTGGATAATATCGGAGATGATTTCGTGGCTTTTAGGAGTGTCGGTAAGTTGTGCTAGGGGAATGGATTTCGTGTGTGTCAGTAGGTTCTTTCAGCTGTAGATGTTGAAGCTAACATATAAAATGCGGTTTGAAAGCTGGCACTTTTCAATGTCTTTCCATAGTCATGTTGATGATTGTACTGTACTGAAGAGATTCAAAATTTTTGCTTATTGAAGTTGTATTGCTATTCTTCTTTATAGAATATTATTATAACCAATACCTTTATTGTTTGTTGTATCTATAGGCAATAAAATAACATGCAAGTTGCACATTGATAACAATAACTATATTGTGCAAATAATTACAAATCATTATAAAGAAATACTCATTAGTTTCAATTAACAACCACCGGATTGACTAAATTATACAGCATGTTCCACATCCACACACAGGGTGTTCCATTCCGGAACATAGCGCAAAACTATTCATAAATTACAGACGTACAATTGCGCGTTTACGCATAAAATCTGACCGCCTCGTATTATCCAGTCGCCGGCGCACATAAATCTAACGAAATAAATCAATATTTGCAATGGCGAGCTAAAAGCACCCTTTCTGTTTGTACAAATGCAATTCATTCGATTTATACATGATGCATTGGCTGCCAGTGGTCGTTGGTCTACAAATACTGGCACTACAATGGACATTCAACTTTGTGTGGCAGAATTTATGGTTTAAAGTCAGTTGTGTAGTTTGAGGGTCATGTAAATAATATAGTAGGGTTTAAGATTATTTAATTCGTGTGCTTTTCATGTTCGGAGTTTAGTTATTGTAGAGGCAAATAAAGGAAAAAAATGGGGGACGGGAAGAAAATTGTTAAGACTACTTTTTATTATTTTTTGAAAAGGAATTCTGGTTAAGGAGTGCTATTTTTATTCCGGTTTAGTTCTATTTATGTTCTATCTTCATTACGTGTGTTAAAAAAATTAACAAGTTAGATTATTATCTTCGATTTCTTTTTTTCCAGCCCGAAACTGTCAAACCTGGCAGTAAAGTACAGTTGGCCTCGTTCATAACTCCAAATTCTCAATTCAGAAACTGACCCTTGGTCTGTTTTTCATGACAACCACAACTTACTTTGTTTAGAAATCATTCTAAATCCCCACTTCATGCTTACTGCTTCTTTAAGTGAAAAAGATAAATTTAAATCCAGCATAAGTATCAAGCAATTTGGTAAGACACTATCTGAAACTCCAAGATCCTCTGTACAAGTCTAAGCACAGCTTAAAGCTCAAAGCTAAGCTACTCTAAATAAACCTCTAAAGTAAATAAGATGCCAGAAACTAAACAGGTTTAGACTAATACCAATAACTAAATTACTTCCTAATACAGAGTGACTTTAAATTTACGGGGCTAACCGTCAAATGGTGGAAAACATTAATTAAGAAAAAAGAGTGTCCATGGAGTTTCTTGCACGATCTTCTCCATATTGAAGCACCTACGCTTTCGATCGTGTAGTTAGCTTCATCTTTTGGACTCAATAAAGTACCTAGATCATCATCTTTTCAGCCGAAAGACGTCCACTGTTGGACACAGGCCTCCCACAGGCGTCGCCACATTGACCGGTTCCATTGCGTCTCGCATTCAGCGCCTTCCTGCAACTTTAACCAGGTCATCGGTCCACCTAGTGGGAGGCCTTCCAACGCATCGTCTTCCGGTTCGCGGTCGCCATTCCAGAACTTTTTGGCCCCATCGGCCATCTGTTCTGCGAGCAAAGTGCCCTGCCCACTGCCAATTGAGTGACTAGATATTTAAATTGAAATAAATGTTTTGAGTTTGAGATATTCGCAGTTTAAGAATAACAAGAATTAAAATTATTTAATAATTAATTCCATAGAAAAATTTATTCCTAATCATGATTATTTACACCCCTTGAAAATGATAAAATATTATAAATACACCCTGTTTACTACTGATAATGAAATAAGACACAAGTGACAACCCTAAGCCAACAGTGATGTCAGCGATGCGTTCTGACATTTTATTGGTCGCGCAACGCTTTGATCTCGCCGCCGCGTTTTCAATTACCAATTAGATGCGGCATACGATACGTGCATGAGTGTAGGGTTGGCAGTTTGACTACAATGGGTGCGTAGGTCGGTTGTGTTTTGACTTGGCATCAATAGGAGTATTGGTTACTAGAGGCAGAATTTATGCATTGTGTATTGGTGATTATTGAAGCAGACACAAACTGAATTGCCACAAAGGAAGATCTGTAGAGCTATAGTGTTGTGCATTATAAGCAGTGTGTATCTAAACTAATATGCGTACGACCTATAGAGCTATAGTGTCTGTCATCGAGGCAGTGGTTGTCTAAACTAAATTTATGAAGAGAAACAAAAAACATTTTTTGGAAGATAATCTCTGACAAAAATTATAATTCGAAAATTATTCCATTAATAGACACTATTCTGTTGTATGTGTGTACTGTGCCATAGGCTAGACAGAATTAAAAAAAAAAAACTTGTGAAAATACATGGCGATAAGCCATGGTTGTTTTGGTATCTACAAAACTGGCAAAGACTAATGTTGGAGAAATGATTGGAATCTTCGCATTCTAAAAGCCGACATCTTAGACTTAGTTACTTTTGAAATAAATCTTTGAAATAGACAAAATTCTATCAGGATAAACGATAGGTTTGAAAATGCTGTAAAATAGTAACACACCACCAAGAGAAAATTCAAATGATTCCCCACAAACCGAATAAAGCAAGAAACATCTTATTTTTTAATGAAACAGCTGGCCGTTCGTAATGGTCGCTCGTCGCAACGTGATCAAGTTACGTTCAAAATAAATGACTGAAACTTTCAGCTATCCGCTGTACATTAGTTAACAGATGTCCCGCACTCTTTTACGGGCTATTTTTTAAAGTTGGTATGTTCTTTGTTCTGGTTTCTTGTGGTTTATTTTGTTAAAATAGGTTTGAGATCGTTTAAAGAAAGCTTTTGGTCAGACAATCTTCAAAACTGTTGGACTTTGATCCCTATCAGTCAAGGCTTAGAAGTCCGCAGCATGACTTTGTCACAATTGTTAGAATGAAATTGTGAAATGCTTTACAAGGCATGTGCACTAAGGGATTTCGCATTGCGGAAAACGACGAACTTTCATACATTTCATCTTCTGGGGATAAATCCTAAAAAATACTTCCTTAGACCTCTAAATTTCTCCTAGATTCTGCGTTTAAAGGTTGTGCGTTATATGTCAGTGGAAGAATGGCGAAAAGTGCTTGTACTCCTACGTAAAGGATTGGGCTCAAATTGCCAAACACAGAGAAAAATGGCTGAAGAAAGGCTGCATTTCCCTGCAGTGAGACACTATAGACTCATAATAAAAATAAACAAATATTAAGTGGAAGTTAATCGCAAATATTTTTTTATTAATAATAGCAGTCTTTTTCTGTAAATTAACCCTTCGTCTGCCACTAATTAGCGAAACAATAGAAAAGTCGTTGTCTCGCGTGGATCCACATCCTTTTCACACGAAAGGTTAATGTCCAGCAGGTAAATTAAAGTCTTGTCTGGCTACTATATTTGGTAATATAGTTACCGCCAATTACAGTAAGTCAGGATAAGTATAGCAATTGACTTTCAATTGTCCTAGTCAATGATTGACGTCACATGTTTTAAGTAGATTTAATTTAATTAACCGTTCATTAACTTATTAGAGTTTGTTAAAGATTGTCAGTTACTTGATTGGCTATCGAATGACTTAAGTAGCTTTAATTTTTTTTTGTTTTTTTTTTTTTATAGATTTTGCGTGTGGCCAGTACCTAAGTTGTTAAAAAATGCTGTGGAAATTCATGCCATCCTCTGTACTTGACATCTACATAACTTCTAGTTTGTATTCCCCAAGGGGTAAAACATAATTGTAACTATAGTGCCCTGTTACTGTTTTGCGGAGAATCAAAACCAAATTGATATGCGAACTAACAGATTAGAATAAAAAAATAAAAATAAAGTATAATAAAAATAATATGATATGTTTTATAAATCGAAGGAAAGCCATCCAAAGTAATAGTATTTATTTCATTCATGATCTTGTGTTAAAAAATACTTTATTTTTTAACAGCTACTAATACAACGAACTTCGACCACAGCAGCCAAAAGACCCCTATCCCTTCTCAAGACCGGATTTTTTAAACCACATTCATCCGGGGAGACTGGGGCAATCCAGACCCGTGTAATCGACTGATCGAATATCTAGCCGGATATTGAATTTTCCCGCGCACGTACCGGAAGTCGTCGCGGCTCAATACGATTGGTCGGCTGGACGGCGCCATGCTTTTTATCTTGTTTATGCTCGTAGTAAACAAACTTCGTAACTGTATCTCTTAAGTTTTACTTTGTCTTATGAATTTATGACTTTTATCTTTCTTTTGTTGCTGCGACTGCGATTTTGACCCCGTTTGATCTATTTGGGATGTAGCAATAAAATTGAACTGCTAGAAAAGCAGGCAGATACTTTAGATACAAAAGTGATTAGACATCAAAAGTATTACTGTTTAAGTACTGAAATAACACAGAAATTGATTAACCTGTCCGATAAATATGTTACTTTTTACTCTTGGTCTTTTTCCACACATTTTTGAATTAAGAATTTGAAGTTTTTTTAAGTGTTTGTCAAATTCTACTTAAGCCTGAAAGCCTGTCAAACCTTGGCATTAAAGTAGGATTTGACGCGTTCTTAACACCAGATATTCAATGAGGGCTTCCGTTTCTGGCCATCAGTTGGCGCCACTGGCGACTAAGGTTCTTTAATATAGCTGTTAAACATTGTTATAACGCGCACGGAAGCAAAGCAAAAAAGAACGTTCAAATTTTCCGAAACATAAAACTCTATTAGAGCAGTGGTTGTAAACCCCGTACCTATCTTAATCTGCCATATTCGGCAAATATTTAAAACGCTAAAAAAAGTAGTAAATAAACTCGAAACTATGAAATTTGACGTTTTGAAGACCTCTCTCTCTCAACAGCAGCGCCCCTAGCAGCAAATTCAAACGCGCGATATTTCATTCAGAAATCGGCTCTCTATGTTATTTATAGAAATCGCATGCAGATGCAAAAATCCAAATAAGTTAAACTTCTATAAGTTGTTAATCGCTATTTAAAAAATTGGTTTTGACAAAGAGATAGAGTTAATTGCAATTAATAATAATAAATTGCTTATTGATCAAAAAGGTACAGATGGTCAGGAAAACAAAACTTATACTAAATAGTTACAAGCAAGGTACACAAGGTTATGAAATTACAGTATAATATATGGTAGAAGTAAGTAGAAGCAAGTACATGGTACATCTGTTGACAATTTACGTTACCCTGTCTCTTAAACTAGGGTATACCTGTATCTTAAGAGACAGTGGACGGCCATAATGTTATGATTAAGCATTACCTTTTATTTAGTGAGAACTCTGACGATCCACCCACAATTAAACTAAATATATGAGTGTCACAGTGTCTACGTGTTGTGTGTGCATGTATGTACTTGTCTGTGTGTGGTGCATGTCTGTGCGTGTACTAGGTTATGTAATTATAAGCTTTCCAGAATATCACACGTCCATGACAAAAAAAACATCCATTTCGAAGGCAACATTTTTCATTTCCAATATTTTTAAAAGCTCAAACTCTCACGATACGATAATCGTTTTTTAATCCGCTTATCTTGAAAATCGTCACCGACACGCGCGTGATTGACGTACGATGACGTCACGGTCATGACGTATGATGTATTATCACATCAGATCACATCTGAGGCCGATGACGCAAACAATTTCACAAATTGCTGCTGCAATGATTAATGTGATAGGTTGCGTTAGATGTACCTAATGTTGTTAGAGAGTGAAGTGGGGAAAATGACTCAGCAGTGGGAATTAGTTGTTTTAATTTTTTTTAATTTTAGATGGTATTTTTTTGCTGGTATTTATAGTTTTCTTTATTATTGCAAGAACTAATAAAAAAGTTTTTTACAAAAAAATACTACCGACTTTCAAATAAGAAAACTATAAAGTGAAAAATAACTATTTTTGGAAGTCGGTGTCTTTGGTAGGTACTAAATTTTTGCGTTATGGACACCGACTTCAAAAAATTAAGTAAAAAAGTTATTATTACTTTTTAGTTGTACCTACCTAATAGGCAAGTAGTTAAGTAAGGTACGGGTAATATATTCTAGCATTGTAGGTACATTTATATTTTCAGAATAGATTACCCAAAATCATGAAACTGAACATAACCGGTGAAATGTACACATCTGCGTACCCCTTTAGAGCGTACTGGCGTGATGTTAAGTTATGAAATGGTATAAACGATAAACAGACATGCGATTGCAGCACCCCGAGAGATTTGCCGTAATTTGTTAAAGAGTTCTGTTGTATATCTCCGAAGTTCTTCATCAAATTAAAAATGGGACCAATTTCGAAACATATTCTTTCAAACAAAAAAACAGATATTGCAAAATCGGTTCACAGTTGACGGAGATATTGGTGAACATACATAAAAAAAACATACATGAAGTCGAACATCCTTTTTGGTAAGTCGGTTAAAAATGAATGAATTCACTTACCTTCTAACTAAAGGTAAAATATTGGACACTTTAAAATGTGTGCTTGTTTTGTGTGTTGTTGAATAATTTAATTTTTAGATATACAACCTTCTGAGAGAAGATAGAGCTGTATCTTGATAACCTCAAAGGTAACAAAATAATGATGAACAATTGTTTGTATTTATAGTTTGAAGGTGTAATGTTGTAAGAGAGTGTAGTGGGGAAATGAGTCAGCAGTGGGAGTTAGTTTGTTTTTTTTTTTTTGGTAAACATGTCGTGCAATTTTTTTTTGTATAAAGAATAATATCAGCCTGTAACTGTCTCACTGTATGGCGAAGGAATTTTCACAAACAATATAGGATGTTGTCATTTTAGTAAGGACCGCTGTAACTCTACAAAATACTTGCTTGTAAGAATAATTTGGTAGCTACATAAAGCCGTCTATGAGTCTATACCATCTACTTCAATATCATTAAAAATATCAAAATATTGGCAGACATCCGATAGTTATAAAGCTAACTTACAAATTACTTGCAATACGACTAAAACATAAAAAAATAACAAGACATTTACTACAAACATTATTCACAGATAAACATAAACAAAACGTCCCATATCCATACAATAAATAACTTTAATAGTCAAAGCGTCTTCGCCATTTTTGCCATTAAGTATGGCAACACGATTAGCGTGGCATATAATGATGTTGCCAGACAACTAAGTTATAGCGCTCAGTAATGGCCACGAGACGAAGGAAACGGATAAAACTGCCTTTACCAATAGCTATTACAATTTCGTTCAATATGGCAGAGGTCTGGGAAATAAATTGTATTTATACACACTTAGAACATATTTACGGATCATAAGCAGTCGAATAGCGTATGGATTATATGTGATATTTACATACTTACATAAACTCATGCCTTTTTTCCATGGGGGTAGGCAGAAACTACAGAACGGCACCTGCAACGATCCTTACATACTTCTTTTGCTTCACTCACGTTCATACATTTAGTCATACACGCACGCCGGTTATGAGTACTCCGCACATGGCCTTTCTGAAGAACATCACCAATAAGGTCTATGTATGTCTTTCTAGACCGTTCCCTCCCGGCGTTTCCATTCACGTCTGCCTTGTAAAATACCTTTTGATAGTCGCCTGTCATTCATCCTCTCAACATGAACAAACCATCTTAGCATATTATTTTAAGTTTTTGTCTCTACATCTTCTTTTAAACCACAACGTTGCCTTATTACATCATTCCTCAATCTATCATTTTAAAGTTACACCACACATACTTTGCAAGGAACGCTTTTCTACGGCATTAATCCTAATTTCATGTCTTTTCTGCCATATCCAACCTTCACTTTCGTATATAAGTGTAGGCACCAGCACGCTGCACGCTGCACGCGCTGTTGGGACTGTGAATGTGATTTTTATTTACAGCCAAAACAGTCAGCAGTGGTTGTTTCTATAATTAAATTGTCGAAAATGATTGTGACAAATTGTTAAATGCTGCTCTGATTGGTTGTCTGAATTCAGACAAAAAAATCAGACAGTAAACTGTGCTTAATAAGTAACGCGCCGATTTTTCTTTTCAGAAATCAGGTGTTAGCTGTTTTTCATCCGTATCTTTAGACTTATAAGAAATAAAAAAAAAACAATAAAATAACTATTATATTTATATTTTGCTAGAAAAACATGTTCGAGTCTACTATTCAAACATTTTATATGCCTGGACAAATATTTTAAGCACAAAATAAGTAGCAGATGGGTACGATAGCAAAATATCTCCGACCCTGCAAAAGACACGAACAAGAATTTTAAGATTGCTCCGACGGCAGTTTGTCTTTTGAATGTTTCAAGTTTATAGGAGCATCTCAAGTGTTTATAGATGCTGCAAAAACACTTTTTACTTGGTTTTGAATAATTAATTAAGATGATGTTTTCTCTTTCATATAATTTATGTAAAATATATATCTTAGGTGTTGTAAAGAGCTTTCTTTACGACCTGTAAAATATATTTTTTATAAGAAATCTATTCGATTTTCTGCGGTTTGCAGCAGAACAATTCTAAATTAAAGAATTAATACATATACAAAACGGTTATCTACTGTTTTATGGGCCTATGTCGTAATAAAGAGATATTTTCAAAAATAATGATTCAATGTTCTAAGTTTTGTAGATTAAATGCAATTATCATATTCAAGCTTAAAAAGCTAAAAAGGCCCGCGTTCTTTAAATCTAGAAATTGAATTTGACTATTTATCAAACTCTTCTTTATCATAAAAATCTGTTAAAGTACACACACGCGGTATTTGACACGTTTTTAACTCCAAATACTCAATTGAAAAACCGGTCCATTTTGAATTATTTCTCCAAACAAAATATCGCAGAACTCAGCAGTCTTTCAGTTCGCCCAATTACATCTTTACACGGGCACCCAAACCACAGCGACAATAACCTCAGTATCATCTTGAAAGGCGAAAAAAATGTTTTCTCGACAAATAACACTGATTTACAAGCTCCACCGTCACATATAACTCTCTTTTTAATGGCATATGTATCATCGAGGCGGAAATGTGTGCAATAAAATGGATTTATACCACAGCCTGGATTATCGGGATATGTCTGTTTTGATGTTAATTGTCGTATGTTTAAACATTTTGAAAATGTCATCCGATGTAGTTATCATATTTTTTGTGTTTGTTTTGACGTTTTGATTTTAGCTGTGAATAAATCTTCTGCAACAGAGCTAAACTGGAGAAATCTTGAAACGATGCTGTACAATGTTTTTTTTTCTAAAATTATCTAACTACAAACGTTCAACGTTTAAAACAAGATGAACGCATATTATTCCAAAGTATCACAAAATGGCCGCGCAATCAAAACACATGACAAAAGCATAACAAAACCGTTGAAAGCATAAAATTTATAATTAATTAAAAATGCCAAAATATACTACATACATGATTGACACCGGAGACTCTGGTCTTGTTCAATTTAGATAAGTTGGTGCCCATTCGTAGCCATTAATGCCGGTCCTCCCCAACAACCTCTAATTAAACTTGAACCTTATTCGCGTACACATAGAGTCTAAGTTCTCAGTCTGTTGTATAAATTTAACGAAATATTTGGCACAGTTTTAGGACACAAAATGTCTTGGAAAATCACTATCACACTAGTCTTATTATATTTTGAACACAGTTTATATAATTAATTGTTAGTAAAAGCCACTTTGGTACAGTCAGTTCACTGAAGAGCTGAAACGAAAATTATGTTTTAACATTTTGGTTATTCGGGGAAACAAGAAAAATAAAAAGTTAAAACTGTTATAAAACCAAAAACCCAACATTGAAAAAAAAAATATATAGTAAAAGTAATCTAATAAATTATTAAATAACGCCATGAAACATAATACCCCTTGTATCTATCCTACAGCCACAAATATACATTTGGAAAAAGAAAAGCCCAGAAAATCCAATTCTAAGCTTGTCTGTGTTCACAAGCTTCATGAAATTATATACATAAATTTGTGTGTACAATAAAGAATTAGTAAAAACTTCTCTTCACCTAGTTTTATTTTACCTGTGTGTATCTCATCCGTGCTATAAAATAACAAAATTTATTTTAACAGCAACACTACCAATATTTACACGAAAAAAACCTCATTACCGCAAACATCAGCATTAATAAATCTGTCAAAATTACCACATCATGCAACCAGAGCGCAGATTAAAGATGTGTCAATGCCTTATCAGTGGCGTAGCTTACGACATCGCCCTAAAAAGGGCAGGTCTCGTTCAATCGGCCCACGTGGCGTGGGCGATCCAGTATGAATCAAAGTATCAATGACCATACACTCACTGTGCGATTAAACTGGGTTTTGTGAATGGGATTCTGGTTTTTCGTTTTTATTTGGTTAGACTTACTTTTCATTCATGTTAATATGTATTTTTGCGAGGATAAAACATTATCAATACCGATTTTCAAGTTGCGATGCTTTTAGTAGCAATAAAAGAAAAAAATACTTTTGTAAGATTTTTGTTATTGATTTGTGTTTTAAGTTTTCACTTCTATTGGCAGTCCCCATGACTGCATGACATGGTTCTGTTAATTTTTTAACCTTCTGAATTGTAATTTCGTAGTTAACTTCAAATTCATCAATTTACACCCCAAACGGTGTAAAATTGAAAGATTATAATCAGTAATCTAGTACACATGTCCAAATAGGTCGAGTTTCCCCTCATTATGCCGCGGCCGTGGGGTAGGCAGTAAAACCAGTGAGTCATCCTGCACCGACCTGCATTCGGTTTAGTAATCGATAAACTTAGCTTGTTTTAGATTTAACAAATGTGGATGGTAATGTTTATTTCTTGTTTTCATGGGTTCATGTTTCTGGCATGTGGCCTTTTGATAATTTTCATTTTCTCTGAGTTTTTTTAGTTATGTTCACCATCTGTCAAGGTTAGTCATTCATTTATTCCATCTATATTTGATCCATACTGGACTTTCATGTATTTTTATTCCTTTTAATAATTTTTATTTAGTCTCTGAATGTAATATTAAGTTACTTGGAGGTATTTAACCATCCGCCAAGGTTAGTAATTAATTTGAGCCACCTCTGTGTAATCTATACTGGCAATTGCATGTAGTTTCTATCAGCATAATTTACAGTTTTTATTAAGAAAGCCACCACTTTTTACTGCTATTGTTATTTTAAAATTTTAAATTAACTTGGCAGTTAATTTTTCGCAGCTTTACTTGTAATTCAAGCTTCACCCCTAATAATTATTTGTTGTAACCCAAAAGCATAATTACCAGACATGTGTCCGACACTCCGAATGAATAGAGACCACAATACATGGATCGATATACGACTTAGCGTAGTTTTAAATACGGCAAACGAAGGGTTGGGCCCTCGCTGGAGATAGCCGTTCTGATATAGATTAGTTTTGTGAGTGATACCAAAGTTCGGCAGTGAGATGAATGAGTTTCGGCGAAAACGGTTTTAGTTTTTGAATAATTTTAGTTTTAAGTTTAGACTTGTTTAGTCCTTCTAGCAGATTAATGTTTAAATATTAGACACTTGATTGTTTGGCAGTTCTTTAGCTATATAGAGTTGCTTTAATAGGTTGTTTTTGAATGGTTTTTGAGTATTTTTAGTTTTAAGTTTGGCGTTGTTTAGGCCTTTTAAAATATTTATTTTAGTTGAATGTTTGCCAGCTCTTGGATGACTGATTGAGCTGCATTACTATTTTGTTCCGGAGTGATTTCATTCAAAATTATTTAGGAACAGTGTCGCTATTTTTGAAATTATCTAGGGGACTGTCTGGCAGTGAAAATAAATGTGTTTCGGCTAAAACGGTTTGAGTATTTGAGTAATTTTAGTTGTAAGTTTAGTGCTGTTTAGGCGTTTGAAACGAATTCGCTCTATCATTTTGAATAAGTGGTTCTCTGTTCATTGCTGAACGGAATAGTTTTGGTAGGGTTTCTAGTCATTTTTGGCATTTGTAGCAAATTTAGTCTATCACAAATTTTAAAAATACTATTTGGTTGTAAGATTAAGGTTTTAATTGAAGAGTAATTTTTAGTTTAGTGTCGTTTTATCATTTTAAACGGAATCGCTCTATCATTTTGAGTACAATAGTTGTGATTTTGTTTAGTTTGAGTACTTTTAGCTCAACTACTAAGTTTGGATCTTTAAAACATTAAAGAGTATGGATGTCTTTACTGCCAAATATTTCTTATTTTTTTGTTGATCCTGAAACAGTAAACCTTTGCCCTAGGAATCGGTTTTGTCTATATGTAGTAAGCTTTAGCGTGGCTATCTAGCGTGGTGTTGCGGCGTACTAAAGAGGTTTATTTTGTGCAACTGTTTAAAATTTGATTGAATGATAATGCTCAAACAAATGATTTACCTGTAGGTATATTCATTATTTGGCTGTAGCCAAATAATGAATTTCATAAAGGTCTGTTTGGCAGAAGTAGAGTGAATGAATTTCTGCTAAATACTTTAGAATTTTGAGCGATATTGGTTGACTTGACAAATGTGGGCGTTCTAAATATAGAATCTTTTTGTGAATGAAGCAGATTGTTTGGCAGCGTTTGGATAAATGAGTTTCTGACAAATACTGAGCTATATACGAGAAATTGAATGTTGTTACATAAGACTGATTGGTCTGTTAGTTAGTAACCCTCCTTTTGGCTTCGCCGTAGTCGGCTAAAATAGCGTTTGTTTTACTTTCAGAGTTTTATGCCATAAAAAGTAACAATATTACTATACCTATTTTTACCATATTGTTTTGGCAAATATCAACATTTAGTTCATTCAAATTCTACTGCTAACTTATTATTTTATTATCACTGATTACCATGTTCACAAAAAACATTAAGTTGGTTGCTAACATATTATTTTATTATCACTGATTACCATGTTCACAAAAAAACAATATGTTTAATATTTACAGACGCTTAGAAACAACTAGGTTTTAGTAAACTGCAATGTCTAATTTAAACTATAAAATCTTTATTACTTTATAATCAAATTAATTGTCGCTTCTGCTCAAGTGGGACACATTTAATTGCGTAAGGTGGGTGGCTGAACAATGTCGGTGCTAACAATGATATTTATAAATAAAAATATATCTATATTTACAACGAGAAAACCTAATGACAGAGGTAAAAAATAAAATATTTTCGTAAATAATAAAATCCTAATATAGTTATTGTTAGTGAAAGAATATGAATTTACTCATGAAAATAAAAATCAAATGAAAGAATCACCTTGAAAAATTGATATAAAATAATTTTTGACTCCTTATCGGTTCCTTTCGTTTGAAAACCACACACGACTTGATAAGAGAACACGTGACGCACGGAGACGCGACCGACCACTCAACAGCGGAAAAAATATCGATCAAAACACAAAAATGTTTGTAAACGAACGTTCTTACAAGGTCACTTCGCACTGACAATCATTCGGTAATGTCTGTTCGCGATCCATCCAGCGCTTCGCCTGCCACACGACCGAATACGCGTCCTTTCTCTCCGGGATCCGACCCCAAACTGAATCGTAGCCTCGTAGGGCGAAGGGAACTCTCGCTCACTCCCAAAGAGAGGGCCAAACTTATTTGGCCTCTTTGTTGTCCCTAAGAGGGGTAAATTATTACGGTTTTGCGATAACATAATAGAATTGCGCACTAAATAATCGAAAGGATAACACTTTTTAGTGTTACGTTAAATATTGAATTTAGTTAATAGCCCCATAAGTTTGGTGGTGAAAGGAGAAAACTGTGGTGGGAGGGAAAGAGAGGGCGATATGGTAACCAGCTGTTTAGTATGGGAATGTTGGTATTTGTTTACTAACAAGACCTTACCATCTCAGCTTTTATAATGATTTCTACGAATGTTGGCAGAACGTTAATGAGTTTTTGATGAAGTGAATCCGTGAGGTAACGATATCAGAGAGTACAATGTCGATTTAATAATCCGATAGTAAGTCTGTGAAGGTTTCTTGAAACTAAAATGATTGAAAAGATCGATAAACATTAAACTGTCTGATATTTAGTACATACGTTGAGTTATGCGAGAACAAATGTACCGATAATCTTTCTTTTCGTAAGAAATAACTTTTTAGGTATAAATGTACTTAGATTTCTGAAAAAGCGTAACCGTATGCATTTTATTATCATATATATCAAATATTCTACAGACTAGACTAAGTTCACATAAAAATAAATAAGAAAAACAATATTCATAATGATGAAAAAGGGCTAGAAATGTTGCGAAAATAAAAATAAAATACTGATAGGTACCTGGTACATACTAAAAGTGAAATATGCGACGATAAATCCTGAAAATTTTATTTCAGTGGCGTTTTATTTCCACAAGACAATGTGGCGATTCAACTACATTAGGGTCTTTACTCTCAGTCGCCATTTTGGGAAAATACTAGCTTTTCACTATGAATTTGTCTGCTTTTTTTTAAGGATTTTAATATGGAGAGTGAGTAGTCGAGAAACGCATTAGGTATACATGATAAAACACTTTGACTTAAAATAACTTAGACTGTAGCCAAATCTGGCTTCTAAGATTTCGTAAACTTTTATTGAGATTTCCTAAAACATATTTACTTTCAGCACTAAATTCCTAGCCCGGCCCTTTCTGAATTAAGAAATTGGAGTAAGAAACTTGTAAACATAAGGTCGTTCAGCGAGCTATAGAAAGGGCTATGCTAGTTGTCTCTCTGAGAGATCGAGTCAGGAACGAGGTGATCCGGCTGAGAACCAAAGTCGACATGTAAAAGTGTTTGTACAAACCTACTTACAGAAATAAATCATTTATCATTTAAAGTTGTCGACATAAATAAAGTAAGCAAGCTGAAATTTCAATGGGCCGGCCATATTAGTCGTAGAACCGATGACCGTTGGGGTAGACGTGTTCTTGAGTGGAGACCGCGAACTGGTAAACGTAAGGTGAGACGCCCTCAGGCTAGTAGGAGCGACGATCTTCGCAGGGTGGCTGGTAGCAGTTGGATGACACAACTCTCAATAGCGCGCCATTGAGAAGAACCCGAAGCAAAGGGCGAGCAATTAGAGAGCAGATTTTTAGGCTTAAGTAGAGTTTAACACATAAATACTCTATTTCAAGTACTTTATTAAGATATATGGGGTAAGTTCCTAATGGACTAAAAATGTCTAGTAAATTGACATACATAGACTTGCACTCCAAGAAACGTTTGTATTTTTTAATTAAAAAAGAAATATCCAATCCTCAAACTCACAGCTGTTACCAACTCTATATCCATAAACAATATAAGCAGTAGATATAAAATAGATTCGCAGTTCAAAACTAAATTAAATTTAGTACCTGAGCACTTAGTCTGGTCTACAAATCTATAAAATATTACTTAGATCCTGTCTCAAGAATTTGTAACTCAATAGAATTGAAAATGTCAAAGTGCTAGACGAAAGAATGTGTTGTTTGTCTTAGTTTTAGGAAGAGAAGGGCTACGTCTTTTGTGTGGAAACGTAAAGAAATTACTGACGAATTTCGTTTGGAAGTTTGAGTAGACGTTTGCAGTAAGTACCTACTTCCTACCTAAGTTGCACTTACTGAAAAATCCCCTTTATTTTCGTAAACCTCAGACCATTTCGGCTTTTGTCTCCTTCTGTTCAACACTTAATTTGATTATTACTTGCGAACAAAGAAAAACAAAAATTAGTATTGAACGCAGTATAACACCATTTAAGCCAAATTATTTGAAATACAATTATAACGACAACTGAGACAAAAAACACCAAATAATCAATCACTTCAGAATTTATTGTTAAACAAAAACCTAGTGTCGTTTTAGATTTTAAAAGTACGACTTTTATAGTTTAGCAAAAAAATAGCTATTTTTTTTTATTTAGTCTATTGTTTACAAGCAACACCATTTCCAATAAACAAAATTTCATGAATGAACCCAACGTAATTAGTTCACCAGCTGTGAGTGAGCTGAGTGAACGAAAGACACGCGATAAAAATAGACCACAGTCCTCAGCGTGGGACCCCCGCACCGTTACATATTATTAATTTATTTATATGTTTGTTTGTAAGAACATGTGTAGACTTACTTTTTTAGTCTCTTGAATAAATATTGGGCTCTTGTTTAGTCTAGTTTCAATGTCTCCCTGAGGGGCAATGAGGACTTCATAAATCTTGAGATTGAGAAAGATAAGCCTAAATCGAGTTTCGTTGTTTTTTTGGAACGTATATGGTCTCTCCCTGGGTCAACTTACCAGTACTAGATACTGATTGATGCTTCGTATTATTTGGACGAATTTATTTGAATTATCAAATTAAGTAACAACCAACTCTACATCATACACACCACAGTTCAAATTCTATTGCAACCCATATTTTTTAACGCTAAAATCGTTACAATACTCAAGTTGGTGACGATGGAATGAAATTATTTTAGGAATTATAAGTTAAAATTTACAAGTCACTTTTTTATTACAGTCTGTCTGAATATCCAAGTTAGTTAGTCCTTTCTCTGGAAATATCGCTTTAAGGTCGTACTCGACCAAACTGTCTAAATACATATCCAAGTTAGTTCTTTCTCTGGCAATATCAGTCTAAGATCGTACTCGACCAAACTGTCTAAATACATATCCAAGTTAGTTACTTCTTTCTCTGGCAATATCGGTCTAAGATCGTATTCGACCAAACTGTCTAAATACATATCCAAGTTGGTTAGTTCTTTCTCTGGCAATATCGGTCTAAGATTGTACTCGACCAAACTGTCTAAATACATATCCAAGTTAGTTAGTTCTTTCTCTGGAAATATCGGTCTAAGATCGTACTCGACCAAACTGTCTAAATACATATTCAAGTTAGTTCTTTCTCTGGAAATATCGGTCTAAGATCGTACTCGACCAAACTGTCTAAATACATATCCAAGTTAGATAGTTCTTTCTCTGGCATTATCGGTCTAAGATCGTACTCGACCAAACTTGCTAAATACATATAGCACACTAGCAGAAATAATGAGTTCCTAATGCAATACAATGGAATAAAATAGGAATCTGTGTCAAAAATGTTTTATTTTGTTCTTAAATAATATCGGTTACTAAACCGTCAAAACCAAAAAATAGCAAACCTACACCCCTGTCCACCTCCCATTGCTCAAGGCGTGACGGCACATATTTCCCGTAACATTATCTCCCCCTGCCCCCCCTAACTACCGATAGGCAGGCATCCATCAAACATCAAGCCAGCAGATAAAGCCTCGATCGCACTCATTACGCTGCCAGTAAAACTGGCCGATCCATCACTGGCAGCTTGGCACACTCTGGCATTATGGTGCCAGAGTAATGAGATCGTTTTGTAAGTTCAATTTTGTAGGAAACGTTTCGAAGGTAACAATGTAAGATGTATTAGTAAGTTTAGAACGAGCTTGATTTAAGGTGCGCGTATTTTTTACTCGTTGGGAATTATCTTGGGATACATACCAGCTGCTGATAACAGAACTGCCCAAGTAGCTACATACTGGTTCAATAGTTGAGACTATATTTGAGTTAATTGACAAAAAATAATAGGATACCTAAAAGTAAAAAGAGGTAACATTTTGAGAAGAAAACTGAAAAAGTAGGATCCCAACCAACTCAGAAGATTCCGTCTAAGTTGGTCCTAAGACTAAATAAGAATTAAAACAATTATAAACTGCCTATTGCAATACTATCTAAGTTTCTTAAGACCATGATCAGTTAAACCTGGATTAAGACAGAATTATATATAAGGTTGCTAATAAAATTCATTCAACGAATCACAGTAGCAAAGGCAAAAAAATATGCAATAGGTAGTTTTCGTTCGAGAAACTGGGCCATAAATTATTGTAATAACCTACTTCTTTCCTCCATCTTCAAAAATAAAACATAAGTGCATGTCACGTAATGACACGTTGATTGACCAATATCAATACCAACTTTCTCTACTCAACAAAAACCGATCCATGCGGATGACGTCACGGGGTATCCATTGTACCAAAACCTTCAGAATGTAACAAATACTTTTCAGGAAACCGCATTCAAATCGTTTCAGTCAAACGCGAGAAAATCGCCGATAAACATACCTACATACGTACAGGTGAAATAGACAACCTCCTTTTTTTGAATTCGGCTAATAAAGAAACAATAAATATTTCTGTATTTAAATTTTCATTTTCCGAACAACTTTCACAATCCACATAGTCAGCTGCAATTTTTTAATACAACCACAATACATTCCATTGCTAGTATGATTGACTAGAGATAGTATTGAGAGAAAATGCGGGCAGAGCTACGACTGAATTTCCTTAGTAAAAAGTATAATTCGAGGTTTGGTGTTGTGGGTTATGGGTTACTTCCTCATTATTGGACAAATTTAAAAGATATTCCATAAATTTAATAAAAAAGATATAATGTTGCGCTTCTATGAAGGGAATTTGTCAACAGAGGACAGCGCATTTTTGAGGGTTCTAGTGCTTCTAAAGATAATGTTTCACTAAAAAGTAAAACATAAGGACACATAGTTTATATCTTTCTTTTTCAGTTTAGAGAATATATCTTTTAAATTGGTCCAATATTGGAGGAGGAATTAGGCGGGAGCCAAACCTCGAATTATAAATTTTAACTTAGGATATTCAGTCGGATGTCTGCGACCGCATTTCCGCTTAAGCAACACTTCGAACCACAGATAAGTGTTTGATACAGGCTGTTACCCAAACGTATCGTATGACTCGAGCTCGAGATGACAAGCATGTCAAGTGAAGTCAGTTCTAGTCACATTGTGTTCAAGATCACTCTCGTCAAGTTGTCAGAGTATAATAGTGTGTCACTTGATTACACGGTACTATTTGTTCTCGATAGATAGATAAAGATTATGTAGAAATAAAAATAGGGATTGGTGGTGAAAATGATCAAATAGAGATAGCTCTTGGCCTCAATCTCGCCTGATGCTGAGTATTACAAGCTTTAAATTGTCGGTAGGATCACAAGATAAAATTAGCACTATTAAAACAAAGCAACTACATTTAAGGATTACACTAAAGCTTTATGATAAGAAAATTGTTGGAAATGGTTTTTTTGTAATAGTCTATAGATAGCGTTTGCGCTTGACCACTATCTCACCTGATGGTAAGCGATGATGTGGTCGACGGTGAATGCATTCTTGACAAAAGAGAAATTAAAAAAGGGGAAAATAGACTATTTAGACCTGAATTCTGAGTTTAAAACTTGAGCTGGTAAACTCAGATGTCTAAAAAAAATCACAACGTACATACTTAAATTTATTACAGGAGATACTAAAGTTCGCCATCTACTAAAATCTTAAAAGGTTCGTTTACATCCACTGTGTATACATCATTCAAAAATTTAAGCTTCACAAACCCACCTAAAATTAACAAACCACCATTGGTATTTACATATTTATTTACCAAAAACATCTGATATACCTGTCCTCTCCCCATTGAGGGGCATTTAATTAAACATGACGTTTTGAATGTGCACGACTGAGCGACGGCGGCGGGCAATGTGAAGTGGGTTCAGTTCGCTCTGACAGAGCAGGGTACGTCATTTGTGACAGTTGAGGTACAACTACAGGATCTCAACTACATTCTTATATGTTTAAAGTATGTTAAGTAAATATATTTAGTATTATGAAGACCTGAAAATAAACAACTGCACCTCTATTAAATTACTTTTGAAGTAGTAATATACGTATAAGTAGTATGTATGTTTGTAAGCAGCTCTTAATGCTCTTTTTATACTCCACACGATAGGTAAGGAAAAATAATTGGACGTCCACAATATGGCGCCTAAACTCCGCCAATGTCTTTTTTTTCAATTTTAATTTAGCCAGTAACACTCGCAAGATTAAGAGCCTACATCCGCTTTAATGCCGTAAAACGGTAACTAAAGGTTCTAAAGTAAAAAAAGTAACGGCTAGGTTAAAAAGATAAAAAAAAAAAAAAATTGTTTCATGTAAATTATTTTTTTAAACATGGTTTTATCGTATAGCAAATAGTTTTGCTTTAAAAAAATAATTAGCAACATGATAATTTTCGCAACTTTTGGATACTCCTCCAAAACGATTTAAAAAAATATTTAAACACAGAAAAATTGATGGCTGGAATTTCTTCATAACTGACATAGCATATGTAAATTAAATAATATTTTGCAAACAAAACTGTTCGAAAGGAGGTTCAATATTGGTATTTTGCTATGGTATTTTGGCATCGAGCGGGCGCATGGTCTGTACTGCGTTTACATTGGTGCGAATATATCGCCTTAAGTCGAATTGATTGACGTAAGAATCATCAAAATCGGCCAACGCGTTTGGTCTCTAGAACACCATAGGAAAAAACATACATACATAGACTGATAAACACATTACCCTCCTTTGCGAAGAATTTCGGTGTTGATTTTTGAAGGATATGTAATATGCTTCATTTTAGTGTCCAAAGTATAAAATTTATACTAATTTAAAGTCACATAATAACACTCAAGTCTTCTAAACTATACTTCAAGGTCTACAGATAAATAGTAGCCCCAAACTTGTAGATAAACACCCAACCAACTCACAGACTAAATTAAAAACCTTCCATACCATAATAATCTCAAACAATGAACTCTAATTAAAACTAAATTTTCGCCAATCAAAGTCTAATATAAAATTGCATTGAGTCCATTGAGTCTAGACCAGGACCCGCCTGGAATGCTAGAAGGGGTCGTACAAAGCGGTTCCTAGGTATACCATACAAATCTGCACGTCTCTATTATAGAAGGCAGACGGGCAACGGCCGGGGTACAGAAAACACGGGCTTGTTCTACAGTGGGGGCTAAAGAATGGGCTGGGAATCAGCTGTTTTTGAATGAGGAGGACAGGTCGTTAACCTGTTGATGTTTAAAGAAGAAATCAACATGAAGTGATCTGTCAGAGGTAGGTTTGGAATTTGTATTATTTGATTTGTATTTAAACTAGCGACGGCTGTTGTATTCCGTAGGACCCTGGATGCGATCGTAGCTTAGGTCTGATTAGCTTTTTTTGTCACAAAATTACATCAAACGTGTGTTTTCTGAAGGCGGATGGCAGAAGTGTACTTATCGTTGCGTTTTATATCTTACTTATTTTGTTTTCATTCAAAGTCAGTGATGAATAATTAAAAAAAAAGCAGAAAGAAATGAGAACGTTAAAAGTATTGAATCAATCAATGAAAACTTAGCTTGAACCTAGCAAATGAGCGTGTGGGCCAAACATCCTTAGTTGCAAAATTGTAAACATAACTACCATTAAATTTATGACCACACTGTAGATATCCGTCTAAGATACCTATTTACTGTACACAGGTGAAAATCACCGTCCAGGTGATTTGTTATAGAGACCTTCTTAATGTTTGTTTCGAGATTCTACCATGGTTCTAAAACTCACGACTCGAACGAATCTGACTTAGACATAAGTAAAAAGCACATACAATTTTGAATAAATAATGATTTGGACTTTACCTTTGCTAATGAATTGGCCTTTCTAATTAATTGAAAGAAACTTACATACTAAAACCCTTCATCGCTCATCATTTTCCTGCCCTTATCCCAGGTTAAAGTTCTCGCCAAACTTCTTGGCCGCCCTGAAGTTGGCTACAATGGCTGCGCCGTAGTAAATCTCATACAAAAACAGCACCGTTTCGTGCCTCGCGCATCCGGTAAACCAACTTCAGGGCGGCCTAGTATATTGGCGAGGACTATACTTGGGGTCGGCGCAACACGTTTTCTTCTTCCATACCGTCCTGTCCCCCGTCACGCTATCACTGACTTCCTTTTCTTTCATATCACTCCTCACACAGTCCATCCATCTTTTCTTTGGCCTTCCTCTCCCTCTTCATCCATCCACATTTATATTCATAACTCATTTAGTAGCATACGTTTTATCCCTCCTCATTACATGACCATACCGGGACAAACGGTTTCCTTTCACCCTTCACCACTAAATGTTAAAATTAGTGCTGTCAGAAAATCTATCGAAACTAAATTATCATTTTAACTTGTAATAAATACAAGGAATGCTATTAGTTCTATTTCTATTACTTTGCTATAATAATGAAACCATCCAACAAAAGGATGTATGTAAAATTGGATACATTATTATTAAATAAAGCTTGTGAAAGGTTAAATTAAGCTGTAAATAAGGTTCTCAGGAAGGCTTTTGCCCAGGAATCCTGGAAAACTCTCATTCTCAAACTCAACTGTTAAGGCGATATATACGCCCCAATGTAAACGCAGTACTGACCGTGCGCCCGCTCGATGCCAAAATATCAATATTGAACCTCCTTTCGAACAGTTTTGTTTGCAAAATATTATTTGATTTAGGTACATATGCTATGTCAGTTATGAAGAAATTTTAGTCATCAATTTTTCTGTGTAAAAATATTTTTAAACATCCAAGTCGTTTTGGAGGAGTATCCAAAATTTGCGAAAAATATCGTGTTGCTAATTATTTTTAAAAGCAAAACTATTTGTTATACGAAATAACCATGTTTAAAAAATAATTAACATGAAACAAAAAAAAAATAACCTAGCCGTTACTAAGGAGTATGCTTTAGAAAGTTACCGTTTTACGGAACTAAAACGGATGTCGGCCCTTAACTTCCAAATGACTTTAAATCGAAAATACCCTTAGTACGTCCTAGGTTCTGTACAATGTGCACGTCTAATATTTTTATTGAACCGTCAATATCGAACCTAGACAATTTATGTTGGAAAATATTACCTGCGCTATTCATCTAGTGTTCTTGAAGTAGTGTTATGGCGTTGTAAATTTTATAGTTTTCAGTTTAGAGTTGATTTTAAATGACGGGTTTCGATTTTCTTCAGTTTTGATGTTGGAGTTTCAAAATTTTTGTGGGAGTTAGATGATTCTTGAAAAGTGTTTTGTAAATTTATCGTCAAAATCAATCAAAATCAAATCAAAATCATTTATTTACGAAATATGGGTAGTTTTCAGGCATTTTGTTACGTCAAGTACAAAATCGCACATTGGAATAAAATATATGAACAATTTCTGTAAGCATCTTCCATTTGTATACTGCTTTTTTGTTTAACAGTTTTGTAGGCTCTATGCACCGCACTAACAGCCTCTCAACCTTCTGTATGAATATATTCCTCATAAACTCTCACAAACATAAAACCATTAAACGCACCTTTGTCCACACCATAAAAACATCCCTCTAAGCGTTTTCGTCACCCACCGACCGTCCCTCATTTTCATTCAAAACGCTTTTTTAACAAAACAGACAATTTCGCGTAGAAACCCTCAGAAAGCCATAAAAAGCACCATAAAATTTCCATTACTATCCGTCCCAGCAAAGCGGGTAAACTGCATGTCAAAGGTTAAAATGTCGAAATAAATTATGAAAAGTTGAAAAAATTGGCCAAGAGCAAGACAAACTTGTGCAGTAAGGGTTCCGTATCACCAGAACTTTTGCATTGCAACGACCTACTGGTCCTTCACACAAATTTTGTGTTTGAAAAAAAAAAGTGATTTAAGAGATATAGCTATTTGACTGACTGACGGTGTATCGTTTAGAAACTGGGTCCCGTTGGCATCAAACTCAAACTTAATAAATTTATTTCAATAACACCACAACACAGGCACTTCTGAATAGTCAAGGAGCCTCGCAGTCAAAAATATCCAGCTAAAATTGTAACAATCTTAAAAGTAGGATTTGACAGCTATAAAAATACTTAATAATAATTCAACGTAATGCCTACGAATGATACCGGTTGTTATAGTGTTTGGGTAACATAGTAATTAATTAATATTATGAGTTTGATTTTCAATTCCTTGCGAACAATGTTATTACGGCATGTAAAATGAGAAACATCATCGGACTTCTTAGATTGTTACGATTATATTTGCACATTCCATCACCATGAAAATAAAGTGTAAGGATACTCATGGACAAGCACATCCTTTGAAATCGGAACCCTATAAAAAATCACAAAAATATTGGTAAACAAAAGCCGATATTAATGGGCGTAGTTGATGTTGGTTATTTCTCAAAATACCCCCTTTGTGGGCGAGATACACTGCAGACGTGTATGGATCGGTTTTATTGTCAGTGAAATGGGTTCGTTCAGATTTTTTTGCGGTACATATGCAAAAAATCTTTCTTATTTCAATGCTTGGGTAGGTACAAGAATAATGACGTGACTATGTGCTTTGTAATATATTATATTAGTTAGTAACTTGAAACAGTGCACTTGAAATAAGTGCAACTCTAAGTTAAAGGTAGAAAAGACATAATACAGGTTGTATCGGCAGGAAAACATCTTGAGAAAACCTGGACTTATATAGTTAATGTAAGTCTGAAATAGCCAAGTCAATGTGGGGTTCCCATAGGGGCCTAATTAACTCTGACACCAGAGGTGGCCACATTCTCACACGAAAAGAAGAAGAAGAACAGATAGCTGTGATCATAAATTTATAAACTTTTTTTGCCCATGTAAATGAACAACATTCGCCAAGGCAGTCATAGTCAATGGTTAAAAAAAAATGTATCAACCATACTTTTGGTTAGCTTTTTATGAAAAATCCAAATTTTCACACTTAATCGTTGCTCCGAATAACCGGATGCTTTTTCGATCTCTTTTCTTTCAAACTTTTCTTCTGTGTTCTTTGCCCACTTGCGTGAAAAACTTAATTCAGAATTAGTTGTTAACACGAGGTAAAATTTATAATATTGTAAGACATAATGTCATTTTAACCCTTTGTTAGTAACTAACTCCGATTTAAGTTTCTCGTGCAAGTGGGCTATTTGCTTTGCCAACCAGGTTGGATTCGGCTTCTAGTCTAAATGCCAGAATTGTGTGGAGCGACCGCCCATCTAAGCTTGATGTGCTCGCAGAAATCTATCGTACAAGTGCCCAAAAATACTAAATATTTTTCAGACTTTCGCTTCAGTCGAGACTATGCTTACCCAGACTTCAGATATCGAGACTATTTCCCGAAATTCCCCCATCATCCTCATCAGCACCGTTAATGTTCCACTGCTGGGACACAGGCCTCCTCTCTGTGATAGAAGTTATTCGCCCAATTATAAACTTTTCTTATAACATGGTGTTTTCTAGCGACCATGCAAATAATATCCGAAGCAATAACCTCTGAAAAAGTTTAGTCGTCTGGCAACTCCGGCGGCGGATAGTTGGCAACACTTTATATTCATGGCATTACGGGGGAATTGGGTGCCAATGAAAAAGCGATATACTCCTACGCGATCGAATAAACTTGATACTTCTTGTAAGACACAGTGAAACAAGAGTTTTTAACTTATATACAAGGAATACAGAACTCTCTGCAAGTTTTTGAAAGCTTTGCAATTAAATCAAATTGATCGTTGTTTTTGGTCATCCCACCAGATTACAGTTGAACTTGACGACATATAGTTGTTGTAGCTATAACTTGACAAAAAGCTAGTAGCTAGCATAGGAGTAGTCTCTAAGTCAAGATAACTTCAATAATGTTTTGTGTTTTATTGCATTTGAAAATCCATAAAATTTTGATGTCTTCCAAAATGTTATACAAAAGGATATCATTTTAGGTTACTCTATATTTCAGAGCCCTTTCACTTTCGTAGTTCTTTTTGTCTACATGGAGCTCCTTTCATCCGCATACTTCTACTTTATTCCAAACCTGTGTCAACCATCACAATCTTTAGGGGAATAACAGTTTCAGGAAAATCTGGTGAATATCCTCAAACAAATATGCCATCGAAAGCTTTCAGCAAAACTTAGCTTTGGGAACTTTGTCCTCTCCAATAGCTTTTAGGATTGCCCGACTAACATCAAAGGTTCCATTGATTTGTTGTGACAAAGCTTCCATTCGGGAGCCAGTAATTACAGCGAACAGTATGCCCATAGCACTACTTGGCTGATGGAGTAGGGATGTACTATCCCTACTTCGAGTACGTCACAAATGACTGATGCGGAGGTTGCTATTGGCAACTACGCACGCCTCATTTGCTAGCTATTTCATTACCTCTGTCTGTACCAGAGTACGTTTGATGAGGGCCGAGCGACCCAAACCTTTGCAAATTTTTCGAACAGCTGAAACAATCGATTACCGTCAGTATTCTGTGCCACATAAGAGTTCCGTGGTACGCATTTGTTAGTGTGCAGATCAAGTTTGAGAGTTTCGAATTTGTATTAAAGTTCCCACATGCAATTTTCAGTTTTATTACAGTAAGTTAAGAGTGATTGGAGGTGCTTATATAAGTTTGTTCGATTTTGAGAGGCATCAGGTAATATTAATATGTTTGTTTTTGATGTGACCTCAATTATACAGGCGTTTAACGTGGAACAGAGATTAATGTGAAGGGTCCAGTTTGTGAAATATTACGTAAGTTGGACAAAATGTATGGTTTTATGTATGGATTGATCTTTGAATGTAACAAGTCACTTCCAGCCGATTTATTTCGATATAGGAAAATATCTAGTGTGCGATCTAGTTTGACTCAGAAATAGTTAAAATTTCTATAATACTCCGTAACAGTAAGTAAACAGACCCAAAGCATTTATAACCCACTAACCGAATCATAATAAAATGCAAGAAATACGTACTCCTATCGCAGCCTCCTTACAGATGACGCATTTTTTCACAACGAATCGGTGCCTAACGGTGCGACTTAATCATCTGGAAACTATTCTCTATTCAGAAGCTTGAAATTTTACGAAAAAAAGGTCTAGGGAGATACGTTCCGGGTCGAAGGACCATTTTACATTGATCCTTCAAGCTGGATATTTACACCCCTCTGGAGTCGGAATTGTAGGGGTTTGAAAGGGGGTGGAAGATTATGGTTTTCTGGTTTTAAAGGACAACAACGATGTGCTCGCTCAGCCATTATTTCCACGTGATTAGACATGTCAATGCCATGGATGTGAAATAATATTTAAAAATAGGTAGAGTCAGGTGAAAATATTGTATGTTTTTCGGACTATTATTATATTTATAGGGAAAATTGATTCTAGGGATCATGATTTTATAGGTGGGGGTAAAAACTATTTAAAGTTCATTCATTTTATTTTATGTGCTATCAAAAAGAACTGATAGTAAGTAATGAAAGTTGGAAACCAGCTGTTGTGTCAGAAATTGGAAGTCCAGTAGTCTGCATTGACTGACTGACCATCGATTGTCAGTAATCTTAATTCTTACTAATAATATAAATGTGACAGTTTGGTTAAATGTGTGTGTGGTTTTATGTTTGTCACTCAATCACGCAAGAACAGCTGAACGGATCTGGATGAAATTTGGCACAGACATAGAATATAGCCTGGAATAGCACATGGGCTATTTTTATCCCGGTATATTGTTCCCATGAGATAAAAAAAACGCTTTTTACGCAGGCGGAGTTAGATGAGAAAAATTCTGTATGCTTTCACAATTTTGATTGGAAAGTAAAACTGAACGACACAGTTTTAGAAGTAGGTCAGTACTTCTATAATAACTGGATCGTTTTGTTACTTCGTTAGTAGGTAAGTTAAGGTGTAGTCCATGTCAGCTGAATACAAACAAGTCAAATCAAACGGGTATGTTTATTAACCGACTTACCAAAAAGGAGGAGGTTCTATGTTCGACTTCATGTTTGTTTTTTATTTTATTTTTTTTGTGTATGTTCACCGATATCTCCGTCAGTTGTGTACCGATTTTGAAAATTCTTTTTTTTAGAAAGAGTACGTTTCGAAATTGGTCCCATTTTAATTTGATGAAGATCTGATTAATAACTTCGAAGATATATGACAGAACTCTTCAATAAATAACGGCAAATCTCTCGGGATTGCTGCAATCGCATGTCTGTTTATTGTTTATACCATTTCATAACATAACATCACGCCAGTACGCTTTTAAGGGGTACGCAGATCTCTCATTTCACCGGTAATGTTCAAGTTTCATGATATTCGGGTTATCTATTCTGGCGTTAAGGTAACTTACTAGACAACTTGCCTATTAGGTAAGTACAACTAAAAAGTGAAAAATAAAAACCTTTTTACAAAAAAGATCCACCGACTTCCACAAAACTAGAAAGTGAAAAATAACTTTATTTTTGGAAGTCGGTGTCTTTCGTAGATACCATATTTTTTGCGTTATGGACACCGACTTCCAAAAATAAAGTTATTTTTCACTTTCTAGTTTTGTGGAAGTCGGTGGATTTTTTTTGCAAAAAAGTTTTTATTTACAAAACATTTTTAATATTCAATGCTACACTTAACAAAACTTCCTTCCTTTCAGCAAATAAACACCCATAAGAAAACTGAAAAATATGATGTAAAAATCCCCGATAGCTCTCAGCGTTCCCATGATATATCTTAGTCGGTGCGTGCAGTCGACGTGTAAGATTAACATGGCTGGATGTGGCAGCCAGGACTAATGTCCGCATTTATCATACACCATGATAACTTTGAAAACAATTTTCTTATGGGAGATTTACTTAGTTCTGTGGTTAGGAGTTTTCGTTGGGGTATAATTTTGAGAGTAACTTGGGTCTTGAGAGGTTGGTAGTACTGTATTGGTTTATTTATTTCTTTGTTTTAACGAAATGCCTTGGGCCTGCTTGCGCCAACCTGGGTCATCTTACTAATTCCAAGTTAATAGCTAACACGGACAACATATTTCTAATTTAACGTCTTGTTAGCAACTAACTCTGAATTAAGTTTGTAGCGCAAGTGGGCCTTACGATGTTTTTACCAGTTAACCTTTCGATCGATGTGCGTTTGCGGTCAATTAAGAAAAGAGGGATTGGCAGCTTAGTTTTCATAAAAGCTGTGCAAAATAACAAAAAAATTGCAAAGGTTCATTGTTCGAATAACTTTCACTATGGAACCAACCCGCTCGTAGCGTTTACATGTGAGCAAGAAGATGAGCACATTGGCCCCTTTTAAAGTGTTAGATTTTTTCGATGACAATATATGAAGCATGTTCAGCAGTCTTATTGCGTTATGAATTTGGTAGGGTAAAGAGTTTGAAAAATCGACCAATCACATAGACGGAAATCCACATTGCGTCTTTCATCTCACAAGTGATTGATTGATTTTTTTTACTCGTTGCCCTTTGTTTTGCCGAATTCATTAAGCATTAAAGCTGCAGTGACAACAGAAATTTTACTCCAGTTACTTTTGTTAATCGGTACATTTCATAAATGCAGCAAACTTCTTTTCGGTGCATACCCTTACCTAATAACCCTCGCATCAATATCCACTACTCTTGGTTGACTGGTAGAGAATGATCTGTAACTCCGCCTATGTGGTTTTATGTTGCAAGATTTTTTTTATAAGTAAACAGGTAAATAAATCAATTATTCTTATTTCGAAATCTTGAAACTGTAGGGCTTACAAACAAGAGTCCCGCTTAGCGATCACCAAAAACGTGACGTCACATAAATGCCTACTGCCACGGTTACACCTCTAACCACAGTGAAACAAATCAGTGCTGATACAGGCATTCAATATCCCCCGCCTAGGGACAAGGGGGCAACGCTTATCCCGATCGCCCCAATATTTCTATTGCCAAACGCGTCAAATGGGGACACTTGCACCCAAATTTATTAACGTGAATCAGCACTTTGTGAATTTGACAGATTTATTTTTTTCATCCCTGTATCGTATTTCGTTTAGGCCTAAGAAATAGTGATGACAAGTGTGTATCATGTAATCATGCCTGAGGGATGAGCAATGTGTGGTGTGAAAATGCTATGTCATGTATACGAGATTGTATCCTAAATGGATCATCTACACAATTGAGAGGTGGAAAAAAAGATTCTTTCCTACTACACGATGGACGTTATTTTCTTCACATGGTCGTCGTGAGATTTTTGCTACTCACAACCGATTTTTGTACACAGTCCAAATATTATTCTAGCGAGTCTTTTATTAGTCGTAAGAAATACGATATCTGATGGTGTTGTTAGACGAAATAGCTCGGTACAGAAGATCTGATCAGATCTGCTACAAATAGTGCCAAAACTATTTAAAATCTTGTGAGATCAAAGCCTCCTCATGTACCATGGTTTTGTAACACTAGACTTAGTAGAAAACTTAACAGCTCACAGACTGAGATCTGGACACATCTTTTAAGTTTGTGTTGTGGCGTTTTACGTTAAAAGTACCGATGGGACTGACAAATTTGTATAAAAGTCCCTAATTAAATACAAAGAGAGAAAAAAAAACTGGTTATTATTTTTGTCCAGATGATGATGTATACCTATTGTATGTACGGGACTAAGTGTCGATTTGGAAGATTCTCACTTGGTTAAGATACACAGATGTATAAGGGCAAGAGATAGATGACATTGTCCTCTTATATTTGCCTCTCTCTGCTTCTACTTCAATTCCGCGATCAAGACGTCTTTAGTACAGACTATAACGTAGAAATTTCTAACCACCTAAAAAAAACCACCATCTTTTTAATTCAACTCGCATCCTAAACGTCGTGATGTTATCGACATTCAGCCTGCGTTAGTCCGATAGGGTAGCGGGTTCGAGCCCGAGTCGTGCTGATAACGCGGTGATGTAGGAGCGCGTGCCCCCGCATATGTTCCCGACATTACTGATAACACACAAGCATACAGAATTTTCGTATGCGAAAAGTAACTTTATGACGATGAGATAAGGTTGGTGGTGAAGGAAAAATATTTCGCTCATTGGCTCATCTGTGTTCGTTATTTTTAGGCAGGTTTGGAATAAAGAATGGTGTTATGTAAAGGTGATGAAAATTAAGCTGTTGTTACTTTTTACCCAACTTAAGGTTGCTCTAGTCGATCATTCTTCCAAACAATACGTTTGTCCAAAAAATCGTCTGGCGATTACTGCACTGTTTGACAGTGTAAGTTCAAAATAAAAAATGATATCAATTTGTCTCATCATTATCTAGCCCTGTATGGAAACAAAAAAGTATAAATAAATATGTATGAAAGTTATGAGCGTCGAAAGTTACATATTTCAACACTAATTTTATTGCATCTTTGGGCGGAAATAAATCCCATAAGAAGAAGGAAAACTGCAAAACTGTCACCATAGGGATAGATTAGTAGTTCAACAATGCAAATATTTTTATATTGAGCAGATACATTTAGTTGTTTTATTCATGATATCTAATCATATTTTTAGTATAGACAAAATTGATTGATCATAGTAAATATGCAATAATTTTATTATTAAATTAATTGATTATTATTTAGGTATATTTATTTAATTGAATGAATTGGTTGATTAATAAAATTAAATTGAGAAAAAAATTTAAATTAAATAGATTGATTATGTAATATAAAAATAAAATAACGAAAATTTTACAGTTAAAACTAAAACTTAAAAGATAAGATAATTTATTTGCATTAAACATGGTAAACATAATTTGTATCACATACATAAGCTACTAAATACTTTTACTGTTGGGGTATTTTAAGCCAATTTTAACTGCCATATTGTATCACTTTATACACTTTATATTATTGTACATTATAATATTATTGTACTTTATATATTGCACAAGTTTAAGCACCTACATATTAACTTTATATTAATTATCTATTTTTCCATGTATCTAGCGCGGTGTCAACTGAAAATCAGTGCTGGATTTCTGACGCCCAGCGAACGCTGAGTTGGTAACCCTTTCGGTTTGAGCACGCTCGGCGCAATTCTTAAACCTTGTTTGTACTTTTTTTACTATTCTTCTGCTACTTTGTGATTGTTGCTTTTGTGTCCAATAAATATTTTCTATTCTCATATATTTTATAAAAAAAAATTTCTACCCAATTTCACACAACTCTCATTAAAGAACTACACAGCAACCATTTTAAAATTCATCCCATAAATCATTTCCGCATCACGGACTTAGTTGACTAAACAACTATTTTAAATAGTCAGTCGGTCCGTGAGATCCCCCCGACATTAATAGTCAATAAAGTGATAATTACTGGGGTCTGTCGATGATCCATCATCATTACGGGAGTCAACCGATGCAGGGAGTGTTATGAACTGTTTTTATTAAGAATCATCAGTTTAATTTGAAAGTGAGATGTATTGAAATTGCTGGATTCTTTTCCTGAGTGAGGCCTAAGTTAAGTTCGATTAGCAAAGCTTGCATAGCTGAGAGATTTTGTCATTCTTTTGTGCAGTTTGCAGTCTGCAATCAAGCTTGAATAATTACAAAGGTATTTAGCTCTTTTAGTCCAAAAAGCAAGATTATAAAATTATTTTTGCAAGTAAAAGAGCAAATGTCTCGAAAAACGCTGAAAATTTTGAAATAAATGAGATTTGATTTTATTTACATTTGTAGTCTCTAAGATTCAACTAAAAATAAGCCTCGTAATTATCTAGAGTATATGAAATTTCTTGCACGTTGTTCTCCATAAATGTCTATGTTTACGCAAATTGTTTTAACTTTCTGAGGAACTGAACGACAACTTGATAATTGAAAAGTGCCTGTATAAGTTTTAGTTTGGACTATAATATGCTCTTAGTTTGAGAATATTAGCTGACGATGTTGGAATACTAAAATGATTTCCAGAATATTAAGGTGATGTGGCGATGTTGGAATACTAAAATGATTTACAGAACTGCTTAGAGTAAGCAGTTTCGTGATGTCAGGATACCAAGATAATAAATACCGCGAAAATCAGATAACCACCTCAAACATAGACAATACAAACTATTTCAGCATCACATTCCTTAACAACTAATGACTAAATCATAGACGAGTTAACCGTTCACTGCGCGCCGATCTTATTAAACCCTTTGTTGCTGGAAGGGTCGCTAAGACCCAGCTGCCGAAGAAACTACCCCCGTCTGATATATGGCGGAATTAATACCCACTTACACTTAAGTCTGAGGAATCTATTGTTGAGGAAATTTCGAGTTTATAGCCAAGTGACAATATGGACACGGGAGGATTTTAGTTGTTAATTGTTAATAGGGAATTAATAGGTTGGTATTTGAATTGTTTTGTTCTGTACAATGGAAAAGACTTATTAATCAAATTATAATGTCATTACATTATCAGACACAGTAGAAAAATTGTATTACACGTTGACGCTTCTTCCCTACCTCTTCGTATGTAGTTTCTTTCAAAATTACTATTCATTCTTCGCTGTTAAAAGGACCGTCTCAGTTGGTTCAGGTGGTTAGAGAGCGATTTATACAAAAAAGTGTATAAGAAATTGTATAGAAAATATATGGGCCTTATCACAAAAATAAAGACACATAAAAATCGCGTTTCAGGCTAATTTGGCCTTAACAAATTATTGTTACACGCGATTTCTTGGCTAAACAGTTTGAGGAGCAATAAAAAATATTACTTGTTAGTACGTACGCCAGTTCCAAGCTCCATTACTTCTAATTTATTGCTGGACTTACCTGAAAATAAAAAAAATATAACAATTTGTAATAAATTCGCTATCACGATAATTAGATCAAGACAAAATAAAAGTAAGCCTTGTAAATGGGTGAGACCTGAATAATGGCTGAGACCTTGGCCGTAAACAAACTTAAGCCGTTGGAAAAATATTTATTCAGGTGCTGCCAGAGATTTCTAGATTATTTCATGTTTTTATTGGGGTCATACTAAAATACTAGCGTTTTCTGCTTTCTCATTAAAACTATGCATCAATCAAACAATTTACGATTTTACATTATTTATTAATTTATTTTATTATTAAAAATACAGAGTAGACTTATAAGCTACACACACATAAACTCACGCATTTTCTCATGGGGGTAGGCAGAAACTACAGAACGCCATCTGCTACGATCCATACATATTTCTCTTTAATTT
Organism: Orthosia gracilis; assembly: GCA_947562075.1. Classification (NCBI taxonomy): domain Eukaryota; kingdom Metazoa; phylum Arthropoda; class Insecta; order Lepidoptera; family Noctuidae; genus Orthosia; species Orthosia gracilis. Next base: position 21,364,292 of record OX387274.1, read on the forward strand.
TACATAACAAAAGTTAGGATAATAGCTTGGAAAATGAACAAAACGGAATCATAAAAACTTCACTCTTTTCCATTAGTCATTAGTACTTTTAAGTAGGTCGGTATTTATGTCACAATATCAAGTTACTGTTTGTAATCATTGATTTACTTACTCGAAAATCCGTCAAACCAAACCTTATCTAAACAGGTAACGTAACCCTTACACAAATTACAAAATCAACAATATACCGTGAATATTACAAATGTATCTCATATACGTTCATATAATCCGTTTGAAGCAGACTTAATTCCTCAGCCAATAATATTCAGAGAAATTAATACCCATCTACCACGTTTGTAACTCAAAATCAAGTGCGTTGGGTCGAAAGTACCCCGGCGGTTAGTTAAGGGTTAAATCTTAGCGAGATAGGGCGTGTTGTTTGTCCGTATGTGTATATGTTTATGTATGGAGAATATAGGTGTATTTACCATGCTGATATTGGGGAATTTTAGCCGCAGGTTGGGGTTACTGTATTTATTCGTTTTAGTCGCAAATTAAATATGTCAAAATTGTTTCACCGCTCCATCTTGTACAGTAGTGATTAAATAAAATTTGTTTTTAAATAAAATTCATAACTGATTCGGTTTGTTTGTACCACTGGGCAATCACTGTCCATAAACGCAGCTGAGAAATAGCTCAAACTTGTTTTTAGTTGCTGCTTTGCCCACGATAACATTATCCTTCATAAAAATAGGTAGCGCATAGTGGACATCAAAATATTGCGATTATTCATCAATCATTACTGAGGGTAGCAAAATCCTGTAAAAACACTAGACCCCTGTCATCTAAAGTAAAATAATTTAAGCATACATTATAAGATTCATGTGCAAAATCCGAATGAGGTTTATAAATATTTAGATCAACGATATTGATCTAAATATGTTAGATCACATTGCCGGAAACTAAGTTCTACTTATGTAAGAAGAGTTGTACCTTGTACATATGAACCTAGGAAACATCGTAATTATAGATACCGATAAAAAAGTCACAGTAATCTGTAGATATTCATCTTTTCCTGTATCTATCTGAGATAGGAATGAGTCACATGCAAATATTCTGAAGTATTTATCTAGGTCTGTGGCACGTGTTTCAAAGCCAAGGACATAATATAAAGGACATCTGCAAGCCTACTTTCGTATAACATATTATGTGGGCAAAAATTGTGCATAACTTTTAGTTTATTATATGAAATCATGAGAAAAAAAGGTTCGTTCATTTTCCAATGCGGAATACATACAACATCACAAATTGTTTACAAATAGCGTGCGCGTAAAAATTCTGTTACCATAAACTAGGAAATTATTACCTAAAGAATTTGAATCAAGTTCTGACAAGATTACTTGAAGGTTTTTAAGTTATTATGAAAGTAAAAATTCTTTATAAAACAATAGACTGTAAAACCTTCCTTTTTCACGCCTGTTAAATATTTACCTAATTAATATCCCTGTATTTCTCAAAATTGTGTATATTTAGTTTACATAAATATTGGCTTTTCTACCTCTCCATATTTTTTCGGACCTCGCACTGAAATATGACGTGCATGTATATGCGTTTTTGCTAACTCCAGACACAGACCAACTGTGGCTGTTTGTGTACGATCTTTGTTTTTTTTTTGCGAATTCTCCAAATTCTAGAAAGTAGGGACTGAATACACTTTCGTGACTACATCAAAAGGTGTCTGTTAACATAAAATGACACCCCAAAACAGAGTGTTTTTAACTCATAAAAATCTTGCGGTGACATTACATTATAACATTTTTTATGGTGTCACCTACCGTTATGTTATCCGGACAAATCGAATCGCATACCGAGATTTACGATCGCCCATTAAATTTGATACCTCGCACTTTTGGCAGCCTTTTACTGTTAATCATAAATGAGAGAATATAATTAAGAGGGATCTTGAGTTTCTGTTTATATAAGGCAAGAATATGCAATTTGCAAGAAGATGCAATTTGAACATTTAGGAAGTAGAAAAGGAAATAATATGTGTATTATGAAAATTTGTTATGAAAATATATTCGCCCCATCGCAGGATATGCCCCACCTAATTTCCTTCCCGTCATGCCCAACTAACTTCGCCTTCCAGGATCTGAACGTGGCAAATGACAATGTATTAGTAGCAGCACACTGGTCGGGCATAATTTGAAAATTTTGATCAGCGCCACAAAAAGAAGAAGAAGAAAGCTAAATCTATACTATATAATATTATAAAGCTGAAGAGTTTGTTTGTTTATTTGTTTGTTTGTTTGAACGCGCTAATCTCAGTAACTACTGGTTAGAATTGAAAAATTCTTTTTGTGTTGGATAGTCCATTTATCGAGAAAGGTTATAGGCTATATAACATCACGCTACAACCAAAAGGAGCGGAGTATAAATGGAAAATGTTGCAAAAACGGACAAAATTATTCCTTTTAGATAAAACTTTAAATAAAAAGTTAAAGTGAGAGTCCTTTGCCCAGCATTTGTTTCAGGAGGACATATTAAATCACGATTTATATACTTACAGGCTACTAACTAACCTAGCTAGGGTATCAGATCATGAAATTGTATTGTTACCTACTCATCACAGAAGTAAACTAACTAACTTCCTAAATTGGCATCCTACTTTGTATCTGACTGTACCACTTTTATGAAAAAAAACCATGATTTAGACAGAGATCATTATTATTGTTGAAAAAAGAAGTCCCTACTAATATTGAGCCTTAGCAAGGCTCAAGCGACGCCTAGTTTCAATACGCAATTATTCTTAGATAAACAATAATAGACCTAGATAGTAAGTCATGTGAAAGCATGACAATATCACCGATTTACGGAAGGACAGGAGCCGATACCCAAGTACATATGTGACAATATAAGCGTCTCAACTATTGCTGACATGACCGATAAAGATAAAAATCTACTTCAGATAAAACGACCAAATCTCAAGTGCAAAACTCAGTTGTATAGTGCTCAGTCATTTCAAGACCGTAGTGAACAAAATACGTTCACCAAAATGGTAGTCCAAACTCAAGATGAACCGTCAATTAGAGTGTTTAGAAGAAAAAGTAAAAAGTGTCTCCAAAAAACGTGCAGCATGGAATTTGTGAAGAAAAGATTTCCCATCATTGAGTGGCTTCCAAAATATAAATCTGAATACATCATTCAAGACATCATAGCTGGGATCACTGTAGGACTCACTGCGATTCCTCAAGGAATTGCATACGCAGTCATTGCTGGACTATCGCCCGAATACGGACTTTACGCATCCCTGACGTCTGGAATCATTTACGTGATCTTCGGTAGCTGCTACAATGTTACCGTTGGACCCACTGCTATCCTCGCCGCCATGACAGCGAAATACGTTGCTGATTATTCTGCTGACTTCGCTATCCTTACTGCCTTTTTGTCAGGAGTGTTCATATTTATCATGGGTATCCTCAATCTTGGCTTTCTAGTCGAGTTCATTTCGATGCCAGTGATAAGTGGATTCACAACCGCTGCTGCTCTTCAAATTGCAGCTGCACAACTGAAGGCATTCTTCGGATTGAACGGTACTTCTGGAAACTACTTTTTAGAATCTTTCCAAAACTTTTTCAACAACATAACTACAGCAAGGCTTTGGGAAGCTGTGCTCAGTTCAGGGACTATTCTCATGTTGGTATTGCTGAAGAAGATGGGAGAAGGATGCAAAAGAACGGATGGATTTTTAAAACAAATGAGATGGTTTATATCTTTGTCAAGAAACGCCGTTGTCGTGGTTATAGGAATGATCATTGCTTATAGCTTTAAATCGACCTTAGGCACTGAACCTTTGTTGATTATTGGTGACATTGGCAGCGGACTACCAAAATTTGGTTTACCACCATTTAGCACAGTAGTTGGTAATCAAACGTATAATTTCGTAGAGATGTTTGAAGTTCTTGGAGTGCAATCAATTGTGATCCCTTTTGTGGCAATTTTGGAAACAGTGGCCATTGCTAAAGCTTTCGCTGATGGTGGAAGGATTGACGCCACTCAAGAAATGATTGCTGTCGGACTCTGTAATATTGTTGGATCTTTTGGACAAAGCATGCCCATCACTGGTTCCTTCACAAGAACAGCGTTGAACCATGTATCTGGTGTCAAGACTCCTGCTGGCGGAATCACCAAGGTATTACTTCTTTTCGTTGCACTAACCTTTTTGACTTCAACGTTTTATTACATACCAAAGGCTTCTTTAGCTGGTCTTATTATAACAGCTATGTTTACAATGATAGACTACAGCATTTTTGCGAGTTTGTGGAGGAATAGTTTAAAAGAGTTGTTACTGTGTTTAGTAACTATGGTTGTATGTTTACTGGCTGGATTAGAATATGGAATCATAACTGGAATAGTAATCGAAGCTTTATTGTTATTATATAACGTAGCAAGACCAACTGTTGAAGTTAATAAGTTGAAGACTGAGAAAGGAGATCTCATGGTTGTCAGCTTGTGTGAGAATGTATCTTACTGTGCTGTGGAACACGTCAGGCAAAGAGTAATGAGAGCTACCTCTCATGGTACCACAGAAATACCAGTTGTCATGGATGGTGGGAATTTAAGGAAACTGGACTTTACAGCCGCTTTCAACTTAATGGCTATAATAAAAGATTTGGATAAGAGCCATCAAATTCTACTATTGAATTTTAATCTTGACTTGAAAAAATTGTGTTTGGATATTGATTCGAGGTTTGAAACTAAGTTTGTTTACGCAGCTAGTCCTGCAGAATTGACTGATGTTTTTCCCAAAGATGTTTGAGAAAAGAGAAGAGCCCTTAGCGTCGAAAAACGGGCAAGGATTTCAAAATACAGCAAATCATTTTTTTTATGGTAAGCGATGATGTGGTCGACGGTGAAGCACGCTTGCCTAGAAGTAACCTATTCACTCTTGACTTAAAGACCCCTAGATTGTAGCTATCGGGAAACACAGACTCCGGCAGGGAGTTTTTTGGAATTTTTGGGGGGGGATAAGATTAAGTATTGATGTATTGTTACAAAATATGATTTTCCTGACAAAACTTTTGACAAGTCAATGTGTGTAATTTTATCTTCAAGTGTTACAAATTTGAACTGTGATTATGAAGATAAAAATGTCGGAATTACAGAGCAATAGTTATGTGACTATGTAATATGTTAAAGATAACTTTATATAGTATTAAGTATTTTTTGTATGGTTCTGTGCATCTAATATAAGTACAATTTTAACTGGATATTGTTTTAATTTGCTAGTTGTTTTTACTTTCTACTTTTTCCTAATAGAAACTTGCAAAGTGCATAACGTGTTATGATTTAGCCAAGGCAGAATTGGTTTAAGAGGACAATCAACAAAAGAAACATTCGAAGACGTCGAAGATGTGACGTCCACCAACTCGCACTGGGTCTGCCTTGTGGATGATGGCCCATGATGATCCAGTCACAGAGAGGAACTCTGAGTCCCTGTAGTGGGAACGTTTTATATTTATTAGGTATTATTGTTAGAAAAATAAGTAGTAACTATAAATAGTACATATTCTAGGATCAGCTTATAGGATTTTAATTTTAGATAAGGAACTATTTCTGCATGTAATGCAACGTTGCTCATATCTGTCAGACACTTTGACAGCAAGCATCAAATGGATCAATGGTTTTATATAGCAATGTTTCAGATAAGCGGGAAGATATAGTTTAGATGTTCTGTTCCAGCCTTTCTTTTGTTTTTTAAGTACAAGTAATAGTAGATTGTTGCATCGAGCGCAAAGTGAGTTATTAATGCATGAGTGTTATGTTGGTTGCACTAAACTAACACGAGTGCATTAATTACTCACTTTAGCGAGGTGCGTAATGTACTTTTCTTTCAACTACCAATCTTTAGTAGATTAGCCGTGATAAAATATACCTACTCAAAATAAAAAATCAAGTTAATGAAAAATATTTATCCCGCAACTTTTGCGGCTAAAAGTTATTAACAATTAAATTCATATCACTGTCGCTGTCTATTTCCATTTTTTTTAAACTTCTCTTGCTAAATATGAAGAATCAAAGTTTTAGAATGGTACAAAATGTGCGCCATTTGTTTTTTTTTTCATCAAATCGATTTTAATCAGCCAGTTTAATATAAAATGTTTGCACTCGATCAAAAAGAGATCGAGTGCATACATTTTATATTAAACTTAATGGGAGACATTAAACGTCTGTGGTAATTTTTTAACTAAATAAAAAATAAAAAACAGTGTATTAATGAAAAACTGCGCAACAATAAGATTTCATATAACATTTCTGCACTGTTTTGGTTCTAAGCAAAAAATACGTCCTTTGTGATCGGGTTTGTGGTGATTAATGATCGCATTACTACGTAGTTGAAAGAAAACTTGTTTATCTTTTAAGAGATTTAAGGTTATCCGATTATTTTATTTGCGTTGATTCGAGATTGATTGCATTCATTATTATATATGATTAAATATGAAGAATCAAAGTTTTAGAATGGTACAAAATGTGCGCCATTTGTTTTTTTTTTCATCAAATCGATTTTATTCAGCCGATTTTTATTTTCAGCCAGTTTCTTTTTGATCGAGTGCATACATTTTATATTAAACTTAATGGGAGACATTAAACGTCTGTGGTAAATTTTTATCCAAATAAAAAATAAAAAACAGTGTATTAATGAAAAACTGTACAACATTAAGATTTCATATAACATTTCTGCACTGTTTTGGTTCTAAGCAAAAAATACGTCCTTTGTGATCGGGTTTGTGGTGATTAATGATCGCATTACTACGTAGTTGAAAGAAAACTTGTTTATCTTTTAAGAGATTTAAGGTTATCCGATTATTTTATTTGCGTTGATTCGAGATTGATTGCATTCATTAGTTATATGAGATGATGGAGAGCAGTGGTGGCCCAATGGTAACGGCCGTGACATACAAGTTGTAGGTCGTAGGTTTGAACCCAGGCAGGCGCTTCAATCCACTGCTCACAAAACGTTATAGGAAAACATCGTTAGGAAATCGGCATGTCTTAGAATCAAAATTCGAAGACATGTGACATCCACCAACCCTCAATGGCTCCGCGTGGCGGATAGCGGCCCATTCCCTCTCACAGAGAGGAGGCCTGTGTCCCAGCAGTGGGAACATTTAAAGACTGATGATTATAAGTTACAGAACATTACGCCTGTATCAGAAGGGTTTGACAGAGGTCTAGATAGCTGTAGTGTACTCACATTACACGAGTTATGTTTAAGTCGCATGCTAAGAGGATACCAAATAAATCTAAACTTATTCACTTTAGTTCTTCGCGGCGCAAATACTGAAACTTAATTGGTAATTACAGTTTTGAGCCGTTTGGGGTCGAAACGCTTGGGTCATGGGGCCCGAGTACACGTCTCCTTTTTATGAAGATCTCTCGCCGACTGATCGACACTGTGCGAGACCAGAAGGCTGGCTCTTTCTTTGCATACCGAAGTGTACCTTTCTTTTGTATATAGTATAAGTAGTTAGTTTTAGTATAAGTTTGTAAAGTTTACTTTTTTTGTTTAAGTATGTACATATTTACACCTTTGTTTTAAAAATAAAGTAAACCTTTAGTTCTAAAATTAAATTACCTAGCAGAAAACTGTCTCTGATAAAGTAAACATAGCTACCCCATGTTTAATTGGATTTTCTCAAACATTAACAGACACAAAGGCCAAACTTCATTATAATTCAATACAATAAGTACTCGCTTTTGAATATACGCTGCTCGGTCGTTTTAAATTTATTACTTTGGACGTGTACCAACGACGTAAAGAGTATAGAGAGGAATAAGATCACTTTTATTCATTGGCGATGTACAGTCTGCCTCGAAAGTTATATAGGTCCATTTAAATACGTTTATATTTAAATAAAAATATTCACATTTAATACGGACATGAAATTTTTCCTGTAACACAATCAATTGAAGTATGTACCTGAGTGGTAGTTTCAGCAGCATTCTGAAATTTTGCTGAATTATATAAAAAGCTGCTGAATATTTGATTTAAAATCCCAAAAGCCAGAATTTTCTATAAGGCTTTCGGTTCGCCGCCTGTGTATTTAATACTAGCTGTTCCCCGCGGCTTCGCTCTCGTGGACCACCCCACAGGACAAATTTTCGGGATAAAAAATAGCCTATGTCACTCAGGAATAATGTAGCTTTCTATTGGTGAAAGAATTTTCAAATCGGTCCAGTAGTTTCGGAGCCTATTCGGTACAAACAAACAAACAAAAAAATCATTCTTTATAATATTAGTTTTGATAGATAGAAATAGATATTGTGGTACATTTTAAAACAATCGACTCAAGGCTGTTCACCGTAATTTAAATCAAATGAACTTAGGCGGTCTTACCGCCCTAGGCCATTTGTCCTGAAAGCCTCAGGATAAACAATATTTATTTACATCCACAAAAAGTAAAAGATGGCTGGTGGCCAATCCAATTTTAATATAAAACCCTTCAAAATAATATTCATAGGTACAGTCTACCCAATTATAAAACGAAATATTCTCATTGTAGTTTTCTCATTTGAATAGAATAGAGCAAGGTTATTTTGAGCGTGCGTAAGTGACAGATGTATGCATCCATCACTTTCTTACAGTCGAACTATGATAGTTTTGACACGTCAGGGTACGGGGCCAGTTACTTATAATATAATACCAGCCTGTAACTCCCACTGCAGAGCAACGGCTTCTTCTCACACAGAGAAGGCACATGGAAAATTGCCATTTACTGTATCGACTGTACTTTTAAGCGTAGCCTTGACTTTGCCAAAAATCAGTGTCTAGACTGGAAAACGACTGCAAGTATAAATTATTTAAATTATATGAATATTAAGCAAAGATATGAACGTGTTTTGTATGTAAAATGATTTATGGGAGAGATGGAGGATGCAGTTTCGCTTCTAAAGGCTCTGTGGACTTTTTTCAGTGAAAGAAAAGTAGTTTATAGTAATTTCTGTAGTTTTATTAAACACTAGCTGTCCCACGCGGCTTTGCTCACGTCAACTGGCTACCTGCCTACCCATTTACCCTACCTACACTACATACATGATTTTTGCGTCAATTTTACCGCTTACGCAGCGTACCCAACGAAATCTCTCAAATAGGATTTTTTTTTTTCCGTCTTTGCAACATTTTTCATTTATGCTCCGCTTCTATTCGTCATAGCGTGATGTTATATAGCCCATAACCTTCCTCGATAAATGGAGTATCCAACACAAAAGAATTGTTCAATTTCAACCAGTAGTTCCTGAGATCAGCACGTTCAAACAAACAAACAAACTCTTCAGCTTTATAATATTAAGTATAGATTTTCCAGTCAATGGTGATGTTCAAAACCAAAACTATGGTTACTAATCCGTCCGCAAAGTTCTTGACATGAGGCAGCTCATATAGGCCAAATTAATCAGAAAGGTCATAATATTTATCAGTATACTAGCTGTCCCCGGCGACTTAGATCCCGTCAACAATCAAAATGAAACCGGTTTGGGGCACATCGGTTGGATGGTTTCAAAGTCTTTAACTGACGTAGTAGGTAGAAACATTTTTTTTTGTGTTTTATATATTACGGTAAGTTATTTGTGCCCAAATGTGGCTTATTTATAAGCCTGTAGGTATATATAGTGTCCTGGACTTTTTTAGACCTACCAAAAACAAATATCTTTGTTGTACATGGTACTTACGTATAATTAGCCACTACCCCAGCGCACGCGGATAAACCAGTTCGTCGTAACGCTATTCAGCCTATAGCCTTCCTCATAAATGTGGCTCTCAAAAACAAAAACATTTTCTTAATCTGACTGGTAGTTCCAGAGACTAGCGTGTTCAAACAAACAAACAATCAAACTCTTCCGATTTATTATGTTATATATAGATATTCACAATAGTCCTAGAAAAAACCGGCGAGTCGGACTTGCGCACGAGAGGGTTCCGTACCATTACCGCAAAAACGGCAAAAAAATCACGTTTGTTGTATGGGAGCTCTACTTAAATATTTACTTTATTCTGTTTTTGTATTTTTTGTTATAGTGGCAACAGAAATACATACTCTGTGAAAATTTCAACTGTCTAGCTATCACGGTTCATGGGATACAGCCTGGTGACAGACGGACAGACAAACAGACATACAGACGGATCGTGGAGTCCTAGTAATAGGGTTCCGTTTTTACCCTTTGGGTACGGAACCCTAAAATGAATTGTGGTATTTAATAAAAAGTATTCTGTTTATGCATCTATATCTATTTACTAGCAGTAAATGTTTGCTTATGAAACAATTAATTACTTAGGTCTAGACTAGCAAAAGTCGCATCTTTTACTACAAAATCCGCGTCAGCTTGAAAAAGTCAAATGCAATGCGATTTCTGTGCGCGAACTTGTTAATGAACAAACCGTGAGTGTCATACATATAATTCAGAGTAAATGAAATAATCATATGTAGAGTAGAAAATAGTTGTGTAGGTTGCCAAGTTCACAAAACGATAAATATAAACCTATCCCTCCATATTCGAGTAACTCAACGCGCATTTAACTGAAATCAAACGCGATTTCCAATTAACTATTGTATAGCAAAACATTCCATTTTGACAGCTGGTCAAAGTAACTTCAAACGCACCCCACTGTACCTACGTCATACAAGTGTCAAATGTGAAAAGCGGTGAAAATTGTCATAGATTAGGAAATGTAATTCGTTTAGAGGCGTCACTCCTAAAAGGGACTGTCACACGGGAGGAAAATGGTGGCCCAGTGTTTACGGCTATACTTCGGGTTTGGTGTCAGATAGGCATGGACTTTATTTTGAGCAGTTTATTTCACCATTACAACTCTTAAAACGGGAAAATGAAAACATCGAAAATAAACCCTTAGTGTGATCTAGTGATTTCTACCTACTGGGCTCGCGTTGTAAACTACTGCTGGGACATAAAGGCCATACATTACCTTCAGGGGCCATAACTAGCAGATACAATAGAAAACAATGGCAACACCTGATTCAGGTGTCGTAGCCGAGGATAGATTGATTACGTATGTTATGTATGTTTATGCTATATTTATTTTATATGCAATAAAATCACACCCTACAAAGCCAAACTTTTACTAAAGCACGACACAATGAGCAATATTAGAATAGTTTTAAGTTAGTTTGTGTAACTTTTTTACGCAAGATTGTAAATATCAGTCAAATCCGTCAAAGAAACCTCCATTTTACCTACGTTTTTGACAAGAATTTGACAAAAGTTGCCTTTCGTACGAAATTGCGATTACATGAGCGTCACTTCTATACAATCTCACTACTCTATGCCACCCTGAACACGGTGGTAGCGGTGAACAAGGTGAACAAAAGAGGGGCGGCGCCGCGCGGCTCGCTTGTTTATCGGCGACGCGTCAATCAACGCTTCCTGTAATCGGAATGAGATGTTGCCGACTGTGGAGCAGTGTTGAACATGTTGAAAGTGAGTTTCATTTGGTTTTCTCTTCGTGGAACGGGAATGTAGTCGATTTTATTTGAATTGATAATAGCACTTTTCAACTTCATGAGCTATAGACATTTGTAACGTATTCAAGTTATTATAATGTTTTGAGCAACACTTACGATACATTTAAAAACAACAAAAAACTAAGGATATAATATTATTTATGGAATAAAAAAAAGGTGGGCTTATCATTTTGAATGTATTAGTATATAACCGACTTACCACAAAGGAGGAGGTTCTATGTTCGACTTCATGTTTGCTTTTTTTTGTATGTTCACAGATATCTCCGTCAATTGTAGACCGATTTTGAAAATTCTTTTTTTGTTTGAAAGAGCTGTTTCGAAATTGGTCCCATTTTAAGTTGGTGAAGATCTGATGTAACAGAACTTTTCAATAAATAACGGCGAATCTCTCGGGATTGCTGCAATCGCATGTCTGTTTCTTTATACCATTTCATAACATAACATCACGCCAGTACGCTCTAAAGGAGTACGCAGATGTGTACAGTTCACCTTGGTATACTCTCATTTCACCGGTTATGTTCAGTTTCATGATATTCGGGTAATCTATTCTGGCATTATAGGTACCTTACTAAACAACTTGCCTATTAGGTAGGTACGATTAAAAAGGGAAAAAAAATTACAAAACAATACTACCGAGTTCCAAATAAGAAAACTACAAAGTGAAAAATAACTTTATTTTCGGAAGTCGGTGTCCATAACCCAAAAATTTGGTACCTACCAAAGACACCGACTTCCAAAAATAAAGTTATTTTTCACTTTGTAGTTTTCTTATTTGGAACTCGGTAGTATTGTTTTGTAAAAAAGGTTTTTATTATTACTCGGCTACGGCGAAGCCAAAAGGAAGGGTTATGATTCTAGCAGTCTATGTATGTATGTTTGTATACGCATGTTCCTCCGTAGCGCCCTCCATAAATCCTTCACATTTACTTACTTACTCGAAATTCTCAAAAACACCATAAAACAATAAAGCCCATAGCTATTTACTCCTCATGGCACTTCCACACTATAACGACATACCTACCACCGCCTCACCGGCGCCTATGGGGGACCGGGTTCAAAACTGAAAGGTTCTGCGACATTTCGCGATGTTTAATATTTGGTTAGCTTTGGGAGCTTACTGTGGTACGAATTTAAAGTCATAATGTATAACTAGGTATTTTAAAATTATGTTCTAGTAATCCAATTATACTGATAATTTCTTTTGACTGATAAGTATCAGGATGTAGTCTAAACTAATATTATACGAGGTAAAGTTGTCTGTTTGTTTTAAGTATATGTTTATAAAAGATATCCCGGAAAATTCATAAAACCTTAATTATAGGAAAAAGCAATCGAATCAGATTTAGTAAACAAGGTATTTCAAAAAATGCACTTTTATTCTTTATTTTTATCAGCCTGCAGCAGACATTTTGAAGTTAAAAAAAAGAATTGTCAAAAAACTGCCCTTGCTTGGCTTGGAACCAAAACTTGATAATCCTAACTCAACAATAGTACTGATATTTTATATAATACTAGCTGTCCCACGTGGCTTCGCTCCCGTCAACTGGCTACCTACCTACCCATTTATCCTACCTACCCTACCGTACCTACACTACATATATGATTGTTGCGTAACTTTAACCGCTTACGCAGCGCACGCAACGAAAGCTCTCAAAAAGGAATGATTGTACCCGTTTTTGCAACATTTATCATTTATGCTCCGCTCCTATTGGTCGTAGCGATGTTATATAGCCTATAACCTTCCTCGATAAGTGGACTACCCAACATAAAAAGATTTTTCAATTCCAACCGGTATTAGTTATATATTATTCCTGAGATTAACGCGTTCAAACAAACAAACTCTTCAGCTTTATAATATTAGTATAGATTTTGATCAAACAACACTTATCTCAAACTTTATTCTGTTTGAGCAATAAATTTAGCCAGTGATAGATATAGGCTCTACCCGAATTACTAAACTTCCCTCTTTGACTCTCAATCGGTATAAGTGCCGAAACGCCTCGAGAAAATACATCTTCTAGCTCCTACAAGATGCCCTAATCTAATTCCAAAAGCTTCATTGTTGAAGGTCATACTATAGTTATAGATAGACATACCTAGGCTTTTCTTCCACTAAGCATTCCCTTCCCTTCCCAATCGCCGAAAAAGCTTCCAGAAAATACTTTTGGTAGCGTACACAAGTCCCTAATCTAATTCCAGAAGCTTTTCCATTCAAGGTCGTTTTTACCAAAACAAACTGACTCGTGCAGGGTTAAGGCCGGTCAAAATTACCCCGTGATGTCCTTGGAAGGTTATCTAACTTAGCTACATAGTGCTGGATATAAGCCAAGCCCATGTTGTTATGGTTTTGCTAAAAGATATATTATTCGAGATGAATTTCTCGATCGTTGACTTTTGTTATTAGGAATATAGTGCCAAGAAAATCAATGGTTTTGTTTGGGAAGCTGGGACTGAAAGAATAATAGAGAGATTAATGATTCTATTGAGATGATTTTGTGATTCATTTGAGACATAATATTGATTATATCTGTGCGTCTTATAGTCATGCCGAGCTATTTTCAACACATGAAAATATAAACTTTCACTGTAGCGATCTAGGTAATTGTGGAATATTCAAAAGAGATCCAATGATCCAGACTATGGTTTGCTCGGAGAATATTCGAATTTACCAAGGTTCGTCGGCAGAATATTAAAAGTTAAGCTGACCTTTGTACATGAACTTTCAAATCACTGTGTAGGTACTGTAAGCAGTTTGCTATGACTATTTTACCTGTATAAATTATTCCTGACTGGATCTAATTTAAAGTGTCATTCGTATTTAGAATGTTCTCAATGTCATCCATAATGTTATCTTTGGACAGGCCCCTAAAGGCGATGAGCGCGTGTGCTTTGATGTATAATGAAAATATAATACAGTAATAGAAATAAACCCAAAGTATAATTAAAAATGTCTCGTCTTTATTACGTGGTAGTCCCAAGGCTACCACAGTACTATACTACTACAATCATTGGTATAAATTAATTTATTTATTTATTTTATGCTTTATTGTACACCATAAAATACGTTAATAAAAAGAAACTTAAGTCTAATACACATACAATGGGCGGCCTTATCAAAAAAACAATCAATCTTTCTTTGTACAATAATGAACTAAGAATGCCTGAAAATACAACTAATATCTCTATTACTTATAAACTTTGCCCAAACTTGTCTACTCGAGCAACAAAACCACCAGAGCTAGACATCCCAATATAGTCGACCTTGACCATTTTGAAGTTACTCTTAAAATTACCAAAAAGAGCTAATTTCATTAAAGAAACATAATTTTAATCAGAAACCGCATTACTGTACCTACAAAATTCCCAATTATCAACTCTCCAATTAGCCTAAAAACTTTTGCTCGAAAAGCAATTTCCATTACCGTCCTCACAGGGTCAGGACTAAAATAAACCAGGTAAGCTAGACGGCAGACCATCCAGATACAGCCGACCTTGAGAGGTACGGTATTACGGTCGAATCGATTGCACGGTCCAGACCTCTCGACGCCGATTGCTTTCACTCTCAAGTAACAGATATATTGAGAACTTTGTCTTTTTCTGCTGAAAATTGGTCGGATTTTTTGTCGGTTCGGTTTGGTTTATGTGGTTGGGGGGGAATGGTACACCAGATTTTGTGTGGTGAGATATTTGGATGAGAGAAGACTATGTAAAAGTTGTAGCATTCGAGATTGTTTCATACGGCTACGTCCAAGTTATAATTTATTATTATGGGTTCTAATGATAACAAGTTTGATTCAATTAAGTGTTTTGCTAACATTTGACACACAGCCGACAACAGGGTCCGTATCATTAACCGACTGCCCAAAAAGGAAGAAGTTCTATGATCGACGTGTGTATTTTTTATGTACGTTCACCGATTTCCTCGTCAATAATTGTGGACGGTTTTTTTAATACCTAATTTCCTATAGGTAACAATTGTGAAAGTCCTTATTACCAATTGACAAAATATGTATGTCCATACATAAACCAAACTAAAATACACTAACTCTACTACTTACATATGATTGGCCGAGGTTGCGTCTATGCCACACTGTCATTTGGGTTTTTTGAGACAATTTTAACCATCACATTATATATTTTTATATTACTTTATATTATCTATTTTACATATTTTTTAATTTATAAGTTAAGCACACATATTCACTGACACTATGACTGATATTATGACTATTTTAAGTATCTATTTACCTACGTCCGTGTGTCATTAGCGGGGTGCCAACTGAAAATCAGCGCTGGGTGTTTGACGCCCAGCAAATGCTGAGTTGTAACCCTTTCGGTATGGGCACGCCCGGCACAATAATCCTTAAAAGTGTTTGGTACTTTTTTTTTCAATTTTTCTCTGTTACTTTGTGATTGTTGTTGTTGTGTTGTGTCTATGTCGAATAAATGTTTTCTATTCTATTCTATTCTACATATATAATATACAAAAGAAAGGTACACCCGAAGTCGAAGTACTTCCCCATATCACTGTCATCTGGGAACGTGCTCAGAAGACTGACACGTTAAATGGCAATGCTGCCAGAATTCGTGATATTTCGCAAAGAACAAGCCAGCCCTCTGGTCACGCTCAGTGTCGATCAGTCGGCGAGAGCTCTCCTTAAGAAGGAGACATGCAATTTCGCAATGACCGAATAGCATGTGCGGTTCTTAAAAACAAACTTGCGCAAACAAGCGACTTAAAACAAAAACATGGAATTCCAAGCAAATAAATTAGTACCTAAACTTTTATTTAAATAACACATAACGCATTCAAATCCTGGCATACAATGCTTTTATTGCCCAAATCTTCCGGCTTAACTGCTACCGCAGTCTCAGTGACAGGAAAGCATTAACTACCGGTAGCTTTGGGATCCTGTGGGCTTATAATAAACTATCCTGTGTAATAAAACATTGAGTTAAAACCTCTTTTATGTTTAGAGAACTTTTCTTCTTTAATTATGATCCGGGAAAATTCGGGCTTGGGATATTATGGACCACAAAATTTTTAGAGATTTATGAAAACGATCTTATTTTTTAACCGACTTCGCAAAAAGAAGGAGGTTTTCAATTCGACTGTATTTTTTTTTTTTTTATGTTTGTTACCTCAGAACTTTTTATTAGGCGAACCGATTTTGATGATTCTTTTTTAATTTGAAAGCGGGTGCTTGTCATGTGGTCCCATTTAATTTTCATCAAGATCTGATGAAGAACTTCGGAGAAATACATCAGAACTCTTCAATAAATGACGGCAAATCACTCTGGATAGATCCAATCGCATGTCTGTTTATTGTTTACACCATTTCATAACATAACATCACACTATTTTTTTTTTTTTTTTTATTTGTTATCACACTAGTACGTTCTTAAGGGGTACGCAGGTGTGAACAGTTCACCCTGGTATACTCTCATTGCACTGGTTTCGTTTAAGTTTCATGTTATTGGGTTAATCTATTCTAGCTTCACTTTGGGCACTATACGCTACCTAGCCTATAGAACTGGTACATTATGTACCACAACTAAAAAGTGAAAAATAAAAAACTTTTTTACAAAAATTACAACCGACTTCCAAACAAAAACACTACAAAGTGAAAAATAACTTCAATTTCGGAAGTCGGTGTCAAAAAATGAAGAAACGTAAACAGGAACACCGACTTCCGAAATTGAAGTTATTTTTCACTTTGTAGTGTTTTTGTTTGGAAGTCGGTTGTAATTTTTGTAAAAAAGTTTTTTTTGTAACTGAGATCTGAATTACATTAGGCAAGAACAATAACTGTTCAAAGAGAAAAAACATACAACTAACATGACTAACAACTACTTAGAAGAAGTTTGAATTAGTTTAAGCAAAAGAAAATACTTAAAAATACTCAGCTACGTCCTGTCTTGATACAGAAAAGCTACACCGTTCGAGTAGATACATGATTCAACAATAAATTGGGGTACTATTAAAAGAGATCAATATCACTGCGGACATCATCAAATTCAAGCTTTTGGCCTTGAAATACGAATTGAGCAGTAGATACCATTAAAACTAGATATTTCTGCTATTTAATCTGAACGAATTATATTGTCACAAGCATAATATCCGTGGCCTCTTCAAAAAGTGACATTCAACCAGCGTCAACGATTGATTGCGTTACTGATGCGCTACCGAAATCACTCTCAACATTTTTGACTTTAAGATTGCCCTAGACGACGCGGCGACGGCACGAACTATTTTGTGCGCGGGTTAAAATGCATGCTATCTCATCCGACAACACGTGTGAAAGAGTTAGATGCTGTGATGAGCAGTAAGAAGATAGTTCGCGTACTAATACACAGTTTTGCAAATTTTAGCGAAATGGGTGATGATTTAGGACGAAAACGAGCGCGAGATATTTTATAAACAGGCCTTTGGGAATAATGATATCATGATAAAACGAAAAAAAGTATCTGTTCAAAATAAAATTATTTTTCCTTCTTCTTATGGTATTTCTTGCGCCCAAAGATGCTTGATAATTAAATGGAACTGTTGAAATATGGAACTTTCGACACTCATAACTTTCAAATATAAATATATTTTACTTTTCTGTTTCCATACAGGGCTAGATAATGATGAGACAAATTTATATCATTTTTATTTTAAACGTATCGCCAGACTATGTTTGTAAGGAAGAATGATCGACAAGGGCAACCTAAATACCCTTACTTTCTAGTGCCGTAAAACGGTTACTTTGTAAAACATAATCCTTAGTAATGGCTAGGTTAACGGTTTGAAAAAATAATTGATTCATGTACATTATTTGTGAATCATAGTTTTTCGTATGACTAATGCTTTTGCTTTAAAACAATATTAACAACCCGATATTTTTTCGCTTCTTTTGCATACTCCTCCAAAACGACTCGGATGATCAAAAATATTTTTACACAGAAAAATTGATGGTTATAATTTCTTCTTAATCTACATATGATATGTAAATGAAAGAAATGATTTGCAAATAAAACTGTCTAAAAGGAGCACGGAGGATTCTGGCACCGAGCGGGCGCACGGCTAGTACCGCTTTAACATTGGGGTATATAAATATGCCTCAACTCTCCTCATCATTAACAGAATGTCAATTGTGGCGAGATCTATTATGGGATTCTGTTTCTGGGAAAACGAATGCTTTAGTAAAACTTCAGCCCTGGGAAATAAATTATTTTTCATCTAGAATTACAGGCTAACGACCTGTTACGTTTTTTTTATTATTATTTTTTATTATCAATAGGCTCGCGCTTGACCACTATCTCACCTGATGGTAAGCGATGATGTGGTCGACAGTGAAGCACGCTTGCCTAGAAGTAACCTATTCACTCTTGACTTAAAGACCCAAACTACTTTAAAAATGAGTTGTTTCTCACCACACTATCAAGAAAACAAAATTAATAACTATTAATAATTCCCCGGTGGAAAAACTGGCGAAAACCCGGAATGGTGACGTGTACTGCCGTCACATCCGGTGGCTATGAAAAATGGCGTCGGCTGCATTTCCGGCCGGCCACCGATAATGGGTTTACCTTGCATTTTATGGCGTTTTGTGCTCGCGTAAACCCGTTATTTTTTTGAGGGTAGTTTTGAAATACCTGCCGATATCTTTGCGGATGGTTGGGCGTCGAACAAACGGATTTTACACTAGGTTTGTCAATATTCGGGCAGTTTTTGTGGTGCTAATAAATCATGCGTTAGTGTTGGATTGAAAAATGATTTGTAGTGACAATGTTACGTGAAAAAATTTCGAAAGGTATCAGTTTTGGTTACCGATACGTGAGCCAGCAACATTTCAAAATGCACATTTGAGCAAAAAATCCTTTTGCGTTTTGAATGAACCAACAAAACTGCTGTACACTGCAATTTCAACATAGGATTCCACATTCTGAACTCACAATTGTTTTTTTATTGTATTAGTTTTAAGGATGGGTTGGTGTTTTACCTTCAGCGGCCGGGGTGGTGAAGTCACGTGGTTAAGCAAAACTCACCAAGGTCAGTCTGTGGATAGGTGACCACTTCTTTTTGGTTTACTTGTTTTGTAGTTTGTAGGTCAGTTTTATGATGGGCCCATTGGGTAACCTTTAGTCACTCATGATAAAAAAAACCAAAAGGTAAAGCTACAATTCCAAAGGTCGGTTTTTTGATAGCTGACCAAAATTTTTGAAGTGAATACTTCTTTAGCACCGTTGTGATTTGAAATTACATTAAACGAAATAGTATCATTAAAAAGAGACAAAGGCAAACATCTATAATATTTAAGAGAGAATGAGATAGAATAAATACATTATACATGCTTTTGAAGGTTTCACGTTCACGTGTAAACTTCACACATCGATTACTTATTATTTATGTGTCACTCGGATGGTTCTCATTTATAGTTGAACCCGGAGTTGAGTTGTTTTTTTAATAATTTTTTCGTTGTTGGCTCGCGTTTGAACACTATCTCGCCTCATGTTAAGTGATGTTAAGATCGAAGGTGAAGCGCGCTTGCCTAGAAGTAACTTATTCACTCTTGACTTGAAGACCCCGGAAAGGAATTCCACTCCTTAGCTGAAAAAGCACAATGAAAGTATTTTCAAAACGCTTTCTGCGTATGGGTGGGATATCCACCATGTACCGATGGCGCATTTCCGTACTTCTTGTAGTCCGATGCTGGAAAGAGCTAGGCGGAATCAAATTGTGCAAAGTTACAAAAAGTGAACAGTAGATACTACATTAAAAAGTGGTGGTACTTCTTTGTTAACCGACTACCAAAAAGGAGGAGGTTCTATGTTCGACTTCTTGAATATTTTTTTTTATGTATGTTCACCATAATATCTCCGTCAATTGAGGATCGATTTTGAAAATTTATTTTTTTGTTTGAAAGAGTATGTTCCGAAATTAGTCCCATTTTAATTTGGTGAAGATCTGATGAAGAACTTCGGAGATATATAACAGAACTCTTCTATAAATAACGGAAAATCTCTCGGGATTGCTGCAGTCGCATGTCTGTTTATTGTTTATTCCATTTCATAACATAACATCAAGCCAGTACTTCCTAAAGGGGTACGCAGATGTGTACAGTTCACTTTGGTACACTCTCATTTCACCGGTTAAGTTCAGTTTCATGATATTCGGGTAATCTATTCTGGCATTATAGGAACCTTACGTTAATACTTGGCTATTAGGTAGGTACAACTAAAAAGTGAAAAATAAATAATATCTTTTACAAAAAAATACTACCGACTTCCAAATAACAAAATTACAAAGTGAAAATAACTTTATTTTTGGAAGTCGGTGTCCATAACACAAAAATTGGTACCTACCAAAGACACCGACTTTCAATAATTAAGTTATATTTTACTTTGTACTTTTGTTATTTGGAAGTTTGTAGATTTTTTTTGTAAAAATGATTTTATATTTACTTCCCTTTTCTTTACTTCATTAACTATTTTAAAATGCATCGTTTTTATTCAAACCTGAAGCCTTTTAATAGCAGATAACCTCAACCCATTTCAACATCGCTTAAACCCCAACTAAAAAGCACGATGCTAAATCATAGACGGCGCCATTCCGTCGTCATAGCATGCCATTTTTTATGCACCCCATAGACGATAGACGAAGCATAGACGCTTGATCCCGAATAACGTTAGAGGGTTGAAATTGCTATTTTATGAACGGAAGCGAGTTATATGGCATAGAAAATTGGTAGACTATTTGACGTTTTAAAAAATCGGTCTTGGGAGTACCTACTATGTTAAATAATATGGTCGGATAACGTCAGTGATGGAGTCGATGAAATAATGTGATATTTTTCTTACGAGCCGTTATATATCACCAGATGTTAAGCGATGATGTGGTCGACGGTGAATCACGCTTGCCTAGAAAGAACCTATTCACTCTTGACTTAAATACCCCTAGATTGTAGCTGTCGGGAAACACAGACTCCGGCAGGGAATTTCACTCCTTAGCTGTACGCACAATAAAAGTGTTCCCAAAACGTTTTGTGCGTATGGGTGGGATGTCCAACATGTACCGATGGCGCATCGCCGTACGTCTGGTAGTCCGATGATGAAACGGGCTTGGTGGACCGATGTTTCAGATATTCTAACCTCTTTTCCTTATGTACCCGAACCAATTATGAAAATCAACCTTCGAGCATCTGATACAAAGTGTGTTTTCCAAAGTTTCCTTGTTGAAATTTAAATTAAATATATATACTGAGTGCGCAGTAAAGCCCTTATGTATTCGAAACTTCTCATGGACCTTCTAGAACTGCATCTTCGGGATCTTAAGCAGAAATCTCTTGAAATTAAATGACAAAAATTTCAATGCAATAAAGGCAGTTGTAGCCACATTTTGGTACTTTTATAAATTAGATTAATTTAACAACCTATAGCTGTCATTTTTCAAAAGAGCAGTACAAAAATATACAGCTCAATCAGAGAACATTTTCGGAAAACACAGAATTTCGTCTGACCACAACACACTCTCATTTTTAACGACGCTCTTGACCAATGTTTGTCATAAAAGCGAACCCCCACATTTAATCCTTGTTGGACAAACGCCTCGTGGCGCCAATCAGGCGAGCAATCTCGCGAGTGCCTCCGAGAGTTATCGACTGTCTTGCCTATACATTAAGGCATCCCTTGCAATATCGTAAACACCCTATAAATAATGTGCATGTAGTTTTTTTGTTATGTCTTGAGTTCAATATTTCTATGGTCAAAATTCAAAATTTAGGGATCTCGATACTTGACTAAGCTTACTATTTCACACCGATAAATAATTAAAAAAGGCTAGTGCTTTAAAATCGGCTGAATTATCTTGCCTTTCTAACATAGTCTTATATTGGACTTTTGCCTACCCTTATAATCAAGGGTTTTATGAAACATTTCTATAATGCTTGAAGAATATTCACTAAAGGAGTTTAGCGACTTGAAAATGCAAATTACTGACAATTTGAAAATGGAAAAAGGGTTTTTTTGGTTTTGCATTGATATTTTTATGGAAAACAAAGGATTTGTCGAAGTGGTAATTGGGAGAGAATGTTATGGTTTATCTTCGCAATTAAAATCTCGACATTCATCTACGCGAAAAGAGTTCAGTTTATTCCCAAAACACAACAGTTTCCATTAAATTATGCCAGCATAATCGTCCAAATCCATTGGTACTTAAATCCTCCCCTCAGCACAGTCCAAACCTTTCAAGATGCGCCATAAAGCATTCAGATCGACAAAAGCAGAGACTTAATTCGCATGCGCGGCTGGAAGTCCTGTGACCGGATGGCCAGTGTGTAATGTGCAGTAATACAAGTTTAAAATTGGAATCGAATAGACACAAAAACAAAACACGATCGTGTGGTGGCTGTTCTGATTTTAAAAAGAAGTTGGTGTTTGTGCCAAATTGTGGCTTGTGTTTTAAAAGAGTTGTTCCAAAGGTTGTACGGTTTGCGAAGATATGTTTCGTTTTTCTTGAAGATGCAATGATAAATAGAACTTTAAGTCGGGTAAATTAGAACCCAGTTGTGACTGCCAAGGACAAAACATCAAGAGTTTTGTCGTTAGATAAGAATTATATAGCAGACCAGCAAATAGATCGAATTGCTGGCAATCGAAATGAAATGGCGTGCAATTGGAACGGCCTATATCCAGCAGTAGATTGCTGTAAGCTGATGATGATGAGCTGGATAGATGCTTCTATTTGATTTACGATGTATTTATTCGTCCTCACGAAAGCTGCAGTCTACAATAAGCTGGCGCCTAAGCATATTGCAGACTGCAAGTTGCATGTTTTTATAAGACCATAACTACATTCAAACGATGCTAATGCTGTTATGAAAACCAGCAAATCATAAATTTTTGGCCTGGGGTTTTTTTTCCCAAGGGCTAAAACCTAAAAGTAGTATTAACTATAGTTTAGGGAGGTTGCAGGGCAAACAGTATTATGGCAATTTTACGTTACAATTTCAAACATTTTTTTATTTCAACAAAACAACGTGCCTACTTGACTCACTGTCCCCATCTAACTGTGCCGGAAGCAGACACGAGGTTTGGGCGGACACCATGCACGCTTCCAAAATACATTTGCATATGCGACAAAATATTCATGCGGGGCGTGTCAGCAATTTGTCCTAACATGCTTCTCTGTAATTTTATTAACCAGACCTAGATAAATGCGAAAGAATATGTTAGGACCATTTAGGAACGTTTAGATTAATAGGAGTGGCACTTTACCTTACCGAGAGCCGTGAGTGATAAAATGTTTTGCTTACCTGCAATAAGAGTTTTGTTTGATTATTTTGTGAAAACAAATGTATAGGGGATGTTAGTATTATTAAATTGAATGATGGCTTTGATCAATTGGTATAAGGGCTCCCGCAGACAAATAGTTGATACATGCTTATCACACTGTCACTTTGTGCCTATCTGCAGGCGTATTCATAGCCGTTCAAAAAGTTTTTTTTTGTATTTTGGTTTTAATTATCACTGGTATCATCAATTTCATCAGCTGCTTCCCAATTCTTTTCCAAATCTTAGCTTCACCTCTATTTGACAAACCAAACACACAATTTTCTGTACTATCTCTATTATAGATGACGTATGAAAAGAAAATATCCCATTTCCCTCACAATTCTTTATCAATCGGACATCCGCTATAATGAATAACGTCACGGTTCCTCATTTCTCACACATTGTTTCCTCCCTTACAAAGGTATATGGAACGAGTAAGGTATAACTTTAGGGGAGTAACAGAGGCCATCTTAGCGGATGTGGAGATTCAAAACCTGACTGCCGCGGAAACGGAGGTGAAAGGAGACGAAAAAGAGGACTTAACAATTTTTCAAGTAAAACTAACGACCTATATATTGCTAATGAAACTTTAGACGAGGCACAAACTACATACATAAGTATATTTCACACGGAAATCAGTTTTACTGCTTTTGTTACCTAAGCAATTTCTTTGTTGCTCACACTAACAGGCTCCACTAAAAAGTTGCTCACTTGGTACTGTACTTGGAGACGACAGTGACATGAGAGTTAAAACTTGCAAACTTTGCGTTACGTCTACGCCGATTTTTTACGGAGTCGGATGTGAAGGATTTTTACTTGTGGAAGTTCCGCAATTGCGGATTTGGAGGAGAGGTCCCGAAACAGCCCTATTGCCCTAGCGTATGGGGCGCGCTTCCGCTCTTCGTCAACTTTTCATATTATCTCTTCTGCACCATTAGTCGGGCGAACTTATCAATTATTTATTATGTAGTGAGAACGTGAAGTTAGTATGGTATCTTTAATGAGGTGAGGAATGTGTGTTTTAATAGTGGTTATCGTTCTCTAAGATACGTTTTCTGAGTTTTTAGTAAATGTATGTGCTTCGGTTGCTTAATGTTTTATTTAAACCTGTGTATAGCCAGAAAGACGTATAGATTTTTTTCGTCTAGATTATGCTCAACCTGTTTACGTTAGCTACCTATTTAAAAGTTAAACATTCAACATGCATTGCCAAAGTACTAACGAGTTATTAATACAACTAAGTCAGTTTTAAACATAACACACACTTTTCTAGTGCAGAACCGTCGTTTAAAAATATTGATGTTACATATATAAAATACTAATAAATAACCACTACACCATCCGTAAAGTCATTATATTAAAACTGACAGCCCAATCATCTAATTCATAACCGATTATAACGAAAACCACAGTAACGTAACGTTCGTTAACCGGTTAGCTGAAAATTCATTCAGTTACATCAAAGCTCAATTTCGCTGTCAGCGTCACATTAAGAATGAATGCCGTCCACCCTTTCGGTGCAGTGCTGTTCACGTACAGGCTGTTGTTGGACTGTCCACATTTGATTGAGTATGTTTTCGTAAACTACAGATGAATCCTACAAATATTTTAAAAGTAAAACTTTGTATGATTGTGTTCCAATCACGCAAAAATCTGGTCCGGGCAACTGCCCGACGACGGTTGTTGTCGGACTGTTGTATGTGTTCAAATCGCGCCGAAAACTTTGCTTGCTCGATGCAGTATTTGTGTGACATGTCATTAGTTTGTAGGTGACGGCGTTGATGCCACTACAACATCTAGACCTTCATACCGCAGGATTATTACGTATCTTACGAGAGCAAACAATAGCAATTATTGCTCAATAATTGCTATTCAATCGCAAATCCGAATGATGTATTAGCGATAGCCACACCCCATAGCAATTTTGGTGATCGCGATTATGGCGAGCAAATTTGGCTGTCAAATTTTCGATTGCCAACTGCTCCCAAATTACTAAGTACAGAAGCCGATTTTTTTTTTAAATAATTGCATTTGACAAACAGCGAGCGATTAGAAAATAATTGGTTACGTAATACCGATGTTTATGACATATAGCGATCGATCGCGCGATGACTGCGCGATCGCTGTTTCATACATTATAAGCCCACCGTACTAACAAGCGCTACGTGATCTATTCCAAACATTTTGGAATTCTTCGGTCTACTTTGTTTAGAGCCGAAAGTGGCAAAATCATTCTGCTTTTTGCAGCTTACTTGTGTGTTTCAAGTTCATAGCACTCATCTGTAATACCTTATGTTCAACAACCAGCACTAACCTGATTCTGTTACTGAATTGCATATAAACTACACCCTGTGCACCCAAACCCACCTTTCGCTTTAATCGCATTTTGTCTATTTAATAAACAATGAATTTGTGAACTCGTTAGCAGGGCGTGGTCGAGTATTCGTTTATATTATTGTCAATAATTAATGGCATACGTGTTAGAAGTGGTGATGTCATTAATAATTTTAGAGGTGACTTTCAGGAGTTTCAGGTAAGCTGGAGGTTTTAATTGGTGGGGGCATGAGGCTTGGTTCATAATAAAATTATTTACCGAGCCTTTAGCCGACTAGATTGAAGTCACCTTCCAGTCTTACCGACGGATACTTCTTCGTCGTATCAATTATATAGGTTTTTGCTGGAATTCGGCCACGGATACAGCGTTTTCATATGCCTCACAAAGGTCCTTTAGGATGCAGGTGTTTTGCTGTTGTTATTGATGGCGGATACTACCGAATTAGCTGAATCCCAGTATTTTATAGTGAGCGACCACCTATCTTACTTTCACAACCCAAATACAGTGTAATGCGATCCTCCTTGGTATAGTTCGCCTTTGTACAGTGTTATTTAAGTAAAATCACTGTACTAATGAATTGTTTTAATAAATACATAATAAGGTGACTGAAATAACTTAGGGGTAAGCTCTGCCTATGTCTGGGAAAAATACCTACAGATTTGATAACCAAACTGTTTTCTTTTTTAACCTACTTCCCAAAAAGGAAGAGGTTTGTCAATTCGAGCGTATATATACATATTTTTTATATGTGTTCGCGGATAACTTCGTGGTTTATGAACCGATTTTGATGACTTTTTTGTTGGTAAGGAGATATCCTAAGGGTGGTACCACGAGAAGGATCTGATGATGGAATCCTAGAGAAATGGAGGGAACTCCTCAAATATTATAAGCATACGTATAGCGATTTTGGTATTTTCATCAATAAGGCAATCATTTGCACTCAGAAAGTATCATTTGGTGACGTGGAACGGATGAACAAGACCACAAAGGCCACTGGAACTCTGAAATAAAACAATGTATCCTAGTTTTGTTTGGGCTTATTGGAATCGTCATGAGATGTAATTTGTCTATAAATGATCTTTATGTTAATTGGAGGTACCTACCAAAACTAAAAAGAGAAAATAAAAAAAACATTTTTAACAAAAATCAAACCGACTTCCAAAACAAAACACTACAAAGCGAAAAATAACTTTCTTTTCCGAAGTCGGTGTCGAATAACGGAAAACAATGGGTACAAAAGACACCGACTTCGGAAAAAAGAAATAGAAGCTGGTAAAATAGGTAAATAAATAATCGAAATCATCGCGGTAAATCCGTGATGTATTGTTTTTTGTTTTTTATCTAATCTAAGTAATATTATAAGTGTGAAAGTTTGGATGGATATGTGTTTGTTACTCAATCACGCTAGAACGATTGAACGGTTCTGAATGAAATTTGGCACAGACATAGATTATGGTCTGCAGCATAAAGGCTACTTTTAATCCCGGTATAATGCTCCCTTGGGTTAAAAAAAACACCTTTCGCGCGGGCGAAGCCGCTGGTAGAAGCTAGTAAAGACATATTTGAAAATGTAAAGAAGATGAAAAAAAAACTGAATAAACGAAATAATAATCTTGTGGATTTATAGTCAAGGAAAGGACCATGATTTAGAGCAGAAGGCTCGTCCACAATCTCATAAGATCTAACTGGGAAATGTGCCTGAACTAACTGAGGGGTAATCTCCACCTAAATCTGGGAAGACTACAGATTTGATATCCAAATGTTTCTAATTCAATTAAACCACTAGATCTCAAATATTTTTTACTGTTTGTTTATTACAGCACTAAATAATTTTAAAAACAACTTGTTCCTGTGTTTCCCACTTTAATAAATCCACCATAACAGTATTAAGCGTATTCATCTTGTTTTTCATGTCCCTGCATGCTGCGTTAGCGTAATTTCAGCACAAAATATTTTATGTTTTTCCCTGAAATTATGCATTCAACATTTTAATTTACGATGTGTGAAGTTTATGAATTTCTGTTTGTGAATTCTATTTAGGTTTTTAGGAGTAAATTATGACGTGGTTCTGAACATTTGTAAGGAGTACAAGTGACCAGAACGAATTAGTTTTCTCTCTTTCAATCCTAATGTGGAAACATGTTATAATGAGACGACCGGGCTATGAAGCGTTAACATTCTCTGTTCATCGAAAAATTGAAATAAACAACGTACAGTCTAGAAGCGTCAAATTACGCACAAGATTTCCTTATACAACAAAAGTACCTATTTTGTTACCCAGTTGCTGGCTTGTGCAGATCATATAGGCAGCAACCGGCAACCGCAAATCACAACCGGTTAGATTAGAAGCCGACCCAAACCTAAAATTGGAAAAAGACGAGGCATATTGATTATTTCAATGAAGATGAGAACTTAGAAACATATAGAAAGTCTTGTCGTCTTTTGTTTTTTTTGCTGATAGAAAATCCCGTCCGGCACACGGCTCGCACAAAAATAAAACCTCTACTGAAATGTTTCAGTAAAACTAAACTCGAACAAAAGTGTAGTGCGTATGACACTTGAGTTAATGAGTTGCCAACTCGTTCGGCCATGTTTACAAGTACTAACATAAGTACATGTAAGCGGTTTAATTAACTTTGTCAGTGTGCCAGGACTGTTAGTTGTGCTGGTTTTGTTGTAATTGTGGTTAATTGCAGGAAAGATGGAGCGTTTAGAATTTTTTTTTGTAAGAACAGACATATCAATAATGTAGTCGTGTTTGGGCTTCTTTTTTTCAGGTACCTAGTTTACGAGTAAAATAAAAAAAACCTCCGACACATTTTTATTTCATGCTACATAATTTATCTAGTAGTAGACGTCCACGCTTCGATCGACAATCTATTGAACACGTAATTATGACATGATATCTTGCGAAAAATCCCGATTCAAACAGTAAAACGCTCAAAACTTTCAAACGGCTGCACCGATTTTCATCAAACATAGCTAAGAACACTCCCGAAAAAGACACCTTTCAAACAAAAAAAAAACAAGTTCGTTTTATCTGTTTAGGAGCTTTGATGCCACAGACAGATACACGCACACTCAAGTACACACATCAAACTTATGTCACCCCTTTTTTTCCGTTGGGTGTTGAAAAGATAGGAACGTAGGGCTTCCTGTGAAAGAGTCTACCCAAAAAAGTCTGCGAAGCAAATGGCGAAAAAATAATAAGGGCCATGAAGCCAAATTATGTCAAACAACATTTCAGTATAAGTTTTAGTTACTTAAAATATTTATTTGGGTGTACGAATGTTTGTACTTGTGTGCATTGCAGCTTTAAGTACCTAAATAGGAAGATATTACCGCTAAATGCACCCAATATCCTTGAAAAATTTAGGTTTAGCTAAGTAAATTTCAATTTATCCTCTACTGCAGGAATGATAAAGCAGTATTGCCCTGAAAAGCACCATTTCGTTTCTGACTAAGTAGTGTTTCCTATCGTCTGCTACAAGTACAGAACCTCATGATGGACGACGCCATGTACGAGTCCATGATTCACGTTTATTGATAATAATTTAGAGAAAAAACAAGCAATTTACTTGATATATTGTAATTATCTGATGTAATGGCCTGTTTAGTGAATGTTAGGTTTATGTGAAGCAAACTGTAAGTAAATAAAAATAATAGTAATAATATGATGTTCAGTGTCGTTATGAGGTTAAAATTTTGATAATAAATAAAATAATATGCTTGAACTGGAACACAAGAAAAGCACCCTAGAAAATATTGTTTCATAAAAGAATCATTAATTTTACCTACTTCAAAAAAAGGAGCTAATCAATTCGACACGTATGTATGTAAAATTGTTGGAATTGCACAACATTCAAATATATTCAAATATTTTACTCTGTATAGGCTTCTAATTCTAAACACGTGTGCCATTTCATATCTCCAAAATTAGTAATCGGATCGTGATTATTCTTTTTTATTGGTTCAGATATCTCTCAAATTAGGGAACAGTACAAGTTTCATTAAAATCGGCTTAGCTGTTTTCAAGATATGGAACATACAAGCGAACTCTTTAGCGCCAAACAGCACGAATGTGTAAACTAAGTTATTAAGGGTACTTTTTCATTCCTTTAGGTACATTACTACGGACTTTGCTCAATTTTTAGTGATAGGGTACTAAAACTAAAAAGAAGGAAATAAAAGCTTTTTCGTTTTTTAGCTTTGTTGTTTTCATTTCCAATTCTCGGTGTGTGAAAACGGTTAAATTAGAAACTGTTAAATGCATTTTTAGAAAATTCATTTTCTGGCAAAATTCATATTCTGGTTTAAGGTGTCTTTTTATGCCAGGTAATGTTGAAATATCGTCTATGTATCTATCTTGTTACTTGCACAAGAGAATGTCTCACAGAGCTGACGATCAACCAATTACGTCCAATCTGCAAGGCCAATGTGGTAGGAGCCTCAAATCGATACGTCTCTTGTAGTTAAGATTAAGTCCTCTCTGTGCATGGCTGAGAAGAAGCATGTCTCCTTAATTAACTAAACTATAGCTACGAATAAGACTGCTTCAGACTAAAGTCTGTTTTCCATACCATATTGTAATCTGCGTCCTAAATTGATTGAATCTGGAAAATTAAAATTCGATTTCTTTTTTTGAAATCTCATGACCAAAAGTGACAAGTTAAGTTCCTGCAATCAATTCACAATACCTCATTGTGTGTGGTTATTTCATACATTCCAATTCATGTCCTACTAGAATAATCAAATAGACATTTATAGTTTACTAGTTTCTGCCGACGACTTCGCCCGCGTGTATGTCGAAAATTATCACGAGGAAAAATATTCCCGGGATAAAAAGTACCCTATGTGCTATTCCTGACTAAAATCTATCTCTGTGCCAAATTTCAACAGATCCGGCCAGCCGTTTGAGCGTGAAGGAGTAACAAACATACAAACGCACTCACTCACAATCTTTCGCCTTTATAATATTGGTGTGATTATTTAGTGACAGTAATCGGAGGCTTTTTCCATTTTCATGCGACTGTGTCGACTGGAGGTCCTTCAAACTGACTTGGAATATGGTCCTAAGTCACCAAATTTTATATGGGAAAAGAAAAGAAGAGAAAACCTAGTGTTGGTAAATGAAAGTCAAGCAAAAATAAAATTATAACATACTCGTCGAATGCCTTTTTTTTGAAGGCAGTTAAAACTGGAAGATATTCCTATTCAGATAAAAGCAACATCAAGCCAAAGGAGCCAAACAATTCACAACATCAAACACTGAAAATTATGAATGCTCAATTTAAGAAACTGAGTGTTCCTGAAGCTGCGTTCAAAGGCAACGTACCGAACCTCTTTATAAGCCAATCTGCGAACGTAATTGCTAGGAACGGCAATAACCTGCTGGAAGCTGGATTAGGATTAACAGGTGTTTTGGAACCTAGAATGTTGTACTACGAAATCGGGTATAACAGTAGTTTAAACTACCCTGGGTTTAGTTTTCAAAGGTATGACGATTTGTTAAGGATTTCTGATTTGGAAATTACTATGAAATTTAATTCAGAGCTATAAAGTATTCCAGACTTCGGGCTTAAAAATAAAGTCGCACTTTTTTAGGGTTCCGTTCCCAAAGGGTAAAAACGGGACCCTATTACTAAGACTCCACCGTTTGTCTGTCTGTCTGTCTGTCACCAGGCTGTATCTCATAAACCGTGGTATCAAGACAGTTGTATTTCTGTTGCCGCTATAACAAAAAATACTAAAATCAGAATAAAATAAATATTTAAGTGGGGTGCCCATACAACAAACGTAATTTTTTTGCCGTCTTTTGCGATAATGGTACGGAACCGTTAGTGCGCGAGTCCGACTCGCACATGGCCCGTATTTTTTTTAATACAGATACGATTTCCTTTATAGTATTTTTTTAGCATGTTATTACAGTTTCATTGTACCAAAATGTATTACAAAAAAAAATAGTGGAAGCCTCAGAAATTTATAACCGCGCCAACTATTGCAAAAAAAAAAAATTATCCATTCAAATAATCTTTGAAATGTCAATTAAGAGCCCAATCCTCCTTAATTTTGTGCTTTGTTGTTTAATTAAACAAAAGCATTTTTTTATGAAAGCATTTAATTTTTTCAATAAAATAAAAGCATTTTCTTCTCTAGAAAATCTTAATATTTCACAAACTCAATAACAAATCGAAGCTTATCACGCCATCTAGTGCAATTTATTCGAACAAAATTTTATTTCTTCGCGCGGGGTGCCCGTACTATGAAATTTTAATCAGAACTATGAAGAATTTCAGACTTTTTGTGCGTACCTATGTGTTTTTTTTTTTGACGAGTGTTGTTGACTAGGTATAATCTAACATAACAATCTGTTATCGTATTAATTATCCAGCTACTAGGTTGTGAAGATTAAACAGGCAGTCCCTCCATATATAATATTGGTATTCAGCCGAATCAGCTTAGACATTTATGAAAAATTGTTAAGCAGATGATGACTTTATTGAATCTGTTGCGAAGAAAGCGGAGTAACCTCAAGTTACCAATAATCGTAATAATAATGAACTGTAAATATTTAAATTTCGAGAACCGATACGAAAAAAGAACACGTTTTAATTCAGTTAATAATATAAAACTCACGTACCAAAGTAATTACAGAGAACTAAGCGCCATTTTATGACCCTGCCGCTAACTTGTTCGAATTTACTTAATTTTAATCAATTAAATATCGCCCTTATCACAAGGGGATAGAGTCTAGACTATTTGATGGCTACATTTATATGGCTATAAAGTATATTCGTTCAGGGAATAGGTACCAGTTTTAAGTATAGGTTGCACACTTGCATTTTAATTTATTTTTAGAAAAGAGAAAGTGTGGGTTTACACGGAATCCAATTTACTGAGACGTGTCAGTGAGTTTTGGCACGAAGGACCAGTATCGGGAATACGAAGGACCAGGGTCGGGAACAATAGTTATATTTGATTTTTTTTACAGCTCTATAGGCTCGCACTTGACCGGCGGAAAGCTATAAGTATATATATAAGTATCTCTCCTGATGGGTAAGCTATGTTGTGGTCGACGGCGAATCACGCTTCACGATCACGCTTGCCTAGAAAAAACCTATTTACTCTTGACTTAAAGACCCCTAGATTGTAGCTGTCGGGAAACACAGACTCCGGCAGGGAGTTCCAGTCCTTAGCTGTACGCATACTAAAAATGTTCCCAAAACGTTTTGTGCGTATGGGTGGGATGTCCTCCATGTACCGATGACGCATCACCGTACGTCTTGTAGTCCGTTTATGAAACGGGCTAGGTGGAATTGGATCTTGCATGATCCATCGCACACTCGCCGAAATGTAACCGATAAAAAATCAACAAGCTTGTAACTCGGCGACGATGTTCAAGACTCTGGAGCTTTGTCTTGACCAGTGCCTCATTGTCAATGAGCCTCTTGGCCCGCTTTTCGATCGACTCTATTGCTACAAGCTGGTCTTTGGCAGATCCGTGCCAGAGATGAGAACAGTACTCCATGCATGATCGAACTTGCAAAAGATTTTGAAGATAAAGACATTTAGGCCTCGTTTCTTAAACAAAAACTATCCAAAACTCATGTGACAAATTATTATCAAACGCGCGTTAGCTGTTGTGGTTTGTTGAATACATTTTCAGCAACAAATACACTATTTGTCTTGCATTTAATTTGTGAAGCGTGGATAATCTTTCCAGAAACAGTGGGTAAGCTATTATACTACACTAGCTTTTACCCGCGGCTTCTTTTTTTTATAAAATGTATCCTATGTTACTTCATTAGAAGTAACATAGGATACCTCCAAGAATATATGTACAAAGTTTCATGATGATCGGTTCAGTAGTTTTTGCTTGAAAGCGTAACAAACAAACTTACATTCACATTTATAATTTTAGTATGATATTATTTACGGGATCATTATTTACGGCCTTTTCGCATGCCTTATTAAGTGCATCTTTCCTTCAATCAGTTGTGATCATGACGGTAAGATGTAGAGCAAATTCGTAGACCGTACAAGATGATATAAAGTTAGGCATACTTGTTATCTCTTAATACATTTTCCAGAACTACCCAACCACACAACATGGTGTATTTCCACCATACTCATTCCGAAATTCCCATAATAAATTTACCGCTTACACAACGTTCACGCAAAACCCTTTACAATGGCTGAAACATTTAGCGCTGAAAATATGAAAATAATGCAGGCGGGTACTTCCGGCAGCAGTGCCGTGCCGCAACGAATGTATTCCAAATTTGAATGTCTGTGTGTAATTTTAATGTCTGCCATGAGCAACCGCGCAGATTTAATTTTGCGTAAAATGGGGGTTTAAGTTAAAGAATAGAGCGGGGATGAAAAAGAGTACAGAAACGATTTTCCATGCCATAATGAAAGGATGGATGGATTGTATTTCACAAGATTTTATTTAACTTGCAATGTATGTATGTATGTATGTAAGTGTGTTCGGGTCAAATCTTGCAACTTAATTTTAAAGCAGTTATCCTCCTCCGATTAAGATGAAATTATGCATACACGTTTGGTTTAGATGACAATGCATGGTTAGCTGAGTGACGTCATTCTAAATCCAATATGGTGGACGGCCCAAGATGTCAGTCCAAGTCAGGCGGCTCAGGCGCGAGTATGTTTGTGTGTGTGTGTTTGTCTTTTTACCATTTAATAAAATGACAATTGATTAGTTATTATGGCCTGGGTAACATAGGCGAAAAAAAACCGTATTCGGGTTACAGTTTTTAATAAATTACACATAGTTCGAAAGTGCCGCTTAATGGCCTAGTCGAAATAAAAACATTTATTTGACTTTGACTTTTGGGTTTGCCAATATTTTGCTTTATTCATGAAAACGGTTTCCACCGCTCATCGTTCAAACAGGTACCACCCTATAAACCGAGCACATTTTCTGGTAACACAAATGTTCTTACTCTAATAATGTTGTAATTAGGAACTGAAATATGAAATTGTTAAACCACTTAGATTTAATGCGAGAAACGATAATGTTTGTTAAATACCTGTACTTTGTTTAATTTAAGTACTTTAATTTGTAATTAGGGTTAACTAGGTAGAAAAACTTGTGAAGCGGTTCTGTTGAAGCCTTTGCCCAACAGTGGGAAAAATTTATAACGAGTATGTTTACTCAAAGAGTCCAGTACCTAACTGTAGGAGCGACCAAATAATCAAGAATAAATGGAGGACTTACGCTTTGCCTATGCCAATTTATACTGCATACGCAGTATTAATTCCAAATAAATAATTCATTAAAAATCTTTTTTTTAAAACAAGCTTTTTTCGTATCCTTCTCAGCAAACCCTTTCATTTGATACCCATATCATGGCAGTGCACAAAAAATAATTAGTCCGCCATCTTGGGCCGTCCACCATATTGGATTTAGAATGACGTCACTTAGCTAACCATGCATTGTCATCCAAACTGAACATGTATGCAAAATTTCATCTCAATCGGTTTAGCTGCAATAAAGTTCAATTGCAAGATTTGACCCGTACATACATACATTGCTTGTTAATAAAAAGCTTCTTAAGAAACTTTGTTTTTTTTTCTCCGCAGTATTCTAGGTACTATTTACTCATCGTTTGAAGATTATTTTTGTGCGTTCTTTCACCTAATAGATAGGTACGTGAAACCCTATGAATTTTTGGACCTTTCCAGTCAGAACAGTGGTCTACTGTCCAGGATACGTTATTTTAATCTCATATTAATTTTATTTTGTTTATTCCCCAAGCCCATACAGAAGTGGACATTGGATCCCATAATTAATCATTTGTAAACTCGTCTCGTTCAAACAGTTTACGGAATCTATACAAGCAGGGTCCTTCGGCGTCACTTGTCATTTGGGTAGGGGATCATTTGTAAAGGTATTATTCGCACCTGTGCCTCCTGACCACGGAGGTGGACGATATAAATTAATATTTGGATCATGGGTCCGGATTCCGGATGGACGGTAAAATGCTGCTTTTTGACGAATGTGTAATGTAGTGAAAAAATGCGTGGCGTGCTTTACATCTTGTGATGTAATCTTTCAAGCAACTATGAAAGATCTTGTTCGAATAAATATGTACTTAAATAATGTTAAGTCGATGGTAATCAGTTTTATTATTTATTCAACTTATGTTGCTCCACGGCTGGGCAAACGCCTTCGATAGTGGAACGTATAGCCTTCCACTGTTGACCCGATGTGTTGTATTTTTCGATCAATCCGTCATAAACGCCCCTTAGTCGTCACGCTTCCTAGGCCTTCCTCAGCGACAACGCACGACGTCCATCCTCTGGCTTCCACTGCGTACTTGGGACTTTGGGCCATCTACCTTGATCAATTTTTCAATTTTATTGAAGAAAATTGCATCGTGTAAAAGGGGCTTATCTCAGTAGGTCAGTATGCTATTCAAGTACCTCTTTACCTAACATTTTAGTCCATAATGAAATCTGTAAGTGTTCTGCAAATAAGCTGTTTACTAATGTTAACAATCGAATTATTTTTCTTTAGATAATACTAAATTAAAAAAAAAAACAACAAATAACTAAGGCCGCCTTGGGCCACCCTTTATTAACTTCAAAACTTAAAAAAACGTTAGTGGCTAATCTAGCCAATCTGTATGATGTATATTGTTATCAGCAACAAACTGTGCCCAAGTGGGCCTTACTTATAAAATAAACATTAATTTAATGGCCAATAAACTTCCATACATGTCTATTCATCACCTACGTGCAACAAATAATAGTCTATAGACAAGCGAATCGCCGAGAACCGCCATCTTAGCGGCCCCGCACCACCCTACCTACTCCAGCGGTCACTGACCGGACTTCAGATGCGCAATTTACGACAATACCGCATAAAAACGTATATTAAATATAATAACATAATTCGATTTCGACATATGCGGTTGAAATTATATTTTTTATATTGAAAACGCTGTATGTGGGTGCAAATTTTATGTCTTTTTACGATTTTAAAATTGCTTACGGGGACATTTTAGGTCGTCAAATTGCATTGCAACGTCTTAGTAGTTGCTTATAAGTTTTCGGTGAAAATATGGTTATTTGGTGATTCAGCTTTTGAAATAAGTAACAAAC
Organism: Orthosia gracilis; assembly: GCA_947562075.1. Classification (NCBI taxonomy): domain Eukaryota; kingdom Metazoa; phylum Arthropoda; class Insecta; order Lepidoptera; family Noctuidae; genus Orthosia; species Orthosia gracilis. Next base: position 21,401,588 of record OX387274.1, read on the forward strand.
AAAAATGCAGCAGTTTATTGAAAAAAAAACGGCATATAAAAACAGCCTTCATGAGACTAACGCTCGTAAGGAAGAAGAAAGGAAGACATTGATATTCACAGAAACCAATAAAAACTTACAGTCCCGATGCTTAGAAACGAATCAGGAAATTTATCTAAATAAGTATTAGCTTCCTTGAGTTTTCTTTACTTTAAAAAATATCATCAGAACATTCATTTTGATTCTTTTCGTGAGAGGATTATTGGCCACCTCTAGTGTAAGAGTTAATTAAGCCGCCTCTAGGAACCCCACATGCCTCTGACTTGGCTATTTCAGACTTATATTAACTATTAAGCCCAATAGCCTTATTGCGTAGGTGAATTCGGAAAGGAAAAGAGTTCGACCCCATGAAAGAGTATGACAAATACTCTATAAATAATAAGGTGTTGCCAAAAAACTCTATCTTTTTGAAAGAGTCCAATATTTTTTGGCAATACCTTATTATTTATAGAGTATTTGTCATTCTCTTTCAAGGGGTCGAACCAATTTCGAAATTATCAACGTGCAAGTACCAATGTGACTTTTTCAAATTCATACGCACTTTCTAAGTTTATCTTAGAGGTTTTAGGCAACGGTGAAGGAAAATATCGTGTTGAAACCATCATCCTAATTGCGTTAGTGAATTTGACAAGGCAAAGGGTTTGCCTTGCCAAACGCTTTCGTTGGTAAAGATACTCTTTTCGAAAGAGTCCAATATTTTTTGGCAATACCTTATTATTTATAGAGTATTTGTCATTCTCTTTATAGGGGTCGAACCAATTTCGAAAGCTATATGCGAGTGTTAAAATAAAGCCTTTTTATGCGAGACACGCACGATTCTTTTTGGTAAGATTACTTAATTAAATGCAAATAAGTTCCAACAAAAATTTATTGGAATCGTTCAGACTATATACACACAATCAACGCGCGCTTTTTCGAGAGGTATCAGGTTCAGTATCATTCTGCCGAATGGGGCGGTGGAAAAAGCGCGGGCGTAGCGGCAGAATGCTTCGACCAACAGTAGCCTATTCAGTTAAGAAAAATAATTACATTGTAGTTACATAATGAGATCAAAACTCTATACAATAGTATATTATGCAAATAGTGAATAAAGGACGGATTTAAAGAGAGGGTCATATATGAATCACGAGCAAGTGAAGGATTCTAAGAACTGAATCACGACCGTAGGGAGGATCCATGATGATTGAATCACTAGTATAGCGAGTGATTCAAGTGTTAGAATCCTGAGCGACGCAAGTGATTCATGGCCCTCGATATAAATCTGCTTTATTCAAGAGTTGCATACTATACTTTATACCATAAGTACGAGAAAAAGAAAGATTTAAGCTTTTCGCTTAAATCTTTCTTTTTCTCGTAGTCATCGCACAAAGAGTTTGTATCATCATCATCATTTCAGCCGAAAAACGTCCACTGCTGGTGCTGGACATAGGCCACCCCCAGGCATCGCCACACTGACCGATCCCGTGCGTCTCGCATCTAGCGTATTCCCGCAACCTTAACCAGGTCATCGGTCCACCTAGTAGGAGGTCTTCCAACGCATCGTCTGCCGTTTGGCGGTCGCCATTCCAGAACTTTTCGGCCCCATCGGCCATCCATTCTGCGAGCAATGTGTCCTGCCCACTGCCACTTAAGTTTCGCAATTCTTCGGGCTATGTCAGTTACTTTAGTTCTCCTGCGGATATCCTCATTTCTGATGCGATCACGCAAGGAAACGCCGCGCATAGCCCTCTCCATTGCCCTTTAGGTGACTTTAAGCTTTCTCATAAGGCCCATTGGTAGCGACCACGTCTCGATCCCATAGTCTTATGTGTTGAAACACTACGGTAAATTGGACGAGAAGATATCGCGGTACCTCCCGAACGCTGCCTAGCCGAGTCGGATTCGACGGTTGACCTCTTTCGAGGAGTTTGTATGTCGAGTATTTTCTGCGCAAGGTTCTAATTTAAAACAACAAAAAAGTGATTAAAAGTGCTTTTTATTCACTGTTTTCAGTGAATAAAATAAGCTTTTTGGAGAGGGAATGGTATAAAAGTCATTTTGTAACTGTTATTATGCAACTTTGTTTTTTTTTTTTGTTTTTTAAATCTTGTGTCTAAATGCTCATATTTCGAAACGAATTTCTCAGGCAATGTGTTACATAATAGACAAGGTAGTGGAATATATTTTTCCAAATTTAATTATTTTTTTTGGCGCACGGCTGGCGCAGTGGTTAAGCGATTAGCTGCTGCGCTGCGTGTCGCAGGTTCGATTCCCGCACGGAACAAATATTTGTATGACCTACAGATAGTAGTTCCGACTCTGGGTGTTGTATATGTGAGTTTATATGTTTGTGAACGCACCCACGATACAGGAAGAAATTCCTAGTGTGGGGCAACGTTTTCTTTAAAAAGAAAGAAAAGAATAAATGTGTTACTGTCTCTCGACTATTCATCTACCAGAGTATGCTTAGAAAGCGATAGAAAAGGTATAAAGAATTTCAAGTCACCTAGCGACCCAATACAGAATACCCACTCCTTGATCCCGGGACCACTCTCTAATTAAAACGACATACAAATGCATGTATAACGTCGTTGTGATTAAAGCAGGTGTGTACACCCCTTAATTAAGGTACAGTGCTATCGAGGGAGCTCTTCAGTTGAATAAAAGATACGACACGTGTCACCTCTGCTTAACCTGGTTTTACAGTGATGTGTGATGGTATGTAGATGGGGATCAAAAATTGTAGTTAGGATTCTTGGGTGATTCGTCAGAATAATTTGGGTAATCGTTGAAACTGGCAGAGATACTCGTAAGTATGACTGCGGTTTTTGATGTGTGGTTCCCACAGAAATAGGACCACGCCTTTATTTATAAATTCTATGCTTTAGAACGATTTTTATGACAAATCGTGTCACATACTTATCGCATCTTTGTCGTATTTATTTATTTGTTTTATAAGACTTTATAAACAAGTACACAGGCGAACTTAATGCCTTAGACATTTTCTACCAGTCAACCATAGGGTGGTGCAAAGATAAAATATGGCTGGCGCAACTAAGTTAAAATACAAATGGAGAAAAGAAATATAAATAAAAATAATTTAGCAATACAGAATATTATAAAGGTTTTTTTTTGTAGCTTCGCCTTTGTCGGCTCAGATTTTACAAAGATTTGTTATTTTTTTTTTGTATCTGTTTCAATAAGCGATGATGTAGTCGGCGGTGAAGCACGCTTGCCTAGAACTTCACTACCTTTCAGCTTCACCAATTTAAGTAATATGGTAACCGTTTAGTTATTATTTATGCTAACACAGCTGAAGTTTCAACAAACGACATTTTACCCATCAGCGCAACGCTTGGACGATAATGCTATTAAACCTTTAAAAAAAAATTGCGTGTAATATTTTATACATCATACCACACCATCAGCTTATTAATGTTCCCACTGCTGGAACACAGGCCTCCTATCTGTGAGAGGGAATGGCCATGATCCACCACGCGGGCCCAGTGCGGGTTGTTGGATGTCACATGTCTTGGAATTTTTGGTTCTAAGAAATGCCGGTTGCTCACGATGTTTTCCTTCACCGTTTTGAGAGCAGTGGTGATGAAAAAAATAATTTTCACAAAGTAAAGCGCCTGTTTGGGTTCGAACCCACGACCCACAACTTCTAAGTCGCGGTCGATACCACTTGCCCACTACTGCTCATATTTTATATCCTGGCAGTAATTATATCTTCTCTGTACATTACACTCATAAAATTAAATAAAATACATAACGATATAACGTCCCAAGATTTTTACCACCTATTTTAATGTTTAAAAAAAAGAAATAACCTCCATAAAATTATTTTCAGCCAGCTGTCATTTCACCGAAAACAAACCGTTAATATGTAAACGTTGGACCTCACAAGCCTTAAAATTCTGCCTTCCAAACATATGTGGCCAAATTTTGTATATTAGCAAGTAAAATGACCTAAAATTAACTGACCCACCCTTCATTAATTTGTGAAATTAATTGTCCAAATCTGCGAGTGTTGGTACATGTCTAACCTTGTTTATGGTTAAACTCTTATGGCCGCCATTTTACTTTATGGGACGCCATGGGATGTCACTGTTTACGTATTTAGATGGTTTCTGCGTGTGATTTGCATTTTTGAGGTGTTGTGTTGTTTTGATTTTATAAATGGTAAAATTGTTTGTTTGTCCCTACAAGGTTAGTCTCTGGAACTAATGATCCTATTACGAAAATGATGTTGCTGATGGAAAACTAAGTACATTATCATAGAGTGTCAAGCAGCTTTTCATTGAGAAAAAACGCTCGGTAGGTACCTGTGGTCTATGCTACGGAATTGAAGCCGCGGGATAAAGACAGTCGAATAAATCTAATAAGCTTATTAAACTTGACTGAAGTTACATTCAACTCCAAACATTATTAAGATGCGTTGTCGTCTCTACAATTCATACAAGACAACAAGAAGCAGACATCACACAGTCAGTTTGCTCGTAGTTTGTTCCGTGCATAATATTTTAAACAAACAATTTGTACTACGCTTCATATGTGCATATGCAAAGCGGGGACAAGACGAGGGACGTGGACATGTCTAAGACAGTGTATAAAGGTCGGCGCAGACGGAGCAGCATAATGCTCGAGACCCAGCAGACGTTCTCCTGCTCAATTTTCAAATAACATAAAAAACCACTTTAAAAAAAACACTTCTTTTTATTTTTTAACCAATGAATCTTTTTCAGACTACTGCAAACATTTTATAAAGAAAATAAGCCAAATCATTCCAACCGACAGCCGGTCTCAAATGATATCCGCACCAATGAACAACATTGCATTTTTATTGATTACTTTAGGGTTTAGTATTCGTTTTTTTTCTTTATTTTTATATGCATGTTTTTAATTAAAATAAATAACAGTTGAAATAGAGTTCAAAATAGTGTGCCAATTTTTTTTTTCTCTATGTTATGAATTCGAGCTCGATCGCGCCTAATTCCACTCTAAACTTGACAGTAAAGAACACGCTCGGACATTCTGGTACAATCTGTGCTGACCTTTAAGTTTGCCCCGGACGACAAGCAATGTACGAATCGGGAGTGCGTGCATTGTGCTCTAGAGATGCAAGGGAGTTATTGTTTAAACCTTGCCCCTAACTTGTACATAAATGGATCTACATAGCATTATAGCAACGTGTTCCTAGCCGTTCCCTTGCCCGCATAATATGTTACAACAGTTTTTTTAGTTATATGATGATTAGTGATTATAAATTGTTACATTTTCAATACATAGTTCGCGACACGATAGCTGAAACTTTTACATACATTTTGCTGTGGTGAGTCAACATTATTTTAGTCCGAATTAAGACGTGTACAGCGGGAATTACGCTTAAAACCACATCGCCACATTGACTGATCATCTATTTCTCGCTTCCATCGATACTAGAGTTATTATTGGCTACTCTTGTCTACCAAGCATGAAATTTTACCCAATAACAACCTTTCAGTTTCAAAAGCGAGAAATCAATCCTATACAATTTCCTAGCAACTTTTGGATATAAAACCCCGAGAATGCTGTCTTTATACAATCCATAACTCCTCTTTCAACATTAAAATTAACCAAAATACAATTATCTATTCGAGTATTAATATTAATTCAGCCCATCTCGAATCACCGCAAAATATTTTTGATTATTATCATTAAAATCAAAATCAACCCTTGCAATTATAACTTGTATCTGTTTACAAGTTTATTTAAAACAATAAATGCGGAGTGAACGGTGAAGGGTTAAGTCGGCCCCTTCTCGGTCACGCTCATTTAAACCTGTAATTATACACGGCGAGCAACTTCTGTGTTTTGGAGATGGGAATGAATTTCAGGATTGGGTATGTGGCACATGCAAGCTGTTTATTTGAGAGAAATTTCTTGTAAGCACTACAGAATATTATGAGCAAAAAATTAATTAATTCTTTTTTTTAGTCCATGCAAATGTGCTTCTGGAACAAAGCTAAAATACATTTAAATGTGTCCCGCCTTATTTCTGCTGCTGCGGAAAAATAACACGGCAGGATCAGCTGTTTCAATGATGCCCAACGTTAAGTAAACTTGCAACAAAATATTCATTTGCACAGAACTATTTTTAAATGGTCTTACGGGCTAGCTTTAAGTTAAGCTGCAAAACGAGTACAGATCCTCTAATCTTTTTTCTATTATTTTATTACAATTTAAAAATATTATTTGATTTAATATTAAAATACACTATCAAAGTAAGTAAACCGAAAATGCCATGTACTGTGTTCTCGGCTACAGTACACTGCCATGTACCCTTCTTAACAAAGTTTCTAATGTTTTGATTTCTAACGACGGGACACGTCTGGTAAATTCTTACCTTTCTTACAAGCATACCTTCTAAAAACAACTTATTTTCAACCTTATTCTTCAGGACATAAGACTGTGACAGATGCAATTAATTTGTTCAGATTCGAAGGTATTTGCAAGTTTTATTGAATGGAAAAGTTCCTTTGAAATGTAAGCAGCACGGAAATGTTATTAATTAAAATTTACATTCCCTTACTGGAGGAGATTTTTGCATTTAAAAAGTTATTCAGAACATATTTATATTTGCTTACTGTTTTATAACAAGGAAAAATAAAGCTTCGGATAAAGTTATCCTTAGTAAGAAATTAAAATCACTAATGATAAATTAATATTAGGTATAAAGTACTCTTTCAGATTCTCAGTCGTCATTTCAATGTGTTATGTTATATGTTTATAACACATTTAAAATATAACATAACATCACGCGTACATAAAAGTAGTACAACCACATTTCGTTAGTGGTGTAGATGGACCATGGGCCTTGACAGCAATTTTGCAGTAGTAGCCCAGCATGTAGGTAAAATATACCAGTTAATTTCAATTTGAGATATATTTGCATAATAATATTTAGAGTATCAAGACATCTACCAAACCACCAATTTAAGTCTACAAGAAAGCATTAAAACAAGGATGTAATCTGGCAACATTAAGAATACACCGCAGCAGCTGGTGGTCTCTCCTCCGAGAATCGTAAACACTGCATATTTGCATATCTCCTTTGAGTATGAAGCTTGTTTGAATAAATAAGACCTCGTTTCTGGCGCTGAGCAGCAAGGTTCTCGAAGGTAGAGTAAAATGGCGCAGCATAAAAGTAGGTATATGTTATGGAAAAGTTGAAAAGGAATACTTACGAGTGGTTTTTGAATTGAGTATTTGAAGTTAAAACCGTTTTCAGGCTAAAGTATAGATGACAAATACTCAACTTGTTCTTAACCTCAAATACTTAATTCAGAAATGGGCCCTTACTTTTTAGTTATTTGATAGAAAGTTATTTGACAAAAAGTGATTAGAAATGGTACTGTAAATTTATAGGTTTTTGTGTAAAATTTTGACTTTTGGTGAAAACCACGACGTTTAATAATTTTAATATACGAAAGTGTTCTCACACAAATTTTTCAACTTTTCATAAAAATACAAAATAAGTGCTTATAAAAATACCTAATATTTTCTTTTCAATTTTCTTCTACTAATATTCTGTATAATTTTTAGATTTGCCGAAAGTCACATAATTTTTCAGGAGGAGTGGGGTTCCTCCAGGGGGAGGCCTATGTCCAGGAGAGGACATCTTTCGCCTGGGGGTGGCCTATGTCCAGCAGTGGACATCTTTCGGCTGAAATGATGATAAAGAATGATGACATACGTTTTAGAGACTAATTTGAAGAATTGCCGATGCCTGCTTCATTTATAAAATTACTAATCAATCTGCCTTGCCCATTCTCAATTATTTTTGAGTTTGTTTCTAGTCTATTCAGATACCACAGACTAGCTGCTAATACTAGTGTATTTTACATATAGCGACTGCTTACCTGACCTCCATAATCTCAGTTACTAGGTATCTCTTTGCAAGACTAGTTATGAAAAAAACAAACAATCAACCTCAATCCCTCATAATCGCCCAATTTTTCTCCTACCACATATAAATGCTACATCAACGTATGGGGTGTCCGTCTATCCGTCTGTTCTTACACATAGGTGCAATAATATGTATGACAAATGGACGCCATCAGTTATAGGCTTTGACCAGCCATTTGTATTGAGGGGCAGAATATTGCCATGTCTAGATTATGTGCGTTAGTTTTCATGGTGGGGTCACCACAGGTGATTTGTCTCTTTGTTTTGTGATTGTGTAGGTATGCATGTGCAATTTTGTGTTGGGCCCTATGGTTAATTTTGAGATGGATTGCCACCGCCATCATTGTTCTCAAAGAGCGACAGTGACATACCGACTGTACAGTTTTGCCTTTCTAAAACAAAACTATTTTGATGGTTGCATAGTTTCGGTCTCCCAAAACAAAAACATTGTGGTTATTTGCATCAATCCTTTCCATATTTATTTTCATTACTTTTGGATAAGCCAATTAAAGTCTTTGTATTAACGTTTTTGACTCATTTTTGTGCACAGATTAAACACAACATAATACAACTAGGGGCTGACCATAAGCCCTTAGAGTAAGGTTATTTTGAGTGTGTGTAAGGTACAGATATATGACTTGTATATGTTACAGTTTTTAGGTAGAACGCGTGTTCCCTAGTTAGAACTAGTTTTTGAAAATTGCCTTTGTTAAAACTAGAATTAACTTATGCTCAAAATTGAATATTAGTTAAATGCCCAATATGATTAGACAATGTGATAAAAACTATTATAATGTTATATTTTAATGTTGACATTGGTTTTAATATAGAATAGGTAAGTACGATTACTATTTAAGCAATAAAGTCGACGGGCTCCTATTTCTATTTGCAGAGTCTAAAGTAACCTTACATGAAGGAGATGACGAGAGCTGAGTTCACTCGCTTTGCTCGCTCACTTCAGATGCCGTCATCTCCTTCGAACCTAACCTATCCGTGTCGGGGTGCCCTAAACGCCCGAGCTCGCTTCGCTCGCTCTTGGACTAATTTATTGACCATAATTATCAAATAGCCCAACCGTTACGTAGCAATATTCATAATGACCAAACAATGTGATAAATATAGAAGTTTAAATCGGTATTATTTACATTTCCCGATAACTAAAGCTCGGAGTAACATCTTGTTTTATCTGAAAATCAAATATATCAGTGGTAATTTCTGGTTTTGACTAGGTATTTCTAGTATTAACAAAGGCATTTAGTAATTGACTAGGGAAAACGAGTTCTAACGAAAAACGGGTTTTAGCTGTGACATATACATCTGTCCCTTACGCACACTCAAAATAACCTTACTCTAAGAGTTTATACGTTGCGCTTGTGTTGCGTCGCGTTTGTGCTTACGTTGGAAGGTCTCCCACTAGGTGGACCGATGACCTGGTTAAGGTTGCGGCAAGTCGCTGGATGCGAGACGCACGGGATCGGTCAATGTGGCGACGCCTGAGGGAGGCCTATGTCCAGCAGTGGACGTCTTTTGTCTGAAATGATGATGATGATTATGATGAAGAGCACCCCCCTGAACGTCGTTTTTCAATGACTCAAGAAACTCTACCTACCACATAGGAACAGAATTCCCTTCCCTCCTTCTTCAAAATGAAAATAGTACACATCTGTCAACCAACCACAATAACACATTAACTCGTTCGTGGCCTTTTAAAGATGAACTTCTCAGAAAAAGCGAGTAACAGGTGCAAGCAACGCCGCGTAATATAACTAGTATTTATTGATTTTTCTTTAAGAACCACTTTGAGTCTTTGATGTTTGCCGGAAACGCTGATACGGACGGACGGACAGATTTTATAGGTTTACGGAATGACATCTGACTATAATTAGTAGGAGAATTGGGAAGGATTGAACGTTTAAACTAGGTTATAAGGAACAGTGTCTGTACCACAGACATAAATCTAAGTAGATGACGCGATTGTATGTACTTCGCGTGCCAAAAAACGGACTAAAGTTACGACAAATGATCGTAATCTGAGCTTTTCATTTAGCATTATCGGCACCGGCAATCCACCGAAATCTAGAAAAATGCCTTTTTATGCCATATAGAGCTATAAAGAATGTATAAAAAAAGTTGGCCGAGGCATTGGAAATGTTTTCTTTTATTGGTAAGTAAATTTGTTTTTACACTGTTTGTGAAAAAGTGGCACGCGTGATTTTCATACAGATGGAGGGACTTGCGTTATCTATTTAAATGTATATCTGTGGTATGTACAGAAAAATCATAAAATTTAATTTAGTCTGTTATGCTGAATTTTAGTTTGGTGGCCATATTTCGCAGAAAAACTAAAACTGACTTTGCAGGCAGGATAGAAGATTGTTATTTTGTCAATATACATATTTATCAAGATCAATATAGTATTATTTCAGGAAATGATAATAATGTTGAAAAACAGGGAAGCATAACATTAATAGGAGTTGCGTCGGTTTTCCTTATATTCAGCAGTAAAACATGGCTTACAATGATCTCTATGAAAAACTAGTAAAGTTATTCAAAGCACTTGTGGTTCCGTACCAGTTTATGATTAAGGGACAAAAAAAAAATTGAGATAAATGTAAATAAACCTGCTCCTATTACCGTCTCTAACCATTTACTTTGTTTCGTAAAAACTTCATTGTATTTTCTCTCCGCACCATAAAATCCAATTTCATCATAATGACATTCTAACTAAAAGCATAAAAATGTAACTAAACGTATTTCATTTTATTTCTTCGTAAACTCGAAAATAAATAAAAAATATCGATAATAGTGCTGTACCGCGCCGCCGCGTTCACTAAATGATTTAGCTGCAAGCACGCGGAGTGCATTGAATCTGATCTAGCCTTCAAAGCACTTTGCAATACCAAGTATTTTCTAAAAATATGTCGAAAAACGAGTACTTAGGCATCTGTTAATCGAAGAATTAAACCGAAGTCAATGTAACTAAAAACCAAACCAATACAAATATCATCGACTTACTGCGTAATTTTCTTCCGACTGCCACCAGGATTGTGCTTGCACAATCTCTTCTTTTACCCGTACTCGATTATGCTGATGCCAGCTATCTTGACCTTACTCAAGAACAACTCGATAAACTTGAGCGGCTTCAAAATGTTTGTATAAGGTTTATATTCGGGTTGCGCAAATATGACCATGTTTCTGAATTTCGTGTGAAGCTCAAGTGGTTGCCAATTCGCCTTCGCCGGAATGCTCATATTCTTTCCATTTTATATAATGTGCTCTTTACTCCTTCCACCCCTTTTTACCTTAAGAAACGTTTTCAGTTTCTCCGCGAAAATTGCTTAGGTCATCAGATAACTTGCGACTTCAAATTCCAACACATTGCACGACTTTTTTGGATAAATCCTTTACTGTCCAGGCTACTCGTCTGTGGAATGCTTTGCCAGATCCAATCAAACGTGCTCAATCATTGCCTGTGTTCAAAAGACTTGTAAAGGAACATTACCTGTCGCTGTCTTCGTCTTAGCGTGTTGATTTCAAGCTGACACTGTGATTGTGGTTATCAATAGAGTCATTCATAATTTATTCTTATTGCCATTATATTTAGTATGTATGTATTTATGTATATATTACATAGCATATATATTTATCTGTGTATCTATTATAATATAGTATTTTGAAAAATTATTGTCACACCGATGACAACCCCACTTCATGTCCAGACTATTACTGTCCATACCAGGTTGCCTGGAAGAGATCGCGGATTGCGATAAGGCCGCCCATTGTATATGTATTAATTTTAAGTTTCTTCTTATAATTGTATTTTAAGGTGTACAATAAAGCATATAATAAATAATAAATAAATAAATAAATAAATCATCACGGCTGTCCTTCGCTGATGGTTTAGGTAGTACCTATCTACAGTAAGCTCTCATATTTTTTGACAATTTGTATGACTTTGGGCCATGAAGATACTTAAATTGAGAAAATTTAAAGACTGTGGCTCCAACCGTTTGACAGTAAAACTTGTGTGACAGACGACGGACAGAGGCACACGTGAGTGAAAGCAATAGGAATCCGTTTGGACCCTTCGGGTACGGAATCCTAAAAACTAAGGATTTACATATCTCCTTTGGATATCGAACGATGTCGTTGTGCCATAAAGCGTTTTATACCATTAAAGATTACGTTCAGGGTAAAAAGGTTTGGGATTGAGCTGCTCCAATTAATTTCGTTTTTTTTTCTATATTTTGCACCGTTAATTTTGTTTTTCGTTTTCTTGCAATGACAAGAATATTTAATTTTAAAGTATTATATTACTTTATTATAAGTTTATTTTAATTGTTGTGAATGTGAAGACTATGTGGATCATACTTTTTTTAAATTTTAATTTATCTACGTTAGTTTTAATCATGGTCTGGCAGTTTGAGTAGTTTATGCGGCTTACCCGAATGTCCTTTCTTTGGTATTGTTCGCCGAATCGTTGAGATCCCTAAATTCTGAGTTGAGCTGCACGGTTATTGACAAATGCGTGCACTGACTGGACAGGTCCAATCAATCTGGCTGGTTCTATCCTCAAAAGACCATTTCAGACTTCAGTCTACATAGTCTTCACATGATCTAACCAAGATTTTGTCTGGACTTTAAAAGATACTGTGGCCTCTGAGTTTGTTTCGGCCTTTCCTCTCAGAGTAGTCAGATAGGAAACGCCGACCTCATCTTTGTTTTAAAAAATATGATTGACATGTAAAAGTGTTTGTACAAACCAACTTGGAAATAAAATCATTTATCGATGATGCAGTGCCACGCGCCGTTCACTAAATTCTTTAGCTAAAAGCCTGGGAGTGCATTGAATCTAATCTAGTGTGACCTAAAAGACCTTAAACTAGGAATAACGGGAATTGATCTAGACTCGAACGGGACTATTCACTTATGGTGGCGTATGGGAATTGGATTTGATTTATACGACTGTGATAGGAGCAAGGGTTGAGCAGTACCTATAGAATATTTATTCTAGATATCTTTCATATTCTTTATTGTCCACAAAATAAACATTACAAATACAAAAGGAAAACTTGTGTACAAAGGCGAGCTTAATCCAAAATTGGGTTCTCTGACAGCAAACCTCAGTGCTAAAGAGATATTTACAAAATTAGGACAGTTAACAAAAGCGCACAACAAATACTAAACAAGCATTTGAATTCTTACTAACTAAATACACTACACAAATACGTGTACAATAATGCATAAACATACATACATATTGATGTGTCATGTTGACAGGAAATGTTCCTTAATTCTTCTCCTGAATTCCTGAATACCTCCAGTGAAGGGCTATCCCTAATGGAATGAGGAAGGTTATTCCAGAGACGGACAGCACGAACAGTAAATGATCCACCGTAACGACTTTGAAAACTCTCTCTCTTTGTTTACTTTTTGAAAATTAAGATAGTGGAATATTGTTTTAAGACATTATTCAAAAGTATTTTTCACTATATGAGATTTATTTCAGACATGAAATGTATCTTCAGTCAAAAAGAAAAAGACAATTAGGTTCTGTAATTAGATTTTTTAAATGTTTTCAAAAACTAATAGTCGGTTTATTTTTCGCTTTCAGCAATGGTGTAAAGCGCTTTGGGTGTACCAGACCAAATGCCAAAAAGCACCATAAAGTACTATAAAAGCATATCGTAAAGACTATACTCGGTAAAAGTAGGCTGGTCTGGTTTGTATTTGAACATGTAACTTTAAATATTTTTTAAATATTCATAAGAATTAACTTCAGCCAAACCAACAAATATCTCTATACATATAATCTAACAACCCCAATTATTTGCGCAAAAGCAATAAATATTGAATTATTCCCAATAGATCCTTAATAGCATTATGCTGGTCCATACATAATTGTTTGTTACAAATGGCCGCCCCCCGTGTCGCCTGACGTGTTGCCGGAATAAGAAACAATTACAAGACTCGAGGACGTGCTTAAGATCGCAATTGACAAGGAATTTGAACGCACTGGGTTGGATAGACACGGCTGTTTCGCGAGGTAGCCAAAAAGTAATGAAAATTTATACTGAAAACACTGCAAGATACGCGATTGAATGTGTCTAAGTAATAGACAGAACTATTGTTAATGCTATTTATTCTTTAAACACACTGAAATTCCTGTGAGTGAACTCATTCACTCACAGGAATTTCAGTGGAATGGTACACTGTACAATGTGTGATTTAAAATGGCTTAGTTTTGTGAATAAGCAAAACAATATCTCATTTAATAAAACAAAAAACTAAATTATTTTTAAAGCAGAAGTTGATCAAGAGCAGACTGTAACAAAACTTTTGAAAGTGAGGTCTAATCCTATGCTATTCCACTTCAAAATAAAAAAAATAACATTGTACTTTACCTAAGTTTTGCGATGAGATTTTGAAATAAAAAACTCTAAAGATTTTAATTGCAGGGTTTGCCTTAGCCTCTTCAATGAGACAATTTCATTAGAATTAAGTCTTTCTACAGACCTTTATATGGCATTGTATACGGTATTAATTGGAATTTATGATATTGTATAATTTTAATGATAATTTTTATCATGCCTGAATTGGTACAACACAGTGGACTGTGCATTCTGGAAATTTATGATTATATATACTGTGTTGAGCAATAAACATTTGAATTTGAATTTCAAACGCAGCGTTTCTTCAATCCAGTGCGAACAACGCAAAAGGGAAGGAGACGCATAAAGATCTTGTCTGAAACAAGGGTGTCGCAGTCGGGTCATCTGACGCCGCCCTGTTTAATTGAATCCCTTAAGTTTGATTAGCAGGGACATGTTACGATTATTGCCATACTCGATCTCAGATATGGATAGGGTGTCGTTAATTTGGAGGTAGTTAATTAAGGAAATTAAATGTATCGGAAAAACTTTGAATGTCTTGCAAGATTGATATTTTCACCGACCTGTAATCTTGTGTCAAAACCTAGCTATGATACAAAGCTCTACCAATTGAACGATCAGTACTTGCATATTATTTTAGCAGTGGTTTTGCCAGTGCAAAAGCTAGAATGCTTAGATCTACTTATTTCAGAAAGGAAAGGCGCTCTCTCACAATAAAACTCATAAATAAAATTACTTTTAATACGTATAAAATTCTGAGTATTCGAATATTATAGACTACAATATACAAGCATGGAATTCGAACATAGTTAAGTTGTTCAAAATTAAAGTATAATTCGCCTTAACATACCTAGACCATTTCTGTAATTAAACTACCGACCCAAAAATAAACCCCGTACTTTATGCTTTCAATAAAATAAATCCCCACGCAGAGTAGGCGAAAGGTATTACAACATCAAAAACAATGATAAATGTCTAAAGGTGTCACAACTTTGCAATCAAAATATAAGACTGCAAATATGAGGAATGGCATCCTGGAGACCAGCCAAAGAAAATGCAATTTCGAGCCCCCATTGCAAAACCAACCTAACCCCCAAATATCAGAACTCAAAGTTCTATACTTGAGATTGGCAGTTAAGACTTTTTGTGACAAAGAGACTCGAAATCAATTACCAATCAAAGTTCAACTTTATCCCCCAGCAAATAGAACACAAATTTGAAGAGGCTATAACTAAAATTTAGACTATAATACGTAACGTAATGCTAGTAAGGCATCCGGCTGTAGGATCCACTAATTGCATTGGTCACGCACATTCCTGCGCATGGAGTTGCGTTTGAGATGCGCCCGCGCCGACTGCCTGGCCAATTAGTAGAGGAATTGATTCATTTGTATATTTCCTTGACGATTTGTCTTGGCTGTTTGTTGCAGAGGGCAATGACGGGATGTAGTGTAATAAGATTGTGAGGATTTTAAGTGAATTTAATTTGTGATCAACAGATTTAAGATGTTCACAGATGAGTATATTATTTTTTTAAGCTCTTCACTACAAAAATAGCGATTCAGACATCATGTTTAGTAGACCGATTGGTAATTCCAGGCTGTTGTGATAAGGTAGCAGAAAGTCTTCTGCTATAACCTCGCGACCTTTACAAAACCAAGTCAATATAATCTGAAGTTCTGTTAAATAAGCTTTGGTAAACATAATGTCGTTTGCCAAACATAATTAGTTCGTATTGAGACCTTTAGAACCAGCCATATTCCTAATTTTATTTTCAGCCAGTAAACGTTCTGTGCTGGACATCTAGGTTTTTCCCAAGCGTCGCCACATCGACAATGTCCTCAATACTAGAACTCAATTATTTTCCTTTGCGCGCAAGATGGCCGCCACAGATCATCGGATTCTTATTATGTGGCATGCAAGTTCCTATCAATGTTTTTGGAGTTGCAAAATCTATCTGCAATTCTCATTTCAAAGACAGTACATCTCGGATCAACCCTAATCCTCCAGCATTCCGTTCAGCTAAGATCTGTTAATAAAACGCATGTCTAGTTCGTCTCTTTGTGTCGTTAGGTAAACAATGTTACTCTCAGCTAGCAGACGGAGATCGGTACTTTAATTAGTATGTAACAATGTCGCTTTTGACTTACATTCCTGCTGTGTTTCGATTTAGATCTGTTTGGGTTTGGAGTTGTATGGCATGTGGGTAATGGTTTTGTTAAGCATAGTCTACATTGGTTTGGTAAAGTGTATCTATCATAATAAGTTGATACCGACAGAAAAATAGCAGTCATCATCATCTGCATGTTGATGTCGGAGTCCACCAGTCTAATCGGAGGAATACCAGTAACTTCCGAAGAGACAGATGAGACGAGAGAGAGACGAGTGATGAGATGTTTCTGGTCAATGATCAAACTAAAAACCACCGACAGTTGCAAGCCATATTTTAAGCAGTACAACATTCTGACACTTTCCTGTATTTATATTCTCGAAGTAGCTATGTTTGTAAAGAACAATCCAAATCGTTTTGAACGTTTTGCCGATGTATTTCCAAGAAATAGGCGAGACAATACAAAATTAAATCAGGTATCGTGTCAAACAACTATGATGCGCAAAGTATTTATTGCGTGGCCCCAATTGTTTATAATAAATTGCCAAGTGCTTGGAAAGATTTGAAAACGGTGCAATTCAAAAGTAGACACACTAACACTATGTAAACTTATTGTTATATGATTATACTGTTAATGACAATTAAAATTTTTAACAATTTCAAACGTACGTATATTGTTATAATTAAGTGAATGTCTTTAAATAACAATTTGAATTTTAATATTTTTTGTTATTGAATGTAATAATTAAGTTAATGTTTTAATGACAATTTGAATTTTAATAAATTTATTTATTGAATGTAACAATTAATGTAATGTTTTAATGAGAATTTTAATTTTAACATTTTTGTAAAATGAAAATGTTTGCATGCCGAATGGTGAAATATGGAAGAACTCTGATGTTTACCTACTACTACCTACTTATGTATTACCCATATATGCAAATAAATGCTATTCTATTCTATTCTATTCATCACAATTCAGTAAATGACTGACTGTTCGGAAGCTCTTCGAAAGATTACTTGTCCTACTTTCAGCTTTCTGACTGACTGACTTCTGACTATAGGTACCAAAAAAGCAAACATTGATTAATAAAAGAGATGAGGAGAATATTAGCAACTGTCTTCCCGTTCGCAGAAAGCAAAAGTTTTTTCTTGACCATATAGGTAATTCAGTAAGTATCTTTATAGCTTGATATTTATCCTTATTATAGATAGGTGCATGACTTGCTGAAAAAGAAGGAAGATATAAGGTATGTAGAATCAAAAAAATATATCCTCTATAGGCTTACGCTGGACCACAATCTCACCTGATGGTAAGCGATGATGCCCGACGGTGAAGCAAGCTTGCCTAGAAAAAATCTATTCACTCTTCCTATTCTATCTTCACTCCTATCTTCTATTGCCCTATCCTATCTTAAAATGGAATCCACTGAACCACGAAGACATACCTACAAAACTGAGTAATTTTAAAAACGAAATACGGAGTATCTAAATACTAAATCAAACTGTTCACAAACGCCTCAAGCTCTCTTTACAGACAACACATTCATATTCACACTCAACTCTCTATCATAAACTTCTCCAGACAGCCCATAATAAGTGCTTTCAAGTCCATTCATCTCTTTGTCTGCCTAAACCCTAGTCCAGCCTTTAATCCTAACTTGATACAGCAAGGGGGAAGGGGGGAGGATGTTAGAAAATCTAAAGTTTAACGCATATATCGTCTGGGACGTTTTGTGCAAGTTGTGCTTGTTCAATCTGAGTTCAAGTAACAATACGATTTATTGTATGCTCGTGGAATGAATTAGTAATGTTGTGGTAAGCAAGAAAGTTAGTGTGGTATGTTCAGTTGTTTTCCTCATTTGCAGATGACTTTTTCAGAAAGTTGAATGTCATCGCGATAGTTTCAATCAACTTATCCCATCACAATCCACTGCATAGGATACAGGCCACTCTGAAGCTATGCTGAACAGCCGATCCTTTATGTTTCGCATCCTGTTTGTCCCACAATTACCATGATTATTATAATATAAAAAACACTTTGGGTAAGACTAAGACTCTATTATATCAGTACTTCAAAGTTGTTACAATGAACGAGAGGCTATCTAGACTAAGTAATAGTCTATCAAAGATAATCAGACAACGCTTGACAAAAATTAAAAATAAGATAAGGAATTAACCACGAGACATTTCGCTTGCGCTCAACGATTGCTCATGCATCGAAGAATACATAAGTACACACTGCATTAAGATATAATTAATATGCTAATTAACTAGCCCAATACGATCACAGCTTTTAAATAAATAAAAAGCTTTCTTACAAAAAATACTACCGACTTCCAAATAAGAAAACTACAAAGTGAAAAATAACTTTATTTTTGGAAGTCGGTGTCTTTCATAGGTACCATTTTTTTGAGTTACGATCTATTATTTTTCACTTTTTAGTTGTACCTTCCTAATAGGCAAGTTGTTTAGTAAGTTACCTTAACGCCAAAATAGATTAACCGAATATCATGAAACTTAAACATAAAGGGTGAAATGAGAGATCTGCGTACCCCTCAAGAGCATACTGGCGTGATGTTATGTTATGAAATGGTATAAAAAATAAACAGACATGCGATTGCAGCAATCCCGAGAGATTTTCCGTTATTTATTGAAGAGTTCTGTTGTATATATTCGAAGTTCTTCATCAAATCTTTACCAAATTAAAATGGGACCAATTTCGAAACATACTCTTTCATACAAAAAAATAATTTTCAAAATCGGTCCACAATTGACGGAGATATCGGTGAAAATAAATAAAAAGTAAAACAAAAAGCATACATGAAGTCGAACATAGAACCTCTTCCTTTTTGGTAAGTCGGTTAAAAATATCATACTATCTCAATTAGTTATAGGTACTCTTTTTCTAGCACAACCTACAGAAAAGCTTTATCTATTTTATCGCCGTATATATTATTATATTTACGAACCGATCTATCCGTCTTACACACAGTCTCAGTACAAAGCTAAACACAGACAGTTGGCAAACGAAAGACGCTGTTTACCAAGTCCTGGACCCTGGAGCCATCGGTCCCAAGTTTTCATGGAAGGCTAATGGAATCTGCATGTGCAATAAATGTTTAAATGTTTGAACTTCGCTAAAACTAGTGTGGGATGTAGGGGGTGGGGCGTAGTTAAGATTTGGGTGAGTAATGTGGTGGAAGGAAAAGGAAAAAGGAATACTAGTTAGTAGGAAGAAATGTTTTGCATGCTTGAGGCAAAAGAGGTATTTGTACTCGTAGCCTCACAATATTACAATAAGTATCGTAGATGTATGCTTCAAACATGTCTGCTACTTTATGAGTAATGCTTTGCTAAATTAAGGAAAACTTGTGAATGTTCGTAGTTGAGGTCATGTATATCACGACGGGTTTCCTCGAAGAGTTGAGCAAAGTTATATTTGGGTGTATAGCATCCACATATTTCACCGCTAATATTTAAGGACAAAAACATATTTATTGAAATGCGGATATAAATTTTAATCAATATTCATAGTGTTTTCTGTTTCAAAATTGCGTTTACTCACATACCGTTGCACACAAAGCAGCAGCTAAACCTTGAAAGTACAGCTTCCTAAAAATATTCAAATGGCCTAAAATTCTACCATTTTTTCCTAAAAAAATATTCTACACCTAGGCCTTCCACATTTTTACGCACAAGTGCACTACAAAAACATCCCTTTACCTTTGTGCGGTACAAAAACCCGTTGTGCTAAATCTGCTGGGAATTCAGCCGCTGATTGGATGCATCAAATTGATCGTGAGCCGCTTCTCTCCTTTTGTTTTCACGATCGATTAATATTATCGGTGTCCGCGGATTGTCTGATTTTGAATTGGCAAAGTCGTTTTGGGATTTAACTTGCGGATTTTTAATCATCATTGCTTCAGTCAGAGGCTCTAGAGTGTAAACAAAAGGTCATTGTACTCGCCGAAAGAATGTCACCTTGTGTAGAACCTCAAGCCAATGTTAACAAAGCCAATGTTGAAAGAGGGTAGACCGTTTTGTCTCCTCATAAAAACCCACCCGCAATAACTTTAGTTTATCCGTGATCATGGTGCTTGCAATAGCACCGAAATATCGGCAACTTGAAACAAACAATAAACATGGTAAATATACCCCTTATAATGATTATGTTAATGTTAACATTGTTGACGTGGTGGAATTCTGGTCGAAACTTATTTAACTTGGAATCATCAACATGGTGAAGAAAAAGCAGGAAGTAAGTATCATCATAGTTTTAGCCAAAGAAACATCCATCCATCCATTAATCAATACTTTTTGCGATAACAATAAAAGGTATGGGTAATCACTCATGATAAGATGTTTTCTATGTCATTGAAACAGTAAACCATAGACACCATGGATGGGGGAGTGAGAATAATGTCTAGGGAGATACCACTGAGTTAAGAAGAGACTAATATAGAAGTAAAATAATTAGGATAAGAATAAGGAAAATGATGATGGTATTAAAATAAATTTCGCACGGTTGGCGCAGTGGTTGAGCGATTGACTGCTGCGCTGCGTGTCGCGGGTTCGATTCCCGCACGGAACAAATATTTGTATGACCTACAGATAGTTGTTCCGGCTCTGGGTGTTGTGTATGTGAGTTTATATGTTTGTAAACGCACCCACGACACAGGAAGAAATACCTAGTGTGGGGCAATGTTTTATAAAAAAAAAAAAAACAATAAAAAATGTTTTTTCCCAGTACTAACGGACAACTTACGGTCGTGGGTTTGAATCCAGACAATTAATTCATCAGCAGTGCTCTAAAAACAGTGAAGGAAGAAAAAATTGTGAACAAACTGGCATGTCCTAGGCGCAAAAATTCGAAGACAAACACCAACCCGCACCTGTGTGGTGGATTAAGGCCGAATCCCTCACTCACAGAAAGGAGACCTGTTTCCCAGCAGTGAGAACATTATAAGGTTGATGAAGATGATGATCATAAAATAACCGAATACTTACTAAAAATCCCGAGAGCTGAAATGATACAGAACAGACACTCAAGTCAATTCAAGTTTTCTTAAAGCTACCACAACACAGAATCAAACAACACAAAAGATTCAACTACAAACATATAGACAATACATAGAAATGTCTGTCTGAAGCGGGAATCGAATCCACAACCGCAGACACTGCCACTGCTTTAATTGGGTCGTTACAAGTTACTATAACTGCGGGCTGGAGCTCCAGTTAAATGGCAAGACAGTAAAGATAGTTAATACAACTGACTTGTAGTTGACTGTATTTTGAAGGGACCTTAGTTTATTGTTCTTAATTTTTACGGCATGTCTTTATGACTGTCAACAAATTTTTACCAACAAGCTTTGCTTGCCGTCACTTTTACCATGTCCCTCTTTTTTTATAAAGGCCTGCTACAAGTCCTTTCAGATACTCTTATCCCGCTACGCATCGAGGACTTCTTCCATCTTTAGGAACCCGTTGCGAGTATTATAAATCATTGAATTAGAAATACATAGATATATTTAATCTTCACGGCTCAAATGTTAAATTTTCACAATTTTATTCTTTGTACATCTTTACCACAAATAAAATATGTGTGCCTACTGTAGGAAGTTAACCACTGAACATAGATCATAGAACATAGTTTGTTAGTCAGTACCTATATCAGACATAGAACTGTATGAATAGAGCCCATTATTCTGTTTTCTTTTTCCAAAACATCAAACAAAAAATTTAACCCCTTTGTTTCGAAACATCAGTTCTGTACTCACAGGTACTTAAAAAAAGTCTAAAAAACTCAAGTTAGCCCCTCAATAAACGAACACCCATTTTTCCGTCGCTTTAAACAGACTAGTCGGATATTGAAATTCTATTCGCAAATAATATAGGTACGGTCCCAATGAAAATATTCTGACTGTAGGTAGGTCCCCTCAACAGCAAAAATATGTGACAAATTCGCAACATTCAAATTGATTCACCTAAAATTTAGATAGTAATTTTTTGGGGTTACGGACATAGTATTTTCGAAATCAAGCTATTTTGACATATGTATTATCTCGTAACTAGCTTCTGCCAGCGGCTTTTCTCGCATGAATGTCGGAAATTATCCAAAGCAGTCATACTACTGGGCAAAAAATATCCAGGACATGGTCTATCTGTGTTTTTCATCCAAATCCATTCAGCCGTTAAGACGTGAAAAGGTATCAAACAGACAGTATTACTTTTTCATTTTTTATAATAGTATGGCGAACTTTAAATTTCATGAGAAGCTCGATTTTATAGTTTTGCGTAAATATCAGGTATTTATGCTTGGGGCCGTACCTGTTCACAATACGTGTACTCAAAGTACTTGAATAGTGAACAAATGTAACGAGTCATGTTTAAATACCAGTGCAATCCCGGCAAATATCAATAAAGCTCAGCTCAATGAGTATGAACGGTATTTCTCGCTTATTGGTCCTCGAACGCTCCGGCGAGCAAAAAAGTATTTTCTGCTGAATTTTACCAACACCATTGTTAATTGAACAATCGATTGAGGCTGGGTTATAGAGTAAGATATTGAATAGACGGGTTTGTGACAGTTTTGTGTAATATTGTGAAGACTGCTTTGCATCTGATATACCTTTAAAGCGTTTTGTTATGCAGAAACCACAAAATCAAACTGGCCGTCACTAACAGCAGCCCTTATTTATTTGTTATGTTCTTTATTGTACACCATCTAAAAATACATACAGAACAAACATTTTCAAACAAAGTGTACAATGGGCGGTCTTGCCAATTACGTCTTCTTATTTTTAAATTTTATTCACTTTCAGAATGATTTTATTAAGCTACGGTTCCAAGCATCTTTGATATCGGCTATTGAGTAGTGAAAACCATAAAACCCGCACTAATTATAAGATACTAGCTGATCCCCGGGGCTTCGCTCCCTTCAATTGGCTATCTACCTACCTACCCTACCTACCATATCTACTCTACCCACCTACCCTATCTACTATCTACTTTTTTACCCTGCAACATTTTTGCTACTTTACTATTATTGCAATTTTGATAAGAATCTATAATTTTTACGGCCATAGTGGCTTCCACATAAAAGATAGATATAAGCTGTCAAGGACTTTTATTTAGAACTATTTAAGACAAACAATCCTACGGTACATTATATTTGAGTATCTCCTACAGTTTAGGCAGTGCACGCGAAGATAGCTCTCAGATAGCAGATTTTTTTTGCCGACTTACTTGATATTTATCGTTATCTTATGACCAAATTACAAAAAAAAAAACATTATAAATTGTAGCCTATGTGTTATTCAGATGTATGACCTATATTATTGTTAAGTTTCATCCAAATATGTTTCGTATTTTTTGCGTGAAAGAATTTTTATTCATAATTGTCTAATAAAGTATCGAATGAAACTTTAAGAATTATCGAGAATATCCGCCCACATGACAGATTTCAAACAAAAACCAAATACAGACTTGACAACCGCCGAATGGGATTGCCGACATTTTCGCAAGAAAAATTTGGCCGATTCGGATCGGTTGACCATCCAGCGGCAGACATACATCCATCCATCCTCACAAACTTTCGCATTTATAATATTAGTAGGATCATAATATTAGTAGGATCAGGTAACCAAAATTGGTGTTTCCGCAGAAAGGAACAGTGAGGCAACGCTGCGATAACCCTTATTTATTGGTGCAACTGTAGAACAGTATAAGATTATTTTTATCAAACGTTGTGATAAATTAATTTCCAAAAGAAAATGGCACATTTAACCACTTTTTACTTTGTCGCATCTGCCCAATTCCACCACTTAGTTACTGACACAAGGTACGAGATTCCTCGAATCGGCCGCCTATGGGGGGTAAGCTTTAATTAATAGAAGCCAAATATTGACAAGTGTCGGATCGTTAAGGCGCAGTTTGTTGGAGGATGTTATTCTCTTAAACGGGTTCCGTGTAACGGGAATGTGTTGACATTTGGAAGTGGATTTTTGCCAACTATGATACAGGTATTATCTATTAACTACCCTAGAATGCGAATTTCTCCTGTATGGTGCTTGCGTTTATAGACTGACTAGCTGCCGCCCGCGGCTATGCCCGCGGAGTATTTCTTCGGCCATGGGAAAACGCCGAGGCCTGGGAGGCCGTTTTGCAATTTTCCTTCTTCTTATGGTATTTATTTCCGCCCAAAGATGCGTTAAAATTAGTGTTGAAATATGGAACTTTCGACGCTCATAACTTTCAAATTTTTTTTTTTTTTTTTTTTTCCATACAAGGCTAGATAATGATGAGACAAATTGATATCATTTTTTATTTTGAACATACATCGTCAAACAGTGGATTAATCGCCAGACTACGTTTGTATGGAAGAATGACCGACTAGTGTAACCTTAACCAGGGTACCCATAGAAACCCATTACAAAATAATTGTCTCAATCTAACAGCCATATTTAACGTTCTGGATTACCTCTCCCCAAAGATTGAGTGCAAACGAAAAATTCAATCAGTTCCCGTCTCACTCATACCTAATCCTTTAAAAGGTTTCAATCAGTTGCCTCGTCTTTTGTTTCGGGAGATAAAAGATGATTGAGAGGTAGGCAGGAGGCGTGTTTGCGTTGTTTAAATGTAGTTTCTGTTTTTGTGTTGTTTTGAAAGGTAATTGGTAAAACGGTTCTCTCAAACGTCTAACCTGGTAGGTTAGCATAACAAAACAATCTGTACTGAAAAGAATGCGAACTTATTCTCTGTGCAGCATATCTAGGAATTGGGTTATCATGCCGACATTAATAATTGGAATGATTGGTACCTAAATGTTACACGTGGAAACATTGAAGAACGTCCTTCACGAGTACAAAACATTCCTATTTAGTAGGAGAGCCTTATTTATCCAACGTTGTAGCCCTGTTAATGGCTGTGTTGAAGATATCTGTTAGATTGCTTTATTCATACGCTCAACTAACTGAGACCAGTGGTGGCCCAGTGTTATTGGGCGGAACTTACAAGTTGTAGGTCGTGGGATCGAACCCAGGCATGCACTTTGCTTTGTGTAAATTATTTCATTACCACTGCCCTCAGCGATGGAGGAAAACATCGTGAGGGAACCGGCATGTCCTAGAACCAAAAAATCGAAGACGTGTCATCCACCAACCCGCACTGGGCCCGCGTGGTGGATTACGGCCCATCCCCTCTCACAGAGAGGAGGCCTTTGTACAAACAGTGTGAACATGAACAACAGTGGGAGGCTGATGATGATACGCTCAGCACCTTTAAAGACATAAATTTCATTAAAAAACTGACCTTAATAAGTTTGTTCTGCAACTTGGTGACGGCCATCCGTTCTCTCTGCGTCCTTCTCTTCTCCTCTTCCAATTGAGCCTCCAGTTGCTTGATGCGTTTCTCAAGAAGTTCCTGGAACAAGAAGACAAGTATGTTAATGAACATGACATCACAAATCATAAAATTATGCCTGGCTTTCCCTGAAAGATTTAGTTTAGAATACCTGATACTCGTACACACAAATTTTGCCAGTTAATAATAATATAATATAAAACGTTTATTTTCTCTTCACAATGTTCCAGTTATGGTATAATCGTATGTCATAGGAGCGAGCTTATTTGCATCAATTGAGGACTGTATGTTATTAAAATCAACGATATGATTGATATCTACATAAGAAAAAGGTCAAGCGTTCTGATGTTAAGAATCACTAGTATATTTTAAACCGACTTTCCAAAAAGGAGGAGGTTCTATGTTCGGCTGTATGTATGATTTATTTTTTCACTGATTTCGCCGACCATTGTGGATCGATTCTGAATATTCTTTTTTTGTTTGAAAGAGTACGTTCCAGAATTGGTCCCATTTATTCGGTGTCAAAAAACGACGAAACAAACACTGACTTCCGAAATTGAAGTTATATTTCACTTTGTAGTGTTTTTATTTTGAAGCCGGTTTTAAATTTTTGTTAAAAAAAAAGATTCGTTTTAATGTAAGTTTTTTAATTACACATTTTTCGACTCATATGCCTCAATTTAAATTAACTAGAATTTCTTAGCCAACACTTTCATACTGAAAAGAAACTACCTCCACCACCAAAATATTTACCAACAAACCAAAAAACAAAAAAAGCGTCGCCACTCACTACAGCCGTTTACTCTAAAACGGTCATTAAGCGACGCCATTTTGTATTTTTTAATTATTTTTCCCTCGTAGCCCGTAAGTTATGGGTATTTTTTGATTTCGTGCTAAATTAACGAGGCCAACCAGCTAGCTATAATGAGGGTGTTTGAGTGGCAATTCTATTTTAAATGGCTACTGTCGATTTTATACGGACGACTTATTATTGAACTGCGGCTTTGATGTCCTGGGGATGCTGTTTTTGAGATGATAGTGTAGAGGCTTTCACATAGGACAAGCAACCTGTTCGGCCGCTGACACCTAATACTGGCGACTTATAAGTTTGGAAGGAAATCGAATACAGAATATTTGAAATAGATCGAACGCGTGTAGTTTTTGTTTAGCTGGGACTTCTGTAAAAGCCGCCCGAAGGCTGGCACGTTGTTGGTTCAATATAAGTTAAAAGTAATTTCTGCTTATCATTTGAGCTCCCTGAGTTCCCCTTCACAATAGTTCATATTCCGATGTTTAAACCTACATATTTTTTTTTTTTCACCGAGACCGATGAGTAAGATCGCGATACATAATATCGCAATCTTAGTGAATGTGGGTGTGTAAGTCTGTGTGTGGGTGTAACAATCTGATCCTGTCTAAGCATTGCTCTTCTGAAGTTCATAAATAAAGATATTACGTATCCTTCCATTAACGAGTTTCTTGCATAAAATATCCGATCAGAGAAAGTTGTATAAATGTGTAGAACATTGCTCAAAATGCTAACCAAGTTTTTCAAGACGCTCAATTTTCCACAGACTATTAACTTATGTCATAATTTTATCTATGTTTTCTAATGCTCATTAAACTCAATAAAAATAAAATACCTACTATACTAACAAATGCTCCCATTAAAATTGTCTAAAGTCTACATCACGGGAAATGGCGCGATCGAGCACAAAGCTAACCGGATGTGACATCGTTTATCCACTGTCATTAGCCGGAAGTACCTACAGTGCCCCCTGCAGGGTACTATCTGAAATATGCGGCGCGAGATGATTTTGAAACAAGAATGTTATGTTAGGAATTTTGATAAATTTTAAAGTTGCTTTAGATATTATGCTGAAAATATAATGTTCTGTAGGTAATAAATCATGCTTTTGAAGTTTTGTCATTAAGCCTTTGTTTGGTGGCTTACATTAATTATACATTATGCGTGACACAACGTGATAGGCGTAAACTTATGAATGTTCTTTTAAACAACGTTTTTGCTAAAGTAACACTTTAAAGTATGATCTAAAAATGTGACTGCGTCTGGAAAGCATACAAAGGACCTATTTTCAGACCGCTGTTTTTTTTTTAAACATTACCCTTGCACAACTGAAATTCACTGACCTTAGGTGGTGCCGAAACAATTTTTGGGTGAAAAGCATTAGAAAGCTTTATGTCCTGTGAATATTAATAATCAGAGCTTGAAAACCTGCAATAAATTGATGGGTACATTTCCTCATTCACCATTTTTCTATCACTCCAACCCTATTACCATAGAAACTAAACAAAAGGTGTCAATAATCATGAAAAGAACTCCATTATCGTTCGGTAACTGTCCTATAAATATGACGAATACAGCCCACTTCCTTTCAAACGGCTCATTAGCAAAGGCCACGCTTTCCGAACGAAATCTCGCGAACAATGCTTGCCTACTCTCAAATACCACCGTAAATATAAAAATGGCAAAGGAAAATGGACCTTATAATATGGAGTTAGAGACAATTAGAAGGGAATAGAAATTTTTGCGAGACGTTTCAATGAATAAGAACAATGGAAAGTGCGACAATTTTGATATAGAGCTTGGAAGGGGTAGATGAGAGATACCCGTTTGAAAAATCTGTACCAACCGGTACATAACACCAAACACACCTATTTAATCTAATGAAATTGGGAAGAAGTCTCTTTGCAACATCTTCATCTCAATTAAAAGAAGCCTTCTACTTAGGTATCGCAATGTGTCGATGTGTGCGATTTTCTATGGCATTAATTCTTTTTCCTTCTTAAAGATAATCTCCTGACACAATCATATGTAAATCACTATCAAATAAGTATATCAGCCAGAAGATTCAGAAATTTTCTCTGCTTTTATGGAAATTATGATTTCTCTTTTCTGTCTGTCTTCTTTGTATCTTCTGCCTTTTGTGTTAAGAAAGGTCTAGAGGCAAAGTGACATTCTATCAGCCATCTCTTCTTATTCGTTGTCTTCATTTCTGAAGGTCGTGCCCGTCTTGGAGCACTTTGAGGGAGTCACTGACGAGCTGCCTCCACGCCACTCTGTCTTCAGCCTTCTTCTCAAGGCTGTGGTCGTCAGTCCTATGATTGCCCTGTGTGTGATTGATCTGTGTGATGTATGATTGTAGGTGAACGTCTGCGCGGTCTCTTTCCATCCGCCCTGTTCACCACAGCCAGTTTCTCCAGGCTACCCGGCTGTCTCCGATCGATAAGTCCAAAATAGCTAAGGACTCATTGGACTATCAGGCATAAAAATTGCCAAACATTGTTTGAACACATGACACTTAATGGCGCAAATCAATACAAAGCAATCAGATCAATTCTTTTGCAGCTCCTTGAACGCACAAAGGACTTTTTAACCATCGATATCGCTCCAAGAATGACAGTGTCATCCCAGAGGATGACACTGTCTCCTTCTCTATCACTCTCCTAACTCTTTAACTCCCAAAGCGAGATGGCGCCAAGCGCTAATAAATAATAGTTACTTCCCCGAGGGGGTGAAATCTTTCGGAATGATCGCTATATTAATGTCCATTTATATGGACGTTGATATGTAAGAACTGCTGTCACTTGTTTCTTTCGATTCAAGGTTTTGTATTATCCTGTAGGCATTGAAATGTAAATTGATGGTGGTTACTACGTGCTGGTATTTCGAGGCTCTGTATGATTTGAAAACATGCTAAATCTCTATTATTTAGTCACATATACAAATTTGTAAGAGCAAGAAGGACCTTCCTTTCCAATGAATTAATTTATACCTCGAAAAACTAAGTTTCTTGCTTGCAAAAGAAAACTGAAATTAGATTAGCTTATTTATGTTTGGGAGTTACATGTTGACATAGACTCAGACAGACTTATACTTTTACTAATCTTTCGCCAGAATCCACAATAATCAACCACTAACTTGCAATTTAGTCACAATAAAACCTTCAATTTCGCTAGACATCCCAAAACCGTTCTCAAAATGCACTAATCTACAACTACCAAATCAGACACTAACAAATGCCAAAACTACCCGCCAATCGGCATGGGTCATTAGCCCACAGTGTCAGGATAAGCTGAACAGTTTCCAGCTAATCATTCAACGAGATAACATCACCAGTGGGGGGGGGCGAGATGTGGGCAAAAATACGGGTGGACATCATCTGTGATTGTTTGGGGCAGGGGTGAGTTTTTTAATAGAGGTAAATGTTAATGAAGTTTTGGGAAATTGAGAAGAGTTTTTTTCTATTGATAATGAATAAATCTTTTAGTTCATATTTCAGCGAATTCAACAAAATGAGATGAGATCTACTATAATATTTTGTTCAAGTTTATACCGAAACACACTCAATTATATACTTACAGATGATGAATATAGGTTGCATTTTTAGAACGACAAAGAGTTGTTAACTGCCAGTGTTTAGCAGATGTGCATCAAATTTTCCTTTCATGATCAAAGGTTCCTTTGCTAATTCTCAAGCTAAAGTAGCTGTTATAACTGAATATCACGGAATTCGGTTAAACTCTTGCTAGATTCTTCTGTAACCACATGAAATGAGAAAAGGTAAACGGCAGATTTTGTACCGCATACTTTTTTTGTTATTCTGTTATAGAATTTGTACCACTTGTTTAGGCAACTAAGTCATTTATTTTCATGTAAGTTTACTATTTTTAAAACTTCGGATTAATTAATAATATCAATAAAAATGTTTTAATAAATACACGTAATAAAATCGTACACTAAACACAGCTATGTTATATGAGTTGCCTTATGTAAAATAACACAAATACTGAAATGATAATTCATTATTTAGAAATAGAAATAACATTTAATATAATCAAAATAATCATTATCAAACTGTTGCAGTCCGCGGCTGCACATAGGCATGTCTTAAGTAGGTACGATACTCATCTCAATCTACCTACTTAACGGTAAGTAAAACCACTACAAAGATAGCAACAAACAATTTCGAACATTTACTCTGCACAAAGTGTGTTAACGTTAACAATCTACATTGGCACACTAGTACATAACCTTAAAAAATAAAACTAGTTATAACTTTTACGTCCCAAGTTCTAAAAATCTAAGAATTTAAAAAGGGATTATCTATCATATTAACTATCAATTAAAACAAAAAATATCCCAAAACACGAAATATTAATAGCGGTACGAAATTCCCATACAAGCCTGCCGTTCGCCTTTGATTCATTGCTTTATATTGTTTATATTTAGACATTATACCCACTTCAATTAAGCTTAGAACATCAATATCAGTATAGCTTGCTCACGGGACCACCCCGGGGTTGTCGCCGCGTTGTATCATTTTTCACGCGCTCAATAAATTCGTTGCCGCCCTTGTCGAGATGTCAACTCGGAAGAATCGCTCTATCTGTGAGTGTACATACTTATCTGGTTTACGTAATTTTATTTATTTTTAATAATAAGCAAAAGAGTGCATTATGGTTGGACTTGGACAAATCCTAAAAGACAGATTTTTGACTTAAAGCCACCAAGCACAGCAAAATTCATTAGTTGTAGGTATATGCATGTATATCGCATTCATGACCGGCGTGCGGGTATGACTAGTTATATGAATGTGAGTGAAGCAAAAGGAAAGAAAAGGAAGAAAAAAGGAAAGAAAGAAAGATGGTAGCAATTGGCGTTCTGTAGTTTGTGCTTATGTAAGTATGTATGTAAGTATGTATCGCATTCATTTGGCTGTTTTTGGTAAATAAATAAATATAAGAAGGTTCTTAGTGACAAATCATCAACTAGTGTTTATTTACAGAAATTTCTTACATAATTCACCAATATTTTTATTTTTTCATTTTGACAGCCGACGTCGACCATAGATTGACGCACTCTGTCGTTTGTCTACGGTTTCGACAAATAATCATTGAGCCGTCGGGATTTTGGTCGTATTTTTATTTATATATTTGTTTTGTACGTTATACACATACATACTGTGACTAACATTCTGTGTTCATACTATTTTGTTATTATTTATCTTATTCTATTTTATTCCTTAAATATTGTATGTTCCGTTTCCGTGAATGTGTCCGTGGCATCAACAGTGGGCCCTATCAGAATATCAGCGCACCGTTATTATCTTTTTAATATCGTTGCACATGCTGAGATAGGAGCCGTTTTGGTCTCGCACGGGGTTATTTACTTTTACTTTTTATTATTGTTTGTGTTTTGCTTAACTAGTGTCTCCAGTGAGGGCTAAAAAAAATTTTTTTCTTTCTTTCTAGTTAACTATTCAAACGTTCGGCCTTATATAATTCTACGTCTACTTACGTGCCCAAACAACAGTGCTATGGTTCGAGTTTAATTTTCGTCTTTTTATTTTACAAATCGATTTTTTATTTCTATTAATTCAATTTTAATTTAATTATCTTAAACAGCCTGTGGTAACCTATATTTATAGATATGGAAAAGAGAGACATTCTGTTACCGGTATCTACTTAATTAAAAAAAGGCCTCCATAACTAGGTATCTTGTTAAATATGTTGATTAAGAAATAAATAATTCATATTTTGAACTAAAAAAATATAATTTTCAGCAAAAGCTCCCACTTCTCATTCAAACTTTCGAGCATACTACTAACCCGAGACCCATCAAATCATTTCCTCATCTGTACGCACAGTGGGATTGTGTTGTCGCTTTTATTCGTACCCCACAATCGGCGAAGTGTCCCATTGTGCATTTGTGGCCGAGTGTCTTCACATTGTCTTGCACCATTTGTCTGCGCTAGGCCTTATTGTATTGCAGCGTAATTATTTATGTGGGTTTTACCTTGTTTATACTATGTATTGTGAATGTAGAACAATAGGAAATAGATTTTCAATGTACACCTAAAAGTAGAAATGGAAATTTAAGCTGGTTATACAAAAGACAACTGAAAACTTCAGGCGGAAAATCTTTGAAACAATAAAACTACGTAGAAAAATAAAAATCTTTAAAAAAAGCAAGGCAAGTTGATTTTAGGAAAAAGAAGATATAATTTTGGTTACTCTTTGATTAGATTTTTAAACAACGGGCAGCTGAAAGTTCAATGTGGAAAAAGATGCGAAAAACCCAAAAGCAATTAGGTTAATTGTGTATCACACAATCAAACCTTTGATTTGGACAATTCCAAAATATTTATTACGTTGTAGAAGACCGTAAGATTTTATCAAAACTATGAAGCAATGGACTAAGAATTCTATTGAAAATCCTTCAGTCTATGCAATAAAGTATGTTACGCAATCCGCAAAACGCAGGTTGCTGGAATAAACACTGGAATCAAATCGTAACCAATTAGAATAAACACTTGTCAACCAATCACTGACCAGCACGTCAAAAAACACTAAATCCATAACCGCTCCACACTTCCGTACTAACACAATTAAAACCTACACATTGACGGATCAATCGAGAGTGGCCCGCTCATGTATCGTTGACAAAGCTACCGTGACCGCAGCCGGCACTCGAACCCCCGTATCTTCAGACAATAACGCGAGATTAACCCGCCCGAATTAAACTGAGACCCTATGAAACCTTAGAGAAGTGGGTGGGTGGGGAGAGATGTAAGAGGTAGCGAGGCGATTTTATAAGGAAACATGTTGGAACTATTAATCGAGTTTCAAGGGTCAACCAACACATTGAGTACATTTTTGGGAACATGTGTTTCTTGAGAATGTTTTTTTTTTTTATAATCGGTAGGCTCGCGTTTGACCACTATCTCGCCTGATGGTAATCGATGATGAGGTCTACGGTGAAGCACGCTTGCCTAGAAGTAAACTATTCACTCTTAACTTAAAGTCTGTTGTAGCTGTCAGGGAACAAAGAGGCATAAATCACGATCATTTGGATAGACTATTGAAGTTGCATAAAACTGATGAAAGCGGATAGATCTAACCGAAAATGAGAAAGGGAAATTGCTGGATCCTTAAAGATTTCAATATTTTGATTATACAAAGAAAGGCTTCTTTATGTATGCCGTGCATGTTCACTGAAAGTGGCAAAAAGAGCAAGTGAAGAAACATCATCAAGTATACAGTTTGGATACCATGACGTGGTCACGATCCGCAGCATTGGAGAAACGATGCAAGAAGAGGAGGGGGAGGTTACTCTTACAAAATTTTTCGAAATCTATTTAATATTTCCCGCTTCCGCGTCCTGTTCTTACTCACACCATACCCCACAAAACACACCCTCTTTCATCGATCATTAGCGGACAATGGCTAATCTAACGTGTAGCCTGTAGATGTGGAGTGTAGCACCGTAGCCCTGTATCCCTGTAGGCCTGTAGGGTACTTCATCACGTGTCAGAGATCGAGATGATAATTATCCTTTGATGGAGGAACTTTGCTTATTATTCTCGGCTTGGCCGATTCCGGTAAATTAGAATTTGGTATGAATTTTCCAGGATTTTTGAGATGGATTGGCTTTTCTAAATTTAGATTGAAATGATAAGCATCTGTTATGATGATTTGACCCCACTGTAACTGGAACTACAGGAAAATATTTCTAGTCACATCAGTTTCAGCAACATAATTGATATTTCCTTTTCTACGTCAATATAAAACGATCTGTTACTAAAACATATCTCAAGTATAGCAATCTGTACCTGTAAGACCACAGAATTTTTCACTCTGGACCACAGATATCTAATATAATACTAGCATACAGATGCCTCATCCCATACGAAGAAACCGTTCCGACGTAATTGGCGTCTGATTAAGATGATTATTTTTATAAGTA
Organism: Orthosia gracilis; assembly: GCA_947562075.1. Taxonomy (NCBI): domain Eukaryota; kingdom Metazoa; phylum Arthropoda; class Insecta; order Lepidoptera; family Noctuidae; genus Orthosia; species Orthosia gracilis. Next base: position 21,436,190 of record OX387274.1, read on the forward strand.
CTTTGATAGCGTTCGGTTACATTCCACGGCTATAGATGGTCTTAACAGGTTCTTGCAAGTATAAGACTTTTCTCGGTTCGTGACTATTTTTCTTTAATACGGTGAAGATTTGTTTTATAGTATTTTCTGCACATTTTTACAGTTTCATTGTACCAAAATGAGTTACAATAAAGATTTTAAAAATCGAGTGGCATGCCACAGAAATTTAAAACCGCGCCATCTATTGGAATCAATTTTAAATGATCCGTTCTAATAATCTTTGAAATGTGAATTAAGAGCCCAATATTCCATATTTTTTTGTGCTTAGGAGAGTTGATTAAAAAAGAACATACAATTTTTATGATCAATACTAGAAAATGCTACTACACTCAATTCAATAACAAATCGATGCATATCGCACCATCTAGTGAGATTTATTTGAATCAAAATTTCTTTTTTAGCGCTGGGACACCGTGGTCTTGATAATGCAAGTTAATTTGTCATTAATTTTAAATAAGCTACTTTACAAGCGTTCCTTTTATCCTGTTAACCCCGGTAAAAATATCGACGTGTCACGAATTAAAAGCAAGTTAAGAGATACGATTGGTTGTTTGACAATTTGTCATAGTAATTTTGCGATAATTTTAATTCTATAAACTGGGATTTAAGTGATCCAACTTATAGAATGAAAATGAATTTGCTACAAAATCATCTCCATTCAAATCAAAGACTTGCCAGCAACTCAATCTATAGAGAAAAGCGTCGATAAAAAATCGCAATGTAGAAACACCGATCAGTCGTACCCAGTCCCACCGATTAATAGAACGACTGTAGTTTGTAGTGGTTCCTTTTCCATTCCTTTTTGCACTTATTTCCCACCAGAGTACGGAATCGACACAGACAGGGCCAAAACCCGACCAAGTGCGAGTTTGACTCGCGCACAGGGGTTTCCGTATAAATAGCTACATTCACCAAAATAAATAGGTAACATTACTAACGTTCATAAACAATGAAAGCACCGAACATTGCTCTAACCAAGGGACAAAATTAACTTTGCTGTTCGAAAATTATTGCCCCCATATATCAATATACAACATTTTTACTTTTCTAAGTACATTTTATAAGTTGGTCGTAAACTTACTCGTAAACATGTAAACTCTACGCAGCTGTGATAGTTTTCCTTTTAATTTCGTTATATATACTAATGCCGTGATTTTATTCACATATCCAAAAGCAATCATTTAGTTGGCAGCGGGGGACACATGACTCTTACAAAAATTTGCCAGCTAAAGCTTAATTTTACGCAAACGGATCCCTGAATCGAAAAGATGTTTTCACAGACCCGTAATATTTTTGAATGGCCTATCCAACGATACCCTCACCATGGGAAAGACGAGAAAAATAAAACATCCCCACTTTACGGGTCCAGGAGGTATCTACCCTAAAAATTTTGTCTGGTTTTATTTTACCAATTGGTCGGCGTGATTAATATGTATATCCATGCCAAATAATAGCTTTCTAGTACTAAGAGTCTTTGAGCTAAGCTGCGGGCAGACGGACGGACAGACGGACATAGCGAAACTAAAGGTTTCCTTGTTGACTACGGAACACTAAAAATACGAAAGTCACTCATCACTCTGTTTGTGACGTTTTTACGAATTAACCGTTAATCCAATTTGATTAATTTTGGTATAGCAATTGATTGGACCTTGGAGAAGAACACAGGATATGTTTTTTCGCGGTAGTAAATTCGCTTGGGATTATTTTGCGACTATCACGCGGGCGAAGCCACTGGTGGAAGATAGTAAATATTACCTTTATGGTGCGGTACGGTAAGAGCAGTGGTGGCTCAGTGGCAACGGTTCCGATTTATTTGTCGTGAGACGCGGGTTCGAACCCAGACAGTCGCTTTACTTAGTGTAAATTATTTCATCACCACTGCTCACAAAACGGGAAGGAAAATATTGTGTGGAAACCGGCATGTCCTAGAACCGAACATTCGAAGACATGTGACATCCAACAACCCGCACTGGGCCCGCGTGGTGGATTAAGGCCCATTCCCTCTCACAGAGAGGAGGCCTGTGTCCCAGCAGTGGGAAAGTTAAAAGGTGATGATGACTTACGTTGCCACGCAACACGCGGTTAGCACCAGTTACGGCTGTCATACCCGTAACCATAAATATAAAAAAAAAAAAAAATTGTCGGGGCCATCATTTCCTATGAGTAAACTGCGACAATCATGGCAACATTAGAAGTCTGAAAAGTTTTGAAAATAGGGCCTGAATATTCAGTCAAAGTGATATTCTCTCATCAATAACAATTGTCAAAAATTCCCTGCCGGACTCTGACCTGGGAGCCTTTAAGTTAAGAGTGAATAGGTTACTTCTAGGCAAGCGTGCCACGTCATCGAGAACATCATTGCTTACCATCAGGTGAGATAAAGGTCAAAGGCTTCGAAATTGTATGGGATTGACGTTCGTAGTCATCCGCTATTGTAATGTTACGTCACAAAATACGGCGCATTACGTACTTTGTGAGTACGTGGTCAACCCCTTCTATTTCGGCATATCGAGAATCGTTGCCGCTGATAGTATATAATCAATTTGTCTAGAGCTCAATGTCATCTCTAGAGTGGCCACAGAGGGGTCTCTATGCTCTGTGAACACCATTCCTTGCAAAACGGTGTAACCGCTCCCTGCCGGTTTAGTTTTTCATTCCTCTTTGGTCGGTGCTAAATTAAAATTGAGAATAATTACCACATTTTAATTGAATAACGAATGTAGAAACGTTTATTGGATTTTGTTTAAGTTTCATTAATAGTTTTAATTTATGTTTGTGTATCTTTAGAATAGAATAGAATAGAATACTCTTTATTATGTACACCATAAAAGTAGCTCTGTAATACTAATTTGTTTTCAGGTTTTTTCACTGGTTCCATCGTTTGATTTTTGAAGTCAATTTTGGTGAGGCATGAGTCTAATAGTGAACGATTAATTAATTGCTGGCACTGGTAGGTAATCCAAACAATTCTGTTTATTGGTGCGTATACTTTGCCAAGCTACGAGTATATTTGTGTCGGCTTTCATTCCAACCGAACGAATTCCAACTTTTTTTTTATTATCAATAGGCTCGCGCTTGACCACTATCTCACCTGATGGTAACCGATGATGTGGTCGACGGTGAAGTACGCTTGCCTAGAAGTAACCTATTCACTCTTGACTTAAAGGCTCCTAGATTGTAGCTATCGGAAAGCACAGACTCCGCTCCTTAGCTGTATGCATAATAAAAATGTCCCCAAAACATTTTGTGCGTATGGGTGGAATGTCCACCATGTACCGATGACGCATCGCCGTGCGTCTGGTTGTACGATGATGGAACGGGCTGGGCGGAATTAAATCATGGAATTCCATCGCACACTCCCCGAAATGTAACCGATAAAGAACCGACAAGCTGGCAACTCGGCGACGATGTTCAAGGCTCTGGAGCTTTGATTTGACCAGTGCCAATTTAACATGGATCGACTGCCTATCGGCCTCCTTGACCCACCTCACTAGGTAACAGAATACCATTTGGCACAGTACAACTCGTCAAAACAAATTGGAAAAATAATAAAATGCAATTCACAAAAAGAAGTTCCGACGGGGAGTTTCAGATATTTGAAAGCCTTATTTATAATATAAGCCAAAATTATAATATGTCATTAAAACTTAAACAAGGACCTCAAAGTCAACCTCACCCAAAGCACCAATGACATTTGAACACCACTACGCAATTAACATCACAATAAAGGCTCTGCCCATAAATCTACGGCCACTTGCAAAAGGTTTCGCATTTTTCTTATTGTATTTAATTCTAAACAGCCCTTTGTCCTCTCAGCCATTCGTCTGTCAGGAGCTGATTGATGATGGATTCATTTTGAAGTCCTTCGAAGGCAATTTAGAAGTGCAGTTTGTGTTTGATGGGATCGTTTAAGAAAATAGTCTGAAGATACGTCCAGGAATGAGTCTGATTAAGAATTGCGATCGCGACCTTTAGGAATAAGTTAGCGAATCAATATAATAGCTACTTCTAAATATATAAATATAATAGCTACTACTATTTGAATTAATATCGTGAAAAATGGATAAACAACAAAATTTTACATGCCAGTCCATCATCCTACTGTGTATCCTACTAATATTATAAATGCGCAAGTTTGTTAGGATAGATATATGTTTGTTACCCTTGCACGCAAAAACTACTAAACGGATTTGGATGAAACTTCACAGTAATATATCAGAATAACACATAGGCTACAATTTATAATGTTTTTTTTGTAATTTGGTCATAATATAACGATAAATATCAAGTAAGTCGAAAAAAAACTGCCCTCTGAGAGCTATCTTCGCGTGCGCTGCCTAAACCGTTGGAGATACACAAATATAATGTACCGTAGGATTGTTTGTCTTAGATAGTTCTCAATAAAAGTCCTTGGCAGCATATGTTTTTTTTGTAATTTGGTCATAATATAACGATAAATATCAAGTAAGTCGAAAAAAAACTGCCCTCTGAGAGCTATCTTCGCGTGCGCTGCCTAAACCGTTGGAGATACACAAATATAATGTACCGTAGGATTGTTTGTCTTAGATAGTTCTCAATAAAAGTCCTTGGCAGCATATATCTAACTTTTATGTGGCAGCCACTATGACCAAAAAAATTAGAGATTCTTATGAAAATTTCAATAAGGTAACCCAAAGTAGCAAAATGTTGCATATCAAATTCGATCTTTGGCGTGCGCTGAGAAAAATATTGATGATACATAAAAAATATGTACTACATGATTAGGTAGGGTAGGGTAGGTAGTATATAGGGAAATTAGGGTAGGGTAGGTAGGTTATGGTAGGTAGAGTAGGGTAGGTAGGGTAGGGTAGGTAAGTAGCCAATTGACGGGAGCGAAGCCCCGGGGGTCAGCTAGTTAGTGTATAAGTGTGTTTGTATGTCTGTCATTCTTTCACCTAAAAACTATTGAATGGATCTGGATGAAATTTACACAGAGTTAGATTATAATCTGGAATAGCAAATAGGATGCTTTTTATCCCGAGCATATGTTCCACTGGGATTAATTTCGAAATTCACGCAGGCGAAGCCGCTGACAGAAGCTAGTGAAATATAAAGGAGTATGAAAGGATCGTAGCAGGTGATTTTGTATAGTTTCTGCCTACCACCCTGGAAAAAGTTTTGTACACTCATAGATTTTTCCCATAGTGGTAGCAGGCAAATATGATGATTGTAAAAAACTGTAGGAAGCAACGATGAAATAGGAATCGTTCTCATTCTATGTTCAGCTTACATGTCAATCAAGGTGTTGAAATTTCCTCATTAGTTGTTATATTTATATTGTAATATAACAAACTTCCTATAAATATCGTTTTATAAACTCTATTGTAAGACAAGTGCTAACTAATAATAAATTACGTAACCAATTTTATACGTGAGAACTACTCTTGAACATTATTCACATCTAACGTATATTATAAGTCATCACTTGTGAGAAGAGTATCGACTATCAGTGGTTCGTATATCTTGGTACTTCTTGAAAACAGTCGCTGAAGAAATCCGAAATAAAATATGTATCTGAACGACAAATCGATTTAATGATGAGAAAATGTTTTTCTTAACCACGCAATGATGCGAAATTATTCGAAGACATCTCCAGCATAAAGTGTTTTGCAAATGTTGTACATATATATTGTGTTTATCAACGTTGTTAAATGCAGTTTTTTTGATAAAATCAACCCACTAACTTTCTGTACTGACTCAGAGTGGTTAAAGTTTCAGGATTTAGATTAGTAGTTACCTAGGAAGACAAGAAAGGCAGGGAAAAGGTCTCGTTGTCAGCTGGTAATGTTCCTTATAAAAGCAGCTAAAAACCAAATCGTATCAAGTGTTGAGAACAAAACTTGGAAACATCAGAATACTTACAATTATGTGTAAACACAATACCAGGTGTTAAGGTTGCTCTAGTCGATCATTCTACTATACAAAGATAGTCTGGCGATTAATCCACTGTTTGACAGTGTACGTTCAAAATAAAAATTATATCAATTTGTCTCATCATATATATTTGGAAGTTATGACCGTCTAAAGTTCCATATTTTAACAATTTTTTAACAAAAGTTTGGGTGCAAATAAATAAAATAAGAAGAAGGAAAATTGCAAAACAGTCATCACAGGGGGATAGATTAGTAGTTCAACAATGCATATAATTTTATTTTGATATATCAGATACATTTAGTTGTTTTTACATGATATCTATATTCCCAAAGGTCTATTTATAAAATATCGCGCGCTTGTTTTCGTCCTAAATCATCATCCATTTCGCTACACATTTGCAAAAGTGTGTATTCGTACGCGAACTAGCTTCTTATTGCTCATCACAACATCTATCTCTTTCGTACGTGTTGTCGGATGAGATTGCATGCATTTTAACCCCGCGCACGAAACAATTCGTGTCGTCGACTTGGGCAACCTTAAGTGCACCTGCCAGGTTTTAGGTTAATCTTCAGTTGTTTTTCCCGGCTATATAATGCTGTTGACGTAAATCCGTTCCTTTATTCACGCCTACATTTAGCCATAAAATTTAAAATCCTTAGGAAGTCACTTTAGGAAACGTGTAGTTTTCTAATTCGCGTGTATGTCGTTGTAGATCGTTATAAGTGAGCATCATTACTATCGTTTAACCTAAATTGGTGTCATTGTCGCGTTGTCTGGAGTGCCCCTTATTAATAACGAGTTGTGGAATGTGGAAGGGGTTTTACGTTACAATGTATTCGTAGAAGCTGCTGCTAGAAAGAGTTTAATGGCGAGAATGTCTTTAACGGCAAAATGAGTTTTCATCAAACACAACTTGTGATTTGTAAAAACTGATGGGAACTACCATTTAAACGAGACTACTTTTATCTGGAGTAAAGGTATTCATGTTTTTCAGCTACATTTAGAAATAAATTGGATATTTAACCGCCTTCAAAAAAGGAGGAGGTTCTCAATTCACCGGAATCTTTTTTTTCCCGCTTACTCAAAGACGCCAGGACCGATTTGAAAAATTCTTCTTTTGTTTGAAAGGGTATACTTCCCAGATGGTCCCATGATCATCATGTCAGGATGTGATAAAAGAAATAATGAGATAATGTGTCATGCAGAAATCGAAGGAACTCCTCAAATATTATAGGCTATGCAATAGGTACCAAAGACACATTGGAAAATAAAATTTATTTTACGCTTTGTAGTGTTTTGTTTTGGAAGTCGGTTTGTTTTTTTTTGTTAAAATGTTTTTTTAAAAGGATGGAATGAAGGAGGAGAAGGAGAAGGCGCAACAAACCAAACTAACAACTGTTTATAGGAGCAGATTTACATCAGTAGCGATGTGTGAGGTGTTGCCTTAGCCATTGCAGCTATCATATGTACTGTGGGAGACGTTCCGACGAAAACGATCGTCGCGATGGCCCAGTGGTCGTGGGTTCGAATCCGGGCAAGTACCAGTGTGACTTTTTCAAATTCATATGTACTTTCCAAGTTTATCTTGGACATTGTTGACAACGGTGAAGGAAAACATCGTGAGGAAACCTAGACTTATAGTGAGTTTATAAGATTGTGCTCCATTGGTGTAATTGCTGCAAGGGGAACGCGACGAAGTGCGAGGATAAATTAATAAAAAAAAAATAAAAAAAAAGTTGCCAGGGAGCTACGCATTAAAACGCAGAAATTACTTTTATCAGATATATTTTTAGCAACCATGTGCCTGCTCTTAAGCGGCTTCCCTAGAATTGACAATCAAAGCCTAGCAAAAACATCTTCATTTATTTTTATAAGTTCGAATTTCATTTCCCTTTCAAAACATAGTTTTTTGTTGCCAGCCTTATTATAGACAAGGAGTTTCCCTTTAATTGGGCAGATTCCTCACAGTACCTAAGCCTTACAGATAACAGATATACCTATAACTGTAGTATTATATAATCTGTGCCTATAATATATGGGAATATCATACCTAAACACAAGTTTTACTCACAATTAGCCTCATTTATATCCATTACCACCGCAAACCATCCAAACAGCGCAACAAAGCTCAGACGATGCAATGTTAGCAACACAGCGCAAAAACAAGGGAACACGTTGACGCGTCCATTTATCTCTATGCTACGCTCACAGGTGTGCCGGCGTCACTTACAAATGTTGAGCTATCACGCGGTCGAGATACGGAGCGATCTTACAGGCGTTGAGCTGTAGTTAGACGGGCAATTGTTGCCGGCAACAGTTGGTGAATGTGTAGCTTTTTGCTTGAGTTGCGCGGACGACCTGGTGTTGCTCAGCCCATCGATGGGCGGGCTGAGAGAGCTACTATCGATCTGCGAGACTTATGCGGAGGTGCACGGCCTTAAATACAATGCAAAAAAGAGCGAGGTCTTAGTTTTCAAAGCACCTAGCGACGGCAGCAGCCTCGTCGTGTGCCTCCGGTATATCTCAACGGCGTAGAGCTTAAAGTGGTTGAAAGTTTTAAGTACCTGGGACATATAGTCACCAGTGATCTGCGCGATGATGTTGACATTGAGCGCGAGCGCAGGCCGTTGGCGGTGAGGAGCAATATGCTTGCCCGAAGGTTTGCTCGCTGTACGGCAGATGTCAAAGTGACTTTATTTAAAGCGTTCTGTCAGTCCTTCTACTCGGGCGGCCTTTGGGTGTCATATACGCGCCGCGCCTACAACGCCCTGCGCGTACAACACAATGACGCTTTCAGGATGCTGTTGCGGCTACCGCGGCGTTGTAGTGCATCGGGTATGTTCGCTGAAGCTGGCACGGTTGGCTTTCACGCCATAATGCGTAAGAAAGCGAGTTCCCTACTGCAACGCTTGCGCAATACTCGTAACGGCATCCTGAAAGTGATTGTTGGCAGACCGGACTGCCCCATCCAAAGACGTTGGGTGGAGGTAGCTATAGGTATAAGTAAATAAGGTAGAGGTAGATATAAGTAAATAAGTAAAGAACTAATAATATACCATAGCATATAAGAATAATCATTTACTAACACACTAACCATCTATGGACTATGTAATGGGTCTGAAATAAAGATATATTTTATTTAATTTTTTTTATTATGACCATAGTCCTCGGCATGTAACTTAGCAAGGTTTTGGCGTAGTGGGAGTAAGTTCACCCATAGTGCGTGAACTGACCAACCACCATAAAGAGCGAAAGGAACGCGGATGCGACGCCATTTGTCTGTCGATCCTTGTGAGAACTGACCAACCAATCGCGTGCTCGAAACGGTGCTTAACGTGCCCCGCGTCCCGCTTGGTAACCAAAGAGACCTAAAAAACGACTGGTGTTTATCTAACGACTCTTGCCAAGTTACGTGCCGACAACTATATAAAACATAACAACACAAATAACATTCGTCGGAAATTCAAACTTCGGCTGCAACTGAGAATTCTCAAAATCAAGTTACCTGATCTGGGACTCGAAGAACCATCATATGCATTTAGTTTTTCCATTCCACTACCCCAAAAATGTTTGTTGGTATCCAGCCTATCGCCCAGTTTTGGTCAATTTAAGTTGCCCGTGTATGTTCACCTTTACAGGTAAAGGATGAGAGCGAATTAATATTATGTTTTTTGCTTTTAAAGTACACGGTCGGGTATTTGCGGGTTGTTTCTTGTTATGCTCAACATGTACGTTTTATTGTATAGAGAGCAGTATATCATTCACAAGTATACATAGCAATTGCTCTATTGAATTACTGAGAAATTGAGTCCAAGTGTTCATTGTGACTGCATGTTCAGCTAATAACGACAGACTGTTTTGTGTGAAGGATCTGACAAAAAGACAAGTTATCTAATTTAAAGAATCACTATTCTTGAATAAGGGAAAGAGTAAGTACGGATTTGTAGCTGAAAAACATAACAACACGCTCTGTATTCACACATAATCCCCCATTGCGCAGAGGTACTGATAGAACATCCACGCTTTGCCAGTTACCAGATATAGTTCTCGCCAAACTTCTTAGCCGCCCTGAAGTTGGCTTTCCGGTGCTGTTTTTACCCGAATGCCGAAGGAGGTTATGAATGTGTTTATTAGTCTATGTATGTATGTTCCTTTGTGGCGACCTATAGACCAAACGCGTTGGCCGATTTTGATGATTCTTACATCAATCGATTCGTCTAAATTGGAAAATAGAAAAATGGTGGCTTTTGGACGCCATATTGTGGGGCCCCAATTTTTTTTTCTTCCAAACCCATCGTGTTAGGTATCAAAATTAAGGGTTTTAAGAGGTGATTTCAAAAATATTATAGAAAACATTTCCCAAATTTTTCGGCAATCTGGTTAAAATAGAAGTAAATCTCACCTTAAAATAGTTTCCATTATTGCTGTTATTATTGTAGGAATTGTTATAATTGTTGTAGTACATCACATTCACAAAATAACACTTTATCAATATCATCTAACACTGTCAAACATAAGGCTTTTTTGTTCTCACTAAAAGTCAACTCTCTCTATTTAACACTACTTCTAAAATGAAAATTAACACTGCTAGGAATATTTTACAACGTAAATTAAATAAGTTCCATTCCGAAAAAAAAAAAAAAAAAATTTTAAATTCACTTTTATACTTACTCTAATGACGAATTTATTAAAACATTAAAAATATTTTTATAATTGAATACAATCACTCACATAGAAAAACTACAAAAATCACTTCAAAGCCTTCCTCGAAAATCACTATAATATCAACACCACTTCCAAATTTAAAAGTTGACATGCAACAGTAACTCCCGCGCAAACGTTTGACAATCGTACACGCAACTGTCAATTGACTATGCGCGAGAGTCGAGCATGTGTATGAACTGAGCCACCTTTTAGAACGATCTCAATTAATGTGCGTAGATTAGTTCGATGAGGCAGAAAAAACTGTATAGATTTTATATTGTTATTAGTACTTATAGATTGTTCGTGATTGGCAAAAAATAACTTGTTTCCAAAGTAGTTAACATGATAGCATGACCTTCATACGAGTAGTTGAAATGAATCTACGAAGCTCTGATAGCCTTGAGTTTTTCTGGGCCAAATTAGAATATAGAAATGCTCCTAGTCTTCTCTAGTTAATCTAACTAAGCTGACTAAAAAAAAACGGTTTTCAGGGGAAACAGGTATGATTGCTCGCAACTGCAATGAAAAACATTAGGTATAACCGAACAGTTTTGTAATTTTTAATTTAAGCAAACTTTAAATTATAAAAAAAAAAAACTTCAAAATGCAAAACTAATAAATTAGCAAATAGCAAAACTCTGTGTTGTTCCTTGTAAGACAAAGTTCGCATGTCAAAATAAGTTCGTAACCAGTAACCAAAATTTTTAAAACTGTTTTGATTTTTTATTCAGTGTTACTTATCATTATTAAGAAGGTTATTTTAAAAGCAACAAAAGATATTCTGTCTAACCTACCGAAAATTTTAAACACTCTTTGATAATAGAAGAAAATTGATACAATAATATTGTCAGTCTCTGTTCCGTCGTATTTCTCTGTGTTCATTTACTTGTATATTAATATTCATCGTCCCATTGATCGATCGATTATTATGTTCTGTTTATGATTGATACGATGTTACTATGTGATATACTATATTGTTTATGAGTCAAACTATTGTCTTCTATGTTTGTATTTATTTAATTGATATTAAGTGGAATGTCTTGACGTCAAAGTGTCCATTAGACACCTTATAGATAATGGGTACGATGTTATTAGAGTTGTCTAAATTTTTGAAAATAATTTTTATAATCTTTAGGCTCGCGTAATTAATTATAATTTTTGCATTCTACTGCTGAAATCTCGGTAGTTGGATATTTTTTGGTATGCGTGTTTTGAATTAGTTCTAAAAGATCGTACTTACAAGTTACAACTGAAACTGCTCTGATAATTACTCTTTTTGATAGTTAGTAGAAAAATAATCTTACTAATATTATAAATGTGAAAGTTTGGATGGATGTGTGTGTGGAAACTGTGGAAGTATGGATGTGTGTTTGTTACTCAATCGCGCCATATCGGCTGAAGGGATCTGGATGAAATTTGGCCCAGAGATAGATTACAGTCTGGTTCCGTCCTTGTTCCCTTGGGATAAGAAAACACTTTTCTCGCGGGTGAAGCCGCTGGGAAAAACTAGTAAAATATAAGTGCTTAAGGCTTACATCCCAAGTCATGTCGTCAAACTCTACTCCACCTCGAATCATCGAATAGCTAGTTATTTGAGAAGGTTTTCCGTTTTCCGAATAGAGTCAAGTAAAGGTTTTCTAGGGGACTAAATTCTCACAAACAAAAATGTTTTAAAAACACAAACATACTTTGCTTTGTCAACAGCTAATTAAACTCGAAAAAGTACTAATCTGTATGAACAGACACAAACGAATTATCACAAGGCACAAAGCACAGGGCCATAGGGCCACATAGGGCGGGGGTAGGCATCAAAGAGCATGGCCATATCCATTTGCGAAATTTGTTTTTCCATTACTCAAATTGGGTTCGCCTAGGGGTAACTTTTGAATAGTGAGTGATGACGCGACGATGTGTATTTTAAGTTCAAACTTGCAAGTTATAAGTATGAAACTTGGTGTGTTTTAACGCGGCTTGTGTGAGGAACAGAAAATTAATTAGATGAACTTGGTTGAGAGGAAAATTTGGGTTCCGTTGTATTATGAGGAATAGAGTTTTTTTTTTTAACAAAGGGATGGAAATTATTTCGGTATGGTACAACTAATTGCTTTATTGGTCAAGTGATCGCAAGCACTACTGGTGCGCATGAGATCCTGGGTTCAATTCCGTTATTGAGGCTTTAACATAACAGGCGCAATGTTGGTGTCGGTACTACATGTGTACCTCTGCCTAACTCTTCGGAAAACACGGCCGTGATATGTTGTTATGCAGGTGCAATCAAGGGTCAAAAGTGCAGTAGCACTCTCTAAAAGCTAAATTATTTAAAACTTCTCTAGATGTAGAAGTTAAACGTTTCCATGAGTGTGTCCAACAGTAGGGCTTATCAGAAAATAAGTTGCAGATATTGCAGAATATCAGCGCAGCTTTATTTCCTTTTTGGATATCGCTTCACATGCTGAGGAGTCTTTTTGGTCTCGCACGGAGTTTTATTTTTATTATTGTTTATATTTTGGTTTTGTTTATTTCTCGTATCTCCTGTACGGGTCAAAAATAAATATGTTTTCTTTCTTCCTGACTTCTTTCTTAATAGTTCACAACAGTGATTTAGTCCATTATATAGAATCTAAAGTATGTTGTACTCCATTAAATCTCTTCTAAAAATAAATTTCAGACACTGGTTTTGGTAGAAAGCGACTGTACTTTTTATCCTTTACTATACATATATTATTATTTTTTGTACCGAGGTAGAATACGAATGCAGGTATTAATTTTCACTAGAAATCCAACACTGAAGCAATAAAACATAAAAGAAATTTTCGTTGATTTTCCGCGCAGTGAAATGGTTTTTTCACTGCAATATTTCCGGAAAATCCACGCACTCTTCCGCCAAAAAACTCGCCATTTTTACAGACACCATATTTTGGCTTCAGCTTTAAAAAAATAAAGCAAGCAGCACCCATATTCACAGCCTATCATTATTTCAACATAAATCTCTTACAAAAACACCATTGGCCACCAGCCAACGGGTATGGCAGAATTAATTACTGCGAGCTGCCGACAGATGGCGCCACCAGGTGTACCGTGTATATCATAGACAAAGTCTACACGACCTATGAAATTCAGATTGTGCTGGGTTTAAATTTTAAATGGAGTTTCCAGGAACGGTGGGTGTAGCTAAAGTGCTTTTGATTCTGTTTTCGTGATGCTGCGAAAATATCAGGATGTAATTAGCGGTAATCTTTCCACATTGACCTACATATGACATCGTTAAATCGTTGCTCATTTTCTCGGTTACCCATCTGTTTCAGACTTGAGACAGTCCATTCGTGCATAATGATGTTACTATTAAGTTAAGACTTCTATAGCTAAGCTATAGTTTATCGAACATAGTTAATTTCCTAGGTACCTACTGTTACTGGAATCTTGGCTTAGTAAAAGACAAGATTTCACGGTGTGTCAATTTAACAACCCTTTAGAATCTGTTATTAAAAAAAAACTAACTAATCATGTAACAAAAAGAGTGGTCATTTAAAAAAAAAACAACTCTTTTAACAATCGAAATGACGAATCAAAAGAGGACACACAACACAACTGACCATCAAAACCGACACATTTAAAACCACGATGCCCATCAGACAAATATAATCTCTAAACCAATTTATTCATAACTCAGATCAATATTTTAATCAAAACCACCGGCCAGAGTGCGCATCAACCGGTCAATCTGTTAAATGACAGTTATCTCCGTGATTGATTGCATTTGCATGTAAAAAACGTGGACAAAATCTATCAAAGCCTCTCTCTATGCAGGGTGAAATATTTTCGGGTGGGCATGATTTTGGAGTTTAGTGGGACTGTCCTGGAGTAGGGATAAAATCTTTGGGACAGATGGACCTTACAAGAGACTCGATTCTGTGGATCTAGGCACGTTACTATTATTTGTTTATTTAAACTTCATACACAAAGGTAGAATGACGGACTTCATGCCTTAGGCATTCTCTACCAATCAACAAAGGGTAGTGAGGAGATAACATGACAGGCATTGTTTCATTTTAACGTCCGATTTTTGAGCTTAAATCTTATTCTCTGGGACATCTATTGCAAACAGAGTTTGACTTGCCATAGGTGATCCACCTACGTCTGCCTCAGTCTTGCGCATCTTTTTAACTTTTATATTAGTTATTTGTGACAGTCAAAATCAAAAAATCAAAATCATTTTTTTTATTTCACAAATGCCTACATGGGCACTATTAAAACGTCGACAAAAGGTGCACGGTTCGGGTTGGTCGTTTCCTATGGAGAAGAACCGGCAAGAAACTCCAAAACAATCGGTAAAAGAATCTATACAAAGGTAAAAAACTATATATATAACACGACTAAATTTAACATGTGGCGCAAATGTTGTTATCGGTGCTGTAACTATTCTTAGCAAGCGGCTATAAAAATGATTGAAAACTATTGTAAAAGGTCTAATTAAAAGAAGAAAAAATGAGATTGAGAATAGTTAGAGACATCCACATATCTGGCCTTTTATGAGTACCAGGGAAGCCGCTTGCGCAGAAGGAGCTAATGCCAAATTTTTTATTTCAACGTACTCCTTGATTTTATACTATGCTTTTTTAATAAGGACACGTTTGATGTAGTTTTTGAACTTTCCATCGGTCAGTTCTATAACTGACTTTGGCAACTTGTTATAAAAGCGTATACTGTTTATAAGAAAAGACTTGCTAGTTTACGTTTATCTGAATTTGGGTATTACAATTTCGTGTTTACTGCGTGTATTTAAACTATGGAAGTCGCTTCTAGTTTTGAAAAGCCCTCGATTTTTTCAGACATACAAAATACAGTCAGTATATCAATCTCTTTAAATTTTTCTCTCAGGGACTCGCGAGGATCCATTTTATAGATCGCGCGAATTGCCTTCTTTTGTAAGATGAAAATTGAGTCAACGTCTGCTGCTGATCCCCACAGCAGAATGCATAAGTTAAAAACAAAAATCGTTAAGAATAGTTTGAGTAAGCGTTTCTTTGATATGTAGAATTCTTTTTCTGTTTTTTTTTTTTTGTATTTGTTAGGTTTTGAGTCATATTTTTTTTTATTTTAAACTGTCGCTGTATTTTATGCAAATTTTGATATGTGTGAAAACTTTGAATTGCCCGTTTTTTGCATGTTGTTTCTGCGTATTTATTGTGTTAGCTGTAAGTTTGCCTAAGATTAATAAAATAAAATAAATAAATAATACTGTGGCAATAAGCATAGCATACTAACCTAGCTGTGGCTACATCAGTTAACTGCCTTATTTTCCTTACTCACATATGCAGCTGAACATAACCTACCCGAAAGAGTTCTAATGTGCGCGCCCCACTGCAATTTTGAATCAATAGTAATCCCTAAGAATGAAGTTTCCGTTATAACTTCAAGTTTTTTGCCGTCAAGATTTAAATTTAGGTCACGTTGTGGTACATTTAGTAAATAGAACTTTAGACAATTTTTTTTTTTCGCATTCAGTAAAAGATTGTTAACTGAGAACTAATATGAGAGAATAATTAGACTTTCGTTGTCATGTAAGACATCCGTATCTTGCCTATTTATTTTAAAAAATAGCGAAGTATCATCAGCAAATAGAATTATATCCGATAATTTGGCCACTACTATCCCACTTAAAAGTATTGATTCCATCTAGTGAAGAAATCTCACCGTTACATTTTTATTTTTCTATTATCATCTTTAGTATTATGCCACTTTTTCTATTATCGCATTCATTTTATAACACCACAAATAAAACATTAACATTATTACTGCATTACCTAAAAAGCTTATCTTATTAACCGACTTCGCAAAAAGAAGGAGGTTTTCAATTCGACTGTATTTTTTTTTTATGTTTGTTACCTCAGAACTTTTTATTGGGCGAACCGATTTTGATGATTCTTTTTTAATTTGAAAGCGGGTGCTTGTCTTGTGGTCCCATTTAATTTTCATCAAGATCTGATGAAGAACTTCGGAGAAATACATCAGAACTCTTCAATAAATGACGGCAAATCACTCTGGATAGATCCAATCGCCTGTCTGTTTATTGTTTACACCATTTTATAACATAACATCACACTGGTACGTTCTTAAGGAGTACGCAGGTGTGAACAGTTCACCCTGGTACTCGTATACTCTCATTGTACTGGTTTCGTTTAAGTTTCATGTTATTGGGTTAATCTATTCTAGCTTCACTTTGGGCACTATACGCGTAGGTACCTAGCCTATAGAACTGGTCCATTATGTACCACAACTAAAAAGTGAAAAATAAAAAACTTTTTTACAAAAATTACAACCGACTTCCAAACAAAAACACTACAAAGTGAAAAATAACTTCAATTTCGGAAGTCGGTGTCAAAAAATGAAGAAACGTAAACAGGAACACCGACTTCCGAAATTGAAGTTATTTTTCACTTTGTAGTGTTTTTGTTTGGAAGTCGGTTGTAATTTTTGTAAAAAAGTTTTTTCCAGTCCACAAAATCTAACAAAATAAAAAGCTATCATAAAGTGAATTCATGTATTTTTATTATGATGCAGAAAATCTCCCTGTCCTTAAAATTTCACAATACATGGTGACCTAACACACTCGCTCTCGGTCGACAAATGTAAAGTGAGCTCTCAAGTCTCTAACGTTTTTATGTGTCAAGTATGTTTGTTGTAGATTTATGTATTGTTTGGGTTCCAGTTACATTGGTCGTGTAGCTAATAAAATGTGTATGTATGTCGTTGTTACAGGGTCGTATTTTATGCATTATCTATTGATTATGGGCAGTTAACTTTTATTTTGTTTGTTTAAGGGCTTGGGACAATCAGGGGTTACGTTTCTGGTTGATGGTTTTAGCCAATACTCGCTGTTCTGACTGGATGAATTCACGATTATCGTATGCCATCTGCAATAGTTACCTACTTACTCTTTGTATTTTTGACAAGGACCTGGCAAAGCTTTATGATGCATAGATAAACACTTCTAAAATATAAGCTCTCATTATTCAATTTGATTTTTTCTTTCCAGCCGTGGCTGTCCCACTGCTAGGACAAATCTCAATAACAGAACATACAAGAGGTTTGTATGTCACCATAGAATTCAGTGTATAAAATAAATGTAGACTCCATAAGAAGTAGACCGAACCAAATGATCGGTTTACAATTTTTAATCCAAAGACGACATACCACGATATAAAAGATATCACTATCTCCCAGACATGCCACTGCAGAAACATACCAGACATCCGCACACGAAGACATTACAATCTATAAAGATTTTTTATTGCCCCAAGGAGGAGATGCCAACAATCTGCGAGATTGGAATTCATTCAAGACGCTCGTTTGCCTACATGGCTACACTTATGGGGTCGAAAGCTGTGGTGTTATGTAATTTCATTGCGCCAGAGGTTATGGAAGACTGCAGTGGGGAACATGACTTTTGTGGAAAGGGAGTTTGAGGAATATTTGTTGTGTGATATTATAAACGTTACCGATCAAGGTTACCGGCATAGCCCAAAGAATTGCCTAACTTAAGTGGCAGTCGCATAGCAATCGTAAGTGCATGCAAAGCAGCTTTTACGAAGCAAATACTAACGCCGTCGACGTAACTGAATTCTGGTCAGAAAACATTTGATTTAGAAACATCGATACATCTAAGAATATGAAGTTCATACTACCTATAAAAAGTAAAGTTTTAAAATAATAAAAAAGCTTTTTGCCCTTGATCACCAAAATTTCTCTTGCCCAAACTCTTATTCAGCCCATCATCGACTATGCTGATGCCTGTTATTTGGATGCCACCGAGGAGCTTTTACATAAACTTGAGCGTTTGCAAAATATAGGTATGTATTCGTTTTATTTTCAATCTTAAAAAGTATGATCATGTTTCAGGCTTTCGCAAGATGCTCAAGTGGCTCCCTATTCGACTTCGCAGGAACTCTCGGATTTTGTGTTGACAACCCTAAAACGCCTTCTTACCTCCGCGAACGCTTCTCCTACTCCCGTCCTTCCGATGCCCTGTGCAGGTCGCATCTTAAGCTTCTCCTAGAAACCCCTTCCCACAATACTGACTTTTACTCCTACTCCTTTACTGTGCACGCGGTTCGGTTGTGGAACTCTTTGCCGTCTGAAATTAGGGACTGCAAAACTCTTGTTGTTTTTAAAAAAAGAGTGAAGGAACACTACCTTTCCATTCCGTCATAATTGCAAATAATTCTGATTTTACCTGTTATTAATTTGTTATATTATTTAGTATTTATTATTATATTATTTAATTTATTGATATGCATATATATGAGAGTATATATTAATTAGTTATATTTTATTCTATTTTATAGGAAATTGTTTGATATGTTTTCTTTATATGGCCCTCTACACACGGTGTCTACATATATCTTTTTTATTAGCTTTCCTCTCGCAGGTATGCTGGAAGAGATTTCTTTGAAATAAGCGTACCTTTGTACCTATTTTATGTTCCTTCTTCTTGTCTCTTTATTATGTGTGTGTACATTTTTATTTCATGCCACATGATTTAACTAGTAGTAGACACACTTCGATTGGCAATCTATTGAACACGTAATTATGATACAATATCTTGTGATAACACCCCGATTCAAACAGTTAAGCGCTCAAAAACTTTAGAACGGCTGAACTGATTTTCATCAAACATAGCTAAGAACACTCTCGAGAAAATCAGCTTCCAAAACAAAATAAACGAAATCAAAATCGGTTCATCCGTTTAGGAGCTATGATGCCACAGAGATATACACATATACAAAAACATACAGGTCACACACGTCAAATTTATAACACCCCTCTTTTTCCGTTTGGGGTTTAATCACTTTTTCTCCTAGCTAGATAAATCATAAAATAATGTACGAAGGTCTATGATTGAATCTATGTGAACATGGAATATAGTCATTTAATTAAGGGGACTTGGAAATTAAATAATTATCAAATGATTAAAAAGCTTTGACTTGAGTTCTAGTTACATTCAAAATTGCCTGAAAACGGTGCAAATAAGATCTGATAACATTTTTTATATTTTCAATTAAACTTTATCACCAAAAAGCAGTAACTACCAAGTAACTCGCAAAAACCGCTGCTCTAGGCAACAAATCCGTAAGAATGCAGTAGGAACAAACGAACAGAGATCTAGATAGCTATCTTTATTGCTAACCGTGGCATCAGGCCAAAGCACAGACCACCAAACTGCCTCGGCGGCCACTGTTAGAAACTGCATTGTCAAAATGTTACATGCAAACCACAACGTTTAATCATCAACATTTCAGCCGAAAGCCGTCCATTGCTGAATATTGGCTTCCCCTATCAACCGTTCATATGCGTCTCTCATCAAGTGAATTGCCGCGAGTTCGTCGATCCACCTAGCTAATAGGAGGCCTTCCAACGTTGCATCTTCCGGAACACGGTCGCCACTTCAGAACTGTTCGGGTCCATCTCCATCGACCATCCATACTGCGAGCAATGTGCATCCCACTGCCACTTAAGTTTGGCAATTCTTCGGGCTATATCGGTAAGCTGTCACCGTTTACTCATGAATAGAAATTGTCGCTCCGTGATAATGAGGATATCCTGGAAGGATGTGCGCTAGGAGGTAGCACTCAGTCGTCAAGTCCACGGGCTTGTCAAAGCACTTATGTTTGCCGACATTAGTCAAATTGAAGACTTCTAACCACAGTGATGCCAACTGGAGATTTAATTGAATTTGATATTTCATTTGGCGGCCCATTTTGATTAATGTCAAAAGAAATTGTGCTCAATGCCATCGCACGGGCACGAATATTGTTAGCAATTACGTTTCTATTTGTTGCCGAAGCTACCTTCCGTGGTCTATGGGGCAGGAATCACCGAACTTCTGGACATACAGCGGTAGCATGCCAAGCCAGAAGTTCTGCTGTGCTGTAATCTGGCTCACGGAGTAATATGTGTTCCGATTTGCTGTTTAGAACATTAATTGTTTCCACACTTTGTAGTGCTGGGTATTTCAATTAATTAAGCTTGCTTTGGTTTTGTTTTTCTTGTTTTTGTGAGCTGCTTTTAGATACAAAGATATCACAATTACATCTTAAACGACATCGCATCATCTACAGCACACCCACATTTCATCATTTATGTTAAAGTCTATAGTTAAATTAAAAAAGAGGGTGAATTTATTACCACCATCAAATGGGCACCGGACTCCAGGTTGCTACTGAGAACTACAAAGTGTAAAAACTCAGTATTGACCAATCCCAACCCACTATCAGTTACTATTCTTTGATTATGTTTTTTGTATTTTTATCAAAAAGAGGCAATTTTGTAGACATCAGTACCAGTAGCATGACATCCAATATGTACCACACCATCTCACAGTTCACAATAACATCTTATATCATATTGTGCCACTTAAACTAATGCCACACGAGCAGAACCAGAGACAAGCGTAGCGCACACTAATGTAGGGTTGTCATTACCTGCGTTATGGCACTTAATGGTACGTTATGGTGATATCCTGTAAACGGTAATCTGAGAACAGTCCCTGTGTCTGTCTTCAAATTGCTAACTATAGGATTCTGAATTGTTACACCATTATTGCATCGTTTGATGTGGGTTTATTCTATGATTGGTTATTCAAGTAATGTTCTATTGGAAAGTACCGAAAGCATTCTTTACATTTTACATTTATAGGCGTTTTGAGGATAAGGGTCAATATGCTTTGTGTCACTTCATGTAGTACCCCAAGGGAAAATAGTCTGGGGACCCACGGGCTCTGTCTCAATATGCTTAACTGCTAAAGGTGTCCATCAGGTTTTTAAATTTCAGAAAAAAACTTAAACAGATTTCACTCATTTGATTTTAGTATACATAGACAACACTAGCTACAAAAATATTGAAATAATACTTTTCCTAAACAAGAAAAAACTCAACATGTACAATTTATTCCGATTTCTTAATCAAAACACTGTTTTCTTTAGAGTCAAACGCACAAACTTTTTTCTTTGAAGAAGTATTTGAATCGCAAGCTTTAGCGTTGTTGGCGAGGACTTCGGGCATCACTGGTTTGACTGGAGTTCTACCTCTGACATCCACGATGACGAAGAAAATAAACATTGCCAGTAGGACAACGCAGATCGCCCGATGATTCTCTTCAAGCTGTGACATGAAATACGTTGCAGGATTCATGGTTTCGTTATTTGTGCTTTCCTGTTGCCTTAGTACTATCATTAGAAATTTTGCAAACTGATTTTGTTATCCAATTCAGAAATCGGTTGCATGTAGGATACTTTTCGAAAAAAAATCGACTGTCATATTGTCATGTCATATTTTCTCTGATGCTGTCAGAAATAATTTAAAATAAGTTTTTTAATTATGTTGTCTATGAGGTTGGGATCTTTTTGGCTCTACATTCTTTCAGTTTTAAATTTAAAACTCGGTTAAAGATTATTTCAAAGAGGTTTTTTTCTTGTCTCTAAAGTCTCAAAAATCAGTTCATTCATAAAGTTTACAGTTTCCTGTATTTTATATTAAACACAAAAAAAATCTGTTACAAGATACCGACTAGACTTTGAAACAATAGATTTAAAGAATGTAGAAGCTTCGATCAATAATACACTGTACTCATACAGGATATTATTGATCGAAGTATAGAAGAGTCAATTTAATATCAACCAGCGAATTGAACTGTGTCTTAAAACAATTTTTAAATGAACAGAATCAAATAAAGAAACCCCTTCTAAAATTCGCCGAAGAGGTACATTAAAATCTCAACAACTAACCAATTAGAGTACATCATATTAACCTGACAAATTCAAGTCCTGTTCAGACAGAACCAGAACTAAATTGGCCATTGGTACTACCAAAAGAGCTAAATTGGCCATTCTGCGGCCATTAATATGAATAAAGCTATCATTGACGACGCTACATGCTCAAATCTGCAGACCGTCTGGAAGGCGCATTATCGGAAAGCGATTTGCATAGTTAAATAGCTGATCGCTTTCCACCGTCTATAAACTTGTTATGATGTTAAGTGACGGTTTTTGTCTCATGAGATATAAAGTCGTAAATAAAATTTTGATATTGCTTACCTTGATTGATAATTATAATCTAGTAGTTGTTTAACTTTTGAAGCCATCTAGATCATCATTCGTTTGCTCTATTCCCAATTGACTTGGAATCAGCGGTACATATATTCTTCTTCCATATCTGCTTCTCTAGTCATTATCTCAGTAGTCTCCCGTTTTTAAAGTAATTTTTACCACATCAATGGTCATCTATCCCTATCACGAGTTTATTACTGTATCATCATCATCATCATTATCAGTCGAAAGACGCCCACTGCCGGACATAGGCCTCCCCCAGGCGTCGCCACACTAACCGATCCCGTGCGTCCCGCATCCAGCGCATTCCCGCAACCTTAACCAGGTCATCACTCTACCTACTGGGAGGCCTTATTACTGTATGCTGTATGTTTATTCAGTTAACATTCATTCTGATTTGTACTTACTTACTGAGCAAGTTATGATTACTGCTTATCTGATGTGATAAAATAATCATAAACCTATTATAGTTACAAAATCAGAGCTTAATTATTACCTCTAAACTTGTCACAAATCGCTTTTGAGGCAGAATCTAACTTTACGCGCCTCCCAGGATTCTACCTCACTTGGTAAATTTAAAATTCCTGTAACTAGGAAAACCTGTACCCACTCATCATTGTCATCATATTAGCCGAAAGACGTCCATTGCCGGACATAGGCCTCTCCCAGGCGTCGCCACATTGAACGATACCGTGCGTCCTGCATCCAGCGCATTCCCGCAACCTTAACCAGGTCATCACTCTACCTAGTGGGAGGCCTTATTACTGTATGCTGTATGTTTATTCAGTTAACCTTCATTGTGATCTGTACTAACTTATTAAGTTAGTTATGATTACTGCTTATCTGATGTGATACAATAATCATATGACTATTATGGTTACAACAGTGCTTAATTATATATTAACATATATAATTAAGCACTGTAGTTTAGAGGTTATCCTCTAAACTTGCCAAAAGTCGCTTTTTAAGCCATAAGAGCCTCCCAGAAGTCTACCTCATTTGGTAAATTTGAAATGCCTGCAGCTAGCAAAACCTGTACCTGCTCAGTCCTATCTTCTCCTTCCCTATTAAGTTGCCCGATTATAGCCGTCCAGCAGAATTTCTTCTCACCATAAACCAGCCTGATAATACTGATTCATGGGTACCACACAGAGGTCGATTTACTCACAGAATCTGTGCAATTAATTCAATTTACGGTCGCCTATCACATTTGCATGTCTGGAGTGCAATAAGTTTTTGTGCAGATACCAGCTCGCTTTGAATTTAATTCAAATGTACGAGAATTTTCTTTGATATTAGTTTTTCGATGCTATTGGAGACTGTTGGAAATAAAATTGCAAGTTTACACTGATTTCGGTGATTTAAAGGGATATTGTTTGAGCTCATTGGTAAAGTAGCAATTTGCAACTATTCAGAGGTAACAATTTGAATAGTAGAGTATTTCAAGCTATGTAAAAAAATAAAGCTTTCGTCTCACTATCCTTTCAATCAACTAACTCAGCTTATCCACTACTAGACTTTTTTTTTGTAGGCTCGCGCTTGACCACTATCTCACCTGATGGTAAGCGATGATGTAGTCGACGGTGGAGCACGCTTGCCTAGAAGTAACCTAATCACTCTTGACTTAAAGACCCCTAGATTGTAGCTATCGGGAAACACAGACTCTGGTAGGGAATTCCACTCCTTAGCTGTACGCATAATAAAAGTATTCTCAAAACGTTTAGTGCGTCGGGCTCTCACAAGCTGCACCACAACACTAGGTCCTCTACCTTCAATTTTATCTGTCATAGACACCTTTTTAAGTAGACACCTTTTTAAGACTATGATTGTTAAATAAGGGCTATCCAGTTGTGCTTACCTGCTGTATTATTTGCTTCTATCTTTCTCCAAAATACATGCTCGAAAATAAAAAATAAATCTTTTAAAACAAAACTTCAGAAAAAACTTTTAAAGCCTCAATCAAAAAGGTATCGCCAGAATCTTTGGAGTCAATCACGGGAAGATTTGGCGAAGGCTTTCAAAAACCATTTAGTGTCGACTATAGAAGCATTATGGTGCATCAGTCCAATTACATGTGAGGAACCCTCGATTAGGGGATGAGGGTGGAAATATGGATCGTAGGAAGGTAGATAGGTACTTAGTTGATCAAAATATTTTGTTCAATATTAACTTTGATGTGAAGGGGTCTCCCCCTTCACATCCTTAAACCTTCTATAAAGTTTTTAGGTCAATTAGCTTTGGATAAAAGATTTGGAAATGCGTTTTTTTTTCTTACTTAGTAGGGGCGATGTATTTATTTATTTAACAATTTATGAGTAAGAGACAGAAAATTATGTCAGCTTTTATAGGAACTAACGCTTCCCTGCGCTTCAATTTGAATCATAGCAGCCTGCACATCTTTATGTAAGTAAAGAATGACATATGGACAATACATAAACTAAAATTATTGCACGCACGCAATAAAAATGCTCTCAAAAACGAAATTGCATAAACACCAAAACACACCAAACGTGAAGTTTGAAAAGATTTCTGACAAGGGTCAGTCAGACCCTTTGCTGGACTTGAAATTGAATGCGTCCCAAACTGGCAACTCTGGCAAGTTTTACAAAGAATTCGTAAGAAAGATTCTCGTAGTTCGATTGGACATGAAAGTTTTGAAAAGGAAGCATTTGGTTATGGTGAATTTGTTTACGCTTTAAAGTAAAGCCGAAATCGTTGTTGCCATCTTCATCAACATACCAAGTGGAGTCAAAATTGGTAATTTTTTAAAATGATGAAGAGTAAATTGCAGCAATGTAGATAATTCTTTCAAAGTTGCTGGATAAGCAGGTTGTACGATTCAATTTATTTCACTACTGGTTTTATGATGGTTATGTCCACTTTATCACACTTCATAACCCTAACAATATCTTCAGGACTGAAAATTAAGTGCATTTTTTTTATGACGAAAGAGTCAGCGCCACCTACCTTGTCACCGTCGAACTTCTCAGTCGGCTCATCATAGATGCGAGCATCGCGTTTCTCCCGAGAGCCGCGCCGCACCAACAGTGGAGTTTGCGGCGGCGACGCTAGCGCCACGCTGTTCCTAGCGCTATCTGGCGGCGACTTGATGAACTCAATCTTCCCACCCTCCACGCAAATATTTGGTGTTAGCGGATACATTGGCGACATAGCAACGTTCGTATTCGCTAAATGATTGTAATGGTTTTCTTCTAAAGGGAGGTTCTTCGGTTTGTTTTTCTTGCGATAGGTGGAGTCATACGCAAGAACTTGTGTCTTCTCTTCCGGGTGCACCTGCCGTACTTTCCCGGGAGGTCGGTCAGGTGGTTCTGGGGAGACGTTGCCATCTGTCCCAGGACTTTCATCCCTTTCATTATTTGATATTCTGAAACAATTGAAAAATATAATATTAATAATTTTCGGAACTAAAAATATTTTAAGTAGTTACTACTCGCAAGCTAATATTTGAACAATGGTAAGTTTGTAATTTCCATACTGAAAATTTTTCGCTGCCACACTAACTTAGAACTTAGTTACGTTGCCGTTCGCTAGATAGCGCTGTTGTTAAGACAATGTATAAGATTTCTAAAAACGGAAAAAACAGCTAAATTATACAATAATTTTTATAAATATTTTCAGGGTAGAATCTTTTAAAAGTCGCACATTTTTTATTATAAAATTGCTCAAATAATTACGAAACATAAAAAAGTTATAACCGAAAATCTTACATCGCGCAAACAAAGTTTTCAGATCACTTTGTATAAGGCCACTATTTCACGTGTTACAGTTGGAAGTGTATTCTCTAGTGTGATGTTACAAACTGTATATAGATCGCTAGCTCTCGTTAGAAGATCTACAGCACGTGATGTCACGCGCTCGGTTCCAGGCAATCGCTCCTTGTAATGTGCGCTACGGACGCTCGCCCGCGCGGCTGCGACGGCTTAGTGGCGCACGTTCCCAGGGCTGCCTTTCTGCACCTTACGCGGTATTAGTTAACTCGTTAGCTTAGCTCCGGTTAAATTGAGCACTTCTATATCGTGGCGGCGAGAATACTCGATTGCCAGTTTTTTTATAACTTGTTTTTAATGTATTTTGGTTTGTTGTTTTGCGTTGGTTTTTAACTCCTGAGGGAAAAAGAGGGGTGTTATAAGTTTGACGTGTCTGTCCGATTTTGATTTAGTTTTTTTTTGTTTGATTTTGTCGAGTGTTCTTAACTATGTTTGAATAAAATCGGTTCAGCCGTTCAAAAGTTATGGGCGTTTTACTGTTTTAATCGGGGTGTTTTAGCAAGACATCGTATCATAATTACGTGTTTAATAGATTGCCGATCGAAGCGTATCTACTATGAACTAGATAAATTACGTAGCATGAAATAAAAATGAATCGAAGGGTTTTTTAAATTTCGAAATTTTGCTTGTATTCGATGTGTATCGGGTATTAATTAAATAACTTACATGTAATAAATATTTTATTGTATTGCATACAATATAATATTATACCATTCCCCCTCTAAAAAGCTTATTTTATTCACTGAAAACAGTGAATAAAAAGCACTTTTAATCACTGTTTTGGTGTTTGAATTTAGAACACACCAATACATAATTATTTGAACTCCATCTCAATGCAATAAAACCTACTTGCGCATAAAATACTCGATACAAACTGTTTGTGCAAACAAAGAATATTCGAATTTCAAACTCCTTCGTTGATTTAATTTTGAGTTTGTTTATTTTTAGGATATTGATAATGATTTTATTTTGGTCTAGGATGTTTAGTGAATACTTATTTGGATTGTAATTCTAATATTAATTGCATTGGTGTTTAATTTATTATAATTATGTAACTTAATGGAGGTGGTCACTGGCCCCTGAAACACAGATGCTGTTTAGGTAACTCAAATTCAAAGGCTCAGCTTCAATTTACAAAAAATGTGAAGCCCTAAGGTTTCTCATTTTCTGTAAATTTTGAAGGTAGTAAACCATTTATTTATTTATTATTATTCCTTGTGCTTTTGGCTTAAATCCTTCTTTTTCTCGAAGTCATGGTATAAAATATAGTATGCAACTCTTGAATAAAACGGATTTATATCGAGGGCCATGAATCACTCGCGTCGTTCAGGATTCTAACACTTGAATCACTCGCTATGCTCGTGATTCAATCATCATGAATCACTCCCTGCGGTCGTGATTCAGTTGTTAGAATCCTTCACTTTTTCGTGATTCATCTATGGCCCTCGCTTTAAAACCGTCCTTTATTCACTAGTTGCATAATATACTATTCATAGCGGTGTTCAGAGGATAACCGTGGTCGTATGCTACTTTGCAGAAGTTGCAAAATGTATACAAAGACGGTTATCCTCTAAACACCACTATGAATATGTATGAAATAGGTACAATAAAATACACCGTGAAATTTAAATGGTTGTTTTCCCGCAACGAAATGGTTTTGTCTATGTAATACAATCGTTTCGTAGTTATATAAAATATTAGAAACAAAAACTGGC
This sequence comes from Orthosia gracilis, assembly GCA_947562075.1. Classification (NCBI taxonomy): domain Eukaryota; kingdom Metazoa; phylum Arthropoda; class Insecta; order Lepidoptera; family Noctuidae; genus Orthosia; species Orthosia gracilis. The sequence continues at coordinate 21,464,453 of OX387274.1, forward strand.
ATATTTAACATTGTGAAAAACTAAACTCGAAAGCGATCACGAACCAATAGTATACCTCCCGATATCTACGGCCGAACGACAGCAGGCCGTTGACCCGGGTGCTAGGTCACCGTCGAAAGGATTAGGTTCGAAGGCGGCTCCGTTTGATCATGTTACGCGCGGGCTAGATTATACCGTATAATTACACGCGAGAGCTTATTTTACTTTAAACATTTAATAAATCGGTCTTTGCTTTGTCGGCTTGTGGCTCGCTCGTTTGTTTTGCGTGCAAACTTTTATGCCGTATCACCACGTGCGAGAGTTTATTTTGGTTTGACATTATTTTGTGCATCGGTTTTCTTTGTAGGTGGTGACACGAGTAGTACCTAGTACCTACAAGTTACGTCCAGAGTTACTATTGTTACTCACTTTTTCGAGTTGATGAATATTTTTTTAATTATTTTAAAACAGAAACATCGTTATTTATTTACTTTAACTCTATACTTCGAAAGTACTCCTTAAGGCAAGTCGTTCTGCCGCGGGAAAACAACCAATTAAATTTCAGGGTGTATTTATTACATGTAAGTTGTTTATTTAATAACCGATAAATATCGAATATTTTGTACATAACAATTACAGATGAGAATTATTTTCTTGTTACCCGACTGCCGAGGGAGGGTAATGTGTTTATCAGTCTATGTATGTATGTTTGTTCCTATGTGGCGTTCTAGAGACCAAACGCTTTGGCCGATTTTGATGATTCTTACGTCAATCGATTCGTCTTAACCCTGCGAGCATCTCTGGCTGCATTAAGATTAGATAATAGAAAATGGCGGATTTTGGGCGCCATATTGCGGGGAACCAAATTTTGTTTTTCATCCAAACCTATCGTGTGGGGAATCAAAGTAAAGGGTTTTAAGAGGTGATTTCAAAAATATATAACACTTCTATGTTTAAATGTACCTAATTAAAAAAAAGAACTAAAAGTTGTAAAAAAGGTTAATCCAAAAAATCTAAAAACCCGTCTGCTTAATAATCATGCTGTGCAGTCGGAGGATACACCAGGTTTTGGTCAGCCAGATCGTGAATATGTATCCTCCGACTGCACAGCATGATTTTCTTCTTGTTTACGTCTTTTTAGTTCGCTTTTTAAGCAGTCGGGTTTATGATTTCTGAATTAACTTTTTTTTTATTTCATACATTTTTGAGCGTGATTTTTCAGTACCTACTTAGTCGGGTTGAACTTGTAACAGTAGTTTTTGAACTTTTTTATGAACGCGCGTGAACAAGGGGATTAACCAAGATAAGCATAGTACCTACACGGGGTAACACTATAAAAACAGTCAAACAAACGATGATTTTTCTTATCAGCCAGGCTTATCAGTTTGCGGCGTAGTTAGGAGCAGTGTATTGTAGACATACCTAACCTACGAAGTATCTATCTAACAAAAAATGATAGTTAGACTGGAACCGAGATGATTAAGGGAATGATTCCATGAGTTTTACAAAATGATCAATCATAAATGTAAACCGTTACATGTTCGTTATAGTACGAGTAAGTTCGTCAGCCGAGTTGACAGGTTGCCGGTTTTTTATCGTTTGCATTTCGAGGAGTGGGCAAGGGAACTGCATGATCCGCCTGGTTTGTTTCATTATAGGATTAGAAGACGTACGGCGATGCGCCATATGGGTAGACACATGGTGGACATCCCACCCATACGCACTAAACCTTTTGTTAATAGGTACTTTCATTATGCGTACAGCTAAGGAGTGGCATTCCCTTCCGGAGTCTTTGTTTCCCGATAGCTACAACCCAGGGGTCTTTAAGTCAAGACTGAATAGGTTTTTTCTAGTCAAGCGTGCTTCACCGTCGCGGTCGACCACATCATCGCTTACCATCAAGTGAGATAGTGGTCAAGCGTGAGCCTATATAAAATAAAAAAGGGTATTGGAAAGAAAAAGTTTCCGGCGAAAAAACTGGGCAACTAAAAGGGATCATGTGAGAGGAGTGATATGAAGAAAAGGTAGTCATTGATAGCGAGAGACGAGAAACGTGGTCCTGCCGGCTAGGTCTATAAATCATTTGAAATTACTCGTGCAAAAATCAAATTTAAAATGGATCGATGCAAAATGGATAATTTGTAGGTAGGTATCGGAGCATATCTTGAGTAGTTTCTGCCTGTGCTGGCACGGAAAGAAAGCGTGAGTTTATGTTACTTATATCCTTTAATTTCTGAAGATATTTTCTTATAAAACATTAACAAGACATTATTTTATCCTCTGTAACTCTTGATAACCAAATCCCGTCCGCTCTTACCTTGTAATTACAGTATTAAGTTTAGACAACGTTTACAGGATTAGGTAAACCTTTCTAACTAAGCCACGTTCTGTCTTGTTTGCTGAGTTCATTATGAGAGCTTTATCAACCTGCTTATTATAAACTTGAGATTAGAAGAAAGGGTTTTTGTTTTAAGAATATCTAGTTATCTTTTTGAAGGGGGATTCCTTACCTCATAAAGATCCTATACCTATCCTAAAGACCTATCACATAGTGTATAGACTACCTGCCTACCCATTGGTACCTAGTATTTAAGCGGAATCGAAGATGGTGGGTAATATTTTGCTGGATTTAAGTAGGAAGTACTTTACTGATTAAACCATTAGCTCCTGAGCTACCGAGCTAATTAATAGTTTAGGCTTTTGTGTCCGGGATAATTAGGTTTGAAACTAATTTGCTGACTTGTTTGTCTTTTCAACACGGTATGAGCTTTAACAACACATAATTCTCAAAAAAATGTCGGAGACATAATACGTTCTGACACGACACAGGACAAGGAATATATAGAAATACACATTCGATACCTATAAAAATGGTAGTATACCTATTATCTATCAGGTAGTCACCGCGGATCTTTGTTTCTCTGAAGTTGGCTGCAAGACCCTGCGCAGTTGCTATTTTTGAGTCAATGATGAAGTAGTAGATACCATTGTACAACTGCCTCTTTTTGTTTGTTTGTTGCAACATCCTATTGCGCTTACTCTATGCAGTATACTCGATGACAAACTGTTTCTTGCGCAATGGTTCGCAGAGCCTAACTTCAGAGAAACAAAGATCCGCTGTGACTTCACTATACTCCTACATATTTATGCTAGTTACAGCGTTATTTGGTATCAGCATACCTACTCTACGTATGTATCTAATTACCTATAGTGAGTACCTATCTACTATTACAAATTTAATCACACCTACCTAACACCTAATCAATCATTCACACATTTCACGCTTCAATTAATTCCAAAATAATTACATGTATCATTCCACCCAGCGGCAGCGTCAATACCACAGACATATATCTAAATAGATAAAGCAAGTTCCTCCATCTGTATGAAAACCAAGCGTGCCACTTTTTCACAAATAATTAAAAAACAAATTTGCTTACCAATGAAAGAAAACATTTCCAATGCTTTGCCCACCTTTTCCTATACATTCTTTATAATTCAATATTGCATAAAAAGGCATTTTTCTAGATTTCGGTGGATATCCGGTGCCGATAATGCTAAATGAAAAACTCAGATTACGATTATTTGTCGTAACTTTAGTCCGTTTTTTGGCACGCGAAGTACATACAATCGCGTCATCTAGTTAGATTTATGTCTGTGGTCAATACCAATGTTGATTGCGTCAAAATTGTCGTTAACTGTGTGCGTGCCCATTGGAAAACTATCACAAGGGTAACAAAGGGACTCCTGGGGCCTAACTTAAAATGTAACCACCTATATTACGACTGGTAGTAGAGTAGTCCCAAGGTACAATTAAATAAAAATACAAAAAATAGAGCAGTGGTTGCCCAGTGGCAACGGCATCGAATTACATGTCGATCGTGGGTTTGAACTTCGACCCAAGCAGGCTCTTTACTTTGTGTAGGTAAAATATTTCATCACCCGTGAGGAAACCGGCATGACCTAGAACCAAACATCCAAAGACATGTGACATCCACCAACCCGCACTGGGCCGGCGTGGTGGATTAAGGCCCAGTCCCTCTCTCATACAGAGGAGGCCTGTGTCCCGCCAGTGGTGAGAATTTTAAAAAAGCTGATGATGATGATAAAGGTAAAATCTCTATAACAAAATTCATCAAAATTGGTTCAGCGGATTAGGGGGAACCAACGTATGCTACATACAAAGAGAATTTCGCTTTTATGTTCTTACTAATATTATAAATGCGAAAGTTTGGATGGATGGATGTTTGTTTGTTACTCAATCACGCCAGAACGGCTGAACGGACCTGGATGAAATTTGACACAGACATACTACTGGAATAGCATTATAGACAATTTTTTATCCAGGTAGCACGTTTCTGTGAGTGGGTCTATATGAGTTGGGTACGGGACCCTAAAAACTATCCCATAGGAACGTACTCCTGAGACAAAGTTATTGTAATGTATTATGTCCTTATCCAAGATTCCATCCATCTTTATACCAAAATCATCAAAATTGGTTAAGCTGTTTAGACTTAAAACATAACAAACAAACAGACAGACAAAGATAATTTCGGATAATATATATAATACTAGCCGTTAATTTAGATGAGAATTCATTTGATTTACTAACTTATTATTATTTAGACACTAATAGTTATGATTAATGGGACTTTTAGTGGATCGTTAATTATTATAGAAGTGACAGCTGTATCAATATGACATTTGCGTACGTTATTAGTTATGATAGGTTATCAATCATGGGCATAATAATACATTTTACTTTTAAAAAAATACTTTTAAATATTCTAAAATTAAATGTTCATCTATCTGTTTGTCAATGTCAATCTCGAAAAGGAGTACACAGATTTGAGAAGGATTTTTAATAGATGTTTTTCTGCTAAGGACTGGTTTGAATTGAGAATTTGGAGCTAAGTATCTGTCAAACCCTATGTTATTTACCAGTTGAATTATGTATTTACCGAAACAATTAAAAAGCCATTGTATTCGCGTGGATCCACGTTTCGGGCACTCAAGGGGTTAATGCCAAATCTTTACAGATTTTTTGAATAAAGTAGAATTTGTCCAATAGGTACTAAACTTCAAATTCTTAATTCGGAAAGGATAAGGGTCGGATTCTTAAATGGGAATTTGGAGTTAAGAATGTGCCAAACCCTAGACAATTATTTTTCAATTCTTTTCAGTATTACAGATTATCTAGCTAAAGTAGACGTTCACAATCAGATACGTACTAACTCAACTTCAAATTCATTATTCAGAAAACTTTTTTGAGGGACATTTGGTGTATTAAATCTAATGAATGAAGCTACCTAATAATTCCATAAATAAACTCACTTAAGGCGCAACCTAAACCCATAATCATTCCTGAAAGTGTCCTAAATTTAAATGTAAGAACTTCGCGACATTCTTATTTAAATTGAACTCATTTAGAATGTGAAATTAAGCCAAACAGCTCATCAGCCAGTCGTTTGTTTTTAGACAACTTCATTTTGTTCATTCGTTCATTCTAAATACACTCTTGAGAACGGAAAGGAAGCAAACTTAAATGTTTTAAAAGAGCCTTAAATATCTTTTTTGCTAAGGTAATTTAAACTTTATTGCAAAGTAGTATAGTATCTTTTTTAGTGGTGTATGGATGTCGTTAAAATGTGGCCAGTGTCGAGCAATATTTTTGTCATTGCTTTGTTTATTTTATTTTAATGTGTTGTTTGACTACATAACATGTGGACTTAAGTTTTTCTTGAATTTTTCATCTATAGTTCGTTACATTGGCAATACTTAGTAACATTGCATAGTAAGATCTTATGCTTTCAGTAAAAACCAGAATGGCTTATATATTCGACTGAAAATGTAAATTTTATTGAGCACTTTCAGCCTGAACCAGATCCAGGTTTTCTACGTAATCTCCCGTTATTCCATTTTAGGGAAAACTTGAATCTGTTTAGCGAGGGATAGTGATTTTTAGGTTCGCAAAATAGGTACTTACCTACAGAAACTCGAATGCCTGGATCTAATCTCTTTTTAAGGTGAATTTGAATAGGCTTTTAGAAAACAAAGGGGAGTAATTCACGTATAATTAAAAACATTGCATTCTAATCTCAAACTCAGTTTATCAAAGAATCCTCTTCCAATTTTTGAATTTTGGCAAGTTTTTAATATTTATTTATTATAGTTGCAATATTATCCCAACTTGAATTTGTTTTTTAACAAGTTTGAATACGAGATTTGGCAAAAAAGATGTAGGGAAATTAAATGTGTTTTTTTGCGGTTTTGACTGATTGCGAATGCGCATAGACTCGTGACATTCTACCAACGAAAGTGTTGCAATTGCTATTGAAAAATGATTTATTGAAAAATGTCTTTTTTAAACAAGCTTTTTCTGTATTATCCTCAGCAAAGAGCAAACTCTTTCATTTGATACCCATATCATGGCAGTGCACAAAAAGTAACTAGTCCGCCATCTTAGGCCGTCCGCCATATTGGATTTAGAATGACGTCACTTAGCTAACTATGCATTGTCATCCAAAATAAACGTGTACGTAAAATTTCATCGGTGGAGGATAATTGCTTTAAAATTCAGTTGCAAGATTTGACCCGAACACACTTACATACATGCATTTCAAATTAAATAAAAGCTTGTAAAAAGGTAAAATTACTGAGAGTGCCAAACGCCATCGAACTGTCACAATCTTACAATTGGGTATTACGATCATCGCCATCGCTGAAAGAATCACAGTTTGTCTAGCTAGACGTTAGCCTCTGATGCTATTTTATCATAATCATCAGCATTTTAATGATCTCACTGCTAGGATACAGGCCTCCCTCTCTGTGTTAGAGAACGGGCCATAATCCTTCACGCGGACCCAGTGCGGGTTAGAATGTCACATATCTTCAAATTGTTGGTTCTAGGACATGCCGGTTTCCTCACGATGCTTTCTTTCACCGTTTTGAGAGCAGCAGTTTTGTAATAATTTATACAAAGTAAAGCGCTTGCCAGAGTTCGAAACCTTACCTACAACTCGTAAGTCGCGGCCTTTACTCCTGGCCACCACTGCTATTTACGAGCAAGTTTTTTTTTCACAAAGTCCGCATCTCTAGCGGTCTCTATACGAATGACAGATAAAGCGGAGAGCAGTGACATCAAAGGGGCGCCAGTTCGACTCCGTGCGTATAGTATGTGTAGTGTGACGTAATGGTACACTTCCTTCTTATTTACTGTGTATTAGCGATAGGTGGCAGTGTGAAGATTCGCTTCAAGGCCCCCAAAGTTAGGCACGATTATGCGACACGATTTTGCGACATACCTTTATCAGTGTCGTTATTTACAGGAGCTTTCAGGATTCACCAGTGCTTACATAACAGTTATGTTACAGGATTGAACGTAAAGTTTCATTAAAGCTAACGCTTGTATAGGTAGGCCCAAGTTTATTGGGACTATTTGTTTCAATTAGCGTGACTTTTGTGGAAATACTCCCTGCAGCTTCAATTAGGAGTCACCCGCCTGTTTCTAATTAGCTGAATGAAAGCACATACAAATTTTTTTTTTTTTATTAGTTAGGTATTTAATTGCATCTCTACCTGATAGGTGGCGTTCTGTAGTTTCTATCTACCCCCATGGGAACATCTGAGTATCTGCAATATAATAACTAAATAGGCTTGCGCACGCTGCCAGTATTATTCCCTACCCGAGGGTTTCTTTTATCATTCTGATTGAAAATCCAATTTGATTGACTTAACACGTTCAATCAATCACCTCAATCAATCGAAGTCATCTCCCTAGTTTAACACCTCATAAAAAGGCCTGGTTTCCTGCTCAGCATCCAATCTATACTCCCATCTGTCTTTGAAATTGCCGACGTATGGTATGCCCCGGAAATTGCAGTTATGATTGTCGGGACAGCTTCCGAATCGGGATGTCATTCCTATGGGCAGGAACCATGGTGTTTATATTGAGTTAATAGTTACCGTAGGAGTGTACCAGAGGAATGGGCACTCTTTTCGTATGTGAAAAATGTACCGAGAATCTGTAGTTAGACTGTATGAGGGTCAAGACGACCTGGTCTTCAGTTTTAAAGTTCAGAGAATTATTATTCTCTGGACTTTGAAAGCTATCATCGATGCTTAAAGATAAAGATACTGCTCGCTTTAGATTTCTACTTATTCTACAATACAAAAGTTATGTAAATACAGTAGTTAAATTAGGACAGGTTACAAACAAAGTCGAGCTAAACCTAACCTAGATTTGGGTTCTTTAAAGCAAACGTCAGAGCGATAGAGATATTTGAAATATTTTTCGTTAAAACGTCGAATTTGGAAAAGTAGGAACTTTTCTTATTATTGTTGATAGGCTTGCGCTTGACCACTATCTCACCTGATGGTAAGCGATGATGTGGTCGACGATGAAGAAGGCTTGCCTAGAAGAAACCAATTCACTCTTGACTTGAAGACTCCCAAGTTGTAGCTGTCAGGAAATACAGACTCCGGCAGGGAATTTCACTCCTTTGCTATACGCATAATAAAATTACTCCCAAAATGTTTGGTGCGTATTGTTGGAATCTCCACCATTACCGATGAGGCATCGCCGTGCGTCTTGTAGTTCGATGATGGAACGGGCTGGGAGGAATTAGTTCATGCAATTCCAACGCACACTCGCCGAAATATAACCAATAAAAAACAGACAGGCTGGCAACTCGGCGCCGATGTTCGAGCTTAGGCTCCAGCTAGATTCGACCAACACTTCATTGCTGATGAGCATCTTGGCCAGTCTTTTGATCGACTCAAGTGCATCCATCTGGTACCTGGCAGACCCGTCCCAGAGATGAGAGCAGTACTCCATGCATGATCGAACTGAAGATTAGGTACCTATTGCCATTATTTTTGTCTCACTCCAACAGCAGGTTCCAATTTCCAATAGGCAAAAGTAACGAAACTAAACAAATCCTCAAAGCTCTGCATGATCAGTCAACATGCATGATTGCCCAAAGTGATAGATGATAAAGTCAGCCACATCAAAGGAATGCCAAATTGTTTGTGTGCAGGAAATGACGTCACACTTCCGGCTGCTTCTGCGGTGTGCTAAATTATCAAAAAGCTTTGAGAGACGTCCCAAAAAGAGGACGGGTTTGAAGTGCGCCCGAAATGTTTGATATTTTTTTTCTCTGTATTTAGCTGTAGGTAGAGTTATGATGACACTGGCACATGTAACAAGATTTGAGAATGTCGTTAGCTGTTAGGATTCCAGCTGACAGAAAGTCGGTTCGGTCTTACCGACTTCCTCCAAGTTTTTGGAAATTGATGTTGAGATTGGATCGAATTTTTGAGCATTGATTGAGATTAATGCTCAAAGTAGAATTGATCAAATACACAACTAAAAAACTGGCCGTCAGAAACATGCGTCTTTCCCTCAATTAATTCCGTAGTTTCATTTCAAACTGTAACACAACTGTGTCATTTTATGCATGATTATCCTACTATATTTTTGCGATACTCATAATCACCAATGCCCGACCACACCAGCACAGCAAATTCCTCCATAAAAGGTCAATAAATCAAAGTTTATTTTTACCAGCAAACTGTCCATCGGCGAGCAAACTGCCTCGCTTATCCGTAACGTAACGATAATGACAATCATTATGACGTCATTATCCTCACGGCGTGACAACCTGGTGTCGGCAGACTTACGACCGATGATTGCTGGGAGTATTTTTAGAACTTTAAGGTGCTTTTTTATCAGAGATGTGCGAGGTAGCTAGGTGGTGTAAAGATGTGTCGCGGCGCTGTCAATGTTTGATTGTTTCTAGTCCACCATGCATGCCATGTCATGCCTAGCGAAAATAACTATTTCTCTTTCATAGCTGTGTGAGGAGTTTATGTGTAGCGAAGCTTAGAAACGATGCTGATGTAGCTGAGCGTCCCGAGAATGCGTAGATCTTTGGTCAACTCAAATCAATCGAGTTGTGTTTCTGACATAACCCACAAAACCACTTATTACAATATTTTTCTAGCAGCCGCACAGATTCCTGATTCGCTTTTCTCGCACACATTTTTCGCTCACATCCCTCGAATGTTCTCGCTTTTGTGTGTATACAAATTTTTTTTTTTTGTTTACTGGCGCAAATCTTCAAAAGGGTTAGGGAGGATTGAGATTAAGGATCTTGGTCTGCTTGACACTTGCCTTGACTGGCGCAAGCAGGTAACGAGTGTCAGCCAAAAGGTCACCGGAACGTTGCGTTCGCTTTATCGACTGAAGAATCTTCTCCTAGCTCACATAAAGGCCATGCTTGTACCTTTCCTCACAATCCCTTATCTTTCCCATAATTGACTATGGTGATGTGTGCTACCTGAATGCAGATCTACTCAATAAAATTGACTGCCTTCTAAATAACTGCATTCGATTTGTCTTCAACCTCCGTAAGTATGATCATGTATCCGCACATCGATCACTTTTGAAATGGTTACCGTTTCGTTAGCATAGATTACTGAGGGCCTTGACTACCCTGTTTTCTTTTATTGATAAACCCACTTCTCCTTCTTATCTGACTTCACATGTCCAATTTCTTGTTCTGCCCACAGTAAAAATCTTTGCTCCGTCAATAATCGTCTTCTACAATGTCCCTCTCACCGCTTTGGGTTTATTTATTCCACCTTCTTTGTCTAGGCGATTTCCCTTTGGAATGCGTTCCCTCAGAACATCAGAATGGCAACCAGTCGGTTGTCTTTCAAATTGAAGGCACGTGAACACTTTCGCAAGAAGTTTGCAGAATCATCACAGATTTAATTTGTTGGATTCGGTTTCTCAATAACATTATTTTTTATATATGTATGTATCTAAGTAAACTATGTATTAAATTGTTGTATTTATATTTATTTTCTCTATTTGTTTTGTCATTAAGTTGCACCCGCCATATTTTATCTCTGCACCACCCTAAGGTCGACTTGTAGAAAATGCCTGAGGCATAAAGTCCGCCTTTGTACTTGTGCATAAAGTTTTATAAATAAATAAATAAAATGCGCCTGGAATTTTGGGGAAAAGATCATGGAATGTGGGATTTTTACCTCACTAAAACCACCCAGGTGATCACCATCAGCCCGTGACCTCTCAAAAGACCACCCCGGAACCCCCTCTGTGCAACGCCTGTTAGGGCACATCCCTGGGGAGAATGAAACGCTTCCCCTGAGTTGTATACAAATACCTAGCTCCGCTAAGACCAATAGCCCTTTACCACCAGAGCTGCGCTAAGTCAGTTTAAGAAAACCAAGAGACTTCATTAGAGTATTTTTTCCTCGCACACTGCCTAGCTACCTCACACATTTCTGAAGGAGAAGCGTCTTTACGGCCGCTGATTACTGGGTGTATTTTTAGAACTTTACCAACTGGTTCAGTAGACGATCGCTCAACGGGTGTTAATAAGTAGCGTGGTTGTTATTTTTAAGTTGATGTGCGTAGAACGGTGGGTAAGTAAGGTTGTGAATATGTGAATAGGTAGTCTAGTCGGTCAGAAAGTTCTGTTAGGTTCATAACTTTTACTAGATAAGATATGTACTTGTAGAAACATATAGTTTGGAAACGATGTCTTGTGCCTAATAGACCAGGGTCGATAATTTTTGAAACCAAAAAAAATAATAAAGGAGGGGAATGTGATAAAAATGAAAGGAAAAATAAATTACGGGCGTTCTGAGTTCGGGAAGTGGGAGGGGGTGAGTTTTTAAGGGTAAAAAATGGCTTATCTCGATTTCCGACAAAACTAAAAGTCCTATCGAAAAAAGTTAAATGGCAAAGTTGTAGGTAATAAAAAGATCTACAACTTTTGCATTTACAATTTTTTAACATAACCTCAAAATTTATGTGAAAAATTCAAATAACCAAGTTTTTGGTTTTTTATTTCAATATTAAAAAAAAAAAATGTTTTACGAAATTTTGTGAAAACTTACCTTATTATGTCCCAAATACACTGTAATTTACATGATTTAAAATATTCATTTTTTCGCCTTATTGTGACTTAATATCAAAAAAGCATCCTAATTTTCAATCGAAAATTCTCGCGTCAAAATATCAGCTTTTTTCAAAAAGTCGGTGGGCTTTTTGTTCGTGGAAAGCTCTACTTTCTGATGGTGTAAAAAAATACATTACTATAATACTTGTACTTAAAGCCGTACCTTGGTGTCACATAGAGTCGCAGACACATCCTGGTTTGACAGCACTTATGATGCATCAAGCAATGACACCACAAAAACCGTTATTAGACTGTTGTTTATTAGTAGCATTTTGATTATATTTTAAACGCACTTCCACCAGCCTGGCAATGACATGACAACGGGAACTGCTCCGTAATAAATCTCTGATGAACCAGTCCAGACTGATATTTACAATTTTATAGCACTAGTATATTTATTAAAACTGTACAGTGTACAACCTTGTTCGCGGAAATTGTTACCAGGTGCTTGAATTTTACTGAGTTTAAACGCTTTTATAATTTTAATACTTTATTTAATTCCTGTCCGCTTTGAGTAATTAAAATTTTAATTATATTGTGGGTACGTACTTAAATAAAACAGGTTATTGTAGTAAATAATATGAGGGACCACCCGGATGGTATTAACAGCAGGGTCATACATGGACGTCGGACTATTAAAAGATTTTACGCCAGTTTTATTTAGGTGTCTTATAATCTATTAAAAAGAAAATATCTCCTTAAAAGGTTTCTTATCCTAATAGGTAAGAGCCAGGACCCTATTTAAAACTACTGACAAAGCGATACATTTGAAAGAACCCGACATATTGACACATATTTGCTATAGGCGCTCTTTAATAGAGCAGCACTTGTAGGTATTTATTTAATACTTTACGGGTTTTATATACACAAACGAACAAAATGTCTACTAAAACTATTGTTAAGGGTTAAGTTTGCAAAATCTGCTACCACTGTTCCTGTTCTTGTAATGTTTGTATGTCGTTTTGTAGCAATTAAATACTACTACTATACTTTTTCTTTCTTGTAGGCAAGTTACTTCTAGGCAAGCGTGCTTCACCGACGACCACATCATCACTTACTATCAGGTGAGAAAGTGGTTAACGAGATTATCAATAATATTTAAAAAAAACAGATTTGTCACCTGTCACTTGTGGTTTTTATTAAATAGGCCTCTGGGATTAGGCAGATGGGTGTGTGGTAAGACAAGACTTTTTAGAAGAAACATTAAATATAAAATGAGGTGCTAATGAATTTATAACCGCAACAAAAAAACCAAACCCGATAATTTTGCTTGTCACCTATCCAGAAACAGGACACCTCACCTGCCTAACCCGCAGAAATAAAAGGGTGGTTTATGTATAGGTACATATATAATTATATAAAGACGATCTCACATAAAAACGCGACTGTATTACACGATGGGGAGTGGCAGAGGGTGTGCCATAATCCGGGCACAAATCTAGAATTCAATCTGCTACTCATACATTTTAGCTGGAAAAATGGAAATGGATGGGAATCGAAGCATGATCGGAGCATGAGCAACGCTTATCCACAAAAAGTACACCATAATGCAGCTTCATACAATTCAGAGGCGTGTTGTATTTTCTAACGCAATCACCGGGTTTTCAAGCCGTGGCATGGTGGTCCACAACAGCACAGATAATATAGCATTAGCATACAGATGCCTCATCTCATACAAAGAAACCGTGCCAACGTAACTAGCGTTTTTCGTCTGATTACGATGATTATTTTGTGTACATCGATCGCATTCGGTTCCGTTCCAAGACGCTAGTTAGATGATGTTAGCAGCGATTTGCAAGTAAAAGAGTTTATTGGGTCCTTTAATGTTTTTCTTTAAATGCAGTGACGATTTGTTTTATAGTATTTTTTGCACCTTTTTAAAGTTTATTTATTTATTTATTTACTTATTTATGTACACACATAACACTTAAAAGAGAAAAGAAGGAATACAGATAAAAGAGCACAAAGGTACTGCTTATTTCAATAGAAATTTCTTCCAGCAGACCTGCGACAGGAAAGTTGGATGATAGACGAAGACACAGTGTGTAGAAAGAAATAAGTTTCATTGCACCAAATGTGTTACAATACAAATATAAACAAACCAGTGATATGCCTCAGAAATTTAAAACCGCGCCATCCATTGACATCGATTTTAAGTGACGGACCATTTCAAAGTAATCTTTGAAATGTGAATGAAAAGCCCAATATTCCATAATTTTGTGCTTAGGAGAGTTGATTAAACAAGAACATACAATTTTTATGTTCAAATCCAGAAATAATAATTTTACACACAATTCAATAACACATCGGTGCATATCGCGCCATCTAGTGCGATTTATTAGAACCAAATTTTCTTTCTTAGCGCTGGGGTCCTGTGACAATAGTGAGTTTACACCGTTAGTAACATTTTCTAACTAACACTTTCTCAAACTTTGGTTGGCCTCAGAATACCTGTAACGACATTCAAAGATCTACAAATGGCAGCTGTTACCAAGGGTTTAACGAGCTTTATAAGGCCCGGACACCTATTAAGACAAAACACAGAACCTCAGAATTTCTACTTAAATTAAAATTCTATTTAAGATCAATCGACAAAAAGTTCAGCAAAATGCAGCTTCATACAACTCAAAAGCGTGATGTATTGCCCAACGCAATCACTTGGGTCACGGCGTGGCATGGGGGTCTATAATAGTAAGGTCACACCGTAAGTAACTGTTCGTGGTTTTGTGTAATAACCACTTTGAAAGCCTTTGTGTTTTGATTAGAGGCGCGAGATTGGAAAAGTGCATTGCGTGAGGTTTTAGGTGCGAATTGTATTGGCTGCTGCCAATTGGTTGAATTTTTATTTTCATATTGGGACAAGCTACCAGACACCATTTTGGGCAGAGATATGCAGATGATGAAGGCCGACTCACTTCACATAAGTATTTACATTCAATAAGAATTTTTGTACGGATAATGACAAATATTGTAATTAAACAGGAACTGATTAGGAAATAGTGAATAGGCGGTTATTGTTATTGTAATTGAATTCTTCAGCATCTTTAACATGATTTATTTTCGAAGGGTTCGGCATAGGTCTATCCTATACTCATATTATATTTGAGAATGCACCTCTTGGCATAAAACTTTAGACATAATATTGTTTGGCATAACGTTTTCGCACAACTTTTATTAGCTTAATAATATTGTGACATAATAATGCCTTGGCATAATGCTAAGGTTAGCAAAACTGTCATTCGGTCTAGTTTTTTTGGTATAATTTGAGTTGCATAATTGATAATTGTAGGCGTAATATTCATTTGTCTTATTACTAATGACCGAAAATTTTAAAAATAGGTGTTATGTAGGTACTCAGATTATTTATCATAATTTGAGAATTGCTCTATTGGATTAGGCTAAGGTGCGGCTGGGGTGGCCCTTGGGCCACCCTTGAGCCTACGATGAAAAACTTATATTAGGAACGTGTATCATTATGCGTTGTAACATTATGCTTTATAAAATTATGCTTCATTAATATTATGCCAACAGTATTTTTGGTAATAAACATTATGGCAAAACATTAGTGCCTAATAATATGTAAATTATGACAGTATATATATAATTTTGTATATGTATATTATATTACATAGTTATAATCGCGTGTGCCATTTCAGACATTACAGTCCCATTTGCTCATACATTCAACCATTCTAGCCACCATTTCGCAAATGACGATAAGAGCTCACAATCTGCTCACAAGTACTACCTAACCCAAAAGCCAGACACTGAAATACCGTCAATTTTTCAACTTTCACTACTAACATAAAGTTGTAATAAATTGCTTCGCCAAGCGAAGGTTTCTCTGTCGCAGTAGAAAAAGCATAAATCAAAAAGAAAAACTCATTTGTGGAGACCTTGAGCCACTTCAGGCTGAAGCAGCCCTTCTCAGCGAGCGGTTAAGGCCATCTGTGCATGCAGCCGGCCTTATTTAGGAGCTTTTCTTAGGTTTGAATGAAGGTAGGTTGGAAAGAAATGTTTTCGGAGCTAGACTATTTTAGTGGTCTTGAAATGTAGTGTTTTGAAAGGTCTTCAAGTATGCGGGTTTCTTAAAACCTACGTATAATTAGTGGTTATAATATCTACCTACAAGGGTAGGTTTGCAAAACTTCCTGATTAAAAGGGGACTCTTTTGAAAACAGGCAAAACGCATTGGAATTCAAAAATGAAAAAGACCCAATGATTCTTTTATCCAGATTTTTAATCCTTTTTCAGGCCTTCAAGATCAACTCTATTTTCAGATTCGAATGTAAGTAAAAATTTGTATATTCGATACTATTTCAATAGCTGCCTACCATTTCTTAAATTCTAATTGCTAGGAATAAATAAATAACTGCAGGTCACAATTGTAGTCTCATTGACAATAAGCCCAAAAAGTGGCTAATTTAATTTTTAAAGAAATACAAGTTACTCTTAAAATCTCATCACAATCTGTCACTTTGAAACCACAATGCCCTCAACGCTTTTTATATCAAATCTAACACAAAATTAGTTGTGTAGTTCTGTTTACTTTATAAAAATGACCACAAATTGTTTATTGTGTGGTCACAGAGGAATGTAAGTTTGTTTATGTTTGATTGAGACATAGGGCTTGACCCTTAGGTACTTAATAGTGAATTGAAGTGATTTGGCTGTGGGGAAATTTTAAGTTCACGCTAGGTTGTGTGTTGATTTTGAAGCAGCATTGTTGTTAAATTATCTTGTTCCTTCTCTTGGTGAGGTTTTTTTTAATATGCGGTCTCGAAAACGTGAATCTAACTAGATGACGCGATTGTATGTACTTCGCGTGTCAAAAAGGGTGTAAATATACGAGCAAAGATCGTGATTTGACCTGTTCCATTTAGCATTATCGGCACCGGACATCCACCGAAATCTAGAAAAATGCCTAATTATGCCATATTGAACTATAAAAACTGTACAGTAAAAAGTTGGCGGAGGCAATGCAAATATTTTCTTTTATTGTTAAGTAAATTTGTTCTTAAATTGTGTGTGAAAAAGTTCATGCTTGGTTTTCATTCAGATGGAGGGACTTGCGTCATCTAGTCAGATTTATGTCTGTGATTTAAAACTTCATGCAAATTGAGAATCTGTTTTAAATTGTAGTTTAGTGCGGGGCAGATTTGATTAAGGTGTGTTTCTACTACCCTTCTTTTACAATAGCTATACATAATAGAAACCTTTACCTTTTAGGTTAGGTACTCAATTTTACGAAAAGTTTGCTAGAAACTAAATTCCTCAAGAAAAATTTGGGCCATCCTTAGACATATACATGACTCGCGAAATACATGACTCGTAATGTTCTAAGAAATAAATCTAGAAAGCCAGGAAGAAAAGCACCCACGGAAATAACTTCTAAAACCACTAACAACCAATCATTTGCTACCTACAATTCTATTACTGCCTATCACACTAACATAGAATAAAGGCCATCAACCAACTAACTGTAACTGTTTGTTCCCAATAAATCAGTATTACTCACCAGTAAAACTTGGTACCTATAAATTAGTTATTCACTTAATTGCTGTAAGTACACTTCCTGAATAGTCTGTGATCCTATCCCTGTATGTATGTATCCCTGAGTCCTGTGTACCTGGACCATAGAACAAGAAATTGTATGAAAGCGACACTTCATGTACGGTACCTTCTTTTCTGGTTCGTACAGTCACCGATGGCGCTAAAATATCACCCTATCTGCCCTATTAAATATAGCTGCGAATTATGTGTAAAAAAGGGATAAATAGAAGCTCAGTGAGCTGTATAACTCGCGATTCTATCTTTATTTCGATTCAGATTTGAATGAATCTGAATCGACATAAAGATTCCATAAAATTATCGAACCTGCTCACAAAAATTCATGAGAATCGGTTGACAAATTCAACCTGTAGAGGGGAACAGCCTGACATCCGGACATACGAAAAAAATTGCACAAGCTGAAACGGAGACGCTTCGCTCGGTGAGCGCGGTTGCACATAAACGCACAGAGGTGGACTTAATGCCTTAGGTATTAACTACCAGTCGACCTTCGGGTGATGCTGAAACAAATGGTGGTAGATGCAATATTAAGAGTTAAGTAAATAGCGTTATCTGTCACAGCTGTTGTTTAACAAAGATGGAAATATAAGGAAAAAGCTAGATTATCGTCGCCTGTCACCTTTTTTCTGTTGTTTTTATTAAATAGGCCCCGGACCATAACAAACATGTGCACAACTTGTAAAACGCTGAATGACCCAAATGACAATATTCAATCTACACAATGCGTAAAATTGTCAAGCAGATGAATTTTCCAAACCACGGATTGATTGTCTTGTCAAAATGGAAGTGGATTGCCTTAAGAAGTACTTTTCGCTATTAGGAAGCACGGTAAATTTTTACGACGACTTATCTGTCGCCCGAAAACTGCAGACCTTTAGAGGTGTATAGAGTAGCAGTTTCGCTTCTGTTTTATTCTATATCTTGCGGATGCTAGTCTGAGA
This sequence comes from Orthosia gracilis, assembly GCA_947562075.1. Classification (NCBI taxonomy): domain Eukaryota; kingdom Metazoa; phylum Arthropoda; class Insecta; order Lepidoptera; family Noctuidae; genus Orthosia; species Orthosia gracilis. Next base: position 21,482,937 of record OX387274.1, read on the forward strand.
ATACCCGTACTAATCATCGGTACACACGAACGGCGCCGCGGGCTGCATCTAGTGTTGCTATAAATTCATTTGAGAGCACACGCGATGGTAGTACTACTGTTATGATATAGAATTTCGATTGAGTTAAAGTTAGTGGTTAAGTTTATTGTTTGGTATTGCAGCATTTTGAGATTTAAAGCAAATCTGATGTTTTTCAAAATGATTCAGTATGCTGGAAATTATCGGAAGCCGACAAAATTACCACCTATGTTCTTACCTACCTAAAACCTAAATCTTTTAGAAGTTAATCATGTAAATTCATGTGAAATTAAGTTTTATCGAAAATCGCCATAAAAATACGTAATACGTTCAAATACGCCTTAACCAGTTTTCTCTACATTCAATTGATTCATAACTCACACTTGATTTCTCTTTTGAAGAAAAATAAAACATTTAGTAACGTATTAAAGCTGCAATCACATTTAAATTTCCCATTGTCTTAACATAAATCTGGAACCTGCGTGATTCACCAGATCTAGGTTATTCTATTCTCAGCTTCAAGCGATTGATTGTACGCGAAGTTATTATTGGGAATGACAGAATATGAATGGCCTTTTTTACAATAAATTATAGGAATTATAATATTTTGAAGGGTCTTAAAATACCCAGTAATTACAATTCATGAGTATCAAAAAGACTTGTTTTGGCAACAACATTGAAAATTCGGGTTTTAAGTCTCCAAATTAATGACAATGAGGACCTATTTTATAGGTATGACAAAGTTTGTTCTTTGAAATTGGAATTACATCGCTTTCGTTACGTGCAACTTTTGGCTTTTGTAAGTACCTACTGTTACCATCATCCGACGTTGTCTTAGGAACCCAGCAGGTTCAAAATTGCTTGACTTGCCAAAAAATCCTTGTAAGTACATTTTAGGTACCTACTTATAAGGATGTTTTGGCTCTTGGTTAATATCGGTAGAAATGGCGCCATCTTGATTATTTAAAACAATTTCCATAAACAATTTCACAAATATTTACCAAAAAAAGTCCTCTTAACGATGTAATATAAACGACAAAAAATCCTTGTAGTACTTGAATGGCAAAAAAATAGACAGCGACTGCTTTATCTATACTTATAATATTATAAAGCTGAAGAGCTTGTTTGTTTGTTTGAACGCGCTTATCTCAGGAACTACTAGTTAGAATTGAAATATTCTTTTCGTGTTGGATAGTACATTTATGAGGAAGGTTATAGGCTATATAACATCACGCTACGACCAACAGGAGTGGAGCATAAATGAAAAATGTTTCAAAAACGGGAAAAATTATTCCTTTTTGAGAGCATTCTTTGCGTGCGCTGCATAAGCGGTTAAAGTTATGCAACATTCATGTATGTAGGGTAGGTAGGGTAGGTTAGGTAGGTAGCCAGTTGACGAGAGCGAAGCTGCGAGTAAGTTATAATTGGCTACCTTTTTCTATTTTACTCCGATATTCACAAAACACGAACTTTTATAACCATAATTTATTACCTTTTCTTATAATTTTATTCATACTTTATATCTAATAACCGATTTATACAGACACGCTATTATTTTTATTGACAGTTTAGCGCATGCGCATAGCTCTAGGCGCCATTTTTTATTACTAACCCGATTTAAAACTACTTAATTCTAATCGATTTATTTTCTAAAATAGACCTATTAAGTAAAAGATTAATGGGTTAATTTTGATGTCGTATATCATTGCATAATTTTGAGTGGAAAACTTAATACTTTAATTTTAAGTTTAAGATTATAAAAACATTCATAGAAGCGAAAATATCTTTCGAGATTTTACTCAAAACGTTACCAACAAGTCTCTGGCCTGGTCCTGAGTTGGATTCTCATGTTGGGTAAAGCAATTATTGGAGTTTGCCATCTGGAAATTCTCCATAGCTTCCCACTTCATCATCATCATCATTTCAGCTGAAAGACGTCCACTGCTGGACATAGGCCTCCCCCAGGGGTTGCCACACTGATCGGTCCTGTGCGTTTCGCATCCACCAGACTCCCGTAGTCTTGACCAGGTCGTTGCTCCACCTAGAGGGAGGCCTGCCAACGATGCTTCTTCCACTGTTGACATCTACATCATTATTTGTTTTTACAGCGCAATAATCCGATACACAAAAAAAAAAAACAAATAATCATAATCTTTTAACTCACGGCTGTCAACACAAGACATTCATTTGATTAAGTGTATCGAACATGTTCATAAACATTTAAGGCCGCCTGTCCACTTGCGCGGAGCGAGGCAACGGAACGGCGTCGCGCGGCGATGCGGAGCGGAGTTGCGGTCTGTATCCGTCCATAGACGCGGAGCTAGGTAGCGGAGCGGAGAGAGAAAGAAATGCGGAGCGGAGTAGCGGAGCTGAGTAGCGGACTGGATTTTTTTTATATTATTGAGAACGAGTTAAGTAGTTAGTGAGTAGCAATACTTTACGCAACGTATCGTAAACACACATGACATTGTAAAGGTGTTCTGTAAAAATATAATACACATTTTTCAGTGGATATTATGGATGTTAAACCAGAAGTATATATAGGTAGTATTTCTCTACGATAACTCTGAACAAAACTTTTGAACAAAAAATTGAACTCGTTTCTCCTCTCAATTTCCCCGCTCCGTTTCCCCGCTCCGCGCCCCTCCTCCGCGTCACTGTCCTGTTTCTCATCTCCTCGGCTCCGCTTCCCGTAAATATATTTAAATTTTGAAACTAGTTTTCATATCCCTGTCCACTTAAGCGGAGCGGAGCTTTTATGCAATTCGATTGGTTGGCTCCGCACCTCTTTACTCCGCTCCGCGCGCAGTGGACAGGCAGCCTAAAACCGGCACAAATGCTGAGTCTTACTTGTCAAAACATATCTATAATGCTTTTACGGCAACTTATTTCATGATAATCTTATTCGAAACAAAATTATGAATCGTAGAATCGTAGAAGTAGTTTAGCTTGCTAACACTGCTTAATTAAGGCAAGGCAAAAATTTTGAACCCATGAAGGAGTATAACAAATACTCTTTAAAGAATTAGGTATTGCCAAAAACTATTAGACGCTTTCATTGGTGAAAATACTCTTTTCGAATTCACTAACGCAATTAGGCTGCATGTGTCTGGAAATAAATAATCGAATATAGGTCATGATATTATCGAAACATCGAAAACACAACGCAAGTGAAGTCAATTGATGTGATTGGCTGTTGGTAATTCGTTTAACCGATCACAGCAGCCAGATATTATTTGGCAATTAATTTTCCGATAAATTCCTTTCCAGAAAGTGGACGGAAATACGAATACGAAATCATAATCTGACCTTTCAGATTACAAAAATGTCGTAAAAACTTACACAGTACCTACTTCGTCAATGCTCATATCCAATCACCCTGAATACGTTTTTTTTTAACATGGCAGCAATATTAATGGCCCGCATAGGATATGGTTAACCTCTGAAATAATTTCTATGAAGCGTGCCTAATGGCGGTCGCTTCATTTCCGGTGTAACATCATCGTCATTTGTTAAAAATAAGCAGTCACAGTCCAATGCAGGAAAAAACGGATCTTTCTGAGGGTTAGAGGAAATAGACAGAATCTAGATTTGACTGGTTAATCTTGATGTGGAACTGAAATATACCTGATTGTTCGGTTGTGGTTTCCATAATGGATCAGAGGTGTCCAAGAGGGGCCTTAACTTTAAGTAACCTTCCTAGTTATGTGGTTTAACCGAAGCAGCGCTATTTACTTACAGATAGCTGTCAGTTGATGCCTCCGTGGCCTTGATTTCTAGGCTAAATATGTTTACAATTCGGGTTACAGTATGGAGATGAACTCTACGTAAATCCTTAGTTCACACATACCAGAAACAATAAAAAAGGTTCCATTAATATAAGTATTATTAGTTTTTAGGGTTCCGTAACCAAAGGGTAAAAACGGGACCCTATTGCTAAGACTTCACGATCCGTCTGTCTGTCCGTCTGTCACCAGGCTGTATCTCATGATCCGTGATAGCTAGAGTATTTCTGTTGCCGCTATGATAACAAATATGTACTAAAAATAGATTAAAATAAGTATTTAAGTGGGGCTCCCATACATCAAACGTGTTTTTTTTTGCCGTTTATTGCGATAATTGTACGGAACTCTTCGTGGCCGAGTCCGACTCGCATTTGACTGGTTTTTTTTCCTTAATCTTGATACACAGAAATACTAAAGACTCAAATTAGTCCTGCTACAAAAGATGGTGTGACCCATTAAGATAGGACCACAGGATTAGATCCATTGGATTCTTAGAAAAGTTTTTGCATGTTCGCGTGTTTCTATCTTTTATTCGATGAAGCGGAAGAAATCATTTAGGCAAAATATAATTTTGTTGAAATGTGACCTTTGCAAGAAACCGTTCTTTAAATCTTCACACAGCAATATTTTTTGTCTGCTTTTTATCAGATACTAAAATCAGGAAAGATGAAAGTTATTCAATATCTTTTTCCAATTTTGAGATGCCAATTCATCAATGGTTCCAGACTAGATTTTAAAGGTTAATATAATTATGTAGTTCTTAGCGTGTCGATGGTAATTACAATTTTTAAATAGGTATTGTGTTTGGCCCAATATTTAGTTACGGCAACATCATACGCTGAAGCAGCCATAAGGTCCTCATCCTCACATGTACAGGTTACAGGGAATGCGGTACAAGACGAAAGGTGGGTCATGGTCTATGGAGAGACGCCGCACAAACACTGGACAATGGTGACCATGACCCCATCTGATTCTGAGAGCCTAGCGCCTAGAGAAAGATATCCTATCGGTGTTAACGAATATTCAATCATCTAAAATTTAAATAGATTATTATTATTATTTATGAGACATGTATTCCAGATGCTCATACTCGACTCTAAACTCAAAATTGGCCACAATTACCAATCACCTGTCAACCAACCTTAACTCTCGAGTTTGGCATATTATTCTTCAGTTTGACATACATTGTATTTGTACTCCACAGAGCAAGAGCCCAGACGCCCTAGACGTTACTGAATTCTTTCTACACAAAATATGGGGTAGGTATTCGATAGGTCATGGCCATCCGGCTGGTCCGGGGATACCGCACGGTCTCCAGTGAAGCGGCGAGCCTCCTTGCCGGATTGCCGCAATGGGATCTAGAAGCAAAATTCCTCGCACAAATTTGGAAGTGGCGAGGGGAGGCGAAACGCCGGGGCGAAACCCCACTGCCAAGACAAATCGCGGTTTGGCGGACAGAACTCCGGCAGGATCTCATGGCGACATGGGGAGAGCGACTGTTGCAGTGCCCAGTGCTGGGCACGCCACAATTGCGGCGATAAGGCCCCTCTTTGAGGAGTGGCTTGAGAGGCGCCACGGCGTCCTCACCTTCCGCCTGACGCAGGTCCTCACCGGACACGGCTGTTTCGGGAGGTTCCTGTACAGGATAAGGCGGGAGGAAACGCTCGGGTGTCATCATTGTGTGGATCGCCCGGAGGACACGGTAGAGCATACGGTGGAGGTCTGCCCCGCTTGGGCCGAGCACCGCCGTGTCCTCATGGAGGCGATCAGCGGTGGCGACCTCTCGCGTCCGGCCTTGGTTCAGGCCATGGTAGGGAGCGAGAGGGCATGGGAAGCTGTCACCTCCTTCAGCGAAGCAGTAATGCTCGCAAAGGAGGAGGCAGAACGCGTGAGGGAGGCGCAACGGAGACGCCCTCACGCCCCTAGCCACCGCAGGAGACGCCCCGGGCGTCGGGAGTGCAAGCCGATTCCCGGCCACCGTAGGCGCGGGCTTGCGGACGGCGAGTAATGGGTAGCTCGCCGTCCGATAAGGACCAGGCCCGAGTCGACGGCGCGTAGTGTTCCACGCGCGCCTCAAAGAAATGTCAGCAAAACTGATGGGGTCCGCTAGGGACTATGCTTGTCTGGGTCGCGGATAAATTTGAAAGAGAGTTACCGCGGCCCAGGCACAAGCAACCGAAGGAAGACGGGTGGGTTTTAGTCAGTAAAAGTCTGACACGCCCTTCCGCTTCGCCCAGACCGGGAGAAGTCATTGGATGATATCACACCAAAAAAAAAAAAAGGTATTCGATAAAAATGAAAGTCCAAGTTAGCAAGTACAAATACGTTACAAGTAGATGCTATCACTACTCAATTCCACTGATTTTGTGTTAGAAAAGTTCGGGAACGTTTGGGGCGTCTAGGATCTTGGATTTGAGCACGTTAATGCTATAAAAAACAAGCCAACCAATCACAACAGTCTATTGCCAGTTTGAGTTGAGTTGAGTATGAGTTTGAGTATCTGGAATACCGCTACCTCGCCTCTTGATTCGCGCCATCGAAATAACATGTGGTAAATTTGAAACATTTTGAAGCTTTGACAACCCTCATCCTTATGTTAATATCTCCAATGTCCCTTTAACCACAGGTAACCTGAAACCTGACCAAACCCGGAGGCAAAAGTCCAATCAGCAGGATATTTATAGCTTCTTAATCAGATGAAGGCGTGAAAGATGAATAATTCAGCCGAAATAAGCTTTCACTTAATACCGAATAAATTCGTCTCCTCCAATTATGATAAGGCAATATTAATCGAAGTTCAAATGGACTTTCTCCATTTTAAATTAAGAACGAATGAATTCTCTTTATTTTAAAGTTCATTTGCGAAAGGTTTCGTTAATTAATTTTCATTCTAAAATTATTTTTATTCGGTTTTCGTTGTAAAAAATGTTATCAGGTTTATTTCTATCTGAATGCATGGGTTAACTAAATTAAATTTGGTACCTTAACTTTTCGAGTGTAACGTTTGAGATAAGAAATATTTTAATAAAAAAAATTCTAAAGTATCGTATAACCTAACCGTGTCGGGGTGGCCTAAGCCCGAGCTCGCTTCGCTCGCTTTTCGACTAATTCATTGACCATAATTATCGAATTGCCCAACCGTTACGTAGCAATATTCATAATGACCAAACAATGTGAAAAATATAGAATGTGAAATATAAAAACGGGGTCTGCAAAAGCCTTCAATAAGCTCCAGTCGGCGTCCCAGGTAACCATATCGACTAGATTAATCACTATCGTGTTCCAGGTATCTATAAACAGAAATACCAAACTAAAAAGCGCCAACAAATACCCGTTTAATCAGCTAAAAATAAACCACTTAAACAAACTAGTATCAACTTTCTTTCATTGCCTACGCGATGTAAAGCGCTCTGTTTAACCTATCTGCGAACTAATTGCGCCTGCGCAGGGTCAATGCACTTACATGCAATTGAGGTGTAATCTGCCGTCTAAAGAAAAAGAGGCACATCTGTAATTTTATGCAAAAAAAACTCGACGCCAATTTTAGATAATTTTTAGGCTTATTTAGGTTTCTTTTTTAACTGCACAAATTGTGTAAGCAATAAAAACATGGCAAATCCAGCAAAATTTATTTGTTTACTTATTCGGAAGAGGGGAAATGAGTCGCATCTTATGATATTTTTAAATTTTTCTACGATCTACGAGTTAAAGTAATGAAAAGTGTTTTGTTAGCAAATGTTAAAAAATTCTGTGGGGCAACCCCATATTTTTGAGAAGCGTTCGCATTCACAGTAGTCGCAATATGTCAAACGCACTAATTTCTCCACATTATGAGAAACTCTTGTGATTTATTGTCGTTTAGATAACACTGGGACTTCGCTTTGTACGTTTTTTTTTTAGTACGACTAAGTTACGAGAAGTAGCAATCAGACCTTTTTTTCGCCGTTTTGTGTTTTGGTCAGTTGTGCCCTTTTTGCTAATGGCGGCTGTACTGTATTTTTATACGGCCATTAAGGACGATAATATTCAGTGTGCTCTGTTCTATTGGTATTAATAAATATGATATAACAGGGAATAAGGTGCAGTCTGTTTTTTAATGGGAGGTATGAATTAATAGAGTGAGATCAAAATGTAAATTGAGGTTAAGTAAAGGTTAAAAAGCAAAAAGGTTGATTGATTTTTGGTTTTGATTTTTTGATGCAGCGGGCTATTAATTTTATGGGATTATGGTAGGATATAAAATACTGCATCATAGAATATTAAAAAGTTTTTATTATGACTTTTTTCAAAATAGACTTTATGAGCCAAAGACCTTATACGTATTTCTTACTACTAGACTGTGTACCAAAAATTTTTGTTTAGCTAAAATGAAATCTATTATCATACACCTAGGTTAGCTATTTCCTTATAAGCGGTAGCAAATCAAAAGCGGTCCTGGCGAGAGGGTTTCCGCTGGTAGTGTGTCCTTGTCTGACTTCTTGCAAGCTCAAATAATCATTGGGTTTGTTAGAAATGGTAGAAAATTTAAAAAAAAATCTTTTTTATTTTATACCAAAACAAACGATTCATAGACTTTGAAACGTATTTAAATATTTCTAAAGTTCCTATAATTAATCAATTCGTTGTATTTCAAAAATAATTCATTAATACTTAGTAAGAGTAGTACTTTTAAATATTTGGGCCTGGTAATACTAAATGTAAGATGGTGGTTTGCGGAGTTTATGGCAGGCTTTGTTCGAGTGAAATTCAGCGGCTGTTAATATTATTTGCAAATTGATTCCTGGAGGAATAAAATTGGCGTAGTTTTGTTTCTCAACTGTCGACGTAACTGAGATCCTTTGAGGTATATTTAGCTGCCGGTATTTCAAAGCATCGTCTGAAGACTGCAGGATCATCTCACGCCTCTCCTTCATGAGCTTGAGAGTAGGATCAGAGAGCTTTTTGTTCCTATCTATACGATGGGTCTTGAAGAACGAGACTTGAGGAGACTTGGGATTTGAGGATTATCGAGTCCTTCCCCTCTCTTCGAACTTCAGATCTATAATACTCCATCATAAACTGCTCAATTCCTCTTCGAGTTTGGTGATCTTTTCGTCGGACCGGAGTGTGCGCGTGTTGTACGTTGCCAGGTCCAGTCGTCGGTATTTGTTGGGGTAGCCGGATCTCGTCCGGGATTCTTAGCACCCCTTGCCATACCGTAAACTCGACCGCTACCGTAGTCGAGGGTAGGCAGGCTGCCGGGCACTATATTATGCTATGTTTTATTTGTGCTATTCATGGGGAGTGCTTTGCAGGCGGGTTGGCGATCGCAGTATGGTTGTTACAAATGCACAGAGAACGTTGCTGCCCATTCTCTGGTTTGTCCCTTACTCGCCTCTTACGACACCCACGGGAAAACATGGGATGGTGAAATTATTTACGCCTGACATCATACGGTAAATGTTGTAGATTCCAAAAAATATACATACTATTTTTTTTATTTACAATAAATTAGGTAGGTTTAGGTAGCGTATTAAGGTAGCATAAATATGTCGGGATACTTAGGTACACTATCGTTTTTACAATCAATTTGTCCCGTGTTCTGTTTACTCATGGTCACCTCATTAGAAAGAGACACACTACCAACGGGAGCCCTCTCACGCGGACCGGTTTTTGCGCCATAGTGCACAGTCTAGTAGTAAGAAGTATAAGGTCTTTGTTATGAGCAAGCATGATCATTGGCCACAGATCATTGCTGAATGGAATTTCTCTCTGTCATAGCCCCAATGCCATAGAAAAAAATTATGCCCAATGCCTACTAGCTTGTCTCGCAGTGTGCTTGTCAATCGCTGTTTTTTAATAAATATCTAACCCAGTTCTAACAGAATCATAATGAGAAATCTAACCTACAACAATAATAAATTCAACCATTTTGTCGAACCACAAGATCTCAATCTTTGCGAGCTTCTTAAATGGCAACACCACAAAAAACAACAATTTTTCTCACGCCCCGAATTCAACGCGGAAAGCCGAACGATTCGATCTAACAGGGTGACAACCCTGACCTACAGGGTCCACAGCTCACCATAAATGGCTGCTCAGGCGCAAGCAAGTGGCTGATCAATGATAAAGGCTCCCGCAGAAAGCGATGCGTAAACCATAATATCTATGAAAGTAGTACGGATTGTCGCCGCGGCACCTGTTTTTCTTAAATGAGCTATTCAACTTGGCTGAATTCAGCAGTCTAAATAAACAAACATTATAAGCCGAGAATTTTATTTGTTTTAAATTGGTTTTCATAATTACTAGGATTCGTTTTTCGGAGGTTAACTACATGAATGCGACTGGTCTAAATTCAATTACAGAAACATTTAGATGATTAATAGCCAAGTGGAATGCGTCCTTAAAAGTCGGATATTTGGCGCGTGTAACACATTTTCATAGAAACAAAGAAAAATTTCTTTGAAAATATGTTTTTGCATCGTTCTTGCATTGTCACTTTGCGGCCGTCTGAGGGAGGTTTAAATGACTGCCCAAGCGTAAGTTGTTGATCCTAGATAAAACAGACACGTCATGCTGAAGAAGGACGGATGACAGACGATAGGGCAATCTCGATTGTGCTTAACAAGCAAGTATGGTAAGATGACTATTTTATTTTTAACCATTAATGTACACGACATTTTTTTTTTTTTTACAAAACTGATGTACAATCGAGTATGCAATAAAATAATGAACACCAAAAAAAGTCTGATTGACACCTACTAGATGTGAAAATTACATGCACATTATAAAACACATACTAATTAAAAAATTATAAAAAGAATTTAAGAACATAAAAAAGTAAATTTTAACCGTTAATATATCATAGAAAATGACAAAAGAGTAAGAATTAAAACAAAATGAAATTGAAGACAAGAAGGAGGAACAGAAAATAGGTACAAAGGCATGCTTATTTCTAAAGAAATCTCTTCAAGCATACTGCGAGAGGAGAGTTGAATTTTTTTGAAGATGATTGGAACGAGAGCTGGTGGAGATCTTGTTGATTGGTGTATTCAATATTTCTTGGAGTTGAAATTGTTTTATTTCGGTTCCCGAAGAAATCGTGATCGTTAATTTATTGAGATATTTGTTCAAATGTACTTGTTTTTAACCAATTGATGTTTATAAACTGCAGGGCTCATGACTTAGATAAAGGTACTCTTTCTTATCATCGTCTGTTTAGCCTTTACTCAACTGAGATGGCGTGAAGCTTGTTGTTATCCTTCTTCTACACTCTTATTGAGATTCTCCTCTCTGTTTCCATTCGAATATTTTATGCCAGGCATCCAAATATGGGGAGGGCTATGCTCGGAATATCTTTGCGTGATAAATCAGAAATGTTGAGATCCGCCAATCCGATCATCTGTTGAGAACCATGGTTACCGACATAGCCCGAAGACTTCCCAAACTGAAGTAACAGTGGGTAGGGCAAATTTCTCGCAAAACGGATGGCCGATGGGCAGAAAAGTTCTAGAGTGGTGACCGCGAATTGGAAGAGGGTGCGTTGGAAGGCCTCCCACCAGGTGGACCGAAGACCTGGTGAAGGTTGCGTGGATCCGCTGGATGCGGGACGCACGGGACCGGTCAATGTGGCGATGCTTGGGGGAAGGGTTTGTCCAGCAGTGGACGTCTTTCGGCTGATATGATGATGATCTAAACACAGGAATGTGATTATAAAACCTGTGACTATTTTATTTTATTTGCACTTAGATACCTGCTTAAATGAAGGAAGTTCTAATTAACATGATATGGAACTAATAAATATAAGAAAAATACAAGTTTCTAAGCATTCAAGAAATAGTAGTCTATAAAAAATATGAAAAATAAAAGCATATTACTAGCTTATACCAATGTTCTAAGTGGTAAAACAACAAAAATTAAAAGACAACTCCAGTAAGATAATTCCACTGCATTGCAACTTAGTCAGCTTAATGCACCTGAGATATTAACAACTAGAACAAGTTAATTAAGTCATATTACATAAAATTATCGTCTAATCGGTTATGTCTCAGCCGTTATGATATCTGCAAGAGATATAGAAGTTAATCGAGTCTTTAAGAAATGCAACTGCAGAATAATTTTGCATTTTTACTATCTAAGTGCTTGGAACTGTTTTAAGATAGATTGGTATTGAATATTTTTGTTATATTAAGAATTTACTATGTGCATTATATTAGTAAGAAATAAGCCATCATCCCAAGTTATTTGGGGTCAGCACAGCATGCTTTCTTCTTCAATACATCTCTATTTGTTTACATACATCGCATTGCAATCTCTCAAGACAATCCTAGAAAAAAAAAAATCACAAGAGATAAACTGACTTTAAATCAAAACACTAAAAACTGCAAAAATAACTTTCGTTTCGGAAGTCGGTACCTATTGAAAAACTATAAAAATAAGAGGTACCAAAGACACCGACTTCCGAAACGCAAGTTATTTTAGCACTTTTTAGTATTTTGCTTCAGAAGTCGGTTTATTTTTTGTGAAAAAGGTATTTTTCGTCTCTTTTTAAGTTTTAGTACCCTATCACTAAAAAGTGAGCAAAGTCTATAGTATTGTACCTAAAGGAATGACAAAAAGTACTCGTAATAATTTACACATTCGTGCTGTTTTTCGCTAAGGAGTTCGGTCGCATGTTCCATATCATGAAAACTGCTGAACCGATTTTGATGAAATTTGCACTGTTCCCTAAGTTTAGAGATACATAATCGAAAGAATGATCACGATCCGATAACCAGTTTCGTAGAGATGCGTGGACAAACATACATACAAAGAAACAAACGTACATACAAACATACATAAACTCGGAAAATTTGGTACACGTGTTTAGAAGCCCATACAGAGTAACATATGTGAATATTGTGCAATTCCAACAATATTACATATATACGTGTCAAATTGATTAACTCCTTGTTTAGTATTTAGTTGGAATTTCTCTAATAACACATCAGGTATGACTGTGTGAGTTACAAACAATTAGTATTTGTACATACACATAAAATGCTGCTGCAAATCATACATAATCAAATTAATTATTCTGTTGTTGGTAGGTAAACAATAATGCAGAACCACAATGTTATTCATAATAATAAAATTAATTAATTTATTAATTGTTTCATTACGAGGAATACAGAACTGTTTTACCTAGTAAATAGCAAACAATGAGTGTAGATAAATCGCTATGAAAAGTTAAACTGTGGGTTGAAAATGACACGATTTAGTAATAGGTAACTTAGTTAGTTTATTACTTGATTGTTCCGGATTCTAAATAAATAACATAGATTTATTTATGTCATTGGAACAAAGATTAACTTATAAGATTATGAAACAAACCTTTTGGTCAATAATATTTTGTCGATCGCAGAGGGACAATGTTGAACAAAATAAATAACTCTCTAATTTCGAAATATTAACAAAGATAAATAAATATATTACAGCTACGTAATAGTTTGGTCAGGCAAAGTATTTTACGACTAACACCACCAGAGAGTTTACACTTAAATCGGACTGATGCAAACGAGCCAGTAAGTACCCAAAAACGTAGCAAAATCAGATCACAGTTACAACATACAGACTCAAATAACGAGGGCACTTCCAAAAACTGCTGAGAGCAATAAAGCACGCGTGTTTACTGAAGTTACGTGCGATGTCAAGCAATGTAGTTACTTTCCACATGAGTTGCATCTAAATTACAACACACACACTAATGCGTACCAAACATTACTGTTACATGCAGTAGCAACACAAAGTGACACGAACATCGGGGAATATGAAATAGTATTGTATACCGTGTCACCTTTGTCAAAATTTTGTTAGAAAACGTAACAGTACTTCCATAATTGTATGGGTGTCTTTGTGTTACTGGGTAGCGTTAACAAGTGACAAAAAGGGTGACGGTATGTAAATGTGGTTGGAAGAAGAGGGAGAGGAAGCCGAAGAAAAGGTGGATGGAGTGTGTGTAAATTGATATCGAAAATGTGTTGCGTCGAACCCAAAAACATAGGACAAGGGCAGAGAGATGATGCGCGTCCAAAATGCAGGTAGCCCACTAGATGGTCAAACAAACCCACCGCACTATTCCCAAACCACTGCAAATCCTGAAAGCCAGAATCAACAGCGGCGACCACCAGAAAAGCACCGAGGCAAAGAAGCTCGACGAAGTCATGGAGAATGAAATTAGTTTCATTTTTTTTATGGTCAGTCACCGCTGCATATGGACATCTATCAGCAATAGGTACAAGAGGTGTCGCAGTTGCGTTACCAGCTTAAAAATAAAGCTGAAACTTGCGCCTGTGTAGAAAAATTTCTAACTGACGGACTAAATAGTTTTTTTTTTACTATTTAGTCCGTCAGTTAGATATTTTTCTTTTGCCACGTAAACAAAAAATGACGACGATACAGTGCGTTAAATCATCGTGTGACTTCACGCCTTGCTACACTTTATACTGAAAAGTGACGTCACAAGCCCTCACTCCTGAACTTTGATGCGCTTTTTCTTTGTCAATTTTAATTTATTTGATTAAGCAAAAAAATACGTGTCCAATATTATTTAATAATCTCACTGAAGGACTAAAAATAATTTTCATTTTCCACCTAGGAAACATCCCGATTGCACTCACAACTTCCAAATCAATACAAGGCAACGCTGCTCGAGGACAGAAGCTGGTATGGTGGTAGAACTTTCACAGACGTACTCCTTCACAAATATCTCTACTACTATTTACTACTTAAAATTCCGTAGCTCCTAAATATTTCGTGCTACGGTTACTGATGTGCATCTAAATGATAGCACACACATGTGCATAGTACTACTACTCCTGTAGTTACGTAAACTGTAAACGTTAACATTTGCGTTGCATCGCATTTGCGAGATTGCGAGGCGTGTTTGTTTATTTATGTATTTCAGTCGTTTACGCTGTGTTTTTGTTTTTTTTAGAAATATAGTTACTACGTGCGTACGGTATATCCCTGAATCTACATTGAGATTATTTTATTTAGTAGTAAATATGCGTTTTTTAGAAATATCGTAGCTACCCCGTCGCAATCTATTTTACTAAACTGCTTTTCAATCATTTCTTTCAGAATGAAGAAACCCGTGGAACAAAAGGTACAGGTTCTTCGTCTTGTGCAAATTCTCAAAATAAGGTAAGCTGTATTGGATTCGACAACACTTGGTAGCACCCCTAATACCAAATATAGACGAGGCATGTATGGTCCACCACAAAATACATAGAATCCCAACGTTAAACACCAATCCGGCTCCCCAACAAACATTCCTCAAATCAGATTTTATTTAGTCTGCTCTACAAATGGACTGCGAAGAAGATGAAATAGCTAAACAATACAAGATACGCAATGGTTGCTCGCGATATTTATAACACCCACGGGTACAATGTTGTGCATTATTTGCAGACTATGACTAAACAAAGGGTTCACCGAATGCTTTATAAATACGCTTCTAGTTAACTTTGATTGACTGGGTATACGGAGTGATTGAGAATTATGGCCAATTCAAGCAATATTACCAAGTGGGTCTGAGTTCTGAACACTACGAATTGATTTTCCATACCACGCTCTTTTCTTGTCTTGGATTGCATAGTTTTCGAGAATTAGATATTAGGTAATTAATATCTTGGAGTTGACAATTTTAACCACTGTGCCCGTAAATCATCCTATTCCATCATAGAATAGATATGTTTGAATGGATAGATGAATAATTTACTGTGTATCGGATGTGATTAGGGTTCCTTTTCTATAATTTTCCTCTCTAAATTTAGGTTTGATTGGAATCTTGGGCGAGCAATAGCACGAAAAGTCTAGGTCTAAACCTAAGTTCATTTGTGTACATCTAGATATTTCATAATAAGTTAGTGTTTGTATGTTTGTTATTATTTCACGTTAAAATTACTGAACGGATCTGGATGAAATTTGGCACACAGATAGATTATAGTCTGGAATAGCACATATGATACTTTTTATCCCGCGAATATGTTCCCTTGGGTTAATTTTCGACATAAACGCGGGTGAAGCCGCTGGCAGAAGGAAAATTGCAGTTTCCTGCATTACATATTTAGGAATGTCTACATTCTAACTGTCAAAACACGTTGTTATCAAGAACAGTGTCAATTATGCAAATGGAAAGCATGTTTACTTTGCTATTCACAGCAGAACATTACAACTGTATCCGTCTCAAGTACGTGTCATGCTATCTGTTTCCGTCTGTTAGCACCTTATCTACTACTTGCTGGTGTAAATAAATAGGTACATATGTATGTAACACCTTGGTTATTATTGTATTCTGAGGTGACCCGTATTCGCCCTTGGAATGTCATGAAAATAAGGCCAAGAAAGAAAAATATCATGTTATCAATTACCCCTGATTTCTGAATTAAGCATTTGAAGTTGAGTACGTCTCAAACTGTACTTTAGCCTGAAAACCTGTCAAACTTTGGCATATAAGTAGGGTTTGACACGTTCTCCAAATACTCAATTCAGAAACCTACCTTTAGTCAGTAACACGACACGAAAGCGTCTTTATAAAGTAAAATATAATCTCCGGAACGTAAGTTGGCAAGAATCGTTAGATGCGCAGAAATCGTTTTTAGGTGTCTTTGGTAGTGAAGCGGGGCGCGGGGAACGTTTAGGACCACTCAGAGCGCAAGATTGGTTGGTTAGTTGACACAAGGATCGACTAACCAATCGTATCGCTTCCACGTTCCGTTCGCTCTATGTGGTGGTTGGTCAGTTCGCGGTATATGCGCGAACTTACCTCCACTACGCTAAAACCTTGCCAACTTACGTGATAGACACTATACGTAACTAAAATAAAAGTTACTATTGGACCACAACGGACGACGAATGACGTTATGATCCTACAGTTAAGAATCAGTTGTAGTCAGGTAACTGTGATGGTTCGATGAAATTTTAACCTGGAAGTCTACCTACCCATAACGCATTGGAAGTCTACCCTAACTTGGAAAAAAAACTAAGAGAATGCTTTGACTACCTTGGATTATCTATCCCATAGCGAAGATTAATCTTATCTTTCGCCAGAGCTAGACGAGATGTACTTACGAGTACTACCCTCTTCTTTATCATCAATAAATCCAAAAGACGTCTACAAAGGGACTGCTGGACATAGACCTCACCCAATCTTCGCCACATCGACCGACTCTGCTTCTCGCGTCCATTGGATTCCCGCAGGACTTTCTACTTACAATAGCCAAACTTCTAGGCCGCCCTGAAGTTGCCTTTCCGATGCGCAAGGTACGGATCGGTGCTGTTTTTGTATGAGATATAATACTGCGCAGCCGTTGTAGCCATCTTCAAGGCGGCTAAGTACAACTATACTTTAGAAAACACACTGAATATCTAGATAAAAAGTGTATTTTTTTAAGTATAAGGGAGAAAACGCCCTGCTTGGCACTGCCACGTTTTCTGCAATCCGTCTGACCGCAAGCGCAGCATTCTAGAAGATTGTTATGTAGCCATCATATTAATGAAACCACATCGTACTGTTACATCCAAAACATAATACCGTACTTATAAAGACAATTTAAAAATATCCTTCCTTTAATAAAAAGTAACGGTGCTCATGTAATTATTTTAAACGAGTCGTTTGCTTTTGACACCGTTTTGTGCGAACGTTTTATGTTTTTATATTTTATCGTTTTTAACGCATTTTTATTTTTTATTAGGATAACCCAAATATTACGTTGAAGTATCAATCTTTTGTATTCAGGGCGTTGATTTTTAAACAGATTGTTGGTAATATCTTCATCGCTGATTCTCATTGTGTTTGAGTTCAATCAACTCACGATATAATGTATTTAATTTATGTTTTTAATTTCTGCCATTGTGTTTTTAAAGTTGCTAAACATTGGCTGTTCTCACGTTTTCTAGATTATTTTATTTCAATTTACATAAAGCTGTTGTCATGTAAGTCTACGCAAATATTAGTATTTTCCACAGGTTTTAAGGATCATTTGAAGGCTTTTACAGACAATTGAGATGTGTCAGCAACGACGTATTTTCGTAGACATTACTCTTAAAATAGAACAATAAAATTTATCAATGAAAAAACGTTGATGCATTTTCACGTCGCACTTTTCAATGTGAGCCTAATAATTTTATTGAGATCGTGTCAGTGCTACTGAAGAAGACTTTATTTATGCCCAAGAAGCCTTACCATCGACAAATAATTTAAAAACGTTTTGTAAAACTATGGTGATTTGAAAATGAGGTGAGGTTATCAGCAACTTGGCAAACCCACTCAAGAATAAAAGTCAAGTCAAGTAGAAATGGGTTAGTATGATGCAAGTAGGCGGGCTAGTGCCGCAACAAGATAAATTATAATATGAGGGGCTGCGTTTATAAAGCCATGCATACATTATTTGTAAAAGTTTTGTTTTTTTTTTACAAAAAGTTACAACCGATTTCCAAATAAAAACAGTACAAAGTGAAAAATAACATTAATTTCGGCAGTCGGTGTTCTCGTTTTTGTTTCTTAGTTTTTTGACACCGACTTTAGAAATTGATATTATTTTTCACTTTGTACTGATTTTATTTGGAAATCGGTTGTATTTTTATGTGAAACAGTTTTTAAACTGACATGCGATTGCAGCAATCCTGAGAGATTTGCAGTCATTTATTTAAGGGTTCTGTTGTATATCTACGAAGATTTTCACCAGATCTCGATCAAATTAAATGGGACCACGTGAGAAGCAACAGCTTTCAAATAAAAAAAGAATCATCAAAATCGGTTCACCTAGTAAAAAGTTCTGAGGTAAAATACAAAAAAAAAAACTGTCGATTTCAGAACCTCATCCTGTTTGAAGTCAGATAAAAAAATTGAAAACCCCAGACAGATTTAGCAGTAGGAGACACGCTTCGATCAAATCGACAATCTATTGAACACATAATTATGACACGATATCTCGCGAAAACAGTTTCAAACAGTAAAACGCCCATAACTTTAGAACGGCTGAACTAATTTTCATCAAACATCAACTTGCTAAACATCAACAAAACAAAACGAAATCTAAATCATCCGTTTCATCGGTTCAGGAGCTATGATGCCACAGACAGTTACATATACATATACACAAACACACAGGTACACACGTCAAACTTATAACACCGCTACTTTCCCATCGTGAGAAGTTATTATGATACATTTTGTAATGTACTAATAGGTTTAAATCCATTTTTATCAAGAAAAATGCACTTTTAAAAGGTAACTTACTAGATAAACGGACTTAAAAATACCGAAAAATAAGCATTCTGTTCTTGATCGTTAAGTATGAATAGACCAATTATAGAATGCTCTAACTCTCTGATTACATACTCAAAAAGATTTTGAAGAAATAGAATGATTATTCGCTTGTTCCATCTCTAATCTTTAAGCCAACCAAATATTGCATTTCACAAGTAAATATGTTTCTCAATAAACAAAATAAACTAGAACATATTATTCTCTTTACAAATCCACTGATGTGGTTAATTCCCACAGTTTATTACCATTCTGACAAGTATATTTCTCCATATTCCCTCATCCATCTCAAAATTCTTTAATGTGGTTTCTCTATGGTAGTTTGACGCCATAGACAAAGTGCACATAATCCCGGGAACCCATTAACCGTGGTAAACAAAAGATGGGTTCCCATAAAAAGATGGCGACATATGTAACGGGACACTGTAGAATTATGGAAGTGTCTCCCGGAAGAGAAACCGCAACACCTGGCCAAACACTTGAATGAAACTGTTTCATCTAATTCATAGGAATGAGGGCTATCGCGTTTGAATTTGCCGCTAGGGGCGCTGATGTAGAGTGAGGTCTTCAAAATGTGAAATGTCCCGTTTTTTGTTTTTTAGGGTGACTTTACTTACTACTTTTTTATTGTTGTGAATATTTTTCAAATATGGAATATTAAGATAGGTACGGCTGTTACCAAGCACTGCTTCAATAGAGTTTTATGTTTTGGAAAATGTTATCCTCCTTTTTTTGCGAAAAAAGGGTCTGCGCAAAACTGCGGCATACTATACTGATGTTATATTTAATCGAATCTAGGGCATTAGAAATGATTTTAATTCAAACTTTGTTTCCATGCGCGTAATAACAACTTTTAACAGGTGCTCTATATTTAAGGACCTTACTCGCCAGTGGCGCCAACTGGTGAGGCAATATTGCTTTAGGTGTTTTCTTGTTCGCGCAAAAGCATTAAAATTTAAACATGCATAGCATGTTATCAGGTTATAATTGCACAAACATCTGCTTTTCAACATTTATCATCAACATTAAGGGGTCAAATGACGACAGCACATAATTATTATTATCATAGCCAGGCGTACTTCCCAGTAGTACGGTATGCCCGCCGCTTAGGCAGATGAGTTTTCGTTTTTCGATCTATGCTCAACGATCCAGCTTGCTGCTGAAAATCATATCATTCCTACGGCCCATCCAATAGTATAATTCTTTAGCTAAGTGTCTTTCTATTCTGCAAATCCTTTTTTGCTGTGGAAAACTTAATTGAGAGCTCTTCGATCATGGATTGGAGAAGAAACTTCAGTCAGCCAACTACATAGCTTTAGACCGGGTAATCGCATACGAAGTTAATCAGCAACTTTCAGCAACGTAGAAATGGATACCTGCGCTTGTTAATCTTAGTAGGATAGGCAGATTTCTTCAACTGATCAATTTCACTACGAAGGTTGGTATCGAAATCCCTAGAACGGATAAGATGCAATTAGGAAAATAAAATGCAGTGAATGCATATTCATCCATGCAAATTCTTGCTCACATCTGGAAGTCTTCAGTCCTAGATTACTTGCTCCCACACTCTACACATCAATTAGCGATTTTAAAGCTTCATCTTACGATTTATTTCGTTCATTTGCGCAGTTTAATTTAGCCAGAACTTTAAAATGAATAATTCTACCGAATACCGAGTTTCCTCCGTGCCTCGGAAAGCACGTTAAGCCGTTGGTCCCGGCTGTCATTTGAAGATCTTTGACAGTCGTTACTGGTAGTCAGAAGCCTGAGATCTGACACCAGTCTTGCCAAGGGGTACCGTGTTACCCAGTTACTGGGTTGTGGAGGTCAGATAGGCAGTCGCTCCACGTAAAACACTAGTGCTCAGCTGAATCCGGTAAGACTGGAAGCCGACCCCAATAAAGTTGGGAAAAAGGCTAGGCAGATTGATTTAAAATGAATAATTCTACTTTCTAACTGAGCTTCATTCCAAGGTTCTGCCCAATATCTTAATTATACGGGTAATCAAACGTCCCTATCAATGGAGAACGAGAATGTAAGTAACTGATCAGGATAACATAGAAAAATTCAAGTAAATCAACCACATTTTAAAATCACGAGGTAAAACGGATCGTATACATACCTACCTATGCAATCTTTTAACCCCCAAGTGAGCGATATAGGGCCATTAAGTCCAGTCTCAATTTATCACATCACACTGGTCAGATAAAATGCTAAGTGCTGGCAAAATGGACGCGCATACTTAGTTGCTTACGTCGGGCGATTTTTATGCCTTAGTAGGTAAGGATCAAGGTTTGAATGACTAAAACGAGGCTTTTTTGAATACAAAGTCATACGCCTTTTCAAATGCAACTTGGGCTATGCTTTCTAAAATCTACAGACGAAAGCTAAACCCTTATCTCGTAACCTATGCGCTGCCAAACATCTATAATACCATTTCTCTTACCTGACGCCGGTATTATAATGCGACTTTTAACGTCTTGAAATCTTCTTTTTCGTGTGAGGATGTGCCGATGTGGCAAACTCTGGTGTCAGCTAGAGATCCAACAGGCCTTTGACTTGACTATTTCAGACTTACATTAACTATACATAAATCCAGGTTTCTTCACGATCTTACCTTTACCGTTGCCTGTGATGTCCAAGATATACTTAAAAAATACATATGATTTCTTGTCTTCTTTCAGTTTTTAAATAAAATATCGGTATAATAGTACATTACTGCAGCGGCCAGCAAAAGAGGCATTGATGGACAAACGTGTAAATGTAGGCCGAGGCGAAGCCGAGGCACATAAACGTAAGTCCATCAATGCCTAGTTGTGGCCAAAGCTTGTATAGTAATTTTCTCAAATTATTCGCGAAAATTAAAACTAAATAGTACCTAGAACTCATTTTGTCGAAAATAATTTATTTTCAATATCAATGACGAACAACGAACAACAATAATTTTTCCCGCGTTAAATTGTTTTTTTTTTCGATACACAGCTTTCTATTTGCAAGCCAGTTCAAAATTTAAATAAAACCTTTGATAAGTTGCGGCCTTGGTTGCCATGTTGCGGAGTAAAAGATCGTTCCATTTTTAATTACACGACAGATATGAGTTTACTATGTAATTTATTTGGCCGCTAAACACGACAGATGGATTTTCATACAACTTTTGCCGGCCGCTGCTCACATGTATATGGCCAGTACAGGAATTTCGATTTATCTCAAAGGTTGTCAAAATAATGCTCAAAATTCCAAGCATGTTTGAGAAAAATAAAATAATTATATAACTAAAATAAAATACCGAGGACAAAAGGCAGTGAAAAAAGCCTTGGATAATTACCTCGAGAATTGGCGAGATGAACCACAACACTGAGAGAAATGAGGGATTAACCTACGTATAATTTTAAAGTATCAAAAATGAAAGAATTTAAAAATGCATACGTTAATGCTTTGATAAACAGATCTACAATCAGCGCTATATTATAACCTACTCTGCACAGACGTCAGTGACTGATGCGCGTGACGCGACAACATCGTCATACAGAAAGAACGCAGTTACAGTATAAAAATATCGAAATATTGTCTCGAAATAAACCAGCAGTGCGACAACGCACTCTAAAAAATGTTCTCTTATTACAAAATTGTTTCAGATACGACATGATAGCGTTTTATGCCTACATGCCCTTGCGCACACTCTTATCTGTTGAGAAAAGGGAATGTTTATGACATGTGCGGGCTATTACTGCCTGTGAGGTCGCTGCATACTGATAGTTATGCCTTCATCCTGGAGTAATATCTTTAAAACAAAGCTTCAAATTCTATTGCTTGCTTTAAATGCTTTTGGCTTATATGTTTAGAATATCTGATCTGCAAAACGGTTAACCAAAACTATAAAATCTAGAAATGGAGTAATTTTGAATATATTTACAAAATCCAGAATACAAATAGTAGTCGAAGAGCTGCTGAATTGAAGTGGAACTGGGTTGGTCACATCTGCCATATGTCGGAGAAGCCATGAACAAAAAACACTCCAGTGGATCCCAAACAGCAGAAAACGACAACGCGGCAGGTCCAGAACGAGATGGCGGGGTGAGCTGAGGCTCCAGCTAGACAAGTGTCATTCGACGTTAGCGATGGCAATGGTCAAAATGAAAGGGATTGAGCACGTGACATTTCGATAGCGCTTGACAATACCATACATTTTTGATATTTTTCCATCGCTATCGCGACGTTTTCGCCGATATAATATCACTTGTCCAGAGCCTCTGGGCACCTTAACGATTGTAGAAAGAGATTTGATACGAAACGTTTGTAACTTGGCTAGACTAATTTTTAAAAGATTGGCCCTCGATCGTTTAGACCGGGAGGGGTGAAAGGAAGGAAGGGAGGTCTTTGCGCTTCAGTGGGACAACACAGACTAATTATATAAATATTAATAAATATTCATAAAATGAAAAAAAATATTAATAGCCTAAAAATCCAACTGCTTAAGAAGTGAAATAAATAGAAGTAAACAAGAAGAAAATTATGCTTTGCAGTCGGAGGATACATATTCGCGAGCTGACTGACCAAAACCATATTTGTTTTTTTTTTAATATATATTTTTAGTTACCCTTCATTTTGATACCCCACACGATGGTTTTGGATAAAAAAAAATTGGGATCTCACATTTTTTTTATAGGATATGACGAATCGATTTACGTAAGAATCATCAAAATTGGGCTACGCGTTTGGTCTCTAGAACGCCACATAGAAACAAACATACATACATACATAATCTGATAAACACATTACTCTCCAGGCAGTCAGGTAAAAAGAAAGGAAGTCTATGACGACTTTTGCATAGCAAAAAATATTTTAACATTTTTATTATAATTTTAATAAAGAAATGCTAGGAATTAGCTACCGTATGCAAAAAAAACTACTTTCTACATACATCAGAAAAACCGTCACGTCTGCACGAATAACATAATAACTTCGCGACATGCGCTCGCGTCGTCCCCTCCCGATGTTATCGCGTACCTCCCGGACGCAAGCTTTTTAATACTTTTTCTACATTATCACCTTTAATATTTATACATTACTCGCCGGCTATAAACCCTGAGTGGCTCTTGTATCGAGCTATAAATGATTCATAATGACAAAATTATTATTGTTTTACTACGAAGTCACTTTTTTTTACTTAACTATGTGATGAGTTCAAGCATAGACAAAGACTATAAGCACAGATAATATATTACTAGCATACAGATGCCTCATCCCATACGAAGAAACCGTGCCGACGTAACTAGCGTTTTTCGTCTGATTAAGATGATTATTCTTATAAGTTCTTCGATCGCGTTCGGTTCCGTTCCACGGCTATAGATGGTGTTAGCAGCGACTTGCAAGTAAAAGGGTTTTCTCCGTTCGTGACAATTTTTTCTTTAAATACAGTGATAATTTGTTTTATAGTATTTTTTTTGCAAGTTTTTACTGTTTCATTGTACCAAAATGTTTTAGAATACAAAATTAAAAAATCGAGTAGCATGCCTCAGAAATTTAAAACCGCACCATCTATTGGAATCAATTTTAAATGATTCGTAAACGATATTCTTTGAAATGTGAATTAAGAGACCAATATTCCATAATTTTGTGCTTAGGAGAGATGATTAAAAAAGAACATACAATTTTTATAATCAATTCTAGAAATTTTTAATTTTACACACAATTCAATAACAAATCGATGCATATCGCGCCACCTAGTGACATATAATTGAACCAAAATTTATTTGTTAGCGTTGGAACCCCTCACTATAGATAACTGCATGACACACAAATTCACACAATCGATCACGATTCATTTCGCACACAGCACACAACCGCAAGATTCGATCTTCGAGTTTGAGCAACGTTTGCCGAAATCAGTTCTTTGATGGGTGACCATCTATTTAATACCAAGACTCCTCTGTGCCTCAGAAAGCACGTTAAGTCGTAAAGCACGTTAATGATAACCTGTGAAGAGAACCGATTACAATGTTAGAAAAAGACAACAACTAGCAACACGATAACTCCATCTCTTTCGCACCTTTCTGACAGGGAAGGCTTAGAAAAGTTCGCTATATATGAATAATAATGACCAAATTATTTTTGTTTTACTGAGAATTCATGCGATGAGTTCGAGCATAGAATTAGAGTAGATAATTGCGTAACACTAAAAGTCATATAATCGCAATCTTGGGATTGGGGATTGCTATTGATTTTGGCTAAATAACCAGCCGTACGATTCGATACTTCGACCCGTGGATGGGTGACCATCCAATATCTATACACCGAGACTCCTCTGTGCTTCGGAAAGCACATTAAGCCGTTGGTAACGGTTTTCATAAAGTTTGTAGATATTTGACAGTCGTTGCACTGACATAAATATAATGACAATGACAGCTTGTGAAAAAGACCAATCTCTACTGTCATTGGTCCTCTACAAACACTTTCTACTGAAAAAACAAAAATAGTGATGTTTCCTGGGTAAAAAAATGATAATTCTATTAAGTCCGTCAGTGAGATTATCAGATAATATTGGACACGTATTTTTTGCTTTACCAAATCAAACATCGACAAAAATAAAGCGCATCAAAGTTCAGGAGTGGGGGCTTGTGACGTAACTAAGGTAATATAAAGTGTACTAGCAGCGTGACGTTTCACGATATTTCAACGCATTATATCGTCGTCACTTTATGTTTACATGTCTAATATTTTTAACCGACTTCACAAAAAGGAGGAGGTTCTATGTTCGACATTATGTATGATTTTTTTTCTTTTTTTTTTTTACTTTTGTTCAGCGATATCTCCGTCAATTGTGGACCGATTTTGAAAATTCTTTTTTGTCTGAAAGAGTATGTTCCGAAATTGGTGAAGATTTGATGAAGAACTTCGAAGATATACAACATAACTCTTCAATAAATAACGGCAAATCTCTCGGGATTGCTGCAATCGCATGTCTGTTTATTGTTTACACCATTTCATAACAAAACATCACGCCAATACGCTATAAAGGGATATGCAGATGTGTACAGTTCACATTGGTACACTCTCATTGCAATGGTTATGTTCAGTTTTATGGTATTCGGTTAATCTATTCTGGCATTAGAGGTACCTTACTAAACAACGTGCCTATTAGGTAAGTACAACTAAAAAGTGAAAAATAAAAATCTTTTTACAAAAACTTTGTAAAAAGATTTTTATTTATTACTCTACCTGACGGACAAAAAACGAGTTTTCAATAAACTACCCTATTAATCGCACCATTGCTTAGTCTCTCTCACTCTTTTCTGACTGTATTCATTTGAAAGCCAGAGAGAGAAGAAGGCTTAGTCCATTTCTCTTATCTATGGCTACAAGAAAGTAATGATGACAAAATTGTTATTGTTTTACTACGAAGCCATTTTAATTCAACGACGTGATGAGTTCTAATAATTGGTTTCGACCGAGAGACGTTTTCTAGTCTATTAAAGTTTTGATTAGCCAATGACTGTAAAATTAATTCCTTTTAAAGCTTTTACAAGTCGATAGACTGGTTGGATAAAGATCCGTAAAGTCTTGACTTATTTATCAATTCATTCAAATCTTTTTAAGATCAAGATTCGATTACTTATCGATTGTCGAAATCTACACGTGCCAAAGGGCCAATAAATTATTTTACTTTTATTTTGCATCTGGCAACATTATGAGGTATTAAAAATATAAGGAAATAAAAACCTTTTTTACCGAAAAAAGTTCAATCGATTCCCCTTTCCAAGAATGAGCTGAATAATGTTTATAGCTGTAGTTTTTATTTTTATTATTGGTAACACATAAATTCGGTAGTGAATACAAAGTTGCACATTATTAACTTTATCTTATTACGGAACTTTTGTGTGTCAACATGTTTACACATTTTATTTTTTTAAATAAAATACTTGAATTCCGATAACATTGATATAAAATAAATAAGGTTTACGCAAAAACCAAGTAACCAATATACGTTAAAAAAAGGATATAACTTACATAACGACCATAATATTGAAATTAGTTGTGGTTCAATAAAATATTAATAGTCAAGTAATTGCTTTGGCATAATTTTGTTAATTTTTCTAATATAAAAAATGTATTAAGGAAAGTCTCCTTTTTATAGACTACTAAAAAAATTGAAGCGGGTAGAACATATAAGATTTTCAGCGCTCCAAAATTTGTAAACAAAACTTTATAAGTCCTATTTGAGTTCTAAAACGAATTTCAGACAAACCTATCCCCTATAAAAAATCAAAAAACTACCAGGAACGCTGCCAAGCAAAACTACAGGAAAAAATACGAGCATCAAATAAATTCGCGATATGATCTCAACCGTTCGACATTTAGTTTCCGATACATTTTTATTGGGTCGTGAATCGTGTGAGATGAGACTTTGATTTCACTTCGAATCACGAAGTTAAAGAATTCACGATTACTCTTTGAATGTTTTTTTTTTTTAATATTTATGCGTTTGGCTTAAAAGGCGACATGATAAAATGTGTAACTTTCTGTAGTATCATTATACTACAGAAAGTTACACATTTTATCATGTCTGTTAGACTCGTAAAACAATTGAATAAATTAACAAAATAAAACAATTGGGTTTTCTTTACCTATTTTTCATTCAATTTTAGTTACCAACTGGACTCCATCACCCTCGTGAAAATCTGAATCCAATGAAACGTAGGTACTCCTGGGATAAAAAAAATCCTTTATCCTACTCCAAGGTTCAATCCTTCTCTGTACCAAAAATCATCCATATTGATTCAACGGCACACATGATTTTTTGTATCATATTATAACAAATACTTTTAAAACATGTTTTCTGATTACTTTGGGCCCTAACATTAGCTAGGTTTTATCCAGTGTGAGTAAGGGACAAACATATCTGTTACACTTTTAGTCACATATTACTATTTTATAAATGTATTGATTAATTAAAATTAAAAAAATATTTGAATTAATTTGAACTGTTTACCAGCAATTACTTAAATTTTGATTTACCTTCTTGACATTTATTATAATTATTACATGAATTAAATGATCGTTTATTTACATTAAAATCGAATGGTCATCAATGATATTGAAGATATAAAACATTCAGATTTTCACAATATTGAATTTGATTCTTGTATAATCCTTATTAGTTGTGTGTAATCATATATAATTCTTATTAATTCTAAGAGCTCATGATTCGTTTACGCAATTTTTTTGTTTGTTTGCAACTTCAAACGCAAAACTAAACAAATATATTTACTTTAGAGAAACTTGCACAAATTGCAACATTTAACGTCACTTGCATTTCTTAAACTTACTTAACGACCAGCTTTTAAGGTAACTACTCGACTAGTATTTCCTTAAACTAAGCAGCTTAAGAAGTGTTCCACAGTTGAACTACTTGTATCTAACTATCCCTAAACTGTCAAACTAATGCTGTATCTAACGACTTCCCGACTGTTACTGGTTTAATTAAAAGTATAACTATAACTCTTTAAATCCAAATTACAGAATAGTTTTCATATGGTTTGGCATTTTGGTTATCACAGTTCATTATTAAATTTGTCTTCAGAACCTTTCCATAGAGTCTGCATTTTTTCAATACAATTTTAATTCAACAAGCAAAATATCTTTTTTGTTATTAGTAGTAGTGTAGGTAATAGAGGAGAAGCGCGAGCTTAAAGCTCGCGCTTCTCCACTATCTCACCTGAGGGTAAGCGATGATTTGGTCGACGGTGAAGCACGCTTGCCTAGGAGTAATTTACTTACTCTTTTGGTTTTAGCTATCGGGGAACACTCACTAGGCTTATGCGCGATATGGATTTCCTAAGTGACCAAACCAACGAACCAACCAACTTTACCTTACCAACCTTTTTTGAACCCAACAGAAACGACATATCGTCATCATTCAATATACATAATTATGTAGCTTTTTCCCAATTAATTGGGGTTGCTATCCAGGCTACCCGGATGCAGCTGTGTATAGGGAAGCCGACATCGACAAAAAGTCACCAGTCTCCTGCAGGGCATTCGTTTCCTACAGAGAAGGCGAGTAACTCTCTATACATTTGTAAATATTTAGCAAAGCCCGACCTCAGAACATTATATTGTGCGTCTAATTACAAGCGTCAAGCGTAGCACATACTCGCACGGCACCGGCTGAGGTCCACGTGCTCAAGTGTCAAGTCAGAAGAGGTCAAGTCCGTGCGTTCATCTACACTGCTGTAGTGGTACTGGATAGGGCTTGGGATGTTTTTTAGGTTTGTTTTTTTTTAGTAAATTAGTTTAAATTTTCTTTCTTTTGTGGCCAGTATAATGTATTAAAGAATAAAGAATGAATGAATGTTCGAATTTGATATGAAAAGGAAGGAGGAGACTATTGAGAAGAGTGCCTGTAGAGATGCATGGGAAAAGAATGTATACTAAACCGACAGCAAAAAAGTTGATAAGGGACAAGATAATGCAGTGGCCATTTTTTTTGTTGAGATTCGCTAGAAATTTTTGAGGATTTTTTTTGTTTCCATTACAATATCTACCAACTGCCCATTCGAAACTTTTCCAAAATACTTTTTTTTTTTAAACAAATAAATGTTGTTAATTTGCCAACTTTTTTTAAATTGTCTTGAAAGTTTGGTCAATTCTGGGATAGGAAATAAAGGAGTTGGTAACTGTTCTTATTTAATTCATTCGCTCGGCAAAGGCTTACAATAAAATATAATTCTAAGTGATAGTCCATTTGGAATTTTGCCAAAGCCTTTGCTGCAATTGGCACTAAACTCATTATTAAGAACACTGCTTTTATTAATGACCTAGTAAGTTTAATTACCTATTTAAGCAAAGCGCTAGTAGATTTAATCGTATAAATTATTTTAAAATTCGTTTAACTAGACCCGAATAAATTAATAAAAGACAATGAAATACAAAGTTTTGCCTGCCTTTGTAACTGAAACTAAGTAGAATTTATTCAACCTAATATAGTTGAAATATTCTTCAGAGCAAGATATAACTTCTATATTTTCAAGAACTTATCCGAACTTACCTGCAAGTGCTGCAACGGAACAAGAAACTCTAAAACTTAGTTAATTAGGAAACCTGCTTATTGCAGAACCTTTTGAAGGAACAAACTTGGGAATGTCATATCTAGCAACATTGCTCTTCAGTACCTCTTTGTTCTATTGTTGTCAGTCTGTAAGTAGGTAGATATGTTAAGTAAAGTCACATAACTCTATATCATTAATATATTACTTACGAATATTATCTAATATCCCGTTATTATTATGGGAAATATTATGAGGAACTATTCGCGATACCTGACTTTGTATTTACCGGGACGGAATATAAAAAACCTTAAGTTTTTGG
Organism: Orthosia gracilis; assembly: GCA_947562075.1. Lineage (NCBI taxonomy): Eukaryota > Metazoa > Arthropoda > Insecta > Lepidoptera > Noctuidae > Orthosia > Orthosia gracilis. Next base: position 21,513,396 of record OX387274.1, read on the forward strand.
TTATATGAAAAAAGCAAAATTTCCGTAAATTAAAGTTAAAACTTGACAAACTCTACTTTAGCCTAACAAGTAAAAAAAAACTGTCAAACTTTGGCACTTGAGTAGGTAGGTTTATAATTTTTTTTTTCTTCTGAAACTGGGTGCAGATTAAACGTCTATCCAGATTTTTAAACGGCACCTCCATTCTCCACTGTGGACTCAACAGAGACGATATCTTTCACTTCCTTTCTTTCATTTTATCAACCCCCGACGGAAAAAGAGGGGTGTTATAAGTTTGACGTGTACCTGTGTCTTTGTGTATCTGTCTGTGGCATCATAGCTCCTAAACGGACGAACCGATTTAGATTTCGTTTGAAAGGTGCCTTTATCGATAGTGTTCTTAGCTATGATTGATGAAAATCGGTTCAGCCGTTCTATAGTTATGGCTGTTTTACTGTTTAAATCGGGGTGTTTCGCAAGATATCGTGTCATAATTACGTGTTCAATATTTTCGATCGAAGCGTGTCTACTACTAGATAAATTATGAAGCATGAAATAAAAATGTGTCTGGGGTTTTATATTTTTTTTTTAATTTTACTTGTTCCTTACTCAGTTAACATAATGGGAAAATCAAGGGATATATATTATGAAGATTTACGTTCGTTAACCTTTGACAAACTCTTGCTATACCATAATAAAACAATATTATTTATGCTAATAGAACCTATGTATGTCCGAGGGAAATAATAGAACCCATAGATAAAAGACTGTTCACAATCATGGCTTCCAATATGCTATGCGTTAATAATAGTTAATAATGCGCGTTTTGTTTCTGTGTCTGCATAATTATGATTGCATGCGAGGTGGTCTATGTTATGGTCAGACCGACCACCCTAGAGTTTCCTATAGGAACAATAGATAGATTATGGAAGCTTTGTCAGGTGAATTAGCAATTGTGAAGGGTCAATTTAAAAGATGATGACGAAGAATATGGCATATTTGCGTGGGAATTAAAGACAGTAAAATTTATTTATGGCTATTTATCTTTGACGTAAACACTGCGAGACAAAAGAATTGGGTTAAAGATGAAAACAGAAGATTTTGCCATTTAGAAAGGGCTTGTGTTTAAACACCGCCCAAAAAAGTACCTATTTTACTACCAAAAAAATTCTAAACGGTTACCAAAATGGATAAATGGTCACCAAATAACGTTTCCTAAAATATTATGAAATAAATCCATTTTTTCGTATTATTGACTGCCAAAAAAATATATGGACGCCTTTAAAGTCGACGGAGCCCCGCTGCGCGGGGCTCCTATTTCCGTCCGCAGGGTCTAAAGTAACCTAACACGAACGAGATGACGGGAGCCGAGTTCGCTCGCTTTGCTCGCTCACTTCAGCTCCCGTCATCTCGTTCGAACCTAACCTGTCCGTGTCGGGGTGCCCTAAGCTCCTGAGCTCGCTTCGCTCGCTCTTGGACTAATTCGTTAAAAACACGAATACACCCGGTATATTAATCTTTGAGTTGGATAGAATTTGGTGACCGTTGATCCATTTTGGGAACCAATTATTTTATTTGGTGCCTAAGCTTAGAGTCTTAAAAATATTTTTGATGACCGTCTAAATTATACCCTTTAGAAAGTTCGTTTTAGGAAAATGGAGCTTCCTCAGATATTTCTATCATCCTCGTAAGAACTCTCAAACTCGGAACTATTATAATTTATATAATACACTAGATTTTTCAGCAGCTTATTCCCGTGACCTTTATGCCTCAAGAACTGTGGCTTTTTCTGGGCTAAAAAGAAATCTTTGACACTCAGCAATAGTGTAGCTTTATATCAGTTTTCTTCTAGGCAAGCGTGCTTCATCTTCGACCACATCATCGCTTACCATCAGGTGAGATAGTTGTCAAGCGCAAGCCTACCAAAAAAAAAAAGATTTTCAACCAACATTAAAGAAAAGGAGGTCTCAATTCGACTGTATGTTTTTGTATGTTTGTAACGGGATTAATCCGATAATTATGAATCTATTTTGATGATTCATTTTTTTTATAAGCTGGTATTTCTCATGTGGTCCCATTTAAATTTGATCAAATCTGACGAGTAGTTTTTGATTATTTCTTTAATAATGCGTATTTTCATGGTTATATAAGGTACCAAAACTAAAAAGAGGAAAATAAGAAGCTTTTTAACAATATCGCAAAAACAATATCGTACCATTATTGCAAAAAACGGCAAAATATCACGTTTGTTGTATGTGAGCCCACTTAAATATTTATTTTATTCTGTTTTTAGTATTTGTTGTTATACCGGCAATAGAAATACATCATCTGCGAAAATTTTAACTGTCTAGCTATCACGGTTCATGAGTTACAGCCTGGTGGCAGACAGACAGACGGACCGCGGACATAGTCCCGTTTTTACCCTTTGGGTACGGAACCCTAATTAAACCGAGTGCCAAAACAAAACACAACAAAGCGAAAAATAAATATATTTTTGGAAGACAGTGTCAAAAACAAAAAAAATAGGTTCCAACAAAATAGACTTCCGAAAACCAAGTTACTTCTCGCTTTATAGCGTTTTGTTTAATTTTTTTGGTAACAATTTTTTCGCTTTCGACTTACAGCGACAGATTACTCCTAAGAACAATTTACACACATTACAATAAATATAGGTAAAGAGGAGATTGATCGAATTATGGCATTAAACACCACAGAATTTCAAAATCCATAGACACAAGGCACAGCTCTATCGCCATATTTACATAATAAACATGGTAATTTTATTTACGAAACAATATGATTTATGCCCCGAAGATAAGCATTTTACTGTGAAATACGCTAAACTCTGTAATGCACTTAATAGCATGCATTTAGTATTAGAACAGGATCTTATTTATTGTTATTGCTTTTCGCTGGTGGTCGGCGTTAAGGCGATGACAGCGCGGTTTTGCGAAATCGTATTTCGTGAATTTAATATTAACATTCACATTTTTGTCTACAAACTGGGGGTCTTTAAGTCAAGAGTGAATTATTTACTTCTAGGCAATCGTACTTCACCATCGACCACATCATCGCTTACCATGAGGTGAGATGGCAAAGCAGAGCCAAAGAAGAGACTATCAATAATATTATAGCTTGCTATTACTAACAGTCTCTGAACTAAGCTGCGGACGGACAAACGGACATGGCAAAACTAGGCTTTTTAAAGTCCCTTGTTGACTACGTAACCCTAAAAAGCTTATGGAAAGCCATGGTTCACGGCTCTATTTTTTTTCGTGGTAAGCGACCACACAAGGCAGTCACCTTCTATTAGACACAAGTTTCGTGTCGTCAGTAACCATGAAGACTGCTTGGACATCTGAATAGGTAGATAGAAAAATGAGTGTCTTCTAACTTTAGTTTACTTTACTTAAACTTTACTTTTTTTAATATTAATTTAAAGAGTGTTGTATTTTTAACCCCCGACGGAAAAAGAGGGGTCAAGTTTGATGTGTATCTGTGTGTTTGTGTATTTGTGTATCTGGCATCATAGCTCCTAAATGGATGAACCGATTTTGATTCGTTTTTTTTTGTTTGAAAGGTGACTTTACCGAAAGTGCTATGTTTGATAAAAATCGGTTCAGCCGTTCAAAACTTATTGGCGTTTTACTGTTTGAATCGGGCTGCTCCCGCAAGATATCGTGTCATAATTACGTGCTCAATAGATTGTCTATCGAAGCGTAATACTACTAGATAAATTATTAGTACTAGCTTTTGCCGGCGGCTTCGCCCGAGTGAAAGCCGAAATTTATCCCGAGGGAACATATTCCCGGGATAAAAAGTATCATATGTGCTTGCCAAGTCAGGCATACTATAATCTATCTCTGTGCCAAATTTACTCCAGATCCGTCCAACCGTTTAAGCGTGAATAAGTAGCAAACACACACACACACTCACAAACTTTCGCCTTTATAATATTGGTATGGTAATATTCTTTTTTATTTTATCACACTATCACATATAGTGTGATGAAATAACTTGTAAAATTTTGTTTGTGGTTTAATATTATTCTGAAGGGGTTATCTAACGACATACCTATTTAACCGATTACGAAAATTATTTCACTAGAAAATGTCAGTATCGCTGATTTATCATAAATTCAGTCGAAATAAGTCCACTTCTGAACATAGGCCGCCCGCAAACGTCGCCAAAGTGACCGTTTGCCAAAATCAAATTTTTTATTAACCGACTACTTATAAGTACCAATAAAGATTTCTTAAAAAAAATGCAGAGTTTCTATAGGATAGGGCACAGCTAGTGATATAAAAGTTTACTTATTGGCAGCAAACCAGGCACAATCAGGTACTTACAACTCATAGGCCAACAGATAGAATGGCGCCCCGCCAAAATTAATCCAACTTAGCCAAATTTCCGGTTGGTATGTGTACGCTAATCTCGAAAACCACTCAACAGGTATTGATAATGTTTTCATTTAACAGCTCCAGGAAATGTTATTACGTGCCGTTATCTTAAACTGTAATGCTAGTAGGAATAAACTGTTATTTGCAGGAGGAAAATTTCATAATATTAAGTAACAGGTGAGGAATCAGGTTGAAATTTGGTGTTTATACATAGATACTCAAATAATTTTAAAAAAGGCTGAGTGCACAGGCAAGTTGTTAATACCTTCGTCAGTTTTAAAATTGATTTTTAATTGTGTCAGCCAGGGCATATAATTCCTATTGAATTTAAGGCTCTGAGCAAACTTTTGCATACCGCAACTTGACTGTTTATGATTTAAAATCAAAGGGTATTTGTCACTTTAAAAAAACAGCATGAAACCTTCTCCAATGCCAGTTGACATCAAACTATAATATTTTAATGAATTGGCTATATTATGAAAATACTAAATAGATTTTTTCTTGCTTCAGTCACGAGCTCACAAAATAGAACTGTCGATAATGTATCTATATTTACAATGACATTACATGAAATAAATTTATCGACACGTAGAATTAAAGTTACAAAACTAAATAGGTACTATAACAAACACCCTTAAAATATTTTTGCAGTTGGTTCCCACGTTGGAACAAATATTTGTAAGGCCTCCCTGTACATATTTGAGCTTATACAAATGTTTGCCCAACTGTTGTGTTAAAGTAATGACACCTACAACAGAAGGAATGCCTGTGTGGTCGTGTGAAAAACTTTTGGAACATGTTTATATTTTAAGTATACTTAAGGAGTTTATCTAACAAGGTATGACAAGGGCCTATTTCACAGTATTTTGTTGAAAAGCGAGAAGAAACAGAGCTTGTTTGAACAATTTTCTATCAGTCTGTTAAGTAATCCAGAACATTACAAAGAGACACTGTAACTGTAGCAGTAACAATCTATTAGGTAAAACTCTCAAGCTTCACGCCTTAAATAACTTTATCGATGCAACAAAAAGTTCATTGAATAACTTGAATTCCAAAAACAGCTTGTCAAACCAAAACCTATCGTTTACTTCATCAACGAAAGGTCCAATCGAACCGTTACGAACACATTTGTAACAATAAATGTTGTTCCGCAACGCACCTGTCGTCCAAATCAATCAACTGGCAGAAAGCAACTGCGAACAACCGTAAAAAAGTATCCACAAGTACAAAGAACCAATAAAAAAACAAGAAATTTTAAAATAGGTACGTTTTAAAGAAAAAACTCCTTACGGCTCGCACGCGCCGAACGCCAGCTTGCTGATTGGTCGGCTTTTTGTTCCATATTCAAAATTAATCGAACATCAGTCGCTTGGCATTCAGTCGAACTCTAATTATCCTCGGAAAAGGACGTGCCTCACACCTGTCACATTGTTTGAAGAAGTCGTTTCTTCAATTTCCAATCCGAAGCTATAATTTTGATGGCAGTAATAAGCAGCTTTTAGAGTTGAAACGACACTGTAACTTCGAAATGTTTAATGTGTTTGGAAACGTAACAGATTAAATCTTTATGTTATTTGGCAAACAGTTTTGGATATTACCTTAAATTTTTTGCAGGGATCATTCCGCGAATGAATGCATAATATTTTCAAATACATAAATAATTAGCTTCACCATTAAAAGTGCCGTTAACCACCAAACTTACAGGTTAAATCATAATGAATTGCGAATAACGGTGCCGAAACTTTTTCTTATCAACACAATCAATTTATTACGTACGAAAACAAAAAATCCTTCCGCGCACTGCCCGTTTAAGTTCATTGAATCGATCGGTTGAAAAACTATAATTTATCATGCGACGACTATGTGAGAACAATCGGGCAAGACAGTGCAAGATTTATTCGTTTTCGCAATGTCGCCAATCTTGTAGTGTAGGGTTACCAATCAACCTGCTAAACTCAAATTCAATTCATTTATTACAGTTAAATCATTTGCAGGCACTTTTATTGCCAAGGCGTCGGCGTCGGTCAGTTCTAAAGATGAAGGCTATTTGCAAGAAACTCCATAGATTTTCTTTTCCCTTTTCGCTGACATCAACGTGGTTGGGGTCAGCTTCCAGACTAACTGGATGCAGCTGGGTACCAGTATTTACATGGAACGACTTTATATCTGACATTCCATTGAATTGGTAACACGATACCACTTTCCAAGACTGTTTATCTATCAGATTTTCTGGCTCCTGACTATTTTATCAAATATGTACAATATACAGCCGGGTTCAAGGGTTTGACGTGCTTTCCGAGGCATTACGAGCCTCGGTATGTTATGGATAGTCATTCATCCACGAAACAGTTGCTTAACTAGAACACCGAATTATCCTTTTTCTTCTTCCTGCCCTTATCCCATGTTACTTGGGGTCGGCGCAACACGTTTTCTTCTTCCATATCGTCCTGTCCAACTGTCACGCTATCACTGACTCCCTTTTCTTTCATGTCGTCCCTCACACAGTCCATCCATCTTGAGGTTCCGCTTTCTCGTTGCGATCACTCCTGTCCAAGTTCGTCTTGAACGGGGCCGTTTTCCCGTAGTCCATCCATTCCGTAGTCCATCCATTTTCTTTGGCCTTCCCCTTCCTCTTCACATTCATCCCTCCTCATCAAATAATCCTACCAAGGCAAACGGTTTCCTTTCAACTTTTCTATCACTGGCGCCACATTCAAACTTCCTCTAATATACTAATTTCTCACTTTATCCATTCGTCATTCCGCACATCCATCTCAATATTCTCATCTCTGCTATATGCAATCTCTTTTCATCCATCTTTTTCACAGCCCAACATTCTGATCCATGCAGTACGACAGGTTACTATTTGGCCGCGAGCTTTTCAAATTGCTCAAGATGCTAAATAACCTTATATTAGCGTGCTTCATATATTTCTTCGCTTACCAGGTGTTAAGCATATTTAACACCTGGCTCGTAATGGTCAAGCGCAAGCCTATAGACGATAAAAAAAAAACTAGCACTCGTGACAATTTTCGTCATCCCTACTGTAAGACTACCGGTAGAGATACTCGTAATAACCATAATAGCCAATTATATCATAAAATCGTGATTTTGAACGATAAACCACGTAATTGCTGATCATTATGTGATTGCGATCAGCACCGGTATACAGTGGCGTAAGAAAGACAAGCTTTTGTATATCTCTTAAGCAATGGATAGATTTAGGTCGAATTCGGTAGGAATTTCGGAAGCCTTACAAGAGGGACAGATGTGATGGTGATGGTTCCAGGGATTTGGGTGCAAATAACTCAAGACCGTTCAATTGTAAAGATCTGTTAAGGTTGCCTTAACTTCATTAGAGGACGTATGATATTAGAGAATAGAGGTAACTAATAATAATAAAAAAATATAGATGTAAAATACACCAGCCCTGACCACGTGACTTAACGTTCTGTGCCTGTAGCCATGTTGACAATCTACAATAGATAACGCTAGTAGAAAACGAATCAATGTATGGGAATGACACATCTGAACGTTGAGCCACGTGGTCAGACCATACAAATAGAAGGCGTTAACGATTGCAGAAAGAGATTCGATACGAAAAGTTTGTAACTTGGCTAGGGGGCTGATAAGTCATTCCCATACATTGATTCGTTTTCTACTACCGTTATCGATTGTAGACTGTCATCTTGGCTACAGGTGCAGTAATCCTTTAAAAGAGAGAAACAGAGCAGGGCAGATATGTAGCCACAATTTTCCAGTTCATAATCAACATCATCAATTGAGCCGAAAGAAAATAGACCTATCCAAGTTACGCCACATCGACGGACCTAGCTTAAAACACTGACAAGTGATTTTTTTTAAATTTTTCTTAAAAGTGTCATGCAGAAGGCAATACAAAATAGTTTCAACCTAAGAGCTCAATCCCAAAATTCTAGCAGCCCTATAACACAAAATTCTTTCACAAGAAACTCGTAGTGACTCGGTGTCGAGTTTCGGACGGACAGACAGACAGACGCGTCGCACCTGTACCTCACTTCCTGCCGCATATATTTTTTGCCCGACTTCGCCCGTTTCCTGGCACAAGCTTGCTCAATTTAACGTTCAATGTTTTTGCTGCAAAGGTGATTTAAGTGACGAAATCGTCAATTGTTTTATTTTAGTTATGTTATGAGCTTGTAAAGGGGACGCTATTTTATGAGGTTATAGAATTTTGTTTAGGAATACCGGTGTGATTGCCGGGTGTTTATAAAGTATTTGGTAATAAACACGTACAGGTGGGCTCATGACGGTTTTTTGCCCAAAATATTTATATTTTTTATAATAATTTTATTTTTTACCATTTTTTTATATATTTTTTTAAATATTGATGTGGTCCACGGTGTAGCACGCTTGCCTAGAAGGAACTTAGGTTTCTAGGTAGTGAATAGGAGTATAGAATAAAATATATTGTTATTGTACACCAAAAAGTTACACATAAGATCTGTCTGTGTTGCCAGATAGCTACAACCTCGGGGTCTTTAAGTCAAGAGTGAATAGGTTACTTCTAGGCAAGCGGTTTATACCGTCGACCACATCATCGCTTACCATCAGGTGAGATAGTGGTCAAGCTAGAGCCTATCTATAATAAAAAAAGAACTTAAAGTATGGGTACAAAGGCGGTCTTTTCGCTAACTGCGATATCTACCAGACAACCATTACCAAGTATATTTGTCATATGTATGGTGAAATCAAAGATATGTAAATCATTTAGACGATTGTTGTAAACAGAAACTATTGCAGTTAACTACTGGTTAGGATAGCATTTTATGGATTTGAGTATCAATTTTTTTCTAAATGAAATGGTGAAGTAAAAAGGACTGTTTTAAGATATCACCTTCGAGAAAATCGGCCTCTTATTATGGCTTTTATAAAAGAACCCTTTGAATCACTTTGTATGAACCGTGTATCCTTTGCTGGAGGTCCAAATAAATAAATACATGCCAAATCACTTATGAGAGTTCATCAATGATGTACTGATTACCATCAAAGTACGTAATACTTACCTAGAGGCAATCAGTGTACCCAACAAAAATCAACATCTAAAACAAATTTCAAAGCTCTTCACTCATTTTGTAACATGAATCGGTATAAAACATAATGATACATTGACAGTCACTAAAGACTTCGTAATGAGGCTATTATGCAGTACGGGCCCTTTCTGATTCGCATATTAGAAGCCAATCACGCGCAGACTTCGTAAATTTATCACATCGATCAATGTCGCGTACAGTTAGCGGAATTCAATTCGACTGCTTTGAGAATATGTGCTGTTACAATCGAAATTTCGGTAATGTAAATATGAAAATTTGTTTTTTTTTGCGCATGTCGTGTTTGCAGACAAGCATTTTAATGGGATTGCGGGTTGCATATTTTGTAAAATAAATATAAAAAGTGGCTTTTTAAGGTCATAATGATCAACTCTCACATTGGATTGCAGTCAGTGAAACATCAAGGAACATAAATATCGAGGTTGATGTTCTGTAATGGCCAAGATGTAGCAGGAAAGCACCATTATGACGACGAATACTTTTAATTCTTAGTAGGAGAATAGAAGGAACGAGATCACACAAGAGTGTTCAAGAATTCTTAAGATTTTTATGCGCCACGGGCATATCAAAATACCAAATTAGTGGAAATCAAATTCGCAGATAGGATAGAATACTATATTATAATTAGCTGATACGTTGTTTTGCCATAAAAACACCAAACATTCATTTTTTAAATTCATTGTATTTTATCCTACCTACCCCACCTACCCTACCCTACCTACCTTACTTACCATACCCTACCTACCCTACATACAAAAATTTTTCGTAAGAATCGGTCAAGCCGTTTCGGAGGAGTTTGCAGACAAACACTGTGACACGAGAATTTTATTTAAAGAAAGAACATGTGCAACATTTAAATTACAATCAATTAGTGTTTTTATATTAGTGTTTTTATATTTAAATATAGACGATACGATCCCTTAGCACAAAATCCAATAGCTTAACCAGGAACACTGTTCTAATCACACCGTCAAACCGCCAATCAATAGATTACCCAATCCATACATTACTTTGTTGTACCGTAAACAAAGTAAATACAAACACACCTGCAAGGTACCGTTAACCTAAGTTACCGGTACAAGTAGAAATGTATATCTTAGCACTTGCAAGCGAAATGTACGCCCTTTGTCACACCGACGTTTTAACTTGTATCTTGAATACTTAATTAATAATGTGGCGGTTCCCATGATTGGGCTGTGGTTTAAATGATGGGAGGTAGCGGGTATTAAAGCGGGTACTAAATCTTGTCAGTAATAAAATATTCAAAGTTTTAAGAGAATATTGCGGAACAAGGTTCACTGGAAGACCAGTGTCAAACTGCTTCTGTCTGGCAATATTTAAATTTTTGGCACAACCAGAGGCACAGCCTAACCCTATGTTGTTTTTAGGTTTCCGTTCCCAAAGGGTAAAAACGGGATCCTATTACTAAGACTCCACGGTCCGTCTGTCTGTTTGTCTGTCTGTCACCAGGCTGTATCTCATGAACCGTGACAGCTAGACAGTTGAATTTTTCACAGATGATGTATTTCTGTTGCCGCTATAACAACAAATACTAAAAACAGAATAAAATAAATATTTAAGTGGGGCTCCAATACAAAATCATCATCATCAACCTTTTAATGTTCCCACTGCTGGGACACAGGCCTCCTCTCTGTGAGAGGGAATGGGCCGTGGTGGATACCACGCGGGCCCAGTGCGATTTGGTGGATGACACATGTCTTTGATTTTTTGGTTCTAGGGCATGCCGGTCTCTTGACGATGTTTTCCTTCACCGTTATGAGAGCAGTGATGATGAAATAATTTACACAAAGTAAAGCGCCTGTCTGGGTTCGAACCGACGACCTACAACGCCATACAACAAACGTGATTTTTAGCCTTTTTTTGCGATAATGGTACGGATAACCCTCCGTGTGCGAGTCTGACTCGGACTTGGCCGGTTTTTACAAGCTATTTAGATAGTCGCTTTTTAGGGCTCCGTTCTTAGAGAGTAAAAACGGGACCCTATTACTAAGACTCCACGATCCGTCTGTCTGTGTCTGTCCGTCTGTCACCAGGCTGTATCTCACGAACCGTGATATCGAGACAGTTGAAATTTTCACAGATGACGTATTTCTATTGCCGCTATAACAACGAATAAAATTAACATTTAAGTGGGCCTCCCATACAACAAACGTGATTTTGTTGCCGTTGTTTAACTTACCGTCAATAACTCATAGATCTCGTTCACTTAGGACTTGTCCTATATATCAGTGCATGGCGTGATCCACCCAACGGCACAACGGCACATTTGAAAAGTCTCACGGAAATGCAACACCTGGTTTATGCGGCAAACTTAAGGGATTTTTTTTTGTATCCTTCATTCTGACACAAGCATTGTAGATTTTATTCGGCAGTATTCAACTTTGGTCTCAAAAACTTCAAGATCTATTTTTTCTGTCGGGAGCATTATGTGCTCGGCAGCGCTGTGCGTTCCAAACAAGAGACCAAAGATTTATAAGTGATGTTTCGATCCAGGCATTATATATTGACGGTCAGTTTTATATAGCCAGAATTGGATATAATACGTAACACGTTACAAAAAATTAAGATACATACAAGATAAAAAATGTATTCAAAAGGCAAGTTGAATACAACATATTTTTTCTTGACTTACAACAGAAGTATGAGCCAGCAAGAGATGTTGATGAGTGCCCTACAATTCTGCTAATATTTTATATAAAGAACTATCCAATGAATTAATATATTTAAGAGTAATAAACACGGAACCTTATGAATAGTAAGAAATTGCAGCATATAAATTAATGAGCTAATTACATATTTTAATTAAAGTTAAGTGAGTTTTGGTGTCGTGTCACTTACCGGAGTTATGTTTGTATGTAACGTTTATTTCCTTATTTAGAACTGTTTTCAATGATCTCTTGTTATTAATGTATGGTTGTTTGTTAGGATTTATCTTGAATTGACAAGTGATCTGTCAAAGCTGAGGTGGGAAGGTCACTGACATTCTTGGTTAGTGCTTCCTACTGACTCATTTGAACCATATAAGTACTGGTAAGAGTTAATAATTATGTATCTGCCTATATAATTTCCTTAAAAGAAATGCGATCGGTATCCCTATTATTTCCTATTCTTCTACCCTGTAATTCGTCAGAAACCGATTTAGAACTGCTTACAAAATCGAGCAATTTCATTGATTGTTTTATTACAAGCGAACCGCGGCTTCACGCGAGACAAATTATTTATACAAAATTCTTTTTCATTTATCGCTCTTTCTATTATTACAAAACAATTACTATTATAATTATTGATAGATTATTTACTACTTACTTACTTATTTCTTTTAAGCACCTTCTCAGTTGAAAGGCTTAGCAGATTTCAATCATCGTCCGACCACGTTAACCGTTCACGATGGACTCATTAATATTCATACCTTTAGAACATAACCCAGAGCAATTAAAACTAAATCAAAAGACACTTCATTCATAGACAACAAGACCTGCTGTCAGAGAGAGCGGATGACACTGACCATAAACGAGACTAGCCTGGCTTCCCATCTCATTTCATGAGTTTATGGTTGCACAAAACATTTCCTGTGCACCTTTTGTTTAGCATGGACATTCATACAAAATTATTATTAGTACTGTAATGATTATTATACTACCAACTGTTATATATTGTAATGATGATTGTGTCTTATTATGTCTGTGGTTGTCTGGCTTTCTCTCAGTGCTTAGGTGTTTTATTAGTACTTAAGTAATTTATTTCAGTTATAGAAAAGTTGAAAGACATTTAGATATTCGCATTTATAATATTCATAATATCAGCTGAAAGACGTCTACTGCTAGACATAAGCCTTCCCCAAGTTTCGCCATTAGTTTGGTCCTGTGTGACCGGTAAATCTATTATATATTATTATAAAGCTGAAGAGTTTGTATGTTTGTTTGTTTGAACGCGCTAAACTCCGGAACTACTAGTTGGAATTGAAAAATTCTTTTCGTGTTGGATAGTCCATTTATCGAGGAAGGTTATAGGCTATATAACATCACGCTACGACCAAAAGGAGCGGAGCATAAATGAAAAATGTTGCGAAAACGGGCAATATTTTTCCTTTTTGAGAGCTTCCGTCGCGCGCGCTGCCTAAACGGTTTAAGTTACGCAAATATCATGTACTTATGTAGGGTAAGTAGGGTAGATGGGTAAGTAGGTACCCAGATGACGGGAGCGAAGCCGCGTGGGACAGCTAGTAATATTATAAAGCTGAAGAGTTTGTTTGTTTGTTTGTTTGAACGCGCTAATCTCCGGAACTACAGGTTTGAATTGAAAAATACTTTTCGTGTTGGATAGTCCATTTATCGAGGAAGGCTATATAACATCACGCTACGACCAATAGGAGCAGAGCATATATGAAAAATGTTGCAAAAACGGGATAAAATATTCCTTTTTGAGAGCTTTCGTTGCGTGCGCTGTGTAAGTGGTTAAAGTTACGTAACATTCATGTATGTAGGGTAGGTAGGTAGCCAGTTGACGGGAGCGAAGCCGCGTGGGACAGCTAGTTTATAATATTAGTTAGGATTAATTTTATAGTTAAACAATATTCTAGAATTATACGTAAATCCTTGCTCAAGGCTCAACTTGTCCTAGTTTTCCTGGTAACCGTGTAGGTAGGAAACTTATCGATCGCTGCTAGCCATACTCAGAAATGGCTCGTACCTGGAACAAAGGAATGAATACATTAATATTTGGTGATATTCAATTTTATGTTATGGCAAACGTTCTAAGAAGTTTCATTGTTAGTGATACCTACGAATAACATTAAGAGGCAAGTAGTTGTTGGAATAGACTAGAGATAGAGATGTTGTTTATTTAATACTAGCTTTTACTCGCGGCTTCGCTCGCAGTGAAGCCATATTTTTTTATTTTTTTTCTGTAAAAAGTATCCTATGTTACTTCTAATACCTCCAAGAATATATGATATTATATTAGTATTTTAGTAGTTTTTGTGTGAAAGCGTAACAAACAAGCTTACATTCACATTTATAATATTAGTATGATAAGAAAATTTCTGTGCAACTTTTTCAATCTAAGCTTTCAAATCATACTGAAAAGATTTAAGAGAAATTTTAAAATGCACAGTGATCTATATACCTAAGGGCCACTTGCAGGAAAAACTACGATATTTATTAAATTATTTTTTCTTTCAATTCGTGTTCTTTGGGTTGTTCAACAAGAGTTGCAGTTTTAAGTAGATATGTCTCATGAAAACATTATCTAGCTAAATTGATAGTAGGTAATCTCCAAAGTGGTAAAAATAAGGGCTATTGAAAGCTCAAACAAACAGTGATCAATCAATTCTTATATCTGTAAATCTGCTTTCACATCCTATTTTATTCCTTGTCATTCAATGTTTGAACACAACAAAATCCAATCAAAATCCTGCCAACACATTTGACTACATAATAAATTGAATAACCGATTGAGTATCCTTTCAGAAACCGTCAGACCCAAAAAACAAACTTCCAGTATTGCACGTCCAAAATTCAGTCATTTTGTTTTAAACATCGAACACACGCGGAGTACAAAAACTGTTTTAAAAAGCTATTGTTTCGTGATGACCATAAATAGTTTATCGGGCTTGTATGACCGGTATAAATCATTTAGTTGACAGGCACGGACGCAGGGCGGGGCCGGGCGCGACGGGTGCATGCATGCGACCTCCGAGGTGCATGCGTGCAAAAGGTGCAATCTGATAACATTATAGGGCTATGGTTATTGATAGCTCAATTTATTGAATTCGTATCGGAATAATAGTATATTTTGGTGGTGTTTAGAAGCTGTTAACCTTAAAAATGTTTAAGTGGTTAAGTACAAAATTCTGGCTTTAGGAAACGTAAAAATATTTTGTTTTGTTCTGTCTGATATATGTATGACTAGCTGTGCCTTGCTCCCGTCAACTGCCTAAGTGCCTTACCTACCCTACTTACTTACCTTCCTACCTACCCTTATTTCTACCTGCCTGACTACCCTCCTACCTACCAATTTTTTTTCTATGGTCATTCTTTCGCAGAGAATTTTAACACTGCCATTCAGAAAATTTCTTCAAATGCAGCTATTTGATATGGAGTTCAACTATCCGATTATCTATATTGCGTGTGTTGTGTGTGATTTATAACTTCTTGAACAGTTTAAATTCATCTTACTTTTGATAGAGTGAACCGATTGCGATGATACAAAACTAAGTAATACTTGAAGTTACTCACAATTTTTATGTATAAAAGTTATCTACATTGGTTTCGTACATTTTACGTGATGCGTGCACAACTAAACAAACAAAACAGACAAAACTTCCAAAAATGATGGAATTGGGTTCTGTTGGTTATCCTTTAACACCCTCGCAACTGTTTTTGGAAATATTATATAATATAAACAAAAACGACTTTTTTACAGATTTATTGCATGTATTGATGATGATATGATTACAATCAAATGTCCACCACACCTATTTCTGTTTACGTTACCATTTATTTAGATTTTATCAATTTAATGATCTTAAAATCCGGCTTATATCAGTCAAGCTCCTACCAAATCACATAAATGACCGATTACTTCAAAAATCACCATCCTAATCCCTCCCTGCACAGGGTCATCACCCGATAACCATATGACATGCACTCGCGACACTGCATGCATTATCAATGAGTGATAAAGCTGAATTGATTATAAGTTTGATCGTGTTGTATTTATATTTTTATGTTCATTTTATATTTGAATGAATCGTTTGTTTGTGACCTGTAACAGTTAGTTTTATATCGTTTTTATGGTTTAGTTGAATCTATGTATAGAAAGATTGTGAGAAACGGTTTTGAAAGTAACCTCTTTGTGCTTTGTTAAACTAAAGCCATAAAATATCAATAATTAATTAAATGGTGATGATTATAGTATTAATAAGTCACTGCTGTGAAATGCAGAAGCAAATGAGATCTTAGGGTTCAAAAAGGCGGACTCCAAATGAACTGCTCGCCGACGGCAAACGGACTGCGCAGACGCAGACGACTGTTACTTTCATTGCAATTATGACAACTGCATGCAAACCGCAACTTTGCAACTGTCAGTTCGAATGAAATCCGTCTACTTAAGCAGGTACTTAGATGACGTAAATTATCTTTCGTAAACCAAAAATTTGTAACCAAATCAACAATTAAGTCTCACTGATATCATGGTCACGATCATAATAATAAAAGCGATTCTCTTGCAAAAGTAAAAATAAAAACAATCATAATTACAAAACCGAGCAAACGAATTCAAAGATTAGTGATACACTTCAATTCACCTTCGCATCCCAGTGATCATAATATCCTTACAAAAAGACAATTAATATTCAATACTCGAGGAAACAAAAAATTTAAAAACTCCATAGGGAAGCTCATTAGCTGTAGAAATAATCGAGATTTTTATCTCGCAGTGATCGTTATGACTGCTGCTACACCGAATACCGATGGTTATCGAATAACTGTATCTATCCGATTGTAGTAATACTTCGCTTCCTTCAGGAAGCATCTGTAGCAAGTAATTATGTGAAGTGATAAAAATCATTAGTCAATATCAGTTGGGTAAAAGAGTCATCATATCAGCCGAAAGACGTCCACTGCTGGACATAGGCCTCCCCCAAGCGTCGTCATATTGAAAAGTCTCGTGCGTCTCGCATCCAGCGGATCTACGCAACCTTCACCAGGTCATCGGTCCACCTGGTGGGAGGCCTTCCAACGCAACGGCTTCCGGTTCGCGGTCCCCACTCCAGAACCTTTCTGCCCCATCGGCCATCCTTTCTGCGAGCAATGTACCCTGCCCACTGCCACTTAAGTTTGGCAATTCTTCGGACTGTCTCGGTAACCCTGGTTCTCTTGCGGATCTCTTCATTTCTGTAAAACAGTATCCATTTTTTTTAAATACAGAGAATGGTTGATTTCGAAACGTTCCAGTTGGTTATGTATTTTATTTATTTGTATTTCTACTTCTGTTTTTTTTTCAGGCGTCTTTCTGTATTGATTTCCTAATAATATGTAATGCATTACAATCCAGATTACGGGTAATCGGCCTTAATCTAATCGTCTGTTTACTCGTACCGGGAATAAGTACAGCGGTAAAGGTATGTATGTATAAGATACATCCCTAAACTACCTAATTTCCCGGTTTCTCAATTGAATATGAATTAATCTAAAAAAGATTTACGGGATGGACCAGAGGTCACTATAAAATCATCCATAAATCGTTTAGTTTTCACATCCGTGTCCAATATAATTATCTAAAGAACCACTATCGAAAATAACTCTTCGTCCAATTTACATAAATACAAGGACCATCCGACAAGCACCACCAGAAAATATGGCTAGTCTAAAAATACCTTCACTTTTTTGAAGAAACTTGATACCAAGCATCCCGCTGTGAGAGGTCCTTTTGACCTCGGGTCGTATTGACCCCGAGTCTTCAAGACCCATCGTTCCTGCTGCGTTGAGTTTTGTTTATTTTACACTTGAAAATTATTATTTTTTTGAAAAAAGAAATTGTGTCTCGTCTCCCTCTTAACTGGTTTGCCATTTAAGGCGCGTGCCCTTTACTAACATGAAGGGATTAAAAGGATGAGTGTTGGTATGCAAATATTTATGAGAAAAAATGTTGAGAGAATTTATGGTGAGATTAATAGTGAAGTTTATGGTCAGTGCTAAGTGTTATCTACTCTGTAGGCCTATAGACTATAGCTCGGAAGTATCTGCTAGGGGCTAACTCCATTAATTCAAGTTATGTCCTCCAGCTCGCATCCACCTCGTATCATCAAATTGAACAGCGATGTAGCTTGTCATTATTGACATTAAATACGGTTTTTTCCGTTTTCATAGCGACTGAGTCGAGTGGAGGTCCTTCAAACTCACTTCCATTGTCTACTTGGAATATGGGCCTATCTTAATCCAACCAAAACCAGAATTGGCTTCCAGTTTAACCAGACTGCAAATAAAACCTCCAAAAGCCATCTTTCTTCTTTCTAACAATTCTATTCTTGACAATTCCATCACATGCGAATTTAGTTCTGAACATATCGTTCGCTTAGCATTGGTCAATCTGTTACTAAAAAAGATTTTGGAAATTCACGTTTAACTGCTGTTAAACGTGAATTTCCCCCAAAACTAAGAGGAGATGCGGTCGCAGACATCTGACTGAATTGCCTAAGTAAAAAGTAATAATTCGAGGTTTGCCTCTTGCCTATTTTGTCCTCCAATATTGGACCAATTTAAGAAAAATTCCATAAACTGAAAAATAATGATATATACTTTGCCCCTATGTATCCATTTGATGATACATTATCTTTAGAGGCACTAGAACCGTCAAAAGATGCTCAAAATAGCGCTCTCAACAAAGGCTTAGTGTACAAATTTCACCACTACAAATGAAAAAATGGCAATTATCAAATAATATGCTTTACAATTCTCTCTTCATCTCAGTACACGAGCTCTAACATCACGAAAATCAGTTTAATATTTGCTCAACACAAATAGATACATTTCCTAGTATTCTAGCGTACGATCGAGCAGTATTCCAACTAGATTGCCGGCATTTATCTAGACTCAGTAACCGACGCAATAAATATCTGAAATTGTCTACACCGCACGCCTTTATAATCTATGGAATTTTGAAGATAGGGATGCTTGCTTTGAACATAGTTGAAGGTATTATCACTGTGTAAACTTAAAGGAAAGTCCTGAGATTAAATTATTTATAAGCATAAATCAATACTATTAAAACAAATAATCTAATGATAATTTAGCGCCTCATGCACGGTAGAGTACAAACATCGCTGCGATCAAATCCTGATATAGTGGAAAGTACAAGACAAGAATGAAAAAAATTACAGCAAAAAAATCACTTTTGTTATATGGGAGCACACTTAAATATTTATTTTATTCTGTTTTTAGTATTTGTTGTTACAGCGGCAACAGAAATACATCATCTGTGAAAATTTCAACTATCTGGCTATCACGGTTCATGAGATACAGCCTGGTGACAGACGGACAGACAGACAGATCGCGGAGTCTTAGTAATAGGGTCCCGTTTTTACCCTTTGGATACGGAGCCCTAAAAATCACAATAGGTATGTAGATGTTTTGTCATGTCTATATGCAATTTAAGTAGAACTCGTCTTCCGATTAAACTTTAATCTGCATCTTAGCGTGTTTTGACAACCCTAGCAAAGGATAAATTCATAGCATCATACCGAAATGATTGAGGCGGTTATATTAAAGTAATTCAATACTATATTTTACTAAGATATAAGTGCTAAATTAGTTTGAAATCCTTCACGACATCAATACTTGAAGATATAAAATATAGCAACAGTTTAGTCTTGCAGATGAGGATCCCAAGTTTAGAAGTCGTTTTTCGAAATCTTGCAAAAGGAAAAAAATGGCCTCAAAGTACGCTACTGATAAGAAACTTCATAAAAACAATAACAAAGTAGCAATAGTTGAAAATCAATTGATTCTTTGCAGTTCAGCAATCAATATTGTCAGTACCATAAACATTAACAATATGTCTTTTGCCAGCGACACTGACAGAACCTCGCACAGAGATAGGTTCGTGACATTAACTTCCACTACAAACCTAGGTATCCTGTAGGTCTACTTTTCCACAAAGTTAATTTAGGTCACAAATAGGCACGCAAGGTGCGCCGGCGCACGGCTGCCAGTCATCATACCGCGATTCGATACAGATTGCACTAAATCACTACAGGCGAGGAGTTGCGAATTGTTGCCAAGGTGTGTCCTAGGATATACCTTGTGGGACACCCGTTTTGTCTTTAGATAGGTATGTTTTAATTAAGATTTGTTTACCCGAAATGGTTCGTACATCCATATCAATATTTAAAATATCCGAATTTTAAAACTTTCATCATCTTTAATTGCTGGGTTTGTTAATTAGGAAGTTAGTATTTAAAATCTGTCATGCCTAGTTGGACAACTAAACAAATCATTACTTATTAACTGTGCAACTAACTTTATAATTATAACTTAAATTTCAATACATTTCTGATTATTTTCTACTTATGGTTTTATTTATTAAAAATTAATGCACAAGTAAAAAGGCGGACTTAATGCCTTAGGTATTTTTTAACAGTCGGCCTTAGGTTGGTGCAGAGATAAAACATGGCAGGTGAAACTTAATGAAACAACAAGTAGAAAAAATATAAATAAAAAGAATATTTATGAATATGTTTATACTTAGATACATACAGATAAATAAACAATGTCATTGAGAAACCGAATCCAACAAACTATGTGAAGATTCTGCAATTTTCTTGCGTATATGCTCACATGCCTTTATTTAGAAGAAGAAACGACTGGTTGCCATCTTGATATTTTGAGGGAGCGCATTTCAAAGGGAGAACGCCTGGGCAAAGAAGGAGGAGGTGGTTTTATATTATAAGTTGATATAAATCGCTTCCTATGATTGATTCTCCTTACCTAGTCCTCTCATCAGTAACGACCGACATAATAAGTTAATATATGTTTAGTAGATCAATGGTTCAAGCTGGTGCCATTTTATTCAAACAATTGCTATCTTATCCATTAACAGTGTTATGTTGTACTTTTGTACAGTTGCTAGCTCTAATACATCAAGGAAAAGATCTTCAACCAAATATAACGTTATCGAAATTATCTATAACCATCATTCATTCTTCAATTATTTCTCCTCTCCTCAATTTTCTTCATACCACATCCCCCATCCGATAAATTGCAGCTAGACGCAAATTAACGCGATTAGTCGCAGTCGCAACATGCGCTGGAGTGGAACAGGATTAGTCGAACGTATCCCGTCACCTATGATCACCGTAACCCGTGTTAGGAGTTAGCTTTCATAATAAACCCGACATGATAAATAGGGATTGAGGTTGTCGGCGAAGAGGAGGGAAAGTTTTATTTTAGTCTGGATGGAAATTTTATAGTGTTATTATTGTGAGAAATGTAACGTTCAAACTATCATAACGTAGGCTATTGCAAATATTCAGTAGCGATTCTGCTGAACTAAAAAAGAAAGTCACATAACCAAAGTTTCAAATATGAGGGTCTCTGCGTCACTTAGATAATGTAAGGTCCCAATAGTGCAAAACACCTGCACCATGAGAGACCTTTGCGAGGCCAGCGGTAAGGCTATGTGGCCGAGTATTGGTCGAAGAAAATATAAATTAGGAAAAACTAATCATTGACACGAAGAAGAAGAATAAGGTTCCAGTAGGGTAGAATCTACAAATATCTTGAGGTGTTCTGCAGTAAGTAATGTCTAGACTTATCTATACTAATATTATAAAGCTGAAGAGTTTGTTTGTTTGTTTGAACGCGCTAATCTCAGGAACTACTGGTGGGAATTTAAAAAATCTTTTTGTGTTGGATTGACCATTCATCGAGGAAGGTTATAGGCTATATAACATCATGCTAAGACCAATAGGAGTGGAGCATAAATGAAAAATGCTGCAAAAACGGGAAAAATATCCTTTTTGAGAGCTTCCGTTGCGTCCACTGCGTAAGCGGTTAAAGTTACGCAAACAATCATGTACGAGTATGTAGTATAGGTAGGGTAAATGGGTAGCCAGTTGACGGGAGCAAAGCCGCGTGTGACAGCTTGTTTATTATAAAGAAAGTTAACTACGTTGGATTTTGTAACGGATCTCAACTTGTGAATTTCGTCACCAAATTCTCAATAAAACAATTAAAAGGATCGACATAATCAGATGCTACGAAACTATACCATGCTAAAATTTCTGATAACTTAAAACACAATGTAACACACTAATTCAAAAATACCCCATTTCCCAAGAACACTCAAGAAACTGGCAATAAAAAAGGAAAATCCAATACAACTCGTGACGGCCTAATACCAGCGGAGTGATTCAAGTTAGCACAAACTAACGCTAATTATCTCCATTGTGAAGAAACTTTCTCCTTTACTACTAAATTCTAATTTATTCTGCGCGCTTCGTGATCGTGAAGTATGCGCGTGGAATGACAAATGGGATCGTAATGAACATCTGCATTAGCTGCTTTGTTTTTGTTGGAACCCGTTAGGTGGCCATAATCTTGGGTTAATTATGATAAATACACAAAATCTCGTCTGTGTTGCTTACAGGGTTAATCACATTTCACCAGTAATGTTTAATGCCGGTGTGAGCCCGGGCAAGCAGGAACCCGGCATTTTAGACTACGTGACGTTACTGAAAAGTTGCCTGATGGAAAAAACTTAAGAACAATAACACCTTTATTACATCTTTGATCATGAATTCAGTCATAGTGGTTAAGAAAGGAAAGATCATGTTGAAGCATGGAACAACAAAAGTTTGTTTTATAAGACCACAAGCAGAGGAGTAGTAAAGAATTTGGCTGAAGAAGTGACAAAAGGAGAAGGGGTGATGAAAAGTATGGCTCATAGCATCCAATCTACAAATCAAAGCGGCAAATCTGTTACTATTGGTATAGAAAAACAAATAAGTTTAACAGAGATTCCGCACGCGTCTTTGTGATCTAAACACGGGCGGTCATGATATTCACAGCAGTTGCTGTGAATATCATGACCGCCTGTGTCTGGAATTTCGAGTTAACTAACTACGACATCTCAGCCAAAGAAAAAGTGCCAAGACCAGTTTCTATATATTTAACAATATTTATAAGAAGAAGGTGATCGAAAAGCCATACAGCCTGGGTAATTCAAGATATTTATTGTAATGAGTGCTGTAAGTATTGTGAGTCACAGAGGGATGTCCCTCCGTCGACACGAACAATCGAAACCACAAAATGTCGTCAACCGCAGCTACCCGCATGGCTTCTGTGGTTGAGGTTGATAGACTGACAACTATACATTTATATTGGTGTGCATGTTTGCAGCTACCACAACAAATAGTATTGTCTAGAAATCTAGAACATAATGATGCAAAGTTTCTTCGTTTAGAGTATGTATTATGTCATTCGACACAGTGTGATCTGAAAGAGTAGACGGTTATTGATAGTTATTTGAAAGCATGATTTAAATTCTGACTATGAAATAGACCACACGATGACTTAGCTTACATGAATTTTCCACTTACTGAATTTTGAGAGTGACAAACAGAGCAAATTGATATTCACTCTAATGTAATGACCTGTTTACCTGCTTGCTTTTTCTTTTCACCTACTTCTAATAAGGAGGAGGTTCTCAATTCGTCGGCATCTTTTTTTTAAGTATGTTCCCCGATTACTCAAAAACGGCTGGAAAATTCTTCTTTTATTTGAAAGGACTTACTTTCATGTTGGTCACATGGTCATCAGATCAGGATCTGATGATGGGACCTTTGAGAAATCGAGGAAACTCCTAGCGATTTTGGTATTTTCATCAATAATGCAATCATCTCGTGGCTAAATAATAACAGCCGAACGGGTCGATGTTCAAGGTTAAGCAACGCTTGACGAGGTCGATCCGTGGATGGGTGACCATTTCAACATACCGAGTTTCCTCCGTGCCTCGGAAAGCACGTTAAGCCGTTGGTCCCGGCTGTCATTTGAAGATCTTTGACAGTCGTTACGGGTCGTCAGAAGTTTGAGATCTGACACCAGTCTTGCCACGGGGTACCGTGTTACCCAGTTACTGAGTTGTGGAGGTCAGATAAGGCAGTCGCTCCACGTAAAACACTAGTGCTCAGCTGAATCCGGTAAGGCTGGAAGCCGACCCCAATATAGTTGGGAGAAGGCTAGGCAGATTGAATGCAACCATTTGCAATCAGAAAGTATCATTTGGTAAAGTGGAACTGATGAAGAAGACCATAGATGGCCACTGGAACTCCTTAATGCTAAGTATAACACGGGTATAAGATATCTCGAATTGTAAACCGACTATGATACCGAAAAATAATAGGTACAAAAGACACCGACTTCGGCAAAGAAAGTTATTTTTGCCTTTGTAGTGTTTTGTTTTGGAAGTCGGTTTTAATTTTTTTTTGTTAATTAATGTAATCTATTGAGATGCTACCTTAATTGTATTATTTTATTTATTATTTATTGTTGCTTGCTTATGTTAATTTTGTACGCCAGGTATTAACAATACGAGTAGATAGTGCACATATTTTAACAATATACTATCTGTAACCATACCTATGTTTTACAAAATAATTGATTGATTGATTGATTGATCTTATGAATCCGTCTTTGATTGTTTTAATGTCTAAGCTGAAATTTTCTATAAGTAACTTTCAAAGAACACCGATTCTTATAAAGAAATCCTCGCAATTCGTTACGAGTAAACTCGGAACATCCAAAACAAAGTAGACCATCTCAAATCAGCAGTATCTCCATCTATTGTTACCTGAAGACACAAACTCATTCCGACAGACAGTTGAACCAGCATCGCAACACAAACTGATCATGAAAACACACAAAGAGACACAGATCAAGATCCACCAATCAAGAACAGTTGTGTACAATCAAAGCCAAGTGCGATGCAATTAGGACAGCGATCTATTCTGACAATAAATCGTTCGGCGCAAGCGCACGATTCGTGATCGTGCCGGACAACGATGTAGCTTGAGAAAGAAGTGACGTGCTTTGGTAGTAACGGAGTTATGATTTGCTTGGAATTTGTTATATTGTCAGTAAAGTTTTTGTCATGATTGTAACTATGAGTTACCAGATTCACCTAAATATTACCAAATTCGGATAGGAAGCCTACTGATATAATTGCGAGTGCCTTTTTATAATTTTCTACCAATGCTAAAATCAAATCAAATTTTTCAGGAACTTTCAATAATCATCAAGCACATTTGCCCAGCCTAACTAAACCCATTTCTGAGTATAGGGTAAAGATTCCTTTTTTATTACAATGATATTACTTTATGCGCAAACGCCATTCTCTTGGCCTAGTCTCAATTTATTTGTGTTGGTTTTCTTCTACTTCAATACATCTCTATTTATCGTTATCTGAACCCTCACCTCCAGTCCAGTTATATTACCTAACACTTTAATCTGTGTTTCAATAAAAATCCCTACCTTTCCCATCTTCATAGAACATCTTCCATTCTCAATCCTTCATTTCAAATCCATATCCTGATCGTTTTTCCTATACCAAAACCGGAATCCTTCAATCCACGATCTATCTTGCTTTCCCAGAGACGCGCAGGCGCATTCCCACGGTCGTTTATCATTCGCTAACGATCCATGGATCTGATTTAGCACTATGGTGCACTTGTTTGTTCGTCTTCTAGTGATAAACTAATGAACACCGTATGATATGAGGTGGGCACGATCTCGTGAGATTTTGTAACTGTTAATTGTTGTAATGTGTTCGGGTGCTGTGAAGCGTGGTTTGATACGAGTTGGAATAGAGGTTCTTTCTTGAGTGATTTTTTTTTGATTATCGGGGATTTAATTATGGAAAGTGTTAGTACTTAGATGGCTTTTAGTCATCTTTTTACCCTAGGATTGGGAAGCGACACTTAAATACTTATTTAAACGATTTCACTGCAAAAGTATAAAATATTAATTAAACTGACAGAGCTGATAGGCAGATATCTGTGAAGTGATGTCCAGCAATTACTTAACGGGTTTGCTGTAACCAACCGAAACCCTTTGTTGACCTGCGGCAATATTTTTGTCTCGGTGACACTGTGAAAACAGCGAAATAATTGTCATAATTGTATTTATTTAGCACTTACGCACACAAACATACAGTTCAGATGTGGACTCAATGCCATAGACATACATACTGAACTTAAATAAAAGTTGACAGAAGAAATCTCAACTGAATCCAGACTTAAAATAAATCCGGCCAAGTGCGAGTCGAACTCGCGTACGAATAGTTCCGTACCATTATCGCAAAAAACGGTAAAAAAATCACGTTTGTTGACCCACTAAAATATTTATATTACTCTGCTTTTAGTATTTGTTGTTATAGCGGCAACAGAACTCTGTGAAAATTTCAACTGTCTAGCTATCACGATTCACGAGATACAGCTTGATGACAGACAAACAGACAGTGGAGATTAGTGATAGGGTCCCGTTTTTACCCTGTGGGTATGGAACCCTAAAAAGCAATGGTAATCCAAATCAGCCAATATCGTTAATTACTGACTTCCACAATATAAACCTGTTCTAAATAAAACATAAAGCGCAGATCACATCAGCGAGTTTTTACTGGCATTGTGTTATCTAATGCCTGACCTACACCGTTTGTGTGGACTGCCCTATATGGGATACGGCAGTGGTTACAAGGTAGTGTGTAACTTTGTGCCTTATTAGTGCGTATGTATTTAAAAGTAAATGTGTTGTCATATAAGGCATGTTTATAATTATTATGGTTACTTTCAAAGTGTTCTTAATTGTCGACATAAATTATTTGTATAACTAAAAGTTAGTAGTAATTTTTAGGGTTCAGTTCCTGAAAAGAAAAAACGAAACCTTTATAGGATCACTTCGTTTTTTATCTGTCTGTCTGTCCGTTAGTCAAAACCTTTATCTCTGGAACGCCTGAAGGTATCAAGTTGAAATTAATATAAAATACTCAAGTCTGTCTTGCAACTGTGAATAAATCTACCTTCTAGAACAACGGAATCAAATATATCGTCGTATATGTCGCAAAATTGAAGAATCACAAGGTAGTCAAAACCTACAGAGGAAACAATCCGAAAACCGTGATATCTACCTAAATAAAAAAAAAAAAAACTTATTTAGAGTTGGTAAACTGACAACGCTGTTGGCGTGGCTGAATTCTGGCCAAAATATATTTAATTTTGGAATCATCGATACGACGAAGAAGAAGAAGTTGGTACACTGACCGGGGTCTTATGGTGATGTATGGAGACAACAGTTTTCCAACATCTAAGTTAATGTTGTCCCTCAATCCACATTATATTTTCGTTAGAGCAATATTCGGAGCTTTCATTGTTTATGAACTTTAGTAATGTTACCAAACTATTTTGGTGAAAGTAGCTATTTGTACGGGACCCTCGGTGTGCGAGTCCGACTACTCCTGGCCGATTTCTATAACTACCCATAAGCCTATAAAGCCTGAGTGAACAGGCTTCTTCTGGGCTCTACCTTTCCTTTGCAGACCTCTTCCATCGTTTTAATCAGACGTAATTTCTTGAGATCGAGGTGAAGAGCTGGCTAATAGTCAAATGAAAAAAAAAAACGATTCATAACAATAATATCGATTACTGTTTATCAGTAAGTCTTTTTGCTCTGCAGAGTGCGGGCTAGCTCCAACTCCATCCTAAAAACCATAGCCGACACTCCGTTATTAGGGGATGTTGTTCTGAAATGCATTCGGAACAACAACCTCGTTACTACATAAGTTTTTTTTAGATATGGTTTTTTTTTACGAAGTAGTGTGTACTAACATAGGTATAAGTTTTCTCGTTTACCAACTTATGTGGATGTTACTTGTCCGAAATAAAGATTATTTTATTTTATTTTACTTTTTTTTTTTTTTATTTGTAAGGCCTTTTCAGAATTTCATCATAATTTCAACCGAAAGCCGAACTATACAAAGAACTTTTAGTAGTGCATAGAAAACCGCTACAAGTTGTACTTGGTACTGTTAGACTTCAAGGCCTACAGCCTTTGTCTAAACATCATAATTAAGCCAACCGGTGGCAGGCTGCTAATTTGCTAGTCTGCCAACACTAGAGGTTACTGACCTATAATGGCTGGACACACAGGTGATCGGCAGTTTGTTTACGATAGGTATTTTGTAAACAGAATGTGAAGAGATGTTGGTTTAGTTGGCGTATTCCCGTTGTCTCCGTAGGCCATTTCCCCGTTAAAGGGGACAAAGGGAATTTTACAAAATAATTAAAATTACTTCCCGATGTCCCCGTACGTCCCCGTTAATTTATTGTGATATATACTTTTAAAATTATGTCCGTTGTCCCCGTTGCGTTAAAACTACATAAGAGAGAGTGCCATAGAGAATATTATACACAAATGCCTACTTATACAATTAAAAAATATGTAATAAAATATCTAAATAATAGCTATACACATGAAATCAAAAATTACCTAAAATATAAGCAATATTAGTAGTAGTATATTTTGTAATATAGCTTTCCACTCGCGGTTTGTGTATGCGAATGGCAATGTTTGATACTTATCAGGCAGTAAACCTTGTTTGACATTGACCATTAAAAGATTAGCCACCGTTTATCATTGTTTGGAAAAGAAATCTTAACATAGATAATACTGTTTATTTATAATTCAAATAATATATACAATTGAATATTTCTAATCTTATGATTAATAACAAAACAAACTTACATACAAAGGGGACAGGGAAAAGGGTTCATTGCGCATCAAAAAATTCCTCCACATCGATGTCAATGGGAAACGTGCCCAGAACGCTGGCAGCATTGCCACGTTGAATGGCAACGCTGATTCTCTGGCTGAAGATAATAGATAATTATGTAAGTTGTGATTAGCATGGATCAGTATTATATTACGAGTACGGTTTTCATTAAGGAAAGTATTAGAGGACGAGAATGAGGATTTAAATAGATCTTGAATGAGTTTTGACAGGGGTTCCGAATGATATAAACTAAATTCTGAATAAACACAAAAACAACAGGCTGCGGTAATCTGCTGGATGACGAGACGCACAGAACCTATCGATGTGGCGACATTTGAGTGAAGCCTATGTCCAGCAGTGGACATCTTTCGGCTGAAATGATTATGAATAAATATCAGCGACTACTACTTGCAAACAATGAATGCCAAGGCCTTAATTAATGCTGGTCTGCATAAACGCAACACCGAAATCAAGCATCTAATAGTTATTTAACAGATATTATTTCCAAAAGTTTCTTTCAGGCGTGTTCACAATTTAATGACAAGATAAAAAGAAAAATTAATTGGTCAATAAATTCACAAAATATTTTTTCGCACTCGAAAATAAAGTTCTCTTTAATTTAATTGCAAACTTAAACAATGAGCCTTCAAGGAAAATATCACTTAATTAAGACACAGACAGATCCGGAAGGTAAATGCGAAATCAAATTATTTCGACCTCCAAGTCTTCAAGCAGTGTCCAGTGTGTCCACTATTCAATATAGATGCAAATTGTATAAGATATAAGCGCCAGTAATAAGAGTAATAACAAATTAGCCTCGAGATGGGTGAGTCATGTGGTGGAGGGACCATGATTTTGGGAAAAGGGCGGACTGTCTTTGGAAAGAACTGGTCGTATTTCTTGAGTAAGCGCGACCATTTGCGGTGTAAGCCTATTCAATAAATATTGCATGTATTATACAGACTAGAAAACTTCTGTTCTAAACAAAACAGGTTTGTGATAATAGCTAAAATCGAAATAATTTATTGAAATAAAGAATATCTAAAATTAGAACAATTTGTGAAATTGACGGGTTTTTCAGATCACTATTTTATCAAACTTATATTCTTCCAAAAATACCAATGATCACCCCGAAATCAATTCATCTTAACTAATTCTCCCATTTTTCTCGCTACAAAAAAGATAACAAAAATTTTAACCGAGAGAGGTCTCAATATTATTATCTTTTTTTGTATAACACTACAAACCTACACACTTCTTGCGCATAATCTCAAGAAAATCCTCATTACAATTGACGTGTGGTCACAACACGAACTCACGCGCAGCCCGCAGGATATTAAAGTGTCCACCTCATATTCCGGTTCTACTAGGGCTGTGCCAAGATTTATTTGCATAGCAAAAGTAAAAGGTGTACTATGTCAGGAGAATCAAGAAATACAGTACTTAGTTCAAGTTAGTAAGTAATCAAAAGAATAAATTAAAGTCTTCTGATAATTTATTCTACTGACGTTTTGTATATTTATTTATAGGGCGTATTAGTCAGTCTGTCTGTGTATAAATATGTTAATAAGTAGTGAGAGTAAGTGACATGAGCATTTATTTACTTATAGTGTTTTTGAATTCTATACACCCTTGAATCACAAACTGACATTCTATCAGTGACAACTGCCGTCAAAAGTCCAAAAAACCGCTACTGAAATGTGACGTGGTCTAATCCCTTGGAATTTGACTCTCTAAGACCCATTTGCACGAAAATCTGAACTCAGAGTTAGTTGCTAATACAAGGTTAAATTGACGGTTTGTCATACAATATCGGCAATTTAACTTCGTGTTAGCAACTAACTCTGAGTTAAGTTTTCCGTGCAAGTTGGCCTAAGTCTCTACTTGCAATTTGACGATTGTCTTTACGATCATTGTTATTGGTTTAAGTTTAATAAATATTTAAAAGTATTGTTTCCTAACTGTTGGTCTTATTTTTTTCCATTAGCTTGTCAAGGCAGTCCAATTTTGCCACAAAATAAAATCATTATGCACAAAAACATTGCTTAATTTTGAAATCGCGTGTTCGCCTTGCAGCACTATTTATTTCATCTTAAATTGGAATCTCTGAACTGAATTGAGTAATTTTCTTGATTATTTTAACCCTGAAAGACGTAATATTTAAGCTCGATTGCCTGAAAATGTATTAAGTCTTTGTTTGAATGAGGCATTTTCTGACATAAGAACAGACAAATCGACCTTTATACACGGAACGAAACGACGCATAAAAAACAATACCTTTGTTAATAAATCAGTACTCAAATGTTTTTGAATAATTACGTCTTCATTCTAATGTATCATCGGGTTTTGCCGACAAACTTTTAGACTTGGCCGGAGCTCATTAGCTGGATAAATCCATTTAGACTAATATTATAAATGCGGAAGAAACTCTGGCTGTCTATTTGTTAGGTTTTTACACCTAAACCGTTTTTTAGATAATTTCCACATAAGCTTTTGTTAATTTTCGACTTACAAGTGGGCGAAGCCACTGACCGCTAGTTAAGTAATTATAAACAATGAAAAAAAATGTTCAATCCAATTTCATCCATGAAACTTTTCTTTTACGGACTATTTTAAAACATAACCCCTTTTTGTCGCAGTCGGGTAAGTTTTCACTCCATTGACAGCCCTACTTTCAGTGCCACAACTCAGGATTAATAATCACATTATATTTTTTATATATGTATTTAAACTTTTTTCTTTACTACGTCGGTGGCGCCAGGCAGGCACGCCTTTGCTTCGTTTTTTTTTACAACGTTTTTACGTACGTGTTTAATTTAAGAAGAGATGCGTGTACGCATGTTTATTGGTAAAAATTTGATGGATCACTTGTTTGTGTTTTGTTCTTTTGTGGATGTTAATTTGTTTTATGGCTTCTGTAGCTGCATTTAAGTGGTTGAGTAGGTATTGGTTTAATCTTTGAAAGTAAGCTGAGTTGGTCTTTGGGTGTTTAGAATCTCTCATTTGGACGCTTATGCTTGAATTACTACCAGAACTGAAAATATTGCAGTAACAATTTCAGTCTAGTAGACTGGCTGACTGGCTGTTCTTGTTATTGGTGCACTAAACGATTTGATCACACTGAGTTCAATATACGAGTAACTTCTTGGCTCTTTTAATTAGATACACCAAAATTCCGAAGGTATCATTAACACCCAAAGAAGAACACCGAATAAGGTGATCCTTATTCGGTGTTCTTCTTTGGGTTACCAAGTTAAAACGTAACTTTTAATTTCTATTAATAAACCATTTCTTCAAACGAACTCCAAATAACTCTTTCCTTCATCGGAAAAACTACAACAAACACTGCGTACAAACATTTCGATATTCAAAGCACGTATCGACGGTTATAATCAAACACATCATAAAAAAATGTTTTGATGTCTTCAAATAGAAAGCATCGCATGCCGCGCCATTTTCTTTGAGAATTACAACCGATAATCAATTTACAGTCTTCATTATTTGAAATTACTACCATTTATCAAGACCTCTTTGAAAGAAGACAGTTCTAGAAATAATAGGTCTGTGGTATCTGGACGCTAGTTCCAATGTAACTTGACCTATCTAGAGAAGTAATACTAATTAATTTGTAGGTCTTGGTTTTCTGGATGTGTTAACTGGGCCATGCTTAAGTAAGCATGTAGTTTTACGCCGTGTGCGTGCATATATGCCCAGTTTTTGTATGGAAAAGTTGATAGAGAGTGGACAAACAGACAACGTTTGATATGCAGATGTAGTCAGGTTAAATGTACTTGTACAATGTTGGTGTATTGACGTTTTGTCATACGATTAAAGTTGTTTAACAGTTAGGTAAACGTTGATGTAAACAGATATCAAGCAAAGAGATTAGGCAAGTAAATTAATTAAGCAATGAAGTCTATGAAATTATTAATGTCATACGGAGGTTAGAAATACAGTACGTACCCTACGTAAGGCTACGGGCCAGGACAAAATGACGTTATTTAAGCGAAACGATTCAAAGTGTAGTCTTTTGTAAATATGTAGTTGGCGTTCCTATCAAAATATACATAAACTAGCGGCTTCGCTCCCGTCAACTGGTACCTATCTAACCTACCTTACCTAGCCTACATACATGATAGTTGCGTAACTTTAACCGCTTACGCAGCGCACGCAACGGAAGCTCTCAAAAAGGAATATTTTATCCCGTTTTTGCAATATTTTTCATATATGCTCTGCTCCTATTGGTCGTAGCCTGATTTTATATGGCCTATAACCTTCCTTGATAATTGGACTATCCAACACAAAAAGAATGTTTCAATTTCAACCAGTAGTTTCTGATTAGCGCGTTTAAACAAACAAACTCTTCTGCTTTATAATATTAGTATAGATAAGTAAATTGATAAGCACTAACGCTAAATGTCATTATTATGACGAGCTTTTGGTTGTCAGTAAATACATATGTCTAGAATAGGCCCAAAATATATTACATACTATATCATACAGGTTAGGTTACACTATCAAAAACAGAAAAGTAAGAAAATTTGGACAAGATGGAAACAGAACTAAAGCCTTGGATAAAATCATTTGCTTTACAATTTAACGAAAAGTTTATTCATTTATTTATTTAAACAACATGTACAATGGTGATAACATAGGCGGACTTAATGCAGCAAAGCATTCTATACCAGTCAACCTTTGGGTTAAAATGGACAGAACAGTGGTAGGAGTGCAAAAAATAAAAATAAAGAAGAACAATTATTAAAATCGGATATTAATAAACTATCTAACTAATAAAATACATAAATATTTTCTAAAACAATAGATTAACAAAAAAAAAACAGTGATACTATACAAAATAAATACAAAATTCTTTGTTCTTTGGGTACAATAATAGACAATGATGATGAAAAACATAAAAGTCAAATAGTTAATTAGTCCAGATAAAAACTAACTATTTCTACTTATTTATGCTTCAAATTAAGGTGACATTAAAATTCCTACTCATCCTACCACGGAAGACTAAACTCAGACAGGTCCACACATCCTCACACATACACAATTAAACCTAACACATCCCATACAAAAGTGCATTGTTCCGCGTCATACGTCCAATGATTTTATTACACACGGACGGACTCGCGTGTTTATGTATGTACAGTCGCATTATCTCACGCGTCATGTTTCTGTCATACAATACGAGGGGGATGGCACAAGTTGGCAAAGAAGGCGATATGTGTGATTTCTTAGAAGTGTCGTGAGAAAAAAATTGTTGGGAATCAGCTTTTGCAAGCGTATCGTTCAAATTCAAATTCATTTATTAATTCTGTGAACATAGGGTAAAATTACAGATGATATAAATAAACAATGTTGGTCCATACTATGTCCCGCCAGAAGGCATACAAAATATTGGGCATATAAAGGTAATCGAATGTCACAATAACAAAATAAAAAACAAAAAAATTAAGTCAACAGATGTCACAATTTCATGTCAAAAAATAGTAATTAATAATAACGTGTCAATAAATTGAGACGGCACATAAACAAAAAGATAGTAACTAGTCACAATTTCGTTAATACAATAATAATTGAAATAAAAATGTCATGTCAAAATATCATTATCATATGGGTGTAACATTTAAATAATACAGACGGATAAAAAACACTAAAACATTATTTTAATTTATCATTAAGATATTCATTAAAAGAATAATACGCCTTGTCATTCAATAATTTAAAAAGCTTACGTTTAAATTTCTATCCTGTATTCAGTAACGACAAGATTAAGTCATGATAACACAAATAGATTTTCCAAAAACTACTATACTCATCATTATTATCTTTGTGATCTTGTCTTATATCACTTGAGGTCAGCGCAACCCGTTTTCTTATTCCCTTCCATCCGGACAAAGGTCACACTATCACTGTCTCGCTATATGTACTACTACCTAATAATTAATTAAAATTATCCTTCCTAGTTCAACGATACAAAACCCATTGATAGAAACATTCAAAACGAAATTTACATTATTGTCTGGGATATTCATAACATCATAGACATATTATCATCCTCTAATTTACGCGTCTGTACGGTTTTTAATTACAGAAACAAAATAATGTGGCTTATAGTAATTTGGTACTGAGACTGCTAAGTTGGTTGTCCATAAATTGCATTGAATGAAAGTATTTAACACTCCATCAAATTGCACAACGTAAAGGAAAATTAGCTATTAACTACCGATATTACTTTCTAGAAATCATATAGCATTTAATTAAATTCTTTACAACACTTTCTCTAACAGTTTTATTACCTTCTTATCCATCTTAGCTTTTCTTCGGTAAGAAAATTAGCATTGCTATTCAAAATGGCAAAGCTGCCATCGTTCTGGACCTGGACACTTTTCCCATTGACAACAATGTAGACGAATTTTTTGAGGCCCAACCCACTAAGCTTTACCCTTTTTATATGCGTCTTTATATAACAGGCATTCAAAAAAAAAACCTTAAAAAAATCTTGTCCACCTAAAACAAAACCGCTTCATCTCCTTACCTAAGGGTCTTCACCGTCTCACCGTGATTTCCGAGAAGGCTTTCTTATAAAACATCGTGTAGTGTCAAATCCAGCATTTCTTAGCGTACATCTCTCTTGCCACCGTTTGACGTACCTTTTTGGTGTTACAGTTATGTTTTAATATCTTGATTTAGCTCGATAAAAATTACGAACACACTGATGTTATGATATTTGGCAAGCGTAAACGCCCGCTGTCGCATGAGTACTCAATCGTTTAAAAAGAGTCATCATGTAAGTTTTATAAAACATGGCGTCTGCTCTTTCTCGAATGTATTCTTTATACAAATTTAAAACTACGAAGCTGTAATAAGTACTGAGAGATGAATTAGCTTTCCTCTCTTTGCCCAGATTTAGATGGGGCACGTTTTTTTCTTCTATTCTCCCCTATCAACCGTCAGGCTATCATAGATTCCGTTTGCTTACCTAGAATTTCTCATAAAATTCATTTATTACATTCATCTCTCTTTTATTCACACGCGTTTTAAATACTTGATTATAAAACTTTAATTTAAAGTCTTGCAATATACTCAACAGTATTGAGATACTACTTAGTGGTTTCCCAGAAGGGTTTCTCATAAACATAGTGTTTCTTTTATCCGTTCGCACTCACAAGTCGCAACCGTCTTACACACCCGTTTCCGTAAGTAGGTAAAGGAAATGAGAAAAAACCTTTCTAGTTCTATTGGTGATTGACTATACGAGTACTAGAGCTTAATTGAATGGCATAAATTTTAGTTCAAAACATATCTAATGAGAGGATTGTCATTATTATTTCGTAATCCAAGGGTACGCCATAAATTAGATGGTAAAGGTTAGGAACTTGGACCCTTAAAGGTAAATCAAGGTGAAGTTAGAATTATGCAAGGGACATGGTCTTACCTGCGAGTAACCAGAATGTAAATTAATATTCCTAAAGGATGTTCTCGATGAATGGCGATAAAGCTCGATATCAGATTGGAATCTAAAACTGTCATCAGTAAATTATCGGAGTACGACGACCTTGGATTGCCACTTCAATAAAATTGGAATGAAGACCGGGATTTCTGTTCTTTAATTAAAAGAAAACTGAGTTGGTATTAGATGACGTTAGAAAAGCCTTTGATAAGGCACAGTCTCACGAATCTACTAAACTGTAATAAAGCCAAATGACAGTTTTTTTTTATCATTTTGCTTGACTATTTTTTACAAAACAATCATTCTATAAATATCTTCACAGGCCGGCAGCGGCAACTCACGCAAACATATCACGTTCCCCAAGGCACCATCCTAGGCCTCTATCTGCTCGATCTATGAAGAACATACTCGGAACCACGTATTTTCATAACGGGATTGAAAATCTCGAACCGGTCCCTCATTGAATAGATAAGGGGAGATAGTCTAATTGACTCTAGAATCCGTCCATGTTAATTAAGTATTAAGAAACATGTTTTATCCAAGTCTGACTCATAGGACACTATTTGAATTTCTTTCCGATTATTAAAACTGTAGTTAGTAATGAAGCTGGTTTCGCCTTATAATTTGATGCTTAGACGGTATCGACAGTAATATAAATGCATGCAGTTCACGCCATGACGTTAGATATTTATGTTCGAATATTTGCCACGGTCCTTTGCAAGCGTCTTTCGCTTCATCCATATTCATTGCTTCTCAAACATGCATTTCCAAGTGTAATAACTTGTTTGGTTATGTTTATCATATCACTGCTGTACATGGTGTTGCAGCGACTTCTATGACCAGTTGTACTTAGAGGATATTGTCTTAATCACATTATGTGGTAGACGGGTTGGTGATTAGAATACGCAGAAAAATAGTTTTATACATATCTTCACATTACTTTTGTGCTTTAAAAAATATCACCATCTACACAATAGTTTTCCTGTTCAAATTCGTCAAGTGAAATAAACGCTGAACAGCTGACAAGCCCTTAGATGGATAGTCAGATAGAATAAAGTTTATTGTACAGCCCATCCCATACGGGGCCATGAGATGGGCTCCTTTTCCCTCGATAGTTTCAAACCTCTAGCAATTACGCACAGCTGCTCATATCATCCTGTGTACCCTCATTCTAATGAAGCAACACAGTATTTTTCTAATTTTACACTCCGAACAAGTTAATGCACTCGAATCTCTATGTTTAATGACGCACAAATTACCCGTTTTAACGCATGCACCAGGCACCACGCGTCTATAAAAAGAAGCTCAATCATTTCTTTTAGAAACAAGTATGCAACAAAATCTGTACCAAGATACTATAAAGATTTTATTAATGCCCCTCCCCTACCCTTTTTGGTAACCTCTAAAGGCCATTACTTTTTCTGGAATCGATTTTGTGATTAACGTTACTTTGGATTTATTGGCTAAGCCACAGGCTATAATTTCACGAACTACTGGCCTTTTGACTTGGGATTGAAAGAAAAAGCGTCAGCTACGAATAAATCATTGTCAGAAATAAAACTGGCCAATAGAACTCTAAAATGAGAACGCAAAATTCAGCAAAAAAAAAACATTCAAATCGGATGCTTTTAAATATCTAGATGAGATATTTTTAAAGACGTTATAATAGAATTCTTTTCGCAATTTTCTGGTTCAAGAAGTTACTTAATGCCACAAAACTTTCACTCTTAGGTTACTAAAGATTCAAAAAACATTATCAAACTTATTCCAAGTCCCTATCCAAACTTTGCCACTCCATTTAACACAGAAACTACCAAACTACTTGAACCAAAAGTTACTCGAGCGAATTCAAAATTTTTCTTCGAAGCTTTCAAAACTAGGACGTTCGTAGCCGACTGCATAATTTACAGCTGACCTGTACTTGTTTGCAATTCACGAGGGCTCTCCATAGCTCTTGGCTGAGAATATCCCCTTTGATCTCGCCAGATTTTGCCTCGAATCTTAATCAAAGAACCTGGCTTAGTGGCTGCAGCGAAGGATTTCGGGGACGATTTTCAATGCTCGAAAATTCAGGTGTTGATTTTTGGCTTGGATTGCAGTTTGTATGGTTTCGTACAGCCTTGTTTATACCGTTAGTTTTAAGATTGCTTCTAAAGGTTTATTAATAGTTAAATGTGGTCGGTATGGCGGTAATAACACTTATAAACAGTAAAGAAGGAGTTTAGGGTATTTCTGAGAATAACTTCACAGTGGTAGATATACTCGTAAATAGTGTCGTTATTCGCTTCACGAACCAAGCTAATATGCTTACTGCTAAAACCGATTAGTGGTTATCTGTAGGCAAACAGATTAATATAAGCACGGGGTTCCAGCGCTAACAAAGAAAATTTGTTTCAAATAAATGTCACTAGATGGTGCGATATGCATCGAATTGGTAATGAATTGTGTGTAAAATAACATTTTCTAGAATTAAGGCGCAGATATACCCCTGAGTAGCTGATTTTAAAATGAGAATAACGTCAAAACGGCTAGTTGTAATATTTTAGAAAAAATATATGTTACGTAAAACCATTTTCTTAATAATTTAATCTAAGAAATTTTTTAATTTGATTCTTATAACATGTTGTAATTAATTTGTAAAATTATGTCTAAAACGGACACAAACACGACAATCGCGCCTAAACTGCTGGGCGTATTTTAATCAAATCGACACCATCTCAAAGACAATTTAATTATCTAAATTTTGATCTGAAGTTTTTTTTTAAACTCATAGAATAATATGAAAAGTACAATAAACTACAAAATTTTGGGTCGCGCGGGTGTGATACGAGTGCGCGTTTTGTTCCCTCAAGGTCATTGGCGTTAGTCGTCGCCTTAATCATTAAAATTGTTTGTTTTTTTTTTAATCAACTTTCCTAAGCACAAAATTGTGGTATATTGGGCTCTTAACTCACATTTCAAAGATTATTTGAATGGATCATTCAAAATTGATTCCAATAAATGACGCGGTTTTAAATTTCTGAGGCGTGACACTCAATTTATAAATTGTTATTGTAACATATTTTGGTATAGTGAAACTGTAAAAACGTACAAAAAATACTATAAGACAAATCGTCACAGCATTTAAAGAAAAAAGTAGTCACGAACCGAGGAAACCATTACAAGTCGCTGCTAACACCATCTGTAGCGGTGGAACGGAATTACGGAACTGAACACAATCGAAGTACTTATAAAAATAATCATCTTACTCATACGAAAAACGCTAGTTACGTCGGCACGGTTTCTTTGTATGGGATGAGGCGTCTGTATTCTAGTTTCATATTATCTGTGGTATAAGAATGAACCAGTGTGCCGTGAATCGTTTAATATTGAATCATCTAATGCCCTAACAAATGAATAGATGGGTACTTTACCTAAAAACGATACATCAACTTTATATTCTCTCGTTTTTAGGGTTCCGTACCTAAAAGGTGAAAACGGGACCCTATTGCTAAGACGCCGCGGTCCGTCTGTCCGTCTGTCTGTCTGACCGTCTGTCACCAGGCTGTCATGAACCGTGATAACTAGACATTTGAAATTTTCACAGATGATGTATTTCTGTTGCCGCTATAACAACAAATACTAAAAACAGAATAAAACAAATATTTTAGTGGGGCTCTCATACAACAAACGTGATTTTTTGGCGTTTTTTGCGATAATGGTACGGAATTCTTCGTGCGCGAGTCCGACTCGCACTTAGCCGGTTTTTCCCATACGTGAAAGAACCAACCACTAATTGAATCTCAACCCTACTCATAAAAGAATTCTAATCTAAAGCGAAATAAAACAATTACATTTCCCAGAAATTAAAGCAACACACGAGAGGAGAATAAAAACGGAAATGATGTCGGCGCTGAATCCAATCAGTACAATGCCCAAGCTAATTGTAACAGCAATAATAGAAATCCAACTCCAGAATCAGAGTTAAACCTTGTTACAAACAATAAGGTCCAATGTTGAACGAGGAATCGTAAATTTTATTGTTAATTGGACTCCGTGTATAGAAGTTACGACTGTTGATGATGAACGATCCAAACTCAACCTTATTGATGTAGATGAAGCTGTAGAATTAAGTGTAGGGACTATGGATGTTCTAAGAGATCAGCAAAGCATAAACATATTACGGATCGGAGGTCTAGGACCTACAGCCTGTTAGCATAAATGTTAATTTAGTGTGGGTTTTAATTTCAAATTTATAACTGGCGTCAAGTAAATTGGATATGATGGGGCTACTGGGATCTTCTCGAGTTTTGTAGGTGCCTATGATAAGTCTATGAACTGCATTCAAAGATTTTCGATTTTATGTGTTGGCTGTTTCTGCTATGTTCATAGATATGCGCTTGTTACTTTTTGAACCCGGTACATATTGCTTTGCATGGCAATCTGGAAGTGGAATCCAGTCTCTTATATTAGTGATCGTACTAATGTTAGAACTTCAAAAGTATTAGGTACTGAAAATTGTCATAATTATAATACATGAATTCCTATAGATAATATACTGCTATAGGTAAGCCAAATCAAACATGGATTTGAATATGTAGTAATAGCGTCCTATAGGACCCAACACCTTAAAATCATTTACTGATCCTCTAGCAAATAATGCAATTAGAACTAATTTAAAAAGAAAACTGAAGTAGAAGCTTATCGACGATACCCACACAAGTGCGAATGAAAACTCTAACAAACTCATTAGCTTTTACGACCAACATCCTCATCTCGTATTAACAAAAACAGTGTTTATTACACATATGCAACAAAATATCCAGGAGCTAGTCCAGGAAGCTAGAGCGCTGTAGCGTGACTGTAACACAACACACGGGCTTATGTTACACCGTTAGAAATGTTGGATCGTGTGTACACAGCTTTCGAGAACGGTACACTTTTGTTCGAATTGTATACTGAAGTGTAAAGCGGGAGCACACTGCATGAAGAGTTTGTAAATGGGAGGTTTGTTGCTATGCGAGACTCTTCATGTTAAACTAAGTCCCTTTGCCGAGGCTTCGCTCCGGTGGCCTATTCCAGAGAGGTAGTGCATTTATTCCGGAATATTTAGCCTATGGCACCCATCGATAGAATATTTCCAAATTTGGATCAGTAGGTACTACATCATATAATCGTTTGATTGTTTATAG
The DNA here is from genome assembly GCA_947562075.1 of Orthosia gracilis. NCBI lineage: Eukaryota > Metazoa > Arthropoda > Insecta > Lepidoptera > Noctuidae > Orthosia > Orthosia gracilis. Next base: position 21,554,839 of record OX387274.1, read on the forward strand.
GAGTTCAAACGATTAGCTCGTTATATATATGGTTTTTATTGTTTTTGATGCGTCATCATCCAATGACATCTCCCGCTCTGGGTGAAGCGTGAGGGCGTGTCAGACTTTTACTGACTAAATCCACCCCTGTTCCTACAGTTGCTTGTGCCAGGGTTACGGTAAATCACTTTCAAATTTATCCGCGACCCGTTATATATATGATATAAGTTAGAATTTAAGTTAGTTTAGACTAGTTTCTTGTAGGCCAAATTCAATTAGCGCTTTCTGAAATGACAGTAGGTCTCAAGTCAGCACGCCCACCCAATAAACACAATCGTAAACCTAAGTTAGGAGCTTAATTAGACAAGCCAGCCTACATTCCTACAACTTCGTTTGGAGGGCAGATCACATCCGCTAAGCTCGGCTTTTGGGAATTTAATCAGACTTATGTAATATCACCAAAAACGTCGGTAGCAAAGTCAGAATGTAAGGGATTGACTCGGTAGCGCTCGTATTGGTTACATTTTGGACTTTTAACAATCGTTTTCGCTGTCTTTGGGTATAACTAGATCGTAAGATTGATGAGAAAATAACACAGACAAAGAAACTTGGATACAATAATGAAACGATATAAGTTTTTAAGCTCACATGGTCACAATCAAACAAATATTAATTCTATTAATGAAACGTACCGTTCTATAATTTCTAACTCGTGATTTCATTATATCACACATTATACTTTGAACGAAACTTAGTGAAATGTAATTAATTTTAGTCTACATTTTCACTGCAACACATTTTGCATACAAATAATCGGCATTATCATCGCCGATGTGATATCGAAACCATTACTATGCACTGTCATGTCGGCGTCATACGGTTGGGTGGTCCGTTGTTTATTGCGCGAAATGACACAGAAAATAAACGTTACATGCGTACTTTTATGGACCACACTGTCAACTGCTGCAACATTGGCGGTAACTATGGTATTTTCAGAAATCGAATATTAGTTTGACAATGAGTTTATAACACCGCAGTTACCAAGTTAAGTTAAGTTTTAGTTAGTCACTTTACTTAAGGCGTATATGTACCCCAATGTTAACACTGTACTGGCCGTGCGTTCGCTCGGGGTCAGAATATCAATATTGGACCTCTTTTTGGTCAATTTTATATGCATTTTTTTTTTTACTTGATCTATGTAGGATACGAAGAACTTCAGACCATCAAATTTTCTGTTTAAAAATATTTCAAAACATCCGAGTCGATTTGGAGGAGTAGGCAAAAGTAGCGAAAAAAATGTATTTTTTTTTTAAAGTAAACCTATTAGTTACACGGAAAAACTATGTTTCACAAATAATGCACATGAACCATTAATAAAGGGTGCTAATTAAGGCAGCTTCTTTAAAATGTCATTCTCGTCTGCAAATATGTTTAGTTGTCTAATGAATTAATAGGTCAGCGACGAACTTTTAGCGTCTAATAAATGGTTTATAAGCGACCATATATTGTAAAACAAGCTACTGTTAATATGACGCAACATGGTGATAATTCTTAAGCAACTAAACTTGTGATATGTCTACTCATTGCCAGCTTCTAATAAGTGTATCAACTTCATCTATAAAATAATATCAACGTACTCTAATTTCATAGAGTCACCTTTATTTTTATACTTTAGCATAAGTAATTGATGAGTGAATCTACTATATTTGAACATAAAATTTCCTTATTATTGTCATCAAATAATGGTCAATGAAAGCTATAATTTGGCTAGTATTTAAACGAGCCAAAATAAATTCAAATTAAAGGTGTACAAAATACTGAATATGGCTTACTGAAATACTAAGTGGGCGACAAACAGTGGGCGAATACAAATGTTTAAAACAGCGACTTGATTAGTACTTTTGCAACATAGTCGACGGAGCCCCGCTGCGCGGGGCTCCTATTTCCGTCCGCAGGTTCTAAAGTAACCTAACACGAACGAGATGACGGGAGCTCAGTTCGCTCGCTTTGCTCGCTCACTTCAGCTCCCGTCATCTCGTTCGAACCTAACCTGTCCGTGTCGGGGTGCCCTAAGCTCCCGAACTCGCTCCGCTTGCTCTTGTACCAATTCGAAAAATAACGTTCCCAACGAGCGTCAAGTACACTCCCGCGCTTGTGTTGCAAACTTTCACGAAAAAAGAATATGATTTATTAATTTAGTTGTTGAATGAAAAACTTTGATTGCTAATTTTGAGGCTGGAATTTGATTTTATTAGCAGACAGATGTTGAATCTCTAAAATATATAAAGTAGCTCACTTACAACATTAGTCGCTGAGTTATCAAATCAGAAGTAAATATATTTATCGGTAGCTCGGAGTCATATTAATTTACGCTCGTAAATTGACGCTGGTTTTTTGATATTCTGTTGGAATAGTAAAGATGATGAATTAATATAATTGAAGCTGTTCTATTAACTCGTCGCCCACATATAAAAAAAGACGCTAGGTTGCAGGTGCTAAAGAAAACTTTTGTTGCCGCACACATAATTTCCCATTAATAAATACATATTTTTTTCAAACCTCGCCGTTACTAAGGAGTTAACTTTAGAAAGTAACCATTTTACAGCACTAAAGTGGAGTAAGGGCCTTAAGTGTTGCTTTTATTGCTATTTTGTTAACTGACCCATTTTAATTAAAATCTAGTTTCCGTTAGCAAAGCTTAGGTTTTGTGGTCAGGAAGGAATATATAGCCTTTAAGATTCCTCTTACAATTATTTGTAACAAATTCTCCAGCCAATTTTGCGTTTCTATAGGTTAGGCTAATTATGATTTTTAAAATTTACCAACTTTTAACATAAGGTTAACCTCTTTTTTGCTTATTAATGCACTTGCCGTCCGTAATTACAATTCTACAATTTGATGATCCAACTCACACGGCACCTTACTTACCACAGGAAGCAAACCGATAAGGGTGGTCCTTAAGAAAGGACCACACATTCGCAATTGGTTTCTTTTAAAACAAAACACAGGTTGTGTTCAGTTGAATGCTCGGTTTTTCTTACAGATAACGGAATCGACTAGAGATGCCATTTTACTTATCTTACTATATTTATTACGAATGTTAAAGTTTCAATGGATGTGTGTGTTACTAAAGTATGTTTGTTACTCAATCACGTCGTAATGGCGGAACGGATCTGGATGAAATTTGGCACAGAGATAGATTATAGTCTGGACTAGCATATAGGATACTTTTTATCCCGGGAATATGTTGGGATAGTTTTCGACATTCACGCGGCCTAATATAATATTGTTCGTAAGTGTTTGATTGTACAAATTTAGTTCCACGACGAAATAAATAATTTATTTATTCGTGCTCAGCTTTCGTAATATGCGTTTGTCACAAATTTTGTTTGTCATAGCCATAGTACGAGTTGTTCATCATCATCAAAGTCACCCACAGCCTTAGTTTACCCATTGCCTCTTTTCTTGTCCTTAACCCCCGCTCTTGTGCCAATCCTATCCAGCCGGGCGAGCACGGCTTCTGTGATAGGCGTGAGTCACGCATTTTACCACGGTTTTTGCACCCAAACTATGATAAAAATGTGTGACTCAAGCCTGTCACAATGGGCCGTGCTTGCCTGCCAGGTTCTACCAGCAATTGTAACAATGTCGTCTGCCCATCTTGCTGCTGGACGAAGAATTGTCACAGGCCGTCTATTTCTATATGTTAACACCTACTAACGCATGGTTTATATGGAAAGTTAGTACACTGACGTTTTTAGTAGGGCTTGCCGAGGTATTTTGGTACACTTTGGTTTGTATGGAAAGTTTGGAAACTGCAGTCAGTGGCCACCGAGGCGTCTCGACGCTCTGTGTGGCGTGGTTTCGCTGAATGAACTCTCGCTTTACCTGGAACAAACAACATAATTGGAATTAACATAAGTTTTGTATAAACAATTCTTGAGCTTACAGAAAACATTGGAGCGCTTCCGTTCTACAAATGAGACGGTTTGTTGAATAAATTTATATTTTTAACTTTACTACGCGATTTTTACAACTATAGGATCAAAATAAGAAAACGTGAATAGGTACATCAAGGCAAGCGTGTTCGTGTTCTGTCTAGATGCGAGACGCACGGGATCGGTCAATGTGGCGAGACGCCTGCGGCCTATGTCTCTATGTCCAGCAGTGAACGTTTTTCGGCTGAAATGGTGATGAAGCGTGCTCATTGTCGATCACATCATCGCTTACCTACAGAAGCTATAGACATGTATTCTATTAACGTGTGCATCGCCATAGCGATTGGTAATATGTCAAAAAATCATAATTTTGCCGAACGCAATCGAAATGCCACGTGATCTGATCAATTCCTTACATATTTGAATTTCGACTGTCGCCATCGCTGATCACTGTGTAGAGCAGGGGTTCCCAAACTTTTTTGTCACGCCACCCTACGGTCTACAATGAAAATGTCCACGCCAGCTTTTGTATTTTGTGTTTGTATTTAGGTAGTTAACTAACAGATAACGAAGTAACAAAAACAGCGGAACAACTAAACTGGCTTCCGGCTTGGCGTTTATAAAAGTTATCTTTATGTTTTTTTATTTGGAAGTCTGTTTTAATTTTTTGTAAAAATGTTTTTAATTTTTAAAGCTTGCTCTCGCCGGCATCGTGATGTGCGCGGGCGACGGAGTACTATCCACTCGCCCTCAGACTCACGCCCCTCTTTATATGTTGTCGCGCCCCCAGTTTGAAAATCACTGGTCTGCCTCAGGTGAGATAGTACCTAGTCAAACACAACCTATCAGAAAACACAATAAATACCTACAATACGAATGTTTTCACGACAATAATTCCTAACATTTCATTGCACGTCTGTATCCCTATGCATTTTCATCTGTATACTCAGGGCAGGGCCAACAGTTTACAAATTTCAATTTCGTGTCCTTATTCCCGAACAAAGTCACAATACACGGCAACAACACGAATATTGAATAAACAAACAGCTCAGAACATTTACTACAATATTAAATGTCGTAATAACCTAGGAAATGGTATTTTGCGAGCGATTTATAGTTTACATTATGATAGAGCAGTTGAAATGATTTATTGTAGTGATAGCATCGAGAAAATCGAATAATAAATGTTATTATTTATGATCATAGACATGGAGAACTGGACTGAGCATAACCGTCACAAAATTTGTTAATCTGTAGGAACATAGGAAGAGAAAAGCGAATCTGTGGCCACTGCCTGTCTCTCTTCTGTAGGTCGTAATAAAAAAGATTACACTAACAGTCTGTAAAGTGGTTCAATCAGAACTGGAGTAGACTGGGCATTACTGTGACAAAAATGGACTAATCTGTAGAAAGAGATAGAGCATTCGCTCTATATCTACTAAACTAGTACGGCCGATACTACTTTTCTGTAAATGGTGGTGACAAAGATGATAGATCCTAGGTGAATTGGACCAATCAGAATTCTACAATAACAACTGGCCACATCTTCCTCGCACTTTTCTGACCAAATTCACTTGACAGCTAGAGAGTAAATTCTTTGTCCAGTTCTCCATTTCTATGTTTCTAGTAAATAATCCCAAGGTTATCAATTTGCGTCAAAGAACATTCGATTACTGAAACGGTTTAGAGATAGCGATTGTTGTGATCCGTAATTATGACGGTGTTGACATATGTCTATCAAAACAAAGAAGGCAGGAAGGAAAGTTTCTTAATTGGTTCTGAACACGCGCAAAAGAAAACAAAGGGACAAGCTGTTGACGACGCCTTCCAGGAAAATGATTTAGTAACAGGTTTATTAAAACTAATAATGTTGTTGTTTTTGTCTTTAATCTTACGTCTTACTTAGAATATTTTTAACGTCAAGAATAACGAGTGAGTGGGAGAGTCGAAAACTGTATGTGATTCTGTGTCTCCTGGAAGCTATACTTGGGAATCTTTAAGACAAGAGTGCATAGGTTATTTCAAGGCAATCATGCTACATCGTCAGCCACATCACCGCTTACCATCAGGTAATATAATGTTCAGACCAGCCTATCCATAACACACAGATTAAGTCTATTTCCGCCCAACTCCATTGAGAGAGATTAAAGTCAAGGGGATGGGCATTAAACGTCCTCCTGTCTGCTAATAACAACAAACTGTTATCACCAGTTTCTCTGTCAAGTGTATTGATAATGGAAATTGCCCTTTGACTTTGGACCGTTCATTGTAACGGTTATTGGGTTATATATGTTGGGAAATGAACATTAACGCATTCGAAGCCGATGGCAAAACCCAGTGGTAGATTATAGATACAAAAGGTTTATGAAAACCAATAGCTATCACACACAGGTGATATTGCATTATTTCAAAATCGTTCGATAAACAGACACAATTATCGTCCGCACAGCCAAAGGATGGAACTCTCTGCCAGCAACTATATTCCCTACTGCCTATGCGTCTGCCTTCAAAGCAAGAGTGAACAACAGACATCTTCTGGGCTCGCTGAGTCCATCATTGTTGACCGCATCCATCGCTTACCTTCGAGCTATATAGATATCAAGGGCCACCTCATCAATACATATAATAAATCTGTAGAAAAGACATTTTTGTACATCGAAAATATTTCCAAAAAAATAGCCACGGTGTTAAAGGATAACCAACAGAACCCATTTCCAGCATTTTTGGAATTTTTGTCTGTTTGTCTGTTTATTTGTGCACGCATCACGTGAAATGTACGAAACCAATGTAGATAAATTTTATACATAAAAATTGTGCGTAACTTGACGTATTACTTAATTTTTGTTTCATCACAATCGGTTCACTCTATCAAAAGTTAGATGAATTTAAAATGATCAAGAAGTAAAATTATCACAACACACGCAATTCAGATACTCGGACAATTGAACTCGACATTCGATAGATGGCGTTGTGCATTTGAAGTCATTTTCTGAATGGCGGTGTTAAGTTTCTCCGCGAACGAATGAGGACCCTAGAAAAAAGAATTTGGTAGGTAGCCGGGTAGCCAAGTTCAGTAGGCGGGAAGGTAAGTAGGGTAGGCAGGAAGGTAAGCAGGATAAGGTTGGCAGACTGATGACGGGAGGGAAGCCGCGGGCACAGCTAGGCAGGAATAAAAAAGAGAGATCTTAGTTAAGTTGAGTAGGCGGGAAGGTAAGTAGGGTAGGCAGGAAGGTAAACACTGTAAGCAGGGTAAGGTAGGCAGACAGATGGCGGGAGCGAAGCCGCGGGCACAGCTAGTCAGGAATAAAAAAGAAAGATCTTGTTATTTCCAGAAACAAAGTCGATGACATATGAAACATGATTCAAGAATATATAATAATAAAACTAACGCGTTTCAATATAGAAGATGCGACAATCATAGACACAGTCGGCGAGGAACGGAAAGTCATCATCATTACAGATTCGATGCACTTGAGTTAGTGCTGGGGACAGGATTGCGGATGCTGGCGTGCAGTTTGATTTACGAGCTAGGCTGGAAAAACAGAAACCTATGAAAGAATATTAGGTACTACAGTGTAAAATAGATAAATCTGACCCTTGTTTCCTGATTAAAATATTATATATACCAATATCATATCATACCAATCCGTTTCAGAAACTGTACGCATGTCAAGAGATTAAGTCACAGAATTAGTGAAAATTAATAGCGTTTTACTGAAGTTTTTTATTATCCTATCTTCACGAGTGAATGGACACTTAAAAAACACGATACAAAATGCTGTTGTGTTGTTTCAAATGCAAAATGTAAATTAATTATGCTTTGCCAGTTAGTTACACCAGTTAGTTAACTGTTAACTTAGTAAGTAAAATTACATAAATAAATTATTAATTGACTCAGAATGTATATGGACATTTAAGTATTAATGATATTAAAAATAAAGATTACTGTTAACTCGATCAGTAAAATAGCATTAATAATGAATTGACGCACAATATAATATGGACATTTTAAGTATTAATTTTATTAAATATAATCTATGAATATCAAATAAAGTAATTGTAATAAATACAAAAATTTAATCGAATAAATAAATAAGTAAATACATAATTTAACATACACACAGAAAGACACACACATATTAGCACATTTAACCACATAAAACCAGATAGATGGCAAATAGATAAATGAAATGTTAATTATATGGGAAAATTATTAAGTGCTATTCCTCTTTTCTGACACTGACTGTCTCTAGAATGTTGCTGTGCCCGACAGGGTCCTTAATTGTTTCTGAAACTCATATTTAACACCTGTATGTACATTATGGATACAATACATTTTATTTAAATTTGAATTTACTCCGAATTATGTTCAAATTCACTGAAATTCTGTCTACCGCACCCAACTCGTAATTGTATAGAGTTTTACGTCATTTCGAAATTGCTGTGGCAAAAGGTAGATCCTAGTCATTAATGCAAAGCCTTCTAGATAGAAATCGCGAAATCCTTCAAATATTAACATAAATTAATCATGTCTTAATCGCGAACAACTCCATCAGTTATGACACACTTTATCGTAATCCAGCTGTCTATTATTGAGATAACTAGCAGTTGCCCGCGACTTTATCCGCGTCAAAATAAAAAAAAACAAGATTTTTTGCACCGAATCCTCATTCTTCTTATGTAGCAAAATTCACCTAAGTTACTCCTTATAACATCAGTTATCTGGCAGTGAAATTCTTGTCACAATTCGTTCAGCCGTTTCGGAGACTAGTAGAAACAAAAAGAGAGACACTGATTTAAAAAAATGTTTTTAATGAGTATTTATATCAAAAAAAAATATTTTGACATAACCAACAGACACTTCAATTTAATTTATGTATATGTGTAAGAATTATATGTTACATATGTATATAGAAGATTATAAATTGGTCTTCTAATACGGCTGGGTTTACAAGCCTAGCGTTGAGTAACCAGCTTTATTCTCAACATGTCACAGACTGATTGATTTCGATATAAACGTCCAAGTGAAACGGTCAGTATGACAAGCTGTCACAACAAGTTTTATCTAGTGTTAATTGGTAATCTGTGGGGCTATTATGTGGATCTAGACTTTGAGGTTATGCAAAAAGTCGTGAAGTTTAAGTGTATTAAGGTTAATTTCGTCTTTTTTTCTTAGTATCGGGCAATTGCAAAAAAATACCAATTTACTTATTTCGGACTATAATTACGGTAAGAATATCAATTCGTTTGCATTCATTTTGCAGCAACTTCTTTTGTAACTTATTGATGTTTTTTTTACACACTAATATACAGCCTTTTTAGATGGTGACAAAAAAAAGTAAAAATAACTTCAATTTCGCAAGTTGGTGTCAAAAAACAAAGAAACGAAAACAGGGACACCGATTTCGAAGTTATTTTTCATTTTGTAGTGTTTTGTTTGGAAGTCGGTTGTAATTTTTGTAAAAAAGTTTTTTATAGAAAAATATATTTTATTTTCTCTTTTAAATTGTGGTACATAATGGACCAGTTCTATAGGCTAGGTACCTATAATGCCCAAAGTGAAGCCAGAATAGATTAACCGAATAACATAAAACTTAAACAAAACCGGTGGAATGAGATTATACCAGGGTGAACTGTTCACACCTACCTACGTACCCCTTTAGAGCGTACCAGTGTGATTTTATGTTATTAAATTGTGTAAACAATACACAAACATGCGATTGCAGCTATCCCGAGTGATTTGCCGTCATTTATTGAATAATTCTGATGTATATCTCCGAAGTTCTTCATCAATTGAAATTTAAATGTGACCACATGACAAGCACCAGCTTTCAAATATAAAGAATCATCACAATCGGTTCACCCAGTAAAAAGTTCTAACGAAACAAACATAAAAAAATACAGACGAATTTATATCCTCCTCCTTTTTAGGAAGTCGATTAATAAAGGGGACATTATAAGAGTAGCCAAAAGAATACCGTCCAAAATCATCAAAAGAGCGACTACTGGGACTGTAGCAGCATCGCGAAACTAACATCATTACTCTAAACACCCATACAAATTGCACAAAATATCCGTTAGCAACAAAAATATGCACAAAATTGCATTTAAGGGTAGATCCCAGTATCGATTCCCTCAAGTGGGGTAGTCTATTATGTTTAGAGGATTATAGAGGGGTGTCCTATTGTTGAGACCAGCCCCTAGGCACGTGCATCCGAGTGGGCTTTACAAAATTGGTAATTTTAGGTCTTTTGTCATCCTCTATAGGATATTTCGGCTCGAGTGTGGAGGTAATATTGTGAAGCTGGTTCGTAGGACACTATGAATGTTATCTGTTGGAGACTCAGGCGCACAGATGGTACCTTTGTAGGCGTTATATCCTGTGTGCTGTGTATTTTGTTTGAGGATCTTATCATCACTTGTGGGATTATAAACGTCACATGTACATATATTAGTCGATTTTTATGCAATTATGAACTTAATTTAAATCCTTAACATTCATGAAGACTTACTTAGTCTCCAACAAGCAAAAATTCGAAGACATGTGACATCCACCAACCCGCACTGGGCCCGCGTGGTGGATGTTGTCTCTCTCACAGAGAGGAGGCCGGTGTCATAGCAGTAAGAACATTAAACATTAAATTAGCGAGGTGATGATGATGAATGAAGTCTCCATTATAGTCGGGGGATTTAAAAACGAAGCTTAATGCTGAAGTCAACAATGTAGCTCCAAATATTTAATATAACATGTTATATGCTGCATTTCTCGAAGGGGATCCCCATGAGCGGAGAGTTCATAGTAAAATTACACTGAAATCTAAGTAAGGTTTCAATAACATATCAGTAATACCACCCGAAGTGTCATTACTGATATGTTATTTTTTTATTTGATATCAGCGATGGTCGAAATGCCAAAATGTAAAGGATTGATCACGCGGCATTTCGTTAGCCTTTAATAATCCCATACATTTTTGGCATTTTCTAAAGGCTATCGTGACGCTTTTATTGATAGAACTAGCTTCTGCCAGAGGCTTCGACCGCGTGAATGTCGAAAAGTATCCCAAGGGAACATGTTCACTTGATAAAAAGCTCTCTTATTTGCTATTCCAGACTATTATATATCTCTGTGCCAAATTTCATCCAGATCCGTCCAGCCGTTTGAGCGTGAAGAAGTAATAAACTAACAAGCACACTCACAAACTTTCGCCTGTATAATATTAAGTGTGATGCCACTTCTCTAGAACCTCAGGTAGATTAATAAATGAAACATTTGTTTGCGTTTGATAGTATGCTATAATTGTTCTATCTCACAACGGCGGGTTGGTCTTATTCTCTTGTTAGGCTTGGCATAATAATTTTTGGTCTAATCAAACTATAAGACCAAAAATTATTATACCAAACCTAACAGAAAATGGTTGACGTGAAGTGTTGAAGAGCGGAAAGGTGTTAATGAACTAGGAAGAGGAACTAGTCTTGCTCGTGTCACACATAGTTAAACCCAACACATTAGGAGAGACTTGTAATGTGTACCATAAAGGTAAAGAGCGTGTCGATACATTAAGTTTTCTAATTATTCCAAAAGTTTCCGAGATACCTAATTGCATATTATTATAATTAAAATGTAAACGCACCGATTTTTTTATGTTTTTGTTCTAGAAACTATTTTATTTGAAATTGCCTTGCGTTCTTTTTTAGGGTTCCATACCCAAAGGATAAAAACGGGACCTTATTACTAAGACTCCGCGGTCCGTCTATCTGTATTAACATAATGAATGGTGATAATTTGAGTGCTTACTTTCCTTATCAAAACATTATATTTATTATTTTTGGATTTTGAAATAGCAAGAAGTCGCACTAAATGATATAGAAGAGAGCATAGTTTGTGTTGGTGGACGTACTATAGACACAGGAGAATTGGCTGAACTTTTGGAAAATTGGCGATAAGAAGTAACTGTTTATGAAGTTTATTCTTTATAATCGATCACTCAGAGGGCCGTCAATTAGGTCACAAATATGAGAACTGAACCAAACTATTAACACAGTATATCACAGTGGCAAAATTGGTAAAGACCCTTATAAAAATTTGAAGTTGCCACAGAATAGAACAATCCTAGTACACTCACGTCATCTTTTCTCAGTCTCTATTCCTTATTTATTTGTTATTAATTTTATTGTACACCTCATGATAAACACAGGACAAACATTTGTTAAAACAAGTGTACAAAGGGCGGTCATATCGCAATCGCGCAGAGCAATCTGTTACAGACAATCTTTGGCATCATTGGATGGACTGAACAAAAGAAGTAAGATTCTGGGCTGCCAGTGTACAAACCTGAATGGTTAAACCCTTTCCTTACCACAAAGAAGAGACCATAAATAAGTCTGCTATTAAAAATCCACCTTTATCCAATGACGTGCGACTACATAACGATGTCGTTTGGAGAGTCATTAAAACGCTTATCAATGACGATTCTGTGTCACTCACGGGTCATTGGCTGCTTGCATGCGGGTAGATAAAAAACGGGTAAGTGCGTAGGCACTTCTTTGGTGAGATGATTCCGTATGGAATAAAAATATGAGAGATTTAGCAACGATGGAAACATCCAAGCAAATGTAAATGCTTCTGCATACTTACTAGCATGCAGGATATTTGGAATATTAACTCACCTTTTTAATCACACAAGAACTTAATTCGTGAGACTTCAGGAGGAATGTAGAACACAATTCTGATTGCATTTGGTCAATAAACAGGAACATATAGATGTTTGTAATTTAAAAAGCCAATTTTCCACCCCAAACGAGCAACCACTGGTTTGACAAACAGACTGACAACCGAACAGATGCGCAAAAACAAATACTCGTAACATTTAATCAATATTTGCAGCTCATCTCTTTACCCCACGGAACCCTAAATAAAACGAATAGAATATTCAATAAACCTTTTGAAAATAGAAATAAAGAAGTTGCGTCATTTAGATATGGAGGTGTCAATTAAAACGATAACATAATGTGGGTAGGTAGTACTTGTCGGTTTTTGGATCATTAATTTTGATATAAGCGGGTAAAGATTACCGGAAGAAAGGTGTTCAACCTACGCTTTGATAGTCAAGTTGTAGATGGTTCAATAATAATAAATTATTCACACATACATTTGTTTTTACTAGTAGGGACCCAAGGTAACACAAGCAAAAAGTTTAATAACTGTAACCCGACTACGGATTTTTAGCCTGTGTTACCCGGGCCATAATAACGAATAGATTGACACCTTATTCATTAAAATCGGATGAATTGTTTAGGCGTTACGGAGGAACGTACGTAAATACAAACATACATACATAGTCTGCTTAAATCATAACCCTTCCTTTTGGCTTCGCCGAAGTCGGGTAAAAACTAGTCACAAATTGCCACATTCAGAGACACCACTCAAAACCTTAAAGCTGGGAACAAATTACCGGACGTGGCTGACGAACGCGACATATAGAGACTATAGAGTATCTGGGAAATGAAAGTACTTACAATAAATTGTGCAAACTATCGGATGTTAGTCGCGGACGTAACCTTGGGTGTTTGGACCCGCTGGATGTTTTTTTCAGACGAAAACGTCCGCGGGGTGCGGGACGAGTCCTTGGCGTGAACAACAATAACAACAAACAACAACTCATTTTATGTTGTTCCTTGACGGACAACATAAAACAGCCGCCGTTAATGCCAGAAAATCGTCCTCTCTTTCACTACTCGATAATTATGTTTCTTTGTTAAATAAGCGCTCGGATGAATCCACAAGCCGCGTCCCAAACAAATGTGTACCCATATCAGTCGCAATTCACGCCTGTGTCCGATAATTTGTTCCCAGCTTAACTGTTCAGGTAAAGGCAGGATTCAAAGTTGTTGACTACTAAATTTTTGTCAGCTGCACTTATACAGTCACTTCCTTTCAAGCCATATGATCATAAGCACAATCCATATTTTCTTCATCCATCCATATTTTCTTTGAAGGATGACTCTACCCCATAACTTTCACATACATATTTAAAACCGACTGCTTCTAAAATATATTTAATTTTCTGAACAGCATACGCGTATTTAAAAGCATTCATCATCAGCCTTTTTTAATGTGCCCACTGCTGGGACACAGACCGTCTCTGTGAGTGGGAATGAGCCGTAATCCACCACGCGGGTCCAGTGCGGGTTGGTGGATGTCACATGTCTTCGAATTATTGGTTCTAGGACATACTGATTTCCTTCACCGTTTATTTATTTATTTATATATGTTTTATTGTAGGTACACCAAATTAAAACAGAAAAGGAAACTTAAAACTAAAATACACACAACGGGCGGCCTTATCGCTTACTGCGATATCTTCCAGGCAACCTGCCTGCCGGCCGTTTTGAGAGCAATGGTGATGAAATAATCAAAATAACTGTCCATTGTATATTAACAATACTGTATCGGAAAAAAACAAACGTATACATAGAAACGATCTTAATAAAAGTTTAATTTGATTCCCATATCATTCCATGTATCGACTGAAAATTACGAAATAAAATGTCCGAAAGTTTCTCCGAAACTTCACTTAGCAAGACCCTAATATATTATCAAGACAAGCATAAAAGAAAATGCCTATAATCTACTACAATATACTTTTAATGGTAGCTACATTGGTACCCTTCTAATGTTTATGATATCCACAAAAACATAACATAAACTTCACAAAACAGTATTTTTTTCGCAGACGATGCTGTACTTAAAGTCCTTTGATGGTATCAAAAGTACTTATGTACGGACACAAGTACAGTCACAAGATAAAACATGTGATAATTATCCAAAACTAGCTATCCCACGCGGCTTAGCTCATCATCATCATCTCGTCAACTGGCTACCTACATACCCATCTAAACCGTTTACGAAGCGCACGCAACGAAACTCTCAAAAAGGATTTCTTTTGCCCGTTTTTGCTACATTTTTCATTTATGCTCTGCTCCTATTGGTCGTAGCGTGAAGTTATATAGCCTATAACCTCCCTCGATAAATGAGCTATCGGACACAAAAATATTTTTCAATTCCAACCAGTAGTTCCTGAGATTAGCGCGTTCAAACAAACAAACAAACTCTTCAGCCTTATAATATTTTATATTATTATCCAAAATTCAGCAGCGTTTTTCTGCTAAAGTATCGATAAGAATTTTATGAGCATAGTATTTTTGAAAATTAACTATCGTTAAAATATAGCTCTTTACTAAAAGTTATTGTCGTTGTTTCAAGGGAAAATAGCTTCTGAATTTTGTTAAGTGTAAAGTATTTTTGCTGGTGACTGTACTTCTACATCCTTTTTGCTGACAACGTAGGTGCCACTTCCATTTCACGTAAGAGAAATAATTACGATCTTACAAGCGGAAATGGACTCTGTTTTATGGTGCAAAAGGTTGGTTCCTGACTAGGGCTTGGGACTATTTTCTAGACCGCCTAGTACTTACATTGTGGATGGATGTACATAGGTTTAGGTGTAAAGTGCTTGAGTTGAGTACCTAGAGTGAGGTGAAGAATGTGGAGATGACAGGAACATCATAATAATAAATATAACTTGCTTTTCTATGTAGTTTCGTTGAGTTTGAGATTAAAATGTGTATCTTATGGACCTGGAGAGTACTGTATATTTCACGAAACGTGGATTCACGAAAGATCGTTTTATAAAAAAAACCTGAAACAAAATATATCGCTGTTTTTGCTCGACACAGGCCTTTGACGTCATAATTGTGGCACGGATTGTGGTTTGGACTGCAACGGACAGAGTCGATTAATTGATTAATCAATTTGCAAGAATTCATTGAACTGTTTT
The DNA here is from genome assembly GCA_947562075.1 of Orthosia gracilis. Classification (NCBI taxonomy): domain Eukaryota; kingdom Metazoa; phylum Arthropoda; class Insecta; order Lepidoptera; family Noctuidae; genus Orthosia; species Orthosia gracilis. The sequence goes on from OX387274.1 coordinate 21,570,593, forward strand.
CGATTTTAAAAAAAAAAGTGTCACATAAAATGGTTTTATTTGATAAACTGATACCGCATCGGTCCACCGTTTCTATTTATTTTCGGCCTGCTCTGTCCCACTGCAGGGCAAAAGTTAAAGAAGGGGTTCTTCCTTGAAATCCTCCCGGTTTAGAGCAATTGTGAACCAGATCTCTTCCTCATCACCACATATCACCGTCATCACCGTCGACCATATCATCGCTTGCCATCTGACGAGAAAGTTGTCAAACCCAAGCCTAGAGTTAAATAATGTTACGAGTATATATCCACCATTACACTATTTGTGTAGGTACGCAAATTTTTATTTTTTTATTTTCCTGTTCTCACACACTTTTGTCTACATTTCTTTTTCATTTTTCCTTTTCGCGGGTTTGCTGGCAGAAATTTCTTAAGAAATAAGCAGTTCCCTTGTACTCTATTGTCTTGATGTATTGTCTTTATGTATTATACTGTGTGTGTACATTAATTATTAAATAAAAAAATAAAAAAATATCACACCATTATCGACAGGATAGGCATCAAGCTCGTCCCACCATCTTCGCCTAGGTCTGCCGCGATGTTGACGGACGCATTTTCCGGAACCCACAATGCAATGATTTAGCCCCTGAACCGTTCGAAATGCGGCACTATATTGATTGACTTAAAACCATTCTAATTTGTTTGTCCTTCAAGAATACTTCATTTGAGTTCAGTAGAACTAATCGATATAGGAGCGATGCCTGTATGTGTCATCTTCAAACGGTTTCAACGAACTACATATAAAATATTCCAGTAAAGAAAAAGTAGGTTTGTTAGTAAAAATGTCAACGTATACACGTTATCACTTACTAGCTGACTCCCGCGGCTTTGCTCCCGTCAACTGGCTATCTACCTACCTATCTACCCTATCTACCTATCCTACCTATCCACCTACATACCCACCAACCTTGCAACTGCCAAATAATGAATTTTATAGGCAAAATTTTGCTACTTTGGGTTACATTATTGCAATTTGCATAAGGATCTCTAATTTTTTTAAAATAATTTATAGCCTATGTTACTCGGGAATAAAGTAGCTTTCCATAGGTGAAAGAAATTTTAAAATCGGTCCAGTAGTTGGAGCCTATTCGGTACAAACAAACAAAAAAATCTTTCCTCTTTATAATATTGGTATAGACAGAAGATCGTTTTCTTAATTGAGAATTTTGAGTTCAGAACGTGTGAAACTGTACTTTTTACTTTGGGATAAAGTTGCTATCTAGATTTTGAGTTACTTATAGGTACTCAAATTCTTAATTCAGAGATTAGGGGTGAATTCGTTATTCCCGAAATTCTGTAGGCCAGTTGCCAAATACTTGAAGGGAGTTTCAATAGGTTTAGAGTAAAATTAGATGCCTGAAGACGTTTTGGGGAGAACTCATTAGTCAGTGCTCATTACGGCTTGCCACGTTTTTCTTCAAGATAATTTGTCAGCGGAGATAAACGAAGATTTTTCTGGGAGGAAGCCAGGCGTCTTGGTCAAATAGAGAAAGATTTTTGTGGGGTTTTTAGATTTGGCTTTTGGATTTTTCACGCTTCTGGCTCAAATTGAATGATCATATAGATATGTTTTGACGTACAAATAGAATACTAACGTTCAATCAACTCCATAGTCAGGCAAAACTTAAAGGTTTTCGAAATTAATTCGAAAAAACCCGACTGTGCATATTCGCGAGCTGTCTGACCAAAACTAGATGTATCCTCCGACTGCACAGCATGGTTTTCTTCTTGTTAACGTCTTTTTGGTTCGCTTCTTAAGTAGTCGGGTTTTTTGATTTCTTGAATTAAGTTTTTTTTTATGGCACCCAAAGTCCGCCAATTTCTATTTTCCAATTTTAATGTAGCCAGTGACACTCGCAGGGTTAAGGCGAATCGATTGACGTAAGAATAATCAAAATAGGCCAACGTGTTTGGTCTCTAGAACGCCACATAGGAACAAACATGCATACATACATAGACTGATAAACAAATTACCCTCCTTCGACAGTCGGGTAAAAAACAGTGTATGATTAACAGCAGACAAAGCATAAAGTGTTATATGCGAAATATTCAAGAGCTTTTAGCATTACACGTAACATCATGCCTGTAGGTAGTCTACGAAAGGTAGGCAGAGATGGACCTATAGTACATCCCGATTTCACCAGTTACGTATAACCGTGTAATAGAAGGCCTATTGCCATCAACCGGGCACAAGTCCAGTCTCCAGGCTGCTTCTGAGAAAGACCAGATAGAAACACCCAATAACTCTTGGCTCGACCTAGGAATCGCATCTGTCCAGGGCTCATTCTCACCAGTACATTTAACCAAAAACAACACTCGACAGGTCACTCGGATACTTTTCCTAGATCTCCCTATTAAGCTACTGATTAGCTCAAAGAAACAAAACACTGTCACAAAGAAGGACCTTCTACAATACTAGAAAACCGATCAATAATTCTAGAGCCTCTTCAATACAGGATGAAAGGTACCGGTGTGGACATTCATAGCAGTCTCATCAGGTATAAAATGATGGACAGATCAATCAGACTCATCCAGGCGTACTTAGTAATTCTTAGGACGAAGCGGATTAGACGCGATTTGAATAGAAATGCGCTTTAAGTTGCTCATGTTTAATTTACTATTTAGTAACTTTGTTAAGGCTAGATTGATTCGGGAGGCGGATGACATAATCTAGTTGGTTTATACCCTGATGTTGAAGTTGATTGGTTTATTAGTAATGCATGTCTGAATGATAAACTGGACAGACGTACAAGGATTTCGTGATCAACAAAAAGTCATCTCAGTTCGCGTTTCGAACTGCGACTTTACTCCGATGCATTTTTAATGATCATATCCAGACATTACTTTTATTTACATTGACTCAATTATCTCTGCACATAGCAGCTCCAAGGCCTTTTCAAAGTTGAACAAAAGGCTTGGTCTTCCGCTATATAAAAAATTCTGAATTTAGAATTTGAATTCGAGTACAATTTGTCGAACTCTGTCATTACCATTGAAGTAGGGTTTGACATATTTTTAACTCCTTATTCAGAAACCCCTATGTTTGCTTACTCTTTTGAAGTCTTCATCTAGAAAAGAAAATTATTTCACAAGAGATAGCCAGGCTCTCTTGGAACCTACAAATCCTCAACCATGTCATCACATCTCATGTGAGCCAGCTGTATCCTAACAAAGTAGTTACAAAGAACCATTTCATTGTTCTCGCTAGTCAGGAAACGGTAGTTAGCCAACTTCGGTTTTACGAGGGCATCCGGGTGGCGCACCTTGTAGTACTTATGGGAAGGGATTTTTCTTTTTACAAGCTATAAATTAAATTGCTTTCGTATGTGTATCTAGTAATTGATTTTTCAATCACTTCCTGGCATCCGATTAAGCAGAAACTTGGCGTACCTACATATGTAACTTTCGAAAAAAAAAATATATGCTGTTCCCCGCAGCTTCCCTTCCACCCCACAGGAACCGTCTTACTGATAAAAAAAAATAGCCTATGTCACTCAGGAATAACGTAGCTTTCTACTGGTAAAAGAATTTTCAAAATCGGTTTAGTTGTTTTTAAGTTTATCCATTACAAACAAATTTACTAACAAATCTTTCTTCTTTATAACAATACTAGCATCGCCCGTGTGAATGTCGAAAATTCTTCCAAAGGAACATATTCCCGGGATAAAAAGTATCCTATGTGCTACTCCAGACTATAATCTATATCTGTGCCAAATTTAATCCAGATCCGTCCAGCAATTTGAGCGTGAAGAAATAAAAACATACAAACACACACACTCACAAACGCATTCGCACTCACATTCGCCTTTATAACATTAGTGTGAAGTGTGATGGTACTATGGAACTGTCTTCATGATGGAGCCGGAAGGTGGCCATAGCAACGCCTCAACCAGACAAGATAATATGTAGCGTAAAAAAAAAATTGTCACTACATATGTCACGTTTAATTTTGACGAATAAAAGATAAAATAAAAACAAACATTGTTCAACATAAAAAATATACAAAGAAAAAAGGAATGGCGACGTAAAGGAAGACTATCGGTAAAGTTGGGAAATGGATTGTCTAGAATAAAATTTGTAATTTTGGAAAATAATGCCTATAGGAGAGAAGGGGTTGCAACCGCTATCCGGCCCTAGGCGCGATTAAAATATAACCGTGCATAAATGTAAAATTAAAAACGGTTCATTTCACGACCTTTTGACACGAATAGGTGATACATATAAAAAACTATTCAATAAATACTTCGCTATTGCTACAAATTATAAAAAGTGAATAGGAACAAAATTTTGGGATCACTTGACGCGGAGCGATGTCACGACGTCCTCCCGGGGTCTTCACTCGTATATTATGGAGTCACCCCCGCAAGCACACGCTTCCCGAACTCAGTCGGTGTTGAAATAACTCGGAACATCAGTCCACAGCTTGTTATATATTCCAAGAACCGATTCTGAGCGAATCTATGGTGAGAAAATAAAAGGAAATAAACACCACAATACTCAAAACAGAACCTTCCAAACAGTTAAAATTTAAAATGTTTTAAATACATACCGGTTCTTTGTAACAGACGGCCTTATGCGCCGGTAACTCGGAAACAAATTAAATTCCTGGTGAACAATTGACACTCTCAGAAAGAAATGTCCAATAATGCTGCAGAACTAAATGCAACATATTGGTTTGCATGGACGCAATGCGATATAAATCCAACGATTTGCACTTGAAATTTTCTTAAAAAAAATACTAAACGTGTTACTTCCAAGTAGATACGTCGCCAATTTTACCAGAAAAATTTTCTCTGTCATCCAATGGAATGATCAAACTTCTAAGTTTGAACCGAAATAAGAAAAAATTAGAAATGAGGTCGACTTACACGAACGGAATAGTTTTTATTCAGCCGAATCAATAGGCAGCGTGATAATGCTGCAATACCCCCTTTCTAAGAAAAAAAAGGACGAAAGTACGAGTGAGAAGAAAGATAAAGCTGGAACAGGCAATGACAACAGCAGGAATCATTTCTGAATCAAACGATATCGAAGTGCAAAAGATACTGAATAAACACGGTGGCCACCACATCTAAACGTTATCCGCGCGAACTCGCGATATCTCGATTACATCTATGGAGAATATGAAAGAAAATAACAAACTCATAAATCTAAATATATATTGTTCAATTAGAGACAAACACCAACAACTACCACATCCTAACAACTATGAAGAACAACCAGGGAACTATACATCTAAGTAAAGCTAGCCTAACTTAACATAAGACTTAACTATTACCTAACAACAATAAGAAAAAACCCGGGGATCCCCAAAAAATAAATAACGTCAACACGTAAAGTCCAACCTTAGTTATAGAAACAAAAGACAAGTTGGACAAAAAACAAAAAAACAAGTTTGAGAAAGAAAACTTAAGTCAATTAAGTCAAAGAAGAATTCAAGACAAAAAAACTCAAATCAGAGAACTCAAGTCAGAAAACTCAAGTTTAAATTCAAATTAAATGTAGAATGACACACCATTTGTGTTAAACTAAAAGAAATAAAATAACCTGAGAACACAGGTCGACACAACACAGAAATAAATAGATGTCATTATTAACAGATAATTCATGAAGTTTTTAACATAATCAAAAACTTATGCAAAGAAATATTCCCATAAACCAAAGAGGAAAAAGGTTTAGAAAGCAAATGTTAATGTTAAAATGGAACAAAGAGAATTCAATCAAATTTATTTTAAGATATCTTTGATATGATATTGTCCGGAGTGGACTGAATCACAATCCTGGAGCAAATATGTGGTCCTAGAAATGACTCTTATTACACGGCACTTAATAAAACGTGGAGCAAGCTTTCCAGAAAAAAAATCATTTCCAGAAGACTTGGAAAAGTTCTTTCTCCATACAGTATCACCAATATTCAGAGTGATAGCTGATCGATTAGAATTATATGCACGAGAGTTACGGAGGAAAGCTAAAGAAAGATTATCAGCTACCTTTGCATAAACTTCGCTGAGAGAGGATAGGTTTGAAGCATGACGAGCCCGACTGTCTGCCAAATTAGAGCTTCGAGTCTGACTATCTACACGACTGCTATCCATAAGGACCTCTCTACCAAACATAAGAAAGTTAGGCGTAAAGCCAGTAGCTAGATTAACACAAGAATTGAGGTAAAGCTTAACTTTAGGTAACATTTTAGCCCAACTTCTTTGGTTTTCACCAACCAAAATACCTAAACACGTAATAACACTTTGGTTGTATCGCTCAACCGTATTTGCTTGGGGTGTATAATATGGCGTAAAAGTAGGTGATTGAATATGAAAAGATCTGAGAAAATTAAGGAATTGATTACTACGAAAAACTGTAGCGTTGTCGCAAAGAATAGTACGCGGAACCCCAAAATTAAAGAAAATTTCAGACTCTAACGCTTTTATAACAGAAAGAGCGTCAATCCTTTTCAGAGAAACTAGCCAAACATATTTGGAAAAAACATCTACCATAGAAAGGATATATTTATAACCATAATAAGCACAGGGCAACGGACCAATTATATCGATAGAAATCATCTGTAAGGGCAAGGAAACCTCTTTAGGGTAGCACATCTGACCGCGAGGTTGCGTGTTCGAGATTTTATAGGCTTTACAAACCTCACATTGACTTAACGTCGAAGTAACGTCACGGAACATATTTGGCCAGTAGAACAACTCCCTAAGCTTTAGATACGTTTTAGTAACACCGGGATGTATCGAAGGAAAACTATTGTGAATTTCCCAAATAGCGTCTGGAACCTTTTCAGCTGGTAACACCACGTGCCATGGTTCAGAAGATAAAGGACTAGTAACAGGCATGCGTCTCATAAGGATACCGTTATTTATAGCGTATGCTGGGAACATTTGTGGCGTGTCTCGAGCACCTATATACACCTTCTTATACCAACGGTCATTAGTATGTTCAGGACCCTGGTCAAACGACACAGGATTAGCATAGATCCTGGATAGAACATCGGGGACTATATGTTGCGAACCTTTACGATGCACAATATCAAAAGTATATTGGGAGATAATAGTAGCCCAACGAGCTAAACGACCAGATGGGTTGTTAAGAGTGAGGAGCCACTTAAGGGCCATATGGTCTGTTATGACTGAAAACTTCATCCCATCTAAATAACATCGAAAATGTTTAATTGAATCCAAAACTGACAAGAGTTCACGTTCTGTAGTACTATAATTGCGTTCAGTTTGAGTGAATAAACGCGAATAATAGGCGATTGGGTGCTCAACATCGTCTATCTTTTGTGTCAGTACCGAACCAAGACCAACAGCTGATGCATCACACTGCAGGATGAACGGCTTGGAGAAATCAGGACATGCCATAACAGGCGTATCGATTAGCGCTTGTTTCAACTTAGTGAAAGCCTGATCGGCTGCATCATTCCAACTTATTGGATCATTACCCTTTCTCTTACCGATAAGGGCAGTAAGCGGAGCAATTATAGAAGAAAACCCTTTAACGAAACGCCTATAATAGGAACACATACCAATGAAACCGCGTAATGACTTAGCTGAAGTGGGAGTAGGATAATCTTTAATAGCATCAAGTTTGCCGGGATCGGTTTGAAGTCCCTTTTCATTAACTATATAACCCAAATATTTTAGTTCGCTTTTGCAAAACTCGCATTTTTTCAAATTTATAGATAAGCCTGCTTCTTTAAGTCGAGCAAGCACCTTCCTGAGCAGCGCCATATGACCAAAGAAATCTTTAGATACGATTATCAAGTCGTCGACGTACCCAAAAATACAGTCGTCACTGGTAGAAGTAAACTCGAAATTAACGATCATATCAGTAAGGCGTTGCATCTCCGAAGCAGCGTTCGTTAGACCAAAAGGCATCCTAACAAACTCAAAGAGACCACGTTGTGGGACAATAAATGCTGTTTTCTCACAACTTTCTCTATCAGCAAGTGGAATTTGCCAGAAAGCACTTCTAAAATCCAATGAGCTAATATATCTAGCACCACGAAGGTTGTCGAGGATATCGTGAATACGGGGAAGAGGATAAGAATCTCTGATTGTCACACTATTCAGTTTTCTACTGTCGACACAAAACCGAACAGAACCATCCTTTTTTGTCACCATTACCACAGGACTAGCCCATGGAGAACGAGAAGGACGAATAACACCCATATCTAACATTTTGTCAATCTCTTCATTGAGAATCTTCAACTTGACTGGGGATAAGGGATAATATCTTTGACGGATAGGGTATCCCGTAGTATTAATTTTATGGGACAACCAAGATGTCTTTCCAAGACCAACTTTTTCCGAAGAGATAACTTCATACTCCTTAATAACTTGTTGAAGACAAGACTCTTGATCCGGCGATAGGATGTTACGAGGATGAATATAACGAACCTCACTAACAGAGGAAACTTGAGGGGGAGAGTGCTGAACAGAAGGGATAAACATATTACCATCAATATTTTTATCGAAAGCCTGACTAAAAATAGACGTCAAACCGAATTTATTCCAAAATTCGATACCTAAGATAACAGAAGATGACATCGAACTTGCCACTAAAAACTCATGAATAAAAGTTGTACCGTTAAATTTAACTGGAAGATGTACAGAACCAAGAATATCAATCGGTGAATTATTAGCCGATATAACACGGGGACAAGCGTCTTTTGATGTCAAAGAAATACCAAGTTGCTGAATAAAATTATCGTTAACAAGCGAAATCTGAGCACCAGTGTCAAGCAATGCTTTAACAACTCTACCACATAATAATACCTCTATAAACGGTCGGTTATCAAATGAATCTGTAGTAAACACTGGGGATACTGTACGAAAAGAAGCGTATCGCCAGTGGTCTATGCATTTTTTGGATTACATTTCGGACATTCTCTAGTAATAAATCCAGGAGTGCGACACTTAAAACAAATCATGCCTGTGATCTCTGGGCAAGAGCGGTAAGAATGACCAACTTTGTTACATTTTAAGCAAAGCTGAGACTGACTACAACTAGGACAAGTCCGAGGCTTACTAGTTGTTGGTTGATGGGAAGTTTTGTTCGGCCTGGGTTTTGGTGAGTTAACAGCCTGAGAAGTCGACTGGTCGGCAACACAATCGAAACTGGCTACCGCCTTTGGAGGTTTTAGAAAGGACTCGAAATGAGTAACAGCTTCGATTAAATTATCGATGTCATGAAATTTTTGGATGGACAAGCAAGGAGTGTACTTTGGCAACATGTTGTGAGTGATGATCCGCAACAACTCCGATTCTTCAATAGGCTTGCTCAGTTTAGCATTTAAGTAAGAAACCTCGATAATAAATTCTCTTATTAGCTGTTCCGGTCTCTGCTTGAGGTTACGGACCTCCTGGCTTATCTTAAATTCAAAATCGGTCGTACCGAATGTCCTAAAAAAGGCTTCTTTGATCTCAAAGAAGGAAAGATCCGGACGACGGATTGACCTAAAATATTGAAGTGCGACACCTGACAAGACTTCATGGAATCGCCTAACTAAGTAACCATCAGACAAATTGTCGGCCTCCCTGCACTCTTCTAGACTCGTGAAAAATTCCCGTACGCAGGTCTTTCCATCGAAAACAATCTTCCACTTAGTAAGAGAGAACTGCCTGGTAAATTGTGGGCGTTCATCAGATCTTATTGGAGAAGGAACAACACTTTGTGAGGAAGCGCGAGAAGCTCTTGGCTGAATGGGACAAGGTGGTGGTCGCGAAATGATGGGACTATCACAACGTGGAGTCTCACCAATAGGGAACTCCTCTTCTGACATGATGTAACTAGTATAGACCTAATAACGAATGAAAGAACAGACAAAGGACGATTGAATCCTAGCGAAAAATAAGCACGGCATGAACAGCTGGACAAAAATAATCCAGCAACCAGCAGTCAGCGAACGCCAAGCTAGTAAACAAAGATCTAGGCTAAATAAGGAGTAAAAATCAGGAAACCTATCGTTATATTTGCTGCCATAAGTGGATAAAATAAAAGACGGTTATGTGTACTATAGTTCACAAAATTAAATTCCATTAAAAAACATTACATTTCATGAAAAAAATATGTCAAGGAAAATAACAGCTTCACAGATCTGTACTGGTGGTATAAATCCTAGAATACCTTTCTTGAATGGAAGAATATCAGCGTCCTGAAACAAATAAGCTTAAGAATCATTAGCTCCCAGAGGGAGTGACCATCCTCAATAAAGCAAAAAAAATAAATTATGTCGAATCATTTAAATTTCAAAGTTATTAGGTAAAAACACTTACTTTAGTTGTTCGGGCGCCAATTTGTAGCGTAAAAAAAAAATTGTCACTACATATGTCACGTTTAATTTTGACGAATAAAAGATAAAATAAAAACAAACATTGTTCAACATAAAAAATATACAAAGAAAAAAGGAATGGCGACGTAAAGGAAGACTATCGGTAAAGTTGGGAAATGGATTGTCTAGAATAAAATTTGTAATTTTGGAAAATAATGCCTATAGGAGAGAAGGGGTTGCAACCGCTATCCGGCCCTAGGCGCGATTAAAATATAACCGTGCATAAATGTAAAATTAAAAACGGTTCATTTCACGACCTTTTGACACGAATAGGTGATACATATAAAAAACTATTCAATAAATACTTCGCTATTGCTACAAATTATAAAAAGTGAATAGGAACAAAATTTTGGGATCACTTGACGCGGAGCGATGTCACGACGTCCTCCCGGGGTCTTCACTCGTATATTATGGAGTCACCCCCGCAAGCACACGCTTCCCGAACTCAGTCGGTGTTGAAATAACTCGGAACATCAGTCCACAGCTTGTTATATATTCCAAGAACCGATTCTGAGCGAATCTATGGTGAGAAAATAAAAGGAAATAAACACCACAATACTCAAAACAGAACCTTCCAAACAGTTAAAATTTAAAATGTTTTAAATACATACCGGTTCTTTGTAACAGACGGCCTTATGCGCCGGTAACTCGGAAACAAATTAAATTCCTGGTGAACAATTGACACTCTCAGAAAGAAATGTCCAATAATGCTGCAGAACTAAATGCAACATATTGGTTTGCATGGACGCAATGCGATATAAATCCAACGATTTGCACTTGAAATTTTCTTAAAAAAAATACTAAACGTGTTACTTCCAAGTAGATACGTCGCCAATTTTACCAGAAAAATTTTCTCTGTCATCCAATGGAATGATCAAACTTCTAAGTTTGAACCGAAATAAGAAAAAATTAGAAATGAGGTCGACTTACACGAACGGAATAGTTTTTATTCAGCCGAATCAATAGGCAGCGTGATAATGCTGCAAATACCATCGTGTTTGAGCTAATGAAATATGTAACGACAAGCTGTGTTATAATAAAAAGATTATTGCTTATTATTATTACTTAATTGGAGGAGGATAACTGTTTTAAAATTCAGTTGCAAGATTTGACCAGAACACACATACATACAAACATTGCCGGTTAAATAATAACATGTGTTCCATCCGCGAAATGAGAGTAATTACAATCGAGGCAACTATACCCCAGGGGCAACTATACCCCCGGGGGCAACTATACCCCCAGGGGCAACTATCCTGGTTCTACCCTAATGTCAGACTACAACATTTTAAGCTCTGAAGAGTTTTATGGTTTTAATTCCGACTTAGTTTTACTAGCGTAAATATCTCAGGAATATCGTCCAGAATTACGGCAGTATATCCAAGTTTCTAGCGTTGTCCTTTGCTTATTAAAGCAAAGGACAAAGGACTGGTTACATCATACAAAGCGCAACTACACGAAGTGTTTGACAAAGTTACGCCGCATTTGCCAGAACTAGTTACTATTATGGGGTTCTACAATATCCTTGATGACACCTTACATGTGTTTCTCAGCGAGATTCTACATCGCCAGACTGGGTATTGCCTACTTCAAATTTAAAACTTAAATAGTGACGATATTGCAAGAATGAAATCTTGCTTTCTGATCAAAAATTGAGCATTGTCATGGACAAACGCTTAGTAGGAAATTATAAAAGTTTTAAAGTAACATTCTGTTAGCGATAAATCTTCATCCTGACTTTATCCTTACTAATATTATAAATGTGAATGTAAGTTTGTTTGTTACGCTTTCACGCAAAAACTACTGAACCGATCATCATGAAACTTGTACATATATTCTTAGAGGTATTAGAAGTAACATAGGATAATAATTAATAATAAAAAAAAAATGACTTCACTGCGAGCGAAGCCGCGGGTAAAAGCTAGTAATATTATAAATGCGAAAGTTTGGATGTTTTTTACACAATCACGCCAAAACGGCTGAACGGATCTGGATGTAATTTGGCAAAGAGATAGGTTATAATCTGGTATTCCAGGCACATAGGATACGTTTTATCCCGGGAATATGTTCCCTTGAGAAAATTTTCGACCTTTGCGCGGGCGAAGCTAGTATTTTAAAAAGTCCAAACGGTTCTTAATTTACCACGTGATTTTCGGAAGCGCATATCAATCTCATACATTTTTACCATACCTTTTTACCATACCGAAATTCCGACTATAACTTTGTATCGGCCCTACTCTTCGTGTTTAAACGTTTCCACCATTTGTTTCCACAATCAATTTCATGATGATTGCTTACAATGTTCGTGTTTCCCTTCAACCATTGTTTATTTGATAAGGGAAAACCTTTCATAGGAGAATATGTTGCGCATGCGACTATAATAGCCCTATTCTGGACGCCAGTTTATGACTTTTGCAATAAGTTACCGATAAAATCTGCTTAGTTTCTTTATATGGAAAAGCCTAGCACAAGACGTTCCTAGAATATTTTTTTATACTTTTTGTTGTGATTAATGTATTTTATAGGCAGACCAAACAATCTTAGTACTTTCCATCGATCATATTAATTGCTCTTTAAAATGCCGCGTATTGTTGTTTTGTCTTGTTGTAAATGTTAATTAAATAACATTTCTAGAATATCCAAATTACAAAGGACTATCAAGTGCCCTTGTTTTTATTAATAAAATTAAAAATCATTTTTGTCAATTCACAAATAACTAATTTGCATATTTTGAATAATTTTAAAAAGGGTAGTCGGCTATACTACAGATTTAACTGAATTCTATAGTCCACTCGCTTAAAATAAGCTATCTCCCAAACATGACTATCTCGGACAGACCGATTCCGATGGTTTATTTCTAAATGTAGGCGTTAAGATTAATCACCAATAAATATGTCGAGAGCAACACAGGGAAGTGTATTTCATCGATATTTTATCGCTATCGTCACGATAGAGCTGTGCCGCAATTAGATCTTTTTATCGATACGCGGAATCTTAATGGGCACCTCTAGTTATCGAGTTATTGTGAATGTTTTGAGATGAAGGTACCTATCTATGTTCGTTAGTTGGTGTTATCAATGAAGAATGTCGAGTATGTGTTCTTATTAACACTGATAAGAGTTTTCCTAATAATCTTAGTGTTAATGATCTAGAGTTCACAGTTATACAACAACACTCATAAGAACCCTTATCATAGGAGGTTAGATGTAAAAAGTCTAGGTTAGATGTAAAACCTAGGTACCGTAAAAAATCACTTCCGTCAAAATATAGAAATTATTTTGTGTATCATGTTTTTTTTCTTTAAAAAACAATGCCACACACTAGGAATTTCTTCCTGTATCCAGGATGCGCTTACAAACATATAAACTCACATACACAACACCGGAACAACTATCTGTAGGTTATACAAATATTTGCTCCATGCGGGAATCGAACCCGCGACACGCAGCGCAGCAGTCAATCGCTCAACCACTGCGCCAACCATGTGCCCCAAAATTATTTTAACTTTTATTTGAATTTAAACTTTTACAATGACCAAATTCTAAAGAAAATCACACCAAAAAAAAATCGATTTCAACATTCAACTAATTAATAAATAATTGATAAATAGTTAAGAATTTCGTTTCTACATGACAGCTTCTATTTTAAATTGAAAGCGATAAGATCAGTAATTTGAAAGTGACAGTGATATCATTACTTACTTTCTATGTTTGAACAACCGTCACACTCGATACTGAGTCAAGAGTTTTTTAGATTAGTGTATTCCCGTGGCTTCGGCCTATCCCACACAGGAAACTTGTTATAAAAGTATCCAATGATACTAAGGCCTAGATTTTTGATCCGAAGTTAACTCAACCAATGTTTAAATATGCTATATATTTATCAATTGTTAGTCTAACATATTAATGGTCAAATAATTGTCTCTTAAACTTATTTGACCATTTGTGAGACTTATAATTGAACTAAAACCGGCCTCACGTACGAAGGGTCCCGTACCATTATCACAAAAAACGGCAAAAAAATCACGTTTGTTGTATGGGAGCCCCCACTTAAATATTTATTTTAATCTGTTTTTAGTATTTGTTATTATAGCGGCAACAGAAATACATCATCTGTGAAAATTTCAACTGATTAGCTATCACGATACATGAGATACAGCCTGGTGATAGACAGACAGACGGACAGTGGAGTCTTAGTAATAGAGTCCCGGTTTTACCCAATGGGTACGGCACCCTAAAAACGCATCTTACTGAATTTTAATCTATGGTTAGCATGTTTAACCGTTGGTTGAGTAACTACGGATCAAAAAACTGGCCCTAAGCGACAGGGTAGCTTTCTATCAGTTAAAGATTTTCGTTGTCAGACTACCAGAGATCTGTAAAATTTTCATTATTAGTTTAAATAATTAAATAACATACAACCGTAAATGTAAAGCTGCAGAACCCTATTATTAAGATTTACTTCTCAATTTTATTCGGATACGTAGATTAGTGCAAGCAAAGGCTTTTATTTCTGATATTAAATTTTATTTGTAGTCTAACCATAAACAATGAATAAATACTACACTGGAGCGATTCTATTGGGCCTTATTGGCCTCTTGAAATGTAAGATTTTCTTGTAAATCAATAAAATGAATTGAAGAAATCCACCAACCCGCACTGGGCCCGCGTCGTGGATTACGGCCCATTCCCTCTCCCAGAGAGGAGGCCTGTGTCCCAGCAGTGGGAACATTATTAAGCTATTGATTATGATGATGAAATGAAGAAAAAATCGGGACATGATTGACGTTAGTGCAATGAAAATATATGCTCGCGCCTATACAAATTTGCCCAGAAATATTAATGAAGATAATTCTTGAAAAATAAATAAAAGAAAATATAATTAAAACCAAGAAACACAATCATAAACACAAAAAACACCGAAATTAAAACAAACCGTTGTTTCTTTCCTGACCTATCATTGACCCAGAAAACATCAAATCGTAAAACGCTGTTGACATTTCTCCAAAGTCCACACACGTAGTGACACATATTCTAGCACCGATATAAAATTATACAAGCTTTATTTATCTCCAAGCTCGTTAACCCACGTAAAATGGCACCCACGCGAAATTACATCAGAAGTTGATAAAAATCTAAAACATTAGAAATCACAGGCCACGCCTCTAGGCGATCTGCCGATGCCGTGAGGTCTTGTTGGGTTACAATAAGGATGGCAGGTAAAAGTAATTTAACATTCATTATGGTAATTAAGTTTCCAGATTTATTTATGATCGGTTATTATCAGGATCATGATTATGAGTATCATGTTTTTATTTTCTAGCATTCTGCCTTACGAAAGTTAAAATCTGTTGCTTTTAGGTAACTTCTATGAATTACTGTCTGTAAAACAATATCCAATACTACAACTTCAAATCACACTGATATGTGACAGATTTGAATGCAGAGGAATAGGAGACTTAGAGCCGATTTCGCCAATGAAACTAATCGCGATTACTTCAAATAAACTCAGTTTATGCACATACTGAGTTCTGATTTAGTAGATTCTCATCGGTCTCAACCAATCAGAACGCTTAATTTGCATAAACTGAGTAGTTAAACTAATCGCGATTAGTTTCATTTGTGAAATTGGCCTTCAGAGATTAAGAAGACTTATTAACTGTGGTTTCTTTGATTTGGTAGCTATATAATTATGTACAAGTAAAAATCTCTGCTAAAGCCTGCCTATTGATCAACTGCCTGTCTGACCTCTACAATCCAGTAACTGAGTAACACGATAGCCTTTGGTAAGACTCGTATCAGATTATTTGGCCTCTGACTACCCGTAACGACTGTCAAAGATATACTGACACACGGAGGAGCTACAATAACACTTAAAATCAATAATATTGTGCTTGCCTTCACAGACACAATAGAGTAATAATCCGAAGGTTTGGTAACCCTGTATAATATTTAGTATCACAACAGCGGTCGTCGACGGGGCCGCCCACGCTCGTTCTCAATGGGCCCGCCTGTCGCAATCCCTGATGCGTGTGCGCATGTGCGTGGAATTTTATTCTTGATCGTTTTAGCAATATAATGAAAAGATCATGAAGCCGTGATTTTCTCAAAATACTTTATCATGCTGAATTTAAAAAGATGTTGCTAAAATATCACATTTGTAAAAAAAAAAAACTCTAGTTTTTACTACAAAGCCAAATCTACCACACCAATCGACCAGCGTCGATCAATATCGATCAATGTCATCGAACGATGACCTATCGTTTGTTGTGGGAACACCCTGATAAGCGGTACGCTCTTGCTTTAGTAAAATAATAATATCATAGAATATAACTATCCTTCTTCACCTTCGTAGCACTATCCCACTTTAGGTGGGGTCGGTTCTTAACTTTCTGGCACCAGGACCATCTATCCTGGGTTGTCGGATCGGGCAGTTTTTCCTCCCATAGGAGTTTCGTCATGCTAGTCCACCACGTAGCCGAAGGTTTTCCTCTACCTGTCTTGTGTTCAGGAATTTGTAATGCTTTCTTCACTACATGTTGCTCTTCTCTTCGCATCACATGACCATACCATCTGTGACGGCTCTCGGTTAGTTTCTCCGATATAGGGGCGACTTTGAAACTACCGTGGATATGCTCGTTTTGTATACGTTATCCAGTCTCGTCACTCCCCCAGTCCACCTCAGCATCTTCATCTCGGCAGTACCAAAACTATCACACTTCAGGATAATATATTGTACGTAAAATTGACATTGTCAAAGTAATAATAAGTCTAAAATTACAAATTAATTTAAGTTTTATTCATTGTATTCGCTGAAAATGCACTGCTTAAGACTCTCCCCAACCAGACTTGAGCAAGCTTGGTGATCAGTGTTTGGGCCTTCTCTGTATGAGAAGAGGTCTTTGCCCTGCAGTAAATAATAGCAACAGTAATACAATAACAGAGTGACATTTTATTAATACTCTCTATCAATTAGAAACAATACCGTACGTAACAGACGCAAAAACTTTTAAATTTCGAGTCAACCACAACAATAGCCTTCTCAAAGTATCAAAATGTTTAGTCGCGGTACACCCTCCGCGCCATCCAGTCTAGGGAAGTGATTGTTGTTTTAATGGGAACCATAATATTATAAACGGTGATAGTAGATGTAACCCGCCGTTGAGGCTGGATTTATTAACGCTTTGTGCTAATATTTCCTTTGATTTTGATTTATTTTTATGGTTGTTTAAGATTTTCCGCTTTAAACACGGTTAAATTTTGTTTATGGCCACTTAACCGTGGCCTACATTAAAACTGTTTGTGAGAGCTGAACTTCTTCTTTGACTATTTTTTTTTGTAAATAAAATAAAAGAAGTTTAACTTTTCGACATTAAAATCCGTTAGTAGTTTCAGTTATTGAGATGATACATTGATGAAAAGAATTACATACGTTGTTTTTATCGAACTACCAGAAAGTGTTCTTATATATTTCCTATCAAGTTACTGAACATTTCTTTTTAGTTCCGCTAGGAGAATGTATTCATCTCTTTATTCATTCATTCATTCATTCTCTTTTGTAGGCATGACTGTTACAGGGGTTCACCGTTCAATTTCAAGACCATGTTTCGCAGAAGATCCTTTACAAGAGAATGTGACGTGTCAACTAGCAATTCATTACCGCAATAATAGATACGTCTTAGGTAACGCTAGTTAATCATTTGTCACAATATACGCACTTGATTGACCTGTAACCATAAAACGTGATTCCTACAGCATCGACTAAGTATGACGCACTGAAGCATTGGTACCTAGTTATTTTATAAACATACTAGCTGACCCGCCAAACTTTATTTTGCCATAAAAAGACGCTACCTACCTACCCTACCTACCCTACCTACCCTACCTACCCTACCTACCCTACCTACCCTACCTACCCTACCTACCCTACCTACCCTACCTACCCTACCTACCCTACCTACCCTACCTACCCTACCTACCCTACCTACCCTACCTACCCTACCTACCCTACCTACCCTACCTACCCTACCTACCCTACCTACCCTACCTACCCTACCTACCCTACCTACCCTACCTACCCTACCTACCCTACCTACCCTACCTACCCTACCTACCCTACCTACCCTACCTACCCTACCTACCCTAACTACCCTACCTACCCTACCTACCCTACCTACCCTACCTACCCTAACTACCCTACCAACCCTTGAGGATTGTATGTATTTTTGTATGTTGTATCATAAAAAAATAGAAATTAAAAATTTTGTCTAAAAAATAAAAATAAATTTAGGGGTGGACTACCCCTAACATTTAGGGGGATGAAAAATATATGTTGGCCGATTCTCATAGATACCGGATAAGCACAAAAAATTTCATCAAAATCGGTCAAGCCGTTTCGGAGGAGTATGGCAACGAAAACTGTGACACGAGAATTTTATATAAATATTAGATGTAGGTAATGATAAATATAATGCTATCGGCCGGATTTCCTACAGTATGACTGTTTGCGATAATCCCCTACTTTATTTAAATAAATGGATTACAAGTTTCGTGAGGTTTTTAGTAAACTCATTCTAAATGTATCAACATATGAAACAATAATATTATTCACTCTGTTCTTGACCCGACTTTTCTTCACCAACCTTTCCAACATCACAACTCAATTTGTGAAATGTAGGTAGTACAACGTAATTTCATCATTATCATCATCAGCCTATTAATGTTCCCACTGCTGGGACACAAACTTGCTCCCTGTGAGAGGGGATGGGCCGTAATCCACCACGCGGACCCAGTTGGTGGATGACACATGTCTTCGAATTTTTGATTCTAAGATACGGTTTTCTCAGGATGTGTTCCTTCACCAAAGTAAAGTGCTATAAAATAAATGATATTAATTGATGAGTTATGGTGGCTTTTGTGGTATTCGTTAATAAACGTATCGCACGACTCAAGAGGTCGCGCCTGGGGAAGTCCCGTTCGGTCCCTACTGGTAACGACTAGACGCTAATCTTTAGTTGTGTGTGCTTGCTGACAATTAGGTGGTTTTATTATAAACTAACCCAAGGTTACTTATGAACACCACAGCTTTTAAGGCATGCACTGTTAAAATTTACCTTACCTCATAGTTATTGTGATTAGATACAGTACCAGTTTGATTAGTACAGGAACAAAAGTTTAATCATATTTGAGGATTCAGCCAATTGTCGCTTTATTAATCAGTTCTAAACAGCGAAAGCAACTGACCCAGTATCAGTAATCGTATACAAGTTCACACAATAAAAAATAAACTTGTCAACATACTTACCGCCATAGAAACAAGTGAACGTGCCCATTGGCAGAAACAACACGATGTATTCCTTGCACATAAACAACCTATAGACAATCGACGAACGTAGGTAAGCATAGAGTATAGACGATCGAACATGCCAAGTGCCACAACACATGTCTATTGTTTGACACTTGATTAAGTTTTGCTTATGTCTGTTGTCAGCAAAAATAGTTTTGTTATTGTTAACCAATATACGAACTCTCCGAACTTTGTGTTCGGTACACAGTGTAGGTACCTCCTTTCCGATTGAAAATTACTCACTGTCCTTAGTGTATGAAATATGGACGCGTGGCATGGTGCACGCAAAATGCAAAAATCTTGAAGATAAGCGATATTTTACAAAAAATCCCCTTCTTTTTTCTTTTTTTCAAAATCGATTAAAATTAAAATAAATCGATATCTCACAAAAAATCACTCTGTTTTTTCTCTGTTTCAAAATCGTTAAAAATAAATATCAGGTAATATATTACGAGAAAAATGAAGATGTTTTATAATTAAAAAACACATCAAGTCACGCCACGAATTCATACTTCAGAACGCCATTGATATCGCATAAAAATTCCAGACAAATACGAAAAAACTATTCTCGTACTAAACTTCGAAGCACCGATAAACAAAATCCATCCAATAAAAGCCAGCCGTAAATAAAACATCAAAAGCATACTCTTTGTATCATGTAACAAACTAATAAAATTGTTGTATCCACTATTTTCCGCAATGCCAAGAACGTTCACAAAGATACGTTAGAAACCGTTTTTCAGA
Organism: Orthosia gracilis; assembly: GCA_947562075.1. Lineage (NCBI taxonomy): Eukaryota > Metazoa > Arthropoda > Insecta > Lepidoptera > Noctuidae > Orthosia > Orthosia gracilis. The sequence continues at coordinate 21,591,059 of OX387274.1, forward strand.
CGAAAACCAATCTGAATTCTAACCACGAAAATCAATCGGGATCCTTTGTTTTATGACCGACTGAAAAAATGGCCTCGGAGCGAACAAAAAATATAATAAAAAGGGTTTTCGTGAGACTAGTATAAGGCGAATTGGTTTTGCATTGTCTGGATTGCTTCGAGTGAATATACCTTTTGGAATGAAGGTTTTGAAATACTAAGTAATGTAAAAGATATGACATCTTTTTCTGAGAAGCGAATGATATAAAATGTCCATTCTGGGATTTTGTGTATTCTTTCTATTTTTATTTTAATCAATCAAGAGATTTTCGTCTGTAGAAATAACAATAGTTTGCTAGATGGATGGCGGTCAAAGCATCTTAGTGACGACGGCGTACCAAAAGACACACCGTGTAAGAACCTCCCAAGGTGGTGCTATGATATATCGAGGGCCGCGGGGTTCCGAAATATGCCAATGTCCAGCACTGGACATCTATTGGCTGAAAATATGATGTCTAACGTGTGAACGATGCACGATAATAACCTTCACGACAAGGCAATTACCACGTAAAACATTGTGCACATCCAATAATAGATAATTTGCGCAATGCATTAAATTAATACCACAATGATAATTTTAAATGAAGTAAAGTCAATTGAATACATAAATTAAAGTATAACATGGTTTCTTGATAAGGCAATAACGATTCAGTATAAAATAAAGTATTGTTAATCAAACATACCTACTATTTAACAGGAAAAATGGCGTTCTTAATAAATTATTCCCCGCTAATCCATAATAAAACAGTTTAGTAGAATAGGTGAGAACGTAGAACGTTTTCCATGTGGTTTTACAATATAACTAATGACCATGTGTACAGAGGATCTAAAGTTTAGTTGACATTACTGATGATTAGAGACCGGATTATATACATTTGCATATGAAATTGCATATTTACCCCACTCTCAGCGGGAATTGTATATTATATCTAATGTCTAGAGATGCTGCATATTTTCCCTATTCCATTATTTTTTTCGGTAGTTTACCCTATTGATAAGTGTAGGTAATAATTATATACGGGCACAATTTTCACTCATACAAATATTTTGATTGATTGAAGACTATACATTTAAAACACCTACTTACCTGATTGTTTACGTTTACAAAAATATTAATTAATTTTTCATTTTAGTGCATTATTTTCGTCTACAAAGTTGTTACATTTTGATATTGATAATTTATGATTGAATAATTCACTAATTGTATGCTGATTAAGAAATAAAAAAATTAAAACATACCACTTATATCTTTTTTTCGTTATTATACCTTTTTTTCGTTTTCTAAAACTTTAATGTTACTTTTTTTTCAAATTTTCATGCATATTTTACGCATTGTTCATGCATATTTGCATGCATATTTCAAGATTTTTATGTTACATATAATCCGGTATTACGTGATGATGCTCGGGGAAAGGGTTTATTACGGCAATGGATGTTTTCTAGTGAGGTACTGACTAGACCCCGAAAGTTAACACAGCAATAAAGAGCAAAGAATTATAAGTAGTAAATAAAAAATCTAAATTCAAATAGAACAGAGACGAACCTAAAACAAAGGGAAATAGAAAGTAAGCATCAAAAACTTCTGCCATTAAAAAAAGCCATATAAGCATAACTACAAATTATGACCAAAACCCACGGGGCTATAAAATCGCCCACTATTGGCTTGTCCCACTGACTTGCTTGTAACATAGATGTTGGTAAATATTTGAGAAAACCATCTAAAAGACGCGCTGGTATTGTCTTTTCATAAATATGAGTGACATTTATCTTATACAATTTGCATTCTGTTGATTGTTTGCTTAAGATTTATCAACGTTAGTGTGTTTTGTAATTAGGTGCAAGCCTACAAATAAAAAACAGGTACTAGTGGGCTTAGTGCGAGTTTTGTCGCAGACTGGAACGCGTTAACGTAAACGAGAATATGTATTGAAACTTGATAAGCGCCATCTGGTGTCAGTAAGGAGAATACTCTTTGTTTGTTTAGAAATTGACATAAGAGATCGTTTATGACGATTGAGTACGTTAAAAAACTCGTAATAAACACGCAGATATTGTTCCAAGAATTAAGCGAGGTGCAGCTGTACCTGAGTGTCTTACTAAATGATACTGCCTGGAAAGAGAAAACCAGAATGTTTACTAGAAAACGGTTTTATTTTGCAGTTTCTATTCCTCGCTTTGCTTTAACTATGACCTACATATTATATTCAAAATCGAAGATGAATACGGTTTCAGTGCGAAGCAGTTTCTGAACGCAGAGCTAAGTCATTGTGGACCACAGTTATAATACTCCACATAGAAAAATTTGTGCTGTGTGTGTAGTATCCTGCCCTCTGTAGTACGTACCCAAAAAAAACAAATAGACCTCTATGTTGACACCGTTGACACTGACAGACGATGCCGTGGAAGTGGCGAAGTATTAGGCAAGCAAAATCGGAAGAAAAAGAACTGCGTAAGTTGATAGCTGACACGTTTCCAAGAAAAATAAAATAATAATCTGTAAGGACTGTAACTCATAGTAGATGAAGGGTTTAAGTACAACCGGAGACGATGACGATTACGACAGTAATCATGCAATTTAATGTGTTAGGTCTCCTGATCAGTGAGCTAGGGAGCTAATGCAGTGTCAGTGTCGCTATTTCATGACGTGCATGCCAGGGCCATCTCATAATTTACAGCTACTAGAAACTAAACATGAAGTCCCACTTGCATTTTGAGCTAAACGAATTCACTTAAAACGAGTAGTTTTGTTTCTATCAATTGTTTAACAATGATCTTGACATAAATATATCTGTCATGGACCAAGAGATTTATCAGTGCACTATGTATGATCCGTTGGCATTGTTGCTTAAATAGTAATCGAACATACTTAATCTATTTAAAAATCAATGTCAAAATTAAAATAATAAAAAATTATTTTTTTTTACCTGGCCTAATAAGTGATGGGCATGATTCAGAAAGCCCGGTCAATTTAATTATTTCAATAGATTTTGTCGTATTGCCTACGATTATGAATAATGCCATCCATAACATATATATCTTAAATGCGTTTAGTGTTAATTCCATTTTGTTATTTGGGTAATTTACTGAAAATTTGTTTTGTGTCCGTCAGGTAGATAAGTAAAAAAAATATTTAAAAATAACAAAAAACCCGACTGCTTAAATCGCGAACTAATAAAGACGTTAACAAGAAGAAAATCATGCTGTGCAGTCGGAGGATACATACGCGCGAGCTGGCTGACCGAAACCAGATGTATCACCCGACTGCACAGCATGATTTTCTTCTTGTTTACGTCTTTTCAGTTCACTTACTTAGTATTTTTTTTAGATTTAGGTAAATTTTGTAATCACCTCTTAAAACCCTTTATTTTGATACCCCACAAGATGGATTTGGAAGAAAAAAAAAATTTGGGCTCCCACTATATGGCGCCCAAAATCCACCACTTTTCTATTTTCTAATTTTAATGTAGCCAGTTACACTCGCAGGGTTAAGACAAATCGATTGACGTAAGTATCATCAAAATCGGCCAACGCGTTTGGTCTCTAGAATGTCACATAGGAACAAACATACATACATACATAGACTGATAAACACATTACCCTCCTTCGGTAGTCGGGTAAATATATTGAACACGTATGTATTTGATCTCACTGACGGACTAAATGTAATTATCATTTTTCTCCCCAGGAAACATCCCTATTATAGGGAAGGGGTGGGGTTCACCCACCCCTTCCCTATAAATAATAATAAGAACTGCTGAACTTATTTGCTAGATAGGTAATTTCATACAAATTCTCTTCCAATATAATCTGTCCGTCCATTACAACATTTTATATTAGTCTTTTATTATTTTATTATTATCTAAGAATGTTGTTTACAAGCCTAGAACTATATAATATTGGCTACCATAGACTAAAAACAACTGCGCAATTTGAATAACCTCCACAAAATGTAAAATACGACCTATCCCACTTTTATCGTAACAATGTCGTAAATAATAATGTCATACGATGTTCTAAGGAACGCCCACTTAATCGCATGTTAGTATCCAGTCGATGATAAACAAAGAACCAACGCGACCTTGCCGATTGGCGAATTCATTAACACAGACTTGACTTACTGAACTTTGACATTACCGCGATTATAAAAAAAAACGCTTTAAAACAATATTTGAGCATTCTGTTTTTAGATTTTAACATGAATAATAACCGTTGAGCACATCGAAGAATTTTGCAGGTTCATTAGACTTTGTCGATTTTCATTTGTTCTTCAGTTTGGATGGATGAACGGATGTATGTTTGTTACTCAATCACGCCGGAACAGGTGAATGTATCTGTATGAAATTTGGCACAGAGATAGATTTTAGTCTGGAATAGCACATAGGTTTTTTTTCATCCCGGTATAATGTTCCCTTTGGATATGAAACTCTTTTCACGCGGGCGAAGTCGCTGGAAGAAGCTAGCTGACTATAAATTCAACACTACTTTGATGGACTACAGATTAGATTTTTCGATCGCCGATTCTTGTTCATGTCAATTTTACTTAAACCAATGATAGAGTAGTTCCTTAGGGTTAGGTACCGTAAGGAACTACTCTAGCATTGGCTCCTTTTAGATCTCAGGTTATTGTGCCAGAAAAGTTATTTAACCTGACAAATCAAATTGAAGACAGCACACTCTTCTTCTTAATTTATAGAAAAAGGTACAAAGACAGTTAACCCCCAAAGAAGCCCTTCCGCAATTACCTAAACACAACATTTAATTATGTTTCTCTTCCTCAACAGTGTTAAAGCAATCGAACATAAATTTACCTTGCAGCAGTGAAGGAAGATATCGTGAGTGAAAACAACACGTTCCAAGTTGTAATGAAGACTAAACTGTGTAATGACACAGAAAGGTGACAGGTGAAACAGGCTTTTATGTTGGATAGGAATAGAGACACGGAAACGTGCTGGAAACATGATTGACAGCACGGATCTTTGTACTGCGGGAAGCAGTAAGAGATTAAGTTTGAGACTTAATTTGGCTATTTCTGCGGTGTTGTTTTGAATTATTGGGAAGATACCCATGGATAAAATGAAGAGATGGAGTGCATAAAATGGGTTTTTAGAAATAATATTATAACCTAAGGTTTCAGGTCACAAAAACATCTAGGACAAAACAAGTTAAAACGTATTTATATACCTACCTTAATTTTTTTATTATGACCCACGCGCTGTAGAGGTAGATTTTCAGCAGAATGTTGGATATAGTTTCGCTTACCTGAAAGCAAAGGAAAAAGATGTAAAAATATTTATAATCATAATAAATAACCAAAATATACCCAGACTATAATAGCCAGAGTTATATATATCTATACTAATATTATAAAGCTGAAGAATTTGTTTGTTTGTTTGTTTGAACTCGCTAATCTCAGGAACTACTGGTTGGAATTGAAAAATTCTTTTTGTGTTCGATAGTCCATTTATCGAGGAAGGTGAAAGGAAGGGATTTATCGTGGAAGGTCTTATCTAGCCTATAGGCTAGATAAGATCACGTTACGACCAATAGGAGCGGCGCATAAATGAAATGTTGCAAAAACTGGAAAAATTATTCCTATTTGAGAGCTTCCGTTGCGTGCGCTGACTTACGCAACAATCATGTATGTAGTGTAGGTAGGGTAAATGGGTAGGTAGGTAGCCAGTAGACGGGAGGGAAGCCAGGTGGGACAGGTTGTATATATATATATAACTCTGGCTTACAAGTTCAGTTTTCATTTAAGTAAACATCGGGCAGTTTTCCAAACTACAGGCTTCTGAAAACCAATAACCCTTTGGCCAAACTTTCTAGAGAATGTTTCTAATATCCGTAGATTCTAGTTTCAAGTGCATCTTTGCCACGCAGCATCACACCACTTACCCATCAACCATTAGAGATATGTGATGGTGCTTGGCACACATTGCCATAAGTGCTTTCTAGCACTTTAGCCATTTCGCACTGTACCCATTGTTTTGGTGTAAATAATGACGATAATACATTTGTAAATTAATAATTCATTTGGTAGTAAAAAAGGTTGAAAATTGTAATCAAATGTGACATCACACCTGCGTACAATGGCACCGTTTAGGGTGAGAACACGGAGTAAGTATAAAATGGAGTGCTTGTTAATACAAATACTGTGAAATATTGAAATATTACTATGCGTTGAAATATCGTTATATTGCTTAGCAATTTAATCATGGAGGAGCTCATGACTTCTTGTATATCTTGTACAATCTTTACGCATAGTAAGAAGCCAGGCAATTTGACATCAATCTTGCCAAGGGGATTGTGAAGTTCAGATAGTAGTCGCTACATATAAATTACTGATATTTAGCTGCATAGGTTTGAGCCGTCCCCAACATAGTTAGGAAAAAGCTATGCGGATTGATATTGCTTTTCTTAAATCATTGCAAGCATTTAAGACATTACAAAAACATTATTTTTAAATATTTTATTGGAAGTGAGAGTAGCTGTATTCGTCCTGCAATGGTAGTCAACCTTTTGATAAATAGCTTTGCAGTCGCTGAATAGAAGAGGAGCTTGCTAGCAGCACCTAGCAAAGTTACAATTGTTTCGTATAGAATCTGTTTCTACAATCGTTAACGCCTTCTATTTGTTTGGTCTGACAACGTGACTTTATGTTCAGGTGTGTCATTCCCTTACATTGATTCGTTTCCTATTAGCGTTATCGATTGTATATTGTCAACTTGGCTACAGGTGCAGGTTTGCATAGACACCGTGTAAAAATGTTTGTCTACAGATATTTGTTCCGGCTCTGGGTATTTGTGTATGTGAGTTTATATGTTTGTAAATGCACCCACGATACAGGAAGAACTTCCTAGTGAGGGACACAACAAATCTTAGTGCTGGAGCGACTAGAAAACAGGGAGACAATCCGCACCCACAGTGATTTTTTTCATAGCAAGTATGCACTGATACATATTATTGTATGAAAGATATAGCACTCTATCAGTTATTCCCTCCATTATACAGATAATGCGCACATTCTTTTTGTGCACATTCCAAAACATGCAATAAATCAGTCTCATGCACGCTATGACGCGACAAGATAGAATGGATGTGTATTTATAGAGAATTTGTCATGTCATTGATTGTTTAATACGAGGTGGAATTAATATATAAATAGGTTTATGTTTTCTTTCTGTTGACTACCTCGTTGGTTTAGGGACTGCAAGTGTTATTGCTGAGCACAGACATAAATCTAAATAGATAACGCAAGTCCCTCCATCTGTACGAAAACCAAGCGTGCCACTTTTTCACAAATAATAAAAAAAATAATTACTTATCTATGAAAGAAAACATTTCCAATGCCTCGGCCAACTTTCTCTATACATTATTTACAGCTCAATATGATGCCATATTGAGCTGTAAATAATGTATAGAAAAAGGGCATTTTTCTAGTTTTTGGTGGACTTCCGGTGTCGATAAAGCTAAATGAAAAGCTCAGATTACGATCATTTGTCGTAACTTTAGTCCGTTTTTTGGCACGCGAAGTATATACGATCGCGACATCTAGTTAGATTTATCTCTGTGTTGCTGAGCATGAGGTCCAGGGTTCGATTACCGGGTCGGGCAGTGTTATTAGATTTTTTCATCTAGAATTTATTAGGGATGGTATTTAAAAGTACTTCAATTTATGCCCATTTCATTTAGCTAATTTTGCCTGTGTTCCACCAAATATACTGAATGTGCACCAAAATATGTTCATTAAAATATGTCATAACGAGCATCTATTTAACAACTGTTGCAAATTTGTAAAAATAGTAATACACCTAATTTTAAAAACAAGCATTTATTTTTTTAGTTTTACTTCAGATAATGCACTGCAAAATGTATAGTACTTTGCCAACATAGTCTACGTCAACCTATTTCCGTCCGCAGGGTCTAAAGTAACCTAACACGAATCTCGTTCGAACCTAACCTGTCCGTGTCGGGGTTCCCTAAGCTCCCGAGCAGGAATATTTGGTGCACGATCAGTATTTTTCGGGGAAGAATAAAATAGTTATTGTTACAATAGAATATTTGCAGCGCACTACAATAAAAAAGTGTTATATCTTGGTGTTAATTTGGAATTTGTTTGATGTAACATATTTTGTTGGTCGAGTAGTTTAATTATAGTCAAACAATGAAACGGGTTTAAGATCAATATTTTAGAAATGCATACATAGATGTACCTTTAGATTTTTGGTGAACACAAAAATATTATCCATTATTACATGAGACTTGAAAATATCTAGTGAAATGTAGGTATACCAGGAAACATGGTTTACTAATGATAATCATAAAATATATTTCCATAATTTACATTGGCATAACGAAATTCAGCATAATGATCATTACGCATAATATTATTAGGCATAAAGGTTTTGCCATAATGTATATTGCCATAAATACTGTTGGTATAATAATAATTAATGTTAAAAACCGGTGAAAACATTATGGTAATCAAAGTTATGCCAAACAATAATATGCCAAAAAAAATATGCCGAGATGGGGATTCCCCGGAAATACAGGCGTGAGTGATATTGTATTCAGTGTCACTGTTATAGTTCTGCTGACATACATGGGTGCGGGCGTGAAGTATTACCTACGGGTTATTTACCTCAAGTGCAGGATAGGTACTACAAAATAATTACTCACGAATTGCTTATTTGTCAAGTACTTAAACTACCTATTAATTGCTCAACATGTGGCTATTATGTCAATAATAAATTAAATGTACGTTTTTTTTAAATTCCCGAAATGTTACTCGTATTTTGTCATTATTAAGTTATTCTGGTTTGCAGAATTTTTTCAATGTTGGTCCCAAAACCGACTTGTTTGCAAGCCGAAACATAACAAAAACGGTATTAAAAGCAGGTGTCTGTAAACCCTTTATATTTCTTCGACACATTGAGGTAGGCAGCTCAGCGGTAAGCACCCCAATGCCACAAGGGACTCAATTTAATAATGTGACAACTGTCGTGCGCTACACAAATGGGTGCGCCTTAACGTTACCATAGAGTAAGGAATATGTATTTACAAGCGAAACAGTTGCTGGTGTAATTAATCATCTACTTAGTCAGAAAGGTTAGCATTTTATTGACGATTAAGCGACAATACTATCCCTTTATGTATGTACTATGTAACCATGTGCTCCATGTTAATAGTTTCATGGCCGGTTTCCAGTTTAAATATTTGAGCTTAAGAACGTGTCAAACCCTACTTTAATGCCAAATTTTGACAGATTTTCAGGTTAAAGTATAGATTGGCAAATACTCTACTACGTTCTTAATCTTATATACTTAAATCAGAAACCAGCCATTAATTTTAATAGCTGCACAGCATTTACTCCTTGGACTCAAATTTTAATGCCGGGTACAAAATGGTGAAGAAATGTAACACACATAAATACACCTTGTTGCTGTGTTTCACCAATCTGATTGAACTGTCAAAATGATAATCAGGGGTGTAGTAAGTAAGTATGCTGCTGAAGTTGTCAAAAGTATTCAACGGCCTAAAACTGTAGACATTTAGAATACTTTCAGTGCGGGCTTGTCGCCTCTATAAATTCTTATTCTATGGCACTACCTAGGAAATGGGCCAGTGACACACTTCCGACGACACAATAGTAAATTGCTTCCCTTGATGATATGTGGATGTGAATTGTGAAGCAACTAGTTAATGCAATTAATGTATTAACAATGGATGTTACCGACACAATTGAGAACGTGTTAGTATAATAGACAATAGATTCTAAGACAAGGGCATGCTCAAATTATCGGATGCGCAATATTCATTAGGAAAAAATTATGGAGTTTGTATGAAGTAGTTCAAAACTTTAAGTAAATTTAGTTAAGATTCTGGTCGATAGGTGGCGCTGTACCGGATTCCTTTAAACTTAAATCGCGGTGTTAAGATTTTCCGCCTATTAATGACCCTACTAATATTTTGTTTAAGAAAATCTTTTCGTTGGATCATGCCGAGTATTACTTCAACCTCTTTGAATGGTAGCTATGGATGATGATAGTCTGCAATTATAAGGTGACACCTACTGGTGAAAAAGCTATCCTAATAAAATACAGAAATACATTGGGGCTGATCATTTTAGCCGTAGAAGCGATGGCCGTTGCAGTAGACGTGTTCTTGAGTGGAGACTGCGAATTGGTAAATGCAAGGTGGGACGGCGAACTAGATCAAGCGTCGATATTCGCAGGGTGACTGGTAGCTGGTAGTTAGTTGAGAGTTGCCGAGAATCGAAGTAAATGGCGTGTGATTGGAGAGGCCTTTACTCAGCAGTGAATTGCTGTAGACGTTCTATATAAAGTGACATTCTCATCAGCGATAACGATTCTCAAAAAACCATTTAAAAAAAAATACGACTTTCAAAACAAAACACTGATCATCATAAGCCTTATAATGTATACACAGGCCTCCTCTCTGTGAGTTAATAGGCCTTAATCCACCACACGGGCCTAGTGCAGGTTGGTGAATGTCACACGTGTTCGAATTTTTGGTTCTAGGACATGCCGGTTTCCTCACGATATTTCCCTTCACCGGTTTAAGAGCCGTGGTGATGAAATAATTTACATAAAGTAAAGCGCCTGCCTGAGTTCGAATTCACGACCTACGATACGCAAATCTGAGCCGTTATCACTGGGCCACCACTGCTACAAATCACCACAAAGCGAAAAATTACGTTCTTTTCGGAAGTCGGTGTCTTTGCACCTATTTTTTTTTTTCGTGTTTGACAGCGACTTCAACAAGACTTTTTTTGCTTTGTAGTGTTTAGTTTTGGAAGTTGTTTTTTTGGTAAAAAAGTTTTTTATTTTTCTCTTTTTAGTTTTAGTAACTTAAATTACCTTAAAAATACGCATTATTAAGGATCTTAAATCTACTCGTCAGATCTTGGTCAAATTAATAAATGGGAGCACTGAGAAGCACCAGCATCCAAATAAAAAATAATCATCAAAATCGGTTCATAATTGGCGAAGTAATCGCGTAACAAACATACAGTCGAATTGAGAACCTCTTTCTTATTGATGTCGGTTGAAACGTCCAAAAAATATGGTATATTCGTGCTAACGAAATATCCCGTGGGCCAGTCAATCCCAGAATAGTCAGTTTATCTAATGCCTCGTCACACTTAGAGGGTTTGGCCTTGATAAAAACTGCTCTCAGGGACTTTGACCAGAATATGAACTTTTGATGTATGGCTATTGTACTAAAGAAACTAGAACTGGATTAAAAAGTACGAATCTTCAAAAAGAGACCAATTTGCAAAAAGTATTATTATTTATATACTAGCAGCGTTTCTTTACTGCCAGTCACTTTAGCAGTCTGTTAACCAATGCTATATTTTACTTAAAAATCTAGAACATATGAGTATAAGTAAGTTTGTACATGTACGAATGCAATTGCGTAACTGTGATGTTCTGTGAAGTCTGTTTAGCGTCTGTAAATCAGCTTGTGAATTGCTCACGGTATTTTAAGATGGGTGTGGTTTGTTTCCATTGGAACTAACGTTAGGGGAAAATGAAATGTACGTCAATGGGCTAGTGGTCGCATATACGCGTGACAGTTAAGTATGATGGTTCTAAATTCGATCTCCGGTTCGGGTAAGTTGTTCAGCAATATTTTTCTCAATGGGAAATTGGGACGGAGTCTGAACTTTTGCCTAGCAGCCTTTCCCGTGTCCCAACAGGCAAATAAATGGGATGGAGAATTATTTATTTATGTAGATACAAATTTACATAGTATAAAATACTTAATTAACAATATCTATCTATAAACACATTCATCAAAAACCACGATTACATATAAAAAGGGCAGGGATCATTATGCGACAAAAAAATTGTCGCTGTCAACGTGAAAAACGCCCAGAATGCTGGCAGCATTCTGGGCGTGGATGGCAATGCTGATTCTCTGGCTGAGGAAAAGCCCAGCCCTCTGGTCACGTGAAGAGTCAACTAACCGTTTGCTTACATCTCGAAAGACTCGATGAGCTGTGACCACTAAAAGAGAAGTTTGGAAGAAGAAGACATGATGCACTGACACTAAATTAATAGGGATAAGGACAAGAGAATGATGATGATCTTAAGGTCAAAGTTACACCATTATCATCATCAGCCTTTTAATGTCCCCACTGCTGGGGCACAGGCCTCCTCTCTGTGAGAGAGGAAATGGGCCGTAATCCATTACGCGGACCCAGTGCGGACTCGTGGATGTTACACGTCTTTGAATTTTTGGTTCTAGGACATACCAGTTTTCCTCCACCGTTTATAGAGCAGTGGCGATGAAATAATTTACACAAAGTAAAGCGCCTGCCTGAGTTCGAACCCACGACCTACGACACGCCAGGTATAAGTACTCCGTACTTATATCTGGCCCACCATTGCTCTGAATGTCTCTTGCGCAGCTTAAAATGACAAGGTATTTTTCTACATGAGAGTTAGATATTTTCAAGTTTAGTGAAGATTAGATTTGCTGGGTATTGTTGTCATACGAGCATAGAGGAAAGTAATATATGCATTTGAGGTAAATAAAAAAATTTCTCCGACTTTACACGAGACACACTTCGGGGAATTAAAGAGTTTATTCATTGATGTTATTATAAACAGAACACAAATATTTTGCAAATATTCAACGTATTAGAATACGTTTAGATGTCACATTATCTTGTATGATGCTAGGTTTTAGACAACTTAGCAGATAACATGATGAGATAGGTGATATGACTGAGTGACATTGCTGACTTTTCTGTTTGATCTATTTAAGAGTCTTTCTAGATAAAATAGAAACCTTATCAAATACATTACATGCCATCAAATAGAAAATACGATACATACAACTCTGTTAAATGTATTCATACTTATTGATAGGTATTACGTTGAAATTCAAATATTTAGCAATGGAAAAATGCCCATTCCGTTGTTTGATTTGGTTTCTTATATTTTCAAACAACAGGCTTTCAGCCAAAAAAGGCCGAAGGAGGTAAGCATGAAATACACAACATTTATATCTTGATCCACTTTTCAATCCAATCCAGCATTAATCCAGAGCCTTGGACTTTGATAATGCAGCTGCTATTCGGTCAAATATCCATCTGTTGTTACCGGATTCAAACAAGCTGGAATAAACTCTGGATCAAAGTAAATCAGCTATAAAAGAGATGATGTTTCTCAGTCATATCTCCATCCGTCATCTTCTCCTTCGCGTGAGACAGGGGCCACAAACCCCGGGCCGCTTCCACGTGCCGTTTCGTTTTACAACTTTTTAATTTACGTCACAAGTGGTGCTTACTCTCTTTAATTTATGATTCGCCCAAGGAACCACTCAAAAACTTTATGGTGGGTACCAGTAACACGCAGTTTTAAGGAATTAACTGTAATATAGGTTTAAGTAGGCGTTTAGCGTCTTTAAAGGTGTTAAAACGTTGGTGTTAGTTTTTTATGGTGATCCCTCTATAAATCTTTGGTCTTTGATCATGTGTTTATGGGTTGACCTTAGAGATTTATAACGTAGGTAATAGGTACATATTGATTCCGCCGTTGTGTGTAACCAAATTTATTGACACCTATTTTGTAATCACTAAAACCGATTTTACATAACTTTTTTTTATTATTTTTAATTAAAAAAAAATTTGCCCCACACTATGAATTTCTTCCTGTATCGTGGGTACATTTACAAACATATAAACTCACATACACAAACATCCAGAGCCGGATCAACTCTCTGTAGGAGACACAAATATTTATTCCGTGCGGGAATCGAACCCGCGACACGCAGCGCAGCAGCCAATCGCTCAACCACTGCACCAACCGTGCGCCCATAATATGGGTGCTCTATCTTACCCTCCGGGAAATGCTGGCGTGATGTTATGTTATGTCAAGGAAAACATTTTTGCAATAAAATCAGTCTTTATGATTTCGGTTTGAAAATTAAGTTTATGAATACTCATGCCTACTAGATGCCTGAAGATGGCCATCGTAGCCGAAGTAGGCCTAAGAAAGGCTGGCGTGACGACTTAAAAAGAAATACGGACAGAGAACTCCGACTGAATTTCTTTAGTAAAACTAAAACGCCATATTTTGAGGTTTGGCTCTCGCCTATTTCTTCCTCCAATATAAGACAAATTTTAAAGATATTTCATAAGTTGAATAAAAAAGATATTATGTTGTACTTCTATGTTTTTATTTGAATTTTGAGCATCTTTTGAGGATTCTATTGCTTCTAAACATAATGTATCATCAAAAAAGAAAACATGGGTACACAGTATATATCTTTCTTTTTCAGTTTAAGGAATATCTTTTTAATTGTTACAATATTGAAGGCGGAAATAGGCAAGAGACAAACCTCGAATATGACTTTTTACTAAGAACATTCAGTCGGATGACAGATATTGGCAGGGGAAGGCGAAACGCTTAGAAAATTGGAAAGCAAGGGGACATTATAGAGAACTTAATAATAAAAAAACCTGTCCTGCTCCTATGCAACACCTGCACAATGCAAGGCCAGCGCTAGAGCTATCGACGTGGCTGAGTATTGGTCGAAGAAATTTTAAATTAAGAACAAAGAATCATGGACACGAAAAATAAGAATATAATGAAATAGAATTTAAAAAAAACTCGAGTGCCGTTGTGAATAATATTTACGATTGGTCGTAAACACAGACAACTAAGTAAAGTGATGAAAGCATAATCTCCACAAGCGCTGGCCTGCTAATCTTTATTGAACTTTATTAACTTACAAGCCTATCATAATAATGTTATGTCAGTAAAACGTAAAACTTTGTTGCAAAAGTAGTGGAATATATACGCCTAAGTAGGTTTACATAACTTGCGTAAAGACAGCTCACTTTGGCATTTACATTGGCTTCTAATACTAATATTATGCTGCGCAATTGTAAGTTTCGTTCGTTTTTTCCTAAAAAATAATACATAGCCCGAAGAATTTCCAAACATGAGTGGCAGTGGGCAGGGCACATTGCTCGCAGAACGGATGGTCGTTGGGGCAGAAAGGTTCTGGAGTGGCGTCCGCGAACAGGAAGACGTTGCTTTGGAAGGCCTCCCACCAGGTAGACCGATGAATACAAGTTTATCGATAAATTATTAGGTTAGTACCTATTCTTCTTATTAACATTAGGCAACTTTTTACTTAGGAAAATCTGTACGAATATTATAACTTTGTTTAATAAATGCAGTTACTCTGACCACTTCATAATTATAACCTAATACATAATTGTCAAATGCAGTTTGTTTCTTGTGAAATTACTTTTGGTCATTTGTTGGGGAACAGAGCTTACCTATATCCGATCTGACGCCCTGGGGGCCAAAACAGGATGACTTCTAACTTGAAAAGAAGCTTGAAAGTTAGAAACTCGTGTGAACTCCTAAAAACTGCTCAGAATTTTTATTGTTAGGTAGAATAAGGTAAACTTTCACTAGAGATTTTTTGTTGGCAATTATTCCAATGCTAATTTTGCAACAAAATGCCTATTAATGGATATTACATAATATTTAACATTAGTCGAAGCTAACATTAAAATATTATGTAGTCTATCATCGATATTAGAAAGTTATCCAATAATAACATGCGAGACTACGCAGCAATTTGCGAAATTAATGGCCGACCTTCACCAGTAATTGGTAGGCTGGGCACAATATTTGACAATTATTTTATTATCTAATAATCTTATGGACGAAATGTTCTACTTTCAGACTTTATTCCCATGCAACACGATAGAGAAGACAGCGAAGTCTGTTTTGAAACAAGTGTATATAAAGAAAGAAAGAAAATATTTTTTTAACAAAGACTAAGACTAAACAAATAATAGGAAGACAGACAACTGTCTTAACGATAGTGATTGTAAAAGTCTGAGGATAGCTCAAGGCTTTGTACCCCTATTCTAAGTTATATTGAAATAAACTTTTCCTTCACTACACTCAGTCGCCCTACCAACGGAAAAATACTCACGAATCAAGGACGTTGAGAATTTCGATTGAGGGAAACCCAATCAAGGTTGTATCAAGGGAAGAGTAAGGGTGTTCATAAAATGAGAAATTGACATATTATCAAACAAGATAATATAGACCGAGATTTAATAACCAAGAAGAATAAAGTCCATCCCGCTACCAAATGGTAAAACCAACAAAAGAGAAGGTATACTTTCAAAAAACAATTCCGCTACGATCACTTTTACCCCAACAATGGTCTAAACAATCGATAAACTGGAGCGAACGCCTGAACAAATTGATTGTTACAAAGTATAACTAGATAACAGTACATCTGACCTGTTCCGATTCGCAACTACACTAATGTACAGTTTTGGCAGCGTCTCTAGTTCAAGTACAATCAGTGGCAATGCCAAGGCTGGCATTCAAATGGTACGTGTGAACAAATTGTATATCAATGGCAGATACAGTGCTGTGTTTTATTGTAATAGGATTTGTTTGTTTAGTATTTGCGTCAGTGTTTCTATTTGTTGTCACATTAAATAATTAGTTTCTGTAATCTCTAAATAAGCGAACAAAGTTGCGATCTGCCTCTGTGTTGTATGTTCCTCCGCTTATTTCTTTTAAACCACTCAAGAGATTTTGATAGGGTTTTAATTAATAGAAATAGTAACAAACAAGGAAGGATTGTGCATATGATTTAGCCCGTGCGAAGCCGGGGCGGTTCGCTAATACTATATATGTAATCTATCTAAATATTTTCTTCGTTTTAGATTGTTCAACGATCAATTTTGTCTGCACTGATGGATTCAGCCCATGAATTAAGAATGTCGTCACAATTTATTAGCGAACCATGTCATTTAGCGGGCACAATTCCAGGCACGATCTGAATCTATTTATTTTTAAATATTTATGAATAAAGGTGATTGTTTTGTTCGGCCGACCTTGAAATCTAAGCCAAAGATCAGGTCAGACAATCTTGTCTTAGTGTTGACAACGATAACCACTCTTACTATCTAAAGATCATTATTAAACATGTCATTATCATCATAAAATTAATCGATCATTCAATTGAGAATCGTTACAAGATTAATTAATCGAATCTTACGTAACACCAAAAGTGAATGTACCTACGATTAGGTCGTAGAGCGATAGTAAATGAGTTCTGTATGCAAATAGGTGAATATCTAGGCTAGATTGTGTTAACATTGCCCTGTTCTTAGGTAACGAGTTTCGATCGATAACCACTCAAGTTATTCTACTAACGGGTTGTGTGATTGATAAAACAATGTGATTACTTAAATGCCGTTGCGATTTTTTTTTGTGTTTAGTTTCAAGTAAAAAATTGTCTGAAGCAAAGAAATATTGATAATTCTTGGTTTATTTATATAGGCTGTTTTAGTCTTAAGGTGCCATATTTTTTCGACATCCACAAAGATATAAAAGACAAGATAATACAAACGAAGAAACAACGTTATAATTGTAAGAAAAATCATATAAGGCAAGGCATTAATTTCGTCTTTGTACTTGTGCTTAATGATTAATAAATTAATAGAGATTAAAAACCTATCACTGCAAAGATCAATAAAAAGTGCTGATCCAAATAAACTAAATTCAATTAATGGTCTAGCAAAAGACGAAGAAGACTGACAAAATTGAAGTTGAAAGATTAAAATTATAAAGGTGGCAACAAATTACTTGTCTTTCTACTACAAAATCAATGTTAAACTATAAAAGAGTGTTCAGAGAATAAAGATGAGGCAGGTAGATAGTGCCAGGGACGATGACAAATCGGTCACAGCTATATCCATAAAGCCTGTATTTTGTAAGACTAAAGGTCGTACGATAGACAAGATTATTCGTTTTCAATATTACATCATACCATATCAGCTTTCTATAATTTATTTAACTCCATTTTTGATCAAGATATAGTCAATTTTATTCAGAAAACAATAAAAGCATTGGTTACGGAAGACCTTTGTATCGTTTCATAGAGACGTCGTTATTGGTTATGGAAACTATGGGTTTTCACTTTTTTATGGCATTGATGTTGCGAATGAAATTGTTTTATATTTTTATGGCTTCAGAAAGTGATCCGTGGTGGATTTTATTTTATTACCAACACCTTGCGGCACATCTCCATCATCCTCCTCTTCTTGCCTTTTTCTTATATAACTTGGGTTCGGTACATTACATTTTGTTCTTTCATTCTCCCCTATCACGCTATCATTCACTCCCTTTTTTTTTCACGTCATTTGTCACACATACATATTTTGGTCATCACCTCCAATGAGCATCTTGCTAGTTGTTAAGCCCTCATTGAAGCTGAGGCTCACCTCAGCTTCCTCATTACTGACGGTC
Source organism: Orthosia gracilis (assembly GCA_947562075.1). Taxonomy (NCBI): domain Eukaryota; kingdom Metazoa; phylum Arthropoda; class Insecta; order Lepidoptera; family Noctuidae; genus Orthosia; species Orthosia gracilis. The sequence goes on from OX387274.1 coordinate 21,609,429, forward strand.
GTAATTGCCTCGACGGGAAATCAATTTTACTTTTATGATGTTCCGATATTTATGTTGCCCTTGGCGTTGTGGAGTCCTTAGTTTCATAGACCCCAAAATATTTAGACCATTACAAATCAACAGGCCTAAAAATATTTGGCCAAATACTTCGTTACCAGGAGATCATGGCACAGCTGAAAGCATCGTCAATAACAAGCTTGATTTATAGATATTCTCCAGAAGATACGAAGTTGCAACATAAATGAATTCGCCAACTAAAAACATACCAATCAGATTTAGAGCAATTAAATGCCAGGTTATCTTGACCTCCCTCACCCTTCTCTCTTGAGGGACCATGGTTAATTTCGGGGAAATTGTGAAGAGTAGTAAAGGTCATCGTAAATTGGATCGCAAGTGCATTGAAGTTTCAGCTTGGCGGGTTTCCAAGACTTGGCTTACGCCATTTCACTGTGGTGTTTATTATAATGTTATGTTTTAGGCGAATAAATGTTATGTGAGTGTAATTGTTACTGAATTAGCGTACGCTTGTGAAAGAATGGTGAATGAAATATAAATTAAAGTGTTTTGGTTTCCGGTGTGATGTTTAGTCCGTTGGACGCGAGATGCATAGGACCGGTCGATTTGGCGATACTTGATCCCGGGAGGCCTATGTTCAGAAGTGAACGTATTTTGCCTGGATTGATGACGATGTTGTTGTTTGGGCTAAATATCCGAGAGTCATTGTTACTTCCGCCTTAACTGAAATGATGACTAGTTTCAGGGAATTGATTCTGACTAAAAATGCAGTGCTACCTATTGTGTAAAAACTCGTCTTCGAACTTGAATGCTACTGGAAGTGAGATCGCAGTTTTTATTCTGACGACTGACACGTCACTGACAGTGCAGAGACAATAGTGATTGGAGTTTTTTGTTTTTGAGTTCTTCTTTAGACTACAATTACTTCTGATGTGGATTACAGTTACAATTGCAAAGAACCTATAATATTTATTTGTGTAAGTCCCTTCCGGGTTCCGTAATAATTGCAAAAGCCACTGTTATCGATTAACACAACATTCGAACCTCAGAAATACTGTTCAGTAGCAAAAGTAGGTCCCCATTTACAATCAATACCACTACCAGATATATAATTGTGATATCTACTACAAAAATCCCACCTGACAGTATAATTACCATCTAAAACTCTATAGGTCCGTATTGCGAATTGTACAAATAACTGTTACTCGTAACAGTTATTTTCAACGAGTTATTAGCCAGCGATTTTTCGCACGACGCGCTGATAAAAAAACCATTATGATTAGGTACTCGATTCTAAAGGGTTCCTATTGAAATCGAGAGCTCTTTACATTGGTATTGTATGAGTCATACTTCAGTTAAATCGATTTCTTTAAGTACAGGTTGTCGGTGGAGTTCCGTAGTGAAATTATGATTTATTTATATCGGTTGGTTTTCTGATCTTGTATTAGGCAATGTTACTAATACTAGGAATTAGAAGAATTGAAGTGTCGCAGTATCACCCGATTTCTGATTTACGCATTTGAAGTTGAGTATTTGTCAAACTGTACTTTATCGTGAAAACCTGTCAAATTCTGGCACTATAGGTAGTAGGGTATGTCAAGTTCTTAACTACAAATACTCAATTTAGAAAAAAGTCCCAGGGGCATGGATTCCAAATCAGTTATAAAGACCTCCACTCGACTCAGTCGCTGTGACAAACTTCGATTAATACCAATAACGAGCTACAACTGTCAACATGATGATTTGAGATAGAGTCGAGTTGGAGAAAGTGTGTTGGATTACAGGCCTGCGAAAATGTTAACTTAAGCAATGATTTCGTTGGCTCTTTATCTCTGTGTAGATAAATCAACCCAATTCGCAAATTTGTATAACCCATTTCATTCTTCTTCTGAATATCAATGTTATACTTGATTCCAATAATAAATAACCTGGTTAGGCATTTATGTTTGACTCAGGTACATAAACGTTAGTCAAAGACACCTAAGCTGACTTATAGAAGGAGCGACCTCTTTAGCAGTCGTCCATTACGACCCATTTCGCTCAACTAGCTGATAAGCCGCTTACACTGTAAGTTTTCATTGCATAACGTTAATAGAGTTGAGTGCCTTTTAAATTAAATCTGTTAGGTGTCTAGAATAACGTTGAAAAGATGAAAAAAAACAGTTTTTTCATGAAGCAGTTAAGTAGTCCTTTATAGATCCTGCATATCTTTTAGCCGCGCTGTTGCCTTCAAAACTAAGTAATCTTTAAACACAAAATAAACATCTTTTCGAAAGAAGAACATCACAGTGTTATAAATTTTAAATTTAAGATTTTACGTAAGAGCTAAGAACATACACGAAGAGACTTGTTGCAACCTTCACATTAGTAGATAAAACATACCTACATGCCAGACCATAACGTAAGACACGTCTTATTGATCATCTAAGCTAATTTAAAGACCAACAGACATTAAAACAAGTAAAACTACAAAGTCTGCGAGTACTAACATAATAATAAACTGATACGGAACCTTATTCAAAAATAAACTAAATAAATCCAAGACAGAGTGGTAATTTTTTTTTTACACTCAATAATGTATCAATAAGACATTCATAGGTCGCCCCAGATTCGAGTAACCGAGGGCAACCAAATAGTTAGGAATTAGATAAGACTGTCCCAATATTAAAGGTATCAATATTCCAGCTGTTATTGAAATTTAATGAAGAGTCTCCAAATTATTTTTAAAAGTGACAGGAACGTCGACGCATCACAAATTAATGCAAGTCAAGAGATGGGATTTTCACATTGATTTGGCGATAATATCCGTACCAGACTGGGTCTATCCTATGTAATATTTTCTACAATCTAATTAAATAAAATTTAATAACAAATACATAACACAAAATTATAATAAAATAGTAAAATAATCAATGACGAACTAAATCATTTGAATACAATTTTTTCTACTGTTTCAAGTAATGCTAAGAAACGTATGGGCCATTGATTGAATGTCATTGGCCCATATCACTGACTCAATCACTGACTATGGCGGCTAAGTAACTGTTACGTATTCCGCACTAATTACTGCCTTAAGGTCATTGCTCCGTAATGAGCATCACGATTATTTCGTTATCTGGTGAAACAATGGGATTATAACATGAAAAATCTGACGTCAATTGCGAATAGAGCAGACATCATTAATGTTTTGGCAGCAAAGAGTAATAAAAGGTTATTTTTGAATTCTAATTAGGTATATTTGCAAAAAGAATACATTTACTTAAAGCCAGTTAGAAATCATGTAGTACAAAATCTATGAATCTTAAATTCACTGACAGCCTGCATAGTCGAAACTTCGGGGTATATATTTAAATTTTAAAATAAAGAATATCTTTTTGAAGGTAACCCTATCGGGCTTGCGGCTTGTACGGTGTAAAACAAGAAATGTAAAAAATAATGTCCTACATAACCTGCCAACATGGTGGCCCTATACTTAAGCCATTCGACACCAGATGAATGAACACAATTAAAGATGATAGCAACAATACGTTTTTTTGTATACTTTACTAATGTTTCAAATAAAAAAAAACTGCACAATAGTGGTCGCTCGTACAAGATTTATTGGTATCACTCAAAAACACGGTTTTTGTGATCTCGACAATTATACTGAACGGTTTATAATGTGGGTCATGCTTTTGTTTGGTGAGGTTCATTCATTTCAACACTATTCTGTCAGAGCGATCAACATCAAAATTCACAGTAAATTTTAGTAATAAATAAGGATTAATTTTTCTGTAAGTGCCAGTCACTGTAATTTTAAATTCTGCTGTAGATTTTTCATTGACTAGTATTGAAGACGTCATACATTGGATATTTATATTGATAATTTATTGGCACTGCATGAGTATGAAGATATTTTAAATATGGTACAGAGTTTGTGAAGAAAAATTTAGATAGAAAACCGTAGGCCGACGGTGGTTTCAAGTACTTAAAAGTAATTATATGCAAATAAATAATTACGGAATATCAACCGATACGAATTTCCTTTCAAGGCAATAGAGCCTACATTATTTCAAAACTTTAGGTTCTTATAGCACAAAGACCTACCTAGTAATCGAGTTGGTTTCTAGACTTCTGAAATTGAATACCAAGTTATTGATCCTGGCGGCAATGCTATTTTAAATAAATGTTTTATATGAAGACTACAATCTGTAACTGGATAGTTCAATGTTAAACACACCATACTATGTCCAAATACGGCATCAAATAAAGCGTATCTTGTAACGCCTCGGGGATCATAAATGTATCTATTAATTCAAGCATGTTAGCATTTAAAAAAACGACGGCTATTAAAAACTTTCTACCATTTCCTTTACGGCTTTTTGCACGACATTTTTATCGACAACAATAGAAATAAACAATAATAACAAGGCTTAATAATAGAGCTCGGACAATAGACGATTTAGTGGACCGCGCAATCTCGATGTATCGATACTTAATAAATTTTATCGATGCTCGATCGATATAACGTGCCGCGTCCCGACCGCGAGTTTGGTTTCCCGTACTCTGCCACCTAAGGAGAGACGACCGTGGTACGCTTTTCACAGTACCTAAACAACTAGAAAACTATACTCTTTAGGTAATTATGGTGGCGTTAAAATTATAAAGTCGGCTTTTAAAATAGTCGGATGCAGCTAAAATTTCACAAGTCGATAAATGGGTAACTCGATACCCTTGGCAAGATTGATGCCAACTTTCAAGCTTCTACATGAAAGATCTGCAAATGACAGCCGATACCAACATCTTAACATCCTTTTAGACATGGAAGAGTCTCTTACTGAGACTGACTGCTACGGAGTAAATAAAGGAAAGTCATCCACCGACGACAGACCGACCTCAACAAGCATTGATCGACCCGTTTAAAAACGGGCTCTTCAGAGTACGGGACACCAAACACGCGTCCCGACCGCATCGGACACATAAGTCCAAAATTAATGACCCGTCAATTCGACTGGATTAAATACTAAAAGAAACAAAATAAGTTAAAAGCTTTTACTTCGCATCGTGATTTGTTTAAAAGTGCAGAAACGTATCTTACAAGGCGGTGTTTTGTAAATGTTAAGAAATTGTGGATTCAATCCTTTAAATTAAATCGATTGGATGTAAAGCGAGCCGACTTACAATGTTGAGACAAGAAGGTATTAAGTGGAACATAAATTGTTTTATAAAGTAAAAAGCAGCAAAAATGAACATGGCACTGATAAAGACAACTGTAATCGTGACAATCTAAGAAGACCGATGACGTTTCTGATTTTACATGCTGCGATATCTAAGAAAAACTAAACATAGAAAAATAAGGTAGAAAATAAAAAAAAACCGGCCAAGTGCGAGTCGGACTCGCGCACGAAGGGTTCCGTACCATTATCGCAAAAAAAAAAAAACGAAAAAAGAAACACGTTTGTTGTATGGGAGCCCCACTTGTCTATTTATTTTATTATGTTTTTAGTATTTGTTGTTATAGCGGCACCCCTGCAGCCCAGTCGTGAAAATTGCATTGGTGATCCCTTACATTTTGACGTTTCGAAAATCGTCATCGCTGATTGAATGATATTTTATATCTGGCCCAGTAGCCAAGAGGATCGGATCAATCTCTGATCAACCCTAGCTCTAATATAAACTGCAGGTCATCCATCTCTTATTATTTATTAATATGTCCAGTAATAAAGAAGTCATTATCCAATTAATAATACAATTAAAACTCTATCGACAAAAATTGTCTATGCCTCAAATTTCCATAATTTTTAAGTACATATTGTATGAGTCAGTTCAATTGTTGGTCTTATAGTACTCAACTGACATAATGATGGGCCACACAGCGCGGTAACACGATCATACGGGCCCAAAGAACATGCCCGATCCCATCTCTATATCCATAACGCTAGTAAAATCTTAGTACTTTAATAATTCTAAAAGACTAACGGTACTAAAAGATTTGATGGCACTTTTTGAATACCCGTGCCGGTTATAAAATTTGAAGAATTTGCAAGACAAGAACAAAATTGCCTTTTTAATACGTCGTATATATTCTTTACTATCTGGAAAGTTTCTCACGCTCTCCCCTGAACTATAAAACTGCTATATATAAAGTTTTTAAGGCAATGACTGATAAAGGCTATAAAAATATACATAGTTGATAACGCACAGATAAGCAAGGTTAATCAGCTGATGCATAAAAATACTCATTTAGATTTTTTATCTCTGGCAATATTATTTATTTTTAACACGAGTATTGAAGTAGGAAATGAAGTAATCTATACTATAATATTATAAAGCTGAAGAGTTTGTTAGTTTGTTTGTTTGAACGCGCTAATTATAATTCTTTTTGTGTTGGATAGCCCATTTATCGAGGAAGGTTATAGGCTATATAACATCACTACAACCAATAGGAGCGGAGCATAAATGAAAAATATTGCAAAACTTTTTTAAGTTTCCGCTGCGTGCGCTGCGTAAGCGGTAAAGTTAGGCAAAAATCATGTATGTAGTGTAGGTAGGGTAGGGTAGATAGGATAAAAGGGTAGGTAGGTGGTCAGTTGACGGGAGCGAAGCCTCGTGGGACAGCTAGTCTGAGATACAGATGAGAAACAATAAGGCCTTCAAGATAACATTCAAAGATTCAAAAAAGGTAATAAAGTAGACTTCAAAGGCAACATACCGGGATATAAAATGATCATTACCTTAATATCTAAATATACCACAACCCAACATTGTTCTGGCACGTCATATCGATTCTAAATTGCCACAATCGAGAATGTCGTAAAAATAAGACCGCCTACGGCCGACTCGTAATGAACTATAATTACTTTCTAAACGGTCATCCGATACGGTATTGGTATTGTAATGAATCTATTAATAAATATGTTTAATAAGATTCTTTATTAGCAATCAAATCATTAGTGGTTGCTATGCATGAGAGCTTGACAGATGACAGTTCGGCGCTGTTTGATCTTTACTTTCGATTCATTGCATTTTTTTTTATCTTTGGTAAGGGTCAGAATTGGTAAGAATTGGTAATTACGACATAAAGGATGATAATTATGTAAATAATGATGAATGAAAAATATCAGTTGAAAGAAAAGGTAAATAATAATCAAGATAATAATTTATTATAGGTTATTTATATCAACACCTGAAATGAAAGCTTTTTGCTCACCTTTTTAAACATAAATTATGCGCACGAGATTTGGCATTGTTGTTGGTACTGAATGCGGAAAGCTCTAAATGTAAGTGTAATTAAATAAATTAGGTACAGTCATGGATATTTTTATATTTCTATGGGTACAGTAGAGCTTCGACTATGGGGCGATCATGGTGGTTCTTATAAAGTTGGATACCTAATAAGAACTTAATTGCACCCTTTAAGAGCTTGTGATATTGAATGATGTTCATATTTGAATGTCAAACTCTATTCAATACTAGATTTTTATAGTTATATGTAAAGGTAGTTACTATAATCAATATAAAATCTGACATTTCAATTATAAATTTAACCATCATTCTAAAACACATGTCTGTAAACGTATGTAAGCAAGCAAGTCTTACCAATAAAAATACAAAACAAACCATAGTCAATTTTATTTATTATTATGCGGTATTAAATCAATCTATCGTCTGACTTAATTATGTGGGGTTGTTATTTGCCGGTCAATATTTAAAATAAAGATAGCTATTATATTAAATAATAACTTAGAGTACGATACAAGTCAGAAGTTTCTTCGGCTAAAGACAATTTCAGGCAGGAAACTTACAAGGTCAAGTACGTCCAATGACTTTTATGGTGAATCGACAAAAAAAAGGTTATAATTATTTCATACATACTAGTCTTGTTTTCTCAACCAAGCACAGTCAAGAAGCGAAAAACCGGCCAAGTTTGAGTCGGACTCGCGCACGAAGGGTATCGTACCATTATCGCAAAAAACGGCAAAAAATCATTGTTGTGTGGGAGCCCTACTTAAATATTTATTTATTTTACTAAATATTTATTTTATTCTGTTTTTTAGTATTTGTTGTAATAGCGGCAACAGAAATACACCATCTGTGAAAATTTCAACTGTCTAGCTATCACGGTTCATGAGATACAGCCTGGTGACAGACGAACAGTGGAGTCTTAGTAATAGGGTCCCGTTTTTACCCTCTGGGTACGGAACCCTGAAAATCAATTTTATACACATTTCATTTCTCTCTCGCAGAATATCTATAAAGAACTTCCTAATTCCATGGGCGCATGGCAACTTTTCGAACTGCCATTTTCATTCAAAAAGTTGATAATAATTTATCGGAAAAATTGCAAAGGTTCAAATAAAAATCACTTGAGCTTGATGCTAAACATTTCCATTCGTTGTCTGTACAATGATGGAAACTTCAGCTAGTTTCATGCACATTTGATTTGTGCAAAGCATTGTTCATCTTCATAGTGAGTTTAGTACAAAGTTGAGATGGACTTAATATTGCAAACGTCGCATTCATTTAATTGTTTCCGAAACTCGTTATTTTGCGATGCCATTCTAGTTAATTGCATTTGTCTTATTATGTTTCCGTTCCTACTAATAACATTTACATATTATTTTGTATTGTACTGTTTGCAACATTTCCTTCGTAGAACAGTCATAAATTCTTGACTTAAGTCTTCACGAACAACAAATAATTTACTGTATGGCTGCACAAAATACAAGTCACCAATAAAATTCATCAAAAACATATCTGTGGTGTCAGTGGAACTCAATATCTCAGTAAAAGTTGAAATTTTCTGTGAGCTCCAAATTATTACTTACAGAATAAAATCGGGAGTCTTAAATCTCTTATGTGTGTATATGGTTCAATTTCAGATAATAGATCTGAACTTAATAGAATTTCAGATAAATTTGTTTGTAGTATGTAGGAGGCTGTCTCTGGAAGTTCTGATCCGATTACAATAATACTATTACTTATAGAAAGCTACTGTATCCTATCCTATCTATCCTTGAGTGGTATAGGCATATTTTTTACCCGAAAAGTGCACGGTTTATGTCGGATAGCCCACGGGAAGCAGTTTCCTTACACAAAGGTTGACCCAAACACGGGATCTTCACGTTACAGTTAGTAAATTTTACTGCAATTCCTGTCTTTATTCTTAAGTATATTTTCTATTCAAAATTCACTGAGGGCAGTATTTCTCGTACATTTTTCTTTGTCTTGCGGGAATGGAGCCTCGGGCCAGTCCACTCTCGGATATTACGAAGCCACATTTTTCTCCTTTTACATTTATCAAATTGCGATGCTCTGCAGAATTCTTGTTACATAGCGTACTAGCTTGATATCCTTGTAGCATCTGTTTGGCATAATAAACTTTGAAATACGAAAGAGGATATTTTGGAGAAGTAAATAAGACAAAGCCAATTGAATTGAAGGACTGTTTCTATTCTAATTCTGACAAAGGTAGCATAGCAAGTCTATCTACGCTTAAAAATTAATTGAAGACCTTACAAAAGAGTACAGTCATTGTGGCAATACTTGACGGAACGTGGAAGAAACTCACCAGTTAAATTTTGGTACAGAATCAGTTAGCTGTAACCACAGATTGATCTGTGTCGATTAACAAAATATAAAATAAAGAACTTTACTATTACTTTATAAAACGGCGGAGAGCCTCAGGTAAGAATATAGAAAGCTCTTAAAATAATAACACCTAAAACAGAATGTAAGTGTAATCAAAACATGTTTAAATCAAACCTCATCGCCTCAAAGAAAAAACTCAGTTTATTATGAGTTTATGTCACTACGGATCGGATACGGAAATGAGTCGTCAGAGACACTTCTCGGTATATATTTGTCGATTGTCGAACAATAGCACCGGTGTTCGCCGACACAGCCAAAAGTTTGGGCATACGTCAGGAATTAATGAACACGAATCGGAATGCTTGGGTTATGGCCAAATGTGGTAGACACGGTGTGAGGTTTTTAAATAAATTGAATATTGTTACAAGGTGTTGCATGTGGAGAGATTTGTTTTCTTTTGGGTGAAATATTGGGTTTGTATTTGCGCAGTTTCAAGATGGCGGGACGAGCTCGACTCATACTGAAAAGACTGGCCTGCATTAGCAGAAGATAGAATTGTGTTGAAAATGAAGAGGGAGAATTATGCTCTGCAGTGGATCAATATAGGCTAGAAAACTAGTTAGTTTGATATAATTAGAAAACTTTTGGATCAACAACGAGATTATTGCCAACCTAAAAGTCCTTCGGAGATCAATGAACTGGTCTATATCTAGATTTGTGATTATTTCTAGAGTTTTGAAATTGAGATGCAGTTTTCTTTGGCAGTATTTCGTTTGTCTGTAATGTCTCAATTTCCTGTCGCTAAAAGCGAATTCTTTCTGAGTATTAAATATAAAATCTTCCTCTGTACAAAGTTTATCAAATTTTCTCGTCTAGGAAACATAGTATGTAGTTGCTCCTCTATCTACAAAACCCATGAAATAAAGTCACTGGCACTAATGAACAATCACGAAGTTTCTTCATCAATGATAATGTTGCCATCAACAATTTATATGCTAACAAGAATCGCAACAAGATCTGGTAACCCTTATATGGAAAAGAACGGAATGATAATCAAATCATGTAGATTTTGAACGGCAATTTGTTTGAAAGTTTAATTAGTTTATAATTCTATGTAGGGATATTTTGTAGTGTCTAGAACACCTTATGGGTTTGACAAGCAATAAATATTTTGACATTTTACATTATGGTGCGTTGTATTTCGTGTTGCATAGTGATTTATTATCGTTATAATTCTGTTTGAGTGCTATTAAGAATGTGCTATAGTGAACTGGATTTGATGAATAAGGTAAAGTTACTAAGGTAAGAGATCCCGAGAGCATCTTAAGTGTCAAGGCTATCATGATCATAGTGCCTCCATATCTGATCATAATTTTATGAACCTCTTGTTGTTCAATCAGAGTGATTTAGTTAGTGCTTAACCGGGCGATCCTGTGGAGACTAAACTAAATCCTCCAGCCATGCACACATAGCTAAACCTTAGCGACCACGCTGAGGGCTACACCCTGTGGGAACCTCGACTCAGAGCTTCGCTGGATGGACAACTAGGGCTGGATCAAGATTAAGTGATTCTACCATCCATTCAGAAAATACCTACGTGGAGAAGAACGGACAAGTAAAAAAAAAAAGTGATAGTGCTCTCCATCCTTTATGGTACCATCTCTCTCACGGTGGAACTATGATAGATTGAAACATCAGAGTAACTGTGGTGATTAGAATGTATGTACTTAAATTGAATGTCCTCAACACATGATGGAGTAGCACAATGGGAAGAAGGAGCAAGCTTAGAGAGATAGTAATAAAACACAGAAGAGAAATAAAGAGCATGTTACGACAAAAACAAAAGTTTTAAGTATGTGTATGGAAAAATTTAGTAACGTATTATTGAAATTAAACGATTCAAACCGAAGTGAATCCCTTATAAATTACCTAGCCGTCGACAATTTACAAATTGTCAACGTTTAGGCTGTATAAAAAGAAGAAAAGCCGATAAAAAAAAATTTAAAGTTAATTTCAATAAAATGTTTTTTGTTCAACTTACGTGCCGCGCACTATAGGTACTAAGAGATTTAAGTATGGTGATAGAGGAACACATAGTGAGAAGACAGAATTACTGCATTATAATTAAGAAAGATGCTCAGTCAGCAGTTCTTACATTTTTGTAAACTGTTCTGTTAGGCAAGAAAAATAAATACTTGACTGTACTCCTAACTACAAGAAGACAAAACACCAACTTCTGCCAGAATTCGCAACAAATTCCATTATTTCTAAGCCCCTTCACTCACGATCATTCTAATCCTACAAACAAACACGAGAGAGATATTCCAACTGGCATTTCATGCGACACAGTGTGACACAATTCCACTCAGAGCTAACTCATTTAGTTCCCGAGTCACGCGACAAAACTAACACGCTTGAACACACAACATGCAAATCCTTTATTAAATTAATTCACACGCTCAACAACGGTACAGGTCGTTTAGTAATCACTAATATTATAAAATGAAAGTATGTATGTTTGGCTTTGTATTTTTAAGTGTTTCGATGCTTGTGTATCAATCACACCTCAGCTGACGACCGATTTTAGAATTAAGAATTAGAATTTGAGATTTTGTCAAACTCTATTTTAAACCAAACTCGTCAAAATTTGATAAAGTTCTTAACTCAAAATACTCCAAGTAGAAACTGGCCCTGAGAAGATTTGGATGATATTTAGAATGCGAGTTCGTTCGTTTTTTTTTTGCGTACGGATATCCACATTAACCTCTTCCGAGGTGTCTGTCAGACTCTTACTGGCAAATACTTGCACATGTCATCACGGATAGACCGTTGTCTGGATTAGGATATACCTATAGGATACTTGTATCTCTGCAGTACCACAGATAATATAAGGCAGTACGTTTCCGTTGAACAATTTTCGAAATTCACGCGAGCGTTTCCGCTGGGTAAAGCTAGTTCAGTACTTAATGAATATAAAAAACAATGTTAATTAGGGTTTACATTGCTATGTGAGCACGGCTTAGTTAATTGTTTGACGCAAGTTACGAGATTTTAACTAAATGAAAACCAAGAAGAAAATCTTAAAGGAGTTTTTTTTTTTATTGTCGACCATATCATTGTTTTCCATCAGCCGAGATAATGGTCAAACGCGAACCTATCAGTAAAAATAAACAAATCTATTTTAATCAGAAACTATTGGTTTATAGCAATGATGATTATCGAAAAAAAACTTAGTTTATCAAAGAAATTATGTTCATCAATACTCAAGTACAGCTTTTGAGTGAGATGTCACAATTTTTTTAGTCATAAAAACCAGCTTAATTATTTCGAGATGATAGAAGTCGAGCTTTTGACTGAATAAAACGTAGCTATAAATAAAGAAAACTAGAACAATGTTCAAATAATGACTCTCAAATGACATGCAGGATACTCAGATCTAGTTTTAAACTTAGAACACATAATTTTAAAAACAGAATGACCTAACCTATTTCTCTATACTCGCTCAAGTGGCAAAGGAAACGCTTCTTTCAGCCGACATGGAACTGGTTATAAAGAAAAAAAAAAGTAATAGCGAGTAAAATTAACACAATAATGCTGCTGTCGACTCGTGCTGTAAAAAGTGCGAATAGCTTCGAAATCAGGGTTGCCAACCCTATAGTTTTACCTGTAGATTTACAGTTTAAAGTTTAAGTTGCTAGAGCCATCTATTTTATGGCAAGATGAGATTGAAGCTTGTGGTAGGTAATACTTAAGAAATAATTATGTTAGATAAAAATTTATAATGAGTGTAACTGTGATTTACTTACAAGCTTATTTCATTAATCTGATTGAACTTGAAATGAACTTGTTTATTAAGTTTTTTATAAAGTAATTTGTAACCAAAAGCTGAAGATTTAAGAATTTTTTTATTACATTTAAGTGCAGTTTTTATAAAACTTGTATGCAGTTTTTATCGAGGCAGGTTGGCAACACTGTCGGAATACTTTGTTATAGCTCGGCGAAACGCGAGTGCGTGCGATCTATTATATTTTTAAATATTTTCTACATAACATTACGAGTTTCTTTTGAAGTTATGAATGAATTTATGGGTAGTAATGAGTTTTCTTTGTATTTTCTTATTGTTCAACTATTTGACTGCGGAGTAATTTTTACATAACTTTAATGTTGTTTTGCATTTAACTTTCAACTGTGTAGGTCTGTAGGACAGTTGAAAAATATTTAGAAGGCTAATTTGTGACGGTTTTTTGATAAAACAGAATACATTACATAGAATACATACATTTTGAACCCCTAAAATAGAAAAATACAGCTGGTCAGTGCGTTTTGCTCGTATACCATGATGAAATGTAGGGGTCGCTGTTTTTTTACCTTCCTGAGATTTGATTTTTGAGTAAACCGTGTCTTAATGCCCAAAATGTAGTAAGAAAAATCAGGCAATATGTAGTTATTGAAGCACAAAACTAATTATTTTTTACTGGCATACAAAGAAGAGTTCATACGACCTAACGTGTTTTCTTTATAATAGAGCTGCGCTATAACTGACTAGCCATGAGTTCAGGTGCGCTAGCAATTCCTTTGTCCCCTTTCACGACACGGAAAATGATGGACGCCGTCTATTTGTGGACGACCAAGTGACTTGACAGATGCTAGACATACTAGGCATTAAAATAAACCGTCGTTAACACATTGCTAAGAAAAACATAACAATAAGTAGCCTCGCTGAGTTAACTCACATGACTCTTGTTCTAAATTCGATTTCGAACACAGAGATTTTAGCTGGTTGTCAAGTTCTTTTTTTATTTGACAGATATCTAGCTGGTTGTCTATTGTTTCTTTACTTCTTTTTTTGTGTTGAATGCCCAGAGCTGTCTTTTTTTATGTTGACCTCAGGGGTATGTAAAATACTTGTCTCTGACAAGTATTTTATTCAAAAAAGGTATAGGTACAAATAGGAATAGGTGTAGATACTACACATACCTAGTTTCAATACAAAATAATTACAGTTGGCAATCGTTTCTCATAAAATATTAATAACAGTAAATACTATTATTTTGCTATAATCATATGAATGATTTAATGTTTGTTCCTACAATTCAGATAGATAATAAGCAAGGACGAAGTTTATGTTAATGAAACATAAATAAAGCATTATACACCTACTGTTCGTAATTTTCTCCTCGAGATTATCACATTAATGTAAAAATTTAAAACAGTAGTTTCCATTATTTCTTCAAAAAATTGTACTTATCTAGAAAAATAACAGCACAAAATGCTCAATGAAAACGGTTTCGTAAACTTTGATACACAATTTAAAATTCAAATCGAATTCAGAATGTAAACAAACTAAAATGATGCCAATTAAAATAGTATTCCACCCACCTTTTAGGTTTCCACCGTCTAATGAATACTCCAAACATATTGGTGTCAGATTCAAACTTCATTCACATCACTAGTACACTTCACCCTTCACACTCCGGTTCACAACACTACGCGAATCTTACAAACACATTTTGTACCAACAATTTTTAGTTTATTTTCACTCAAACGAAAGTAGAAACTACATAATCAACGTTAAAAATAAGCGTTCCTAATTTAAATTTTAGTGTTTACTAACAAACTAACACTAAAATAGAACACACGATACAATAATAATGAAATTCGAACTATAGAATCGATTAGAGATGAGAATGTTCGATTTTTGAATGTTACTTAATATTTGTTATTCGATAACGCGGGGTTCGCACGTGTGGCGCGCGCAAGCGATGCACGGCGACTGGCTGGCTCATGGCTCCCGTTGCATTGCAATATGCAGCTGGTGTATATCCCGGCGTTGTATTAATAAATTTTAGATGTCAACCGCTTTGCGTGGTAGCTGGTTAAACTTGCTAGTTGTTAGGCTGAATGGGATAGTGTCATTGCCTTTAGTTTGCTAGATCGAGGAAGGAAATTATGGCAAATATAATAGTTATATCTTTTGTATTACGCATTTGTTGTAAGAACTGGTAAATATGTAGATTAAAGTGGATAATTTATTCGAAACGATCAACTAGTTATTGTAACTAATGGAACATTATGCTTTGATATTTTCGCAATATCTGTGAATTATAATTCTAGACACACTTCTAACATATTTTTCTAGTTCTTTCTACTAGACACATTCCTAAAATAAATTACCCAGCCACAAGAAACATCATAAATCCAAATGATTCCAGCGAACATCAAAAACGTCACGTACAGTCAATCCTTTTTTCTCTAAACTAAATAAATCAGAGATAGCGAAAGGTCTCCACGGACAAGGAAATATAAGATAACGCCGTGGCCCACTTTCAAAGTATTCGTGAACTGGATCTATCAGCGTGGTCCCAGGGGCACTCGTCAAATGATGAGTAGGGTAGCCGACTGGCCCAATTTATTACGCCATTTCCCATTTTGGAGAGGATGAAATTCGTTTAGACGTGTGATTTTGTTTGATCTGTGTAATTTTGTCGGATATTTGTAGGACACAACCCTATTGAATTGTGAGTTGAGAAGATTGATATTCGAGTCCCTACAATCCCTTCTAAAGAAGCATTCAACAGCATCCAATCATTTTTATTGGTAACTTACGAAACCACTTGATAGACTGTAATTCGAATTATGTAAAATTTTATCGTGAGCAATTTAAATAAAATAGATCACAATACCTGTAACAAAGACGAGACCCACCAAACAAATAAAAAATACGTTCTAATTTGAAATATTTTTTTTCCGTTCCACCATAATATTCCCGGTATTCACATTATCTAATGGCAACACTACAGGTGACCTACTTCCGTTTACGGGATCGGTTTGAACTTAATAAGCCCTCTCTTGTGGTTACGTGATTCTCATGGATTCATTCGGTTGACACCCCGGTATCTTTTTGTTCCGAGATGAAATCACATTTATTGTAATCTCTTATCTAGGCAGTAGCATTTACAGTCATTAGAATGTTTATAAAAGTGCCTTCAAGCAACAATTACTACGGTTCTATGTTTGTCAAAAACTATTTTACCAAAAAAAAAATGCAACCGACTTCCACATAAAAACACTAAAAAGAGAAAAACAACTTCAATTTCGGAGGTCGATGTTCTTGAATTCGTTTTTTCGTTTTTGACACCGCCTTCCAGTTTTTTCCCGGCATCAGCGGCACAGGAGGACACCGTGGATGTTCAGTGGGTTGGAGTCCCACATAACTGCCCTATCTCCCCATGGTAGCGCTGTATGCATGAGCATTTCTCCAAGCTAAAAAAAGGGTCCAGAATCATGTACTGAATCCATGGTATTTTTTTTCACGTTGGTGTAGATATACCCCGTATAGGAACTGGTAAAATACACGCTATATAGGGAACAGGCAATGGAAGCCAAGATGTAGGAAAAAGCTATGAAGACTAATTCAGCTGCAGCTTCCCTATTTCAAGATCCCAGAAACTGGCAAATCTTATTATAACTGTAAAAAGGAACTTTTGAAGTACCGAATGCTGATTCCACAAGGAAACTTAGGAATATCAGGTAAAAAAATCATCATCTTGCTGCCCTTGTCCCATGTTACTTGGGGTTGGCGCAACACGTTTTCTTCTTCCATACCGTCCTGTCCCCCGTCACGCTATCGCTGACTCCCTTATATTTAAGAAACAGTACTCAAAATCGACACCACGCAACGAACAAGGGCCGACCACCAGCTTCTTGGAGGACTACTGTCGCGAGAATCATGAAACTGAAAGATCAGAATATGTTATCAACGCCAACCCAGGGCAGACCATCCTGGCGTAGACGCACAAGATTGTCCGACCCCAAATAATTAAAAAAAAGCAAAAAGAAGAAGTGCAAAATCCTAAAAAAAAATGCAAGTTTTAAAAACTAGAAAAAGCTTTATAGCTTGGATTCGATTGGCAAAGCAATACGACACCTACCGATTGCAAGATTAATAAAATTGATTGAATAGATTTGTAAACTTTGATGAGTCAATGGCGATGTTTAAGTTAAGTATAGAATTATTATGTAATCATTGGCTAATCGTTAATGTAAATATTATATTAGCTGCTTATCGAGCCGCTAGCAGACTCTTACTCGTAGAGTTGGTCTTTAAAATTTTGTAATCAAGCAATGTTTCACCTTTAGAGAAATTGCAATAAAGAGAATGTCAAAAACTTTTAATAACTATCGCTAAGCGGTAGGTACACTAATTTTGAAAAAAGAATTCCATGTTTTAAAAATAAAATTAATTTGAAATTAGAGTTCTTAGCCAAACAAAAAATATTTTTATTTGAAATGGCCAGTACTACAGAGCGGCAGTTTCATAGGTAAAGACCTATTATATCGAATTGTGTCGAGCCATCAGAATGGTCGCTAAATCCTATAGAAACAATTTAGATACTCCTAAAAGTTTTGAGTAGCTTAAGAGACCGTGAGAAAACAAATTAAACAATCAATGTTAAAAAAGTTGGACGTAAAGAAAGATTGAACACAAAAAAACGGATTTTTGTTAGTTGCGTGACTGACATGACCTTGTCTATGCCATGTTGTGTCCCTGAACTGAACTTAATTTACATTGTATTCAAGTTTATCTTTCTATATCAAATAATGACAGGCGATTTTTGGCTCTCGTAGCAATTACATCATAGAACGAGATTGGTTTGTTACACAAATCAAGGTATATATCCAAAGACTCACACAAAAATGCTGCAGAATAGTTATTGATTTAAATCACAGCAATCATAAATGAAAGAAAAATAATGATGGACTCGAACGTAAAAGTTATGATTTTGATTTTGACGTAGAGAAGATTTAACCCAAAGTTGAGGCGCTAATAAATAAACGCGCAATATCTGCCAATAAGTCTTGTAGGCAATCTTCATCGAAAGTATCGTTGTCAATGTTTTGTGAAATCAATACTACAGAACCCGTAGCATTTTCTTCCATCGTAGCTGCCAGGTCAAGTGTACATAATATAAGAATTCGTGTAGCATTTAAATAAAGGTTCAGTTAAGTCTTTTATACTTATAGAGGCCATGTAACTTGCCATATTGCATTAGCTTTAAAGCTGCATTCTGATAGTCTTTATAAGGCTTTATAATAGCCATATTAATTTAACAAATTGTATGACGCCCAAGCGACTACATGGCTAAAATATTATACGTCTGAATATAGCAATATTATATGTTTCTATAAGTCCATTCCTTTATAAGGGCCTTTTAAATTAGTTATATAAACGTTTGTAAAATAAAATTATAAAACTGGTTTACGATACTAACAAAAAACACTTCAGCATGCTTTTATAAGCAGGGTTGCAAAACTAATGCTGTTACAAAACATGTACAAGAATTACGCTCTTATAAATTATTCGGTAGCAATTTTGCTACTTGGGACTGTATAAAAAAAGCGCTAGGTATAACATTACTTGCCAATATTCCTTTCGTATCCTTCCCTGACTGTTGAAATAACTACTTACGTGAATAGCACAAGATCAAAACGCCATAAACACAGGCTATATCACGTGCATGGTACCTGTGTACACCTTGCACCCATGCATTTGTGTACGCCGCTTCAAATGTTTGAGCATTTCGACCAAAAGCTTTGTTACATCACGTCTGGCTTGACCGTTTTGATGTTCAAATGAATGGGTTTTTGGAGAGCTGTTTTAACAGTTTTGTTCCTATTTTTGTGTTGTGTTCATGTTAATAAATATGGACATTTTGTATCAGGATCACACATACCTTTTACATTCCGATTATTTAAAGCCGAGACCACAAAGTTATCTCTGCTTATCATCGACATCTGCAATGAACAGTCTTCCTGATTATGAGTCAGACATCTGCAATATCATAGACATCAAAGATGCGTTGACAACTCAATGATCCTTGAGACAATGTTAAAATGTCTCATGTGCCTGTAATAACACCAATACCGTTACCAATCACTTTTGTCCTCTCTTCTACCCATTCCTACTCTCAAGTTAAACCTGTATACGAGTATATCAGCAATAATTTGCGGCAGAATAAGACATGGCACCACTCGATGACAATTAGTACACAAGAGATTACCTAACGCATGTTCTAAAATCTAAATTACCATATAATTGCTCTCTCATACATCAAAACTAAAACGCTATAAGCGAGTATTCCCTTGAGAGATACACGTATTTGCGTCTCAGTGTTCTCAAAGACGACGTCGGAGCTTAATGGGTCTGAATATTCAGGCATCATTTAACTATTAATCTTAGAGGTTAGAGCTATCAGACTATATCTCCCTCAAAGCAGATAGGGCAAAACCAATCAGACGACCGCTATCGAGAAATATTAATTAGTAAGTGACCCAGAGGATAATATTTGCCATATATCATGACAATACCGCTAGGTCTTTTGGACACATTACCAGTGTACAGCAATGCAGAGGACTTTATCGAAGAAATATTTTAGTTTGTTTTTGGTTCAGTTAATTACTTCCGATATTGCTTTGTTTGTTTAAGTGTGTACTTTTAGTTTAGTTCCACTTATAGTTTTCTTCTTAATTATCAAAAGTTTACAAAACATTGTTATCTCTCACAATAAAATTCAAGATGGCGACATTACTACGTCCTCCTTTCACAAAAAAAATAATAAATATTGTCCATCAAAGTTTATTTCGCATATTGTCTTTTTAGCATCCGTCATGATATCGAAGAAAGTTAAGTTCATGTGCGTGATATAAAATATATATCATTGGTGCCTACTTTCAAGCATTTCGAATGAGTAATTAAGTAGGTAGTATAATTGGCCAATGATTGGCATTTGATATAAAATGCAACTTGTTTGAGTAAGGGTCAAATTCAAATTTCTTTATTTCAATTAGGCCATTAAGCGGTACTTTTGATCGTCAATAATTTAAATTTAACAGTAATAATAATTGATTCTACCGTCTATTCGGGAAAGTAGCTTGGTATGGAGAAGAACGGACAAGAAACTCCAAGCGCTGAGGTAGCCCACGATTTATTCATGTTTTCTTCATTATTTGTTTCATTTATAAATAAAAACCTCAACTGAAAAGGAATACAAGACTTAAAAGCACTTAAGAAAATGTTGTAAAGATATTTAATACTAAACAAAAATTAATGTCGGTTACTTTCTCAAAGTTAAATTGAAAAATTGTACTTACTCAAAACCTTGACTTCAAAATGACCCCGACATTCCAGGAAACGTTTATGTATTGGCAACATTGCTAACACCTGACATTTTCGTAATAGCAACCCCAAAGCGCCGACGGCGCGGCGGCGCGTGCGCATATCCAAGTTCAAAGTTGTATGAAAGTAGGCAATTTTACGGACTCTCCGTTATGTTTTCAGATTGTAGGGTATGCGTAATTTTGTTTTGATTTTCAAACGAACGATAGTCTTGTACCTTTTTAAGACCCACTTTGTTTGTTGTGAAAGCAAGAAAATGTCTTCTAGTTACCGAGTCTGTTCAAAAGGCAATGTTCTAATTTAGCAGGTATTGACAGAGCAGTCTGTGATAAACAGATGAAAACCTCTTTTTTTGCTAGACCAAGACTCTCACCTAGTGTCGTGTTACATCAGTTTCACAGTACAAGTATTCGCATAACTCTACACTCTACAATAACACAACTCATCACCTGCTTTGAGGTTTATTAAGAGTGAATATAGGTCCAATTTTTTAAGATGTTCCTATAATGCAGTGCGCTCCAAAACACAGATCACTGACCGCTGACGTTACCCTAGCGACAAAGTTAAAATGGGACTAGACTGGCCACGTCTGCCGTATATACAATGAGCCACGGGTGCAAATAGTCACTATGCGTAGCTCTGATACCGCCAAAAGGCTACACGGCAGACCCCGTAGAAGATATCTAGAAAAACAACCAATTATCCCTGGGTCGACGAAACTGTTACACGGAGAAATCTTTGCCCAGCCATGCTAGTATTATATTATCTGTGGAATAGAATGATACAGGGTACTAGTTAAAAAGAACCTATGTATTATTATTTTCTCTTCCGTTAGCCAAATCTTCTTCAACAATTGATTAATGCAAAAGATACAATGACCTAAGCTCAGTTAGTACTTTGAAGTCCTTTTCATTGTATGAATACAATCGTTTCCATTATGCCTTTGTATTGGAAGTTTCCACACAACAAACAATATTTTTTGCTCCGGCACGCCAGGTTATGGCTTACGCAAGATCTTACTGTCATCTCAGCAAAAAAAATATTTTAATTCAATTACTTATTTCTGAAAAATATCCCTCACTTCAAAGTACTAAAGTTATTATGTGTGTACTCTTACATAAATTTTATAATAAATAAAACATATAGATCTTTTGCCCGCGTGGTAGAATACGGCCCAGTAGAGCTCTCGAGTTGGAATAGGCCTACGTCCCCTCACGGAGAGGAAACCAGTGTCCCAATAGTGGTAACATTATTCACTTATGAAAAAGACTGAAACAGAAATGATAAAATTGATAAAAAAAGAAGGCAGGCATTTAAAATTTAGTAACATAAGATGAACTGTATAAAGTAAGCCATACATGGCCATAGTTTAGAAGGTCTTTTGTCATAACACAAGCCTCCAAGTACGTCTTCCCATCAAACTCCACACTTTGTCCTTTTTTATCTCCCATAAAATATTTCGCAAGGCAATCTAATGGTGAATAGAAGGGGTCCTATAAAAAACGCGTGAGAAGAATGCTCTGTCGTTGTAGCTACGTCAGCCTGCCAGGCTTTGACGGAGCACAGAGCATCGAGAAGATTCCGCGGCCACTGCTAGAGACGACTATTGTCAACATTTTACTTAAGGGCCTACATCCGCTTTAGTGCCACAAAACGGTAACTTTCTAAAGCATACTCCTTAGAAACGGCTAGGTTAAAAGGTTTGAAAAAAATATAATATTTATTATTGTTTCATTTACATTATTTTTAAACATGGTTTTTTCGTATAACAAATAGATTTGCTTTAAAAAAAATATTAGCTACACGATATTTTTCGCAACTTTTGGATACTCCTCCAAAACGACTTGGATGTTTAAAAATATTTTTACACAGTAAAATTGATATCTGGAATTTCTTCATAACTGACATAGCATATGTAAATCAAATAATATTTTGCAAACAAAACTGTTCAAAAGGAGGTTTAAAATTGATATTTTGGCATCGAGCGGGCGCACGGCCAGTACTGCGTTTAAATTTGGGCGTAAATATCGCCTTAAAACCGAACGCGTCAGGATTGTCTCCGTTAATTAACGCTTAATCATTCTTGGTTGACTGGTAGAAGTGTTATCGCTTCTACCAGCATTCTCTACACTCTTCAGAATGGTCAAGACAATAAGTGCGACCTTTTCATCAATACAAATTTTGGCTAAGACAGGCACAACTTATGCAAAAAACCGGCGAGGTGCGAGTCGGACTCGCGCACCGAGGGTGCCGTACAAACAGCTACTTACACCAAAATAGTTATGTAATATTACTGAAATTAATAAACAAGCCAAAATAGTTATGTAATTTTGCTGAAATTAATAAACAATAAAAGCAACGCAAGTTAAATAAGATAAACTGGATTGAGGAAAAAAAATAACTTTGCCGTTGGTAAACATACGTCGCAGTAGCGGTCGCGGGCTTATAATCGTTTTATAATCGTAGATTTACAAACAGACAGACAACGAAGTTTTAAAACATATTATAAGGGTTCTAATTCTTCTTGTATATAATATTCTTCTCTAAAAATACATATTGAGCGGGAACGAATATTGTAATGGCGTCTCGGCAATTCCGTGCTCTATGTTGGCGGAGCTAGGCTAAAAACAAACGAACGTCTACCTTTGAGAAAGGCTGCGTAAGCTTTCGAGATGGCGAATGTGAAGTGTTAGCGTTCTGAGAAATTAGGTTTCTTATCTAGGGTCTAGGTATTTTTTCTGGCTGTGTTGGTGGCTGGATTCTAGTCTAAACTGATGTGGCTATTAGATTTTTTTATTGCACGGCCCCGGTCTGAATACGGTGTGCGCATTTAGGCTGCAAGGCTTAAGCTATTGATCTAGTTAGAAAAAGATTTCTTTCTATTCTTTTTTATCTTACCTAGTTCAGTAGCTATCTATTCAGCGAACACCACAAACTCCCGTTTCTGAATTAAGAATTTTCCTAACCTTACTTCGGCTTGAAAACCTGGCAAACTTAAGCAATAACTAATTCATTGGTTCATAATTTTGAAATCCTTAATTCAGAAACCGGTAACTTTAGTACTACGTAAATTACTATAACAGTTCTAAATTCAATACATGTTTGACACACGTACTGTGTAAAAATACCCTAGAAAGCCCATACAAAAAAAAATCTCGAAAGCGAAAAGCAAAAGGCATGCAAAACTGTATTGGCAGACTGTATATTACATTACCGCTGCCACGCAACAAATAACCAATCAGAGCATCGTATTCCGAGCACGTTCGAACACAATAACACAATTTTCGTGCCGTCGGGTAAAGCAAGCAACTTTAGCTGGAAAATGGAAGGAGTTTTCTTAAGAAAGCTGTGTATTGTAAATGCTTGTATGAGAGATTTGGAAAAGTAAGAAAAAATCATTAGGACATGCCCGAAAACGGACTAAATAATAAATAAAAATATGAATGTCTGGATGTTTCTTAATCTATCGCTAAGACCTCGCCCCTCGTGCTTGACTTGGCTTTTTCAAATTCATGTGTACTTTCTGAGTTTATCTTGGACATCACAGGCAACGGTGGACTTATATAATAGCTAATGTAAGTCTGAAATAGCCAAGTCAGAGGCCTGTGGGGTTCCCAGAGACGGCTTAATTAACTCTGACACCAGAGGTGGCCAAATCCTCATACGAAAAGAAAAAGATCGTGGCTCATCGGCTGAATGGATTTTAATAAAACTTATTACACCCCATGTCCTGTATTAGGATAGATGTCTACAATGAACTTTGAGGATTATACAAAGATATCAACAGCATCCGTGGAGGCTAGTACCCACTGGGTTTCAATCACAGCCTCCTTTTACGACTCCTAAGGGTACAGCGACAGACCTCGGCATCGTAAAAGACGACTAACGGCCGAATAACAAGTCGCAAGTAATTTGATTGAAGTCGGAACTCTGTCAGTATTTAAATAAGATGACTTGTAGGAGCCAGACTTTGGATAACGTTTGAAAGTAAGATGTTGTTTCAGAATTCGGGATTTATGTAATCAAGAAGATTTACGTAGGATTAGCCGACAAACTTAGATATGGTGAGCGCCTTGCAATAGAGCGAAAAAGACTAGAGGGGGGCTGGACACAGCTAGTGTCAATAGCATTATTTCTTCTGTCCAACTGTCTTTAGACATTTTAACGCCTTACACTTCCATCTGATGGCCGATGTTTCTGATACAATCAGATTGTACCCACGGAAAAAGCAACGCTCCAATTGTTACCACATGCAATTGACAATACAAGAGATTCTCACGGTAATCTATACTAATATTATAAAGCTGAAAAGTTTGTTTGTTTGTTTGAACGCGCTAATCTCGGGAACTACTTTTTGAAATTGAAATATTTTTTTTGTGTTGGATAGTCCATATATCAAGGAAGGTTATAGGCTATATAACATCACGCTACGACCAATAGGAGCGGAGCATAAATGTAAAATGTTGC
The DNA here is from genome assembly GCA_947562075.1 of Orthosia gracilis. Classification (NCBI taxonomy): domain Eukaryota; kingdom Metazoa; phylum Arthropoda; class Insecta; order Lepidoptera; family Noctuidae; genus Orthosia; species Orthosia gracilis. The sequence continues at coordinate 21,634,657 of OX387274.1, forward strand.
AAAAACGGGCAGAAATCCTTTTTGAGAGCTTCCGTTGCGTGCGCTGCGTAAGCGGTTAAAGTTACGCAACATTCATGTATGTAGGGTAGGTAGGTAGCCAGTTGACGGGAGCGAAGCCGCGTGGGACAGCTAGTTAATAATAATATTATGTCATAAAGCACAGATATCTGCAATATTCTCATACAATGTGTCAACTGTGGGAATTAGGTTAGCACGAGTTTGCAATATCTTGTGATTATTATCCATTATGACTTTATTTCTAGTCGATATGTACTAGACTGCCATATTCGAGATGGTGGTTTATTAGTGTTGACTTCCTCATTGAAAATATAAGTATGGACTATTGGGGTTAGATCTACGGGCCGAGCAAAGTATTAAAATCTTTTTCTATTAGAATATTTTCAGTAATTGTCGGGATTGGTGCTTTTTGATCGCCTACTATCAAGAGCTGGGTTCCTCGTTGGTATAACACAAACTAATGTTAATAAGTACGAATACCGTTCGATTTCCAAGGTGATCAAATTGCGCCGAATTTTGGCACCACAAAATAAATTCTCCTCTCTGGAATTGTCTTATTAGGTAATTGCTCAGGCTCGCCTCTCATTGCTGGGCACTTCAACAATTACCTGAAACCTAATATTGCAAGAAGAGTTCATGACGTAGTTAGTCAACGTTTTAATGGTGGCACACCTGACTGGCTAACACCCTTACTAGTCATATATTTAAGTGCCTATCTAGATAGGAAGGCATTAAATTATAGTGTTATCTTACGACACTTGCAGTCTATTTTCATGCTCTCTAAGATGCATATCAAGCTCTTCTTCTAAGGTAAGTATACAAGTCGTTCAGAATCCGATATAACCCTACATTGTAAGACAAGACATTTATTTCTTCACCATTTTTACCGTCCTTGCAATCTATAACTCTGTCTCAATTCCCACTTCCCATCTGAATTTGCACCTTGTTCTTTGGAAGTAGAGTACAAATTCGCTATTTAATGGTATTCGCCATAAAAGTCGTAACGATTGCCAACGTATCCTCTATGGTGGTTGCCATTTACCACCACTTACCATAACATCGCTATTTGTGACGCAGGAATATTGAAAAATACTTTGATAGTATGTAGATGTTACCTACTTGATCATATTATTGAGAACCTTTGATACGATATCTACTGATACTACTATAGTTTATAAATAATTAATTGTCAAGATGATATAAATGTCCGATTCCGTCGATGATCACTATTTTTTCGAGAAATCGGTTGACACTAATTGATTTCTAAACTAGAGCCTAAATATGTCGATTTAGAAAAATATGAATAAAATATATAAATATAAATAAAAAAAAATGGTTATTGGATTTTCATCTCAAATTTTATCCAACGGTGCCTTTTTATTTAGCCAACCAATCAGAAAAATAATAAAATTTATATCGGAATCAAATTAAAGTCGTGTTGAAGTGACAAAGTCCAACAGTGACCTAAGTTTACATAAAGTGATTATCATTGTATAAATACCAGACGATACTTTGCACATTACGATAGTTTTTGACACCTATGTGCCAATTTATGTTATTACATAAAACGTCTCATTATTGACTCTTACGAGAGAGTTTTATGGTCAGTTTATGGTTTATTAGTAACGTCCCATTTCTTTGTTGATACGGGAATGGAAACAGTAGAAATTGCGACCTGTGGGAGAAATGGAGCGGTGTTATTGTTTGCAAGTTGCAAGTTATTAAGGGTTGATTTACACTGGCGAAAGTGTCTTAGGAGCGTATATGTGGATTCTACGCAGCGTCAATGACTTATAATTAACTAAGACGTTCCAAGTAGGTACTATATGGTCGCGGCCCTGGCACAAACAACTGAAGGAACACGGGTGAGTTTTAGTCAGTAAAAGTCTGACACCCGCTGTCCCGCTTCACCCAGAGCGGGTGAAGAAGACATTATATCATTTTTTTTTTATTGATTTGTTAGTCATTCATATGTTCGATTTATGACGAAACATCAAGTCTGTATAAACTGTATTACGTACGTACATGTTACCTCTATTAATAGGTACATATAACTTAACTAACCCACCCATGCTTCGCCAGTTTTGTAATGTTTTATCTAAAAGGAGACGAGTGTACTAACATTAACCAGAATAAGGACTCGTTCTAGAAATCCTACACTCTAGTAAAACTTGAGAAGTGGCGAAAAGGCTATATGAAGAAACGATATTTTACAAGCTTTTATTTAACTTGCAATGTATTTATGTAAGTGTCACATCACATCACATCATCAGCCTATTAATGTTCCCACTGCTGGGACACAGGCCTCCCCTCTGTGAGAGGGAATGGGCCGTAATCCACCACGCGGGCCCAGTGCGGGTTGGTGGATGTCACATGTCATAGCGTACTAGTTATTTTTTGTGCACTGCCATGATATGGATATCAAATGAAAGGGTTTGCTGAGAAGAATACCAAAAAAGCTTGTTATAAAAAAATATATTTAATGTTTTTTTTTTAATTTTCCAGTTGTCTTAGATTTTCAGGGATTTCTTTTATTGGTTACTCGATTGCCGACGTTGATACGCTGCGCAACTTCAACTTGTATGAAAGAGTCTTTAGAGTTGTTAGTAACCCAAGCCATTGCGATTGTATTAACTTTTAATGTAAGTAGGTTTATAGTCGCAACTTGCAAATGTCTTCACAATACCTGATGCATTAGCAGAGCTTACGATAATACTCAAGTATTATGAGTTATTTACACCTACCAAACTATTTATAATAAATAGCTGGCGGCGGGTTTCGCTTGGAGACGCTAAGGTGCGGGTAAAATACTCGTGACATGTACAAAATACATCAGAAACGCGTCTGAAAAACATTTTTTTTTTCATCTATAGACTCGCGCTTGACTACTATTTCACCTGATGGTAAGCGATGATGTGGTCGACGGTGAAGCACGCATGCCCAGAAATAACCTATTCACTCTTGACTTAAAGACCCCTAATAATAATAATAATAATCATACATCTGTGGCCTGACCTGTCAAGTGTGACATAAAATTTTATCTCCAAATTTTCCTATATATTTTAATAACATTTTAACATAGAAAAATAGAATAAAACAATGTCCAGATTCAGAAAAACAACAAGAAAAAAATTAAATGGAACAAAACTATAGTATGTACATAACCCAGTCAACCAACAACATGATAATATTTTTGACATGCTGAGATGAAAACGCTATGTTCACAAGAAGCCAGGCCCGAGCACTAAACACACGCCCAACATCTTCGGGTTCGTCGCTCAGCTCCGCCTCGCAGCCGCCGGGACCACCTACAATCGTGAGTCAAGCGATCCCGGACGCTGCAGTTGCGTCGAGCTCGAGTGACGAATACTTCTCTCCGCCGACGACACCACCACCTGCGCGTCGACGGGGAGGACGCCGGCCGCCGGACAGCCTGGGACCTCGAGGCCCATCGGCCTCTGACAGGGTCCCCGCTCCCGGTGGAAGTGTGCAGCGCATGCGATGGACACAATCGATTAACGAAAACGTCATGCGCGCATACTTTGGGGCTACAGAGGGGGGAAGTAATCTGACTGCGTACCGTGGTCGAATGCTCTCTCTGTTTCAGGTGCTTGAGCCAGCTGTCAACGTGTCGGCCCAACGTCTATCGGATCAGGTGCGGGTCATCCAACGTAACCGTATGTTGGATGACGCTGTACTTGATAGACTGCGTGAGGAATCACGGAGTAGCCGTGTCTCGCCTGCCTTGCCACCGGCCGCGGTGCAGCCCAGTGTTTCACCGCGACCCGACCGTGTTGGAGAGGATGACGACGACAGGGCTATATCCGTGAGTACCCAATGCAATGCACGATTGAGGAGCGCTTTGGAGTGTGCGTTCCGGGAGTATCGTTCCACACCGCCTGAGCTTAGACCTCGTTTACCTCGTTTGCCTATGCATAGAAAAAATAGGGCGCTGGTGTGTGCTCTAGATTCGCAGCTATCAAATGTTTTTGATAGCAGCAAAGACCTTACCGATACCCATTCGATCTTGTACTGTGCGGCTGCAGCGGCATGTCGTGTAGCTAACGTCAAGTTTCCCAAAACTGACAGAGCTACACGACCAGCTATACCAGCTTGGCAGTGCAGGATTGAGCGTCGTATCGGTGAGGCTAGAGCACTCATCGGCAAGCTTATCTGCTTTAGGGAGGGCAACACTCGCCCTAGAGTGATGCGCTTTGTGAGGCGGGCGTTCTCGGGGACTGATATCAGTTCTCGAGATTATATGTCCCGCGTCGCAGAGCGTATTGACTTCCTGAAGCAGAAGATCTATGCATGGGCAAACCGTATTCGTCGGTACAAGCGGCGAGTGGAGCGATACACTCAGAACCGCACATTCCAGAGTAACGAAAGGTGGGTTTATAGGGCTTGGGAGCGACCCGATCAAGGTGTGACTGATACGCACCTACCGGATAATGACGCCATGTGTTCGTTCTGGCGCGATATCTGGTCGGTGCCTGTCAGTCACACCGAGGGTGACTGGACTCGGGAGGTCGAGCAAGCGTGCGATCCGATACCACAAATGGGGGCAATTACCATCAGCCCCCAAGATGTAGCTCGTGCAGTCCGTCCGTTGCCCAACTGGAAATCTCCAGGGCCAGACGGACTGCAAAACTTTTGGATTAAATGGTTCGAAAGATCGCACGCTCGTTTGGCATCTCAGTTCCAGTCCGCCTTGGAGTCAGGGTTGCTGCCCCAGTTCCTAACGACAGGAATAACCCACCTGCTCTATAAATCGGGTAGTACTGCGGATCCTAAAAATTATAGACCGATAACGTGTTTACCGACGGTCTATAAAGTTCTTACATCCATTCTGAGAGCGAAAATTAATCAACATATTGACAATAACGCCATCTTGTCTGCTTCCCAGAATGGATGTAGGAACGGGTCCCGCGGTACTAAGGAGCTGCTCCTCATCGACATTGCCATTAGCCAACAGGTTCGCCGTTCCCACAAGGATCTGGCGACATGTTGGATAGATTACAAGAAGGCCTATGACTCAGTGCCACATACATGGCTCATGAGGGTCCTGGAGTTGTATAAAATTGATGCAACTCTGCGCACCTTCCTGACGTCATGTATGGGGCAATGGAGGACGGTCCTTCACTATCCAGGATGTCGACAGATTCAGGAAAACAGCGAACCTATAAGGATTGAGCGCGGAATTTTTCAGGGCGACAGTCTGAGTCCTCTGTGGTTTTGTTTAGCCCTGAACCCTCTCAGTACACTACTGGAGGGTTCGGGCCTGGGCTATCGGTTGAGGAGAGGTGGTCAGGTCATATCACACCTCCTTTACATGGATGATCTGAAGCTCTTTGCCCCCAACAACTTGCAACTGATGAAGCTACTGAAGGTAACAGAAACCTTCAGTGACGCCATCAGGATGGAATTTGGTGTGGACAAATGTGCAGTCATGCATGTAAAGCGAGGGGAGATTATGGAATCCGTGGGAATACAACTCTCGGATTCCATACACCTTCGATCTCTTTCCTCAACCGAAGCTTACAAGTATTTGGGTATGTCGGAAGCACTAGGCATCAATGCTACTGACGTGAAACAGTCGTTGAAGGAGCGCTTTTTTAGCCGCCTGAAAAAAGTACTAAATAGTCTTTTATCAGGCGGGAACAAGGTGCGCGCCTTCAACGGCTGGGTCATGCCGGTCTTAATGTATTCTTTCGGCATACTCAAATGGACTCAGACAGAACTTGACGCCCTGGATAGGAGAGTCCGCACATTGCTTACCGCAAATCGCATGCATCACCCACGTTCATCGGTTATGAGACTGTATATCCCGCGGAAGTGCGGCGGTCGTGGCTTTTTAAATGCTAAGACCCTGCACAACCGCGAGGTATGCAGTCTTAGGGAATACTTCCAGGCCGCCGACGTGGGTATGCATCGAGATGTGGTAGCGGTGGACAAGGGCCTTACCGCACTCTCCTTGGCTAACGAGAACTGGCGCAAACCTATTGTATTAGATACTAATGACCGCAGGGAGGTATGGCAGAACAAGGAGCTTCACGGACGCTTCTACCGGGTCCTACATGGACCCGATGTAGATCTTTTAGCGTCCGTGGCCTGGCTGCGATTTGGTGACCTTTTCGGGGAAACCGAAGGTTTTGTCTTTGCGATTATGGACGAAGTTATGATGACGAACAACTACCGGAAATACATTGTGAAGGACGGCACGGTTGACATCTGTCGGGCATGTCACCGACCGGGGGAATCAATCCGTCACATTATCTCTGGTTGTTCTAGTCTGGCTAACGGAGACTATTTGCATAGACACAACCTTGTAGCCAGGATTATCCATCAGCAACTTGCTCTAAAATACAATCTTGTGGAATCAGAAGTGCCTTACTATAGGTATGTGCCCGACCCAGTTCTCGAAAATGACAATGTCACGTTGTATTGGGATCGGTCTATCATCACTGACAGGACTATTGTTGCCAATAAGCCTGACATAGTGGTGATAGACCGACTAGAGCGTCGCGCAATGATTGTTGATATAGCGGTCCCCCATGACGAGAACCTCGTGAAGGCTGAGAGAGATAAGAAAAGCAAGTATCTTGATCTGGCTCGCGAGGTTGTCGACATGTGGGATGTGAATACAGCAGTCATTGTGCCGATAGTCGTGACGGCCAATGGCATAATAGCGAAGAGCCTCGACGAACATCTGAGGAGGCTCTCGTTGGGCAGCTGGATCAAGAGCTTGATTCAGAAAGCGGTACTCCTGGACACGGCGCGTATCGTTAGGAGGTTCCTCTCTCAGGAGCCCTGACCACCGGTAGCTTGGACCCTGTTCCCGATACCGGTGGGCTACTATTTTTGTATTTTTAAATGTTTTTTTATTTTATTTTTTATAGAATAATATTTAAAAATGTAAAAATATGTATATAAAATGAATAAATGAAATAATAATAATAATAATAAATCGTTTATTTGGATCAAACATTTTTACACATTAAATTATACCCACCAAACTGCGTAACAGTTTGTCGGCGGGATAAGCGCTCGTATTAAATCATAATTATAGATCTAAAGGTTATTAAAGGTTATTAAGGTTATTAGGCTAGATTGTAGCTATCGGGAAACACAGACTCCGGCAGGGAATTCCACTCCTTAGATGTACGCATAATAAGAGTGTCCCCAAAACGTTTTGTGCGTATGGGTGGGATGTCCACCATGTACCGATGACGCATCGCCGTGCGTCTGGTTGTCCGATGATGGAACGGGCTGGGCGGAATTAAATCATGCAATTCCATCGCACACTCCTCGAAATGTAACCGAATAAAACCGACAAGCTGGCAAACAAACTGAGAAAATGTTTATAAAAATCCACCAGTCTTTTGCCCAATATATATATAACAAGGAAACCTTGGAATCATGGATCTAATAGAACATATTGTAGCGTTGTGAGGGTCTTAACTGTTAATAGTCGTGTGATGCTAAAATAACACTATTAGTATGTACCTAGCCACATCACTAAAAACGCGGTACAACACTGACATTTCGTTTCCGTTTGCTTAGCTGATGAAAGCTATCTCCTGACCCTCAGGACTCTGTGTGCCCAACCAAAGGACTCTTCGTACGAGCTGAGGGCTTCACACTACCTACGCACGCTGCCCAGGTCTTGGCCTGCCTACCTGCGGCCTACCCCCACGCGAGCCGGTGCTGACAGGCTGTCTCCGGGTACTACCTGGGGGAGTTAAGAGGGCCGTCCGGCCTATTGCTAAGCCTGTACTGAACAGGTCCCCACGTCTGCCACGTGCCGCCAAGAGACGGCACCCTTCTTAACATTTATATACTGCGTGATAGTGCTCGAAACAGAACAGTGACCTAGTTATTTACCCGCGACCTAGCAGTGGAACTTTATTTACCTTAATATATGTATTAACTTGTCCAGCTCTTTCACTTTTCATCTATCTAACTACATACCTATCAGTTAGCGGCCTGCGCAGCCTACCATGCGCAGACATAGCCGTTACAATATACTTATTAAGTTGATACCTTTGTCGGTTTTGCTTTGTTTCTCACTCGGAGACAAGAAATTTTTTTTGTAGGTACCTGTAACAATAAGATATTACATTTAGCAACAATACAACAATGATGAAGATGAATAACAACAATTAAAATCAACTACCTCTTGAATTAATGAATCATCGTTCGATGCGAAAATCAATTGAATCACATACTCAAGTACGTCATGTTTAAATAACATTGATGTACAAACAAATAAGTGCAATAATGTTACGTATAACATAACAAAACAGACTTCGTGTGTACTCGATATTTAAGGGAGAATTACACTAATAATAATGTAAAGGTGAAAGTTTGTGAGTGTGTGTGTGTTTGTATGTTTGTTACTTTTTCACGCTCAAATGGCAGGACGGGTCTGGATGAATTTTGGCACAGAGATAGATTATAGTCAGGAATAGGACAAAAGATACTTCTTACCCCCATCGACATTCACGTGGGCGAAGCCGCTGGCAGAAGCTGGTTTGTTTCATCTATAATGATGAAAAGTGAAGCTAGTGAGGCGTTATCCAAAAAATTCTTACGATTGTAAGACAAGCTATAAATAATAGCATATCGCTGAATCACATCAGGCTCTGGACAAAGTTATCATCAACTTCCTACCCTTGTCCCATATTAATTGGGGTCGGCGCAATACGTTTTCTTCTTCCATACCGCCCTGTCCCCCGTCATGCTATCACTGACCCCCTTTTCTTTCATATCAACCCTCACACAGTCCATCCATATTTTCTTTGGCCGTCCCCTCCCTTTCCATCTATCCAAATTTATATTGTTAACTCTTTTAGCAACATGTGTTTCATCCCTCCTCATCACATGAACACACTAGGACAAAAGGTTTCCTTTCAACTTTTCTGTCACTGGCGCCACTGCATCTATTATACTCATTTGTCACTCCGCGCTCTGGGCAAAGTAAATACCTATTATATTATATCACTTTGTCAGGGCGTATGGTCATGCTTTGGCCTGCCTGCCTGAGCTTTTTTACCAAAAAAGTGCACGTTATTAAGTTCAAAAATCGAAACGCCCAAGCGCACCTCCACCTATTTTTATTAAGGAAGTAAAAATATAAAATGGAAGTAGAAATAACGGTAATATTTTCCGAAGAAAACTGGGTCGTGGAGTGGAAATCTTCAGAACGAGAGGGATTAAATAAGGCTTAGGGCTGCCTCGGCGCAAATCTGCAGGCTTTGAAGATTTTCAGGGTTAAAAATACATTAGGTTAATCGGTTCTTCGCACATGAATTGATAGCTTCACGGTCGTTGAAACCTTGCAAAGTGTAAAGTGTTTTTCCAGAATATAGACCCTTTTCACTTACAAAGTCACACAATCGAAAAAATTGAGAAATGATTGCGTGACTCCTCATCAATTGACCAATGATTCACACTCATTCTTTAATAACATTGGGCACCCATTTTGAAACCTTTGTCTAAATATTGCTCATCAGATACTGATCAAAAATAGAAGGTATGTGGTTTGTTACGACACTTTTAAAACCTGCTTCATGCATACAAGTCACGAAAGATTATGATTGTAACATAGCTGCATCATCTGCCAAAACATTAATCGTTCATTTAGCATAATTAGATAATTCAAGTAGGGTTGAATCAATCAACTATTGAACGCGGATCTCCTTACAATATACAGTATTGGCTCAGTCGTGTGTGTGTATTGGTGTTTAAAGAATAATACTGCAGATCCTTTAGCCCGAAAACGTTTCAATCTTTGGGTTTAAAAAGTTCTTAGTTACAAAATGCTTAGTTGAGAAACCGGCCGTATACCATAATGTAGCAGTTTCTCCATATTTTGTGGGGACGAAGAGATTTCTATAAGAGATTTTAAAGATACAAGGGGTCAGCCCTACAGTTGAGAGTATTCCAGTGGCGTATCGTCTGTAAGTTTAATGCAGCCCACCTCAAGTTGCGGGCTCGGTCGCATAACATGCTTCCTACCTAATTTGACGCTATTTGGTCAGGGAAATAAAATAAATAAAGGGATATTTTCTCTGGTTTCGTAGAGATGTATGTATGATTATGTACATAGATTTAACACTTTTAAATAAGCTTTTATTAGCTAGATATGTATTTATCAATGTAACGGAATCTTTGAACTTGATTTTCACCCCCTTCATAACGTCGGCTTAATTTCAAACTTTGCACATTTATCAAGGACCGATGACAATGCAATAAATAGTTTGACTCATTATCCTTACCAGTATCTTCAGTATTAGGGATTGAACTAAAAATAAATAATAGTTAAAAATAACTAAAAAACAAGCTTTAATAGAAAACCAAACTAGAAAGTATAAAATAACTTTCAATAAATTTAAATTAAGTACAGTGTGATAAACAAAAAAAAATGTTTATTGTAAAAAAGCGTGGGGTGCTTGATGTCAAATGTTATAATATTTTATTGACATATTGGTAAAAGTAGAGTCAATTTGCAAATATCTTAAAAAGTAGCCCACGCTTTTTTACAATAAACATTTTTTTTTATCACACTGTACTTAATTTAAATTTATCGAAATCTATTTCCTATTTTCTAGTTTGGTTTTCTATTATAGCGGTTTTTTAGATTTTTAAAGCATTATTTATTTTTTCAGTATTTCATTTTAAACTACCACGCAATAGGTCGATGTGTTAGTAAAGAATAGAATCACCTGAGCACTTTTCGTCAGTCAAAAGTCTCATTTTAAAGAGACGACGATTGACGTCACTGTTTTGACGATAAATACAGTGACGATTTGTTTTATAGTATTTTTTGCATGTTTTTACAGTTTCGTTGTACTTACCAAAATATGTAACAATACAAATTTAAAAAATGGTATAGTGGTAAAAAATCGTGTAGCATGCCTTAGAAATTTCCAACCGCGGATGGAATTCTATTTTAAACGATACGTTCAAATAAGCTTTGAAATGTGAATTAAGAGCCCAATATTCCTATTGTGTTTGATTAAAAAAAAAACATAAAATTTTTATGATCAATTCTAAAAAATATTGCATAACGCGCCACCTAGTGACATTTATTAGAACCAAATTTTCTTTGTTAGCGCTGAGACCCCGTGACCGTAGAAGTTCGTTCATTGTATTAGCCCAATAGCTGCTCATGCTCAAACGGCTTTCATAGTGGACCTTCTTCATAAAACAAAAAGTAAATATAAAAAGAAAGTTTCTATAAAGCATAACCCTTCTGCCGGGGCAGTCGGGGAAAAAGGGAGGCTTTCAGGAAGGTCAAAAGTTAAGTGAAGTGTTTTATTAACCCTTTTTCGAAGTGATATAGATAGACAGAAACGATACAAGATATTGTATGTAGATAAGTCCCATGCGTTCTAGAAGGTTTTTACTTGGGTGAATTTTGAAGGGCATACAGAATCTAGAGATCTTATCAAGGTTTGGCTTTGTGATAATAGATTTAACTAGTAAGATAACCATAGAAAAATCCCCAGAAATACACATAGATAAAAAGGCACAAGATGTACCTATCTAATTTTGTTTTGTAAAAATTAGTAACCTATTCATTTAATAATCAAAAAAATAATAGGTTACTTACTTCAAATAACAGTGCTCCATCGTCGACCAGATCCTCGTTTATCATCAGGTGGTATAGTATTAAAAGATACAATAGGTTACGAAAGAAATGGGTAGATACCAACTCAGAATCTCGCAGATTAGTCATACGTAGAAGCAATACATCACAAGACACCTGCTGAGCAAAAATGATCAGCAATGCCAGTGGTTTGATCCAAACTTCACTCTTTTTTTGGGTTGGGAAATCTTCCAATGACTTCTCCCGCTCTGGGTGAAGCGAGAGGGCGTGCCAGATCTTTAATGACTAAACCTACAAGTGTTCTTTCAGTTGCTTGTGCCGCGATCAGCATCACAAAAATCGCAACCTCTCCGAAAATATCATTCAAGCCGGTCCTGCCATAAATGCAAGCATTAAACCTAGCTAATATTGATAACTGCTGAAAGTATGTTTAATGACCTTTGAATTAACAACAGTAAGAATTCATAAATAACACAATTCTTCAGACCAGGAGCCGTTAAGCAACTTTTGTTAAAATATATACGTTATGCGAGCATAAATGTATGGAACAGCTGATCTAAACCCTATACAATACATTTTTGAGCTCAGTATCATAAAAATCTAAAAATTTATCATGATTGTAAAAATTATGGGAAATCGGCTTTTCCAAATACATAGTTTTACATACCTACACATTACTACCTAGTATGGTCAAAAGATGTTTAGAAGCAACAAAATTGCACCACCCTAGAAATAAATAAAACGGCTGATTAAGGTCAAATGAGAGTCATTTGGCATCAAGACTTTGAGTTGAACACAATTGAACAACTCCAGCAAGAAAAACAACCCTAAACTTATATTTCTTAAATATTTTTTTTCATTATTCGCGTGTGACCACTAACTCGCCTGATGTTAAGTGATCATGTGGTCGAAGGTGAAGCACGCTTGCCAAGAAGTAACTTATTCACTCTTGACTTGAAGACCCCTAGGTTGTAGCTATCAGGAAACAAAGACGCCGGCAGGGAATTTCATTCAGTCAACCCGTTTTATTTCATGGCTTGATTAATGAAACACAAAAACCCTTAACTTTTTCTGAGAACTTAATAAATTGTCTTTCAAATAGTGTACCAAAGTCATACTCTTAACATTGAATTAATATCATTTAAATGATTTCGAATATAATAATCTAACTAAATAATTATTAATTAATTAAACTATAGTGAACGAATTTTAATTAGATTGAATAATAATAATAATCTTATTAAATTACTATTTAGAATTGAATTGAATTATTGTTTGGAATTGAATTATTTATTTTAAATTGAACTGAATCTACTTAGTGTATAATGGGGGATGGATTGATCTTTTAATCTGGGGGAGGCCTATGTCCAGCAGTGGACGTCCTTCGGCTGAAATGACGATGTTGATTATCTACTTAGAATTGAATTGAATTATTTATTTAAAAATATGTATATTTGCATGTTTTTCTATGAAAAAATACTGTAACTAGTGGAATAACAGGCATATTTTTATTTTATTTATTTTATAAATTATTTTAGAGAAGATTAGGAGAAAAAAGTGCGTTGACTGTGACGCTGAGTGTGGAAAGAATCTTATCCCGCCTTTGTTATGACGCGTTAAGACAAGACCAAAGTGTCAGAAAATACAGCCATAAAACAAACCCAAACAACACAATAAACGCCATATATAATTTGAGATAATTTAACTATTACCGCCGTGACAGCCAACCCAGTGGTCGCAGGTTCGATGCTCGGCCGGTCACGAGAGCTCGTTAGAACCAATTGCGAAAGATCACGACTGGTGTTCGTGAAAAAAAAGTATTGACTTTGGAAAAGTTGATTGCACTTTGCTTTAAGTAGATATGTGTTTAGTTTAGTTATCTAGATACTTAGTGTATTACTTTGTGGCCTTAATTAGAAGAAAATAATTTAACAGATTTTATACACTTTCTATAAATACTGAACAAATGAGATAATTTAAGTATTACCGCCGTGACAGCCAACTCAGTGTACGCAAAACGAAAAACGGGCCTAAGAGGCTCATCGGCAATGAGATACTGGTCGAGTCTAGACTCTAGAGCCTTGAACATCGGCGCCAAGTTGCCCATCTGTCGGTTTTTTATCGGTTACATTTCGGGGAGAGTGCGTTGGAATTGCATGAACTAATTCCTCCTAGCCCGTTCCATCATCGGACTACAAGACGTACGGCGATGCAACATCGGTACATGGTGCACATCCCATCCATACGCACCAAACGTTTTGGGAATATTTTTATTATGCGTCTGGCAGGGAATTCCACAGCTAAGGAGTCAGAGTCTGTATTTCCTGATAGCTACAACCTGGGAGTCTTTAAGTCAAGAGTGAATAGGGTTCTTCTAGGTAAGCGTGCTACATCGTCGACCACATCATCGCTTACCATCAGGTAAGATAGTGGTCAAGCGCGAGCCTATCAATAATAAAAAAAAAAAATAGTCTAATGCTAATGCGCTAGACGTCGCCTGAAAGAATCCCTAAGCGTGCCTGTTGTTGGATTAAACTTATCGCCGTAGGCTGAAAATCCAACGAGGCGCTTGTTTTTAGGCATAAAGCTTCTGCCAGCGGCTTCGTCCGCGTTAATGTCGAAAATTATTTCATGGAAATATATTCTCGGGATATAAAGTGTCCTATGTGCTATTTGCGACCAAAATCTAACTTTTTTAGGCAAATCCACCAGAAATTTGATTGTACGCGTGCAAAGCCGGGGCCGGGCACTAGTGTTGATAAATAAATTAGAGAGATGGGTAGTTATTCCAGAATATATAATAATAAAGTGTTTTTTATGTAAGATTAGTTTATATCCCGTTTCGTATTCATTCAAATAAAATTAAAAAGACGCAAATCCAATGAGATTAGAATTAATATTATTACTTTCAGTATGTTAAAATGTACTCTGTGATTATTACTGACCGGAAAGTAGATAAGATATTTTTTACACAACATGCCCAAACGCAATTGTTAAAGATTGCTGTTCTCAATTTTATGGGACTTAACATGAGCATCGATGGTTCAGTGGTAGAATGCTCGCCTGCCACGCGGGCGGCCCGGGTTCGATTCCCGGTCGATGCAAAGATCTTTTTGCTTTTCACAAGTTTTACTACCGTCAATGTCATTTTATGAATATTTATTTTAGATAAATTCAACATTTTATAGAGTAATAAAACTAAATTAATATTCATTTTTACTAATGAGATTATTAAATTTGTAACACAAACATCAAAGAATTCCATAAAACCGTATACGCTTTTACACGACCTTTTCGAAATCGTAAAAAAATATGACACCACAATCCATTATAAACCTTCACCGCGCAGTAATAAAGTTCAAAATTAATGTTGTTAAATTAATTGGGCCCGTAAAATATGGCCCTATTCAATTATCAGAGTACTACCGTATTATTCAAATAAACTATAATAACACGGCTATTACTTTGAAATCATTAAATCTTCTCATGAGAATTTTGTTTTCTGCGCATTCTAGATAATATTTAGTAGATACGGATTTTAAATTTTTCGTCTATAGTTCGGTAAATAATAATAAATAGGTACATACTAAAACTGTAACTATTTAAAAATTAGAAGAAAATATTAAAGAACTCTACCAATGGTAAATACTTTATTGGTCACCTACCTACCAGTATCCTTTTTTTTAATCTAATTATTTTTTCCGCTTTACCTTAGTAACCAAAAGATAGTTAGGCATAGTAAGCTATTTTAATTGCCCAGAGTATCACGGAAATATTAAACGCCTTGTAAAAACGTCATATTAGCAAAATAAACTGACATTATATTTTGCTAATAAGTATATAAAATGCTAAATATGGACTTACAATAAGTGAAGCGGAAAGCGAACATTTGATACGCTGGTATGGGTAGGCTTGAATAGGCATATTATGTTTTGTTAGGGTGCTCACTCATTGGATACTAATGTAAAGGTTTTTAAAAATAAGAAAAACGGTCTCTGCCCCTCGGTTTCGCTTCCGTGGCTTATCAAATTATCACACAGAAACCGTTCATTTCACCGGGAAGAAATTACAAGCCGATACCCAGAGATTGTAGTATTTTATCAGTCTTCTTCTTCGTCGTATCAATGATTCCACAATTACATACGTTTTGACCAGTATTCAGCCACGTCAACAGGGTTTTAATTTGCCTCACAAGATTCTTCTGGGCGCAGGTGTTGTTGCACAGAGAGCAGCAGAAAAAAAATTGTGATTGGATCTGTACTCCCTCGAGATTGGCTATTACAAACTAATAAGTTTTTCACAAAAAAATAAAAGAGCAAAAATACCGTCGTTTCGAAAGTCACTATCGCGAAACGGCAAAACGACGGTATTTTTGCTCTTTTTAGTGTTTTGCTTTGGAAGTCGGTTTATTTTTTGTGAAAAAGTTTTTAGTTTTTGTACTCCATCACTAAACAGTGAGTAAGCTCTATAATAGTAAGGTACCTAAAGAATTAACAAAATACCCATTATATCTCAATTTACACATTCGTGCTAGTTTGGTTGTGTGTTCCATAACTTGAAAACTGCTGAACCGATTTTGGAGAAACTTGTACTGTTCCCTAAGTTGAGAGATAAAACAAGAATGATCACGATCCGATTACGAGCTTCGGAGATATGCGTGGACAAACATACATACATACATACATACACTTATGAAATTTGGCACACGAGTTTAGAAGCCCACATAGAGTAACATATATGTGAATATTGTGCAATTCCAACAAATAGATACGTGTCGAATATAACCTCCTTTTTTTGAAGTCGGTGAAAATAATATTATTTCCGTTTGTAACATTATTTCAGGGGGGTGACCATAAGCTCTTAGAGTAAGGTTATTTTGAGATCGCTTATGTGACAGATGTATACAAGTCATATACATCTGTCCTTTACACACACTCAAAATAACCTTACAATAAGAGCTTATGGTCACCCCCCCGATCAGTATTTATTGGTCTCTCATAGTATTATATTATCTGTGCTCATAGTTTCACTAAACCTAACAATTGACAATAAACCTTGTACACCACTATGAATAAGGCGATTAAGAAATATTTTAGCTTGTGTATCATCAGCCAGTATAATAAAACTTGACATTATATTCGATTCCTATACCTACTTAACACCGATCTCATAAGATCGATCCAAAATAAATTCAGTTAAATATAGCCAAGCAACTTTCAACTGTAAAACCACACAGCAAAAGTTATATTTCCGACTAAAGTATCAAGATTGATATTTCCAAATTTCAAGCTAAATTTATAGAATCTGAAGCCACTCAATTCGATCACATCCCCAGGCAACACGTAATGCAATTTAGTGGTATTTTATAAGTGCACGCAATACATTGGTGTTATAAGGTTAATTCGAAAAGATGGCTACGCAAATCGAGTTCCCTTGTGTCGAACGTCTGGGGGCACGGTAGTTCACCCGCCAAGTCAAGCAAAAACAAACAAAGGCGCAGCCGGACCATCCTTTTCTCGAAGCCATTCAGGTCATTATTGACCCCCTCTGTATCTTCGTTGTAGAAAAAGCTAGAAGCCAGATGTCAGTAAAGAAGACGATATAATATAACTAGGTATATTCCCAAATAACTAAGAAGAACACAAATGTCAAACTCTTATGTCAAATCAAATCGGTTAATTTGTTTTTACCGAATTATTAAGGCACCTATTCAATAAATTATCCGACTTGGTTTTACATTCGATCTCACATCTTTTTACTTTTAGAAGAACTGCGTTGTGAGACTTGTATCTTTTACATATTATGTTTTTGATGGTAAAATTGATAGCTCACGTCAAATTCTTGGCTTTTATAGCTGTATGTAGGAAATCAGAGAATTGATTTGTGTGTGAGACTGAGAGGTGGGAAGAAATGGTTTTATTAGATGTATAAAGTGCTGTATTAGCTAAGTAAATTGGAATATGATCGAGTTTGATAAGGCTATTGGGACAGATTTCTTAAAAAAAAGACTTATAAATCTAAATTATATAAAAAGTATAGAGCCATGAAGCTCAGAACTTAGGTAGTCTCCCTACCTACGTTCTGAGCTTAAATAAACCGAACAAGTTCAGAGCGTTCACTCAATCTTAGGTTTTAATAAAACTTGACTGCAGAGAAAGTGACAAAGAACTCACGATTTTTTTTTACCACGATGACGCACCATGAGTAGGCAGTTCATTGGCATTACGAGTATAAATAAATTAACAATTCTATTGGTATACAGTCGTATTAATTAAAAAACCTCTAAACTGTTCAACATCTGTTAGCAACTGTTTAGCGAAATTCTCTATAAATTTTGATAACAGGTGCTACGCAATAAGTTCAAAGATTTTAATGAATGAAACTGGTGATCTGAAAAAAATATACCGTTTAGTAGCTGTTTAATATAGTTTTTTTTTATTTCATCTTGAATTACAATGAGTGCGCACCCTTATATGGCGACAGTATTGCTGACAATCGGTGATTGAATTGCAACAACGCATGTTTGTATCAAATAGACTAAGACGTGATGAAAAATTGCTCATAAATATATCTATGTTTGTAAATATTTGCTATTTATTTAACCTAGTTTTTCATGCCTACTGATTGGGAGTAAGCCTACTGTTGAGCAAAACTTTACTTTTTTGAACCAATCACATCACACATCACATCATCAGCCTATTAACGTTCCCACTGCTGGAACACAGGCCTCCTCTCTGTGAGAAGGATTGGGCCGTATTTCACCACGCGGGCTCAGTACAGGTTGGTGTATGTCACATGTCTTCGAATTTTTGGTTCTAGGACATGCCGGTTTCCTCACGATGTTTTCCTTCACCGTTTTGAGAGCAGTGCTGATAAAATAATTTAGACAAAGTAAAACGCCTGCCTGGGTTCGAACCCACGTCCTACTACTTGTAAGTCGCGGCCGATACCACTGCGCCACCACTGCTCTACTTGGACCAATAATTTCTAACAACTATGATTATATACCAGATACAAAAAGTTTTTGGAAGTTTACCTACAATTATTATCATTCTTTACCTACACTTTTTAAATACTAAGATTTCCAGCCATCCAACAATTAATTCAAGAGATATCAGATGTCAATGAAGCCTAATCACGAGAACAAGAGTAAAGTTCTAAGCTTTTGTTCCAAAAAAGGGAACAAATAGTTCATAAGATATTCTGTTCACCAGAACGACAGGCTGATTTAAGGGAAAATGTTCCTCTCGTTACTAAATGAAGCTATTGAAACCAAAATACATAGTTCTACAAGTCTATCATAAGTCAAGATTTTACTTCTAGATAAGAAAGAAAGAAAGAAAGAAAGAATATTTATTTGCGACCCGCACAGGAGACACGAGATAAGCAAAAACACAAAAAAAAAAACAATAATAAAAAATAAATAATAACCCCGTGCGAGACCAAAAAGGCTCCTCTCACCAAGTGCAGCGATATTTAAAAGAAAATAGAGCTGCGCTGATATTCTGATAGGGAACACTGTTGATTATAATTATTATTGAACACATTCACGGAAAAGGAACATACAATATTTTCTAAGGATAAAATAGAAAGCGTAAGCGTGCTTAACCGTCGACCACATCGTCGCTTACTATCGTACCAGGCGTGATAGTGGTAAAACGCGTGGTGCTCAATAATAGATAATAAAAAAAACTGAAACAAAATCTCCTAAAATCATTATCTACGTAAAAGGAGAGAGCAATCTACTTAGGTCAATATACTGCGACGTACACCGTGTGTGCACGTGGGCGAACCAATTCACTGAATTGAAGACAATAAGGTCACAGTATGATGAGCTGATCATTTGTATGTAATGGACCCACTTGAGGCAGCATGGAGTTTAAATTGTGACGTCGAACCGCGTCATAATTTATTGGGAGATACTTATGGAATTACAAAAACAAATGAAGGACTTACAACAGTGTCTTTTCAACAAGCTCTATATAAAAAATAGCATTGTCACGACAAACAAACGTGCGTGCAATTTTTCATCTCAATCGATCACCTGTGGGTCCAATTTTACTTGTAAGCTTTGATTACATATAGACACAGACACCGGGACAGCCGGACAGATGAAATTACATACCTAAATAAAAAGCTTGTAAAAAATAAGAAAATAGTTTTCGAAGGATTGGAGGGAATGTATATTATGGACCAAGTGAATAATACGACATTATTCATAATGCCCAGACAATTTGAAAAATGCCCAATACGAGTAGGCAATATGATAATTTTGTAAAATGATTTTATATTTTATGGAAAATTTCGCTCGGTGCGCATTTGTTTTTCTTCGTGCTTAAATTTTATATATTGCTGTAGTGTGTAGTCGTTTGTTTTCCCAAATCTATCCTAATATTATAAAGAGGAAAGATTTGATTGTTTGTTTGCATTGAATAGGCTCCGAAACTACTGAACCGATTTGAAAAATTCTTTCACTGTTGGGAAGCTACACTATCTTCGGGTGACATAGGCTACATTATATTTTCAAAAAAAATAGGGATCCTTACTAAAACTCCAATAATGTAACCCAAGGTGTAAGAAAATTACCTAAAATATTCTTAAAATTGCGTGCGCGTATTGCTGATAGAATAAAATAATGTACTATGACTTTGCAGAACACATCATTATTTACAAAAAGTGTCGCGACAGCATATGTCTAACTAATATGGTTATGCCACAATAAGTGTTCTTATATTTTAATTTTTTTATTGAAATGTCGTCGCTAGAAAAGGCTCTTTATTTGTATCTTGGTATAAATCCTTCAAAAAATTAATCCTTATCAAAATAAATTACTTCATATTCAAGACTGCTTCAATACCTTTATAATTTATGCATTTATTGTTTTTTGGAAATTCTACCTCTAAAGGCGTAAAAAAAGGGTTCAACGTTTGTAAGAAATTTTTATAGTTTGTAAATAGGACACATGATTTTTTTTATTTACGCTCTTGGTTGATAAAAAGAATTCGTGTATTTATTGGGTTTTGGAAATTCTACCCCTAAAATAGGGATTGAAACTTTATGTAAAATTTCTTCTGTTTGGAAGGTAAAACAGCTGAAATTGTTGTTTTACGCTCTTGGTAAATAAAACAACAATGAGTTTTTTGATGAATTTTACTGCACAGGTCTTCTTTTTATAATGTAGGGGAGCACTAAGAAGGGATTTTTGGAAATTCAACCTTTAAGGGGGTGAAACTAAAAAGTCATCTATAGGATAAAACATGGATCACGCGAACGAAGTCGCGGTCGAAGTGCTAGTATATAAATAAAAAGTAAAAGATAAAAACTATTGAAATAATTAAATTGACCGGTCTTTCTGAATAATGCCCATCACTTATTGGGACCGGGTAGTAAAAAGATGGGTTTTTCTGTTATTTTAATGTTGACATTGATTTAATATAAGTAGAATTGGTAAGTACGATTACTATGTAGGCAACAAAGTCGACGGAGCCCCGCTGCGGCGCTCCTATTTCTGTCTGCAAGGTCTAAAGTAACCTAACACGAAGGAGCTCCCGAGCTCTTGGACAAATTCATTCACCATAATTATGAAATTGGCCAACTTTTACGTAGTAATATTCATAATGACCAGACAATGTGATAAATATAGAAGTTTAAATCAGTATTCATTACATTACCCGATTTGACTTAATTGATTCATAACTCCCGGGAATTAAACATAGCGCATTGAATAATCACTTGGTCCATGACATATTAGATAGTTTCATTAGATATTACTCCAGCTATGAGTTCCCAATATCCCAAATTTGAATAGGAGACGATGCTAATGCCACGCTAGACACTAGTGCAATTCCGGGCTGCTAAGGAGCAGTCAGTAAGAGATTCGGTAAATCTGCTGCTTGTATTATAAAAGCCCTCAATAATGGGCCAACATTAAGATTCCCCTAGTCGACGGCACGAACAATTTTGTTCGCGAGGTTAAAATACATGCTATCTCATCCGACAACACGTGTGAAAGAGATAGATGCTGTGATGAGTGTGAATCAGCACTTTTGCAAATTCGTATCGAAATGTATAGTGATTAAGGATGAAAACGAGCGCGCGAAATTTTATAGATATATTTTGGGGTATAGATATCATGAAAAAACGACTAAAGGTATACTTCCAAAGTAAAATGATTTGCATTGTTGAATTACTAATCTATCCCTGTATGGAGGCCGTTTTGCAATTTTCCTTCTTCTTATCGTATTTATTTCCGCCCAAAGATGCTTAACGCAATTAGTGTTGAAATATGGAACTTTCGACGCTCATAACTTTCATTTTTTCTTCCATACAGGCCTAGGTAATTATGTGGCCAATTGATATAATTATATTTTGAACGTACATCGTCAAACAGTGGAGTAATCGCCAGACTACGTTTGTATGGAAGAATGATCGACTAGTGTAACCTTAAATATGATCTTTCAAAATTGTTATCCTGTATTTAATGACTAGAGCCGTTATTGTATGAAGTCCAATTACCTTGATAAACTCTGCAATCCGAGATTCAATTGCAAGGTCAGCTAACATTATGAAACAGATGATCATATCTCATCTTATCTTTACAAGACTTCGTTCTCATCTTTGACTAAAATACCCCATTTTGTAGCTATCAGAAAATACATATTACGGTAGGATATTCCACACATTAACAGTACTCACAATTAATTAAAGTCATCTTTACCCAAAAACCTAAATCAGGCACCAAATTCTTACAATGGTGGAATATAGCATTAGACAAAAACATGGTTAATTTTAAGGTAATCTATTATTGTAAAGAGATAACAAATAAATGAATTGAATCTTTGGTCCATTCTTCAGGCTGTTTCCAGACTGTAACGGCAATTCGATGTTCAAAATATCGATGAACAGTAACGCCGGTTATACACTCACGTGCGAGAGCCCGAGAAAACGCTGTACATTGAGTTTTTAAACAAAATATTTCATGATTGAACTCTGTATTGAGAGCAATGTATATCATCCTCTCCGCCCCTCGCGCTAGAGTGTACAGCCGGCGTAAGAAGTTGTGTACGTCGAAGTATCGTACTGTGAGGTCTGCAAGTAACCGATACCGATTTTGAACATCTAAGTACCGTGATACAGTCTGCATATTTCATTATGAAAATCAATTTGCATGCTTCATAAACATCTGTGACAGAATACATTCAAATATCTCACAGATTTATTCCAAGAAAATAGAAATAAATTATGTTCTGTGCATAAAATTAAAGACATGAAAACTAAAATAGTGCGCGTGTTATAGGGCATTAGGTTGGTAGCACATCCTACGCACTGGTTCAGGTGTATAATAACTCTTAGATCATGGTTGCGGTGACCATAAGTTGGGGCTATGGTGGACAGTCTCAATAAATCTGCCAACCCTTGTCCCAACTATGTTAGGTTCAGATCCAATCTAATCGGAGCAGTCTAACATAGAGCGACCTCCACAACCCAGTAACTGGATAGTACCACTTGTTTTAGCTAACTAACGAAGACATAGAAAGGTCTGCAGCCTAATTGCGCAAGTGAATTCGGCAAGGCAAAGGGTTTGACCGCTATCAATCAACCAATCACGAGCGAGATGAAAGACGCGTTGAAGATTTCCGTCTATGTGATTAGTTAAATCCTTCGCATTACCGAATTCACTTAAGTTGGAACCACACTTACGTGCCGTGGCGTGGCGTGGCGTGGGATCCACCAATCAAACGACTCTGTTCCAACCTACGTCATAACGCAACGAGTTTTGTAGCCAATCAACTGCGTCGGAAAGCGCCACGACACGCCACGCCACGAAGTGTGGTTCCGTCTTTACGCAATTAGCCTGCAGGGTGTTGCACTCATAACCGGCGTGCGTGTATGACCCGATGTATGAACATAAACAAAGCGAAAGGAGTATGTGAGTGTCGTAGCATCCTCGTTCTGTATTGTTTTCTGCCTGGCCAATAAGAAAGTGTGAATTTATGAATCTATGTAA
The DNA here is from genome assembly GCA_947562075.1 of Orthosia gracilis. Lineage (NCBI taxonomy): Eukaryota > Metazoa > Arthropoda > Insecta > Lepidoptera > Noctuidae > Orthosia > Orthosia gracilis. The sequence continues at coordinate 21,658,296 of OX387274.1, forward strand.
TGAGAGGAGGATATGAGAAACCGGGATCCAGCGAATTTGAAAATCAAATTGTTGTCACTCCACCTCTGCACGCTGCACACGGTCAAACAGTCTATATCCGTTAATAGTGACAACTCATTTGGGTCACTAGTCACTAGGAAACGTTACGGGACAGTTAAAATTAACTGGGCCACATTTAACTAACTATAAATCATCGCAATATAAACAAATATGTCAAATTAACTGATGGAGTTCAAAATATTTCGCAATTGGTAACTCATTCAAGAGTTTTATGTCTTGGCTGGTATTCTGCTGACTTCTTGTAAAGCTTGTTATTCTTACTTACTATTATAAGCGTTCAAGTTTGTGAGGGTGTATGGATGGATGGATGTAACAAACATCTCTTTCACGCAAAAACTACTAAACGGATTTTGATGAAACTTTATGGAAATGTAGCTTATACATTAGAATGGCACATAGGCTACAATTGATAAAGATATTTTAAGAAGTACTAAAACAATGCGGGCAGAGCCACAGGCGGCAGCTAGTAGTTTATATAGAAACATGTTCTTTATTATAAGCCAAACAGCAAATTCTAGTTAAAAGCGATATCTTCTTTTATTTACGAAACGCTTTAGATAAAAATATCTAATCGGTCAGATGGAGTTGTAAAAATGAAATAAAAAAGATTTGTTAAAAAAAATCAAATTCAGTGAAGTGAAACGTTGATTTTGGACGTTTATCGTAATTTCAGCACGTCAGTCAGAATCCGATATGGTCTAGTGGCTAGGATACCTGGCTCTCACCCAGGAGGCTCGGGTTCGATTCCCGGTATCGGAAAAATCTTTTTGGAGTTCACTCGTCTACCGGCTTATATTTTTACGGTTGTTTTTTTTATATAAATTTATAAGGTAGATCTCACACTACTTTTTGTATCTTTATTAGTATAATAAAATAAAACATTTGTTTAATATATTCAACAAACAGTGTTTTACGCATTCTCTATTCATTTTGAAATCATAATGTTCTTAATTTTGCATAAATTATTCAGAATATAAACTTAGTCTATGCGAATAACCTTTGAAACATATTCAAGACTTAAATCACAATAGTTTATGAGATATTATTAAAATTCCTGTCATTCTGGTTTTTTTAATTGCATTTAAATATTTATTATTTCATTAATTATCATGTTTTTGTGAAAAAAAATCCTTTTCTTTCAACTACGTAGTAATGTTATCATTAATTAATACAAAACCGATCACAAAGGACGTATTTTGTGCTTAGAACCAAAACAGAACAGAAATGTTATGTGAAATCTCATTGTTGCAGAGTTTTTCATTAATGCACTGTTTTTTGTTTTTTATATAGATAAAAATTTACCACAGAGGTTTAATGTATGCCATTAAGAATAATAATATAAAATGTATTCATTAGATCTAAAAGATACTGACTGAAAATAAAAATCGGCTGAATAAAATCGATTTGATGAAAAAAAAACAAATGGCGCGCATTTTGTACCATTGTAAAACTTTGATACTTCATGTTTTGCAAGAAAAGTTAAAAAAACATATATGGAAATTGACAGCGATAGCGATATGAATTCAACCCCAGAAAGTATAAATACGGCTGAAAATTAAATTGTATAATAACCTTTTGCCGCAAAAGTCGCGGGATTAATATTTTTCATTAACTTGAGTTTTATTTTGAGTAAGTATATTTTATCACGGTAGGTAGATTGGTAGTTAAAAGAAAAATAGATTACGCACCTCGCTAAAGTGAGTAATGCACTCGTGTTAATTTAGTGCCCTCGCATGCGCTTGGGAACCAACATAACACTCATGTATTAATAACTCACTTTGCGTTCGATGCAATGATCTACTATTACAGCATAACTTACATAATTATAGACTTAATAAAAATAAAAAATATTATAGACTTAGCAGAATAAAACTAACAAGTTCATTTAAGTACGAGTGTTCTAATATAAATACTGGGCGTAATATATCATTACCATCAACTATACCTATTCCATTATACTTTTTAATTTTTTGTTTCAGTTCAAGAAAAAGATATCGCGCAACGGTCATTAACGTCTAAAAATACATAGTTTTAATACCTAGTCTTCGAAGGTCTGCCTTCAAAGTCATGTAACATTAATTTGCTCAATTCTCGACTAAGCAGGCCAATTAGCAGAATCAGTTTAATTATCTTCAATGATACATAAATATCTATTATTTACTTTTTTTGCAGACACACATCTGCGATTTTTATTTGGAAAATCGTAGTGTACATACATACTTCAATGAAATTAAAATAAAATTCTAATTGTTAAAAAATATTATATGAGTGTCTTTCGGTAGTCCGAATGGAGTCTAATTGCAGAAAACGGAGTTCAAATATTATGCAGGTACTTTTTTTTCTGTTTTGGGTAATCATCCAATGACTTCTCCCGCTCTGGGTGAAGCGGGAGGGCGTGCCAGACTTTTACTGACTAAAACCCACCCGTGTTCCTTCAGTTGCTTGAGCCAGCGCCGCGGTAACTCGTTTTCAAATTTATTCGCGACCATTATATTCCGCTCCTGCCTTAGGAGCTATCTTCTGTATACCTCGTTTTAGCTCGCGCCTAATAAATTTAATCTTAGATTAGCGCCAATCTTAGAATCCACAGCTGACAAATCAGTAGACTGATTAATGAACAGTATGACAATGCCAAAATATGGGCCAATGATTCCAGGGCGACGATATCGGCAAAGTCGCGGGCGACACCTAGATGGATCCGAGAACCATCTAAGGCAGAAGCAAATTACCCTCCTTCGGTAGTCGGGCAAAAAAGGGATGGCCTGTATACAACAGTGGGTGATTCAGAGCTGAAATGATAAAGATGATGGTACGCCTCTATAGTTTTATTCAGCATTCAACAAAAAAACATCCCCACTTTACGTCTATAGGAGGAACCCAATTTTTTTTTTGTCTTGTTTTTATTTTACCACTTTGTCGGAATTATTATTATGTATATCCATGCCAAACTATAGCTTTCTAGTACTTAGAGCCTCTGAGCTAAGCTGCGTACGACGGACAGAGCGAAACCTTGTTGACTTCGGAACCCTAAAAATCCTAGACAGATAAGTCACAATTGCCAAAAAAACCGGCTAAGTGGGTGTCGGACTTCGGACATTTAGGGTTCGGTACCAAACCGAAAAATTAAGTTGGTTGTAATAAATAATTTGGGAATTTCAAAGAAAAAATCTGATTTATCAATATCTTGGTATTTGTTAGTAAAATATACAAATAACATCACCAAATTTCAAGTTCATAGGTCAATGGGAAGTTAAAAAATTCTTCGGAACAGAATTTTGTAAAAAAAGCTGTCTTTGGTGGCTAATTCCTTTGTTTTCCAATATATTTTTTTAGACAGAAGTACTGTATATCTACTCAACGAGCTCTAAACAACGATATCCAACTCGATGGGGTAATCTAAATTTTTTTTTTCAGGACCCCCTTATCTGTATGGGAGCCCAAACCTAAAACCATTTAAAAAAAATATATCGACAATTTGCATGGCTTTAGGTCAATTTAGATGCTTATACTGTAAAAATTTGAACACTGGAGCTCCAACCGTTTGGCCGTAAAACCCGTGTGACAGACGACGGACAGACGGCCACGCGGACAGACAGACGGACACGTGGGTGACAGCAATAGGACTCCGTTTGGACTCTTCGGGTACGGAACCCTAAAAATTGAATCGCTCGCCGCACAAAACCTTGAGAATCCGATAGTAAAAGTATAGTACATTACAGTTACCACAAAAAATATCGTTTAGAAACTTTAAAACAATCAACAGTTGTTTCAAGTAGATCTCGGTTCCACTTGAGTTGGTGCCACGGTCGGTTGCTCATCAGTAACCAGTGACCAGGAAGTAACCATGGTTAGCGGGGTAACATACCCTGCTGCTGACTATAAATATACAAATTAAATGCTGTTAACTTGTGAAAGAGAGATTTATTACAATTTGTTTCCGTTGGTGTGGAGATTTTTGGGTATGGGAAAGTTCCAGTTTGGATATAAATTGGGGTTTTTAAAATGATATGGTTGGTAAATCTAGTTGGCTTGACACACCATGTTCGAATAATTGTTACATTGGAATTGCAAGAACGGATAAAGAGATTATATATCAGAAGAGAATCTGTTTCCTTATAATTGATATTTTCATTAAGAAATAGAGTGTAAAATAATAAAATATTATGAATTTCTTGATTTTCAATCCAAAAATATTTTTGGCAAAAACATCTGGCAAACTGATTCAGCACTAGAGTTGAAAATAGTAGAAATCCTATACCAGTTTTATTCAACGCAGTTCACATAGAACCATACATAGTAAAAAGTTGCGGAAACGCAATAACTTCGAAGAAACCGAACCATCACAACACGAATGACTAATTAGTACTTACTACAGCAATAACACACACAATCTTTTTTAAAGAAAATTTCTCGCTCCGTTTCACTGTGACAAAAACTATGCGAGCGTTAATTCCATTGTTTAAAAAGAGAACGCCGCGTCAGCCGCCTGCGCATGATGTATTGTGCAAACCTGCATACATTTAGCATAATTTTGACACGTTATGTAAAGAGTTTTTAAGGATTTAGGCCTTATATGACAAAGAGTAAGACATCTAATTTTTTTACACTTATCGTTAAAGCATAGTGATGCAGAGCGAATAGGTAATTATAAGTAAAATACATTATTGCAAATTCCTGCAAAAAATTTCGCTAGAAATGCGCTCAGAGTCAAAGCCAATTTCTAAAAATGTTCATTTATTAATTATAACTTTATGCACAAGTACAAAAGCGGACTTAATGCCAATGGCATTTTCTACCATAGCATATTCATTTATCTCCACAAATCACACAAATTCTTGTCAAAATAAAGACCAGAGCATTAGACTTTCAAATTTTCGAAAGCGATTGTCTTTTTATCTGTATAGAGTCAGGTAGGTATCAATATGCTGTATTTAATTTTATAAATTCGCACTGACTGGTCTGTTCATGTGACAGATACTAAGAAGTGGAACTCTTTGCCAATGTCTGCTCCCTTGCTGACCTTCAAGTCAAGAATTAATTGGTGACTTCTGGGCAATTGTATATCATAGTTAAGCTCACCATCGCTTACCATAACATGTAGTAGTGGACAAACGATAGCCTGGACAATACTAACCAAAAATCTTTTTTATCTCCATGATTGATTTAGCCAGCAAGCTTTGAATTGTTTTTTCAATCTAATTAATTATAAGTTTAACAATAGGTATTGCAATGCTTTGCACGATTCAGGTTCTTGCATATTTATTATTGTCACTGTGCGTATAATGTTATATATTATCGTGACAGCTGGATTTGAGCAACCTGTTTTATATAAATCATTTTGCATAATTGAATCATAGATATTTTGTGCCATAGAATTTTATTTACCTATTCAAGCAAGTCATATCTTTAAATGGTCAGTTTCATAGCGAGCATTACTTTCTTGATATAGGGAATCTTCTCTTTCTGATATATGTCTAAGAAATATCCCCAGTTGCTAAATAAAATACTTGCTCTCTTATTAATTTTCATCTATTTCATTTATATAAATGCTTTAGCCCTATTTGCTTGTTCATTTTGTTTATGGCTATCAAGTTTGTTTACTTAGGACTAAGTAGACATCAAATCAATAAACAACCAGGTTTTACCATTCGAAAAATATCCGATACATGTCTTATTTTACTTATATTCAGTTTTTCTTTCGTAATTAAGATAGATACAAATCCCAATTATGTTTTAATACCTGTACAACATAATCACTTCTTTAATACGATGAACCCATAGATAAGTTAGTGAGGAAAGAAATGACAGGTCTGCGAGCAATTCGTCTCACTCTGCTGACCATTACGACTTGCTTGCTGTGCTTGCTGTGATATCTATGATATCAGTAGCTCTTAGCTACTGATATCATCGGCTTTCTATATTTTACAATAGAAAAATATAACATAATATGAAACTGTGTGCAATAAGAAATCATTCTATGATTTTGAAAATTGTTCACCAGAAGAAAGTACATAATTTATTTTCAAAAAAATAGAAATCCTTATGAAAATTGCAATAATGTAACCCACAGTAGCAAAATTTAGCAGGAGTCAGCTAGTTGTTTATATTACGAATTGTAAGTTTACTAGCTTTCTGACGAGTCTTCGAAACATACCAAAGGCTCCAGACAAAATGCAGCGATGGTGATTGTCGAAATGACAAAATGTCAGACACTGATCACGTGACATTTCAATAACGCTAGCTCGGATATCCTAAACATTTTTGACATTCACGCGTCGCTTTCGTTCCTAGAATGTCACTTGTCTCTGTTGTACCTTCTGCTATAACTACAACCAACACAAGTCAGTTATGTTAAACCATGAAGACTTGATTACAATATTAGCAAAAAATATCATCATAATCAGCTGAAAGATGTCCACTGCTGGACATAGGCCCCCCCAAGCGTCGTCGCCGCATACGACTCGCATCCAGCGGATTCCCGCAACCTTCAGCAGGTCATCGGCAAAAATATATAAATAAATTAATTATTAAATTACGGACATTATTAAGGACGCTATGGAAGAGTAAAACGTGTTGCGCCGACCCCCAGTAACATGGGATAAGGGCAGGACTATGATGATTAAATAATTAACTCATCCCTTTCATCATCATCATCCTCTCAACCAAAGAACATCCTCTACAGGACTAACGCCTCTCCCAAACGTCGCCACATCGGCCGGTCCTATGGTTTATCGCATTCATCCTCTTAAAATCAAGTAATCAAGTTATTCCGTAAGTTTCTGACCATCAAACCCTCACAGCGGCATCATTTTAACGCCTAATGAATGTAAATGTTATTCCAAATCCACGGCAGTTGCCTCAAACACGTGTGACGAAATCTCATTACAATAAAAATACATTAATTAGAATATGAAAAACACCTTTTTACAGTACATTGCTCTCTTTATGTAACCCTGTTCCTTTAAACGCGCGTGTATAACCTCAGTATCTTATTTACTTGAAGATTCACTTGCCTAGGGAATTTGAACCTTATTTCGTTTAGCTAGAATTTAAATAAAAGGTGTTCTTGAGTTTACATCGCCGTATTTTCGTACTTCAGTGAGTTCAAACATTTGCTCTAACTACTTACAATTCCAAGGTTTTGTTTCGTTAGAGCTCTTAGTATGAGTATAGTCAACCAAAAAGTAAGCATTATATCTTTCAGATTTGCTGTAGTCTTTGTATTTTCTTTGTCTTGCCTACTCAGCATTCACACTACATGTTTCATTTTCATATTGCTATCTATATCGTAATTTACCTTTTTGGGTACATTGCAGGATGAAACATTTTTATCGTCCGTCATTTCACTATCAAAGTCTTTCTCATCGATACCATCATCCATATCATTCATCCATCCTTTCTTTGCTCTTCTCTTTACCTTTATACTTAGGTATCTCTTCTGTTAACCATACCTATTCAATATTAGCAAAACATTGACAGAGGTGGACGAACTTGAAATGTTTTGCAAATTATCGTGTAAATGCTAACTTGTGATAAATGTCCTGTAGTTACTCTGTGTATTATTGTGTACTTTGCCATTGGAAACAAGATGTCAACTTGTTAAGTCATCTAGTGGCATAGAGGCCGTTGAAGGCGACAATCACACAATAGACTCTGTTAAAGTTTTTTTAATCTTCACATTGTATCTAACCGTCTCAAGATCTGTCTTGACTAGAATGTGTTCCAACAGAGCAGCAGGGTTACTTCGCTTCATCCGTTACTGAACGTTCTAGAAAAGTTTTGTAACACCTGATTATTGAGAGCAGTGGTGGCCCAGTCATATTGGCTGTGACTTACGATATTGGTCGTGGGTTCGAACCCAGGCAGGCGCTTTACTTTGTGTAAATAAATTTATCACCGCTGCTCTCAAAAACGGTGAAGGAAAACATCTTGAGGGAACCGGCATGTCCTAGAACCAAAAATTCGAAGACATGTGACATCCACTAACACGCTGGGCCTGTGGATTACGGTCCCTTCCCTCTCACAGAGAGGAGGCCTGTGTCCCAGCTGTGGGAACATTAAAGGCTGATGATGTGATGTGATGACCTGATTATTTTATGATATGAGATTATTTCACCTCACAAAACAGACATTAAAAGTTACTTCGGCATACAAATACAGGTACATTTGTTCGTAGTCTAGAATGTGAGAGGAGCTGGTGTCTGAGTGAGGCATAGGAATGCCTGTATTAAAAATCACTAGTAAGTAGAGGGTTGGCTTCTTCGGGACTGGCAGAATAAAACTTGACTGATTGCCTCGGCGCTTTTTGCTTGGTTGGGAATGGTGTGAGAGCTTGTCCCAAAGAAAACAAAAACATAATATTTTTCTTTGTTTTCTTGTTTCATCATCGTTATATTCTCTTGAACATCAATACTACTTTTTCGATAACTTTCACAGATCTAATGTGTCTGATTAAAGAAAAACATCGTGTAACCAAGAAAAACTTTACTCGTGTGCACTTATAAGAAAATTACTGATGAAATTGTGTATGGTAATACGTACGAGTCCCAAGGAACCAGTAGGGTCTAGTACATACAAGATAGAACAATATATAATTTGTACCATCCCTCAGGGCAAGCCTGCGAAGGCTAGGTATGTAGCAAAAGTTGATAGTAATTTTGTCAAAATGAAACAATAAAATATATAGATTGTAGAGTAGAATTTGAGTATATGAAAAAAAATTATAAGTTTAGATTTATAGTTTGAGAGTTTTAAGCATATTTTGCAAGCCTCTCCCTCAAAAATTGGCGAGATGAAGGACAACAACAGTAATGGAAAGTATGAGGGGAGGCCTTAACCCAAGAGTGGGACAATAAATGCAACAAAAAAAAAGCGTTTGTCCAGCAGTGCGATAATATAAGTTAAACAACCTATGTTTACAGTACCAACCTAACAATATGCAAACTCATCATCGTGTTATTGGACTATTTCCGGTCCAAATTACAACTTTACATCCTCAATCTAGTCAAAAACATAGCTGGATCTAGTATTAAATCGTTTCCCCACAGACCCCTGTCTTCGTTAACAAGCTACCCAGGACTATTAGCATACGGCAGGTGGCTCAGTTTTATGCAGGAAACACTAATTAGATACTGCAATTACACTAGAGCTTTACTACAGATTCACCAGGATTCAAACCACGGTTATTTGTTATCTGTGAAGTTGTTATATTTTAATGCTGTAACCCTTTTGGATTGGAATCGTTGTTTGTTTTATTTTGTTAGTTTTAAGATTGGTTTTTTATTCCTTTTGATTCAAAAAATAATACTTGGAGAAAGATTTAAAGTCTCTGGCTCTTGGTGTTGCAAAAGTTGAAGTGTGGAGTTTTTATAGAATTACTTTACATTTGAAACAAAATTTATTAGGATATGCCAGAAATTTTCATTGTATTTTTTATTGTATAGTTAATTGCATTTTTGGAAGACAATGTAAGTTAGATATATGTGATCTTTGTGGTAGTAACACTGCAATGGCGTTTTAGCAGTTAAAGTGTTATGTTACATGTATAATTTTGAAAAAAAAAAGAAAATATAGTAACTTTCATCTTTGGTTACTTTGAAATGGTTACTTTGATTACTTCAATCATCTTTATGAAATAGTCCAAATAATCATCATCTTCTCCTCTCTATCTGTCTAGCTTTTGCAAATGATCAAAATCGGCATACGCGTTTAGTTCCTACTAGAACGTCACATAGGACAACAAACATACATACATAGACTGATAAACACATAACCCTCCTTCAGAAGTCGGGAAAAACGCAAAAGGTCGGCCTTAAACACACCACATGCGTACAAGTAGTACTACATACGTACAAACTCGTATCAGTAGACAGTACCTATTGCCTTATCAAGTTATCAGTTAACACCTGATAGAGGTGACGCCGCTCTATGAATATTTATATAGCATACTAACGTAAAACGTGGTTTTACTTACTAATGTTTTGTGGACTGCTTAATTTTCTGGTCATTTGTGTGTTTATTGGCCTATTATTATGCGTTTTAAAAGCTCTATTCGACTCCGTTTACTAACTTCAGAACTAACAACGTTAATTATTTTTTAACCGACATGATTTCAAAAACGAGGAGGTTCTCATTTCATCGCGTATTATTTTTTGTAATGAGTTTAAATTTATGTTCTGTATTTGGACTTAGAGAGCAAATGACTCTTTCCACCTTTTCTGATCTTCTGCGATTTTAGGCTGTTACACAAAAAAAAATATCGGAAGAACTACTTATAATTTTCTACTTTTTAAGTAAAAACTTCTTTAACCGCATTTAGTGATTATAATGGTACGGGGAAAAGTTATGGGTTGGCTAAAGATTTTAATTAACGTTTTTTTTTTCCTGAGCATCTGCAATGTTTGGTCGTCAGAGTCAACATAACTCACTGTTCTCACCCAAGTCAGGTTAGAATTACCTACTTGTCAGTCGGACTGTCGTTTCTTTAAATTGTGTATCATCATCATCATTAACTTACAGCAGTCCACTGTTGGAGGGATGATGACAAAAAATATTATTTTTCGGTGCGTGACATTTCATGTGACATTTGTGACACATTTTAGTAAACTTTTACTCAAAAGTGACGTCATAATCCCCCATCCTGAACTTTGATGTGCTTTATCTTTGTCATTTTTTAAAGTTTTGATAAAGCAAAAGATACTTGTTCAATACTTTTTCATAATCTCACTGACGGACTAAATAGAATTATCATTTTTCTACCCAAGAATCAACTCTTTTGCACGTAATTTATATATCATATCGATTCGGCAACTATTATCCATCCTTTCTTTGCGTAAATATAACTTAAACATACGATACGTACTTGTTAAAATCCTGTTGCTATGCTAACTCATCTGATTACTTACCTGTAACTCCGCAGTACTTTTTCATCCAAATTTAGTCATCCGTCTCGGCTCACTGAGCACAGTAGAATGGCTGATCATTATCCATTTTAACGTCAAACAGATTAAAATTAAGAGTTACGTCATTTGGCTGTATTTGAACGGCACCTACTTTAGGTACCTCCATCAATCTACCTAGATTTTCCCAAATATGTTGGGGATGGGTTCCAGTGTAATCGGATGAAGCTGAATTCCAGTTTTACATGGAGCGACAGCCAAATCTAATCTGCAAAACCCAGTAACCAGAAAATAACCCCATAACAACACTGGTGTCAGATTTTCAGCGCAAGCCTGAACCAGTAATGACTACAATCCTACCGCACTATTCCCAAACCACTGCAACTCCTGAAAGCCAGAATCAACAGTAGCGACCACCATAAAAGCGCCGAGGCAATGAAGCTCGACGAAGTCCCGGCTAATGAATTTAACTGTCCCACAACGAAATTAATCAGAAAAGAATAACGGAGGTGTAAGACAAAAAACATAACTTTCACTTCCCTCCATAGTCCATACCAAGCAGGAGACAGAACATACAAGGCCAATAGGCCCAATAGGTCGTTTACAACAGGAATAAGTCCAGGTGCCACGGATAAAAATTATCATTTTGTTATATTTCATTTGTATTTTTGTTACGATTTTAATATATTTGATTCCAGTAATAGGAATGACCAGTAACGATACTGCCAAATATCTACAAATAACGGTTGGAATCAATGGCTTGACGTGCTTTCCAAGACAAGAAGTCTCGGTATGGTCACCCATCCCCGGACTGACCTCGGTAAGCGTTGCGGAACCTTGAAAATAATCCCGTGCGGCTGTTATTAATTAGCCATGAACTCACAACACATATAATATTATGGGTATATGTACTTAATTTATTAGCTATAGTATATTATGTAAGAGATGACCTTGAACGGTCGAGCCTTGATTGAGTTCACACCTTCGTTTTTCTCGTCACATAGACATAACAGGATTTGTTTGTTAACGATATCATTAAGGTTATAAATGAAATAAATAATTGTCATACGTTACGACGAATTAATCGTTAATTATTCTACAATAATGTTCTTCTTCTTAATTTTGCTGGCATTACCTTATTTAATTTTATTGACCGAAAAACCATCGCCAATTCTACAGGTTAAATTCTTGATAGAACTGTGACTTTGAACTAAAAATTATAGTTCTTTTGACTAGGTGCTTTGTTTTATTTATGACTAGCTTCGTGCTATTCCTTACTATAATCTATCTCTGTGCCAAATTTAGTACGGATCCGTTCAGCCGTTCTGGCGTGATTGAGTAATAAAGGTAACAAACTTTCCCTTTTATAATATTAGTAAGATTACAATATAATTTCACGCAATAGGCTTGCGCTTGACCACTATCTCACCAGATGGTAAGCTATCGCTAGCTTTTTAACCAGTCGGGTTTTTGATTTTCAAATTCATTTTTTTTAGTAACTATTGCAGCCCGGCCCTTAATTTTGAGGGTAAAAGAAAAAAAAATGTGTTTATTATCTTAAATCTATACTATTTAGTTGCTGGGGCTTCCCAGAAAGTAATCCGAAGATACTTGTGATGGGATAAAAGACTTCATATCATTACTATCCGCAGCCTGACTTGGCCCACTGCCGGGGCCATAGGTTTATTTTTTCTCATGCAATCCCCACGGTCTTGTGCCACAGTGCCACCCTTATCCAGCTCGAAACAATGTCGTCTGCCCATCTTCCCGGCGGTTCCCATCTGCCAGTCATTGGACGCCACTCGGCCACTACCTTACTCCACCTGTCAACACCGTGCTTTGCCATCTGTCCTCCCCAGCTCCATTTGAGTTGCATACTTACTACCAATATTTCACGGTTATTACGGGTATTTAAATTCCACGGTTTACTTTTGAAAAAATAATAAAATTACTTTCAAAGCGAACCGGCAGTAGTGGAAATCTTCATTTATTCAACACATTCAAAAGTTTTCGTCGTACACTTTTAGCACATATTGTCAGTATTGCTAAGTGGGATGTGAGAATTTTCCCATAGCATCGTAGGTAGATACTATGCGATAATATAGGAATTATTTTCCGCCATTTATTATGTGTGATGCTTAATATAATGATTTCTCCAGAGTCTTGAACATCGTCGCCGAGTTGCCAGCTTGTCGGTTTTTTATCGGTTACATTTCGGGGAGTGTGCTATTGAATTGCACGATCTAATTCCACCTAGCCCGTTTCATCATCGGACAACCAGACGCACGGCGATGCGTCATCGGTACATGGTGGACATCCCACCCATACGCACAAAACGTTTTGGGGACACTTTCATTATGCGTACAGCTAAGAAGTGGAATTCCCTGCCGGAGTCCATGTTTCCCGATAACTACAATCTAGGGGTCTTTAAGTAAAGAGTGAATAGGTTGCTTCTAGGCAAGCGTGCTTCACCGTCGACCACATCATCGCTTACCATCAGGTGAGATAGTGGTCAAGCGCGAGCCTATTGATAAATATATTAAAAAAAAAAGGTTTGGTTATTCATCCAATGACTTCTCCCGCTCTGGGTGTAGCGGGAGGGCGTGTCAGACATTTACTGACTAAAACCCACCCGTGTTCCTTCAGTTCCTTGTGCCAGGGCCGAGGTAACTCCCTTTCAAACTCTACCTGAGTTTGACTCCTAGAATCGTTCGTGTCCTAGTTGTTTTTTTATTCATCAAGAATGAGCATCCCAGAATCAGGATTTGTGTAGGCGATACTCAATACTTACTTGCTCGTTTATTGCATTTCAAAATGTATGCTACATTAAAATTTTCACACATAAATGACTATTTTTAAGAGGCTATATATAACCAAAAATGATCATGACATAATGTTCGAAAGGTTAACATAACACTCGACTCGGACGCCCTTCAGAAACATGAGTTTGATGACTACGGTTGTTTCAGTTACAACTTTGATGAAACTCTTCTAAACAATGGGAGCAATGGATATAGTACAAGACCAATCGCAGAGAAGGTCATGTAACAAATTGGGTAAGTAATCAATTGACATGATTATTTAAAAAAAGTATGGTTAGATGGTTTGGTGATGTTGAGAGGCGACTAACAAAATTTTTAACCCCCGTTTTAAAAACGACGAGGTGTTACAAGTTTGATGTGTCTGCGTGTGCGTCAAATCTGTCTGTGGCATCGTAGCTCCCGAAATGCTGAACCGATTTTGATTTTGTTTCTTTTGTTTGAAAGGTGACTTTGTGTGTGTTCTTAGCTATGATTAATTAAAATCAGTTGACCTGTTTAAAAATTATCCGCATTTTACTCATTGAATCTGGTTTTTTTGCTTGATATCGTGTCATAATTACGTGTTTCGATAGATTGTTGGTTGAAGCGTGTCTAATACTAGGTATATTATATGTAGTTTAAAAAACATGAAATAAAAATTAAATTTAATAGACCCGCGACACAAAAACCTCTAGAAAGCAAAAAATAAGACTCGTACTCGCGTCGGGGAAACGCCAACGTTTACATCAGTGTATTTTATTTACTTCGTTTTATAAAAAAAAAATCAAGGCAGTCTTGACTAGAAATGTCGGGAGGGAACGACCTAGAAGGACTTATAGGACACGGATCATATAGATGATATTCTTCAAAAAAGCCAGGAGTCATAACCGGCGTGCGTGTATGGCTTGATGTATGAACATAAATGAAGAAAAAGGAGTAGTTATTTTATGTATGCTCGGGCCTTCTCTGTATCAGAAGAGGCCGTTCCTCAGCAGTCGGACCATAACAGGCTGTTAATATTATTATATACGTAAGAGAAAGAGATAAAGATCAAAAGATAAATCTTGTCATGCCAAATTTAAATCTTCTTTGGATATTTTTACCCTTTAACAATAATTTATTGCTCAATCACTTGAAACGAAGGGTTATAAACGAACCATTTATTAAATTGCAATAGCAATTGCAATTTGTGTAAAGAAAATATCCATGCCTATAACCCTGAGGGCATGAGCAGTAATCATGTTAGTCAGTATACAACTAAAAAGACTATGCAACTATTTTGCCCAAGGGCAGAAGATACAGATAATTTTTAAACCGAGATTTTTCATTAATGTAAGGGATTTTTAGATAAACAAGTCTGAGAATAATATGCAAATTATTTTAATATTAACTTGTTGTTTTAATAAAGTGAGAATATACTGGTTTTACGGCGTCGGCGCCTTTATAGAGACTAAAAAAGTCATTTCCTTCAAAAAGGTTTTATTATTTATGAAGGAGCCACTTATTTATTATTAAAAAAAAAAAATATTTTTATTATTAAAGAAAAAGTCACAGCATTTTCGCTGATATAAAAACATAATAACACAGCATTAAACACATTACCTGTATCCAACATGAAATTTATCATATCTTTGCATTTATCCCTTGAAATATTCACGGATGTGGTACCAAGTAAAACCATATTTATTCTGCTGTATCCCAGAAATAAATGAGGAACGATTTACATACGCGAACACAGAATCAGTCTTCAACATTCACATATTAAAGGGCAAATAAGAAACAGAGGGTGACCACCCACCGTGTCGCTATGAGGCTGTGAGCATTACGAATAGAGAGGGCCAATTTCCAATTAAAATCTCAGCAGGTGGTCTAGCTAGAGGGCAGCACTAGAAAAATAGATTACCCCGGTCTCAGGGACCGCGGGACGCTGTGACGGGTTCAGAAATAAAAGAAAAACTTAATAACGTTGTCAAATTAGAAATATTCGTATAATTAGTTAGGGTAATGGTCGTTTTGGGTTACGGAATGGTGTCTTAATAGACTGGGTACAAAAAAGTTTAAAAAGAAACGAAAAAGCTGAGGTCTTCTCGTATAATTCGTAATTGCTTTTAAAGGCAAAGTTACTTCGATTGAGGTTGCTACTGTTAAAGACGCCAAAAGAAGCCCAGTAAGACGATATGGTTGTCTGCTGAAACTTGCAACTTTAGAAAAAATTAAAGCAAACATATTTGTTTTTCACAGATATGTGGAGGAGCCCGTGGCTAAATAATAACAGCCGCACGGGTCGATCTTCAAGGTTAAGCAACGCTTGACGAGGTCGGTCCGTGGATGGGTGACCATTTCAACATACCGAGTTTCCTCCGTGCCTCGGAAAGCACGTTAAGCCATTGGTCCCGGCTGTCATTTGAAAATCTTTGACAGTCGTTACGGGTAGTCAGAAGCCTGAGATCTGACACCAGTCTTGCCTAGGGGTATCGTGTTACACAGTTACTGGGTTGTGGAGGTCAGATAGGCAGTCGCTCCATGTAAAAACTGGTACTCAGATGAATCCGGTAAGACTGGAAGCCGATCCCAACAATAATTGGAAAAAAGGCTAGGCAGATGATGATGGGTATACGAGTACATTGATAAATATAGTACCGACTAGAATGAATGTACCTATATGTTGTAGAGCTCAGATTTTATGTCACCAGAAAACCTTTCACCCCTAAACCATAAGTAAGTTATTTCATTTCCTCCACGGGACTCAGCCTCCTGCAATCATTTCGGCAGTTAAGTACATATAACTTGTTATTTATTGATATAAATCGAGGGTTTTTTTAGACTGATTCAAGTGAATGAACGAAGTTTCCTTTAATAGGACTTGGAATATACCAAGGTATCAAAGTTAATATCGCCGGAGTATCGAACGAACTCAAAGAGCTCTACTTACCACTAAATACTTTGCAAACATGATATGTACAAGTTTGCTGACAACTTGACATGAAGAGTGGTGGCGCCAGTCTGATAGTGTCTCTAGTGGTTATGCTATGATAACGGTTGATAACAGTTTACAATATGAAAACACGTGTTGTGACCCAAATACCTAATCACAATAATAAGATACTTACTGTTCGTATTGAGAATAAGTAAATTTACCTAGGAGTCTACACGTCTCAGATGTAGTACAAGGGCATCGACAGCCGGTGGCCCAGGGGGAGGGCCAAGTTGATTTGGACGATGGGAAAAGTCCTTTTTTTATTCAGTTAATTAAACAAAGAAAGAAAGAAAGAAAAGAAAGAAAAATGAGTTAATTGGCATTACAAAACAAAAACACCTTAAAATTAAACAAAATATTTTTTAACTATTAATGCCAAAAGGGCCTCAGCTCAGCATAATGCCAAATGGAAATACAGGGTATTCCACCTGACGCTGACACCACACAACACAATCTTCGGTGTCCGTTAAAATTCTCGACCACTTTATAGTGAAATATCTTGTAAGTTTTCTGAGCATTCTCATCATGGGTAGACCGTTAAGGCGATTTTCCCCCATAGTGATCCTTAACCAGGTTTTTAGTCTTCCGAGGCTGATAAACGATCAATCTACCTGAAACCTATCTAAAAACCTTCGGTTCTACCGTGCACAACGTTTACGGTAGAACCGAAGGTTTTTAGATAGGTTTAGATATGTTAATTTTATTTATTTATTTAATTCAGACATTTCCAGCCCATAGTTTAACATGATACATTAAATTATATTATACACAGGTAAAAATTCAAAATAAAAACAATCAATAATAAACTTCAAGTGTATGGACTTAGGCATTTGTTTTTTGTGCATTTGACTATTTTTTTTAATCTCCTAGGAGAGGCAAGTGTCCCTTGGCGACGCCTATGCAAATGTACAAAGGGCTTAGACAAAGTGACATTCTCAGCGATAATTGTCAAAATGTCCAAAATATATCTATCAGCAATTCTTGTATATATGTATATATATAATCTGAATCTCGTAAACGGATCCAACGATTTTCATGAAATTTAGAATGCAAGAGTTTCGGGGGCAATTAATCGATCTAGCTCGGTTTCATTGTTAGAAAGCGTCGTTTTCTCTATTTTCACCCGTGAAGAGTTCGGTCACCCAGTTACGTGTATTGATATACGCCACTGCTTCTTCTTTTCGTGAGAGGATGTGGCCACCTCTGGTGTCAGAGTTAATTAAGCCGCCTCTGGGAACCCCACAGGCCTCTGACTTGGCTATTTCAGACTTACATTAACTATATACGCCACTGAAATGTCACGTGATAAATCCCATATATTTGGAACTTGTGGCAATAATTATCGCAGATAGAATTTAATTTTTTTCTTGATAGTTCGTTAGGTTTTGACAAGATAGCATCATTCATTGAGGCATTAGATGAGTTTGCCGAACACCGGCCAAAAAATATAAAGTAGACTTTAATACCGAGGAAGGTGCTAAGCTAATGTTTAATGACCGCGTAAACATTGAGCACAAACCTCATAAACAAGAAAATCACTGTGATCTCTGAATTTATAAGATTTTCTGCAAAAGATACTTTTATCTACTTTTCCACTGACCAACAGATTAACTGCAGCGTTTGTCTTCTGCAGAAAACAAAACTAGAAGTTTAGAAAAACAATTACAGGATTATCATAACGAAAGATATCCTGACTTTAACTTATTATAAGTAACTAACTTTAGTGTACTAAGCCAAGCCAATACCAAAACAAAACGTGACACGAGATCGAAACACAAAAGAATGTAATAATAAGTAGATAGATAAGTCACTATTATATCTTACCCGAATTTCTAAAGATATAAATCAGCTTTCTAAGTTAACCACAAATCAATACAATAAATAGAAATAACTTTGTCAAGGTGAACTATCGGAAAGATAGTCTATATGCGGGTACAACGGATTTATTACTGAACGCTAAAGCTCTCCTCACATTGCGTGATGTGCTGTGATATTTTACGCTTTTGTTGTAACCTGACTTGTTTATTACAGTGGCGTGTAGGTACCCTATTTTGTATATATTACAAAAGTTAATCTTTGGTGGACCGAGTATTGTGCCCTGCGGAACACCTATGATTTCCATACATTTTGTTTAAAAAAACGGCGATACCGTTGAAAGACTCATTGAAGCTTGTAACATAGCGGCACATGAAAAAAATGAGGTATAACTTTGAGCATGGTTAATTGCTTGGTATTATTATAGATATGTTTTTTCGGTGAAAATAATAATATCAGAGGAAGATAGAGTGTAGTAGTTAAACCAGGATAAGCTTCTTCTAATGAGAATCTTTACAGGTCTTTAAGATTTGTGTTACTATTTTAGGGATCAATCTATCTACTGGGAAAAATATCTAGTATTCAGTTTTGAATCCATCTTTCTTACTTCTAGGATCTCGGCTATTAACAAAAACATAAATCAATAACATATAAATATAATTATTGTAATACATCGCTTAGCTTTCACTGGTGAATACAAAGCGACGATTTACGATACCCTCCTCGGTTTATGATAATACAAGATGATATCGCGACCGCTAAACTTTCTCATAGAGTTTTAGAGTAAATTTAATGTTAATATTTGTCTCGTGTATTTAAATATCTGAGGCTTTAGACAAGTGACAATTTAACAACGAAAACGTCACGCCTCACGATAACAATTTGTTAAATAACGACATTGTCTGGGCATGCCAAGCTCTATGGCTATAGAAATATCTCGTGATCAATCCCTTACATTTTAGGATTTCGTACGTCACCATTTCTTATTGAATGCCACTTTGTTTAGAGTATCTTGACTTTGAAGAGGAGGGTTTGAGGAGGACTATCAACCCAACTCGCGTTCGCCCGTGACAAATTACATACAAAAACCTTCCTCGTTTCTCACTCATGCTGTTTACACGAATAGAAAAAAATCGATTCAGAGATTATCGCGTACAAACGTGGCGAGACAATATTTTATAATATGTAGTGAAGTGGAAGGCCAAAATAAAGATAGATAGACTGTGCGAATAATATCTGTACGAAAGAAAAAGGAGTCAGTGATAGCGTGACAGTTGATAGGACGGAATGGTAGAAGAAAAGTTGTTGTGCCGATCACAAATACCATGAGACAAAAACATGATGATGATTTAAATATCTATAACATGTGAGATATGGACTCAAACACGACATTGTACCGACTCTCGAGTAAGCCAACGGCTAAATAGTCATTAGCCTCGACCGATACCATAAGAGGCTCTCATTAAGCATTTGTTTTATCATTAGGGCTATATTGGATCAGAGTTGCAGAAGATAGAGCAAAATACAGAGATTTGTAGGAGACCTATGGCAAAAGAGGTACTTCTGGAAACTGCTCGTATTTTTGGGAGGTTACGAGGATGATGTTTCATACACCTATCTCTTGCTCTCTAAAGCCCTGATCCCGGTAGCTTGGACTCTGTTCCCGATATCGGTGAGTTACTTTTAATAGTTTTATTTCTTTTAATAGATTGCGGGCGGGCGGATATGCACAAAAAAAAAACACTTTTAAAGGGGGTAAGCGGGAATCACTGCCCCATCTCTGAAAGAGGAACCAAAAGGCTTCACTGAATATATTTAAATAAAGAACTTAATTGAGTATTTTGTTATTATCATCGTCTCCAGAAACAATGACATACCAAAGTCAACTCAATAACCATCAAAAATACAATGAACGACAAAATTGTCTTTTCCTCAGTCTATTTTAATTAATGCCTCCATTAAACTTTGCTCTAAAAGCATACGTTAATTGAAAAACAACTTTTTGAGGGAGCGGCCTTAAATGAAACACATGAAAGTCACCGTCGAAACATTAATTCATTGAACATGAAAATTCATGAAATTATACTCTCGTGAGTTGTATGACCGATTATATAAATTATATAACTAATTAAACACGCATGACAATTAAAACACGTTGACAGATTAAGACATTTGCTAAATGGCTAATTGCTAAAACACTAAAAAACACGCTTAAAACCAAACTAAAAAGTAGAAAATAATAAAAATAATTTTCAATAAATTTAAACTAGAAAAATAAATATTTAATTGTGAAAAGCGTAGGGTGCTTTTTAAAATGTTTTCAAAATGACTACTTTTCCAAATATATGTCAACAAAATATTATCACAATTGACATCGAGCATCGTTTTTCTACAATATTTTTTTTTGTTCATCACACTATTCTTAATTTAAATTTATTGAAAATTATTTTTCTTTTTTTTTTAGTTTGGTTTCCTATGAAAGTTTTTTTAAACTATTATTTATTTTCTACTTTTTATTTCAATCGCTAATCCTGAAGATCCTGATAAGGATAATGGGACAAACTAGGTATTTAAATTATTGCATTGTCATCGGTCCTACATAGGTGTGCAATGTTTCAAATAAATCCGACGTTTTGAAAGGTGTGAAAATCACGTCAAAGATTCCGTAACATTTAAACATAGATACATACATACCAGCTAATATAGATGATTTTCCAAATCATGTCCTCCAACCTCCACCTCGAATCAACAAATTGCTAGTTATTTTATTGACATTAATCGATGATTTTTGCGTAGTCCTTAAACGGAATTGGAATACGGATCTAAGAAAACATTCACAATTTTTCCAAAAATCTAACGATCTATGGGCTTCATGAGGAAGATAACACCACTTGTCAGATGGCGCAAAATACTATAACGTCATGGATCTTGTATATTGCGCATTTGTTTGTATTACCTATTGCCTGTAATGTTTTTATTTGTTTTTTACTATAAGTGAAAACTTTTAATTGGCCTTGATCTTATTATAATAACGAACAATTGTTAAAATAAGCTGTAAGATTTCCAAATAAAATAAAATAAAATATAACCTGGAGTCTTTAAAATGGGTTACTTCTAGGCAAGCATGCTCTACCGTCGGCTTTGCTATTAGGTGAGATAGTCGTCAAACGCAAGCCTCTCAAAGATAAAAAATAAACAACAATCTCAGAAACCCAAAGTGGACCCACTATTGCACCCTAAGGTAAATCCATTTGCTAAAAAGATAGAAAAATTCACACGGTTTTAGGTCTTGATAGTTAGTTGGAGGTTTCATTTGTGAACACTCTAGCTGTAATTCTTTGTTCGTTTGTGATCAAAGATACATCTAGCTACCAAAAGCAACAAACAATTCATAATATAAATATATTATCTTAGATGTTTCCAAAGATGTGACGGATGGGCTTTTTGGGGATCGTCTTTATGTAGAACTGTGACATTCAAAAAATGCTGGCTCTCAGCATAACTTGAATAAATGGCTTTTGATTTTGATGAAGTTATCTTCATTTCTTTCAACATTTCTTTTGGTTCAAAGCTAACTCTATGTGTTCAATAAATCTGCAGCATCATGTATCTGCCGTTCATTACCAATATTTAAAGTATTCGCCTCATGCAGAGCAAAAAAACGTTTTCTCAACACCTCGACGGTTGCATATGTAATGCGATACATACCTAATTTGCCTGTATGACTTGCATTAGCGTTTTTTGCTGGGAGTCAAACCCGATACTGGTACATTAGCTGACTCAGAGGCATCAGCAAAACCTGCACTTGGTAACGGTATGAGTGTGTGTATTATTGTATTGGTTAATTTTCTGTTGTGGAACCTGGGTTTGCTTATGTTAATCTCTTATAGACATCTTTTATTCACATCATCTTTTCTCACTAACGGTTGTCTTACAAATTGTCCCGTTATACCATATCTTACGCTTACTGCTAGAGTTCGGGTAACTCATCTTCATCGTCATCATCCAAAGCCCGTTTTCGCCCACTATTTTCTTTGGCTAATCCCCTCGTATCTGAGCCAGTCTGTTCGTGTTCAAATCTTCACTCATTCTAAATTTAGCCCTTCGAATAAAAAAAAGCATACTTGGTTTATCAAATACCTAATTATTGTAGCTAGAATCTATGGAGATTTCTTTACTAACTTTTGAGATTAATTTAAGTTTAATAATTAGCAAAAAGAAGCTCCTTAAATAACTATGCAATTTAATATATTAGTTTTGTAGAAATATTTCCTGAAGCCTATTATTATAAATTTACAACATAATAATACATAAACTGACGTCCTCGTACCAGTTACATCATAAGGATTCACTGCGACTTTGAATAGTGATAGGTAACTAATTTTTTTACTATATTTAGTAACTCCATATTTTATATTTTCAGTTCTTATTTTTACTAACTATTATATGACTTAGCGACCTTCCTTATTGGACGATTTAAATCAAACCGGTAGTCGATTTTTACTAAGCGTAATTACAAGTACGTTTCCATTGACGCAATGCGATGACATTCGACCGATTTGCACTTGAATTTCTACAGAAAAACGAGCGCGATATCGCCTTTCGATGAAATTTAAATTGCGTCGCGTCGTGAGGGTAGCCATACTAAGCTTCGGCTGGAGGTTTGCCATGAAGATTTTATAATAAAATAAATGCCCGGGCAGAAAGTGCACTTGATGGTTCAATTCTGACTGGTGATGGATGAATAGTACCTATATGATTATAGTAAAACAATATATAGCTACATACACTGATACTACTGAATTAACAAGTCGAGCAAAAGCGAGAGCAATATGGTATCAAGTGATGTAGGCAATAAATTTTATATTGAGTCTTATTGAAGTCTCATATCTATTCAGCTCATGATGACCCACTTTACGATCCCGGAAGTATGAATTTTACATGCTCCCTGAGCGTCTGATATTAAAATATTTTTTTCTACTTCAAAGAATTTGATGGACTCTAAAGATCAAATAGAAGTTATTAACCGTAAATCTATTTCTACCACTTCATTCATTGAGTTTGTCACCAGTCCCACGTTTGTCTGCAGACGTGCCAAAATTAGTCCGAATTTAGATGCAAAAAATTCTAAGGAATTTCCGACGTCCAGTTCAGTCTAACCACAGTCTAATACCTTCCAATATTTTATAACGAGTGAAAGAAGCCCCTTCCTTTTCCAAAACTATCAAAACTGACATTCTTCAAAAAGCAGAGTCTTCATTTCGCCAAAAATGACTTCAACACTTTTGTCCTTATCGTCGAGATCCCTATTTACTAAACAAACCTACCTTTTAGGCTTCCACCGCTTCATAAATACTCCAAACATTGTTTTATCCTCGGCACAATTCACAATAATAACAACAATCACTTCACACAGGAGCAACTGATAACAAGTCAACGACTTCCGTTCAATCAATAACACAACAACGGCACGTAAATAATTGCACCAACGATAAGATAAACATCATACTCGGTACCGAAAACGTCTGACCTAGACACAGTGACAGAGAAGCCTGGGAAACCTGTCCTACATCGCGAGAATCTCTAAAATCGATTTATTCCTATAACTTTAATGCCTATGGCAAAGTTACGCAATCGTTTTTAGCATCTCACGTCATAATTTGTTTGTTTGGTGAATGAAACATCGGCATCGTAATCTTTCGGTAATAAACAAAACAGTACACGCGACGCTTCCGTCACTCGGTCTTGGCGCAACTGAGTCATCTCCATTCGTTCTGACTAGAGTGGCGACTAGCGAGGCTGGCGAGTGTGCCGGTGCGCGTCAGGTGCGGTCGATCAGCTGCTAGCTTGTCGCCATCTTGTTTCGCATGTTGGCGCCATCTCGCGGTGACCTTTCAACTTTTGTTAGTGTTGTTTATTGGTAAACATTGCACGCAGTGCAATGCACACCTTTCTTCATGAAGTAGCGGTCAGTGTTACAATGAAGGGAGTTCTATGATAAAATAGTCACGGTAATGCCATAGTTTATTATGCAATACCGAATGCTAGGTCTACTTTTCTGTGAGGTTATTGAAGTATCGTTAAATTGAGCTACGTAAACGGATTAACCTAGTGAATCCGTCTGTGTATACAGATTTTAATCTTCGTGAACATTGATAAATAATAAACTGTAGTAGAAGTAGATAGATCGTTGACCGTCGCTTTGTTTCTAAATCCCCCATTGTATAAACCGTGAAATAACTAAACACATACCTACCTATTTAGTTCAAACAGGCAGTGTCTCCTTTCTAGAATCGTTTTGAACATAAATAATATCTTCCATATTGACAACCCACATACCTACACCTACTAAAGAGACACTTGTGTACACATTGCAGAAGGAATGTAATTATGTAGGTACAATATGAGGGAAACAATTTCAAAACTTGCTTCAGTGTACTACAACACTTGTACTAATATTATAATGGAGCCACAGTGTTAATGAAAGTTATAGACTATTTCTACCGGTTCATTGTAAGCATCGATGGTTCAGTGGTAGAATGCTCGCCTGCCACGCGGGCGGCCCGGGTTCGATTCCCGGTCGATGCAATTTCTTTTTGCAATTTTTTTACAGTTTATGCTATCTATGCTACGTTTTTTTATCAAATAAATTATAATTATCTGAAATTTATATTATATATATTTAAATTACAATAAAAAATAAAACACATTTTAAGATAAAACTAAGTATTGTGTGTCAAAATTAATCCAAACTTCCTCTTTGCAGCGTGGATTATTTAACCCCCACAGGCAGTGTTATTAAGTTATCTCCCATAAATAAGGAGTAGGTTGACCTTGAGCGTTGTTCTGGCCTACTGCTAGGAGTTGCCTGACCTTCGAGAGACCTACTTAGGCAAGCGTAAATAGATAATTATATTTATTTCATCACTAGCTTCTGCAAGTGATCAGTAAAGTAAATGATCAGTGGTGGTTCGCTTCTCGTGTGACGAGGACCCATGAATTCATGCGGGCAATGATAGCCGGGGGAGCATGGCCAAATGAGCAAGCACTCCAGGGCTTCGGCCAAAAGTATCTGCAGGACACCTTGTGGTTTTAGTCAGAGAGTTTGACAGATCCCTCCGCTCGTCCCTGGACGGAGGACATCCAAGAGGATATCCACACGATAAATAGGTGAAATTGAAAAAAACGTACAAGTACTAAAATCTCATCATGATTGTTCTCACCATGAACAAATTTTAATAAGAGACTAACACAAATTGCGAAACAAAATCAACTGCTACAAACCAATCTTGCATATCACGATTTTTTATTCCCGATATCGGGGTTGATCCTATATTAGAAGTTGTTGATATTGATTCCAATAACCCCCTTTTCAGGAATTGTTATTTTAGTTCAGAACTAAACGTTTTCTACCATCCCATCCATACGTACTAATGTTTAAAAAATGCTAAGTAATTTATTTGTAAGATTTTCAAGCAGAAACCAGTTTACAGTGAGCTGTTACAGTCGTTTTAAAACAACTAAGCTGATCATCGCCAGTGCTGTCCGCATTTTATTCAACTAGCAAAGAGATAACTGAAAGATAAAAACATGTCTAGAACACCACTATTATCACGTCAATTGCCAAGTCAAATTGATTGAAACTATCTGCAATCGTTTTCATTGATACTATCGGCATTCGAATATTATCGGTGTATGTTGGTGATGCCTTGGGAGTCAGTTGACTAGAGGAAAGAGGGCAAGCCATAAAGATTTGATGACATTTTGTACACCCTGCCTAGCGTCGAACTGAAGGGCAAAGGCCTCCGTTTACCACACAATTATGTTTTCTGCTATTGCAGGCCATTGCTTTCAACTGGAGTCGTGCTCATCCCGCCATCTTTGCCTAAGCCTGCCGAGAATATATATACGTCAAAAATGTTATATTGGATGCTTTTACTAGCTGGCGATATATCTAAGCTGTGCCCCGCGGTTGCACCCGCCTGTAACTTCAGACGTATATATTCTCCAATGTTAACGCAGCAGTGGCCGTGCGCCTGCTCGGAGCCTGAATATCAATATTGAACCTCCTTTTTATACAGTTTTGTTAGCAAAATTTTCTTTGATTTTCAGATATGAAGAAATTCTAGCCATCAACTTTTCCGTGTAAAAGTATTTTGAAACATCCAAGTCGTTATGGCGGAATATCCAAAAGTAGCGAAAGACATCGTGTTTTAATATTTTTTTTAAGTAAAACTATTAGTTACACGAAAAAACACTATTCACAAATAATGTACATGAATCAGTAATAAATATATATTTCTATCAAACCTTTTCACTTAGCCTAGATATTAAAGACGGAACCAAACTAACGTGGCGTGGCGTGTCGTGGCGCCTTCCTACGCAGTTGATTGGCTACAAAACTCGTTGCGTTATGACTTAGGCTGAAACAGAGTCGTTTGATTGGTGGATCCCGCGCCATGCCACGACACGACACGTAAGTGTGGTTCCGACTTAAGGATTAAGCTTTAGAAACTAACTGATTTACGGAACTAAAGTGGTTTAAGGCCCGTAAAGAAATCACTAAGAGCAGACTCGGTCACACGCCCGTCGCCGCCACTGTTCGCCCGTTCGGTAAATACTCGTAGTAATGAATCATTTTAACTTTATATTTCTCCTGTAATGTGCGTCCAAACAACATCCTATAAAAGCCAAATTTATCTACATAAAATTGCCTTGATGATGACTTCCTTCGCTCGTAAGGATTAATATTCCTAATATTAATGCACTAAATTGTTGTTTGAAAAACTAAAAAACACGCTTTAATAGTAAATTGAACTAAAAAGTATTTTTTCACTTTTTAGTTCGACCGCTAGTCCTAAAAATCCTGGTAAGGATAATGTGACAAACTATTTCAATTATTGTATTGTCATCGGTCCTTGATGCAAAGTTTCAAATTAATTTGACGTTTTGAAGAGGGTGAAAATCACATTCAAAGATCCCGTTACATAGATACATACATACGAAGCTAACAAAAGCGTGTTAAGGAGGTATTTCCAGAGATTAGCGCGTTCAAACCAACAAACTATCAAACTCTTCCGCTTTATTATTTTATTTTATTTTAGTACATGTAGGAATTACAGCTAATAAATACAGACAAAAAGGAAATGCTATATTGTTGTAGTTGTTATTATATAAATAATATAGCGGACGAGTTTGTCATTTATATATATACTAGCACTTCGCCCGCGAGTTCGTTCGCCTGATTTCGTTTATCCTAAAAATGACTTTTATGTGCAGTTAGTGAAGGCGACTAAAAATAAGCTATTATTACATAAATAAAAAAGGGGCTATCGTAGATATACAGGGTAAATAAATAAGAATAAATTTTAGGTTACCGCCACAAAGTAAAATCCCCTAAAAAATTAATCACTAATTTGCTCCGTTGAAGCTAGAGTTTTGAACAACACAAATATGTTATTTACTCTTTTCTTCTTTTTCTATTTATCGTAGTTCGTGCTTAGTAAGATTCCGCAGTAAGATTCTTCAAAAAAACTTTAACATCCCATCCTTTAAATTCTGCTCCTTTTCACCCTCTTTCCAGGTCTTTCAAGTTGATTTCTCGAAAATTCCTTCTCCCCTAGTACCCTTCGTCAAAAACGAAAACCTGTCCAGTAAGATTCTTGGCTTAACCTCAAGCTTTTCGAAAAACTTATCATGACAACCTTTATTATTTACATAGGTTAGCATGTCAAGCTAGTTTTTTATCCCAACAAATATGATTCTCCAAAAAAACTTTGACCCCCTTTATCGCTTTTTGGGGACAGATTTGAAAAACTAATAATGACAACTTTTATTGTTTGCTTAGGTTGGTATTTATGTCAACTTTCAAATTTATTAAACCAAGAAATAAGATTCTTCAAAAACAATTTTATAACCCTAAATCGTTGGTTTTGTTTATCGGTTGGTTGGGTTTGGTATTTATGTCAAGTTTCATGTTTATTAGCCCAAGAAATAAGATTTTCAAAAAAAATAACAACCCCTACATAATATTTGGGGGTAGTTTTGAAAAACTAATAATGAAACCTTTAGTGTGTATTTAGATTGATATTTATGTAACAAGTATCAAAAATGTTGGCCGAAGGAATTACATTTTTCATACCAACATCCAACCTCTTTTTTACCCCCTTAAGGGTGGAATTTCCAAAAATCCTTTCTTATTGGATGCCTACTTCATAGAAAGAACACACCCTCTAAGTTTCAGGTCTCACCATAAGCGGTTTAGGCTGTGCGTGGATCCGTCATTCAGTATAAAGCATTTTATATGTATAGAAGATAGAATAAGTATTATATATAGGATCGGTAGTACAGAGTATAGATAATAATGTACCACATTACATCAAGATCACATAGTCAACCGCTTCATGTACAATACTTTGGGTAAGGGCTAGTAAGCAAAGTAAAATGCCTCATCCTCTTTGACCGTTGTAGTTGTTAGCTCAGTTGTAGCCTCAATTGTAGCCTCAGTTGTAGCCTCAGTTGTAGCCTCAGTTGTAATCTCAGTTGTAGTCTCAGTTGTAGTCTCAGTTGTAGTCTCAGTTGTAGCCTCAGTTGTAGCCTCGGTTGTAGCCTCGGTTGTAACCTCAGTAGGTTTAGTTTCTTCAATAATATCATCCAATATTTCGTTGATTTCTTCTAAAGGCTCTTGATCTAGTTGTAGTAACAGTTTCTCTATTGGTTCTACTCGGCAGACTTCTTCGCAAATAGATTTTGTACTAAACTTGTTCGGAGATGGACATCCTGACCACAGCACACGTTCGCATTTACCATTTGTGTGGGTGTATACAAACGAGGATGTGTCTTCGCATTTCTCTTCGTTTAAAGGGATATTGCACGCTGAAAAATGAACAAGTTCTAGAGATTATGAGGGATGATTATGATTATTACAGGGTGAGTTTTTTAAGTGAGCGTGGATGGCTAAATCCGTAACGTTGAGGAATAGCGGAAAACACTCAAAGGAGTCACAAGGCCGATTTTGACGAAAACTAAAACCGCTCCATTGGATTTTTGAAAAATCAATATTCCTAGCCAGGAATCAAACCCGTTGATTTTGAAAAAACAAACATTTGCTGTAATTACAACATTCGATAGTGTCGCTTATAAGGATAAAATTCTGGTAAGTTATTTGCATATGATGGCATATGGCAAACTTAAGGTAAAGGAAATCTACGAAGACTCGTACCATGCAATTGATGACATGAAAAAGTCTTTGGACAATATGCATAAAGGAATCAAAATTTATTAATGTAGTACAATGCTTCAGTTTTTCCATAATTTCATCACTTAAGGTTAAATAGGGAGGTACCTACTTAACGTAGGAAAAAAAAACAGAAAAATAGATGTCAAAAACGAAAAAGAAATAGGGACCAAAGACACCAACTTCCGAAAAGAAAGCTTTTTCGCGTTGTAGTGTTTTGTTTTGGAAGTCGGTTTAGTTTTTTGTTAAAAAGTTTTTTTTTTTGACTGATCGACTGCTTGGTAATTCAGAATGTAAATGCTTTAATTGAAATAAATGGTTTGAGTTGGATATTGGTGTGAGATGCTGCGTCGAGTTATTGTGGAGTTTGGTCATATACAGTGGCGTAAAAAAGTGGAACAATGGGCGGCCCTATTGAACCACGGGATCATGTTGTGGTCTTTCTCTCACTCAAACTCCAGCTTTCACTACCTGCTTACAGTACTAACTTGTAGGTCAGAACAGAATGCGATTTTGCAGTTGTCAAACAATCAGATTAAGATAACATGTCGGATCCGTGTAAAAGCAGGGATAAAGAGTATGTCATGCAAAATATAAACTACATAACTGTTTAACAAAACACCTCGAACCTTTGGTCCGTTGCTTGTTGCGTGAAAAAAATACACCCTGTGGCCCTTAGTGTTAGTTTATAAAAGTACTCGATGGTGAAACGAACGCAAATTTGAAGTTTACGTTAAAACTTCAATTTGTAGATACTAAAGCGGAATGAGTGCCATCTGGTGACTATATTAGAAAACCTTTCTTTCCATTAGAATTGACATGAGAACGATTAGGAACGTTAATGCGACCGATGACTGCGTTAAAAAAACTCGCACTAAGCGCTCTGGATACTACGCACTTTGACCATCGAGATATAAGTACTCTTTGACCGATTTTTGTTGAACGTATACCTAAGGTGCCAATCATAATTATGATGAGTGCATAGTAACGAAAACTTACGATCTTCTCTGGGAACTGGAGGTGTCATTCTGAAAATACAGTTGAGGGAGCAAATGTATTCGTTTTCAAACTTGTTGAGCGTGGGACAGCCCCTCCATGTTTCAAGTTCGCAACGTGACCCTGGCTTATAGTAGGAGAACACTAGTTTCGGTGGAGCGTTGCAGTCACTACGGTTGAATGGTGCCAGGCAGTAGTTTGGTGGTACTGTGGAGTCAAAATTTGTATTAATGGTAATCTGCATTCTTTGTATCAAACTAGCATATTTAGTGGGACTGAAGGAAGAAACCCTCCCATTTGCGTTTTTTTTTGTTATGCCTTTGCCCAGCTGTGGGACAGGGTGGGTTTATAAAAGTAAACTGCCTTCTGCTTATGTTGTGGGCCTGCCTACTTCTGGTAGGAGTCGTGGTCGACGCGTCATCTTCAAATTGAATCGGTTCATGTTTTTACCCGACTGCCGAAGGACGGTAATGTGTTTATCAGTCTATGCATGTATGTTTGTTCCTATGTGGCGCTCTAGATAACAAACGCGTTGGCCGATTTTAATGATTCTTACATCAATCGATTTGTCTTAACATTGCGAGTGTCACTGGCTACTTTAAATGTGCAAAATAGAAAAATGGTGGATTTTGGACGCCGTATTGTGGGGGTCCAAATTATTTTTTTCTTCGAATCGATTCGTGTAGGGTATTACAATAAAGGGCTTTAAGAGGTGATTTCAAAAATATATAACACTTATATGTTTAGATGTACCAAATTCGAAAAAAAAAGTACCTAATGAATAAAAAAAGTTAATTAAAAAAAAAACCCGACAACTTAAGAAGCGAACTAAAAAGGCATTAACAAGAAGAAAATCATGCTGTGCAGTCGAAGGATACATATTCGCGATCTGGCCGACCAAAACTATTTTTTTTTGCAATTCACGATGAGCCAGCTCTTATACTTGATCTCGTCTTATGGAAAGCATCCATGATAAGGTCTACGGCGAAAAGGGGAGTGCCCAGAAGACTTAAGTTTATGAATAATAACTAAAAAGCGATTAATAAAACTTACCTGTCCGCACAATATTTAAGAAACTTAACGTAGTAAATAGGTAACATTGTAAGCACCGGCTGAAACTCATGGTGTAATTAGTAATCTATGGTATAATAACTCAAGTGATTCCATATTTAAGTATCAAATAAACTTTTGTTTTATGGTTAATTAGAGTAATTAAGCTATGATGTACTATTTTAATGGATTCCGTCTTTAATTGAAACGATAAAAATGTTATATAACGCAAAAAGATACTGCATCGACCGGGAATCGAACCCGGGCCGCCCGCGTGGCAGGCGAGCATTCTACCACTGAACCATCGATGCTTACAAATGTGGTTTAAAATTTTTTGTTAACTCTGAAGAAGTGTTGAATTAAATATTAATTTCGCGAAATGCTTTTTTTTCTGTTGAAGAGGTACATTTTTTTAAAAACAGCTTCGCAAAAATTAAAAAATACAAAGACTGATCATTCCTAATGTTCACTTTTTTTTTAAAAAAATTGAGGTAGTTAGAACTTTCTTAGGAATTTGTAGCCGAAAAACCAATTATTACTACACAAAAATAAAGTTTTGCACTTAAATCATGATCGTGCTGCCATCTAAGACAAGTTTTGTACACTAGCGTCATCTCTAGCCTTCTATCTGTTTCATCAAAGAGATCACAGATGGCGCAAATTTCAACATCTTTAAATTATTTTTGCTAGCTTATTTTTTATTTAATTTGTTTACAAGAAATACTTTAGTATTTGCTAAATAAAACATTTTGAAATAAAACATAAAAAAATATCATTTTGGTATCGTCGTCGTTTATATTTAATAATAATTTCCTTAAAATAAATGTGATATTAACTATATTGTTCAATTATAGCTAAAATAAAACGAAGCACTAGCATAACGTTTACGCAAGAAGTAACATTAATGTGAGTATAAAAATTTACCCGAAAAAATATTTTTAGTAAACAACAATTTACAAAACATTATTTTGATCAATAAAACAACCTATTTCAAAAGTCTATACTAAAGAAATACAATTGATTGTCTTCAATGAAAGAGCTTATTTTTGATATTTAGATATTTTTTTTCATTTGTATCTCGATGATTTCTTACAACGCCATCTAGTTTATGCTCTTAAAAACTTTAATTCTAAGGTGAGATCTCATCGGCCGAACGATTGCTTGTTTTCGATGCATTTTAAGGCTTTTATTATTACTGCAGTAGTATTACTTTGATGGTTCCTCTTTCTGTTTTTTTCGTCGACTTAATATCGCACCTATGATCATCAGAAGTACCTGAAAAAGAGAGAAAGAAAGAAAATGTTATTGGATGATTAAGTAGGTTCTGTTTTATAAGTCAGACCCTTATCTAGTAGTCCCCAAACTTATTTTCCGGACCGAACATAGGCATTTCGCGCATATCTTGTATGTATGTATGGTATATTCTTTATTATCTTATACACTTGTCCCACCGTAGCAACGAAGCGATTAGCTATCGGCTATTTTCTTGCTGAACAAACGAACAAAAGATACAGATCCCATGTCAATAAAAGAGACACAATCTCTGGCTGTTCACAATGCCGGTGGGTATTCTTTCACCGCAAGTTTGTCGCAGCGACAAGAGCTATCAAAGATAATACTCGCTGCCTCGCTGGGCGATGCTCGCGGTTGGCGGTCAGAACTCACGCCGAGATATCAAAAAGCGTGCAGGACTGACCAACCGAGCGAGTGGTGCGAGAAATCGCCCGTCACACAAAAACACTCTCTCATAGCCGAGCGGTAAAACTATCAGAACTACACACTCGCTTCTCACTGCTCGCCAACTCGTATCTAGGTTCTAGCTCTACTCGCTGCTCGCTGATGGTCGGCGGTAGGACAATTGCCTAAGACATCGTTAGATTCGTCTTGACCTTCGACGCAGCTGAAGGAACACGGGTGGGTTTTATTCAGTAAAAGTCTGACACGCCCTCGCGCTTCACCAAGAGCGGGAGAAGTCATTGGATAATTTTGCCAACCGAAAAAAAATGTACGTCTTGACCGCCCATGTGTTCTTAGATCAAAGACGTTACAAAATAAAAGTGGCGGTATTGTGGCGGTTCTTTTGTCCCGAGGCGTCGTTGCCTGCCTTTTCTACTTTTTTACTTAGTCCAGGTACCTATCTATAATAAATTATTATTATTACCTCAACTACAATCAGCAGAACAGCTACAGTGAAGACCATAGAAGATGTCTCCTTGAACACCATCAGCACCAAGTCTTTGCACCCTCCCGTGTAGTATGTCTTCTTCACTTTGCACAGCTCTCTGTCCCTTTCTTGCACCAGATCGGACCGTGAGGAGTCATAAGTTGGACAGCAGGATATGGGAACGTTCGGGGGAAAGTAGTATGGGAGCTTCGAGCTTCGGTAGTCTTCGGAACTGTAGACACCACAGCAGTTTAACTGGAATTAACAATCACACTTATATTATAAAGGCGTAAGTTTCTGAGTTTGTATGTATGTTTGTTACTCTTTCTCGCAAAAACTGCTGAATGGATTTGGATGAAATTTGTCACAGAGATAGATTATAGTCTGGAATAGCACATAGAATACTTTTCATTCCTGTATAATGTTCCCTTGGGATAAAAAACCGGTAGAAGCTATTATTATCACATCATATTTACATTTTATAGGCGAAATCGATGGGTCATGAGTTGAACGTGTTAAGATGAAAAAATTTAGACCCTCTCCGATGATTGATCAATTGATCAAAATGCAAGAATAGAAACCCAGAACATGATATTGTCATCTGACTATCTAGTCGGATTGGCCGGAGAAATCAGGAGACAAAGTTGACTTGAAGAATATGTCGGACGCATTTTCCCAGCAGTCGGACAACAGTTATTTTTTTATTGGGACAATCCCACCGCACTATTCCCAAACCACTGCAACTCCTGAAAGCCAAAATCAACAGTGGTGACTGCCAGAAAAGCGCCGAGGCAATAAAGCTCGACGAAGTCCCGGAGAATGAATTTAACTGTCTTCGATCCCGCAACGAAACTAATCAGAAAAGAGTAATGGAGGAGTAGGAAAACAGTTAAAGAAAAATAAACAAAAAAAGGTTATAAACCAAATGGTCATTTTCTTCAAACCACTAAAGCGCTAGTGTTTGACGCCTAGCAAATTCTTAGTTGGTAAACATTTCGGTTTGGGTTACTCAGCGAAATTTTTGACTGTTATTTTTATTATTCATCTCCGTTTAAAGTAATGGTCCTCCCACACTGCAGTTAAAAATGTATACAAACATTTTCTAAACAAACGTTTAATCACAATGTTAGTAAAGACAAAATTGTTAGTTAACAAATTGTAACAAGTGCTTGCATCCAGAGCGCTTTTTTTTTTTGTAAACATTATCCATCAGTGTAGGAGCACTCAAAATATCTAACAATTCCTAACAGAATGTAACAATTTCTAACAATTGTTAGTAAAATGTATTAGTGTTAGAAAATTGTTATAAACATTTTTAACAGCAGTGTGGGATCACCATTACTTTGTGATTGTTGCTGATGTTTTGTGTCTGTGTCAAATAAATATTTTCTATTCTTTATTTAAAGTTCTTGCTAGCTCACCAGAGTAAAAAGAAGTTTAAAACTTACATCAGATTGTGTCATGGCCCAAATCTTAAGATGCCTCGGGTTTTCTTCCCTGGCCTGCTTGAAGGACTCTGCCAGAGACTTGAGAAGTTTGGCTTCATCAGCTGGATCCACGTTCACCGATATACCAGCGATTAGCGCTTGTACGATAGCCAGAAGCAGCAGAACTATAGCAGCCTGGAATGTAAAGAAAATTATATAAATAGTCAATACACATACGGATGAAGATACATTTTAAGGGCCTCCTTCTTCTTCAACTGCTACTGTAGCGTATACGTTCTTCCCTTCTTTTCTCTATTCATGAAGTGTTATATGGCTTTGGCCAACTGGGACAGTAGTACAGGCAAGCTATAATATAATAAAAATTGCTGCTCTCACATAAGTCTCATAGCATTGGTCGATAAGTATGTTGAGATGATCGAAGATTCTGAGCATAATAAAGTCTGTATAATCTCCTCTGAACCAAAGTAGGTAAGTTTAACTGCTACCTCGCAAAATGGGGCTGCCTCGACGGAACAGAGGGTGCAAATGTGGAGACGAGTTACAAACCATTTTTCACCTGCTGACCTATCCACTGTACCCTGTATCCACTGTAGCCAACGATGTCGTAGACGTGGCAAAGTTTAGGGTCAAACCAAATTGTATGACTGACGTGCCAGCGACATGAGAAGAAAATAATCAGTTATAATAAAAAAGTATATCAAGTGCGTGGTCAAGACCGTGAGGTCATCACAATTAACTTGTCAAGTATGCGTGATATGCTAACGCTTTTCCATTGAACTTGAATATATTATGGACTCCAAGGGCGCGTGTAAGTTACCTTGGATCCCTTTTCTTGTGTTTGTAATTTGTGGCACGCTATTTCCTTGCGAGGCGTTGTTAAATCCTTCATGTTAGAATTTTAATTACTGTTTTATATTTGCTGGTAATAATTAGGTTTTCTCTGTTTTAAATGATGTATCGTCTGTAATAAGATAAATAAGTCTTTCTATCATAATTCTCAATTTTGTGTTACTATAAAATTGACAACAACGACAAAAACAACATATTTACAACAACAACAAAAAATGTGACAAAAATATATTGTAGACGGGTTGCTGGTGTTGTGTAACGAACGCATACTTTGTTGTATTAGTGTTTAAGTTATTCTTTTTGTTTTTTTTTGTAGGCGTCGTGTCTGGCACAAATGAACTTTTTCATTACTTATATCGTCGAAATATTGAACATAGGAATCGTCCGTTCTAGTAAAAAGTGATTTAGGATATTATATTGCTTATATATTGTTATGATAGTCGCGGTTTTAGGATGTAACCATTGTGGCTTTCAGGGATAGATTGAAAACCATCTGACGCTCTAGAAAACTGTCATTCAACGGAGGCGTCGTCATAGTGCGAACGTTATCAACCCATTACATTTTGGCACTTTGACCATCATCGCCATTGCTAGTAGAATGTCACTTTGTCTACGAGGCTCTAGACACGTGGAGACGTGGCATTCTATGTCAGCGAGAAGATAGTCGAAAAGTGAAAATGTAAAGGATTGATCACGTGATTTTTCGATACCGCTTGTATTGGACTGGCAAAATTGTACCGGATTGCCCATACAATTTTGCCTTTTTGACAATCGCTATCGCTACGAATTCGATGATAGAATGTCACTTGTCTATTATTTTGGTAGGTGGACACGTCTATAGCACAGACATAAATCTAACTAGATAACGCAAGACTCTCCATCTGTATGAAAACCAAGCGTGAAACTTTTTCACAAACAATAAAAAAAAAAAATTACTTACCAATGAAAGAAAACATTTCCAATGCCTCGGCCAAGTTTTTCTATACATTCTTTACAGCTCAATATGGCATAAAAAGGCATTTTTCTAAATATCGATGGAATTCTGGTGCCGATAATGCTACATAAAAAGCTCAGATTACGATCATTTGTCGTAACCTTAGTCCGTTTTTTGTCACGCGAAGTACATACAATCGCGTCATCTAGTTAGATTTATGTCTGTGGGCTATAGCTTTTACATGGAATTCCTCTCGTCTTCTCCTTTTTTCTTTCACCAATTGCCTAGCATCAGTATGACGAAGTCAGTCGAAATCATCGCAGTATTATCAATACTGTCTTTATATCATAAAATGCCCTCCACGAGTGAAGATAGATATATAAACTTAGATGTTAAACTTTTACGACTTATTGTACTAAATCACATAAGTATTGTTCGAAGGCACAGTCTATCAGAGTTATAAAAAATACATAAAACATTTTTATTACGATTCCGTAGAGAACACGTAACGTAATAACGAATTTAATTGATTTTGAGATTATTTTATTGAACATACAAGGATGCTTAGAGTAATAACGCTATTGTTGATGTTCTTCAGAAAGGCCAGGTGCGCAGTACCTACTCATAACCAGCGTGCATCTGAAGCTAAAAGAGTATGTAAGGATCATAGCTGGTGGCATGGGCAAAAGCCGTCGGTTTATGTATGTATGCTTATAAATGACAAATGATTTAATTTCTGTAAGTTTGTTTGTACAAACACTTTTACATGTCGATCATATTTTTTAAAACTAGTTGAGGTCGGCGTTTCCTATCTGACTACACTGAGAAGAAAGGCCGAAACAAACTCAGAGGTCACAGTCTCTTTTAAAGTCCAGACAAAATCTTGGTTACATCATGTGAATACCATGTAGAATGATGTCTGAAATGGTCTTTTGAGGAAAGAACCAGCCAGATTGAGTGGACCTGTCCAGTCAATGCACGCATTTGTCAATGACCGTGCAACTCAACTCAGAATTTAAGGAGCTCAACGATTCGACGAACAATACCAAAGAAAGGACATTCGGGTAGGCCGCATAAACTACTCAAACTGCCAGACCATGATTAAAAACTAACTTATGGTTTATAATATACGACTAATTTCAGATAATCTACAGTTATATTTGCATTGATGTGTACCTGTTTACTTGTAGAGTTTTCCCAGTATAATTTCATACGTCCAGATACAGCAGCTTAATCGCGGTAACAATACGACATTGGTTTCGAATCGAAGGTACAAAGATTAAATTCAGGACCCAGCGTGGCTCTTGTAGGCACATTAATCTCCGATTGCTGAATTAGGAATTTAAATTAGGAATATTTTTAGCCTAAATTCTTGTCAAACAGTAGAGTTTGGCACATTCTTAATTCTCCAAAATTTCTATTCAGAAACCGGCTTTGAAAATAAAGTAAGTGTGAATTACTGACCATGACATTAAATCATAATCATCAAAATCAAATTCATAATCATCCAAGTAGGTCTTTGTTAAGAGTCTCACTGTAGTAAGAGACATTCTGTAATATCAACTTAAAATACTACAACGCAAAGGTAAGAAAATTAATAGGCTTATTACAAGAGTGGTGGCCGAGGTGTCTCAAAGATTAAGCAAAATTATGGTTGGATTTATTTATATAATCATAATGTCTAAAGTAAAGGCAACTAAGATACTGGAGCTAGAGACCAATGGAAGGAGGGAAATTATGCCCTTAAAATGGATTGGGCAATACGGTCTAAATAATAATAAAAGCAAATGATCATAATATAGACAATTTATCGGTGGCAATGATTATCGAAAAGTCAATTTATGAGATTGATTTTCACAAACGAAACGTTACGTGACAGTTGTTTTGGCATTTCAACACTCGCTATCGTCGATTGTATGTCA
This sequence comes from Orthosia gracilis, assembly GCA_947562075.1. NCBI lineage: Eukaryota > Metazoa > Arthropoda > Insecta > Lepidoptera > Noctuidae > Orthosia > Orthosia gracilis. The sequence continues at coordinate 21,697,446 of OX387274.1, forward strand.
AACTTGCTTCTGCCAGCGGCTTCGCCCGCGTGGATGTCGAAAATTATCCCAAGGGAACATATTCCCGGGATAAAAAGTGTCCTATGTGCTATTCCTGACTATAATCTATCTTTGTGCCAAATTTCATCCAGATAAGTTCAGCCGTTTGAGCGTCAAGAAGTAACAAACATACAAACACACACACACTCACAAACTTTCGCTTTTATAATATTAGTAGGATTGTCGGGAGTGGCACATAAATTGTATATTTTTATTTTATAGGCTCGCATATGATCAAGGTCTCAACACCGATAAGTGATAATGATGTAGTCAACAGCGAAGGACACTTGCCTAAAAGTAAAAATCCCCATTTTGCAGGTATCAGGAAACACGGCAGGGAATGTCATTCCTTCATTTTGAATCATCTTGAGATGTTACGAGGTATCTTACCACATGAACAGGCCTCGATTGCTTCTTGAAGACAGCCACCTCCCCATAAATGATCACACATATGGTGACAGCAGCCGACACAGCCAGGAGTACCATGGCCACCATCCGGCTGGACTGTTCCGAGTCGTACGCCTTTGTGGCTATCGACGTCAGCACTGCCAGGATTATTAGGGATACTGCTGCTATCTGGAAAAATAAAAAATAAAAAGTGTTTATTGTTACAGAAACAAATATACCTATATATTATGCTTAAACTAAGCACTTAACGAAAGTATTGGAAGTTATAAATTTAATTAAGTAAAGACAAAATTACAAAATACTGAATTCATTTAACGCCAATGGACAAGAAAGAGAAATAACGAAACAGAAACTAGGCAGGTGCACGTCGAGACTGTGACAAGAAGGCTTCCACTCAAAATGATGCTATGTCATGGGCGATCCACAGCATGGCGTTGATTGCATTAGCCATGGTCATGGATGAGGAGGAATGAAAACAAATGAATTAACAAATCAATTTATGATGATCAATGTTACAAATGAATTATGAATATAAATGTGGATGGATTGAGAGGGACTAAAGAAAAGATGGATGGACTGTGTGAGGAGTGATATGAAAGAAGTTAGTGATAGCGTGACGGGGACAGAATCGTATGGAAGAAGAAAACAAGTTGCGCCGACCTCAAGTAACTTGGGACAAGGGCAGGAAGTGTCTACTTCAGTGTTTTTGCCATCTAAATCTTTTTCATTACTTAAGGCTATATTTTAAGTACTTTTAAAGGAACGCCAGACAGCGGCAAACGTACATCACGTCATCTAAAATATCCATCAATAGCAAGCTATAACTGAATATATATATACATGATTATGTCGATGTCGAGTTAATGGTTTAGAATGTAATGGGTAGTACCAAGGTGAGTGGATTTGTCTTTGGCACTTTTCTTTAATAATAATAATAAATCATTTATTTCAGATTCATCTAACGATTACATCCATATTAATTAGTACAATTGCGAGCTTACAAACTAGTGTTAGTAATAATTAATTGACATACAATACTTTGGGTTTCTAGTATAGTTAAGTAAAAAAGAAAGAATTTTAAAAGTGATTCGTTTATATTTTCTATCTTAGAACTCATTAGATCATTGATGGGTAAAGGCTTCTCTTGACTCATACAGCTTCCGTTTGCTGCGGTTATGGCCGCGTAAAAATAAAAGTTGGATGTAATCCCAAGAAAACGTGTTTCCGGAATAAAGAAAGAAAGAAAGAAAGAACGAAAAATTTAAGAAAGAACGTAACATATTTATTTGTGAACCGCACAGGAGACACAAGAAATAAGCAAAAGTAAAAATTTTGCAATATAAAGTATCCTATATCCTTATCCAAGACATGGACTACCCGTGTGTCAATTTATCTTTGCATTTATATTGTAAGTATAGATATGGAAGCATCGATATATGGCAGAACATTCCTAGTTGATAAACTCCTTTTCGAAAATCACAGACGTAATGCTCATTAATTTTTTAACCAATCACATATTAATTTATCAATAACAATTGCTTGCTTGAAATTCACATAATAATTAAAAGCATGCTTCTGTGCTATTCGTTCCCACCTGTGTTTATAATATATCGTGCTCTTTGTGTGTGTAAAAAATATCATAATTCGTATATTATTAAATATCATCAGTGCTTATGTGCTATCAACAACAATCCATGTGTATTCTAAGAAGAAAGCATGGGAGCACGTGCCATCCGAAGATTACTAGTTGAACTGCGGAAGTCGTTTAAAAACTGATGCAATAATAAAAGTATTTGTATCGCCACTTGCAGGCGTCTGCATCCGTCGAACAAACTTGTGCATTCATGCGGCCAGACGTTCAAGATATGCTCAAATGCATCGCTGCAAAAATACTGTAAAGCATTGTGACCTTAGCTTCTCAAGTATGCTGTTACGAGACTAGATAGTATTTTTTTAAGAAAAGAGTTATTATTTAAAAAAATATAAGTAAAAAAAAGTTTAGATCGATATTGGAAGAATTCGTGTATGACTAATGTTTATAGTAATGTGAAAGTATATTCTTTATTGGAGATCTTAAATAAATGTATGCAATTGATGAAACATCTTGCAGAAAATTAAAAATAGTATGTGGTGTGGATGGTTATTTCAAAGATAAGAGAAATAACAAAGAAACGTTGAAAAGGGAAAGATAATAAAGTTAACAAAAAGAAGGTGACTACTAATGATTATGTTGAAGAAGACAACAAGCTGCTCAAACCACAAATAAATTGAGATAAGAATAGGAGTCGATGTTGATTGGATAAATGATCTCAAAAGGAGAACCTACTTTGAGCTACTAAATAAACTATTTCTATCCTGAATTACTGGTAGATTACCATTTCACCTACTTCTAATAAATATGTGTTTAAATGTTGATATTTATTAGTCAAAGTTTCCTTCTGTCTCTTTACACACTGTGATTACTTTTCTCATCATATTCTACCGTTGCAGATCTGCTGGCAGAAATTCCTTTGAAATTTGCACTTTGTGCTCTTCTATCTGTTCTTTTTTACAAGCTTTTAACTAACTTGCAATGTATTTTTGTATGTAAGTGTGTTCGGTTCAAATCTTACAACTGAATTGTAAAGCAGTTATCCTCCACCGATTAAGATGAAATTTTGCATACACGTTTAGTTTGGATGACAATGCATGGTTAAATATGGGACTTTATTCTAAATGCAATATGGCGGATGGCCCAAGATGGTGGACTAGTTATTTTTCGTGCACTGCCATGATATGGGTATCAAATGAAAGGGTTTGATGAGAAGAATACGAAAAAAGCTTGTTTAAATAAAATATTTTTAATGAATAAATTATTTGTTAATTGTTTAGTGGGTGCAAAAATAAATAAAATTCAGTGTTACTATCGAGTGTATTGCTCTCCATCATCGATTATAATAAAAATGTTCTAGGAGTTTCTGTTCTGTTCTTTTAGTTACTGTATATTTGAACAAAATAGAAAAAGAAACGTATTTATTGTAATTCTCTTCTCATTTATTAGTGTTATAAAAGAAATAAATTATATCACTAACCACTCCGATTACTCCTAAGATGACGAAAAAAGCCTTCAAGCACCTCAAGCATTCTGGACGCTTCTTATTCTTCTCTTCTTCAGCGATTCGTGACTTGATATCTGGCTTCTCCTCCACACTCGTTTCGATGATGATGTCATGTCCGAGATTTGATTCCTTTGCTGTGGAAAGAATGACGGGTTAACAAAACAGGTCTGCAAAATTATCCAGGTATGCATTTTTGGAACTCTACCGACTTGTTTGCATTTTGTTATTTTAAACGTACCTAACACTTTCTATAGCAAAAAATCTTGTTCCTGTTTTTCTATTGTTAATTTTCTTTTGAAAAGGACGAAATTCACACATGACATGTTAAACTTGTCAGCGAAAATAAGACGTAACGTAATCGCAGAATTTCAAGATTTCCCGCAATCTATTTACATTACCTTATCTGCGTTTTGTCAACCACGAGATTTTGATAAAGAATTTTATTACGCTAACTAATTGAAATTCCAGTTCACAAGGCCGCTATATTCACGTCTAAACAACAGCTAAACACGACTAGATCTATCTGGGCTATGTCTTTTTCGATATCTTCTTCGTTCCCTTCTTCTAATTTCTTCTTATCCCTATTCAAACTTGGAAGGCTGGACTTACCCCCCTTCTCAGAAGTGGCCATGTCGTCCCAATGTATGGGAGTCTCGTCCAAAATGAGCAGCGCATCCGACGCACCTGTATATATAGGCCAATTAACAATACACTGTGGTCCAATGCTCTACCGCACGGCTTCCAATATATAATAGAGTCGATTTCATTCACCATACTTTATGTCGCATTATGGTAAATCGTTTGTGTGTACCAGAATGCACGGGAGCCGAGATAATAGCTATCTTTGACGGTTTTTCGATAAATAAGAAATGAAAATTTTGAGCATTTAATGCCAATATAAATAAGTCAATAAATGGCGGACCGCGGTCCGGTTCCGCACCGCCGACTTTTTTTTGTGTGGACCAACGACAACATCATTGAAAAAAGATTAACATAGCCTGCACCAACTTTAGTTTAAAACTTCGGACGGATAATTCAAGGCAAAAATTTAATTTTTCCCATAATATCAGAAAAAATCTTGTTACCTACTTTTGTTGATTATCATTTAAATTTTAACGAAGTATTTAAATGAGAGAATGTAAAGCCGATGGGGGGGGGGGTTAGGTACCTATAAATTTGAACCTTACGGACCGCGACGGTCACATTAGTTAAAAAAACGGACCACAAATGACACATTGATGGACACATTAACATAGTCTATAATAAATAATATTCAACCACCAACACATTATTTACTTCCCACAGGGCCTAACCTGCCGTGGCCTACCTAAAAGTCCCTGAACCGCCTCAGAACCCAAGTAGGAAGGTGTCTCTGTGCAGCCCCGCAAAATGGGGCTACCTCGATGGAACAGCAGCAGGTTGCAAATGTGGTTTCCGAGACGCAAACCATGCTCCACCTCCTGTCCTGTCCCCTGTGCCCCAAAACATGCAACCAGGGGGATCTATGCGCTGCCACCGAAAACCCCGTGAAAGTGGCTACATTCTGGCCCAAACAAATTTGAACGACTATCGTACCAGCGACATGAAGAAGAAGAGAATAAATAATATGACCCATGTTAAGTAAACAACGTTGTCTCCATCAGGGGGCCTATAATCCAAGTCAATTTGAAGGACCACTCGATCCAGTCGCTAAACACCCTCGATTAACGTCCATAAATAACTAGCTGCAACCGTCATTATGACTCCCAAAGATGGCGGCACAAATTTTTGATATGCGTCAAATGAAAGGATTTTCTGAGTGAAATACGAAAAACCTTGTTTTTAAGATTCCATTCCTCAAAAAAAAGGAACCCTTATAGAATCACTTTGTTGTCTGTCTGTCTGTCCTTTTGTCAATACCTTTTTCTCAAGAATGCGTGAAGGTGTCAAGTTAAGATTAATATATAATACTCAGGGCTGCAACCCCTTAGAGCTGTGAAAAAATCAAACTTTTAGATCAACGGTATCCAAAGATATCGTCGTTTATGTCCTAAATTTGACGAGTCGCAACGCAAGGCCTTAAAAACCTATATATATAGAGTACTTCCTGTTGACCCAAAAACCATGAAATTTGGCATGAAGCAATGTGTTATAGCACAAATAAAGGAAACAATCCGAATAACGTGAATTTGTACCTAAAAAAATAAAGATTACCTATTAACTTATTTACGGTTGGTAAACCGACGGGGACTTATGTCGTTGTATGAGGACAACAGTTTTCTAACGAAAAAGTTAATTTTGTCCCTCAACCCTGTTTAATTCGGAGCTTTATTTATTTATACTTTATTGTAAACCAGAAAATACAGGAACAAAAGAAATTTAACAATAAAAAATATACTTACAACGGGTGGCCTTATCGCATTCCGGGATCTCGCTTTTCCAGGCAACTTTCATTGTTTATGATCTTTATTAATATTACCTATTTCCTGTAACGGCTCATACACGCGGTTCAGTTTACATGACGCTTCAAACTTGATCAAGTCGGCAGAATTGAAATATATTTTTTGCTTTAAGTAGACTTGCCATGAATACCCATGCCATACACCGTCAAATTAACCGGACGCCGCTTCAAGCGCGCTGCAAACTTGACGGTAAACTGGATCGTGTATAACACAGGTTCGCTCATTTCGGGAGTCAGGGGCTTCACATGTATGGTTATAATATTTTTATGTCAATAAAGTTTTATAACTTATTTATTGTATAGCTATTTATACGGAACCCTCGGTGTGAGCCCGCCTCGCACTTCGCTGGTTTTTTTTTTAAATTAATCATTTATTTCCTTGCCGATAGACTAATCATGTTCTCACAAAACATAAGACATGGTCATATTATTGAAATAAGTTACGTCACTTTATAGGTCTGATAACGCAGCAATCATTGTTATTTAGATACCTAATATTTCGTATTATCAAGTTGGAAGTCGTCAACATCTATGCTACAGGTCATCAGACAACGTATTGTCAACGACCCTAGAATATCTGAACTAATATTAAAAAGAGATTGTTCTGTAATTATTAAAAATCTCATCAGTCATTAGTTCGTTAATTACTTGAAAACTACTTATATTTATTTAAACCTTTAAATCATTTTTATTTTATCCAACTTCAAACTATTATTTTGATGCTATATGTATTGTATAGTGTGTATGTTTATAATAATAATATTTTCCTTCGTAACTCCTAAACTGTTCACCAGATTTGGACGAATACGTTGTTGCTGGATTTGTATAAATACTCCGCGCTACATAGCATAATATATTGCGCCACGATAAATCTAGTAAAACTAGTTTTTTGGTCCGTAGTAAACTCAACCAATGGTTAAATATGGTGAGCCTCGAAAATGTTTAAATAAGTTGGATAGTCAATTATTTGACCATTTAATACACTAACAATCGATGAATAAACATTTTTTACTAAAATTTGCAACCATTGGTTAGAATATTTAAGCATTCTATGGAACGAGAAACTAGGTCTAAGAAACACCACAAAATAACTAACGCATAAAAGAAAAACATTTGATAACGTATTGAGTTTGGTATCAAAGTGAAGATTTACTTAAACATTAATAACGCACAATATTATTTTTTATCCTGTAGTTGAGTTATCATTTTGTTATGTGCTTTGTCTTATTAGATTACTGCAAACACAATCACATACAAGCGATGCCAGCCTGTGTCAAGATGTAGCATTACCGCTCTCTCTCGATCGTAGCCATGATACTCGTACGAGCCAATACCACCTTCATCTTTGTGATCCCCCATATTCTAAGTCATTTACTCCGCTCTAATAAATTAAATTCAAATTGACAATTATATTCAAAGAATCGAGTTTTATTGATATCATGGCAAGTAATTTGATTGGAGTGGATGAAGATGCCTTCAAAAAGACTTACAATATGGGCTTATGCCACAATGGTGCAATCAGTTTGGCGCCGTTTTCCTCAAACAAAATTATAAGTAACCAAGGAATTTTACTAACCTGTACAGTAATATTTGTACCACACACTAACGTTGATCAAATAGTTGTAGTAGGCGTATGCCACCGACATTTCACTCTGAGAACATTGTCCCAATTTGCACTCACTCGTAATATAGGATAATCCATCCAAGAAGGGATCAATTTTGATAATTTAAAGATCTTTTTCCGGTATACGCGTCTTCAAATGTGGCCAGAGTTTCGTTCTAATCTACGGCACAGACATGAATACTGTCGACTTCCTCCTCTTAATTAACACTTGCGGTGTCATATAGTGCTAATTATTATTATAAGTGGTCGTGATATTATACATTGTTATTGTGGGTTTTCGGATATATTTAACCGACAGCCAAAAAGTAGGGGGAGGAGGTTTTTATTTCAACATATTGTTTTAGGTATATTTACTGACGCCAAAAGCCACCATCAGCCTCAGGCATACAAAATCTTTAAAAAAATGTTGAAATTGAAATATATTTAAATATGCATCTTACTGCCGCAGTCTGTTTCCTGATCACTATAACCTGGGGGTCTTTAAGTCAAAAGAGAATAGGTTAATAATTCTAGGTAAGGATGCTTCACGGTCGACCACATCACCGCTTTCCATCAGGTAAGATATTAATACTTAACATAATTACTTAATTGTGTTGGTTTAGGCTTGATTCCAAATGCAACTTTACTACCAAAAAACACTGACGAAACGTAAACAGATTCTATTCGCGATCCACAAGTTGCATAAACCTAAATATAGGCAAGAACAAAAATACCAAAATTACTTCTAGGATGACAGGGTATTATCTGATTATCCCACGCAAGTGATAACTGTCAACCGTAGGAATTGGACCGTTTCGGTGTTAAGAGACGTTAACAAGCCGTGCGGGATAATTATGATTTATTGACTGAACTGAACATTTTGGGCTAACGGCTTTTTGAGATGATAATAGAATTAGACACTGCTCTATTTGGTGGTCTAGTTCTTAGTACGATTATCTTCAATATTAAATGGAGACTACATAAAGTGAAATGTAAATACAACTTCGTCAACTTTATGTCGATGATAATTCGTTCCGTATTAAAAAAAAAACTCGACCAATGCACTGCCACATCGACAGCCTCAGCAATGGCTTTGGAATGGTCTCTCATAATACGAGTGTTTGGACATGTTGTGCTGTGTGTGGTTTCTAAAGAGGGAAAAGATCAGAGAAAGGATACATGGAATTTGAGAAAGATTATACAAAGGCTAGAAAGAGTGGGTATGAAAATTTATCAGATTTGGCTTTCAGAAAAGGAGAACAAAGAAACGAAGGATAGGTGGTACCTATTAAAGATAGTAAAAAACTTTTTTTACAAAAATACAGCCGACTTCCAAATAAAAACACTACGAAGTGAAAAATAACTTCAATTTCGGAAATCGGTGTTCCTGTTTTCGTTTCTTCGTTTTATGACACCGACTTTCGAAATTGATTTTTTTTTTCACTTTGTAGTGTTTTTATTTCGTAGTCGGTTGTATTTTTTGTAAAATGGTTTTTTACTTTCACTTTTTAGTTGTACCTATAATGCTCAAAGTGATGTCAGAATAGATTAACCCAAAAACATGAAATTTAAGCAAAACCGGTGGAATGAAAGTATACCAGGATGAACTGTTCATACCTGCGTACCCCTTTAGAGCGTACCAGTGTGATGTTATGTTATGAAATGGTGTAAACAACAAACGGAGATAAGATTGCAGCTATCCCGAGTGATTTGCCGTAATTTATTGAAGAGTTCTGATGTATATCCCCGAACTTTTTCTTCAGATCTTGATGAAATTTAAATGGGACTACATGACAAGCACCAGCTTTCTCATTCAATCATCAAAATCGGTTCACCTAGTAAGAAGTTCTGCGGTAACATACATATAAAAATACAGTCGAATTGGTCCCGCCTCCTTTTTGAGAAGTCGGTTAAAAATGGCTACAAAGGCCGAAAATACTTAGCTGATACAGGTGTATGGAAGAAGAAAGCATGTCACACAGACCTCAAACAAATCCGGGACATGAATGATTATGATACCGTTACATTAAACTCCTAAGAAAATAAACATTCTATCTGCGTTATTTATTGTCAAAATGCCAAAATGTTTGGGATCGACTATGTGACATTTCGGTGCCACTTGTCAATCCAAAACATTTTTAAAAGCTTTTATTTAACTTGCAATGTATGTATGTATGTAAATGTGTTCGGGTCAAATCTTGCAACTGAATTTTAAAGCAGTTATCCTCCACCGATTAAGATGCAATTTTGCAATGCACGTTTGGACGACAATGCATGGCTAGCCAAGTGACGTCATTCTAAATCCAATATGGCGGACGGCCCAAGATGGCGGATTAGTTATTTTTGTGTGCACTGCCATGATATGGGTATCAAATGAAAGGGTTTGCTGAGTAGAATATGAAAAAAACTTGTTTTAAAAAAAGTTTTTAAATGAATAATTTTATTGTCTTTTTGACGGTCGTTATCACTGACAGAATGCCATTTTGTTTAGAGGCTCTTGTCAGTCATATCAGCGCTAATTTTTGATGAGATGAAATACAGTGTAGATTGCCGAATTGAGCAAGATAGGCATAAATTATGTGTACCTGTCAAAGTAGTAAGTATTTATAAGCTCTGTGCCCAAAAATAATGTTTCCAAAAGAAATTGGTGTGGATGAATACGGCAGTTTAATGGTTAGTGCTGAAGTAATTTATGATTTCGGTGGTGTGGGGAGCCATAGAGAAAGTACCTATTGTTCTTTATTGAGGGTACAGTCGCGGTAGCAAGTCTTTTGGAAATATTTTAGCTATTGAAGAAAAAGAAGAAAAATATGTGTACAGTGCCTACAATGGTCGATGCTACAACTATTTTTTTAATGTCCCTCGAAAAACTTCGTGTTCCGTCAGCCATCGGATTTCTATCAGTTGCCCTCACTATACAATATTAGTCTATGGTTGCCCTTTGCACTTGGGCCTACAACCGCTTTAGTGCCGTAAAACGGTAACTTTCTAAAGCAAACTCCTTAATAACGGCTATGTTAAAAGGTTTGAAAAATATATATATATATATATATTGTTTCATGTACATTATTTTTGAAACATAGTTTTTTCGTATACCTAACAAATAGATGAGCTTAACAGCGGATGTAGGCTCTTAACTTGGAAGTCTGATAGAAATCTGACGAGTGACGAAACACGAAGTTTGTCGATGGACAGTGAGAAAATAGTTGTACTGTAACTATACTGGTGTACAATAAAGTATATTCTGTTCTCCATACATACACAAACTCACGCCTTTAGAAACAGGTAGGCAGAAAGTTCAGAACGCCACTTGCTATGATCCTTACATACTTCTTTTGCTTCACTCTTTTCATACATCTTCTAGTCATACACGCATTATTCTGTTCTATTATATTCTAATTACAGGTCCCTAGTTCAAAATCAATTCTAGACTTCTCCCAACTATGTTGGTTTCGGCAACCAGTCTAACCAGATGGAAGTAAGTAGTGGAGAGCAGTAGTGGCCCAGTGGAAACGGCCGCGATGTACAAGTTGTAGATCGTAGGTTCGAACAAAGGCTTTACTTTGTGTAAATTATTTCATCACCACTGGTCTCGAAACGGTAAAGGAAAACATCTTAAGGAAACCGGTAGGTCTTAGAAACATAAATTCAAAGACATGTGCACTGGGCTCACGTGCTGGATTACATCCCTTTCCCTCTCATAGAGAGGATGCCTGCACAATGGACCAAATGGGAGTCGAAACAAAGGGATCCATATATCCTATCCTATGTAGCAGAATACCAGTGTTTATCTGAACTCCACAAACCAGGGTTGTGACCATAAGCTCTTAGAGTAAGGTTATTTTGAGTGTCTGTAAGTGACAGATGTATATGACTTGTATATATCTGTCACTTACGCGATCTCAAAATAACCTTACTCTAAGAGCTTATGGTCACCCCCCTGTACTTAACTGTGTAACACGATAGCCCTTGGTAAGACTGGTGTCAGATTATTGACTTCTGATCAGCATGACGACTTTCAAAGATCTACAGATAACAGGCGGAGCCGGGAGCAAGGTCTGAACTAAAGATGTTACAGACGTTCGATTCCGACAAGTTGGAATTTCCGATTGTTTTTAAACCTCCGATTTCGGTTCCGAAACTTTTTAAACGAATTTTCTTTTTTTATGTATATTTTATAGGCTCGCGCTTGACCACTTTTACGAAGAAATCAATGCAATCATGCTCAATATAAACTATCAAATCTTCCTGCCCCAATCCCACGCTACTTGGGGTCGGCGCAACACGTTTTTTTTTCCATACCGTCCTGTCCCCCGTCACGCTATCAATGACGCCTTTTTCTTTCATATCACTCCTCACGCAGTCCGTCCATCTTTGGCCACCCTCTCCCTCTCCATCCATCCACATTTATACTCATAACTCTTTTAATAACATAAACTATCAATATGGTTGAAATAATCGATATTTACGGGAAAACAAGACTTTCATAACTCATCATTTTTCCTAAAAATGTTAACGGAAACCATAAGTTAAGTCGTAACTCTTGCACTATGCTGAAATTCTTGTACTTATTGGTGAAAAAATTACAGTCCAATGAGTACTTTTGACAGCGCCAGTCCGGCCATAGGTCATAGCTATCAGACATGGCACAGGTTGCCACTCATTGCGCGGTTGCCATGGCAACCAGGCCACAACAGAACGCACAAAGGCATTGACCACCCCTTCTACACCACTTCGCGCCAAGGACGCAGGAATTCGCGATTGTTCCATAGAGAATTTATTCAATTGAAAATAATCATAATTAGGCTGTTCGGCTGTTCGGCTGTTCGCAGTTTTTGACCTTTGCCTGTCAGTCTTTTTTTTTAATTCTTCGAATCTATTTAGTTTGATTAGAAATGGTTTTTCCGTTCCATTTAACACATTATGAAATACATTATCTCAAGGTTGTTTTGGAAATTATATTGATCTTTCAATCAATTTGCCTAGACTTTTCTCAACAATGTTAGTGTCGGCTTACAATCTAACCGATGACTAACGACTAACATGAAACGACTGGGTTGTGGACCAACCCTGTTACTGGGTAACACGATATGGCAAGACTGGTTGTCAGACTTTCGAGCGTCTGACTACCCGTCACGACTGTCAATAAATAATAATACAATTATTGTGCAAATGTGCAAGTGCAATATATAATAGCAAGGTCAGTTTTTCATCTAATTTTAGATGACTTTGTATTTGTTATTTTTAACCAATTAGTTATTTCAGGATACACCATTAATGTTTTACAATTGCAGCTGCTTCTTGTCATCATCGTGCGTTCGTTTTTCCGTAGGTATACGATGAATTCCGAAGCGCATTTTTTTTCTGGAGATGTTAGCTACTTATGTACCTGTAACATAGCTAAGAAGCTGTTTCCAGGCTATTGCAGGAACTCACCGTCTTATATGCTACGAGTACCTACCTAGGGTAGACCACCAAGCATCCATATAAAACGAGTTCTGTATCAAATCATATTTATGACGTCTCCAACTCTATTAAAGGAAAAAGTTATTGCAATAAATATCCACAGATACAAAACGATCAATAATGACTAAAAAAATCATACAAATATTGGATTAACACCTTTCAACTTCCACTAGCTCATCAAATAAATGGGGCCAAACAACCACAAACAAATACACTTATACAACCCACATTGGTAAGTACAGTACTCTGCACTTCAGTGTGAACAAAACCAATACTAACCCGGCCACGTATTTTATTGTAACTCCGTGGTAGGCTTGGACAGCTCAAGCTTAAACTTCTTTTTGTCCGTGAAATAAAGATTATTACTTTGAGAAAAGACTTGTTTCATGATAGTTTGGTTACGAAAATGCTATATTTGTATAGATAGTTCAACTCATCTGTGCGCGCGGCGCCGTGTGTGCGTGTGCTTGTAATTTATACATTATGCATTTCTGTGAGAGTGACGCGACAGTCGTCGTCCGAGGAAACAACCACCCATACATGCTTACACACACATAGCCCCAATCGCCAAAATGAGTTGAACAATCTATAACGCCATAAAGCTCTACCAAAAATTTAGTAAAAGCCATTTTCCAAGCGTCCAACGCATCGGTAAAACACGGTACCTTAAATTTAACCAATGAGGAAGATAATAAGTTCTTGGTTAATTTATTGTAAGGACTTACGAGTCGGTGGTCGTCACTGTACAACCACACTACACTTCTTTCCATACACACGCATATATGCATTTGACAGTTACTAATGACACTATCGAGTCACGGAAGTTCATAATGTACTCAGGCACATATGTAAACAAACGCTGAGGTAAATGACTTGGAAATTACTAGTGAATTAATGTGTTGATGATGGAAAATATCCTGCCGTACAGGTAAAAATACATGGCACCAATAAAGGTTTGGGTGCCTATTCAGTTCTAGGTTCAATCCGTCATTGTTGTCGGGTATTTTAAGAATTTCCATTAGAGGTTCAGTAAGTACATTGCAATACTGATTTTGAAATGGTTTCAACATGAAATCATACATACAACGTATACCTAATTTAATTATTTATTAATGTATTTAATTTAATTTTACGCATTGTGTAAAACAACCAATAACGGGAACCCCAACTTTACTAAGATTGGACCTTCGGTAAATAAGTAGTTTTTCGGTCTTTTCTATGTGCAAATGTAACTTGCGATTAATTAAAAACAATTTATAAAATATCTATTACAAAAAGCAAAATAAATTTTTTGAAAAAGCCCACGACGGTTAAAAAGTAATTGAAAAAGGAAAAAATAATTTTAAAACCCAAGAATATCCGTCGGGGGCTGCCATTAAATGAACTATTTTTGCAGTGTCATAGTAAATAATTGGAGATTTTTTAACGCTATACTTACACCCTTACCGTCCTATTAATAAACGTGGATTAAGGTAAGATTAACTTTATTCTAAGGATTAGGTTGGTACTAACAAATTTCCGTATTAATAAACACGGAATAAGGAGGGATTATACTAATCTGACACTAGTCTCGGACTAAAAGTTAAACCATGGTGCCAGCTGGTTTAAGGTCGGAATAAGAGTAGTGTAACTATGGCAACCACAATTTTTTCCATCGCCCTACTCGGGCAGGCTAAGGTCTTGGACCATACCGCCTCGTCTTCAGTGCATAATATCCTTCTTGAATTCTTTAGTATGCCTTAGAATGCGGATGTAACAGATTCTAATGTTTTTTTGGAGTTTTTGGCAGCAAATTGTATCGAGTCAGCCTTCCCGGTAAACTTTGCAGATGTAGTCAATACTAGAATAAAATTCTCCGCTCCGCTATTCCGAGATTGCTTCTGTCAATGATTTCACATATTGTCCAGTTGCGTAGACAGTTGAGACACAAAACTACACCAATTTTATATCACAATATCCACTAGGAATCAATTTGAAAATAATATTAAGAACTGCTGAACTACGCTCGAAAAAATCCCGCCAAAAACTCTCGTAACCACAATTATTACATAGACTGTTATTTTTATACCGGTTATTAAATATTTATATGCATCCAGTGACATTGTTGTTGTTTGAATTGAATACAGTAAAATAGTGTAGTTAAACTGTTTTTAACTGATTTGATTAAGATTTTAAGATTATTGAAATCTGAAGTTGAAGGTTCGAATGAACACGAAAATAAAATGCAAAATAAATGTAAAAATATATTTAATGTAATAATGTTTTATGCATTTGTTAGCTGTTTTTCTTCACGAAATTTTCGTATTTCCAAGATTTCTCTTTGTATTAAGGCACATTTTAATTGTTCTTTGTGTAATTCTTATGCCATCTCCATACGCCTTTTATGTTCTTCCATTTTTATCTCTCTCGATAGACTTGTCATGGCGCTCACATAGTTATGGTCCTGAATGACAACTACCTTAATAAATAGATATTTGTTAAGGTAGGCCTTGATAAGACATAGGTATTATCATATTTTAAGTGTTCATCATTATAAGTAATTTTTAAGTTTAAAGCTATTAAGATAATTTATAATTTCCTCCTTCACCTTTACTGTCAAATCTCTAAGGCAGTTGTCATTTATAGTTTTTTTTTCTACATAATACTTATTTTCATTCACTAGTTCATTCTTTTTCACTTTTAAATTCAACTGGGTTGCCAGAGTTTACGCGTAAGTCCAAGACTAAGAAATTAATCGTTAGTCCGAGGTTATTCCATGTTTATTAATAACATTGCTAGATCTATGTTAATCTTTAGTTACTCCGGGATTAGCTAGTCCAAGAGTAACTTCGGAGTAAGCTGGGAATACGCCATTTTTATTAATAAGACGGTTAATGAGTAGACCGTGCCCCTACAGTGGAGACCTTTAGAAGTTGATGATGAGACTTATTTTTATTTACCATGAAATTTAAAATAGGTTTGGCAGCCCCCGACTGATATTCTTGTGTTTTTAAATTATCTTATCCTTTTTCAATTACTTTTTAACCGTCGAGGGCTTTTTCAAAATTATTAATTTTGCTTTTTTTAACTTTATGGAGAGCATAGATATTAAATCGGATTTATATAAATTCGGACTAGTAGTTTTTGGAGAAAACATGGATTTGCACAAACGATGTTTGCTGCAGCGGACACTGGTGAGTTGTCACCTTAACACCTATCTTAGAACATGCACTAATCAAACCCGAACCCATAACTGAAAACTGAATAAAAACCGGACAAGTAGTTTAGGAGAAAAATGGCAACAAGGATTTGCACAAACATCCTCTACCTCCAAACATATATACCGTCTCCGTTCCGTCGTGGGTAAAAAGGTTTTTCTTATTCTTTTCAGCACACTCTTTCATTAGATACCCATATCATAGAGGTGCAAAAAGTAATTGATCCGCCAACTTTATGCGTCCGCCATATTTGATTTAGAATGATGTGAGTTATCTAACAGTGTATCGTTATCCAAACCAACGTGTATGCAAAATTTCATCTCATTCGGTTGGGGATAATTGTTTTAAAATACAGTTAAAAGATTTGAGCGACATAAAAAACCTCGTAATTTTTATCAGCGCAATCATTTTCTTTTTTTAAATCAGGTAATTTTTCTCTACTAGACAATAAAATATAATTTAAGTAACGCTTAATTATCAATTTTCAAGTACGTACTTACTTTTGACATACTTCATCATATCCGATATGGTCTAGTGGCTAGGATACCTGGCTCTCACCCAGGAGGCTCGGGTTCGATTCCCGGTATCGGAATAATCTTTTTGGATATTTAGCGAAAAACAAGATGAAGCAGAACTATTTTTTAATTCCTGTTTATTTTAATTTACACTAATTTAAGTATATTTAAGGATATTAGTTACTTGAAATTAAATATTTAGTATTTCTGTATTATCCTCATTAGGTATACCTATTACCTATCACGTCTCTTTCGCTAATTAATTGAATTTAATCTGTTGAAAGTATGGGGAAATCGTGTTGTACTTGTAGTTTCGCCATATCCGTTTGTCCGTACGTCCTTCCATCCGCACCTTAGCTCAGAGACTCTTAGTACTTGAAAGTTATAATTTGGCATGGATATACATATTAACCAAGCCTATGAAGTGATAAAATAAAATTTATGAAAAAAAAAAATGGGTACCTTCTGTACAGGTCTATCTCATGGTGTGGGGTATCGTTGGATAGGCCACTCAAAATTATTACGGGTCTGTGAAAACCATTTTTCGATTCAGGGATCTGTTTACGTAAAATTAAGCCTTAAATGGCCAATTATTGTTAAGTCCTGGGTGGGTGCTTTTTAAAAAAAAAATCGAGGCAGTAACTATATGTTATGGAACAAGTGATTAATACGGCATTATTCATAATGCCCAATATGAGTAGGCAATATGATAAAACTATTGAAATAATTAAATTGACCGGGCTTTCTGAATAATGCCTATAATATTGGGCCGGTTAATAAAAAGTTGTTTAATTTTATTTTATAATGCTTACTTAGGTTTCAATATGGAATAGGTAAGTACGATTACTATTTAAGCAACAAAGTCGACGGAGCCCCGGCTCCTATTTCTGTCTGCATGTTTTAAGGTAACCTAACATGAAAGACCTCCTTCGAACCTAACCTATCCGTTTCGGGGTGCCCTAACCCCCCGAGCTCGCTTCGCTTGCTCTTGGACTAATTCATTGAGCATAACTATCGAATTGCCCAACCGTTACGTAGCAATATTCAAAATTTGATCCATGACATAACAAAATTAAAAGAAAAACTATCACAGCTCGAACGGTAAATTTAATTTTGTCACTTCGTTAGATCCGTGTTCGGTGCTTTCATTTTTTAGGATCGTTAGAAATGTGACCTATTTATTTTGGCGAATGTAGCTTTTTATACGGAACCCCCTATGAGAAAGTTTACCTTTATGCGATTGAGTACCTAGGTACGTAAAAAAAACGCACTACAGCCTCAGTTCAGGGCGAATACTACAGGACTCACAGTAACCGCTGCTTTAAGAATAGGCGAAGACATAGTGATTTGGAAGCAGCTCGCCGGTGACTCCATCAAAGCTTTCGAAAACGGACGCCACCATCATCAATGAAGACAACGTATAAGAGAAAGAAAGAAAAAGTGTCTTATTGTCACAAAACGACATACAATATAAGTACATGCTTATGCTAAACCCTTAAAATAGTATTAGTAGTACTTAAATTAGTTTAGTAAAGACGAGAAATGAATAAAACAATAATAAATCAAAATAAGAAATTACTGTAAGGACGTGCTACCTCCTTGTTACCTATTTAAAGCTGGCAACTGACATTTAGTTTTGGAAGATTAATCATATTTCGAACGCAAGAAAATATTTGAAGAAATGTTTGTTTAGTTTATCTCGGCATTTCTGTAAAAGCCAACATAGGGTGAATAACTGAAGACTATATTGAAAATATAAATAAGTAATTTAAAGCAGTATTCCTCTTTAATCTCTCTTGATAGATTAAAGGAAAACCTGCTTTTACTTCTACGTCCCCACAGTACTTAGTTGAAAACATACTAGGTATGTAGTCTACCTAAGTAATAAATCCTATTCGTGTCAGGTTCAAAGCCATCGAACTTAGATAACTTAGCGCTAAGCTAGGACCTAGGACCGATAAACTTGACATGATTCTTAACATGTACCCTAGGACCGGGTAATTTATCACCGGAAACAGACTGCCTGAAGGAAAAGTGCTTTATTTTAACTTTGGTAGAAAATTTGTGGGTAAATTTTCTACAGTAGTTCCGTAGGTTTTGTGAATTTTGCTCTGTTTGTTGCAATTCATTTTGTTTTTTGTTAATTCAGCGAGCGATTGCGTGAATTTGTGTGTTATGCAATCACCAGGTATCCTGAACTGTAGTTAACACTTAGTCTCTCAAACTTCATTATTTTACTGCTAATTAAACACGTTTGACGAAATATTAAATTACACCTCTACCACTTTTCTGCTCGCACTTGTTGATGACAGATTGTAAGGTCCACAAAACGGTAATTTGCAGAATGTTCTTTTCAGTTGCTCGTCTAGTGAGTTACCTAAAACCGACTATCATCACAAAGATCACCGCCAGTTGGAACATTTAAGGCCGTTTGTTCAAGACGCGACACACGACACCGCAAAACGTGGTCACGAATCAGAGCTCCATATATGTATTTGTACGGACCGTTTGTTCATTGCACGACATCGCACCACACGCGAAACGATTTTCATACGGTTTTTCTGTTATGTCGTCGATGCCGCTATGTCGTCGCGGATTTTTTGCGGTGACGATTTAGCGGCTGAACAAAACCGGTATGAGCTTGTTGACGACACGACACACCACACAGCACGTTTCACGCGTGGTTCGTCACTCACGCGCTTATAAAACAATAAAAGACCACTGCAGTGCCGTTGCAGAATCGTGTCTAGTGAACAAACGAACGGACGACAGACCGTATGCAGTGTGTCGTGTGTTGCAAATCGTGATCGCAAATCGTGTCGTGCGGTGCCTCGTGAACAAACGACCTTAAGCTGATTAATTATTAATCTTCAAAGTTTAATTTAGTGACGGAAATCATAATGCAAATGAACTAGGGATCCCTAACACTATAAGGCAGTTACAAATACATTGACCCTACCGCGGCAAGTGTTAACTATACAGAATAAGATTTTGAACCCCAGAGGTTAAAGTCCCCAGTGGTTCAACATTGGTCGCCATGGCAATTCGCCGTATTCATGTTACGGACAAATAGTTTCATAATTTCTAAGAAAACAATTTAAAAAGCCTTTTTAACAAGAATAGAAACTGAAAAATGTTATGCAAAACATAGTTTAACAAGGCTGTCGAATAGTTTTGCAAATGGCCAAATTATTTTTTTTAACAGAAATCAAAATTTGAAGTTAATGAGCATGCTATTTTTAAAATATATCTTTTCCTATTTCTTTATCCTACATGTAATTACTTCATCCGAAAGACTAATTCGACCGGTCCTGTGCGTGTGATTCCAGGTCATCAGTTCGTCCAATGAGAGCTATTCAGCTCTGCGTCTTCATACGTGGCCGCGCGGTCGCTTCTTCCGAACTTTTTGGCCTCATCGACCATTGAAAAGCCCAATTGAAAGAGTATTTTTATTATTTATTTATTATTATTTTCAGCCTATTCTCACTGTCCCACTCACATACATACATCTAACTAGATAACGCAAGTCCCTGAATCTGTATGAAAACCAAGCGTGCCACTTTTTCATAAACAATTTAAAAACAAATTTACTTACCAATGAAAGAAAACATTTCCAATGCCTCAGCCAACTTTTTCTATACATTCTTTACAGCTCAATATGGCATAAAAAGGCATTTTTCTAGATTTCGGTGGATTTCCGGTGCCGATAATGCTAAATGAAAAGCACAGATTACGATCATTTGACGTAACTTTATTCCGTTTTTTGGCATGCGAAGTACATACAGTCGCGTCATCTAGTTAGATGTATGTCTGTGGTCTCACTGTAGTTCAAAAGCCTCCCTTTCTTCCCTCCAATCCTTCCGGTTTAGGGCAATTGTGGACCAATCCTATTTCCATCCAGGCATCAAGTTCATCCCGCCATCTTCGCTTGGGACTGCCGCGGTATCGCCGGACATTTGCCGGAACCCACATTGTGGTTGATTTAACCTTTAGATAATTTCATTATAGTTTTTCGTTAAAAGTTTCAATGTAGTAGAGCCAACTATTCAGGTGAAATTGACTAGGAGAAAATAGTTTTTTTTAAATGTATTTTTGGGCATAACTCCATCTTAAATAAACGGTTTTGCAATTTTATTGTTTTTTGAATGGGTAATTTCTCGTTTTTTTTTTGGGTGGTCCCATTGTCAAATGATGGGTATAAATCAGAATCTGATGATGGGATGCTGGAAATCGAGGGGACTCCTCAAATATTATAGGCAGATATGTAGTGGTGTTGGTATTTTCAATAACATGGCAAGCACTTGGCTTGGCTTGCTTGCACTCAGAAAGTATCATTTGGTGAAGTGGAACTGATGAAGAAGACCACAGATAGCCACTGGAACTCCTTAATAAGTATATCATGGATATAAGATATCTCGTTTAGTTAAACGACTATGATCAAGCAAATACATTGAAATAAATGGAACTGATGAAAATGGCACCATCGTACTGACCATCGGAGAGCGGCGCACCGCAATACCGTGCGGCACTCCTCTCCTGCCGCGGCCTCCAACCCTCAGTCGCGATATCGTTTGGGTTTGGGAGGCCCCATACGACATCGCAGCCCGCCTCAATTGCGATGTCGCCCAGGCAGCACCGCAACCTACATGTTGGCCGCTACGTCGTCGGCTTATCGGCAAAAGCCCTGACGAGCGGCCCCTCCTCGGGTTCCTCTTCGCTTCACCGTGGGTGACCAAGCCACGGTTACTGAGCCCCCCCGCCTCGACAATGCGGGAACCCACCGGGGGGGATACATAGAGCACCTGAAGACGGACGTTGTAACAGAGGCAGGCTTTATTGGTCGGAGAAGGCAGGAAATAAAGTTGGCTGGATAGAAATGGCCTTTGCTAGAATAAGCTAAAATATAAAGCAATTTAAAAAAAAAATTGTATTGGTAGTAATTATAACAATTACTAGTTTTCCTACGTATAAAATAAACGGTATTTATTAGGTAAGTACAACACACGGTATTTATCTAGGTAAGTGTCAACATGGTAACAATCCTTTGTTCTCATAATATTACATTCGCAAAATATTATATTCGCAAAATATTATATTCTCGAATAATTATATTCTCAAAATATTAGAAGTACAATCAAACACAGTGTAAAATAAAAATTAATTTATTTAAATCAATAACTACCGTCATGTCACAATTATTATGAGTACGTATGACTGGTACCTATAATAATATGAGTAGGTAACGTGTTTTATTGATAGGTGTTTTAATAATATGAGTAACGTGTTTTATTGATAGGTCTATTTATAGAAAGACGAGGAATCCTTTTGAAAATTTATTTAGATTTTCTTCAGAGGCTCTTCTAAATACCTATCATTGTATCAGCTATGGTGTTGTTCGAAGTGAAAAGATTTAAGGATTTTATCACGTGACATTTATATAGCGTTTATTGAGGAAACTAAATGGAGGGGAACCAAAGCGAGAGAAATAGGTGAGGGATACAAGTTTTTCTACTGTGAAAGTGACGGGAAAAGGTATGGTGTGGGAATAGTGTTAGATAGTAATTTGAAAGAAAGCGTGATGGATATAAAAAGGATTTGTGACAGATTGAAAGTTGTGAATGTTATGTTAGAGGATGTGATGTTGAATTTAGTTAGTGTGTATGCACCGCAGTTAGGCTGTGATAAAACGGTGAAAGAGAAGTTTTGGGAGAATTTTGATATAGCCTTGATGACCATCCCTGTGCATGAGGAATTGATAGTTGGTGGAGATTTTAATGGACATGTGGGTACAATTAAAGAGATTTATGAAAGAGTCCACGGGGAATGGGGATTTGGGAGTACCAAAAACGAGGGAGAGACGCTGCTTCAATCCGCTACTGCATTTGACCTGGCAGTAGCTAACACTTGGTTTCAGAAAAAAGACGAACACCTCATCACTTACAAAAGTGGTGACCACAAGACCCATATCGACTACCTTCTCGTCAGACGTAACAGCATACAGCACATCAAAGATTACAAAGTGCTGCCAGGAGAAGACTTGGTGTCCTCAGCACAAACTCCTGGTTATGACACAAGTAGTAAGAATACAGTATACAAAAAGCAAAGAGCGTCCCCCTCCTAAAATAAAATGGCATATTGTGCTAGAGAAGAATGATTGTGCGAAAAAGTTTCGAGAGCAAGTCGTAGACACAGTCTGTGTTTCCCGATAGCTACAATCTAGGGGTCTTTAAGTCAAGTGTGAATGGGTTACTTCTAGGCAAGCGTGCTTCACCGTCGACCACATCATCGCTTACCATCAGGTGAGATAGTGGTCAAGCGCGAGCCTATTGACAATAAAAAAAAAAGACAAAATGATAGAGATGGGTGACATGGAAGATCGAAGTGTTAACGAAACTTAGAAGGAGATTGCTGGGTGTATTAGGGGTGCGGTGAAGGATATTTTGGGAGAGACGAAAGGAAGGGGTACGATAGATAGTGATATATAGTGGTGGTCAACAGAAATACAGAATGTGTTAAAGAAGAAGAAGAAAAAGTTTAAGGAATGCCAAGGTATAGATCAGGAAAATGCTAGTTTGAAAGTTGCAAAAAAGGATGAGTATGAAGACAAAAGCTAAAAAAGCTGTGGCTATAGCGAGAGCAAAAGCTCAGGACAAGTTATACGACGCGCTGGATAGTCCAGCAGGCCAAAAGGATCTGTACCGGCTTGCTAAAGCTAGGGAGAAAAGGCAAGAGATGTCTTATATAAAAGATGAGGCTGGAATGATTCTTTCTGATGATGAAAAAGTTAAGGATAGGTGGAAGGAATACTTTGAGAAATTAATGAATGAGGATAGTAACTGGAGTGGTATGTTAGAAAATAAAATTGTCAATGAGGGGTTTGTGAGAATGGTTAGTATGGAGGAAATAAGAGTAGCAGTAAATGGAATGAAGAATGGTAAGGCGGTTGGTCCAGACGGAATCCAGTTGAAGTGTGGAAGATATTGCGCGTAGATGGATGGACGTGGTTAGCTTTATTCTTCAACAAGTTGTTACGGGAAGAAGTCATACCTGATGAATGGTGCAATAGTTCGCTGGTGCCCATCTTTAAAAACAAAGAGAATGTGCTGGAGTGCAACAAATATAAAGGAATAAAGCTAATGTCACATAGTATGAAAGCTTAGCAGAAAGTTATTGAAAGGCGGTTGAGAGAAGAGAGTGAAATATCGCAGAACCAATTCGGTTTTATGTCTGGTCGGGGTACAACGGATACCATTTTCGCAATCCGCCAGTTGTGCGAGAAATACAGAAGTGCACATAAAAACTTGCACATGGTGTTCACTGACCTCGAAAAGGCTTACGACCGGGTGCCCCGTGAGGTTTTGTGGTAGGCCCTTAAGAAGAAAGGTGTGCCTGGGAAGTATACGTACAGTTGGTCCGAGCGATGTACAGTCGATGCAGTACCCAAGTCCGATCTACTGGCAGCTTCAGTGTGGCAGTCAGCTTGCACCAAGGGTTGGCTCTCAGTCCTTACCTCTTCCTGATGATAGTGGACGCGCTGACGTCGTACATACAGGAAGAGGCACTCTGGTATATGCTGTTTGCCGATGACATTGTGCTGGTTGCAGAAAGTGGCCTAGAGGTCCAGAGCAGATTGGAGATGTGGTGGTACAGACTGGAGAGTGTTGGATTGAAATTGAGCAGAACTAAAACCGAATACTTGTTCTGCGACTTTGGCGGTCTCTCCAGTTCCGTGTTTCCAGCTCTCGCTGGAACACCCATACCGATGTGCTCCGACTTCCGGTACCTAGGGTCGCTTGCCCAAGGGGATGGCGAGGTAGACCGAGACGTAATGCACCGGATCAACTCGGGATGGATGAAATGGTGACAGGTCACTGGAATAACTTGCGACCCACGCCCCTCAAGTTAAAGGGGAAAATTTACAAGTCTGTGATTAGACCTGTCGTACTGTATGGATAAGAATGTTGGGCTGTGAAAAAGTTGGATGAAAAGAGATTGCATGTAGCAGATATGAGAATGTTCAGATGGATGTGCGGAGTGACGAGAATGGATACAGTGAGAAATGAGTATATTATAGGCAGTTTGAAAGTGGCGCCAGTGACAGAAAAGTTGAAAGGAAACCGTTTGTCCTGGTATGGTCATCTGATGAGGAGGGATGAAACACATGTTACTAAAAAAAGTTATGAATATAAATGTGAATGGATGGATAGGAAGGGAACGGCTAAAGAATAGAGGGATGGACTGTGTGAGGAGTGATATGAAAGAAAAGGGAGTCAGTGATAGCGTGACGGGGTACAGGACGGTATGGAAGACGAAAGGTGTGGCGCCAACCCCAAGTAACATGGGACAAGGGCAGGAAGATGATGATGACATTTAGATATCGTTTGGTAATCCCATACATGTTTGCATTCATTTCACCAAGCGCTGACGCGCTGATTTCTTTGGTTGAATGTCACTTGTTTAGAGCCCATTGACTGTTTTTACAGACTTCAAAAAAAGGAGGTAATAAATTCGACACGTATGTATGTAATATTGTTGGAATTGCTCAATATTCACATTTATTACTCTAATTGGGCTTCTAAACATGTGTGCCAAATTTCATAAGTTTATGTTTGTACGTATTTATGTATTTATCCATGGATTTCTCCGAAACTACTTATCGGATCGTAACCATTTTTTATTGGATTAGGTATTATATCTCTCAACTTGGGAATAGTGCAAGTTTCATCCAAATCGAGTCAGCAGTTTTCAAGATAATGGATGTACAACTGAACCTCTTAGCGACAAACAGCACGAATTTGTAGATAGAGTAAATAAATAAGAGACATCGAACAACGTAATCATCGACTTAAGAAGACATCGTAAAGACTTCTGATTTTTCAACTTGTGGCTAGCTTTAAATGCAAGATTTACGAACCAAATATTTTAAGACAAATAGGTCTAGGATGTTGAAATCATCCTTTTCCCATTTGATTTAGGGGCCGGGCAACATGTCTCCTTCCATGCGCAGACCTCGTCTCATTAGTCGCTTTCTTTTAGACTTATCATCTCTCACACGGTCTATCCATAGTGTCTTACAAATAAAAACTAAATAAGAACTTCCAAATAAAAAATATAAATATGTGTTCTCAAACATCGTTTTGTCGAGGTGACCGATTCGATTTGATCGTTGGATTCATCGGAATCCGATAGGTCCCATTTTCTCCAAATCGATTAGTCCATTACAGCGGTAAAAAACTTTTTAACACGTTCGGGGAAGCTTGCTTTGTAAAAACACATCTATTGTCATTCATCACAACACGTACAAATGACGATTACAAATTGAACATTTTTTTTGCTTGTTTTTTCAATCCTACTGCGTTGTCCTTTCCGTTCGAATTTCAAATGGTTATAGGATTCATTCTGATACTAACGCAATTCATAGACAAGTGTGTAGAGTAGTAGTAAAACGTCAGCAATATAAAATCACGTCATTGGTCCTTGATGATTCATATGACTTAAGAATAACTATGTAGTTTGCATTTACCAACAAATTAATTGTGGATAGAAAGGGCCTATACCTCAATGCGTATATTCTTATATTACAAGCAATCAAGCCAGTCTACCATAAAAAAACGAAGGCTCTTAGGTAACTAACCGCTTAACAATCTTAGATTTGAGACCAATAACCGATCGCCAGTTCCAACCGATTAACAGTGATCTCTATCAGTGCTTTACGACGTCAAATTTGAGGGTCGAAGTAATTTGGGGGTGGTGCCGGTGCGTGACTACATCCCTCACGCGACTTCACACCACCCAACTCTTGGGCTACTAAAATACAAAACGGGTCGAGCTTCGTCGCATTGAGCCAGAGAGGCCGGACGCGAGCGAACGACCGTGTCGCTATTAAAAAAAAAAGTTCAATTTCAAATTCGGAACTCCCGCTCTTTTGTTTGTCACTGCATTCAGTTTGATTCGAATTGTAAATTCTTTGGTTTATTATAGGTATTTTGTGGTTTTCTGTGTTTATTTCTAATTGAATCGATTCAAGATGGAGGGATGCGGAATGAGCTGTATAAAATATCTTCTGGTGGTCTTCAATGGAGTATTTCTGGTGAGTTTAGATTTTTTTCTCTCCTAATAATGGACGTGAATAAAAAGTTTGATTTCAATTGGAATAGGAATTCGTTTTTGCGAGTACAAAACAGAAACAGATGTTTCTCGCTTCTATTTCAATGAATGGTTATTTTTGTCATCGGTCGCTTGTAGTTTTCGCGCCGCTGCAGCTATCAAGAACTTAATTTACGAAAGAAAAATGTCGGACGCAAACTTCATAGATGACCAGCGCAATAAATGGCTAACATCTTTAGATAGACTGTGATTTGTTTGTATAACGGATCATCGTGGGTGATTCAAATCTCGGTCACATTATTTTTGTACGTCAACAAACGATATTTTCGTCTGTAAAATGAAAAGCGGCGAGTTTCAAGGGTGAAAAGCTGAAAATGTCAACTATGTGAATCAGCGTTTATATTATTTCAGTTTATGTGACGTCTAATTAAAAGCTATTTACTTACGTTTATTAAACATAAACGTAAGTAAGTAGCTTTAATTCTATAAACAAAGTAACCGTTTGAGTTTTTCAAGGTTGGTCGTTTAAGTGTTGAAAATTGTTGGTTAATGAAATCAATGTGTTCTTTAGGTATTTGTTCTAATTTATATAATTTACTGATTCGTTACCTATTAGTCCTTATTATAGTTAGTCTGTATATCTGTCATCTGAAATCTGATATCTTAGGCTATGTAAAAAACTTACTTTGTATAACTTGTCGAAGGCCTCAAACTATATAGTATAATTAACCATGAATGTTTAAGAATAAATCAAAACATAAAGAATGTTAATTTGCATTAGCAACATTTATAATTTTAGAACTAGTTTTTATGTACTGGTAACAGGACTGTGTGGAAGAATCTTCTCTCTGTGACACGTACTTTTTGCTCTTGTATTAAATTATAAAAACTATTTGGAAATACAGTTACTCTGCTAAAAATATAACCAGCATTTTATTATACATGCTGTGTGTGGTCCTTCGAGATCTGTGAAATATTGTGCGGTGCGTAAATCGCGTATTTGAGTAAAGCGTCTATCGCGTGTTCGGACGCCGGAGCCATCGTTCGTGTTCGCCGTGCAAGTTTTTTGCGAGGAATCTATTATTTCTCTGCGAAAAAACGAAGAATCGCGAGGATTTCTGCATATTTCACAGGAATAATTACTTTTTGTTCTGGATTGCAAATCTATAATTTTGCAACTCATTGAGATCTGGAGCCATTGTACGTGGTCGTCGGGCAAGTTTGCGAGAAATCTATAATTTCTCTGCAAATTACAAGAAGATTCGCGAAGTTTTGTGCCTAATTCACAGGAATACGTTCAATTTAAGAATATTTCCGTTGTGAAAAATTGCAAATCTATAATTTTGCATTTACTTTACTTCTACCTTCCATTAAAAATATCATTCATATCGTGGAGCGGGAAACGGTCGTCGAGTCATTACGTCACGTCTCTATAACCTGTGGTCGTCTTCATCGTGCTATAACGTTGGCAGCATTGCAGAGCTGTCAGCTGTCATCGAGATTACCTTTGGTTGTAAACAACAACATAACCTGCTTGCAAAGAAGTTCGTCTGGAATTTACGATTTGAAAAGTGTGCGGTTACTTAAAGTAAAGTGTTCTTGTGAGTGTTAAAGTGCGAAATCTAACGTATTTATCATGTCTACGGTGGAGGAAGTGCTTAAAAAGTTGCGTCTCGCCCGAGCACAACAAAAAGGTACCGTTACGCGCATCGAGAACTTTATTAGTGATCCAATCAATCTTGCGTCCGCGTCCATTGAAATGATACAAGCTCGTATTGAAAAGCTGAATACAACCTTCAAAGACTATGAGAGAACCCAATTAGATATTTTATCTTGTGATGAAAAAGACAAGGAAAATGTTGCTATCTTAGAAGATAAATATTTTGATATTATCTCGAAGTTAAATTCAGCTTTAAAAAACTTAAGTACATCTGAGGTAAAACAATGTTCGAACGTTTCAACGTCAAAATTACCTAACATTGATATCCCGATATTTGATGGCAAGGATTTTACAAAATATACTCCTTTTATTGATCTATTTATGGCTGTTATCGATGGAAACAGGGCCCTCTCAGATGTACAAAAGTTATTTTATTTGCGCAAGTTTGTATCTGATGAAGCATTGGCTGTAATTGTTAACCTACCACTTGTGAATGAGTCTTATAATGAGGCCATTATGCTTTTGAAAAAGCGATATGATAATAAGTCGAGATTAATATTTAATCACATAAATATTTTATTGCAATTGCCTGTGATGCAGAAAGGTACAGCGGCCTCTATAAGGTCTTTTATATCACAAGTGCAACAACAATTGTATGCACTTAAAAACTTGCAGCAGCCTGTTAATCAATGGGATATGCTTTTAATTTCGATATTATCTAAAAAATTAGATTTATATACCAACCGTGCCTATCAGCTAGATAGAGATATAGATACACTTCCAACTATGGAAGAGTTTATTACTTTCTTAGAGAAGCGCGCTATAGCCTTCGAAGATAGCTGTAATTCTGACTATAAGAAGAATTCAGTACAAAAAGTGAGCAATGTTGTCACAAAAAATTCTAGTACTTGTACTTTTTGTGAAGGGATGGCACATTTATTGTATGCATGCCCTAAATTTAAACTGGCTTCAATAGAAGACCGTATAAAGTTCATAGATACCAAAAAGTTGTGTACTATGTGTTTAAAGACTCACACTGGTAAGTGTAAGTTCTCATTTTCTTGCAAAATTTGCAAGCAGGGGCACAATACGCTCCTGCATAGAGACAGTGGCTCTGGCCCGCAGGCTTCTATAGCAATGCACTCTATTAATTCAACTAGGGATACTTTATTACCCACTATAAAGGTAAAGTTAATTGACTATAAAGGTTCTGAAATTTATGTTAGAGCATTACTTGATTCAGGAAGTCAAGTCTCACTCATTACTTCACATCTTGTGGAAAAATTACAATTAAAACTTAAGAGCCAAAATACTAATATTATTGGCATAGGAAATAATTGTAACCAAATCAATAAATATGTTGATATTACGATTAATTCTCCAGTGAAAAATGTACAATTAAACATAAAATGCCATGTTGTAAACTACATTACAGCAAATTTGCCTCAACATCATTTTGATATCACAGGATTAAGTATGCCCAAGCACATCCAGTTATCAGATGATGCATTTAATGTACCAACAGAAATATCCATGCTTTTAGGTGCTGATGTTTATTTTAATATTTTAATTAATGGTCAAGTTAAACTTCATAATAGCTTATTATTACAGAATACTTTGTTTGGTTATACTATTGGTGGGAGGCAAATTGTTGATAATCATAAAAATAGTTTAGTTACTAATTTGGCTATATGTGATAGTGACAAATTGGAACTTGTAATGGAACAGTTTTGGCTCACGGAGATGATTCCCCAGTCTACAACAAAAAGCTCAAATGAATTTAAAAAATCAGAAAAATGTTTCCAACAATCGGTTAAACTTGAAAATAATAAGTTTTGTGTTGATATGCCCTTAGCTTTCAAAATGGAAGATTTGCAGCTTGGGGATTCATTTTCAGTGGCCCTTCAAAGATTCCTATCACTGGAGAAACGATTTAAAAACAACCCTGTATATTTAGAAAAATATAAGCTCTTTATTGAGGAGTACATAGCATTGGGGCATGCTAAAACGGTGGATGTCGGCAGCTATGATGTCCAAAATGGTACTGTTTATTTTTCAGCTCACCATGCTGTTCTAAATGAAGCGAGTCTGACCACCAAGCTGCGTGTGGTCTTTGATGGTAGCATGAAGTCTAGGGCTGGTGTTTCACTGAACGATGTTATGTTGAATGGACCAGTTGTTCAGAGTGAACTCTTTGACATTCTCCTCCTTTGGCGAACATACTTATACACGCTCACTTGTGACATTCAAAAGATGTTTCGTGGAATTCTTGTTAGCCCGACTCAAACGTGTCTGCAAAATATTTTATGGCGTGATGATCCATGTAAACCCATCAGCTGTTTGCAGCTCCAGACTATCACATATGGTTTGAAGTCTTCTACCTTCTTGGCTACTCGTTGCCTGATAGAGCTGGCTCGTAGATATCAAACTGAATACCCGCTTGCTGCTCGAGCCATGTTGTTGAACACTTATTGTGATGATGTCATTTGTGGTTCTATGAGTACTCAAGATCTTCAGCAACTAAAATATGAGCTTATTGCTCTGTTGAGAAAGGGCAGCTTCACGCTTCATAAGTGGTGTTCAAACTTCCCCGAGGCTATTAATGATCTCCCCAATGAACACAAATGTTTTGAAAAATTAGACATAAATAAAAACAATATTGTCAAGACATTAGGTTTAAAATGTGACGTTTTAAATGATACATTTACTTTTAACTGTCCAATGATTGACAATGATGATACCAAGACCAAACGGTCTATTCTGAGTTTCATTGGCAAAATGTTTGACCCGCTAGGCCTCATAGGTCCTATTATAGTTTTAGCAAAAATTTTCATGCAAACTTTATGGTCTATGAATTTAGACTGGGACAATATATTGCCCCAAGAGCAACTTAATGTTTGGGATAAATTTATAAAAAACTTAACTTTAATGAATACAATTACTGTGCCAAGATATGTAAGTTCATGTGATGTGGATATCATAGAGTTGGTGGGATATGCTGATGCATCTATGAAAGCATTTGGAAGCTGTCTTTACCTGAGAACTGTTAAGTCTGATGGTTCAGTTTTTGTTCATTTATTGTGCTCTAAGTCCCGTGTTGCCCCATTAAAGAAAAATTTAACAATTCCAAGACTGGAATTAAATAGTGCTTTGCTTCTCTCACAACTAGTGAATAGAGTGTACAATATTTTTAAATGTAGATTCCCTAATCTTACAGTTCACTTATACAGTGATTCTCAGATAACACTAGCATGGATCAAATCTAAAAATATAAAATCAAATCCATATGTGGCTAATAGAGTAAATCAAATAAAAATATTAACTTCAAATTTTCAGTGGTATTATGTCAGCACGGCTAATAATCCTGCTGATCTACTGTCAAGAGGTTGTGACCCAAATAAATTAAAATCAAATGTGCTTTGGTGGCATGGTCCTAAGGAATTATTAAGTAAGGACTTTGAACACTCTGTAACTAATGTTGAGTTCCCCATTCCTTATGTAACAGACATAGTAAATAATATTGTTGAAGTCAATGAACCTTCTTCTAAAAACGATGAGCCAGTTTTGAGCAATTTAATAGGAAAAATATCAAATTTAAATCGACTTCAGCGAATTGTTGCCTATTTAATGCGATTTAGTAAAAATTGTTCCAAAAACATTAATAAAATGAATGGTTCTTTGACACTAGAGGAGCTTCGTTCTGCCTTGTTGGTGATTATTCGTAGTGTTCAAAGAAAACACTTCCCCAAAGAAATAGAGTGTCTTAAAAATAATTTACCAATCAAATCAGGATTATCAAGTTTACATCCTTTTCTGGATCAGGCTGGTGTGCTTAGAGTTGGTGGCCGTCTTCAGTGTGCGATCGACATGGCGTATGATAAAAAACACCCTGCTATAATTCCTAAATCTTCTAATTTCACAGATGTCCTAATTCGTAATGAACATCTGCGTTTGTTACATGCAGGAGCTAAATTGGTGTTGAGCTCACTTTCACAACAATATTGGCTTGTCAGTGGTATACGTGAAGTCAAGAAGGTGGTAAACAAGTGTGTCAAGTGTTTCCGTTTAAAGGCTGCAGCTGCAAAGCAGCTTATGGGTTCCCTCCCACAAGAAAGGATTAAAGCTGTTAGGCCATTCAATGCAGTTGGGGTAGACTTCTGTGGACCTTTTAATGTTAAATCTTCTAGAATCAGATACCCATTAATCACGAAAGGCTATGTGGCACTTTTTGTGTGTTTTACTACAAAGGCAATCCATATGGAGCTGGTCAGTGATCTCACCTCTGAAGCTTTTTTAGCATGCCTCAAGCGTTTCATTGCTCGAAGAGGAATGCCAGAGAAAATTTTCTGTGACAATGCAAAAACATTCAAAGGTACTGCTAATGAGTTAAATAAATTATATAAATTGTTCATATCAAAAACTCATATAGATTCTGTGAATAATTATTGTACTTCCAATTTTATTAAGTTTAAGTTTATACCTAGCTACTCTCCGGAGTTTGGAGGTTTATGGGAGGCAGGGGTAAAAAGCTTTAAATACCATTTTAAGAGAATTGTTGGAACTATTGTCTTAACTTTTGAAGGTTTGTATACTGCTATCACGGAAATTGAAGCAGTACTAAATTCAAGACCTCTCCTTCCCATGAGTTCAGATATTTCCAATTTTGAGTATTTAACGCCTGGCCACTTCCTCATAGGAACCTCTATGATGAGTTATCCTGAAACTGACATATCTAATCATTCTATTAATAATCTAAAGTTTTGGAATGTTTTATGTAAAATTAAACAAGACTTTTGGAAAGTCTGGTCTGGGGATTATCTTACACAGCTTCAAAGCAGGCCAAAATGGCACCATGTCAAACCTAATTTAAAAGAAGGAGACTTAGTTATTCTTCGTAGTGATAATACTGCTCCAATGAAATGGCCTATGGCAAGAATTGTGAAGACAATACCTGGACCAGATGGTATGGTTAGAGTGGCAGAAATTAAACTGCCAAATAATAAAACATATGTTAGATCTTTAAGAAAATTATGTCCATTACCGATAAATTAAATTAAACACAATTGAAATGTAACTTTCTTGCTTTTATCCAATTAAATGTAAACCGTAGTTAGTTACAGGATTTTGTTATTTGCATGGGCCCGGCCCAACTATGTTTAAGAATAAATCAAAACATAAAGAATGTTAATTTGCATTAGCAACATTTATAATTTTAGAACTAGTTTTTATGTACTGGTAACAGGACTGTGTGGAAGAATCTTCTCTCTGTGACACGTACTTTTTGCTCTTGTATTAAATTATAAAAACTATTTGGAAATACAGTTACTCTGCTAAAAATATAACCAGCATTTTATTAAACAATGAATATTAATTTAAAAAAATTGAGGACTATTGAACTGAAGAAATGATCTCCAAATTAAACAAAAGGTAGGCATCTCAAAATTTTATATAAGTTTAGGTGAATTCAAATGAAGCCCTTAAATTGAATACACATATACATACATTTTTTATATACTTATACATACATTTTTTAAAACTACAGCATCATTAACATTTTCTCAGTTATAATGGGTCTTACATAAAGAGACAAGGCAGATACAATCTTTTAAGGCCAATCAAGGCCTACACATCAACTTAAATGGCCAGGCTCTACCAAACAAGTACTCTAAGAGGTCTGTATAGATTTCTTTTAGCTAATCATGACTTTTAAAGTGTTGTGTTAAGAATAAGTAGTTAATTTATTATGACACTTAAGGTTTGGCAGGTAAATGCTCTAGTTTTTTTTTGATCGAATTTAAATGCTAGGCGCCATCGTAAGCCGAAGGTGCACGCATTAGACTCCTACCAAACATAATGGCCCATAATGGCAGAGGACGGACTTGTGTGAAGAAGGGCTTTGTCCAGCAGTGGGACATAACGGGATAATAACATACATAGATAGGTTTTTGCAAGTCTCTCCTTTAAGGATGACAATAGAAATCGATTATATTAAGAAAGCCAGCAGGAACCTGTCTAATTCTTATCACATAAAAAAATACTTCGCAAATATTTCGCAAAAAATATACTAGCTAATAGTTTCAATTTAATGATAGATATCAATATCCATAATAAATAACAGAAGAGTCAAGCCACATACAAAACCATAATACCTTTCTATTAAAACTGTATAATTTACAATCAACTAAATAAAACACATGACGGGTTTATTAAATTAATTCAACAGTCGAATATTTGTCCGCACAGATAATTAAATTCAACTTACCCATTTGATAAAATTGATTTATTAAACTTCAACTATTAAATTTAAATCAGCTACTATTAAACCAATGTCGATAAACAGTAACACACATTGTATTTTATTTTTAAACAGTGAAGAGATTTTTGCGCGCCAAAACACAACCTAAACGAGATACTTTTTTGCAGTTTTTTTAAAGCACGACACTATATTTTCTAACTCCAGTCGATGTTTAAATGAGCAATAACTTTACACCAATTTACCTAAAAGACAAGTTTATAAATTACTTCCCTTTCGGTCACTGGAAACATATGAAGGTTTTTCCTTGGCTGTGTATTAGTTAATTATGTGTAGCGGTTTAGGGTTTACCTGTCAAAAACGTCAAACTGACGTCTATAAATACGTACGTCACTGAAAGGTAAAAAGGTAAATTAAAGATTTTTCCGATTGATAACTTCTTTCCTATTTAATTAGTATCTGTTGTCTGTTTACGTAACTAATAAAGTTCTTTCGTAGTTGCGACCCCCTGAAATATTAAACGATTGTTTGACGATGTCGTTGTATCAATAAAAACCACGGCAAAATTAAGTACCTACCTACTGAAATTTTCTCAGAAAGTTACGTGTGTAAAGTCACGTAATCGACCTGAACTTACGTTAAATAGTTATTTTTTTAACCAATAAGTTCGTCATGAATAAGTTCGGATGAGATATTCCAGATCTATATGATCGGTTTTAATAAATTGCTACAAACGTTTTGCCTTAGGTATATCATCATAGTAGTAACACTAGAATTCTAGCATATAAAATATGTAAGCATTTACTAATGATATTAGTCAAAGTACCATTAGTATGTAAAGGTAATAAAGTAACTGATGGTCATTCTGAGTCAGAGGTTCGTCACCGATGACGGCCATAAAATGTAATTTTTCTATTCTAAATGATGATGTTTCCTTTACATCATATAGGAACTATTTCCTTTGTTCTGTACTTCTGTACCTTCCTCTTTTATATTACCAAATAGAGCTAAAGTCGACTATTTTTAATGCAGATTAGTATACATGTAGGATTCTTCGTTCTAACGGTTTTTCGGTCTTTTCTTGCCCTTAGAATTACTAGTAATTATTTTCATATAAATTTCTTGTTCGAAGTAGATTACCTGTTCATACAACTTTGTTTTTCAAAATAACATACCATTAAACCACGTTTCAATTCCCGGTTTAGGCAGTCGTGTTCCTCTAGTACAAATCACAATCTAGTACAATTTTGCCAGTTATTACATAAACTTAAGCTGTATATAATAGAGGAAGAAATGCCATAAACAATTCCAGATCCAATCCATGCTGCTACTGAACATTTCCAGATGGAAACACGAGAATGAAACCCTGAAGTCAACCTCATGTTGTCAGTACAACTCACGATCGTTAGAAGAATACAGTTTTTTATAACAATATAAGGCTTAAATATAAAACATTACTTACTTTTTTCTCTTAAGTTAAAATAATACTAGATTGACATTATATTTCGGAAGCAAGCACTACTTACCAACAATTTTGGGTTTCGAAGCGTCTACACGCCGAAATCACTCGACCGTGTAGACATTTGAATCAGTCATGCATTCACAAGCTGCTTGAAGTTACCCAAAGGATACAATAAATTACATTTAAACCATCTTCACTTTCAGTACGAAAGTTCCATTCTTATATAATTATGTTAAAAAAGGGTCAATTGAACAAGAATAATTAACTATTTGAGTAACTAAGTTCGTATTAACGTATTTGAATAGGTAGTAATTTGTATTTTGTCAGTGCGCAGTTTTAAGAATGTTTGATATCTCATTTACACAATCTTTTTTAAGCGTAAGGACGGTTAGTATGAAAGTTTCCATATCCATAGTAATCCATAGTCTACTTGCTTGCTTCAAGCACAAGATCGGTTCCTTTGGGATTTTCGGTCTGTGTAAAATGTTCATTTACAAAAGAAATAAAACATCTAACATCATAAGAACAGGTAGTTAATAATGATAAAATCGATGGTGTATTTGCAATGTGTGATGACACGCGAGGACTTCATTAGCTATGGGTATTAAATGTCGTTTCACTATGGTTAAGTCGTTGATGCCGATTTTGCATCATATTGTTTCTGTTTCCCGTGTATTTATGTTTTATCATTATCTGTGTCATTATTTGCCGCAGTGAGGTAGATTCTGGAGACTTAAGGAAAGCAAATGGTAGAATCAGATCTTAGAGGTCTTGCGCTCAGTCACTCTCTGGACTACAAACTGCTAGTCAATAATTCGGTAGACATCTCACCGTGATGACTTAGGTGAAGAGAGATCGAAGTGAGCTATCATTCCTACTGACTCTTAACCGATGCTAGGGTTTGCAGCTCACCTCAACTATGACATCACGGTGAGATTTATATATAACAGCACTACTATAGAGTTGTTGTAGTTTATAAACTTGACAACAAATGTATGCATGTAGTTCGAATCGAGTCTAAAACCATCGTGTGAAGGTCGTTCGCGTTTTTGTTATACATTTAAACAGACTGACAAATGTAATGCGTTAGGGTTGATACTCACCAATAAATGCATTTTGATAAACTACATTTTACCGCGGTTTGACTCACTTGGTCTATCCCATAGGAGCCGTTAATTTGCCGGGATAAGAAATAGCCGATGAAAGGTACTCGATAATTGTTTAGCTTTCTATAACTAAAATATTTGTAATTGACTTTTTTTTGCGGTTGTCTCGCGCTTGACCACTGTCTCACTTGATGGTAAGCGATGATGTGGATGATGTGGTGTTTGTGTTGTGTGGTGTTCTTGATAAGAAACAATATGTCATGTGTTCTTTATTTTAGTTAAGATTAAGACAATAATACTAAGGAAGTGTACTTGATTAAAGGTACTGAATTACTTTGTTATTATTTTCTGATTTCAAAGATTTTCCGTGGAGTTTCTTGCACGTGCTTCAACATGGAGATCTATGCGGGCGTACGCCTGTGCTTTTGAATGTGCAACAAGCTTCACCTTTTAGACTGACCGACTCCTTGATAATTCAAAAGTGCTATAAATGGTTTAAAGTAGAGTTTCAGTATCTTACAAAAGTCAGTTCTCTGCGATCTGCGTCATTATTGGTCATTCAAGCAAGACTAATTTCTCTAGTTATCCCACGTACTTTTGCTGTAGGTAAATGGATGGAACTACTCTCTAACTTCCTAAGGCGCAGATACCCCTGAGTAGCTTTTATTAAAATGATCAATTTTGAGTTTAATTCGGATAACATAGCGTAATTAATTTGTAAAGTTATTTCTTACACGGGCAAAACAAACGAAAATCGCATCAAAACCGCCAGACGTATTTTAATGAAATTGTAACCATCTCAAAGACAATTTAGAACAATTTTACTTATAGCTGGGATTTTTTAATTAATTAATTTCATTTTTTTTTTTATTGTTTTTAAACCGGGTTGTACCCGCGATGGCAACGTTCTCATCTGCCCATCTCGCTGCCAGACGACTAACACTTCTTCCAGTCTTTGGCCGCCACTCAATCACTGCCTTACTCCACCTAACATCACCGCGCTTTTCCAAGTGTCCTACATCGCCCCATTTAAGTTCTGTAATTTGTTTTTCGAATTCCATCACTTTTTGGATTTTTATAATTAAAGTTTCCGCCAGATAACGGAAAAAAAATGAGTCGTTAACACCTGTCTACCAATGTATTCCAATATTTCAAAACTATACGAAAGAAATGTAATGGCAGTGAGGCTAACACGATCAAAACAATCGTATCGCGGTAAGGGGCGTCCTTGATGCTTTCACTTGGCATGAAATTATTTTCAGTTATGATTTAATATCTCCTAAACGCGTGAACTGAATTACATGATTTAAACGGATAAATGGTTCTACGCCTATCTTTCATTTGAGAACCTAAAGTCATGTTTGTAAGTTACGTAATTATACTTTTTGGTACGAGTCGGATCAATGACTTTATTTTTTTGTTATCCGGCGATATTCCAAGCATGAAACGCTCTAATATGGTCAAGATGGTCAAACATCTCTATCGTTTCATTCCAGACTTTAACAAGAGGATTTTAATTGCTGAACTTTTTTGCTTATGTATCTTAAAAGAAGTATCAATTAGTATCAATTAGGTTTCTACGATTATCTCAGTATTTATATTCTTAGTCAGCTATTATCTATGTAAGTTTGCAAGTAAATGATGCCTTCGTAAACTAAATGATACATCTACTGACATGGAATAAACACTGCAATTACATTACAAGAATAAAACGTGACGAGTCTTAGGTGTACTCATTGCAATGTTGAAGGTGCCAGGAAGGCAATGTTGGATTTTATCTTAGTAATTAATGTTCTTGTTATTGCGTGTAAAAGTCCACATGTATATTTTTTTTTTGCCTTTGGAAATCATCCAGTGACTTCTCCCGCTCTGGGTGAAGCGGGAAGGCGTGGCAGATCCATCCGTGTTCCTTCAGTTGCTTGTGCCAGGGCCGCGGTAACTCACTCTCAAATTTATCCGCAACCAAAGTCAGCACGTAGAACCACTTACGAGACCACCACGGGATCCCCACTGAGCAAAAATACTTTTCTATTAATCGTAGAGTATTTATGACTATATGTATCATATTAAAATAACGCTATTTAGAGAACAGCAAAACAGATTTCTTTTTATATTGTTGATAGGTTCGCGTTTGACCACTATGTCACCTGATGGTAAGCGATGATGTAAGAAAAATAAATAAATTTAAGAGGCTATGCCGCAAGATCTCTCACACCTTATGATAACAATCCAATAACCAATTTACCCTTGAACCGAAATGAAAACACTCCCAAAAATATTAAAATTTGTTAGAAAAATATTTTGTCAGCCCTGACCTGTTAGATCACCATTGCGTAGTCTGCGAGACTAATTTTATAATGGCTTATTTATTCATCCGCTTACTCGAAGCGCCTCCACGCATCTGTGTGACTCATTAAGAGTACGATCAAGAAGCTATATATCTATACTAATATTATAAAGCTGAAGAGTTTGTTTGTTTGTTTGAACGCGCTAATCTCAGGAACTACTGGTTGGAATTTAAAAATTCTTTTTGTGTTGGATAGTCCATTTATCGAGTTAAAGGCTATAAAGTTATAGGCTATATAATATCACGCTACGGCCAATAGTAGCGGAGCATAAATGAAAAATGTTGCAAAAATGGGAAAAATATATTCCTTTTTGAGAGCTTCCGTTGCGTACGCTACGTAAGCGGTTAAAGTTACGCAGCAATCATGTATGTAGTGTAGGTAGGGTAGGGTAGGTAGGTAGCCAGTTGACGGGAGCGAAGCCTCGTGGGACAGCTAGTTTCCAATATTAGCTGAGCTTACATAGTTTAAGTTTTCCAATCAAAGACAGGTCAGTTTTTACTGGGACTCTTCAGCTTAATATGTCGTCAGTGTACAATATTACTAAAGCAAGATAGACATTTGTCCTTTTGATTGAA
Organism: Orthosia gracilis; assembly: GCA_947562075.1. Lineage (NCBI taxonomy): Eukaryota > Metazoa > Arthropoda > Insecta > Lepidoptera > Noctuidae > Orthosia > Orthosia gracilis. Next base: position 21,737,723 of record OX387274.1, read on the forward strand.
ATAAATACAAAACTTTTGACCCCTCGTTTGCTGATAGATTAATAAAAAGTTTCGTTTCGATTCGACAACGGCAAGACTTTTTTTATAGGTTTACGTTTTTACCATGTGTTGGTAATATAAAACTGTAATATTATCTGAAGGTGACTGGACATGCTCCTCTCATTAAAGATAGATGGAATATACTTTATCGTATTCCAAAATTATAACACTATCCGTTAACAATATCCCTTACAACCATAGAATAGCGGTCTTATCGCTGTAGGGCAATATCAACGATTGACGATATCTACCTAGACAACCTTTGGATGGACTTAACCTACTTAACACAAGATGGTTGGTAGTCAGCGGTGTACTCAAAATTAAATAAAGTAGAAATACGTATACTCGTATAATGAAAAAATAATCTTATCGTTTTAATCTTACTAATTTTATAAATGCGAAAGTTTGGAATTTGTGTGTACAACCCGGTATAATGTTCCCTTGTGATAAGAAAACACTTTTCACGCGGGCGAAGCCGCTGGCAGAAGCTAGTAAATATATTACTGAATGAAATAATGAAATGCAAATGAGGAAAAATATTTGAAATGAAATATTACCAATCAAAGAAACAAAATGAATTTAATTATTACTTATTGTCCTACTAAAATATAGTATAAAAAGAACCACAACAAGAAAGCAAACACAATTTGCATATCAGACCAAACGCGAAGAATATTAGTCAAATCAAAACAAAGCTACCAACGTGATTTGTAGTTGTTTACACGGTTCCGTACACAGGGCACACACATTGAGGATTTTGGGCATGTTCACTCACAGGGGCCATTGTTTGGAATATTAATGAAACACGTGGTTCTACAGTAGTCAGTCGTGGCTGGTCGTGGCCATGATTAACACAGTGGCGTAAGACGTTAGTTGACCAAAGGAACGAACCAAAACGATTTACTAAGGCAAGGATTGCGGTAGAAATTCTGTTTGATTCTTGACATAGAATCAAACACCTGCTTGTCATTCGCAATACCAAATCAAGCAACACCTGCATCCTAATTGCGTAAATTCAAAGAATGGCGCAAACATACTTTGCTTGCATTAATTGCTTCATACTAGTATGTTCAAAAATCCGTCTACTCCACAGCGTAAAACATGCAATGAATACTATTGACTTATCATAATTTGGGTGCTGGACACTAATATCTCTGATGAACTACAACTTACCTAAGATTACCACAAATGCAGGGAAATCGTCAAGAAGTTAAGGCTCACTACCGAGCAAATGACTGAAGCTTTTCCAGCCATATCGTCATCAATCACATAATTCTTTTTTGTCACTACAGTCATATCGTACCCAAAAAAAAACTAGAAATCGATTTGTTTGAAGCGGAAAATTCCAGTTCTCCATAGTCGGAAAATTTTCAATGTTTCACCTAAATATATATTTTGTCCAAATATCATTATAATTATTTCCGTGACCGGGTCATTGGATTCCTATCATTAATGTTCTATGGATGTATATGTTTATCACTCGGGGTTGTTCGACCCGTGGCCTGCCCATTAATTATGTAGGTTCCATCAATCGATACTCGTTAATGCATTTCTACTTAGGTCGAATGATTTCTTATTTATCAGATGCTTCACTGATAAAATGTTAGGTGGAACTTTTATATGAAGAAAATCTTTTCGTCTATCTTGTTTAGTCTTGAATAATTGCTGGCAGTTATATATTTATAAGCATTTATCTTTGCTCATCAGCATTCTTTGTTCTTCTTCTTTTTAATAGTGCCCCACAAGATTTTACCTTCTTCTAAGAGTCTAACAATTCGTATTGAAACATGAATATATTGTACACTCGTATTTTGTTATAGACTTATATTTAGGTATACATCCAAAATACAAACAATAACAATAATCGTTTATTCAGTAATGACACATTTACAAGATCAGAAAGTGAGAACGTACCTGTACTAATGAAAATCATTGTATCACACACTTGAAACATTATTAAGTTAGCTACAAAAAATACTTCCAATGTATTTAACATACTAAAAATGCTTTTTGAATAATAATTGTGTAAGTCGCATGAATGCGGCTACAATTAAGCTGAAAGATACTATTTTTAAATCGACACTATAACTGGGTCGAGGAATTGGGTCGCGCCCGAGAAGTATGACATAGTTCAATATTATTTTACTATGCTATTGTGGAAAGTAGTGGCAACGTATTCTATAGTATATTGATATACTTGTTTGTTGTGGTCAAAATAGCAGAGATACTAGACATAGTGACATTATATCAGCGATAACGATTGTCAAAAAGTTCAAAATGCATCGCATTTTGTCTTTTCTCTTGATCTAGACTAGAGCCGAGGCAACAATATAGATACATCTGTTTCTTTAAAAAAAAGTAGTAGTTAGAGATGATGATGATGGTAAAAGAATGAGTACAAACAATATAAAAATAATATGGTCACACTAAATCGATTACCGATTAATCACAAGATGTCTGCTTATAATTTATAATGGGACTTTCTTTCAATAACATTTGATTGAAATAGCGATATTGAGAAAACTAAATAAAAATAATGATTAAGATGTTACCATTCAGTATACTGTCACAGCCGGGGTCAGGTTATAACTCTGGTATATACCTGTGACAGGCCGTAGCCTATCATCTTCTCAAGTTGTACCTATCGGTAAGTTAGATACCTTACTTCTTGTTCTTACATTCGTTAAACTGAAAACAAAAATAATTTTGAGCATCAAATAAGCTTTCTTGAAAAGTTCACTGACATATTTCCAAAGCAAATTCATTTGTTTTATTTTACAAGTATATCATTGCGGATTCACACTCGGTCTGCATTCAGATTTTCAAGTGGAACACTACAGTTTTACGATCTAGTTCTCGAAGTGGACATCAAAATAGAATAATAGTCCTGATGTCATGCGATGCTATCACGCTCCACTGCAACAATTAGTCCAATTTACTCGAATACTATGCGGCAGATGTCAACAGATTTTCAAGAGCACTCTTAATTTCAAGGTCCATTGCGTTACAGTTAGGGACATATCATTGTTATTGTTTGTTGTTAATTATTGGAAGACATCCATTATGTGGTCTTATGACGGTCATAGTCATTAATTAATAGTTGCAATATTTTATACAATAAGATCCTCATCCTGTGAAGTATGTTATGCCTGTAAGTTCCTTTAAAGTTTTATGCTTTAAAGGTCAATTCTTATAACGATAGATAGGACATACTTCATCGTACATCAATATTGTACACAACTCTTTTATCTATAATATTCTAAGGGTAGTTGTAGTTCATTCCTTTACCCTTAAAACCCTTTGATTGCCCAACTTCCCCAAGAGTTGTGTAACTATTTTGGTGTACAGTAAAGTATATTCTATTTTATACTTTCATAAATCTATTGTTACGGCATCAACATCTTCACAACCCCAATTAATATAAGCAATTGTTATTTTGCTACCTAATGAATATTTATTAACTTTCCCCTCTTTATATACGACCACATTGTCAATCAAGAGTGTTATGACTTGCTGTCATTACCATTGTATGTCTGAAAGAAAATTTGCAATATATCTCATCTGGTTAGGTTTGAAAACAAGTCTCATTAAATTTTTCGATTTCTGTCTCATTAGCCTTCGTCTACTTCTTAAATTTATTAATAACTCGTTACTAACGAATATCTTTAGAGATATGACTGTTCAAATTAAAATTCAACTGGGATTTGTATCTCGTTACACTGAAAGCTGATATGAAGACCCAAGGACTTATAATAATGACGACTCTTGAAATACAGACTCATAGGGTAACTACGAGTACATAGACGATAAAATTATACTCTGTTCGTACCTACAATCTACAGCTACGACTTGAAACTACATGACACAGAACACATCATTAAAGATCTGTTGAAGTTGTACAATTATAAAAACATGGTGCATGACAAAACCTTTGAGCGTCGAGAACTCGAGATACTCAAGACTTAAAATTATTATATAGCGAAATGACGTAACAGCTACATACAGCGGTAGATGTTACGGAATTGGTGACGACATTTAGCGGAAGCCAGTTTTAGCAGCACTGTCATAAAGACATTAATACTATCGTAAAAGAAGCTATCATGTCACCGAGCTGTCTTTTATTTCTTTATGGTTGTTGTACCTGTTAGATAGGTTATTGTCTTGTTCACGCAATACTTGCATTATTGATTTTTCTATACAGTTGTGTTATTCTATCAGTTGTCTATTCATTTCGTAGGTGATAATACTTAATAGTCTCTAAACAAAGTGGCATTATACCGGATATTACTATTTGTTGTCGAATGTCAAATTGGATTGAACACGTGGCAATTTGATAGAACATGTGAATACTATAAATTTTTGAATTCTCGACAATCGTTATCGCTGAAAAAGGACTATTTTCAGTGCATCTTCTGCTAGAATAGAATGGGTTTTCTTTTCCTCATTTGTACAGAGGTAGAACTGACTTTATAGACACCATGCGTTCAAGCGTTTTTACCATACCTTATTGGAATCAAATACAGCTCACAGTGTTAGGACCCATTAATATTAATGCAAATTTTTATCCGTGGTGCTAGGCAATTGGGCTTATCCCAGTTGTAAACGACCCATTGTGCCTATTGGTCTTGTTTGTTCTGTCTCCTGCTTGATATGGAGGTAAGTGGAAATTTGAATTTTTCCTACTCCTCCATTATTCTTTTCTGATTAATTTCGTTGCGGGATCCAAGACAGTTACATTCATTTTTCGGGACTTCGTCGATCTTCATTGCCTCGGCGCTTTTCTGGTGATCGCCACTGTTGATTCTGGTTTTCAGGAGTTGCAGTGGTTTGGGAATAGTGCGGTGGGGTTTTCCCAATAAAAAAAATGACTTTATCGACTTATGCAAAGATGTTTGAGAAATAAAGACGGAGAATTGGAATGCAAGAGCGAGTGAAGCGAGCTTGAAAATTATAGCAACTCATCTCGTATTTTTGAAGGGTTTTTTCTTTAAGTGGACGACCCCATTTCATGTCCCTCCCGGCTTCCATAGTCTAGTGACTAAAGTAAAGTTTTTATTTGGGTTTCTTACCATAAACCAATCAATTTTGATTAATCTTTTATGGTTCTTAAATACTTCCTTATTGACACCTTAGATTACTTAACAAATCTGAATTCCCTACGAGCATATTAAGTAGATTTTAATTCAATTATAGAAATCCAACAAGTACAAATATGTAATATAAATAGAATCATTATGTAGGACGCGCCCGTTGACATTGAACGAAATAACCATAGTCGTACAATACCTTGACGCCATGGAAATGCAGTGACGTCATAGCACCATACCTTATTGACAAGGCATCTATTAATTCACACATGTTCGCTGAAACAAGATGTTACGACGGATTGAGAGTGACGACACTTTGCGAGTGTTGTGTCATCTAACGCAAACACATTTTGGAATCTTAACTGCTAATCACAATTTGCGTGTAGGACAACATTAGAAATTATATAAGTACTATTTATTTCTGTAAATGGGTTTGGACGATACATTATTTTCGATAAAAAATTATGTTTTAAAATCAGAGGAGTTCCTTATAAAGCCTTACCGACTTCTCTTCTTACATGTGTTATTAATTTTTAAAGGTCGTGCCCGTCCTAGAAAGCTTCGACGGATTCACTGACGAGCTGCTTTCTGGCCACTTTATCTTCCTCCTTCTCCGGGCTATGGCCTATTCGACTACACTGGGAAGAACTAGCAAAACAAAATTAGATGTTACAGCCTCTTTCACAGTCCGGCCATTATCTTGATCCATCATACGGTTGATCATAAGTATAAGCTTAGTAGTTGTTAGGTCTTATTTTCAATCTTTGAATACTAAACTTTCTATTTTGCGTTCGGCATTCAGTTTAGGTAGATGCAGCTGAGTATCAGTATTCTACATGAAGTGGTTGCCTATCTGATCTCCACAACCCAATAACTGAGTAACACGATACCTCTTGGCAAGATTGGTTTCAAATGTTCTGGCTTTTGACAGTCTGTATCACCTGTCAAAAATCTACAACTGGCAGCCGGTGCCAACAGCAAAAGGCTTCTAATAAAATCATCTAATATTATAAAATTGAATGTAAGTTTGTTTGTTACGCTTTCACGCAAAAACTACTGAACCGATCATCATGAAACTTTGTACATATATTCTTGGAGGTATTAGAAGTAACATAGGATACTCTTTATTAAAAATAAAATAAAAAAATAATGGCTGCACTGCGAGTGAAGCCGCGGGTAAAAGCTAGTAATATTATAAAGGCGAAAGTTTGTGAGTGTGTGTCTGTGTGTGTCTTTTTACCCCGGGAATATTTTCCCTTGGGATAATTTTCGATATTCACGCGAGCGAAGCCGCTGGCAGAAACTAGTAGGATATATGGGCGCACGGTTGGCGCAGTAGTTGAGCGATTGACTGCTGCGTGTCGCAGATTCGATTCCCGCACGGAACAAATATTTGTATGATCTACAGATAGTTGTTCCGGCTCTGGGTGTTGTGTATGTGAATTTATATGTTTGTAAAAGCACCCACGATACAGGAGAAATTCCTAGTGTGGGGCAACGTTTTTTAAAAACAAAGAAAGAAAAAAAAGACACTGTAGTACACTCATTAAATGCATCATATAAATAAACGTAACGTGATGGACAGGAAATGTGGCGATCGGAAGCGAGATTTGCGGCTGAATAATTTTCACAAGGTCGCCATCAAAGTGGACAATAGCAACCATGCAGTTGGTGATTTCCATACGAAAATAGCTGCAAATTGTCGAGTGTTCTACTACTTTATATATCATAAAATACAATCAGAATGTGCATGCAAAACCCACTACCAGTAGGTATATTTAAAGATGAACTTATCGGGATAGAAAATACCACGAGGACGTTCACCTGCTCGCTGATCAGATCAGTGCTCACGGTGACCTTTGCCCTGTGAAGAACCGAAGATAGAGTGGCTATGAAGCTGGTCAATCCTTGATGCTTCCACCAAAGCTTTCTAAGACGGGCCCAACCTTCAGCAATGAAGACAATTAATAGCTTCTTATTCATTGTCTCCATTGCTGTGAGAGCGGAACATGAAATTGATATATTGCCAAATTGCACTCTTTTGATATAACCATTAGCTGTGGAAAGTACGCGTTGTTACAGGTGTTCTGTAGTTTCTGCCTACCCCCTTGGGCAAAAGGTGTGAGTTTATGTATGAATGTGTTTGTTAATCATGTTTATAATGATGTCAAAATTTTAGCATTCCCTAAAAAGCTACCAACTCATTACTTTGTACCGGTGGGCCCTCTACCCTCTTGCCAGCTGATTCAATTTGAGGTTACCTCACCAGACCATGTTATTAATTGGTTGTAAAGCAGACAACAGTGAAAAGAGAGTGGAGAATATTTATTTATCGCATCAAATTATTAGAAGAATGCACACACACAGTACAGTATTGACACACAGCGTTTTAGAAGATAACAAGATTTATAATTACAGACAGCAACTAGCCTCGGCGGGCTCTAAAGATGAATTAGTGACCCTGGGGGAATGAGAGTGCATGGGAAAGAGAATGTGGCGTTCTGAATTTGAATTGAAAATCGAATGGTAATGTGAAAAGTAAATGATGATGTGGCCTGCTATAAAAAGGTTGCCAGTAATAAGTGATCGGAAGAGTATGGAAAGAAGGACCTCGTCACAACTTACACTGCAGTTACTGTTAATATACTATTTACAGTTTTGTTTTCATTTACCAAGAAATAACCATGAACCAGCAAAGTTTCAACACTTTTGACACGAAATCGTCTATTTTACGTGCAATTTATTGCCCATTTCCTTGGCCGCCCGTTCATATAACAGCCATAGGGCGGCGTGACCCATTTTTATGGCCTCTATATCAAACTGACACGAAGAAACATTCAAAGCTCGCGATGCTTTAGATTTATGAGATGATTGTAATCAGGTTCTGTTCCGCTTTGATTGTCTTTATATGTTAAATTGTAGATTCTTTTGTTACTAGATTCATTATGGATTACAAAACCATGAGCCCATGGCATGGCCTCTTCCTGTCATAAAATAAATATTATCAGGCATATTTGCATTTTTAACTTTAATGAATTATCCAACTTTTAGCGCATTATTTTCTTGTTTGCATTTTAATCACTATTATATCAAAAGCAGTGGTGGCCTAGTGCAGTAACAGCTTCAACGTAAAAGTTATAGGTTTGAACCCAGCGCGGCGGTTTACTTTGCGTTGGTTATTTCATCCACTGCTCTCAAAACGGTGAAGGAAAACATCGTTTGGAAACCGGCATGTCCTAGAACCTAAAATTCGAAGAGACCTGGTCCAGTAGTGTAAACGTTATAGTCTGAATAAGCATATGCACTTAAATATCAAGAATCTTGAGATCATAGTCAATTAGGATTGACAAGTGAAAACACTTGAAACTCAATATAGGTAAAATCGCTTACAACATTCACACTCGGAGGCTCGTCTACAAACAACTTATCGTTTAATCAAGCAAACAAAAGATATCACATTTCCACATAAAAAAACACGTAGACTTACGATAATAAGAAGAATCAACATCGACCCATTGACACTATAAATCAGTGTGAAAACAACATAAGAACGTGGGCGTTGCCAAATAGTCATCGGATATAGCTACTAATTGACAACACCCACCTGAACTTGATGGCTCACGGATTGTTAAATATATGGCCGTAAAGAAAATTGATTAAATTATTTGATTTGGTCAAACTTGGACTTATACGCTAAACATGTTTAACCTTATTTATAAACATTTCGATACTGTCTGGCAAATTATTAGCAGGTTCTAAATTCAAATTGTCTATAGAAAATTGAATTAAGAATCTGAAAGTCAATTGATAAACAGTGCCGGTTTTTTTTTATAAATAAGTAGTGAGCGACTAAAATAAGTCATTATTTATGAAATTTAACACTGTTTTACTGAGGTTAAGTTTTGTGATTTGAAGTCAATTTGGTGGACTTAAGGATAATAAATGCTAATAAAAATTTCGATGAACTGTAGAAACGCATTAAACAATCGTGAGCTAGATCACGTATTTTATGTTTCATAAAGAAATCCAAATGAAACTGACTAATTATTATAAAAGTATGCGTTTTGTTAGAAGATATTTCTTAAGAAATCATAGATAAAAAGTACGTAGTACTTACAATAGATACATCAAGCTTCAGAATGAGACCGTCGAACGTCTTAAGACGAAGACTATTGTTAATCATTCTAATTTTATTTAAAAAAAAAACGAACTATTCCCAAAACAGCATGGTCCATAAACCATCCAACCCTTTCAACTGGTCTTATTTTCTTTCTTGGTAGGTATATCCTCTTACATGAAATTCAAAGTAACCAAATCCATTTCTTTCCTCAGATCTTCGGCATAGTCATCATAGCAGCAGCATGCGTGGACATGGGGATGATCAAGGGGTTTGCTGGCATGGAACCGACTGGCCACGAGACGGATGCCCTTCTGATAGCCATTGGAGTCCTCATCATTATCATCGCAGCGTTCGGCTGCTTTGGCGCCTGGAAGGAGAGTCCTAAGCTGTTGTATATTGTGAGTAATTATATTTTAACCTCCGTCGGAAAAAGAGGGTTGTTATAAGTTTGACGTGTGTACATGTGTGTTCGTGTATCTGTCTGTGGCATCTAAACTGATGAACCGATTTTGATTTAGCTTTTTTGTTGAAAAGGTGACTTTATTGAGAGTGTTCTTAGCTATGTTTGACGAAAATCGGTTCAGCCTTTCTAAAATTATGAGCGTTTTACTGTTTGAATCGGAGTGTTTCCGCAAGTTGTCGTTTCATAATTACGTGTTCAATAGATTGTCGATCGAAGCGTGTCTACTACTAGATAAATTATATAGCATGAAATAAAAATGTACCGGGGATTTTAACTTTTACTTGTAATTGAATACGTCGAAGCTTTAGTGGTCCAGTGGTTGCAAGCGCTACTTTTCAACATGAGGTCCTGGGTTCGAGTCCTGGGTCGGGCAAAACGATATTAGGGTTTTCCATCAGGAATTTCTCAGTAGCAGCCCGGTGTCCGGGCCCGGTTGATGGCAATAGGTTCGCCTCCATATTATATGGGACTATCTTATGTTCTAATCTTGTGGCGGGGCCGTGAAATAACTCGGACACTTCGACCCATTGGGATCTATTTCGGTTCCCTATATATACCCTTCTCCTACCCAATCTCGTTGAAAACTCTCTTCATGAGAATTACCACGAGACTAGGAGATATGAGCCTATAGTCTACTGGTTTTGGGTATCCAACTCCTAGGAGTCTCATTCGATTGCCAGCCAGCGCATCGCATGTGCACAGAAGGTGCTCCATGCGTTCCGTATGTTCCCCACACAACCTGCACATGGGTTTCACGGTTAGACTCATCTTCATGAGCATGTCGTTGGTTCCAAAGTGCCCAGTAAAGTATATGGAACTAACACATTACTGCCGAAAAGTGGGTTTAGTAAGGTGCTAATCTGCATAATCCTTCGGGAAATAAAGGCGTGATGTTATGTTGAATTCTTAATTCAGAAGTTAATAAATCATAGTCATCAGAACCAGAATAATGATGAACATTACGCGATGTTGCCTGAAATAACAGTCACTTATTCCATAAATATAGTACTACAGATTCATCTCCTATTAGACAAAATGGATGATGATATTTAGTTTAACCTTGAATCAAATAATATGAGCGAATCACCAATAGACGCGTTAATTGACCAATAGAATGTGACGAAAAGTTGGTCAGCACAGCGTGTCCAGTCTGTGTATTATATAGTCCATAGTTTTTATATCATATATGTTGTACTGTGAGTCCCAACTAAAAATAAGCTCAGTAAAAAATTGTGATCGTGGAGCAAATTGTTATTCTTTAGTAACATCAGGCAGTCCTTTTTTATATTGCTTTACTGGCCTGTAGTCTTGCCCAAAGAAACCGTTTTTCCGATATAAAATACGTATTTTTAAGGATAACTTAAAAACTTTTCGTCAGACCTTAATGGAAAGCACCAGCTTTCAAATAAAGGATCATCAAAATCGTTTCGTAATTGGTGGATTACACGCAACAAACATACGTAACATTTTGAAGTCTGTTGACCTAGCTTTCAGTTAGTTTTTTTTTTTCGTTATCAAACAAACAATATTTTATCTCTTATAGTTTAGACAAAGAATTCCAATAAGCGAAACGTAATACACAACTTACAACATTACTAGTCTACATTAGGCTAATTTAACCTACCTTTAACCTACTCACCTCGTAACTTTCGCCTATTTTTCAATACTGACCCAAAAACATAATTGGTCATGGATCTTTCTATGGAAATGACGTAGGCAGCCCGATGAACTGGGTTGACGGTAAACGTCCTATTGTTTTGTTAGCAGCATATTATTCTGATAATGAGGCTTATAAAGATTACGACATAAATAAAGCTTGTATAATGTTAGTGGCTTTAAATGTTGTGTACCTAATGGAATTATATTGAAGAAGCAAACAATGGCTGCCTTGCAAGTGATGCAATAATTTTAATGGCCCTTAGTTTGTTAAGGAAAGCTGTAAGGCGTAAAACACTGTAAAACGTGCGTTTAAATTAGAGTTGCACGTTCTTTAATAACATTACCACGGGGAACTAACAAAGAAAATTTGTTTCAAATAAATGTCACTAGATGGCGCGATACGCATCAATTTGTTTTTGAATTGTGTGTAAAATGAACATTTTACGTTCTTGTTTAATCAACTTTCCTAATCATAAAACTATGGAATATTGGGCTCTTAACTCACATTTCAAAGATTATTTGAACGGATCATTTAAAATTGATTCCAATATATGTCGCGGTTTTAAATTTCTAAGGCATCCCACTCGATTTTTAAATTTGTATTGTAACACATTTTGGTGCAATGAAACTGTAAAAACGTGCAAAAAAGATACTATAAAACAAATCGTAACTGTATTTAAAGAAAAAAATAGGCATGAACCGAGAAAACCCTTTTAATTGCAAGTCGCTGCTTAAACCATCTATAGCCGTTGAACGGAACCGAACGCGATTGAAGTGCTTGTAAAAATAATTATCCTAAGCAGACGAAAAACGCTAGTTATTCGGCACGTTTTCTTTGTATAGGATGCGGCATCTGTATGCTAGTATTATATTATCTGTGAGATTGCTTTGCAACTTTTGAAATACGTAGTATTTTTCGAACTAAGAGTGAACTTAAAAGCACAGAACATATTTACTATAGCGAGCTTAAAAGTCGCCAAGATAGAATATAACATTCAAATGTTGCCTTCTTTATATCTTGGATTTTTCTTGAAAGTTATAGTTAGTTATTGTAATAGTTTCAGAAAAAAGTACTAGGTGATCGTCTATTCGTCAATAAATCCATATTAATTTATTATTCTAGTTCGTTGGCTGCCTGATCATCATTATTCTCCTGGAGCTGTCTGTTGGCATCGCTGCGGCCGCCTTACGTCCTCAGATTGAGGGTCAGCTGAAGTCTCAGCTGCGAGCCTCCTTCATCAAGAACAAGTCTACCAAAGAAGAGGATTCTACCTACAGGGAGTTCTGGGACCGCATTCAGACTAGCGTGAGTGACTTATTGCTATCATTTTTCATTTTATTAGATGTCATCTAAGTACATCAAACTAGTCTTTAAAACATACATGTAATTGATAATACTGTATAATTTTCATAACAGTGCTCAAGTGGTTGCCAATTCGCCTTCGCCGGAATGCGAATATTCTTTCTCTTTTGTACAATGTGCTCTTTACTCCTGCCACCCCTCTTTACCTCAAGGACCGTTTTCAGTTTATCTGCGATTCCCACATGAAATCTCTTAGGTCATCAGAAAACTTGCGACTTAAAATGCCTATGCATTCCACTACATTCTTGGATAAATCATTTACTGTCCAGGCAGCTCGTTTGTGGAATGCATTGCCTGTCTTTAAAAAACTTATAAAGGAACATTACCTGTCTCTGTGATCCTGTCCTTGTTTAAGCTGTATTGTTTTCTTGTTTGTTTATTTAGATGTATGTATGCATTTATGTATCTATTTTAGTAGTCTGTTTTTAGTACCTCATTGTACTTTGTACCTAATACTTTTAAGATTTGAAATTGACACTAAGTGAAAGCCCATGTCGTGTCCAGGCTGTCTCTGTCCATTCAAGGTTGCCTGGAAGAGATCCCAGAGCGCAATAAGGCCGCCTGTTGTTTGTTGTTTTAATTTTATGTTTCTTTTTGTATTGTCTTATCTTGGTGTACAATAAAACATATATAAATAAATAAATAATGTCTATAATAATTTATTATAATAATAGCTCTACGTTTAGCAGCTACTTCCGAGGCACAGAAAACTAAACCATAATTGCTTCCTAGCGTACTGAAGCGTCATTACAATAGTTATATTTTTAATATGTCTATGGTCATTTCCGTAAGATCATTAGGTAAGTTCTGTAAGATCATTACGTTTTTATATTTATGTTTATTTCTCCATAGCCTTGTCGATATTATCGAGTTTATGTCATACAAGTGGAACGAATTTAACTCCTACAGAAAATACAGAAGCAATACACATTTAGAAGTTGATTCTCAGTATCCAGTGTCCTCGCTCTTTCTTCAGGACATATCCGCCTTTAAAAATTCAAATCAATTCTTTCATAACCTTTGTCCTCTTCCAGTTGGAATGCTGCGGCATCACCGGCCCCGACAACTACGTAGCCTCAGAACCCCGCATCAATCCTTCCTTCAGCTGTTGCCCCAACGATGGAACCGACCGCTCCGCCGAGATCAAACGTTCCGACTGCCTCTCTTCTGAGAAGTATTTCAAGGAGGGATGTGAAGAGAAGGTGCTTGGAACCGTTCATAGTGCTGGCATGACCGTCATTGTTTGCGGGATCCTCTTCTGCTTTTTGGAGGTTAGTAATGTTTAGTAATCCATCAGAGATTATGAAGAACACATCGTTATGCTGGACATTGACCTCCCCAAAAGCCAAAACAACCAGTCCTCTGTCTTCCGCAACCAGGCAGAGCTGCGCAAAATATATGCATTGCTTTGATTCAAATAAAAATACTATCTCGCATGTATTTCAATTACGAAATATAAAATATTTCAGATACACGACTATTTGAAATATAAAATACAATATTTTAACTATTTTTATTTAAAATACAAAATTAAAATTAAAAAAATACAGTCGATCATGGTGGCATTCGTACTAATAAACTTAATTAATACACTTCAGTTTCGTGAAAATAACCTTTTACTGACAATGACAATTGACAAGATACCTACTTGAAAACAGCTTGAAAATTTGACGTACGCGGTCGCCATTTTTATTATGAAAGCTAATGGAGTACTATTTTGTAGGAAGTACTCATTAATAAGATCTCAAATGTATTTTGAGGCCATAAGTATTTGAAAAATTAACTACAAAATACCTCAGCGTCAGGTATTTGAAATACCAATTACAAATTACATTTTTAAGAAGTAATTGAATTACAAATACCAAATATGTTTTTATATTTCAATAACGTATTTTAATTACTACTAATTCAAATACTGCCCAACCCTGCAACCAAATCAAGAACTATTCATGGGACTAGAATTTACCAATTTTTATTCTGATATAAATTTTTAATAACTTTTTAACACTATCCATAGCAATATATGGACTAATCAAGCAAAGATATTCAACGAAAAAAAAACTCAATCTAAATAATGGCTAGTGTACATACAAACCCTCTTTTGTAACCCCGAAAACATGAAAATTTAATAACTAATTTGAAGTACACGCCCATAATTTTCTACTAAAAAATCCTGAAAAAATATGCGTAACTTGACTAAAAATAATATGTTGGAAGCCTTGAAATATGGCATTATACGCCTTACAAAGTACCTTTGCATGTTCGACCAACATTTGCGTGGCGCGGATTTATATTAATTGCTCGACCAAACTAAGTCACTAGGTTATCACTCGTTAACTCACTAGTTTATCACGCATGAAGGTTAACGTGATAATGGGTTAATCAAGAAGTTTCTTTATGCGTTGTGGGGGACTAATTTTCTTAACTTTGCACTTGAAAATTGGTGTTGTCAATCTGAAAATAGGAACTATTAATATTAACATTTTAAAGAAAAATGATGATTCATTCAGCCTATCCGAAGGTTGACTGGTAGATATTGTTTCCAGCTATGTATAGTATATTCAAAAATTAATTACTCTGAGCATATTTGTCTTCTTCTCCTTCTCTCATATCAGCAAGAACTAACTACATGATATGAGAATTGCTAATAATGCTGTGGTAAAAACAAACTAGTTACGACGCTGGGGAGATTGCCTACTGCCACATGATATATACAATCTTCTTTAGAGGAAATGCGAGCAGAGGGTTCCGACTGAATATCATAAGTGTATTTAGTGTACTTTTTGGTGTAAAGTGTGTCATAATTCGAGGTTTTGCTCTCGCCTATTTCCTCCCCCAGTATTGAATAAATTTAAAAGAGATTTAAGTTTAATAAAAAAGATATACAGGGTGTCCCAGAAAACAAAGGGGTGCAGTATATATCTTATGAGGAATATCTTTTAAATTGGTCCAATATTGGAGGAGGAAATTCCATACCTCGAATTATGATTTTTTACTTAGGATATTCATTCAGATGTCTGCGACCGCATTTCCTCTTAAGAACTAAGAACTTATTTCTGAATTAAGAATTTATTCTTTTATATTTATGACCAGTCCTATCCGACTCCCATAACCCAAACCTTTATCTTGCATGACAACAGCCGCAACATACAAACGACTTCGCAACCCTTAGTACAGCCTTCTGACGTCACGGAGGTCACGCCATACCGGAATTTAATCCCACAATCTTACATCCCCAACCTAGGCCGAGGGTTTTAACAGCCTTCCTTTATTGGACGGAACGCTAATCTAGATGACCTCGTTACATGCCTAGGTATCGTAAAAGAATATTTTAAAGGGTCGTGAGATCTGGTTTGCTGATAACATGGGTTGTTTTCTGGGGTTATGGAA
This sequence comes from Orthosia gracilis, assembly GCA_947562075.1. Lineage (NCBI taxonomy): Eukaryota > Metazoa > Arthropoda > Insecta > Lepidoptera > Noctuidae > Orthosia > Orthosia gracilis. The sequence continues at coordinate 21,753,844 of OX387274.1, forward strand.
AAGTTTAGGTGATGAAGGAAACGAATTATTATATTAGGTACTAATCAAGTAAAATTCTCATAGGAAATGAAGCCTAGGCAATTTACATGCTAACTTTTAATGTAAAACTCTATTAACAAAGGTGCTGTGATGACTCAATGTACTTGTCAAAAGTAGGTATACCTAAAAATAGACAATAGTTTATTACTAACTAGTTTCTGCTAGCGGCTTCGCCCGCGTGAAAAGTGTTTTCTTATCCCAAGGGAAAATTATACCGGGATGAAAAGTACACACTATAATCTATGTCTGTGCTAAATTTTATCCAGATATGTTCAGCCATTCTGGCGTGATTGAGTAACAAACATAAATCCACACACGCATCCATCCAAACTTTGACATTAATAATATTAGATGGATGTCAAAATTTAGAAAAAAAACAACAGTTGTCCGTTATAACAGATTCTGAATGTTGTTCAGAGGGCCATAAACTCGTAGAAAAGATTGTAAACTTCAAGATGTAAAACAAAACAATTATAATTATGCAACATTTTGTTCTTTCTCTTTTCCAGAATATGACTAAACACTCCAAAATACACATACATTAATGTATCTTTACTGTTTTTTTTTCAGGTTGCAGGCATTGTGCTAGCTCTATGGTTAGCGCACTCCATAAAAACCCAAGGGAAGAGCCGGGAGACCGCTTAATTCTACACCTTAAACACACAGCTACAGAGTATAATTTCTTATGCAATGCACAATAATTGTAAGTTAATATAAGTTACCTTATTTATTTAAGTTTAGAAAATCTATTAGATTTGAATGAAGTCAGAATGTCAATAATTGTGATGACGTCAATTCTACTAACATAAGATCTGTATTTATTTACCTATGTTAACAAATAAATAAATACACTTTGAAGTCGGAAAATTGACGTTGAAATAGAATTTGTAGCGTAATGGCGGGATATAGTGCAACCATTGGTACTATGCACATAACTACTATTATTCTATTTTATTATTATACTCGTAAATAACCTAATGTAGCCTAGGTACAGCTCCCTATTAATTAAAAAAAAATATTTTAATAATAAATTATTATTATTATAATTCCATTTATTTATTATATATACATATTGTTACAGTTTTAAATATTATCTCTAAAAAAAATTTAACGCTAATATCATAATAATTACAAATTTAACACATTGTATTTTTTAAACCGCCATTACGTAGATATATCTAGTGTAGATGTTAGTTTTCTATTGAAACCAAAGCTGTAATAGTAATTAGCATATCGATCAAACATAATAATATTATTATATTGAAATAGAATAAATAAAAAATGTACAACATTATAACATGAATCTATCTGAATAAAATAGTAGTAAATAATTTAAATAGTAATTGTAGAAAAGAAAAGTAACAAAAACAAATAACTTCAGGCATATTGAATCGCTCAGTAATGAAACAATAGTAAATTATTTCTATGGTTTAATATCGCATTTATTAAATTTATTTCATAGAAAAACAGAGCTACTAGTGGTACAAAGCAAAATCAAATAAAATACGTATTTTTACTATAAAATTATAGACGTCTTAAAAATTAAGCATGATAATGGGCCTTATTTATAAAAAAAACGAACTATATGATTAGTTTAAATACTGAATTCGCAAATTCTTAATTCAAACTCTCCATAGATATTGTAATTAACTAATTCTTAATTCATACCCTCCATAGAAAGTTTGAATTAAGAATCTACTAATCTAGAATTAATCGCTTGGTAAAATTTATTTATAAAAAAGGCTGTATATGAATAAGTTTAACCACCAGTTTAAGTATTGAGAATGCTTTACTAGTCATTAATGTATTAACAGTACTTGGTAAGTGCTATTGTGAATATTTATCCCACCATAATTTTTAATTCATTTAATAATTGAGAAAATTCATTCCTTGAAAGTAAAATAAAAGAATCTAGATGTTAAGATTTTACTTTCTTTGAAAACGTTCCTTCGAAATCGAATTTGACTACTGAACTTGCAAATAAGTAATAATTTTACTAAATAAAATTGCCCGATTTAAAAACAATTTACTAATATAATGTGACTGAAAACCCTCAGTAGGTACCTCGCATAGTTTGAGTTGTCATTCTTCGTTCAAATTCTTATCAAGGGTCTTATCAATGTTTTTATATTGTTATTCTGACCTTTTAGAATGTAGATTATTATAATTTATATTATATTTATTATAATTTGTAAGAATTTTTTAAATAATTTCGACATTTTATTTTATTTTGTACTGTGTGTCTACTGACATTCTAGAATGATGTTTTTAAACTTAACAATAACTTGACTAAATATTTCTTCTATTATTTCTTATATATTCTGGAATTATTATTATGATTTGTTCTTTATTCTATTATTAATATTTTCATGCCGTTATTTAAGGCAAACATGGCGCTCTGTATTTATTTAAAACCTCATACACATTGGCAATTTGTTGTGTGTACTGTGCTCATATTTGAGCAAATAAAGATTGAATTGAGTTTGAAGGGATATCGTGTTATCCAGCTTCTGGGTTTTGGAATGTTGATACCTCTAGTTCGACAACAAGCCGAATCCAACATCATTGAAAAGAAACTTGAGTGATTATAATGAAAGCGAGATTCTTTATAAGCATTTTTAAATAAATCATTTAACTTATAAAATAAATAAATTAAACCACTCTTAAAAATCTTTTAACGCAAGTTCAGTGGCTAATTCAATAAAAAATGGCAATATTATTACTTATTATAAAGTCTATAAGTGTTTAATAAATGTTAAAATAGATTTTCTTAAAATAAAGTATCAGTGTTCCATATTTTGTAGTTTCATTTTTCAGGTTATTTTTTTCATTATATCATAAAAACTTGACTTATTTGTAAAAAAGTCACCTTTTTGGGGTTCCGTACCCAAAGGATAAAAACGGGACACTATAACTAAGACTCCGCGGTCCGTCTGTCTGCCACCAGGCTATATCTCATGAACCGTGATAGCAGGACAGTTGAAATTTTCACAGATGATCTACTTATATTGTCGCTATAACAACAAATACTAAAAACAATTAAATAAATATTTAAGTGCAGCTCCCATACAACAAACGTGTTTTTTTGCCGTTTTTTGCGATAATGGTACGGAACTCTTCGTGCGCGAGTCCGACTTTCTTGGCCGGTTTTTTATCTTATTGGGTTGCAAATTAGCAAGCTGTTATATGTGCCCGGCATGTAAGTTGGCAAGGTTTTGACGTAGTGAGGGTAAATTCGCGCATATTCTGCGAACTGACCAACCACCATATAGAGTGATCGAAACCTGGACGCGAAACGATTGGTCAGTCGATCCTTGTGTCAACTGACCAAACAATCCCGCGCTCGGAACGGTCCTAAACGTTCCCCGCGCCCCGCATCACTACCAAAGATATCTACAAAACGACTTCTGCGCATTTAAAGACTCTTGCCAACTTACGTGCCGGGGATTACACCAAAGACAAATTATTAGAACAGTTCAGATACAAAACTGAAATGTCTCATGTGTCTGAAATGTGTGAACAACAACATGGCATCGCTGCATATTGGCTGAAATTGTTCCTGTAGTAGACAGATCCTTCATAAATAGCACTAGATACTATTATTGGCATATTGCAGTCGACTGCTGGACCTAAACATCTCCCAAACTACGCCACAATACCTGGTCCTTCGCCATCCAGTCTGTCGATCCACTTAGCTAAAGGCATCCCACGCAACGCTAACGCTGGACGTGTTCTCACATAGATCCTTCGACAAACATAGCTGGCCAACATTGCTAACCATGCAAACTATGACGTTGAATAAGGTTTTTTTGACAGGTTACTTCTAGGCAAGCGTGCTGCACCGTCGACCACATCATCGCTTACCATCAGGTGAGATAGTGGTCAAGCGCGAGCCTATAACAAATAAAAAAAAAAAAGCCTGAATACAATTGTCCGCAATATTCTATCGATAGATACACAGAACATTATAAAACAGTAAGGGGCTGGATTGCTAACGTTCTCCTTCGCTTTGAGTAGACCTGTCCTCGTACCATGACGTATCATAACTATTATGGTTTGACTAAGATAAAGAGAAAGATGTATACAAGTCAGATACATCTGTCACTTACGCACACAAAAAATAATCAATGCCAAGGGGCTTGAATCTAAATAAAAATGTAAGTTGTCCGCATAGGTTTTCCGACTCGAATCACGTCTAATTGAACACTTAATGTTATTTTTGTACAATGTATAGGTACCTTCAATGCTCTACTGCATGATTGTCATATTCTACCATTTAGGTCGCGATCAAAGTGCCATTATGCGAGCTTTTTTTATTTCATTTTTTTTTAGGTGGGAAATCATCCAATGACATCTCCCGCTCTGGGTGAAGCGGGAGGGCGTGTCAGACTTTTACTGACTAAAACCCACCCGTGTTCCTTCAGTTGCTTGTGCCAGGGCCGCGGTAGCGCTCTTTCAAATTTATCCGCGACGAAGACAGGATTATGCGAGCCTAGCCTTATTGAAAAACTTATTACTTAATTAGCTAAACAATTTTAAAATTATGTACTTGCACTGTACATAGAATATGATAGATGGAACCCCTTTCCGCACTTTGACTCTCATTTGGTCTGTTGTGCGTGCTGGCCTCCTCTCCGTGAGAGGGAATGGACCGTAATCCAACACGCGGGCCCAGTGCAGTTCGGTGGATGTCACTGTCTTCGAATTTTTGGTTCTTAGACATACCGGTTTCCTCACCTTCACCGTTTGGAGAGCGGTGGTGATAAAATAAATTACACAAAGTAAAACGCTTCCCTGGGTTCGAACTCCGGACCTACAATAAAACATAAGAAAAGACACAATGTAAAAACTGTAGAACATTTATGTAGTAATATAATTATTATACATTTTATTATGTCTATAACTTCTGCCAGCGGCTTCACCTGCGTGAAAATTGTTTTATCATCACAAGGGAACAATAAAACGGGATAACAAAAAATATATAATCTATCTCTGTGCCAAATTACATCCTGATCCGTTCAGCCGTCCTTGCGTGATTCAGTAACAAACATACATCCATCTGTCCATCCAAACTTTCGCATTAATAATATTAGTTATGACTGATTTATGTAAAATGCACATTAAATTTCATAAATAGAATTATCACACTTCCTTTGTCACTATGTCCCTCAGTGTCAAATTTCACTTCACTACGCACTTTTGAATCACGTTTGTTGACTTGGCTACACCCGTCCTCGATGACATCTTCTGCTTCTCGCATCTCACGAACCCTCACCCAGTCGTCTTCAGTAGTCTTCTTTAACCAAAAGTACACCGATGTTACAGACAGTGCAATATAACATAGATCGCGATGTAGTGATCAAGATTTCCACTTTCAATTGTTCCTTAATTAAATTTGTTGAATGTCTCTTCGTGCGTTTCCATAGGCAATAACGAGTTACAGATCGATGTGTTGATGATGTTGTTATTGGAAGAGATCGTGGATACAATCATGGCATATAGGTCATTGTAGAATGTCACTTGTTTGTTACATATATGCGTGCAACATCAATGAGTCACCTTGCAAGTTACATCCTCGTTTAAGTGTAATTAGACCCGAGTGACGTAACTATTGAACAACAGGTTAGGTAAACAATTTTAAAAAACGGTGTACGTGCACCGTACAATCTATGTTCAGAATAGAATACACTTTGCATTATTGCTCTCTCACAGAGAGGAAAACTATGTCCCAGCAGTGGGAACGTTCAAAGGCTGATGATGATTTTTTGTACGTACACCAAAATAGTTACACAAACATTTTACAAAAAAGAAACTACGTGTACAATGGCGGTCTTATCGCTGACTGTAATAACTAGTAAACAGCCTTTGGAGGGACTGAAAATGTTCATGGACGTGATCTCACTATAACAAAAAAATTATACGAAAAATCTAACCTGCTAAATCTCACACAACTTTACACAATTACACCTGCACTCTCATAAAAAAATCACCACGAATTCCGTACAATCAAATACACAACTGCATAAAAGAACAATAACATACAACGCAAGAAGTAAAAACAGATTCCAACTATCAACTGCATGTGCACGGACAAATTATGGCAAAAAAAACAGTATTAGTGGAGGGAGCACAGCTATTCAATGATCTACCGGAGGATATAAAGAGGTGTGATAATATTAACATATTTAAGAGAAAACCTAAAAAATCATGTATGTACCCTGTAACGTCGCCAACGCCCCGGAGGCAAATATTATATTATTATTTCAAATAAGTAATGTATCTCTTGTTACAAGAGATACAACAAGCATGCAGAGAGGCAGGGCTAGAAATTAACCTAAGCAAAATAAAACTTATGACAAATGCTACACAAAACCCTGTATTTCTGGACAACACACTAGTAGAGTACGTTACAAGTTATTTCTACCTAGGCAAACAAATTTCTTTCCAAAAACTAAACAACGAGGCAGAAGTAGATAGAAGAATAATAACGACATGGAAAAAAATTTGGAGCCTAAAAGAAATTTCAAAAAGTCAGATGTCAATGAAAATCAAAAGCAAGGTCATGGATTCATGTCTTTTACCTTCTTTAACTCACGCCTATCAAACGTGGAAGTTCACACGAAAAATCAAAAACAAAATCACGTCCTGAAAAGTGCCTCAAAAATCAGGAAATGTCAGAAAATTCGTCACACTATTATCAGGCAAAAACATGAGTGAAAGACGCTCTTACCTGCGCTCTAAAGTTAAAATGAAGATGGACGTAGCGAGAATGAGCGACGAGCGATGGACGGTTCGCATGACGTCATGGCCAGGTCCGACAGGCACTCGGAAAAGAGGAAGATCTGTAACTAGAGGGACAGACGACATCACACGAGTTGCAGGAAGAAACTGGCTGAAAGTAACCAAAGACCGTGACCGATGGGATTCTCTGGAGGAGGCCTTTACCCTCACTACTTGAGGGGTTCATGCATGCACGATATTTTATTATTATTTTCAATCATTATTTTAATTATAATCTATTTAATGAATATTCATACTGAAACGTAAATTAAATTTATACATTTGACATATTATCTATTGCAATCAATAATTGAAATTCGAATTTAATTTGAACATTTCATATGTTTAAGTTTTTACATCAAAAATTGGAATGAAAAGATATTATGAAAGCTATAAACTAATATGACATTTAAACAAAAAAAAAATACTGTAACTCTTTGTAAATTATCACCATGTAAAAATACATATGTAAAAATGATAATGATATTATTCTTCAATGCATGAAATAAAAGGCCTTTTTTATTTTTATTTTATTTTAACTCTGTATCTCATTATAAGTGAACTGTTATATTTTACAAGTTCTTATGAGAAATAAATATCTTTAAACTTATAAGCAGTCTCTTCTATAAGTTGAAAGAGATTAACTTCAATAAATACATATCTGGTCTACAAACAGTATTAAAGAACGTAGGTCTATAAATAAAAGTGCCCGTTGCAGTGATAAACATTTTAATAACAACACATCTGACAAATACTGTAAAACAATCATTTTCAAATGATCCAATAGGTTTACAACAAGTCAAATTTCGTTCACACAATGCCAAATACACGGGTTACATCTTGTCACATGACGGCCACATTGAGTCTCTTAAAATTAGTGTAAAAACAACTACTTTTTAGCATAATTATTATCTAATATAGAGTGTTCTTTTGACGTCTTATTCGATAAACAAACATTGCAAACATCACGAGATTTCGCATCAACAACACCCCACATGAAATAATTTGAATAATAATTTGAAGTAAGGCACAATAAGGTCAGATTCTTATAATTCGCCTCTCAGTATCAAATTTACTTGCACGTGGCTGGCCAAATTAGGTTCTAGTTAAAATCTTATGTACTAAATCAATACAATGAAGAATATAGACGGTGATCTAAGAATTTGTGCGAAAAATATTTGATGAGATGTAAAATACCTACACATAGCTTCATTATAAATTATTATCTATATCTTTCATACCGGAGTGTCGGATTTTTTTTTCAGGTACCCGGGTATACGCAGGTATCACCTTTGTGCATACATTATAATACCGAGTTATTTGTCTTGTTGTTGTTTTTTATGACTTAATTAATAAAATTCAAAATGTATGTTGTGTCTATCACTAACTTACTAAAGAGACGTATATTTTTCCTTATGTACCTATATAATTTTTGATGAAAATGTCATAATAATTAACTTTTTATATAGTGCTCGAGATTCTCGGTGGCTTAGGTTATATATTGAGTTTGAGTCATCGTGGTGAATGGTTTAGTCAGCTAGACCCTGCGTTACCAGGTGCTAGCTGTCCAGGGTGCGCCGGGCGTTTGGCATCGTAATACGATATATTTAACGCCGCTCGGGGAGGCTCCTTTCATGCACCCCTGAATGGCTGACTACAGTTTGAGTTAATCGACACGAAAGAAGAAGAAGAAGGTTATATATGACTGTGACAGCTTTCTTTTGCAATATAAATAATATGGATACAATGACAGCCACCCGACCCAACAGCAAAATACCATATGACATAATGCTGTGAATGTAACTAAAACACCCAAATACTGAGAAATCACGCTCCAAAAAGTATGAAACAAAAAATATTCTCGTCTCAAATTGTTATGTACAAACTATTCGATATGTATCTAGATACTATTAGATTTAACTCCAAAAAAGAGGACAAAATTTATTGCTTCCGACATTTTGTCGAGTTATACGTAGGTACTGCACAGTAAGTACAAAAATGTGCTGCACAATTGTTTTGACCTGGATAATTTGGACAGTGATAAAAAATCAGGCCATATACCTATACGATAATTAATAAGAAAAATATATCTCCAGACAGGTAATACTAAAGTACTTAAGTCGCTATAGTGCGTACTTATACTATGGACACTTAAATAGATCCCTCATAAATCTAGTCGCTATCTTATAACTGCCACGCCCTACCCCTCCGAAGGCAATTGCTACCGTAACCGCTAAATAATAAGCAGAAAACTAACTGGAATAGGCAAATAAATAAAAAACAGTGCTCTTTATAAATTACAGGCTGTATTAACAACAAAGTCAAGAAAGAAGGGATTTACGATGTAACTTGTATTTAAAGTATCTCCGTGCAGTTTCGTCCATAGAGATCTATGTCGTCCATAGAGATCTATGTTTTGTAAAGGGCAAGACCCTTCGACTTTCTGACTGGGGGGTGACTATCATATATTTAGGATCATACATAGGATCCTGTCTCTCATCCTTAAGTTATCATCAGTAGTCTCATCCCCATTAACATAGTTCTAGGATCCTTTTTTATTTCATATTTGATTGCAATGGAGGACACGTCGGTTGTGTGTACTAGTATTGCTTCGGAAGTGCATTCAACAGTATTCCCAACATTTATTTTAGAAATACACTAAGCATATTGTGAACTTATGACAAAATTTCGCTGTAGTTTAATTGCCTTAGAATTTAGAATATTGAATTTAGAATTTAGAATATGGTACAAAACTGAAAAAGTAAAGACACATAATTTTATGGACGGATTTTGTATCAGGAAATTATGAAAATAAATTTGATTATTTATTATAGCAAGATTCAATATGGCAAGACCAGGGGACCAGACCTTATACCATGACGTGTTAAAATTATCATAGTGCGACAGCGAAAAAGGGACAGAGATATTTGCCTTGTATAGCTCGGTCCTATAGAAACAGGACCGAGCAGGTTTTTCATAGAAACAGGAGCAGTGTCTATAAACAACCTGTTTCTAACAACAAATGTCAAAAATCATATATCAAAGACGATATGATTCATATGTCTATATTACACTATCATATAAATATGACTCATAGATCTACCTCTATCTATAAATTGATGGTGTAATACGCGCCCTATATGGATGATCCCTTGACAATCCAAAAGTGCCAGTAAATGGTTCAGTTGACATAAGGAAATGCATTGAGTTTAATTTAGGAAAATAATTGACAATATATATTATATGCCTGCCTCTCACATTTTTGTAGATATTGTCCTTTGTGTTCTATGTTAATAATTCGACGAATTCTTTGTCTGTGTTTTGCTGTTGGTTACAATAGAGAATAGTTTGTTATTCTGTATACAAATCTAATTCTATTCAGGGAATAAATTGAAACAAAGACTATCAAGTAGGTACCTAGTATTCTTCGAAACTTGCTAGAATTTTTATATACAGCCTCTGCCGACCAAAAGCAAAAGGTCTTTTTCTTAGGTCTAATGAACAAATACATAAACTTACCGACTACATATGTCCCGTAATTTCCATTTCTAATATAGGCGGCAAATACGCAGCTGAAATTATTCTAAATAATTATCTAAGTAATATTCTTAATTTAATACTATAGATACTGAAAAGAAGTATAGTATAAAATTAATATATGTACAATTATTAATATATGTACACCAAGTTGTACGATGCACTCCACGACGCCAAGGACAGACACAGATAGAGAATCATCGTCAGAAAAAAAATGGTCTTCTGTCGGGGAATCACGACCCTCAGTAATGAGGAACACGATCTATTCTTAATATCTAAGTATCAATATACTTAATTTAAAACTATACTATTTACGTAAAATCTTAATTAAGAACTAATCACTTAAGTAGTCGTGGACAAACTTAGAAAAATACTCGTTGTTTCCAAAAAAGTATACATTGATTATGCGTGTTTGGAAACAGTCCGTACCTAATTATTTACTTAATATTATAATTAAGTTTAAGTTATTAAGGCAAATAAACTCGGAAAAGGCGTGAAAACACGCGAAGCAACTACAGTGTAATTGACATTTTGGTCACTTGATATTTGGCTTAGTAAATATCTGCTTCAGTAGGTAAAAAACTATTTTACTTTTAGTTTCCTATCTTTAAACCATTTATTACCATGCGAGTTTCTAAATCTTAAAAATTAATTAATCTATAGAAATCTTACACCTTAACTACGAAGCAAAAACCCCTCAAAAAACATTGCGAGCAGAAATAATAAAAACATATTTAATGCTTCGAACAAAAGACGCCGTTTTTGTCTTCATAAAATTGAAAAAATGTAAAAAACTATCTTTTTACGACAATGATTTTATTGTTATAATTATATGACGAATTATATGACGATAAGGTTTAGCACGCACTGCGGTTCTTAGCCGCGCAATTTCTTGCCGCCGATTCAGCGGCATTATGGAATTGTATGAAACTGCACGCACTTGCGGTAAAAAAAACCGCGCAGTAAAAAAGCCACAACAAATCTGTATTTTTACAGAATCCACTGCATCGCGGAGCGGTTTAAATCGCGGGAATATAATATACTCTATGAACAGGAAGAAAGAGTCAAAAATCGCGAATTATGATTCAGTAATCACTCCAATAGAACTCGCGCGGCTAAAACCCGCAATGCGTGCTTAGCCTAAAGGACGGATGAAAATTTAACAGCATGGATGGACTGACTGATGGGGTCTCTGACTTATGGAAAAACATGGAAGAAGACATGTTGCGCCGACCCCAAATAATTTGGAATACGGTCAAGAGACTAATGACGGCAAAGGTTACAGTTGTTCTACCTCAAGAAGGAGGATTGCTTTTAGTCATGTGTGTAGAGTAGATGCACATGCACATTGTTTCTGTGTGCGTAAGCGATACTGACTGCTCGGGAGCAGAAGTATTGGTCGAATCTAGGCTCCAGAACCTCGAACATCGGCGCCGAGTTGCCAGCCTGTCGGTTTTTTATCGGTAACATTTCGGGGAGCGTGCGTTGGAATTGCATGAACTAATTCCTCCTAGCCCGTTTCATCATCGGACTACAAGACGTACGGCGATGCGTCATCGGTACATGGTGGACATCCCACCCATACGCACCAAACGTGTTCGGAATTTGTTTTATTATGCGTACAGCAAAGGAGTGCAATTCCCTGCCGGAGTCAGTATTTCCTGATAGCTACAACCTGGGAGTGTTCAAGTCAAGAGTGAATAGGTTTCTTCTAGGCAAGCGTGAATGGGTTTTTTTCTGGGCAAGCGTGCTTCATCGTCGACCACGTCATCGCTTACCATCAGGTGAGATAGTGGTCAAGCGCAAGTATATAAAAAAAAAAGAACTATGTGCTCGTGCATCTACACGCACGACTAAGACCAACCCGCCGTCGTGAGATAGAACAACTTTAAAAGGATTTTATTTATTAGATTTTTTATTATTATTAAATAATAATAAAAACTCTATTAAATAAACTCCTTTTAATTTATGTTGTTTCTGAGCTTTTAAATGTTTGAAACGGTAATGCAATTTCTTAGAGGCTTGACTGTACCCCGCATGTACGCAAGCAATAACTTTGCAAAAACTTAAGTTGTCTACGTTATAAAGCACATTAAGATCTTCCTCTTCAAGGGAATAAGATACTAAGGCGCTATTAAGTTATTGTACCCTTGCATCATTTGCCTATAATTAAATTTACATTAAAATCATAATTACACTGATTATAACCCTAAAGTGTCAATACAGAAAATTGTGCGTAAATACAACGTGAGATTTTTATCGCCTTTTCTTTTCCATTTATACCAAACTAGTGTCTGCCAGTGGTTTCGCCCATGTGAAATACGAAAATTATCGCGAGGGAACATATTCCCGGGTTAAAAAGTATACTATGTGCTATTCCTGACATTAATCTATCTCCGTGCCAAATGTCATCCATACCCGTTCAGCCATTCTGGCATTATTGAGTAACAAACATACACACAGTCAAACTTTCGCATTTATAATATTAGTAAGGATGATTTCAAGTAAGTATTATTAAAGAATTACAAAATCCAAAATAAGAAAATAATTCTCAATTAGGTCTAGGTTTTTATTATTTGAATTTGATACGCCAATAAAAGATTCTTCGTCATCTGCATTATGTATTTTTTTAAACACTGAATGGTTAGTTATCTCAACTAATTTTGTCTATTGTCTACTTTAGATCGGATAAATTGGAAGAGCCACCGTTGTAAGACAATAAAAATTAAATAAAATTAAAAAAAAAATATCCAAGCCTAGTTTACCTTGCATTATCATCCAAACCAAAAGTGTATGCAAAATTTCATCGTAATCAATTGATGATAACTGCTCTAAAATCCATTTGCAAGATTTGACCCGAACAAACATACATACATTGCAAGTGAATAAAACGCTTGTAAAAAGACACGATGTTTATTAAAATTAAGTTCACTTTTCAAACTTTTTTATATTAAATCTATTAATTTCACTCATTGTCAACTCCATTGGACGTAGGGCGTCTTAGGAGAAAAAAAAACTTAATATATAATAAAACTGATAGATAAATAAGACTACCTACTGATAAATGATTTTCTATTCTTACGGTAAGTCGTTTTGGCTTTTCTAAGTTCTTACGATTTTTTAGAATATACACGCAAGTTATTTTCATAAATTATTTAATATTTTTATAAGTACCTCATTAAAATATTCTTAATTATACTTCGGAATCTACTCATAGTATGTCTTTTAACAATAAGCTAATAAACTTGTTTAATAATGAATTCGCTTATTCTTTTTTGATTGATACAGGGATGAAAGTAGAATAAATACCTTATTTTATACTTAATTTTACGCTCGCAGTTCGTTAATTTACCTACTGCAGATTATTTTATTTTTATCCCAGTTAAGGCACAGATATTTACAAGCAAATACTGTTCAAAGCCAAGAGTATTGATTAATTGAGAGTGCGTGCGTTTAATACATTCAAAACTTAACAATAAATAAGGCGATAATGAACAAATTTATAGAGCTTAAAAACTATAAATCATTGGACCCAAATCGGCTTATTAAAAGCCGTAGCTGATTTTTCACTACTAATATTTATCACAGATTTCAGCTAAATTGACTCAAAATACCCCAGGCACATTACCAGAACTCCAGAATTGGAGAAAGGAATAAAAATCAAACAAAAAATGTCAGAAAGAGTTTTAACAGGAAAAATGCTAAAAAATTAAAAGTTGCGTTGGGAACGTTGAATATATTCTAAAATGTGACTTAATTTTGTGTATTTTTTTTCTACAATACTTTACTTTACCTTTGTTGAGAAATTACAGTTTTAAAGATTGACATAATAAATATTTCATTTTTCACTATAATTATAGTTTAACATTTGCTTTTATCTAAAAGTTTTTTAAAAATTAAATTTTCACTTCAAACTATTATTTCGATTACGAGTACAGACTTAATGAATAGAATTGACCCGAACTTTTAACGTAGACATCTAAATTAATTACTTTGTTACCAATTACAAAATAATCTATTTTAATTACAACACTAACATATTATTAAAACTAAATAATCGTATAGTGTAAGAGGCTTTTTGGCTAAATTACATAAGTGACTGTTATTATATTATGAAGTATTAAAGACTTTAAAATTAAATGAACCAAGTAACTCAAACTATCACAGTCCACTGCTGGACATACCTAGGTCTCTTCCTAGTTGCAACCCCCAACTTTTAACTGTTACTTCCAAGTATGCATTTTTTTTTTCAAGTTTTTAACATATATAATACTGACTTGTAATACCTACTGATACCTAACATCATTAAAGCAAGAATTTATAATAGCTACTGATTTAGAATATTATTATAATGTAGCCCATGAAAATAACTGTAATTAGAAGACAATCAGCGAAAAATATCCTAGTTAAGTCATTTCACCCGAATTATGTTCATTATGATAGTAGTAATGTTGGTAGTAAAATACCATCACAACAAAAAAAATAATGGGCTGTCAAAGGGTCCATAAATCAGATTTTTGCTTAATTCTCGTTAAAGTTTTGATTTTACTGCAATGTGAGCAAGTTTATGCCTAGTTCAATTTTGCACAAAAAAGTTGCATTTATAAGCCTTCATTATTTCTCATCTATAAAAAATTACATGTATGTAAGTATGTATTAATATTTATTTACAGTCACAACGTAATGTTCCAAATAATTTTCTTTTTCGCTTGAAACTGCCATCAGTCGGTAGCGACTACAATCAGTTCGGTTGTATTTCAACAGGACTTTGGGTTTTGGAAGTCATCGCCTCAACCAATCATTATATAAGCGAGATTTGCTTCTGTTTAAGTCGTCTAACGGCTTGGGAGCTGTCAAGTAATTTAATAGCCAAGGGATTTGGGTGGATCGCTAAGTGTTCGGCGCAAAGTCTAGTGTGCATTTCCTCCTTTATGGTGGGCATGTTGAGGTATTCATGTATCTCGTCACTGCGAGTAAACCAGGGTGCGTTTACAATTGTCCGCAAAATTGCATTTTGTGCTCTTTGCAAACATGTTATATTGCTGTCGCTGGCAACCCCCCAAAGTTGGATGCCGTATGTCCATATGGGTTTGATTACTGCATTGTACAACAGTAATTTATTTTCCAAGGAAAGAATCGAGTTCCGTTTCATCAGCCAGTACAAGTTTCCAAAAAAAATAATTCCAAATCTGAATTCAAAAAATATTGTATAAACACGTACTCTATATTCGTGGATAGGTAAAATTAAAAAAAATCCATTACACTACACGTTACAACGTTTTCCTTCGATTTTCAAACAACTGCGTAATAAATTTTTATAGCACACCTTTACTTTTTAATTTACTGGCGCTTATGGGCTCATTGACTTAATATCGAAAAGTAGTGGCATTGTCTATGGAGGCGCGCTGCTATGTCATGCGCAATGAGAATCTAAATTGCCCACCATACCACATATTTTTTCCGTTTCCACTTTAGTTTTGTTTCAAATGTATGAGTGAAGTTAAAATAGTGTATGCAATGGCATATAATTAGGTATTAAAACACTCGCGTGTTATTATTATCACATTCAGCTTCGCCTCATGTGATAAACCCACGCTCGTGTTTTAATAACCACTATTATATTATTATATGCATAACTACTATAAATTTATATAATACTGATATATTTTTCAATTTTCCATTTTCTTGGATAGGGACCTCTATTTGAATATAGGCCACCTATAATTTTTTTTTGGCTTGTTTTTTCTTCTGTTTTATTTTTCTACACATTTTTAGTTTTTTCTTGTTTTATTTAGAATAGAATATACTTTATTTTACACCATAAATGTTATACATATCTTTTACATGAAAAACTTAAATATACGGGTGGGTACACAGGCGGTCTTATCGCTGAAAGCGATATCTACCAGACAATCTTTAGATGGACTAAAAGAATTTACAATGAAAAAAGGGGGTAGTCTATGGTGTACTGCTATTACATTTAAACATAAATATATACAAAAACTTTATTGTTATAATAAATACTATCCATAAACTTATATACACATATATACATATAGATTGAGCTTCGACCGCAGAAACGATTACAATCTCCGATGCAATTCCTTGCGTTGAGAAAAAGTATAAACACTCACCTGGATAGGCAGGGTTTGAAGATATCAGCACACACTCAGGACATCGAAGCCGGCCGGCGTTGCGGATATTCAATATGCACTACAAGTTCACGTTTCTGCTTGATTTCACTTCACAAGGAGGGTTACGAGAACCAATCAGTTAATCAATTTCTAGCGAAGCCTTTTGGGTATTTATTAACCCTTTTTTAAACGGTCAGCGCGGGAGCAGTTATCTGCCCATCGCCATTTTTTTTCAAGTCTTAGTTCGCACTCTCACTGCAGTGAGGCGCTAGCGTGGCGCCAGCGGAAAGGCGCCAATTTTAAATTAGGAAGGGAAACAAATTGGATAGGATATTTAGAAGGATAGGCTTAATGTTTATCCACTTACATACACGAGTCATTTCTCGGCCCCTCCACAAGATAAGATACATACATATATACTTAAATATATAAATACTTAATATTACATGTTAACAAATTCAAATGAAAAAAAAAAAATTAGAAGAAGATGAAAGAAAGTTAGTTATATATTAACTGGAGGGCTTGGACATTTTACCACTACCACTATTTTTTACCACTACACAAGTTAAATTATGTTTTAATGGTCACATTAAAATTGACGTTTTCTGGAATGCGTTCAAGTTTTGACAGCAATATTATCAATTTCGGGTACAAAATATATTGAAATCATAATAGTGTTTTCACTGACAGTACTAAAGAAATGAAGTCGGTAAAAATAAACAGATTCGAACATATTGAAATGTGATAAATAGCAGGGCAATAACTATTACTGGAGGTGAAAAACGTTTCTAGTGAGCACTATTACCGTAATTATGTTTATTATGATAATAACAATGCTGTGTAAAAAGTCTACAAAGATCTCAAGTGCGAAAAAAATAAATTGGATGTCAAAGATCCCAAAAATTTGTTAAGATCTAGTATTATTTCTCACAATTCGTTATGTTCGAAACTGTTTCATTTCTTTTGTAATCTCATCTCAGTGAAAAACACTATTATGTGGTATATTTGTGTACTGTCAACTTTCGGTTTTTCACAATTGGAGAAGAAATTAAACTTGTTCTGAGCACAAATTGCAGTAAAATCAAAACTTTACATGAAG
Organism: Orthosia gracilis; assembly: GCA_947562075.1. Lineage (NCBI taxonomy): Eukaryota > Metazoa > Arthropoda > Insecta > Lepidoptera > Noctuidae > Orthosia > Orthosia gracilis. The sequence goes on from OX387274.1 coordinate 21,771,433, forward strand.
TAAGCAATAAACTGATTTTTGGGCCTTTTGACAGCCCATATTTTCTTTTGCTGCGATGATATTTATGAACTTTTCAGGCAATATTACTACTAAGTGAACATAATACCGGTGAAATTACTTAACTAGGATTTTTTTCGCAGCAAATGTCTTTATTGCCTGGGCTTAATGGTAATTAATATATTAGTTCCTAATATGCCGTGGCGTTGATACGTGCGTCAAAGCCTCTAGCTGCAGGGTGCTTCTCCTTTCGTATTAAGACTCAAAATGCGCCTGTAAATTCGCCTGAAGCTTCCGTCGCTCAGACCTGATCGTCCGAGCCATCCACAGAGCCAACACGATACAGAGTATCTGAAAGATAAGATATTATGTTTATATTATGTTTGTGTATTTATGTTTAAATCAGACAGAAACTCAAAAAATCCAATTTACCTCTACCAAAGTAAAAATGATGCCAGTTGAGATGAAGATGTTGCCTTTGTAAGCTTTCTTGATGCGTAGAGCCTCCTCGCAGCCCCGCATGTAATACGTCCGGTCGGATAGGCAGTTGGTGTGCAAGTGACGTCTGGCGCCGCCCTCGCGGAGGGGATGGGCGCGTGCGCAGCACGAAGCGGGGATGTCGCGGTGGATGACGGCATAGTCTTGAGGACCGTCGACGCCGCAGCATTGGTTCTGGGAGAAATAAAATAAGAATTTACTGGAAGGAGTCTTTTTTTAGTATTTTAGCAGATTCTCAGACTGGTGATCAGTGTACTGCGTAGCTGAGTCAGCCTTATCTGCGTTGGAAAAAAGGCTAGTAAATGGTGATTTTTTTAACTACATCTTCATCATACATTACAATACATTTTCATCATATCAACCGAAAGACGTCCACTGCTGGCATAGGCCTCCCCCAAGCGTCGGCGTCGCCACATTGACCGGTCCTGTGCGTCCAGCATCTAGCGGATCCTCGCAACCTTCACCAGGTCATCGGTTCACTTGGTGGGAAGCCTTCCAAAGGCAACGTCTTACGGTTCGCGGTCGTCACTTCAGAACTTTTCAGCCCCATCGTCCATCCGTTCTGCGAGTAATGTACCCTGCCCACTGCCACTTAAGTTTGGCAATTCTTCGGGCTATATCGGTAACCCTGGGTCTCTTGCGGATCTCTACATTTCTGATTCGATCACGCAAGGATACTCCGAGCATGACCCTCTCCATTGCCCTTTGGGTGACTGTGAGCTTTCTGATGAGGCCCATTGTGAGCAACCACGTCTCAGATCCAAAGATCATCACTGGCAACACACACTGGTCATAGACTTTCGTCTTGAGGTAAGTTGGACGAGAAGATACCGTGCAACTGCCCGAACGCTGCCCAGCCGAGTCGGCTTCGACGGTTGACCAGAAAACGCTAAGCAGAGAGGCAGGTTATACTTTTCGGTCTTCTGTATAACCTGCCGCAGCGTATTTATGTGGTCTACGGTGTTAAAGCCTTTACGGAATCCGGCTTGTTCGGTAGGCTGAAAAACTGCGCGCGAGACGATTCGTGATGACTTTTGAAAACAGCTTGTAGACATGGCTAAGAAGTGAGATGGGCCTATAGTTCTTCAGTAGGGCATTGACACCCATCTTGAAACAGAGTACCACCACACCCCCGCACCATGCCTGTTGCGATTTCCCTTCGAGTATTACGGAATCAAACAGCTTCTGAAGGGCCTTAAATATTAGCTTTTCACTCGCCTTCAGGAGTTCGGCAGTAATTCCGTCATCACCCGGTGCCTTGTTTTAAGCTGTTTAAGAGCCATCCTAATCTCATACGGGCTGACGTCTGGGATGTCTTCAGTATAGTGTCGGGTCGCGAATCTAGCCAAAGACCCTTTTTTTTTTTTTTTTTTGATCTCGCTGGGAAAAAGTGCATTACGCATACCCACCCATTGGGGGAATGGGGGGGGTATGTGGGACTCCCCGGAATGAATCCGGCATACCCACTAAAATAACCCAGCGGCACTCCCGCATCGTCTTGAATTGGAGGAGGACTGGGAAACTGGCAGAGCCTTTACGTCCAGTCCCCCGCCGACGACCGCCCGCCTTTACAGCGGGGCCTTCACGCCCCTCCCTCAGTGGAGGGGCCCGGGAACGACCGCGAGTGCTCGGCCGTTCCCGCCCGACGAGGGTGGTGACTCGTGCAATGCGAGCGAAGGCGCCCCCGCGCCTGTCGCCCGCTAGTCACCACCAGGAGGTGGGAGGAGACGATCGTACAACCGCCTTCTCCCACCCCTTCTTCGCCTGCGGTGCGGCGGCGCGAGAGGATCGTCCTCCCGCGCCCGTTCCGCCGCCTCCTTTTGCGACATAACGACCTCGCAAAAGGAGGCAACCGCCGCCCAGGCCTCCTCACTCCCCAGCATGGAATTGACCACACTGGGAAGTGAGAGGTCCTGCCCGACAACTCCTCTCAGAGCACGGCGCAGCTCTGCCCAGGCTGGGCACACCTCGAGGGTGTGCTGCGCCGTGTCCTCTGCCGCTCCGCAGTCATGACACGCCGGGGTTTCCTCCCTCCGGATCCGGTGCAGGTGCGTTCCGAAACAACCATGTCCGGACAACACCTGCACCAATCGGAACGGGAGGAAACCATGTGGCCGCTCGAGCCAGCCCTGCAGGACTGGCCCGAGCGCGTCCAGCGTCCGGCGTCCAAAGGCGGTGGTGGCGAGGTCCTCCGCCCAATGGAGGACGATGGCGTCCCTCGCCTCCCGCCGCACGGCCTCCCGCTCTTCCGCGGCGGGGCGCTCCCCGAGCACCTTCCGCCGCGCCGTCCAATCGTACACTCTGGCGAGCACCCATGCCTCCAACTCCCAGGGAGGGGTGCCGGCCAGAGCGCACGCCGCCGAAAAGCCCACTGAGCGGTAGGATTGGATTGCCAACTCTAGGGTCTTTTGCTAGATTCGCGACGGGTTTACTGGTTGGCCTGTACAACTGCCCAAAGAATCTGTCGATCTCCCTCAGGAGCTCCGGTTTGGTGGATACGATCCTGCCATCGTCGGCCTTCAGTTTCGTGAGCTGGCTCTGCCCAATAGTCAGATATATCTCTTGCAAATATCTTTGAGCCCTTATTCCGCACAATCGCGTCTTTAATACACTCGGTATTAAAGCGGGGGAGGTCGCTTTTCAAGGACTTTAAGATACGTCTATTAAGCTGCCGGTATTTCAACTCATCGTCTGAAGACTGCAGGATCATCTCACGCCCGTCCTTCATGATCTTGAGAGTAGGATCAGAGAGCTTTTTGTTTATATCAGTACGACGGGTCTAGAAAAACTTAGACCCGACCGTATGGACAGCTTCCACGAACCCATAGCTGTATTCGTCCATGGATCTCCCTAGGCTCTCGAAACGATTCTGGAGTTCAAGCTGAAAGCTCTCGGGGTTTTGGATCTGTGCTCGACGGAGCGTAGACTTCATCAGTCGAGACCTTTCAAGCTTGATATTAATGTTCAATGTGCCTCTCACCATACAGTGATCGCTCCAGGTTTTCATCGAATTGATCACAGATACATAATTGAACATTTGCTTCTTGGTTGACATGATGAAGTTGATCTCGTTTTTAGTTGCACCATCGGGTCTTTGTCAGATCCACTTCCTGTGCTCACGCTTTCTGAAGAAAGAGTTCATCATAAAGAGGCCCTCCTTCTCCCGGTGGTTCCGACGTCCAACTCCAAATTGCTTCATTTGCAGCTCATCCTCGTCTCGTTTGCCCAATTTGGCGTTGAAGTCCCCCATGACAACGGTGAAGTGAGTTTTGAAACCATGCATGGCTCTAGAGATATCCTCATACATGGTCTCTACCTCGTCGTCGGGGTGTGCTGAGGTCGGGGCGTAGACCTGTATGACCTTCAGCGAATATCTCGAGGATATTTTGAGTATAAGGTACACTGCCCTGGTCGATCCACTCTCGATCTTCACCACGTTGTTCACAAGGTATTTGTGGGCGATAAACTCGACACCACCTTGGGACACCCTCTCGGAAATAGAGCAGGTTACCGGATTTGAGGATTGTCGAGTCCTCCCCCTCTCTTTGAACTTGGGAGTTCGGCTATCTTCTCGTCGGTCCGGAGTGTTCGCGTGTTATATGTTGTCAGGACCAGTCGTCGGTGTTTACTGGGGTAGCCGGGTCCACCCTGGGGATTCTTCGCACCCTTTGCCACGCCATCGCCTCAACCGCTACCGTAGTCGAGGATAGACGGGCTGTCGGGCACTCGGGGCCGTTTTTTCGTTGTGCTATTAACTTTAGTTTGGGGGATGTGACGTAATCGCCACACTTGGCAGGCGGGTTGGCGATCGCAGTTTGTTGTTAAAGTGCACAGAGAACGAATCGCCTTTTACGACAACCACGGGCAGGTATGGGATGGTGACATACTTTACGTCCGACACCATACGGAACACAATTACATAAAAGGATTTAAAGGAGGATCTAAACTTAAGGAAAGGATCTAAGTTCGAACACTTGTAATGAAGTTATGGAAGTTGTCAAACTCACCTCATACTGCAGATCGTCCCAAAAGGCGTGGTATCTAGCGGTCTCATCCTCGACGGTGGTGTTCTTATAGAACTGCACCCGCAGCTCATTGCTGCCCCCTATCCATGCGCTCAGCACAGCCCCTCCCACCCCCACCACTAGCTCCACAGCGACCAGGAATATGAAGAATCCTGCGTGCTGAAAAAGATTTTTTGTTTTTAAATCTCATAGTCCCGTATTCCGGTTGCTCATACTTTACTCAAACTCAAAATTGTCCACACCTACCAATCCAATGCCAAACAATCACAACTCACGAGTTTGTCATATGACTCTTCAGCTTCACAATATGTACTCCATAGAGCAAGAGCCTAGAGGGGACGTTACTAAATTCGTTCTAAACAAAATGTGGTAAGTATCAAATGAAAATGAAAGTGACTGACTTTCATTGATTTTGTGAGGATCTTGACTTGAGCACGGTAATTTAAAAAAAAAAACAAGCCAACCAATCACAACTGGCCATTTACAGTTTGAGATGAGTTGAGATTGAGGACCGATCAGTGTAGCGACGCTTCGAGGAGGCCTATGTCCAGCAGTGGACGTCTTTCGGTTGAAATGATAATGATGATGAGCATGAGCATCTGGAATACCGGCCTATAAGGGTTCCTTTCTAAATTAAGTAAGTATTTTGGGTTTCGCGAGAGAATGTAACAATATTTTAATGCCAACGCTGCAAGTTCTCAGGCTAAACTAGAGTTTGCAAATGCAAAATGGTGGATTAGTTTTTTAAGTATGCATTTGGTCTCTGATAGAGAGATATTTCCTTTTGTATTTCTAAAATTTTAATTATACTACAAAATTAAACTGGTATAACTAAATTAGACTTCCTCATTTTATTTCTTGTTCTTGTTTCTTGTCTACTGGCAAATTATAAACTTGCACATGACACGCACAAAAGCTTCGTAAAGTTAAATTAGTACACGGTCTGCCTATGGTCCTGTTAAAATTCTGAGGCATCTCAGATCTACATAAAAAAAATCTATAGTTACTGTTTTCAAAAGTATGATTAAGGTTTATTGCAACTCCTTTCTTGGTCCTTTTAATGTTATTAGCAAAAGATATTGCAATTATCCATTGCTTAATAACTACTTTCTACTATAATTGAATACTTTCAATTGTATAATATTGCTCAAATGCCACTTCTCATCAACTGTGAAGCAAAAACTCGCTAGTGCAATATTTTTATTAAATTTCACATACATAACATCACGAGTTTATTCCACCAACCGGGTATAAGACTGGGATGCTAACTAAAACACTTTTCACTTTTTGCACATTTTCGATTTTTCAAGATTTAAACTACAATATTATTCTGAAAAATTACGCGCGTTTTTCAAAGCTGCCGAAAATAAAAATGGCGGACACTTACCACATAAAGGATTCGGACGTTCTCCCTCAAGGCTCCGATGCACCCCAGGACAGCTGTCACCACTAGCGCTATGCCCAGGGTTAATAGGAACGAAAGCACCCCCCGGGACAAGGCTGACTGCTGCTCCGGCTGCGATTTCTTGTCTCTCATGTTGATCACGCATATTGCCATCAGGATCAGGCCGAACAACTGGTTGACAACAACACTTCATTATATTTTTTTGTTTAACTTTTCAGATTTTTGGAGTAACTCTAAAACTCGAACTGTTATTACCGGACTGCCAAAGGAGGGTAATGTGTTTTAATATATTTATTGAGCTTATAAAACGAGATAAAAAATTCAGAACCGTGAAAACATTTTGTAAGAATCGCTAGGCTACGGTAGTTACGTTTTTACAGTCGCAAAAGGACAGTTCCGTAGTCAAAAAGTCCGTAGTACAGAGGTACAAAAAAAAATTTTTGTATTTCTGGTACAGGTATAGTGGAGATGTTTTTTCTCATCTATCCCATGGTGTGGTGTATCGTTGGATAGACCATTCAAAAATGTAACGGGTATGTGAAAATCATTTTTCGATTCAGGGATCCGTTTGCGTAAAATTAAGCTTTAAATTGCAAATTTTTGTTAGAGTCGTTCGTTAGAGTTAGAGTAAAAAAAAATCGCGGCTGTATAACGAAATAAAAAGGGACAAGTATCACAGCTAAAAAGACTTTACAAGTTTACTAGTAAAAGTCGACCAAGTTATAAAATGTACTTGAAAAAGTAAAAAAATGTATAGTAATGCTTAGGGACAACAATTTATGAATGGCAAAGTTAATTTTTTACCTTCGTTAGAGCAATGTTCGGTGCTTTCATTGTTTATAAACGTTAGTAAAGTTACCATTTAGTTTGGTAAATGTAACTGTTTATACGGAACCCATTGTGCGCGAGTCAGACTCGCACTTGGCCGGTTTGTTTTTAACACATATTAAACACCTTGAAATATTTGATTCTAACAAAAAGGACAACACAACTAACGCGCGGATTTTAAATGATTAAAAACTTCAATTAGTAAATATGCACTATCATCAAAACACTTTCTTTCATTACCTACAGCATCACCGAGAAAATTAAGACTCAATTGCCGGAAAAGCAACCGAAAAGACACTAATGGATGACAACCGAAATCGTCGAGTTAAAAGAAATACTAATGATGGAAAACTTACAATGCAAATGATATTAAAGAGAGTGATGAAGAACTTCATACAGCGAACGCGTCTTGACTTCATGTTGTTGTTAAAGCCGACTTCGACCTGTAGTATGTCCTGAATGCTCGGGGTGGACATGAGAAATGAAAGCTTAGGGCTATTATATCGATCAAAGCATTTGACGACCTATACCGGTGATTACTCAGAGCTCAGTGACGAGCGGAGCGATTGGAAAACTCATTAAAGATGCATGTACAAGGTTTTCCCTTTAGGGTGTTGTGTTGGTGTTTTATTTTCTTTCTAATTTTGCTTCTTTGATATTAAGACTTCCTATTTGCTTGTTTGGAAATAAATGCAATATCTGTTTCAATTTTAACTCACAGTACACAAACACATTCAGTTTGAAAGCTTTTATTTAAATATCATCCTCTTTAATGTATTTGTGATCGGCGAAAAATTTCTTCATCCGCATATATATAATTATGTCTGTCAGAGCAAAATCTCACGGTGACTTCTTCATCATCATCGTTTTAGCAAAAAAGGCGTCCCAGATGTATGTTCCCATTTATTTCTTCACCTTTCATATAGACTTATGATTTACTTTACATGTTTCTTTTGTTTCTCTTTCTCCGCTCTACTTACCTCACCGCTTATGCCAACGTCGCATTATTTAGAATGTGGGAACCAATGTGGCCACTTACCCACACTTCAGGGTCCATCTTCAGTACCAGTCTTTGTTGCTTTACAAACTTATCCATACAGTTGTTTTGATTCTTATTGTTTCGAATTACCGACTATATTCCGTTGATTCAACTATTGCTCTATGCTTGCTAGTTGATTCTTTGTTATGTTAAACAAAGTAATTTTAAACTTTTTTCTGTTTATAGCACGGTTCATATTGCTTTGTCTCCAATATTTTATTTTTAGTTTTGCGATGTATCGTTCTATAGTTATTAAATGACATGGCATATCGACCGGCCCCTGCAAATATACTTTAATGCACTTTTTCAAATAGGTCAGTTTATACTTCATGAAGACTCGGACGTGCGTGATTGGCTGCCTATTTCTGCTTCGATCGATAATATTAAATCACAAGGTAGTGCCGTAGACTATCTTTAGTTAATTACAGGGTATCAGCCCCCAGGCTTGACAGAACCGCTTTACGTATTCAGAAGCTTGGCAAATGCAGCTTTCTGTTCTTTGTTAGGGTTTTCCATTTCCAATAAAATCGATGGACGTACATATCCTTTGTTCTTGGCTATAAATATTTTAGTGTTCTGCAACAATGTATCCACTGTTGTACCTAAAAAGCAGATATATGTCAAAGTAACACTCCTAAGTCCTAATTCTCTGATATTATTTTGAGAAGAAAATGATTCAAGCAGATTTTATAACATGTTCCCAAATTCTGTTGCACTTGAAATTAGACGGGATGACAATGACCAACAAATGGCTGGTATGTCAATCTATTTATATTATATTTATTTTTTATTATTTTTATCTAGTGTCATATAACTATAGTCTGATTAACGTAAAAGGGTAGCTCCACTGTCAAGCTCAAATAAATAATACGACCAATCTCCTGTATACAGTTTTTTTTCTTTTCATCGTTTACACGGTTCAGTATTACATTAAAATACTCAAGTTCCTCTTCCTGTAATTACATTGAAGCTCCAAAATCTGTGAGTTAATCAAATCTTGGATGTAAAAAAATCTTTTTTCCATAAAAATACAACCTACTTCCAAATAAACACTCCAAAATGAAAAATAACTTAAATTTTGGTAGTCGGTGTTTCTCTTTTCCTTTCTTTGATATTTGACACCATCTTCAATTCCATATCCATTCATCATCAGCCTATAGCAGCCCACTGCTGGACCTTGTCCTTTTCAATCGCACACCATTTGTCTCGATTTCCGGCAACTCTCATCTATCCATCCATCCTCATAAAATGTAGCGTAAGTAGGAAGAATACCTAGGTCTAATAAACATTGAGAGCTTTTCAAAAATAAATTGAAAAGATCTCAAATAAACATTCAGAACAATTCCCACCGTACCTTCTGGATAATTAAGTAGCAAACAATAAACAAAACAGAACCCAGCAAAAATAAATAAAACGGCCATTGGTGCATACTCTATTAGATAATTGCATGTAATTAAACAGTAACCGTGTGCCCGCACAGCTGCATGTCATTCTTCAGGTGGCCTGGTACCCACACCCAGGAGGTAACTAGTAATCAATAGGACGTTCCATTTTTAACGACCACCCCTTTCTCCCGCACTCATAGACGGCAATTAACGTTCATTAATTAACTTTGCGACTCGGTTGGAATATGGATGGATAATGACGCTAATTTTATTAAGTACCTACTAGGTTTACCAAAGCGAAGAAGAGAAAAGAGAAACCGTGCCGACGTAACTAGCGTTTTTCGTCTGATTAAACTGATTATTTTTCTAAGAACATTGATCACGTTCGGTTCCGTTCCGCGGATAAGATGGTGTTAGCAGCGACTTGCAAGTAAAAGAGTTTACTCGGTTTGTGTATTTTTTTTTTTAAATACAGTGATGATTTGTTTTTATAGTATTTTTTGCACGTTTTTACAGTCTAATTGCAACAAAATGAGTTATAACACTAATTTAAACAATCGAGTGGAATGGCTCAGAAATATAAAACCGCGCGTCTTTTGGAATCAATTTAAAATGAAAAATGTGAATTAAAAGCCCAATATTCCATAAGTTTGAGCTAAAACAAGAACATAAAATTTTTATGATCAATTCTAGATTTATTTTTATACATAACAAATATATATATATATATGCGTATCGCGCCATCCAGAGATAGTTATTGAAACCAAATTTTCTTTCTGAGCGTCGGGATAATACTACTAGGTTTACTAGGGTCTTTGCTGTCGTGGTCTGAGGCTCTAGACAAGGGACATTCTATCAACGATTGTAAAAACGTCTTAAATAGCCATCGAAATATAACGTGGTCAATCTCTTGCATTGTGGCATTTCAACCATTGCCATCACTAATACAATGACAAATTGTCTAGCTTGAGCCTCAGGTATATTTAACCGACTATTTTCCGATAGAATAATTATTTAAATCGATCCAGTACCTCCAAAGAAAATCTCCAACCAAAAAACAAATGCCATTTTTTTATATTTTAAGCTTTGTATTACTGGGTTTTACTCATCATCTCTGCCCATGTCACAATTTAATGAGGTCTTGTGCAATTACAAACGATATTTGTATTCTTCATCCATACATCTGTCATCTCAGTTTCCTTTTATTTGTTATTTCCCTTCCACGGTCATGGATAGCCAGCATACATAATTTCTGTTGTATTTGCGTACTTTTATAAAAATCCACCTACGTTTACACTCAAACGTTTCTCTCGAGAAGTTAATTGGATAATTCAATCGGATGGACGGAAATGACTGACTCTCTATTTTACTTATCGACATGGAACTCTTGAAAATTGCAAATATTCGGCTAGTTAACTTTTATTTCCCAATAACATTTTATTTTTGTACTTGTCATAGCGTGCACAGTCATAAAAAAAAAGTGCCAAATGATTCTTACAAATTATAGTATACTAGCTTCTGCCAGCGGCTTAGCTCGCGTGAATGTCGATTATTATCCCGAGGGAACATAATTATTCCCGGAATAAAAAGTATCCTAGGTGCTATTTCTAACTATAATCTAACTCTGTGCCAAATTTCATCCAGATCCGTCTAGCCGTTTGAGCGTGAAGAAGTAATGAACATACAAACACACACACTCACAAACTTTTGCCATTATAATATTAGTGTGATAGTGTGATTTGATATGGTGTGATAAAATTTATTAGCTCCTCCAAGCGAAGTATGTTCGCCCGGGATAATGTAACCAATGTCCTAATCTAGGACATGGTTTATTCGAGTTCTAAGTTCAATCCAAATCCGTTAAGACGTAAAAAAGGGAACAAACCAACAGACAGAGTTACTTTCGCAATTGTAATTTTATTAGTTCTTTCTTTGAGATTCTCGGGTCGCGGACCTTTGAGAGGCGCACCAGGGGCCGAAACCAACTCGCAGAGGCCTTGTTCGACATGTACGATGAAATGTGACTATCCCAAGTGAGCACCCAAGGACAATCCCCGTCTGGTGCAGGACTATTGCAGAATATGGAGACAAAACACGTTAGGCTATGGGTTTGGGAGGTTTCTTGGATCGATTAAAATAATTTTATAATAATTTGATAATGCTAAATCAAATGCTCATTCATTTTAATACGAATAACATCCTACACGATAAACAGTATGGTTTTACCAAGGGACGTTGTACGACCGACGCTGGTGTCACCTTATTAAAACACATCTTTGATGCGTGGGAAGAGGCACAAGATGCTATAGGTGTTTTCTGCGACCTGTCGAAAGCGTTTGATTGCGTTAATCATGTAACATTACTTATGAAACTTGAGCATTACGGGCTAGGTCAATCAGCGTTGAGTTTAGTAAAATCTTATTTAAATGATAGACAGCAATTAGTTCAAATAAACGGTGTCAATTCGTCCGGGTTAACCGTGAAAATGGGGGTACCCCAGGGTTCAATTTTGGGTCCTTTCTTATTCCTAGTCTACATTAACGATTTACCCCATCTATTGAATAACAATTTAAACATGGTGTTATTTGCTGATGACACTTCTTTGATTTTTAAGATAAATAGACGTACGAGTAACGTTGACGACGTAAATGACGTCTTGCGACAGGTTCAAAATTGGTTCACGGCTAATAATTTAGTTTTAAATGCCAAAAAGACTAAGTGCGTAAAATTTGCCTTGCCGAATGTCAAAAGTACTGATTGTGACATTATCTTGGGTAGGGAGAAGCTAGAATTTGTCGATAGAACGGTATTCCTGGGGATCACGCTAGACTCAAGGTTGCAATGGGGTCCTCATTTAATATCACTTGCAGGGCGGCTAAGTTCGGCAGCTTATGCTGTTAGAAAAATTCGTCAGTTTACTGATGTAGATACCGCGAGGCTAGTCTATTTTAGTTACTTTCATAGTATAATGTCTTACGGTATCTTACTATGGGGAAGGGCTGCAGACATTGAGTCAATTTTTATTCTGCAAAAACGAGCCATCAGAGCGATATACAATCTTCGCCGGCGCGATTCTCTAAGGGAACTGTTTAAGGACATTAACATCATGACGGTACCTTGTCAATATATTTATGAAAACATCATGTACGTTAGAAAAAATTTACATCTTTTCAGTAAAAACGGCGACAGACATAATTATGTTACTAGGAATAGGGACCAATTAATCCAACCAGGTTTCAGGCTGGCTAAAGTAGCATCATCTTTTATGGGGTACTGTATAAAATGTTACAATAAAATACCTCCCCATATTCTAGAACTGAATGAGACGAAATTTAAAACTTGTATAAAACGCACACTATGCAGGCAAGCATATTATAAGTTGGGGGATTACATCGCTGATAAAAATGCTTGGCTAAATGCTGGTCCCGCTCCGCAGCCATTAGGGCGCAAGAACAATTAGTGATGGGCAGAAAAGTTTTGAAGTATTGTTGGAGCTGCTGAAGACTGTATAAATATATTTGTATTATATAAACTCAATTTCTTTTAGTATTATATAACTGCACAGCACATGTGTGAGTACTATGTTCCGACTGTAAATCTACCTATGTGTCGTTGGTTGACTTCTGTGTGCCCTGGCATTTGAGTGTGTCATGCTCACTCTAATTTCTCTCTGATGGTGGCACATGTGTTGGATCATTCGGTTCCCTCCATAATGGTTGAGCTGAGTGGTGCCGATCCATGCGTCATGTTCGTGAACGGGCGCCATCAGTTGGGATTGGTCATAACTTAGCTGCCTCGGCCTGTCATTGCATTTTTATGTTGAAATTGTTTGTTACTCTAGACGCTTTTACGTGCACGTCTTTTTGCATCGTTCTCACATATATGTATTTATTTTTTAACAAGAATGATGTAACCAAAAACTTGTAATTGAAACTGATGGAAAAGAGTGTCCGTGGAGTTTCTTGCAAATTCTTCTCCATTGAGATCTACTGACGTTTGCGAATTTGCAACTAGAGTCATATTTTTTTTTTTGTTGTTTGACAATTCAAAAGTACCTTTAAGGTTTATTTGAAATAAACTATTTTGATTTTGATTTTTTTTGATTTTGATTACCTAAAACTATAGAATATTTTGGCACCTGCCTGACCACATTTGATCTACACGGTTATAAAATGGCAGGGGGTGACTGGCACACTCAATTAATGGGCCTCCATAAAGGGTCGCTAGCACTTTAGTGACGAAGCTCCTAGATGGCAACATATACGGAGGTGCTTGAGGAGTGGAGAAGTATACCACGGCTATCAGGACAATCCCGGAAGTACGGTCAAGACCTCTACCAGCTTACTAATAATAATAATTTTATTTATTTCATAAAAAAAATGTGGTACAGTCTGTTAAAAAGTAGGATAACAATTTAGGAATAGTTTACATCTGTGATGAGTAAGGTAATAATACAATTTTACGATCTGATGTCCTAGCTAGGTTACTTAGTAGCCTGTATTAAGGACAATAAGCCCTCATTTCCCAAACATAGGACAAGTAGTATTTCTTAGACTGTTACATAATTATTAAAGGAATTTAGAACAGATTAAAAAAAGTCCAATACAAAAGTGTGAGTGCGCGTGCGTGTGTGTGCGCGTGCGTGTGTGTGCGCGTGCGTGTGTGTGGTAGTGAGTGTGTTACTGGGTTAACTTCCTTCCTCCGAGCACATTTGCTCTTGTTAGTTCTATTATTATGAATTACACCACAATTAATGCAGTTTACAGTTGACAATTATGACTGCGGTTAAGAATAAAAAAAGTAGTATTCAATAAGTAGTTTTTTTTTTATATAATCTATAGGCTCGCGTTTGACCAATATCTCGCCTGATGTTAAGTGATGATGTGGTCAACGGTGAAGCACGCTTGCCTAGAAGAAACCTATTCACTCTTACTTAAAGACCCCAAGGTTGTAGCTATCTGGGAACAAAGAATCCGGAAGGGAGTACCACTCCTTAGCTGTGCGCACAATGAAAGTATAAGTAAAACGCTTTGTGCGTATGAGAGGGATGTCCACCATGTACCATGTAGTTAGACTGAATTTTTAAAACTAAATAGTTCAGATAATTCGACTAAACTAAAATTGGGAACGCCTCATGTCCGTCTTCCGTAACAGACGTGCACGTTACACGGTGCATCCATAATTCAGGGCTGAGCAGCATTTTAAAGTAGCTCTACTATAATATGCTGTATCTGCTTAAATACCACGTCGACATTGGCCTTAAACTTATCAGTTTGTATGTTTAATTCTGAACTTTTATTTTACTTGCTATTTCTGTATTTGTTGTTCAATATTAATAAATAATAGTAAAAAAAACAGGCTTTAACAGAAAACCAAACTAATAAGTAAAAATTATTTTCAATAAATTTAAATTGACCACGCTTTTTTACATTTACATTACACTATTCTTAATTTAAATATATTGAAAATTATTTTTACTTTTTAGTTTGGTTTTCTGTTAAAGAGTGCTTTTTTTAATTAAAAAAAAGAAAAAAAAAGAAGTTACCATTAAAGCGTGTAGTTAAACGACAGTTAAATGCAATTACCTCACTGTGATGGGATTTGGTAATTAGCATGTGTACTGCCTTCCCTGGATCAGATGGCTGTTTCTCAGGCTCCCTGTCCGGAGCATTTATTTAATACGTGTACTTGGCGCAAGGCACAACCTTGTCTTCGGATATAACCACGCAGAAAGACACTGAGTACCGGGTATAGGATATAAAAAAATCGCTAATCCTGAAGATCCTGGTAAGGATAATGGGATAAACTATTTAAATTATTGCATTGTCATCGGTCCTTGATAAGTGTGCAAAGTTTCAAATTAATCCGACGTTTTGAAGGGGGTGAAAATCACGTTCAAAGATTCCATTACATTAATACTTAGATACATACACACCAAGCTGATAAAAGCGTGTTAAAATAGATAGGCTAGCAGTGACTCCAGGAAAAATACTGGTCTTTAGCTTTATCCGATTAGACTAGAACCCAAACCCAAAATAACTGATCCTATAGTTACCCAAAATGCAGTACTTTTTGTAAATTTTTTGCTTATTTTGTATAAATTAAAAAATATTTTTTAACTTGTATTATTGTTGTTGTTGTTTGTTTTGTGTTGTTGTATTGTTGTTGTTCTTTGTTGTGTTTATTGTTTTTTGTATTGTATTCTTTATATATTTTTTTTGTGGACAATTTTTTTTTAAATAGAAATAAAAGATAGCACATCTTTTATTTCTATTAAAAAAAAAAATTGCAAGTTGTCCTACAAAATACTACCATTTAAACAGAGTTCAACGATGAACTTAATAGTCGTGTCATTATACGAAATACGGTACGATACCAGACACACCCCACGGTCGGTAATGCAATATTCCATAAATGTTTTAGCATACGAGATCGATACTTCTTTGTCACTTACTTGCAACTTGCAAACTAGGACAACCGATTCATAATCTTATAAATAACTCATAGGAAGAAAATGTTTGTATATTACGTTAAAGTGAAATGTTTGTCCCACTATTTCTCTAAAACATCAAATCCAACTAAAACGTTTTCTATATTGATAATTGAGAAAAAATTAAGACGTTTTTAGGTGAAAACTAACGAAACGAACTCAAATCTTGAAATTACTGAAGTCGATAAATAATAAAATATGTTCAAACTGATACCATGTTAACCACTCCCATTTCTTTCAAATCATTCCACATACGATCCATCCACTTCTTTTTTGGCCAACTTCTCTAAATCATATTTTTACTTATTCACAGAAATATAAAAAAACTTGTTTATTATATCTATCGATACCTCAGTTCTAAAGTGTAAAAAGTGTTTGAGATAGGTATGAGAAATTCTTCCTAGAACTATAATTTCCAAAGAGAAACTAGACGATAAGTGAATGCAGTCTATTTGTTACACCCAATATTTTTCATAAGTCTAGAATATTTTCGTTTCATACAGTCAAAAATCTAAAAAATCTAAATCGAAATATTTTCAATTTAACTAAACCATACATAGGTACTTTTGAATTTTCAAACAAAATATTAATCTTGTGCACATTCGCAAGCGTCAGTAGGTCTCTATGGAGAAGAACGTGCAAGAAACTCCACGGACACTCTTTTCCATCAGTTTTATTTATGTACACATAAAACTCTTAACAGAGAAAAGAAGGAATACAGATAGAAGAGCACAATTTTAATCAGAATTATTTGGTTACATCATTTTTCTTAGAAAAATACATATTTACAGTTGTAGTAGATTTACAGTTGGTACATAGTACTCACACATGTGCCCACACACCACTAAAAGCAACACTAAAAGAAATTGAGTTTATACAATACAAATATATTCATACAGTCTGTACAGTACCCCATGAAAGATGAGGCTACTTTACCCAGTCTGGAACGTGGCTGAACTAATTGGTTCCTATTTCTAGTAACGTAATTATGTCTGTCGCCGTTTTTACTAAACAGATGTAAATTCCTTCTCACGTACATGATGTCTTCATAAATATATCGACAAGGAACCGTCATGATGTTAATGTCCTTAAACAGTTCCCTTAGAGAACCGCGCCGGCGAGGCTTGTACATGTATCGCTCTGATGGCTCGTTTTTGCACAATAAAAAATTTGCTCAATGTCTGCAGCCCTTCCTTATATTACAAAAGTAACTAAAATCGACCAGCCTGGCGGTATCTATGTCAGTAAATTCACGAATTTTTGTAATAGCATAAGCTGCCGTACTTAGCCGCCCTGCAAGTGATATTAAATGAGGACCCCATTGTAACCTTGAGTTTAGGGTGATCCCCAGGAAAGCCGTTTTAGCGACAATTCTAGCTTCTCCTTGTTTAAAATAAAATGCCACAATCAGTACTTTTGACATTCGGCGAGGCAAATTTTACGCGCTAACCCCGAGTTTCCCATCTCATAATTATTGCAGAATTTATGTGACAAATTGTCAAGCACGCGTTATCTGCTGTGTTTGGTTGAATGAATTTTCAACAGCCAATCACAGCAGATAACGCGTGCTTGACAATTTCTCACATTAATTCTGCGATAATTTTGGGCTAGGGAACTCGGGGTTAGTTTTTTTTGCCATTTAAAACTAATTATTGGCAGTGAACCAATCTTGAACCTACCGTAGGGCGTTATTTACGTTGTCAACCTGACAAGTACGTCAGTAAAAAGTAAAGTTGTTTCCTTTTGTAACTGAGAATGTTTTCAACTTCCTAGTATCATAAGACCGTTCATAATAACATTACATTTCAGATTAATATTAGAATGTTTAATAAATACACTGGTAAAAGTATCACTAATCGTATCATTATCTCATAAGAACTTTTTTGTCGGCAATTCGTGTCGTGCGGTGCCCCGTGAACAACCGACCGTATTTTATCATTTTTAAAATACGTTATCGTTGACAGAATATCATTTTATCTAGAACCCTCCGGCTACTTAGCCATCCCCTTGGACAAGTATTTCAGTGTATCGCAAATCTAGGTAGCAACTATGCTAAAAACTCTATATCAGTTGTGGGAACATGCAGGTGACTTATTAACAATTAATACTGTGTTAGCGATGTCTTTTATCGATCTTGTATGTGTCGCAGTAGTCCCGCTATGTAATGTTGACTTTCAGTGTGGAACATTTTATTGCAACTGTGAATATGAATATATAATAGGAATATTTTTAAACTACTTATGCGGTCATCTGAGGCGGTAACAGTTTTTGATCTATTGTTTTCCTAATTACAACAGGTGAAGGGATGCGAATAAATATATCAAATTGTACCTATATACTTGCTTGAGTACCAAAAATTGATAATTAAATGCAATGAATTTAAATATTATTTCCGTCAAATTTTACGTCAACGAATTTAAATATAGTAGTTGTACCTAGAATAGATAGCAAATGCATACACTCACGCCGTTTTCCCATGGGGGTAGGCAGAAACTACAGAACGCAACCTGCTAAGATCCTTACAAACTTCTTTTGCTTCACTCACTTTCATACAACTCATACACGCACGCCGGTTATTAGTACTTCGCACCTGGCCTTTCTGAAGAACATCACCAAATAGGTATGTCTTTCTAGGGCGTCCCCTCCCGGCGTTTCCATTCACGTCTGCCTTGTAAATACCTTTTGATAGTCGCCTTTCATCCATCCTCTTAACATGGCCGAACCATCTTAGCATACGTTTTACAATTTTTGTCATTACATCTTCTTTTAAACCACAACATTGTCTTTTTACCAGACTGCCGAAGAAGGGTAATGTGTTTATCAATATATGTATGGTATGTATGTTTGTTCCTATGTGGCGTTTTAGACATCAAACGCGTTGGCCGATTTTGATGATTTTTACGTCAATCGATTCGTCATAACCCTGCGAGTGTCACTGGCTGCATTAAAATTGGATAATAGAAAAATGGCGGAAACCAATTTTTTTTTATCCAAACCTATCGTGTGGGGTATCAAAATAAAGGGTTTGAAGAGGTGATTTCAAAAATACATAACACTTATATGTTTAAATGTACCTAATTCTACTAAATTAGTTTAAAAAAAAAAAGTTAATCCAAAAAATCTAAAAACCCGACTGCTTAAAAAGCGAACTAAAAAGACGTAAACAAGATGAAAATCTTGCTGTGCAGTCGGAGGATATATCCGGTTTAGGTCAGCCAGATCGCGAATATGTATCCTCCAACTGCACGTCATTCCTCGATCATTTAACAAATACAGGTAAATCTGCAAGGAAATCTTGTTTAAATGACGTAAGGAGAAACCCAATGATGAAATCGCCATGTTAACCTCCTTTTCCCTGTGAATATAATAAGTGGGGTATGCGAGCCCATACTCAGTCATCAATAGACTCCCGTAGAGTTTCTGTCGCTTCAACATGGCTAACATGTGTGTCTTCGCTTTTATTCTAATCGGTTTATTCATCGCACCATCATTACAAGAATCTTGTAATGGTTATGACTTTGGAACCAGCAACAACTGTAACGGACAATGCTACGACGCCTGTGTCAGAGGACATGCAAATGGTTGCTCAATGAACCTTTGTTACACCCGTTCCGGAGGAACCTGCCATAACTCTCATGGCACTCGCACAGGCTCAGTATGTTTTTGTGATGGGTCACCGAGCCGATGTGGAGTTAAGGACGACTGAGTTAATTAGACTAGTACCTATGTATTAGTCGACAGTCTAAATCTCCTTGATTGAAAAGATTTTGTGCTTCTAATGGATGTGCCAAAACAAGATACATAATTCTGTATTTTTTTTTGTGTATTGTGTTTCGAGTGTTGTGTTCTTTTTTTGCACTAAATGTTATTTATTATCTATCTAATTGTAGTTAAAAATGTATGAAGGTCATTTGTAGCGTGTATCAATTATGACTCACATACTTTAAATAATTATGTGGGTTAATCAAGATTTTGTTTACAAAACTAGCATTTAGCGGCATCATAGTCTTCACTGTCGCCAAAGTCTGAGCTACCATCGCGCATCTGAGACCAGTTCGGTAATCGCGGATACTCACCCGAAGGATTGAACTCAAAATCTTCTGCTCCAAAGGGGACCGATCACATTCCAAAGCCAGCTTTAGACTACCATCCCCAAGGGAAATAATGTGTGGCCGGCCCCGTCAAACCTGGCGTCGTACTGTGTTGTTAGAAGCGGCGATCATCGGAAAGACGTGGAGCGAGGTGAAGCATGAAGCTCAAGACCGCTCGCGGACGCCCCATCTTGGGGCCTTAGGACATTAAACTATTTTTTTGTACCTCGCTCCCGTGGCATACCCCAAAGGAACCGTGCATTTTCCGAGACAAAAAGTTTTATATAAGGCTCAGTGATAGTGTAGCAACCTACTTTAAGCACTGCCTACCCATTTGGAGGCTTGATGAAATATTTTAAGTAACTTTTTTACCACTTCCGAGTCCTTAACAATACCAGTACCTACCTACTTAATGCATCAAATAGGTACGTCATCTACACAAACAATGCTTTATTTACATCAAGGAAAAAATTAAATAAACAAATTATGATATTTATAAATAGTTTTATTACGCAACCGGTACAAGGAAAAGATAAAAATTATGTATTCGTAACAATAATACTCGTTTGCCTTGTAGAGGTTGATAACCCGATGGGTTAAGCGACATCTATGTACCATTATTGAGAGATAGTATGACGTTACTCCTAACATTTCCTTAATTAGGCACCTACATATTAACAACAGTTGAACACGCTGATTTTATCCTTAATTATACTTAAGAAATAATAAATTTAGCCTAGGATAACACTTAAGCAAAACTAAGTTAAAGGCCCAGCAGTTGAACAATGTAAGCTTAACAATCGACATCAGTTAAACACGCTGATTCTATCTTTAATTATACTTAAGAAATAATAAACTTAGCCTAGGATAACACTTGAGCAAAACTAAGTTAAAGGCCCAGCAGTTGAACAATGTAAGCTAACAGTAATAAGTATAATTAAGCAATTATTAACGTAATCTAACACTAGGGAGACTGGCGAGATTTGATCTTACGGAAGACTTGGCTCATAAAAATAATTAGGCTAATTAAGATCTCAAATTGTTTGAAAATGGTAATTCCAAGTCTGCTAAAGTAATGAAGCCGGGGAAGTAGAACTAATAGTAGACAATCCCACCGCACTATTCCCAAACCACTGCAACTCTTGAAAGCCAGAATCAACCGTGGCGACCACCGGTAAAATGCCGAGGCAATGAAGCTCGACGAAGTCCCGGCGATTACTTTAACTGTCTTGAATCCCCCAACTAAATGAATCAGAAAAGAATAACGGAGGAGTAGGAAAAAATACAAATTAACTAACAATAGAGTTAGGATTGATTTTTAGGGTTCCGTACCTCAAAAGTAAAAAAACTTCGGTCCGTATGTCTGTCAAGACCCTTTATCTCGGAAAAAGGTGGAGGTATCGAGTTGAGATTAATATCCTCAAGTTTGCAACCAAGTAGATCAACGCAATCGAGAGATACGGCCGTTAATGACGCATATTTTGCACACGCAAAGCAATCAAAATATATTGGCAAGAATATATATATATTTTTTTTTAATTTGGCAAGAAGCAATGTCTTATAGCACAAGTAAATGAAAAGATCCTAAAACCGTAAATTTGTGCCTAAATAAAAAAATACTTATTTGCAGTTGGTAAACTGACCGCGACGTATGTCGATGTATGGGGACTACAGTTTTCCAACAGCAAAGTTAAGTTTGTCCCTAAATTCTTATCGTTAGAGCATTATTTGGTGCCTTCATAATTTATGAACTTCAGTAATTTTATTTTATTGTTTTGGTGAATGTAGCTGTTTGTGCGGAATCCTCAGTGTAGCATTTGGTCAGTTTTTTAAATCAACAAAAGATGTTTAGGGGTTTTATAATTTTTATGTACCAAGTCTCCCGTAGAACCAAGTCAACCCAATCTCCAATGACAATTAATCACTGAGGAGCAAACTAAGTTTCAGATTTTCGTAATACTTAAAAAATCAGGTGTATATCGTGCTAAGTTACATACATATATAAAGTACTTATTGACATATAGCAACAACAAAAAATGTTAATAGGTATCTTGATTTTTACTTATTTTAGTTCAAAAGAACTGCGATTAAAGAATACACAGAAATCGCTATTAAAATATTACTGGTAGAGACTGAAGCTGAGTTTGCCTTTGAAGGGGCTTCTTCCCTGAAACAAAACGAGAAATTAGAAACAAATAATAAATCTGTTCATCCTAAGAAGGTGGTGATTACTAAAAACCGGATTATGTGCATTTGTATTTGCATGTTTAACCCATTTTCCAAAGTTATTGCATATGATTACAAAAAAAAAACAATTTTAACAAAAAAAATACACAGACTTTTAAAACAAAACACTACAAAGTGAAAAATCAATTTCTTTTTGGTAGTCGGTGTCTTTGGTACCTATTTTTTTTCGTTATTGCCACAGACTACAGAAAAGAAAGTCGGTTTAACTTTTTTTTTAAAATAGCTTTTATTTTTCTCTTTTTCAAAAATACGCATTATTAAGGATAAGGATAAGATCTTGATTAAAAATCGGCTCATAAAATAATTGGCGGAATAATAGCGTAACAAACTTACAAAAACACACAGTCGAATTGAGAACCTCATCCTTTTTGAAGTCGGCTGAAAATTTGTGTTTTTTTTTTGCATATTGCGACGTAGAATGGTGATCCTGATTAGTTACTAAGATAGTGAAACAAGAAACCCATAACAATATAAATGTGATCGGAGCAAAATAATGATTGTTGATGATGATGTCTGTACATGAAATAACAACTTGTTTACCAATTGATGACACCTACTCACATCAGGAAAAGTAGTCACCTAGGTATTAGAAAGTGGGTCATAGTAAAAGCGTCATGGGATTCCCATAACTCTATAAAGAAAAAAACTAATTTTTGGAAGTCGGTGTCTTTCGTAGGTACCATTTTTTTGCGTTACGGACACCGACTTCCAAAAATAAAGTTATTTTTCACTTTGTAGTTTTCTTATTTGGAAGTCGGTAGTATTTTTTTGTAAAAATTTCATTATGGAGTTATGGGAATCCCATGACGCTTTTACTATGACTCACTTTCTAATAGGCAAGTTTTTTAGTACCTAAGTTACCTTAACGCCAGAATAGATTAGCCGAATATCATGAAATTTGAACATAAAGGGAGAAATTAGAGATCTGCGTACCTCTCAAGAGCGTACTGGCGAGATGTTATGTTATGAAATGGTATAAACAATAAACAGACATGCGATTGCAGCAATCCCGAGAGATTGCCCGTTATTTATTGAAGAGTTCTGTTGTATCTCTTCGAAGTTCTTCATCAGATCTTCACCAAATTAAAATGGGACCAATTTCGAAACATACTCTTTCATACCAAAAAGAATTTCAAAATCGGTCCACAATTGACGGAGATATCGGTGAAAATACAGGAAAAAAAAAAGACGTACATGAAGTCGAACATAGAACCTCCTCCTTTTTGGTAAGTCGGTTAAAAATGAAAGTAATGGAGCAATCACGGCAAAATTTCTGACTAGCTAAAGAAGTAAAAAATTGCACTGATTAAAAAAAACTGATTGAAGAAATTATAAATTAAAAGTTGTGGAAGAAATTCGGGCAAATTTAATATTAGTAGGTACACTTATAAGGTAAAAGCTTTTCGCTCCCTGTAAACAATTCTGTATG
Organism: Orthosia gracilis; assembly: GCA_947562075.1. Classification (NCBI taxonomy): domain Eukaryota; kingdom Metazoa; phylum Arthropoda; class Insecta; order Lepidoptera; family Noctuidae; genus Orthosia; species Orthosia gracilis. The sequence goes on from OX387274.1 coordinate 21,794,867, forward strand.
ACGACGGTTAGAGATTAATGGAAGATGAAGACATGTTGAGTTAACTGCAAATAAATGAGCATCAGGCCAGGCGAATGATGATCAATAAACATATTTTTTTTGTGAATATTTGTTAGTTGGTATCAAGTGTAAACCGCAAACAAATGAATATAATGACATCATGAAAAGCATTTTTGTATTAACATCCACCGTTTTCAATGAAATCATCAATAGAAACATTTCCAGCTCAAACATTTCATGCCCCAATGATGTACCTACGCTAATCAGTCATTCACAAAGAAAGTGAAGAGTAGGTAAACCTTTGTCGTGGATTTAATCATGATTAAGGCTTACCTACACGCTTATATTTGTAAGGAACAGTAAAAAAATAAATAAAAAATGTAGCCATAAAATCCATTTATTTAAAACAATATTAGTCTTGAAGTAGATAACGCAACAATTTTCTCAGCATTAAGATTTGTATCTAATTAGAGGCACCCACTATTAAAAGTGACTGGAAGTCTGAAACAGACTGGATGCAGAAGGCTGATGGCCGGGCATTGTGACGCAGTTTGAAAGAGGTAAATATCCCGCTGTAGACTGCGATAGCCTGACGTTATTGATTTATTGGCCCACTTTTGCGGTATTCGACAAAGGCTAGATTTTTTAGTCTTTCCTGATAAGTCCCGTTTATATTATTTGGGTAATCATTGGTGAAATTTGGAAATTGCGTCCCATAATTATGTAACATAAAGTACTGTGAAAGAGGTTAAAGTGCATTTAAATGCCGAACCATAAGATTCTGGCAGGAAATGATTCTATTTTTAAAGGACTACATATATTTCAAAAAGGTTTTTAATGTCTTAGAACGCATTGAATGTATTTAGGACACCATTCTTTCTTGTAATGGCCTTGTCAGGCATAGTTGGTTCCAAATAGACTTTATGAGTTGGTACGTGGTTGACCTGAATTCACGTATTATGACCGCGTAGCCATTTCCAAATGCTATATTTGTAAAATTGCATCCATTCTTCACAGAGCTCAGAGCTACAATCGTTAATTGCATAAACGGACCTAACTACAATGATTCAATCAGTATGACCCCACTTACGTATATTAAATAATAATGTCTGGAGTCTGGATATATCATCGTCCATTTTGTGTCTAGTAAACTCGCTAAAATCCATCTCATCAATTCGACAACTGGCAAACATTTTGCAATTTATTTGTTCACATTATTGATCATCGTTGTAATTTCCAAGTCTCCCTATAGTTGCGACTGTGTTAATGATGACTTGTGTTTATAGGTATGTCCATAGTTGTATTATTTTAACTTCTATTTATATTATTTTATTATTTCATCTAAGTTAGGTACAATTGCAAAAAATATCGACAAAAGTTAGATTAAGGAAAATTTAAACTCAACCTATATAATTATGTAGTATCCCTTTTCGAAGAAACAAAGAATATAATTAAAAACAGTTTTTGTAGCATTTTATGTTTTCGTAAATATGAGTCATACTGTTTAAGAAGTTCAACAACACCTATAATAAAAAACAACATCTTTAAAGAAAATTTATTCAATTTGGCAGTACAGGAAGAGAATATGGCGGATACCATAGTCAATGCCACAACACAAGAACATATAAAAGTAGAAAACGAAGGTCTTATCCTAATTAACAATGTCTACTGAGATTCTTAACAAGAACTTATTTGAAGTCCTTCCTACAAAATAGTTTGTATCTAATAATACCATAAGGTATAATAATAGTTGTTATAATAGTACGGAGAAGAACATACAGATATTAGCTGGTTAATATTTTATATTGATCGCTCCAATCGCAAGTAACGAAATCTCAAAGCCTGTTAGTAACTTGGAAGTGATAGGATTAGTCCAAAGAAACATATTTACAGTCTAAACAATGTAGCCCGAGAAAAAGTGACTTAATATCTTAATAAAATAGAGCTTTCTGGTGATTAAACCTATGAAAGCACGGCTATAAAAAGCCAAGATGTTAAAAATTAGATTGAATATCCTGTGACTGGAATCAGCATTCCTCATGCCGCCATTATTTCTCGAGAACACAGTAGACATAACTTGAAAAAAGGCTCCCTACAGGATTCCAATGACTCCGCAGGCTGCGCGACCTCCCGCGTTTCCTGTCTTCTTGGAGTCGGGGTGATCAGTCCTGCCGTAGTCATCTGTGCCGGCGTGGAGAACCAGACCCCTGCCGAGAATGTTGTTCTTGCCGTTTAGCTTGATTTGCCTGTCAGTGAAGTCGATTTTGATGGTTTTGTTGACGTCAGAAAAGACATTGCCGAGATCTCCAACGTGACGGTTCTCATCATTGGGATGGCCGTGGTCATTCTGTAGAGAAAAAGGTTTGACATTAGTAGGTAGGTAGTTGTGACGGAGAATATTGATAGAAACCCTTTTATTAATATTTTAATGCAAGTTAATAAAACGTGGTGATTACCTAATAATCTTGCCTTCTCTGTATGAAAAGTGATTTTGCCATGCAGTAACAGCCAGCTATTATTGGTATATTATTGGTAATAATCGCCAAAACTTTAACACACAAACTTGTTTTAAAGTTTTGGCGATTACCTAATGTAGCTGTTGATAAGGCAAAAAGAGTTTATGACAACGACATACAACGCTCTAAATTGTTAAACATTGTATAAAACTCTATAACCGGATTCCATCTTTTTTGGTAGACAATTTGACTCAAGACGAAACTACAATAGAAGAATGGAAAACTTACTCCGTTGGGGTTGAAGTGAACGCCGGTTCCACCGCAGCCCTTAGTGATGTCTCCGGTCTCATGGACATGGAAGCCGTATTCACCGGTGGGCATACCGGTAATGGTACCGGTGACGCGAAGCTGGCCGTCGTCTTGTCTGGTGAAGGTCACGCTACCGGTCACGCCATCACCGGCCATTTTGACGATCGCTTGCTTTACTAACTGAAATACAGAACACCAACAATGGCTAGTAAAACATAAAATTGGAATGACGAGAAATGGCGCCGAACTAGGAACAATGTAAAGAATAAAAGCGGGTAAGCAGAAAATGACAGCGTTGCAAAACCAGAAGGGGGTGATGGGACTAACTCGACTCTTTTCTAATTAAAGCTTATATAAAAGTGAACTTATATAGCTAAGTGGAAGTAGGGAACACCCGAACAACTAACTAAAGTACAAAGGCATTATTAAAATTTTAAAGGCAATTTTGGACTTGATCAGTGTTTCAACTTGGGGTGTTTTCATTACTGTTTGAATGAAGTTAAGTAAACCTCGAAAATTAAAATTATTTGGGCTAGCGGTAGGTCGCCTACTGAAGGAGCATTTCATTTTCTATAAAGTTTCCATAAATTAAATATTGTTTTAAAAGAAATGCCTACCTGCTCTTCATCAGCAGGAGCGGCTGATGCCAACGCTACGGCCGCAGCCATAAACAGCAAATTTTTGAACATCTTCAAATAATGTATCTGAAAAAAGAACAAAAAATTCATGAGTACACCTTATCCTCAAAATTCTAAAAGTCTTGAACAGGTAAAATGTTGCAATAAAATTGAGAATTTTACAACTTAGGAGCCTGGGATATCACATTTATTTAAGTTTTTTGCTTATTGCATAGTATTATTATTTCATAACATGTTTTATTCTATTCACCTATAGTTATGTGAACCGCCTCATGAAATTGTATTTTGAATTGTATTTCTTGAAATAAAATTTATTTATTTCTCGACTAATATTTTAAATTTTATTTTACTTAGGTATTAAGTTTAGTATTCTCAAACACAGTCATAGACGTACCTTCTATTGAGATAGTTTTTTTTTTATCTTAGCTCTTAACAATGTAACAAAGGTTGAAAGCAAAAAACATGATAACGATTCTACAATAGGAATTAGAATACAAAAACTTGACAATATCATAATTAAGGTTGTGCGCACTAAGAATTATAAAACGAACGTTCTATCTATAGAACACACAATATATATTGATTCGGTCACGGCAATGTAATGAATTTATCAAAATGTTTTTATTCATAACAAATAACAAAAAATATGAAATCCTACAAAAAAAATTGTATGGAGAGAAGTACCTACATAGGTACTTCTCTCCATACAATTTAAACACCTACATAGGTGCACTTAGTATTGACCATGGAAATGAATAAGTTTTTACTCTAATTATTAGCTGTTCACTCGAGAGTACAGTCACTGTCGAAGTGTCGACTTAAGATGACGACTGTCGCCAACGACCTTGAGCGAACAAAACACGCACCCGTTTCACACCCGCGCGATCCAAAATTCAGTTTTTTTTTGTACTTTCCTTATTCTATGACTTAAAAAAAGCCTTGGATCAAAGTGTAGATAGTGAAATTGACTTTACGATGGTGTCGTTTTTATCCGTTTGAGACATAACTTTACGAATTAATTACTCTATGTTATACGAATAAAACTCAAAATTTTCTTTGATCAAATTGTTAACAAAATGGTCTTTTAAAACAAACATTTTTCCCAAAAAATTACGACTAGCCGTTTAGACGTGATTCTCATTTTAAAATCAGCTACTGAGGTGTGTCTGTGCCTTAAATGAATGCAATAAAACTTGATGTTACCTATATTGTTCATCGAGAACAGGTGATTCTATGATAAAAATATTGACGAGTGAGCAAGGTGATAGTAGGAAGTTCAAGTCAAAGAGAATAGTGTTTCTTTTATACACAGAAAGTAGGGAACCGACTGTAAAGATGAACCCAAGTGTACAAATGTAACACCAATTCTCAAAATAATGCCAAAGATGGAGCCGGGTGAAATTGGCTCTTTTTAGTGGAGTGGCACGCCTGTGTTTTAGCGGCATTGAACTTGACCAGATTGGCATCGCCCCATTCGGAGACTGCCACCAAGGACAAGCTCAAACGCTCCACCATGACCTCACTCCAGATGTGAATGGCATTTTTTTTTTATTGATTATAGGCTTGCGCTTGACCACTATCTCACCTGATGGTAAGCGATGATGTGGTCGACGATGAAGCACGCTTGCCTAGAAGAAACCTATTCACTCTTGACTTGAAGACTCCCAGGTTGTAGCTATCAGGAAATACAGACTCCGGCAGGGAATTCCACTCCTTTGCTGTACGCATAATGAAAGTATTCCCAAAACGTTTGGTGCGTATGGCATGGCATGGCATACGCTAGAAGATCCCCGACCGATTTCGATGGAAGCCGTATTGGCCTAATTCACTAAGCTCGATTGCCCTTCTTGGGCCAGGCTGTACGTTGGCTTGTTTTCAAGCATTCGGCACTTTTCCAATTTCATACGAAAGGCGAAACAGGCGTGTGATGATCGGAGACAATTCAGGCGCTCAGGTTCTAAGAACAATTGCTGGTATACCGTCGGGGCCGCTAGCCTTATTCGCATCGAGGTTGCGCAGAACACCTTTTTTTCGGGGACTACCGCAGCACCCTATGAATGTTCTTTTGATGGATGCAAATGACCGACATACTCGTCTCGCATACACATCTTGGAGAAGGAGGGAAGCGCAGGCCACCAGGAGTGGGCCAGCGACCCGGCAGTGGCGGTAGTGAGGGACGGCAGAATTTCGATTCACGCGATTAGCCAGGGACCAAAACGATTTACTACCTGCTGGGTAGGAAGCAAGTTTGGTCCATATTCGGCTAATGTGATCGAACCGAGCCCTTCGCAACATTTTCTTGTAGGACTTAGCAGCCCTGTTGCAGGCTTTCTTCCTTTGAGCCACGTCACTCGCCTTGCGCGTTCGACCGTCGACCATGATGACAGACCACCAGACATGCTACGCCTCATGCGTAAGCGCATCGGCACGATCATACTCGGCGCCAAACCAAGGTCGGTCTTCGCTAGACATTGTTACGCAAAACATCCGTCACGGCGTACGCGCACACCTTAGTATCAGCTGAAGAAAAGCAAGTAGGCTGCCAAAGATAACATGCGAAGAAAGATCGCATCCCATCCCAATTCGCTGACTTGTACCGCCATAACCGCCGGGAGCCTCTTGTGCTGGTATCGGGCGGGTGGTAGACTGATACAGACTTCACCAGACAGTGGTCGGAAAACCCCAAGGTAGGGATACCGACACCGAGTAACGGTCTGGATTTGTTATCAGCCGAAGGTCCAAGCAATTGGCTGTATGCGAATCAACATCCGATACCCTCGTTGCTCCCTGGACCAGCTGAGCGAAATTTAATGCTAACGCAAGCTTTTGCGCCTTTCGACCAGCATGGTCAGTGTACAGGTACGGGAAGAGCCTCTCCTGGTGGTGGGCTAAAATCTCCCATTATAACCAGTTGGGAGAAGGATACCGTTGCTGAGCCTCATCAGCCGCCTCACTTAGGTATTATGTAAGCCCGATTGTCTCCTGATTTACGCTATACGACTGGTAGACACAGGTGCGCACACAGGCGCTCTGGCGCTGAGGATCGAGTCTTCAAGGTTTCAGGGATACCGATAACACCCGCGCGTGGCTTGAACTGGTACACCACGTCTGACGGACATCCGATCTACGTCTCCGAAAGGAATGAAAGCGCTGGTATATCAATTTCTAGATAATGGTACACTGCATCAAGGTTTTAGTGTAGACCTTAGATGATATAGAGGTGAACCTTATGTGACTGTGTGAGAGCTGCCGTTGTACAGTCTTTTTTTCTTCAGTTCCTTGCCATGGTTGAGAGTGAAGGTAGGAGGGGAGAAGGAAGTGAGGTGAGGTTCCACGCTGGCAACCAACAGACACACGCTGATAAGACGCCATCATTAGGGGACTGGTCTGGAGATTGCGGGGACGCCCGAGCTCCCCCGGAAATGTCCATCGGGCACTGTCTTCTAGCCACCAGTACGATGACGCCTTCTAGGAGTTTTCGATAGTAATTGGCGGAGCTGCCTTTCGTGTGTGGCTGGCACACAACTTTGGCTCCCAACTACCTGCGGTCGACCAGCACACCGTACCTCGGATCCCGCTACCCTCCGCGACCTGTCTCCCGATGCATCCATAACAGCGCGAGACTAGCCGGCCTGCCTTCAGTGGAACAGCTATCTCGACCCAACTTCTCTAATGGTTGCATCGGGCATCGGCACCGCAACACGGCTAGGCCGCTTGGCGGTATGTCTTTGACCGGTATGTGGTCACAAGCCTTCGGTCGAAACCTACCACCAGTATGTCACTTGATTAGCGCCATCCGGGGACCACGAACATGTAGGGATTCAAAACGCTTATTATCCAACGGACGCGGGTGACTCGGCCCTCAAAATGATGGCTCTGATGTACTGAATCAAAATGATGGCTGTCCTGTCTGCTGATTTACATTATTTCGGTTGGTCTTATACCCAGTATCATGCAAACTAAATTTTGATTTCGTATAAAGCAGATACTTTTAAAAATGTTTATGTATTTTGGAGAAGTAAGGTTTGTGGGTATTTAAATTAAAACATAGAATTAATTTAAATTAAAATTAGAAACGCGCCTGCCTTGTCAAAAAGTGAATTAACAAATTGAACGCAAAAATTAAAAACAAGGTAACCAATTTTAGTGTTGAATGGGCACAACTGAAAACCAATATGTTTAGCAAAGTCGGGCGATCTGTTAAAAAACTGTTCCAAGGAACGGTCCCCCGACTACAAGGCAGGCGTATTTTTAAATTTTTTTTTTTGATTAATTTTTATTTCATACGTTTTAGTAATAAAACGATATTTTTGCAAACGCACACATCTTTTTTATAAGTTTTCTTTAGGTTATTGAATAGTACCCACTGTTACATTCATTTAATTTCTTTTTTTTTTTATTAGTGCTTATTGAATACTACTGTCATATATTTTTACTAGCTTTTACCCGCGGCTTCGCTCGCAGTGAAGAGATTTTTTTAAAATTAAATGTATCAATATATGTACAAAGTTTCATGATGATCGGTTCAGTAGTTTTGGCGTGAAAGCGAACAAACTTACATTCACATTTATAATATTAGTATACATTTATGTACTAAGCAAGCTCTAGACTAGCTAGACGATGATAGAATAGGTAGTAATTTTTTTATGAAAAAAATATTTCCGTCTTTTACATGAACCATGGCTCGCTCTTATTTTTTTGTTAAATTTTAAACAACGCTACGCTTCTAAAGACACCACATAAATTGATATTGGTTAAGCCGTTTAGAAGTTATTGTGGCATAAAGAAACTGACAAACATGCATGAGCCCTGAAAACATAACACTCCTCTTTTGGGCAGTCGTTTAACAATGTGCAATGTGTAACAATTCAGTTGTAATTTCAATCTTTTCAACTACAGTTAAATTTCGTGGTATACGACCATCAATTATTTCTGGCAAAAGGCGCTAAAAAAATCTAATTTTAGTTCGACATTTCTCCAAAATTGATAGTCTCTTTAATTTTTTTCGTAAAGTGTAAAGCGAGTCGGTACTCGGGGCGAGGGCGCTCGCGCCGGTATCGGTCTGCCGCTGCGGCACGCTCTTACGCACACAAATACACTACTCGTTCACACATTGATAGCTCGCTTGGTCGGGCGCAGCGCGACGGCAACAGTTTCTTCAAATACCTATTTTTCAAATTCCTGGTGACTCGAGTCCCCACTTAAGAGTTGGGCTAAAAAATTACAACCGACTTCCAAACAAAAACACTACAAAGTAAAAAATAACTTCAATTTCGGAAGTCGGTGTTTCTGTTTTTGTTTCTACGTTTTTTGACACGGACTTCCGAAATTGAAGTTATTTTTTACTTTGTAGTGTTTTTGTTTGGAAGTCGGTTGTAATTTTTGTAAAAAAGATTTTTATTTTTCACTTTTTAGTTGTGGTACATAAAGGACCAGTTCTATAGGCTAGGTACCTACGCGTTTAGTGCCCAAAGTGAAGCTAGAATAGATTAACCCAATAACATGAAACTTAAACGAAACCGGTGCAATGAGAGTATACCAGGGTGAACTGTTCACACCTGCGTAACCCTTAAGAGCGTACCAGTGTGATGTTATGTAATGAAATGGTGTAAACAATAAACAGACATGCGATTGGATCTATCCAGAGTGATTTGCCGTCATTTATTGAAGAGTTCTGATGTATTTCTCCGAAGTTCTTCATCAGATCTTGATGAAAATTAAATCGGACCACATGACAAGCACCCGCTTTCAAATGATAAAATAATCATCAAAATCGGTTCGCCCAATAAAAAGTTCTGAGGTAACAAACATAAAAAAAAAATACAGCCGAATTGATAACCTCCTTCTTTTTGCGAAGTCGGTTAAAAATTATCCGTACCATTGGAAACACTAGATAGACGAATATAGAGTGTAGGCTTTTTATGAGATGCTAGCTATTTTCCCGCGGCTTCGCTCCCGTGGCCCACCACACATGACCGGTTATTTTTCGGGATAGAAAGTACCCTATCAAACTCATGAATTATATAGCTTTCTATTGGTGAAAGAATTTTCGGTACAGTAGTGCCAAAGATTGTAGATCCTACAAAAAAAAACTCAAAAACTTTACTCACACTCTTTATATTTTCGAAATAATTCCCACTGATACCATAAATCTTGTTTGCAGCTTACATAAGTTTCTCAACGATATTTTCGATAAGTACATTTAACACACATAACCGGTTTAGTATGGGTGTACCTACAAACAATCAATCATGTTTGACAAGCTATCAAATCGTAGATAACTGATGTTATTTTAATACGCAAGGTCTATGTACCCAACAATATTACAACATATTTTGTAACTCTTGAGCCAGTAAACAAGAATAAGATCAATAAACTCAGGCAACAATGTCCATTTGATTGCCGGTGGCCGGATTGATTTGTGGCCTGGGACTGGGATGCAGCTGAAAAACAGTATTTTACATGAAGCCTTTGGGTATAGCTACACGCTCAATCTTGAATGCGCAAACATTTTGTGCACTTACTAAATAACATCTAACATAAATTTGTGCGGTACACCGTTTTGCCGTCTTAATGCACATGTTTGCTTGTACAAACAAGATTTTACAAGAATTTGTGCAAATTACGCTTGGGGGAGGCCTATGTCCAGCAGTGGACTTCTTCCGGCTAATATGATGATGATGGGTAAATAATATTGAGCGTGTAGCCACACCCTTTCTGAATTCCACAGCAGTGACTGATTGACAATATTTGTTAGTAAGGCTGGTTGACACACTTTCAGGCTTCTGAATATCCTATCAAATATCAACAAATGACAATCGGAATCAACGACGGGAAGAGAGTAAGGGCTTGTTCTAGAAAGGTCTTGATTTTTAAACGACTGGGAGATCAGAACAAAAGGCTTAATCAGATCATGGACTATATTGCAGTTATTAAAAGATAAAACATTGAAGTTTTTTGTATCCTCTCACGTATCTAGAGATCAAATTGAATGTCTCGAAAGAGATAATATGTTTCGATAACCGATGAGATAAGAAGATTTTTAATACGTGCATCTTTGGTATATAAAAACATAGGTACCTAGGTTTAATTTCACGACAATTGCTATTTATTTAACAATTGACAAAGGGGAATAGTACGGACAAAACGTTTTGCCCCGACCCCAAGTCACATGGGTACAAGGGCAGGCAATGGGGCCCAGTGGCGAAGACATCACATCTCGTGGTTGTTGGTTCAAATTCGGGCAAATTGTAATTCATATGTACTTTCTATGTTTATCTTAGACATCACAGGCAACGGTGAAGGAAAACATCGTGAGGAAACCTGGACTTATATAGTTAATGTAAGTCTGAAATAAACAAGTCAGAGGCCTGTGGGGTTCCCAAAGGCGGCTTAATTAATTACTCTGATACTGGAGGTGAAAGAAGTAGGGCAGGAAGAAGATGATTGACATTAAAAACCAGCACAACAATGTATTACTAACGATAACATCAATCGATTAATTGCAGTGATTACCTACAGATGTAATCGTCCTGTTTTGTTGGTAAACAACATTATTGCCTCAGCAAGTCTCAAACTACGCTTCGGCGTCGTTATCCCCACTCTAACTAGCCCGTGATTATGCGCCTACGCAGAAAGCCGGTTTTAAAACTTTATTTAATTTAAACAAAACACTGCTTACTAAACCAGAAACTTCCTATATTTTGATAAAAACTGCTAATGTAAAGTAACTTTAGTTTTAAAAACATCAAATAACCTTTCAATTTACTCTTGACGATGTTAAAGGTAGGTACTTCTTTCTAGAACGATATGATTTTTCTACGCAGAATCACAATAATTAAAGATATCAAGAAGTCACGTACGAAAAGATACGTGCAACTATGCAATAACAATCAGTACCTACTGTTGATAATGTTGAAATTTATAAAAATAATGTTATTATTATTGCAGAAGCAAGTAAGTTTACAAACAAACGACTTACCTGGGTGGAGAGAAGCGGTGAATGGAGCAACTAGCTCGGTGCAGAGGCCTATAGTGTTGAGACACATCCATACGCGATATATACTCTACTTGCTCAGCCACTAGGGCTGGGAAATGAGCAGAAGATCCACTTTAAACCGTCTTCGTTTATGATTCTACTCGCACCTTGTAAACAATTTCGTTTGCGTTTAATTTTAGCTTTCCCACACAAACTTCCAATCCCTATTTAACATCCTTAGGCCCACTTGCATGAAAAACTTAACCCAGAGGTAGTAGCTAACACGAGGTTAAATTGACAGTTTGTCAAACAACATTGAGGAACCTTAGAAGTAGAATTTTCAGATTGTTTTTGAACTGAATTCATTTGAAAGCTAACCAAATATCATTGTTTATAGCTTTGAACATACCATTTTATCGGAAGTTTAAATAACCAAATATTAATTTCTACATAAGTCAGAAGCGATTTCTGTGTGGAATAATGCACATTTTAAACGGTGAAATAATTTTTCAAATAGGTTCTGTAGTGGTCCCGGAGAATACCCTTCACAAACCCAAAAATGTGCACTTCTCTTTACAATATTGGTATAGTCACGGGCACCCAACGCGAAGAAAGAAAATTTGGTTAAAAAAGTGCACTAGATGGCGGCATAAGCTTCAATTTATTATTCAGTTTTGTGAAATATTAAGATTTTCCAGAGAAGATCATAAAAAATGCATGTTCCTGTTTAGTAAAGTCTCCTAAGTACAAAATAAAGGAATATTGGGCTCTTAATTCACATTTCAATGAATATTTGAATGGATCATTTTAAATTAATCCCAATAGATGGCGCGTTTTTAAATGTCTGTGGCATCCACTCGATTTATTAAGTTTGTTTTGTAACATATTTTGGTACAATGAAACTGTAAACCGTGCAAAAATGCTATGAAACAAATCGTCGCTGTATTTATAAATAAAGTATTCACGGACCGAGTAAACACTTTTACTTGCAAGTCAATGTTAACACCATCAATATCCGTGGAACGGAACCGAACGCGATCGATGTTCTTAGAAAAATAATCAGTTTAATCAGCCGAAAAATTGTAGTTATATCGGCAAGGTTTCTTTGTATGGGATGAGGTATCTATGCTCGTATGCTAGTATTATATTATCAGTGGTATAGTTATTATATTGACGTAGAACAAAAAATAATTATCCTACTCTCTTATTATAAGTAATTGTGTTATAAATAAAGTTTGTGAGCATGGATGGATGTTTGTTACTCTTTCACGCAAACACTAATAAACAATATTGGATTAAATTTGGCACACGGATTATTGCCAGTTTGTATTCCTTTTCACCCAGGTAGTGGATCCTTTAGGGATAATTTAGACTTTCACTTGGGCGGAGCCGCGGACGTTAGCTAGTTATGGATAACCAAAATGATGTAATTTTTCCTGCTTGTGTTATGTGCAACGGAATTCGCATTATACCTGCTAATAGTATGACCTAAACTTCTGCTCATCCCTTCAATCGTGTGCCACCAGAACAATGTATGAAAGGTAACAAGGAAAATTGTATAAAAATCAAAGAGAAGAACCAGTTTCATATTTATTTATTAAATTTGTTAGGGTTCCGAAGTCAACAAGGAACCCTTATAGTCTCGCTTGTCCGTCTGTCCTTTCGCAGCTTAGCTCAGAGACTCTTTCTCTCTCTTACTCTCAGAGTACTAGAAACCTATAATTTGGCATGGATTTACATATACAAAAAATGTGATGTTTTTTTTCTCGTCTATTCCATGGTGGGGTATCGTTGGATATCCCATTCAAAAATATTACGGGTCTGCTAAAACTATTTTACGATTCAGAGATCCCTTTGCGTAAAATTAAGCTTTAAATTGCAAATTGTTGTTAGAGTCAAGTCCCTACCAGCGAAATGGTTGCTTTTAGCAATGTGAAAAAAATCACGGCAGTAATATATATAACGAAATTAAAAGGAAAACTGTCACAGCTGAGTAGGCTTCGTAAACTTGGTACAGTCTTATTACAAAAAGCGAGAGAGAGAGAGAGAGTTATAGTCGAGCAACTTATAAAATGTACTTGGAACTGTAAAAATTTTGTACAAAATAATGTCATTGAAAAATTACTTGAATAATTTTGTTATCTGTGTAAACCAGATAGTAAATATATGCTTATGAACCATGTAAAAATATACAGAAATAAAATCATAACATCCTTAATAGTGATAATTTCTAAATTAATAATGTTTGAGCTCGAATAATTCGCGACTCGCACTTGGCCGGTTATATTATTTTGGCAATAAAAACTGCAGATTATACCATTTCATTCATCAATCGAAGGTCTTAAAGTGAGGAAAAAAAAGTTAAACGATAAAATATTTGCATATTCTGCTAAAAATATTGTATGAGGAAAATCGTAAAGAAATTGGTTCCTGAATACTTCTGAGATACAACAGGGCTACTGGACATGAGTCCCTAAATATCCAGAAAAAATAAAGCTCATGAAATCATAAATTAATATATAAACGATATAATATATATCTATATATAAACGAAGAAACTGACTGACTGACTGATCGATCAACGCACAGCCAAAACCGCTAGGCTTAGAAGCATGAAATTTGTCAGAAAGATTCCTCTAGTGACGTAAGTAAGCCCTAAGAAAGGATTTTTGGAAATTCCAACCCAAAAGGGGTAAAAAGGGGGTTGAAAATTTTTATGTAATTTCTATAGTTTGTAAGTTGGACGCGTGAAATTTTAGATTTACGCTCTTGGTTAACAAAAAGAATTAATGTGTTTATTGGTTTTTGGAAATTCGACCTCTAAGGGGGTAAAATAGGGGTTGAAACTTTATATGAAATTTCTTCGGTTTAGAGATTGAGACGTTGTAGGTCATCGCTCTTGATTAATAAAAATCAATGAGTTTAATTACTTCCGGAAATGCCATCCTTAAGGGGGTAAAAAGGGGTTTGAAATTTGTATGTAATTTCTACAGTTTGTATTTTGGACACATGAAATTTTAGATTTACGCTCTTGGTTGATAAAAAAAATGTATTTATTGGTTTTTGAAAATACCACCCCTTGGGGGTAAAAAAGTGGTTGAAAGTTTGTAAGATGGACAAGTGAAATTTTAGATCTATTTTCATGGTTGATAAAAATACCATCCCTATGAGGCTAAAAAGGGGTTTGAAATTTGTATGTAATTCCTACAGTTTGTAAATAGGACTCATGAAATTGTACATTTTCGCTCTTGGTTGATAAAAAGAATTAATGTATTTATTAGTTTTTGAAAATGCCACCCCTAATGGGATAAAATAGGGGTTGAAACTTTAGTTGACATTTCTTCGGTTTGGAAGGTAAACCATCTGAAATTGTAGGTTTACGCTCTTGATTAATAAAAAAAACAATGAGTTTTTTGATTTCCGAAAATTCTACCTCTAAGGGGTTAAAGGTGGCAATTTGTTGGGCTTCTATATTTCCTTCTTTTAATGATGTAGGGGAGCAAACTAGAGATATTTTTTTTGTATGAAAAGTCTAAACCCTTGGGCAAAATAATAAAGGTAACATTAGTTTTTCGCAACTACCCTCAAAAGGCAATTTAAGGGATGTTAATGTTTGTATGGAAAATCTTATTTCTTAGATTAATAAACTTGAAATTTGGCACAAATATCTACTAACCTAAGTAAATAATAACAAGATTTCATTAACAGTTTCTCGAAACTACCCCTAAAAGATGATTTGGGGAGTGTTGAAGATCGTGGGTAAATAAACTTGAAATTTGGCACAAAAACTAAGCTTAATAAATAATGTAGGTTGTATTTATTTATTTTTTCGGAACTTTCTTCAAAATACTATTTAGGGGGTGATCAAGATTTTTGAAGTACTTTACTGCACATAGCTTCTTTTTATGATGTAGGGGAACACTAAGGAGGGATTTTTGGTAATTCAACCTTTAAAGAGTTTAAAAGGGAGACATTGATTTGTATGAAAAATCTTATTCCTTGGGCAAATAATAAATTGCCATCATTAGTTTTCAGAATTAGCCCCAGAAGATGATTTAGGGGTGTCTTACGGCACTAAGACGACATCTACCTCGATTTGGAACTACCGAACTGGACCGTTTATCTCAGGCCAAACAAACAAAGACAAAACACAACAAGTGTAAGACCAAACAGACGTAGGTAATATTATGAGTGACGTTTTAGTGTCGCGTAATTTACGCAACATTCGTTTTCATACTAAAGTAATTTTTGCTCCACCAGAAATTATGTGACTCAAAAATCGCGACCAGTCTTCTGCGTTTCGGATTCAGCAGACTTATGGTCCTCGCCAGGACCTCAGTTCAACTTGTGCTAGGCCTTGCAATGTTTCATCTTCCAGTAACGACCTCGCCACTCCAGAACGTTTTAGTCCCATAGGCCATCTGTTCAGCGATCAATCTGGTCTGCTTAATGCAACCAAAATTTGGTCATTCTTGGGGCTATGTCGGTTACCTCAGTTTCCCTGTACGTGTTTCCGAGTCGGATTCGATGAACACCTGTAAATTCACCGATTTTCTTGAGAATGGGTGCTACATGGGTATTTAAAATGACCTTAGTACTATCCATATTTTTCGTAAGACTCGTGCGGAAGCTCCACTTCACTGTCTGCTTCATAGTATTAGATGGTGAGCAGTGTACTCGCTATGGATCTTATTGTAAAGCCTCATGACTGAGGTTTTGATCGAATAACCGGTGTGACTGTTATTTACCCACGAGCCTATTATTTAGCTAAAACCTATCGGACACGTTATTTAAGTTTCGTAAATCCTAACTTAAACTGATATATATCTACGATACACCGTTTGTATGTATATAATATTCTTTATGACCTCATATCTTGCAAACCACTCAACAGATTTACTTAATTAAGACATCGTTTGACTCGTCTTGACCGCCCAAGTGTTCTTAGATAAGTGACGTTAAACAAAAACAAACACGACGGATTTTTGGCTCCTTATTGTGGGGGTGTCAATTTCTTTTTCGTCCATACCCATCAAGTGGGCTATCAAAATGAAGGGATTTTAGAGGTGATTACGAAAATGTACACCACTTATATGTTTAAGACTAATTCGCAAAAAAAGTACAACTAAAAAGATGTATATAAAAAAAGTTAATATAATAAAAAAAACCCGACTGCTTATGAAGCGAACTAAAAAGATGTAAACACGAAGAAAATCATGCTGTGCAGTCGGAGGATACATATAGTTTTGGTCAGCCAGATCGTAAATAATTGTATGTAGCTACTGTCTCCATAACCCACATTGGCTACCATTGACCATCGGCTTAGCCTGTTTTCCGAAGCCCGAAGGAGTCAGTATATAAAGAATGTTTACTCATCCAGAGACCGATCTCGGCAAGGTATGCTTAACCTCTAGGATTGGCTCGTGCGGCAGTTTGTACCTATTTATATTTTACGCTGTTATTAGTCATAACAAATTCCTGCAAAATACAATTCTTTTTTGCAAACCATCTTGACTTGGTACGTTCGTTGTAAGCTCCTAATTTTGTACTTAATTATGAAGAGTATTCTATTTTTCTGGTCACGACCAGGGATGATTAATAAAGCGCAAAACTGGCCATCACAAACATACCAATCATGAAATATATTCATGATCATACGTTAGGGAACCCTAAAACTGTTAGGTGGTATATGTATGAGTTTTCCTTGTATAATGTTACATTAATACCAGGAAAACTGCATATTATCTATAGGTACCATCAATTATGAAAACAAAAAGTACCCAAATGTAAATCTTATTGGTGTATCTGAATAAGAATTGTTCGGAGAAGTTTTTTTTTTCCGGATACGCACCTAGTAGTTCAAGAGTTTCAAAAACATCATCATAATTTGGTGCAAACTGCCACCCGCAACTCAATATTATCAATAATTATCTAGTAATTAGCTTCATTTTAAGGACTGATCGAATCCTTGATCATTCAAAATTGCCTGTTAATAGGGAAATCAAATTAACGTTTATGCGTTGAGTGTGTGTATCATCCATAGAAAGGAAGGGGAGACTGGGGAGATTTGATTCTACGGAAGACTTGGTTCATAAAAATAATACCTAAGGCTACTTAGCATCTCAAATTCTTTTAAAGTGGTAATTCCTAAAGTCTACTGTAGTAATAAAGCTGGGGAAGTAGAACTAGGGAGAACGGGGGAGTAGACTTAGGTTTGATTTTTTAAATCAATCGAAGATGTTTATGGACATTATAATTTTTATGTGCCAAGTCTCCCGTAGAACCCAGTCGCCCTTTAAACGTTGCGATAAGCAGTATGATTGCGATAAGCAGTATGGTGGTTCTTACTGGCAATTGATTTCAACAAACTAAATTATGTTGCCCAGTCTTGTTATATAGGTAATCTCTTTAACAATGCCACAAATTAGGTAGGATACTATACCAGAAAAATATTCTGGTTGATCATCCTTTGGGCGTAGAGGGACCTTTAAACTGGCGCCAATGATGGCGACAGAAAGTCAAGACTATTCGACTGCCGTATTCCGGACATGTGGTGTAAAGGAATGAAGAACAAGAGAAAAAAGACGTTAAAAACACAAATAACCAACAAGAAGGAGCTTTAAGAAACGAATTAGGACAAGGTAATTGTGTGTCTGTGGGTTGTAGAAAGATGGTTTGGGTATGAGCCAAGTAACAGTGAGATGACAACTCGTGTAAGGAAAAAGATGTAGGTACCTTATCGTTCTGCATGGAACCGAATAAACCACAGAAATACGAGAAGGAGAACGCAAGTGGTAATTATATGAAAACCACAAACAGTATCACACACTTAAAGCGAGGAGATAAACAATTAATCCTAAACATAACTTTCATCATCCTGAATTTTAAGATTAAAGATCAAAATTTCAAAGGTTTATAAAACCAGAATATTTTGGTATTACATAATATCTAAACTGCTTTAGTTACCAAGTTCAACGTATCCTTTTCTTGGGATTTCACACCACAACAAAGTTATATTTATCTAAAAGGAAATATCGCGGGGAATCATGCATATCGGTTATTATATATGCGAGCTTCAGATAATTACTGTTTATAGGCATTAGGTGCCTGCATCGCCTGCCATACGGGTCGTATGCAGATGAGTGACATATCCAGTAAAAATTCGGTGTATTTAGTTGCTATAGCTGGGCATTCCTCGAATTGTTGTATGATGTCTGTGTTTGCATCATTGCCATAAATGTGTGCTAGTATGTAAATTAATCTTGTCATTCCTTAATCAGACTTATTTGTTGGTCGAGGAGTATGTGTGGAGCAAATTCTTAAGCTGTTTCCCACCCTGCGTGCGGATTTCTGCCTTTAGTCTTATGTTTATCTGATTCAATCCTAAAGCCTGTCTGCTTTTCGCATTTTTCCCCTAGGTACTTATCCTACATTAACCCAGTATTTGTTATAAAAGACTTAATTTGGATATACTTGCTTGATTACTGTAGTCGTTAATGCTGTGGAACATCTTCCTATTTATGTGTACTGTCTATTAGTTTTCCGTCATGTAAAATAATTCTTTACTTCCTACTTCTTCCTTCAACATCTTCATCCTTCAACTCTCTCTCTCATCTTTAATTCTTTTTAATGCGTTACGTGTCTGCCAAATTATAACAAAAAAAAACAAGTTCGGTTCAGTTTTTATTGCAAAATAACACAAGGACAATTCTAAAGAATCAAAAAATCTATAAATAAATATGACTATCTCATGAAATTGCTCTTTCTGATGAACGTAAAATATTGAACTGGTTACTAACTAAGATTAAAAGTAATAATAAAAACACCAGTGATATAATGATATCGTTACGTAAACATTGATATCATAGATTGAGTTTGTAAAAAAAAAAACACGCTTCAACAGAAAACCAAACTAAAAAGTAGAAAATAATTTACAATAAATTTAAATTAAGAATAGTGTGTTAATATTTTATCGTTTTAAAGCGTGGAGTGCTTGATTTCAATTGTAATATTTCATTGACAGATTATGGTAAAAGTAGAATCATTTTGAAAATATCTTAAAAAGCACCCCACGCTTTTTATTTTGGTCTACTTTTTAGTTTGGTCTTCTGTTAAAACGTGTGTTTTAGTTTTTTTAAACTATTATATATTGTCTTCTATTTTCGCCTTTAGTCTCGTACTCGAACTTGCTTGTTCTATCTTAAGCATGCGTATGACCAATTTCTGCTGGTGATAGGACCACCCTTGCATAACCATTAGGATACAACTTTTGATCAATTAGCTTATAATGTCCCACTATAGAGCAAAGATCCTCTCACTTTTAGTTCAATCCTGTTCTCCGCTAGCGTGATTCAGTCTTTTCGGTAAAAGTTAAGCTCGTCCCAACATCTTCGGCTCGGTTTGCCACGCTGTCGTTTAATGTTTATTGGTACCCGATTTCGGGGGTTCGTTAACCAATATACCTAAAACTTGTTTGTGTGATATTCTGCCTTCGATGTGAATAAATTTACTCTATAATGCATGCATATCATCATTCTCTTGACCTTATTTCAATTTATTTGGGTAATAAATTGAAATAAGGTCAAGAGAACGCGACACGTACATTTTTTTTTTTTAATGAAAATTTGTCCCACACTAGGAATTTCTTCCTATATCGTGGGTGCGTTTACAAATATATAAACTCACATACACAAACAACTATCTGTAGGTCATACAAATATTTGTTCCGTGCGGGTATCGAACCCGCGACACGCAGCGCAGCTGTCCATCGTTCAACCCCTGCGCCAACCGTGCGCCCAATTATTGTCTACTTCTCTATAAGAGCGGTTTCGCACTGCATCCGATCCAAGTCCGGAATTTGAGTTCCGAGTTTTATCCGAATTGAAAATGTTCTGAATTTGGTCGGATGAAGTTCGGATCTAGTGCGTAACTCCTCTTATAAGTAGTATTACGGCTACTTCGGGACGAAATTTCTCGGACTCGCATCGGGTGCAGTGCTAAAGGGCTCTTAGCTGTCATCTCAGAAGTCACTCCCTTGACAGTCCATCCAAACAGACCATCCAATGTTTTTTTGGTCTTCTCCTAATCTAACAGCCATCTACATTCACACTCAATACGCATGCAGTGGCCCAGTGGCAAGACCTCGCCTCTCGTACTTGAGGGCGTGGGTTTAAATCCGGACAAGTACCAATGTGACTTTTTCAATTCATATGTACTTTCTTAGTTTATCTTTGAAATCGCTGACAATGGTGAAGAAAAACACCGTGAGGAAACCTGGACTTATAATTACTTTATTATAAGTTTGACCTCCATTGGTGTAATTGCTGGAAGGCGTTCCAGTGCAATTATATACGGATATCTGCTTAAACAGAGTACAACAAAGATTATATCTCTTTATCATCTCAACTTTGCGTTACCATACTCATTCATCCATACTCGTACTTCCCAACACACCGGACACCAGTTACCTCACGAAGTCTATAAAAGGTACTCGGTCGAGCTCGTTGCTCCATCTCCAAGGTAATCAGGACATTGTCACACGTCAATCAGGTCGGTAGACCTTGACGGTATTTTCTAGGACAGAGATCGTCGTTAATTTCACGAGTATATCTCTAGGTAACATTTTTTGTATTTCAAATGAGCCTTGAAACCAAACTAAATTCTAGCCGTAAATAATAATTACGTCTGAACCACAGACATAAATCTAACTAGATGGTTGCGTGGTTGTGACGCATACTCTGTATTTATATTTAAGTTTTCCTTGTTTTTTTATGGTATGCGTCGTGCCTGGCGCAAATAAACGTTTTTTTTCTTTCTTTATTTATTTTCTTTCTTTCTAGATAACGCAAGTCCCTCCATCTATAAGAAAACCAAGCGTGCCACTTATTCACACACAATTTAAAACAAATTTACTTACCAATCATCATCATCATCATCATATCAGCCGAAAGACGTCCGCTGCTGGACATAGGCCTCCTCCAAGCGTCGCCACATTGACCGGTCCCGTGCGTCAATGAAAGAAAACATTTCCAATGCCTCGGCCAACTTTTTCTATACAGTATTTACAGCTCAATATGGCTATAATTAGGCATTTTTCTGGATTTCGTTGGATTTCAGGTACCGATAATGCTAAATGAAATCTCAAAATACGATCATTGATCGTAATTTTACTGTTTTTTGACACGCGAAGTACATTCAATCGCGTCATCTAGTTCGTTTTATATCTGTGGGCTGAACGGATTAAGATACCATTAGGCAATCAGGTTGACTGGCCTTTTTTGCATTTAAATGGAAGTTTTCTCATGATCCAGATCGAACCGAATCGAAATAAACTCCGAGGCCTCTTTTTATATCCATAAATTTTATTGGAGGACCCAACAAATTAGTATCTGAAAATTTCTTATAAATGAGGAAAGAACCGCAGAGGTTTGATTGGACCTTTGCAATCAGTCAGTATGAAATATATTTACCTAAACCTATATAACTTAGTCCGGACTGAGTTTACGATAAAAGACCCTATACAATAAATCATTCATAATATTATTCTGCACCGTTTTTTTTTTCATTTTTGATCGACTGCCGCGAAAAAAAACAAAAGGCACCAGTCTTCATACTACTTTGGTCATTGTCCTTTGCGAGTGATCGTACCTTTTTTTTTGGGTGTCAGGGTGATACCTTCACAAGGCGCCTGGACGTTTAGGTAAAAGTACTAATGTAGTATTTGTGTAGCAACTCAGAACATAAGGTTGGATTATCTCTTCTTTAATTGCTAGCGCGTGATATCTTCTGTTGAATGCCGTATGAACGTCGCATTAGCCCGCGGCGTACATTGCCCTTTCTATATAAAAACAGATCTAGCAGCAATAGCAATGCTACACTTGATAAACTTGACCTAGTATCATAAAACTACTCTTGCACAATTAATCCATATCTATTGAGTTGAGGTCCTTCGCAATACTTAGAAATGGATTCATTTCTTTTCTTGTTTGTTGTGGTGGTGGAGCTGGTGGAGTAATAACAGCCGAACGGGTCGATCTTCAAGGTTAAGCAACGCTTGCCGGGGTCGGTCCGTGGATGATCCATAAATTACATGCCGAAACTATTTCATGCCTCGGCAAGCTCGTAAAGCCGTTGATCCCGGTTGTCGTGTGTAGATCATTGGCAGTCATTACGGGTTGTCAGAAGCCAGAAAATTTAACATCAGTCTCGTCAAGGGGTATCGTGTTACCCAGTTACTGGTTTGTGGAAGTCAGATAGTTAAAATACTGGTATATATTTGCATCCAGTTTTGTTGGAAGCCGACTCGAACATAGTCGGGTAAACAATAAATCAATTTTGATTGGTTGTTATGGGTCCACTGTTAAACCTCTGCTTTACACATTTTCGACCCTTTTATCCGACTGTAGAAAAAAACAAAAAGAAGAAACCAAATTGTTTCTTTTTTATTAATAAAAAGAAGTCCGAATTCATGACTTGGATAACTTACAGTCACGAGGAGCGAAGTTTTCATTGTGATTGTAGCGATTAAGAAAATTGAATTATTTAATCGAAAAGATATTTCCCCACAGACCTCACAGAACTAAGTTCGGGGGCCCCAATCATTGATGCGGCTGATGCCGCGGTATATACGCCTCTGCTTATCGTGTCAAATTCACTGTGGTCTGTGTCAAATAAATTTAATCAAATATTCATGCCCTATTTTCTTAAAATCCGTCGGAAAAAAAAACGGCGTGATGTTATTTTTTTGTCCATGTGTGTTTTAGTAATAAACTTGTTGTTTTGTAACTAAATACAGATCAAATTAGCAGATATGTACGTAAATACTTCATGAGAAGAACATTAAAAAACTGAATGTTTGTTTTATAAGTATTAATAATTGTTATTGCAAACAGAACAGGGCGTGCAGGGGGTGGGGTGTTGTCGAAATCGTCTAATGCCATTTACTACTACAGAGCAAACTGACATTGGCTTATTATTAGATTCAACAAAAAAAAAACTCAGCCATTTAAGTGTTTTATGGTTCAAAGTGCTTCATCTTATTTTAAAACTTTTGATTAATAAACAAGTCATGTTCACATTGTGTACAGTAATAAAAGAGTCTGACATCATTGTCCTTGACCATCATGTCCATTATCTGTAGGTGAAAGCTAAAGGACCTTAAGTCCATATTTTGACATTTTTGTGTTTTAAATGATTTTTATTCAGAATACCTGAATTGATCAAATGGTAAAAGACATTAAGATATTTATAAAATGTGACTTAAGGCCCTTCACTTTTCACCTACAGTTATAATTCAGGTATAGGAAATAACTAGACAGGTATACCTAGTCTTTTTACAAGCTTTTATTTAACTTGCAATGTATGTAAAGGAGTTTGGGTAAAATCTTGCAACAAAATTTTAAAGCAGTTATCCTCCTAATATTAAGATGAAATTTTGCATACACGTTCAGTTTGGATGAAAATGCACGGTTAGCTAAGTGACGTCATTCTAAATCCAATATGGCTGACGGCCCAAGATGGCGGACTAGTTATTTTTTGTGCACTGCCATGTTGCCATGATATGGGTATCAAATGAAAGGGTTTGCTGAGAAGAATACGAAAAAAGGTTGTTATAAAAAAAAAAGAATGTTTTTATTAATATTTATTTGTTCTTCTAACCTGCCTGATTTGTTTTAATATCATCCAATTTTTCAGGCACAATCAAAGACAATTAATATGTATGCAATAACAAACTGTTTATAAATAACCAAATGGTAATAAGAGGAGCGTCTCTGGCTTTTATTTAAACATATCCAAA
The DNA here is from genome assembly GCA_947562075.1 of Orthosia gracilis. NCBI lineage: Eukaryota > Metazoa > Arthropoda > Insecta > Lepidoptera > Noctuidae > Orthosia > Orthosia gracilis. The sequence goes on from OX387274.1 coordinate 21,819,044, forward strand.
TTTTCACTATAAACAAATATGACTTTCGAGTTACAATCCACCAAACAAGATAACCAGATAAAATCGATAACCTCGTATGATCATTCATTTAATTTAGGCTTTTCCCTGATAAGATGGGAGAAGTGACACAAGATTAGACAGGTTGCAGAAACAAAACTAGATATTGTTTTCCACACTGGTTATCCCCCAGATTATGACACCACAAAATAAGATCACACACCTTTATGAATTAACACTCTGTATCCACCAGTCATCATCCGATTTGATAAGGATTTGATCTACGGTCAAGAATATTAATTTTAGTTATGATAACACTATACAAAAAATATTCAATTGCATAACAATTTTCGAGTCAGGATTCACATACCCATTAATCATGGTTTTATCATTTTCGATAGAGATTAGACACTTGTCAAAATGTAACATTGAACTCATCACACAGGCGGCAGAAAGGTATAATGAAACACATTACTCAAACTAAAATTAAAACCTATTAAAATCGGGCCAAACCAGCAGGCGACTGAAATTCGCGGACCTGATCAAATGTATTTTATTTAAACGATATCGCCTTGTTAATAAAAAATCATGCCTCTATACAAAGAAAAAACGAGCTTCAATTAAAATGCGAACTCTGATGGTATATTGTGGCGATTTCAGAATATCAAATCCTGAAGATGTTTTTCCCTGGCCTTGGAACTAGCTTTAAAAGTTAGGTATGATATTGTAATCGCCAGATTGGTGACATAGTTTTAGCCAGGTCACAGATAAGCCAGGTTAAGAACCCGCATCTTTGTGGCGTGCTCCTAATCAAACAGTGCATCGTAATAAACACAATCCCATCAAAAATATATCATGTAAGAACATAAGTCTCGCAGCGCAGTTCTTCTACCTCAAAAAGTAGTGAGATCGAATTTAAAACCAAGTCGGCTAATTTATTTAGTAGTTAATTACAAACAAACAATTTAACCGACTTGGTTTTACTTTTACATAAGGAGTCGACATTATTGTGTTCTTCTAACGCAGGTATAATCAAGTACATTAAACCAAATGGGTCTAAAATGTCCTGAATGGCTTCTTGTAGGCACAAAAAGTAAAACATAGAAAAGGAAGCTTAAAACTAAAATACATACAACGGGAGACCTTATCGCATACCGCGATCTCTTCCAGGATCTGTTTACAGTGATCATACATTTCTAACAAATGTAATGCTTGGACATAACAACTAAAGATACCTATCTAAGCCACACCTACGGTTGTGTATACACAAACAAATGTAGGTAAATAAAGTACTTATGTCATCAGTGGCAAATATACCTCACTCAGTTTATGAAGACGAAGTAAGAAGCTTGATTGTTTGCTGTGCTCCAGTTTATAAAATATGGGCACAGATAATATAATATTAGGATACAGGTGCCTCATCCCATACTAGGAAACCGTGCCGACGTAACAGCGTATTTTTCTAAAAACATCGATCGCGTTCAGTTCCGTTCCACGGATGTAGATGGTGTTAGCAGTGACTTGCAAGTAAAAGGGTTTACTCGGTTTGAGTTTTTTTTTTTAAATACAGCGACGATTTGTTTTATAGTATTATTTTGCAAGTTTTTTCAGTTTGATTGTACCAAAATATGTTACAAAATTTAAAACCGCGCCTTCTATTGGCATCAATTTTTAATGATCCATTGAAATAATCTTTGAAATGTGAATTAGGAGCCCAGTAATCCTTAATTTTGTGCTTAGGAAAGTAAAACAAAAAAATTTTTTTTTTATGATCTCTAGAAAATCTTAATATTTCACAAAACTCAATAACAAATCGGAGCTTATCACGCCATCCAGTGCAATTCATTTGAACCAAATCTTTCTTCGCCTTGGGTGCCCGTGATGTGGGTGTTGGTGCAAGGGACTTGAGATAAAGATTATTTTTTTATTTAGTCCGCCACGCTATTCCAAACAATATAACTCTTGAAAGCGAGAATCAACAGTGGCGACCACCAGAAAAGCAACGATCCAGTGAAGCTCGACTGCCGAAGAAACAATTCAAGTTTCAAAATTCATGGATCCCGCTACGAAATTTATCAGAAAAGTGGTGGATCGGAAAAACTTCGTAAATAGTTGTCTCTGGAATTGCAACGCACTTTGTTCTTTTGCATGTGGTTGCCTTATTGATAGCTACTCACTGACCTAAAAAATATTGCACTTAGAATGCGTAAAGTGGCGAACTGGCGTGCTACCATTAACTTGCCAGCAGGTAAGACACTAAATATCTTACTTTTTAAAAACCTTACAGATTTCCTTAAGTGATTTTCCTTCCGTATAAAATATATCTGATCAACGTATTGTGCGAATTAAATAAGGTACAATGGGGTCGACGTATCCATGTGGATAAAAACTCCTTAAGCAGACATAACAGAAATTACCATTGTCGTTTGCCGATTTAGATATATGGATAGATAAGAGGTTAATACAGAATAAAAAAAATAAAAAAAACAACTTGATAAGATTAAAAACGACTCACCGATGTCCAAGCAAAATCCTTATAAACAATAGACCTACGATCAATATTATCTAAGGCAAGCACTCCAGTTGAAAAAAAAACTATACACCACAGAAAAATATCAGTCTCACCTTAAACAAATTAAACACTGATAACAGCTGATCTCGACTAACTAATTCACTGTACTAAATATCTAAACACAGTACTAAGACGTGACAAGTCTGATGACCTACAATCACGATCTGACCGTGAAGATATAATATGGAGACAGAACTTGCCAATGCCACCGTAACTAAATTAATAGCAATTACTTTCAAATACAACAGATGACCTAGTTTAAAGACGCAATTGAGCTCTCTATGAAAGAGATGGTACGAAACTGAAAATCCCACGATAATGGAAAAGAAAATTACGACAAAATCTTATGATGGTAATTGAGTTAGTGGCAATGACCGCATTTGTTTTGTTGGAAGAAGACAGGCTTGTATAATCAAATGTGCATTTTGTTTAGTTTGGTTCAAAAGACTAATAAAGTAATTTTAATCTTTCATTTCTAATTTGCCTCTTTACCGTCTTCTACATTGCAACATCTTTTTTTTCAATATTCTCTAAGAAGGCTGTCCTTCAAGAGACAGCCCTTCTTTAAAATGGTATCAAATCAACGCAATAATTTATTTTACCGCCATCTATACACGTGTTGTAAAACTTCAACGTAATTTACATTACAAAATGATCAAATACGTCACGAACAGTGTGGCAAGAATGTATCATAAGTGTTAGTTACACGATTTACGGATAGATGTCAGGAACCTACCGGACCTATTTATTATTTCTCTCAAAGGAAAGGAGCAAAGAAGGAAGTTTTCGTTTAAAATTAACTTTATTTATACAATAATACAAAATATAATAAAAACACTGTACAATGATTAACGTATAAAATAAATAACACACTTGAATTGCTCAAATCTTTTCGTTTTCAAGCAAAGGTCAAAGGCCAAAAGGCCAAAGCACACTCAAGACAGAGACAAAGCAAAGAGACGCGTCTGTCTCAAAATGTACAAAGGATATTGACCCTCTATTTCCACCACGTTTTGCACGCATTGTATTTGATCGAACACATGCGAAGACGCACGTTTTCGCGGATATCCTACAGAATAAAGCACATCGGACTCGACTTTACGTCCGTCGTTGAGATAGGGGTCAAATGCTATTTAAATACTTAGACTGATGCGGCTTTGCTTCGACTATGTAACAATGTGCTGTGACACAAAATGTCTATCCACACATTCAGGGTCAGGATTCTTGAGCCTTGCTCTGACATCTTACACGTTCCATCAGAGGCTCAATGAACTTTGTATGTTCCTGAGCGTTCCCACTCATCCCCAGCTGCAACAGCCCGAAGTCGCTAACCCAAAATTGCGTTTAGATCTACACAGATATTATACCAATTCTTAACTAATAAATTCATAAATTTCAGACCAAACACTACCGCCGCATTCACCTGGTTTAACATTGTCGAAAAACTAAAATATCGCCTTACGATAGATCTCTCGAATGAAAAGATTGTTAAGTTCTTTTAAAACATACACGATACAATTAACTCAATAAACTTATTTTAATACAATAACATTTAGGAATTGCGTATGCAACTTTTATACAATAAACTAATGAAGTAATGAAATGAAGCTAGATGAACGCGTATGACAGATTGACAGCTCATATGAAGAGCTTGATTCTCTGAGGCATTTAAAATTACCAGTGCAAAAACTACATTACGTGAAAAAAAACCTGAGGCCTCCTGGATCCTGAATCCACTGCTGGAAATGGAACTCAGGCCTCCTCGCTGTGAACGGGAGTGGGCTTTATAATCACATTTTTCGGGCCCAGTTGTGCGGATTGGTAGATGTCACACATAATTATATCTTCGAGTTTTTGGTTCTAGGCCCACATGTCCATGTCCCCACGATGTTTTATAACCAATATAACATCGATCAAGTAGAGCATCATCATCTAAGCCTCAACAAAGTAATCGGTCAGATACACACGAGAAGCTCATGAACAACAGCCGCAGGCAAATTAATGTTCGTTTTGGGTCAAGCGTAAGCATAGGCATAGGTAAATATGAATGAGCAAAAGTCTAATGACATCGACCCATTTAAACAGATGAAGATGTCTGGAGCTACAGCACAATGTCCATATAGTTTACACTCGAAGATCTAGAAATTGATAGACCTAATTATGAAGATCGATAGCACGACAATAGGTAACGATATTTTGCAGACAGATTCTTACAAAGCCAGGTTGAGAACGTAGATATTTTTCGCACAGTTTAGACCGGCTTATGATTAAACACTTTACGAATCCTTTCAACCAGGTTCGGGGGATTGTTGGCGGTATTCCGGCGGAGCGGCCTGTACCGCCGGGTCGCCTTGAAGCTGCGACAGCGCACATCGCACGGCTGATAGTGTTTCTGGCGTGTGCTTGCGACCCGTCGGAGCGTGAGGCCGATGTGGACGCCCCATTCGCTCAACGGTCGCTGTGGAACCTGTTGGTATAGGAATAAGCTGTATTATGCTGTTTTGTTGTTGCACGCATTCCAGAAGGCCTAACGTTGCAAGATCGTCGCCATGGGCACAGCTACCAAATAAAGGCCACGCGAACCCTCTAAATGCAAAAACCTCAGGTGCAGTCTATGTGTTTTTCACGCTTGGCCTTTGTCCAACCGTGGACGTGTTACGGCAAAAGAGCGCCAAGCCAGCGACAATTATAGCATGTGAACTTCGATCACTAATAGAGTGACCGATTTACCGGTACTTCTGGATAGTGATAAGTCAGAAAAGGAAGATTTCACTACATTGGTGCAAAGCTCTAAGTAAACACAGTAATTACAAAGACCGGCTTTTCACATAACTGTCAGGAAATCATTTAGTAAAACGTGAAACCAGTCAGGTTTCTTTGTTAGCAATTTATCAATGTTATAGTTCAATGATGCACTACTCACGATAACATCTGAGTCATTGATTGTTAGCTCTATAAACGGTGCTATTTTAGGCACACTAGCAGCATTAGAATTACTACTAGTAACCCATAAGGTGAAGTAAAACACAAGATATTGGTGCCCCGAAATCGCGAGACGATGGCAGGATTTCGCAGAATCGGTAATAATTGAAAAAATTGGGGTAGGCCACAGCCCAGCAATGGGACAGTTCGGGCTAGATTAGCGCACAATTAACCCTTAAAATCTCTCTTTTAGGGTTGCCATCGTCGAGTGTCTCACAGCAGTTTGTCTGTCTACCTATATTAGTCAAGGAACTGCTACAGGTAATAGGAACTTACTATTAACTCTCGTCTTTTCTCTCATGCCCCCCATCCGCGAACCTCTCGCAGCAGGATTGTCTGCGAGCATATAGGTTCAGGAACTGCTAAAGGTGATAGAAACTTACGATTAACTCTCGTCCGCTCTCTTTCGGGCCCGCCATCCTCGAGCCTCTCGCAGCAGGTGCAGTACTGGCAGGGCACGCCCGGCACACCGCAGCACAGAGCTCCCCACAGCCACTTGTTTAGGGTGCTCGCAGTCCTCGACCATCCACTCGGCCTGTCCTGTAAACATCAGCAAGTAAAGTATTAATATTTATGGCCTTATTACGAGGATGGCGTCCAATCACAGCTTGCCATCGAAGCGGGCGAAATATGCGCAATTGCGCAAACACAGGTTCATTCTCTCTTCCTTCACGAGACGATCCTGAAGTTGACTTTGCTGGTTATATGACTGTTCGCAGCTTCACCGTTTTACTAGATTCCCAAAATACCATCTGGTGAGATAGTGGTCAGACGCGAGCCAATCAATAATATAAATAAAACAAATATCCTAGACACCATTTCCGTTATTTAGAATCATGTTTGATTGTGATTTTGTCCCAAAAATATGACAGTTTTCAAAAAATGAAATATTTTTAAAGCACTTGCGCTACATGACCTTTAAAAAATTGCATTTTTTGTATGGAAACTAGTCACACGATAGTTTAGAGACGACAGGACGAATCAAATCAAATCAAACATATTTATTTGAGGGGTATTACACTATCATATATCTAGGTAGGATCACAGATCTATGAGTCATATTTAAAGATCTTTGAATCATTTCGACTTTGATCATTTTGCCTTTTTTAACCGACTTTAAGAAAAGGAGGAGGTTCTCAATTTTTTTTATGTTTGTTCCCCGATTACTCAAAGAAACTTGGACCAATTTGGAAAATTCTTCTTTTGTTTGTAAGGGTATACTTCCCAGGTGGTCCCATAGTCCTCAGGTCAGGATCTGATGATGAAATCCTGGAGAAATCGAGGGAACTCCCCAAATATTATAGGCATATATATAGCGATTTTGATATTTTCTTCAACAATGCAGTCGTTTGCACTCAGAAAGTATCATTTGGTGAAGTGGAACTACTGATGAAGACAACAGATGGCCACTGAAACTCCTTAACGGTAAGTATGTCACTGGTATAAGATATCACGAACAGTTAAGCGACTATGATGAAGCCAATACTTATAAATAAATGGAAATGATAAAAATGGTACGATCGAACTGATCTGATGAAGAAGCCGACAGATAGGCACTGGAAATCCTAAATAAAACAATGTTTCCTAGTCGTGTTTGGGCTTTGTGGAATCGTCATGAGATGTACTTTGGCTATAAATGATTTTCATGGTAATTAAAGCAAAATCTGTCAAAGCTAAAAAGAGATTTAAAAAGAATACAAAAAATATCTACCGACTTCCAAATAAAAAAACTACAAAGTGAAAAATAACTTTCTTTTTGGAAGTCGGTGTCTTTGATAGGTACCATACGATAATTTGGAAGTCGGTAGATTTAAAAAAAAGGTCTTTGTGATCCTGTATGATTCTAGATATTATGATAGTATAATACCCCACTTTGTGTACACAGGTATATGGGATGAGCTGGACTTCTATTTATGTAAAAGGGCTAGCTTGATAGAATAGACCGAGAGACGGAAAGAAATCTTAGCCATTGAATGGTCAATGATACTGCGATGTTGCAATAAACAAGGTCATAACAATGAAGACATGGGATAATTTAGCTGATTACCTGTTGGTGATCGAACACAAAATTCCGATTCATCCCAACTTCATCGTTACTGAGCTCCCTTCGTCGTACCACACCAACTCTTGGTTCCTCTCTACTCTTGGCTTCTTTTTATGAATCACCACGATTCTTGGACTACGGTATACCACCATACGAAACGAACACGAGACGAAAAGTTATTTGATCAGAACTGACGCTGTCACTATGAGTGAAGAGAAATAACTTTTGTTATTGAACTTCGTATCAGTGGACAGTTCTCAGAGGAATTTGTAGATTGCTTTTGAAAACTTTTTGTAGTTTATGGTTTCGTGCACATGTCATTTACGAATCGAAACTTTTTTAAATCTATTGAATTTTGCCCTGTATATTTTTTTTCAAGCTTTTATTTAACTTGCAATGTATGTATGTAAGTGTGTTCGGGTCAAATCTTGCAACTGAATTTCAAAGCAGTTATCCTCCACCGATTAAGATCAAATTTTGCATACATGTTTAGTTTGGATGACAATGCATGGTTAGCTTAGTGACGTCATTCTAAATCCAATATGGTGGACGGCCCAAGATGGCGGGCTAGTTATTATTTGTGCACTGCCATGATATGGGTATCAAATGAAATGGTTGGCTGAGAAGAATACGAAAAAAGCTTGTTTAAAAAAAGGATTTTTTAATGAATAATTTATTTAAATAATCAGTTATACATACCAAAGTGAAGCGTAGGTACTCTTCAATTTGGTTTAACCTTGGAACTACCGTATTTAGGTAAGCGTCGGTGAAAGACAGCCTGCCGGATTCACCGGGCCTAAAATGACGTATAGGCGGATGTGGAAATACCTAAAATGTCTATAACACCATTTCGGCAGTTATATTTAACCACGTAAAAGGGGATAAGGCACCTATCCAGATTGCGGACTGCGACTGAAGAATTCCAGATGAAAAAACGCAATAATAAATTGCTCGACCAGCGAATCTAAAATTCCAGATGAAGCTAGGGTAGGATAGGATAGATGGACCCCTTTTCTGCACTTTGACTCTCATTTGGTCCGTTGTGCGTGAAATGGGGGATGGGCCGTAATCCACCACGCGGGCCCAGTGTAGATGTCACATATCTTCGAATTTTTGGTTCTAAGACATGCCGGTTTCCTCACGATGTTTTCCTTCACCGTTTTGAAAGCAGTGGTGATGAAATAATTTACACAAAGTTTAGCGCCTGCCTGGGTTCGAACCACTGCGGCTGATACCACTGTTCGTAGTAGCATGCAAGCCAGATGAAGCTAAATAATGGTACAAGACTCACTGCCTTATCAAAACATCACATAAGTCTCAAATACCGTTTTTTGTTACAAAAATAACTGACAATCATAATATCGTGACAATCAAGCCCACGTACAATCTTAACAATTCAAGAACAACGTAAAATTACATCGAAACAATTTTAATTAACGATCTTAGCATTAAAGTATTAAAACAAGTTAATATGCCATTCATCATCAACCTTCGAGTTAATGAGCGTTCATCACACGAGACACGAACCCGCTTCCAGGCGGGACAATGCCGTAGCTAACCGACCATTAACACACGGTTATATCATAAAGCCTTGGTTAACACCACTAACTACGATTCGCTGTATCTTCGCCTTAAGCTATTTATTAGGAAAATCAGCTGCTAAAGCGGTTTTTGGGTGGCTTGGTTCCGTACGTGAAAATCATTGAGAAAACATTTTTGGAATCAATTCTTCACATAAGAATTTCAGAAGCATACAATCAGTGCTGCCGGGCAAGCATGGCCTCTGTGGTAGGCTTGAGTTACGCATTTTATCACAGTTTTTGCTCCTAAACTGTGATAAAAATGTGTTACTCTAGCCTGTCACAGTAGGCCGTGCTCGCCCGGCTGGATTCCACAAAAGGCTGTTAGGCAGGTATGTTACGGTTATTTTTAAGTCCGTGTCATGGAGGGTTAGTCGATTTGCCATCAACCCGGCACAAATCCAGATGCCGTGGCAGATCGCCCCACACCAACCCTAACAATTCGGAATCATTATTTACATTCGTCAAGCAACAGGCCTCCTACTCTGGAATGGCAAACAACCGATATAACTGAGATGGTGGACTAGATTTTACAACTTTTTTCATCACTAAACAAGTAGCATTTTAGTAGAAAGCTGTGCTGGGTGTAGGTCTTCCCCAGGCTTCACCTCAACAACTGGTGCTGCTTTCACCTATCCAGCTGATCTGAGCGATTATTGTGAGTTCATCGCTCTACTACCTGAGTTTTTTTTTTCAAAAGTACTTTTACGCGGGTTTTGTACTCAATAAGTATCTGAAACAATGTATTAAACTTAGTAAATTTGACTTCCAAGTTGCAAAGCACTCACATACAAGAAACTCACGGAACCCCGAAAAAGAGCATCATTTGCAGCCCAACACTAAGAAGTTAAATCATTGATACCTAGCCGCTTGCGAAGTTCACACGCGTAATCTAAGGAAACGAAAACGTTTTTCTTACATTGAGTTTTTTTTATTTTATTTCAAAAATGAATTTGAGGCTCCATGTGTTTTTCGGCCAGTTTCTCTGGCTACTGGCAGCTTTGAACGGGAAAACGATCCAGGGGATTCCAGGGTATGGACGGAACCTGCTCATCAAGACTTTACCAGCGATTGAAGACTACCAGAGTAACATTTACGAAGTGTTCATGGAACCTTATTTGTATGTAAGTAAAATTTTTCATTGTCACGACAATGTTATTAAAATTCTCTCTCAAGGGCAATTTTTTGTGTTGCAACTAGGAAGGCTTATGTTAGTTATGTCATGATACTTTTCAGGGTCAGAGTTAATGATGATAACTTCAGATTTGATGAAAGAGTGACATTTTTTGCTGTGTCGTGACAGTAAGTCTGATCAGTGAATCAGGAAATGATTCACTGAACAATAAAACTATAACCAGCCTATAGTATTCCGACTTTACTGGAACTCTGGGGAAAGAAAGAAAAAAAACAGAACTTCAGAGAGCAGGGTGTTCTATAGAAAACCACGAAAGCCCTGTGCGAGTTGGTTGATGTCACATGCGTGTCTTCTACTATGTTTTACAAACAATCCCATGAAATAATAGAAACTCTTATCTTCCTTGGATCTTGGAGGGTGGAATTATTCATAGTCGTGAAAATATTTTTTTCCACTAGGGTTATACTGTGAGTTCATTTACAAAAAAAAAATATGTTGTTTTAAGTGTCTAAGATGTTAATTATAGTAATAAAATACAATAGGTAAGACTTGAAATAAACTTCATAGGTAAGTAGAATGTTGTATGATCGATCAAAAAGAGCTATCTACTGACACCGGAAATACATAAATATGATTGATGATACTAAAAACATTTGATGACAAAAAGTTGCAGTCTTGCAGGTTATTACATTCTTAGAAATTATCATACCCGACGACTCTATTCGCTCTTGAATTAATTTTTTGCCAAAAGCGATTCTTCATGTAGTGACAATGTTGGTTTTAAATTGCAAAGCTACTGAACATATCGAGGTGTTTCAACTTCTATGTGACTCAATCAATATTATTGATTTGATAAATAGTTTTTTACTAAGACAAAGTTTGTTGCACTCTTATTTATTTCTTGTTGGTTTATTTTTGTCTGTGGGTTCATTAGTGGAAGGTAGGTTTCGGAATTAATTTTGTTATCAAAAAATACCTATTTTTTTGGTAAAAAATTCGAATTAATATTCTGCACCCACAAGTTTAAACCATCGCAAAGATGCATATCCATTAATGGAACAGTAGATACCTATTAATGTGCAGTACAGTAGATACCTAGGTATTTATTGCTTCAGCTTTTTTTTGTTTTATAAATATTTACAACAATACTGTCGATACCAATACCAAACATGATTATACTAGGTGTAGCATTTACAGTTTACACTCACAAAAGAGCTGCTTCTTCAGTGATTTTGATATTTCACGGAAAACTGAACAAATGTGTAAACAACACATCAATGGAACTAAGTCAATATCATCAAATACAACAATATGAAGCAATTTGTTAAACCTCAACAATCGACACCACTGATTACAGCATATCCAAATTATATTACGTAGTAAACCAAACAAATCGCGTGTACCCTGAAAGTGTTAGGCGTCAGAGGTGCAGTTGAGTATACCTCTTCTATCATTAATATAGTTTTTTTATTAGTGATCGAAGTACGCCTTCATTTCGCCAGTTAGGTATGTGTAGATCAGTTTCATGCAGTAGGGGGTGAGTGGCCCACTATGTTTTAAACCAGGCACATATCTAGACCCCAGGCTTCTTCGCGGCAATTCCAGATTAAGCAATCCAATACCACTTTGCCCAAACCGGCGAATCAGCATCTTAATTGCGTAAGTGAGTTCGGCAGGGCAAAGGGTATGACTCCTTGAAAGAGACAAATTCCCATTAAATTTGTTCGGTATTGCCAAAAATTATTGGACGATTTCAATGGTGAAGACATAGTCAAGGCATGTACATTGGCAAGATTTTGGTTTTGGCGTAGTGCGCGAACTGCGACCAACCACCATATAGAGCAAACAGAACGTGGATATGACACGATATGGTCATTCGATCCTTGTGTCAACTGCCCAACCAATCTCGCCAATGTTAAACGTTCCCCGCGTCCCGCTTGGTAACCAAAGAGACCTAAAAAAAGCCTTGTGCGCATCTAACGACTCTTACCAAGTTACGTGCCGGGGACTATACTCTTTTCGAGTCCAATAATTTTTGGCAATACCGAAGAAATTTAAAGAGAATTTCTCATACTCTTCTTATCACCCTTTGCCCTGCCGAACTCACGCTATTAGGCTGCAGGTCCATAAGGCAATTTATTTAATACATTACCGGTTTCTAGAAAAAATAAAGTGTAGTTAAGTTTTATCTACAATGTAACATAACCTAGATAGGTACTATTAAGTATCTTATGTTACCCCATGTATTTTAAAATTTATAAAAAGCTATCTGCAGAGTTGCAGAATGAGTTATACGAACAAGTTCAGTCAGTATCCGCCGTGAAATAACATTGTTTCAAATATCTTTTTTTTGCCTCTTTTCAGGAATTCGGACATCAAGTATACCCACCGGGAAATCGCGCTGAGAAACAAATAGAATACGTTGTCGTAAGTACTATTGTTATCGATTATACAATTTATAATTACTCGTTAGAGCGGTTACGCACTACATCCGATCCAAATCCGAGACATTTCTTCGACTTCTTGAAGGGAAGCTTACGCACTACATCCGAACTCTATCCGTGATAATTCAGAACATTTTAAATTCAGATAGAACCCGGCACTCAAATAACGGACTCGGATCGGATGTGGTGGGTAACCACCCATAGTATCATCATCATCATCAGCCTTTTAATGTTCCCACTGCTGGGACACAGGCGTCCTCTCTGTGTGAGGGTATAGGCCGTAATCCTCCACGCGGACCCAGTGCGGGCAGGTATAATCCTTTTTTTTGTTAACGTGGACTTTTGGGGAATAGGCCAGTGATTGTGGGATGCGGTGATCATCATCAGCACTTGGAAGGGGCCCCGTCACCTCTTAAAAGGCCACTCCGGAACCCTCTCTGTGCAACGCACAGAGGGCACATCCCTGTTAGGGCACATCCCTCGGGAGACTGAGAAGCGTCTCCCCTGAGCCTCTCTATGCACGGCAGCACTTGATCACTGCGCCACCGTCTTTCCTGGAGTCATTTGGTGGGCGAACAGAATCCCCAATCTGACCACCCGTGACCCTGGAGTCTCGCGTGCCAATGATACAGGCGGGGGTTCGGCGTTTTAGGCGTCGAGGCGGTTGCCTCCACGAAGCCTTCTTGTCCGAGCGGGAGGGTTAGTATAATCCGAACTACAAAGATAGTGGCCAATCTCGAAGGATATTAGTCAAGTAAGCAAAAAATATTATATTGCACAGGCGTGTGCGCAAACACAGGTGCACTCTCTGTTCCTTGACTCCCTTAGTCCGATGGGACGGAAATCCGACTGCACAGGGGAGAGGTCGGCCGCAGGACTACCAGCTTTACATGCTTTACGAGGCATGTGGCTGTGACACCACCAACTTCACTCAGCAGTCGCGCTTTGGATTACATATTGATGTGGTCAGAATAAGAAAATGACAAATGGTTTATTATTTGGTAGGTACTATCTTAAAAGTAAGAATTTGAAAAACAGTCACAGAACTCAAGACTCAACTCAAGTCAAAAGTATTTTCTTAAAAATTTGCCTGTTCCTTAAGTTTGCCGTACGTCATTACCCAGAATTTGATCCTTATAAGCGACACTATCGAATGGTATAATAATAAAGCAAGTGTATTTTTTTTCAAATCAACTGTTTCGGTTCCTGGCTAGGAATATTAATTTTCAAAAATCCAATGATGCAGTTTTAGTTTTCATCAAAATTGGCCTCGTGATTCCTTTGAGTGTTTTTCGCTATTCCTCATAGTTTTGGATTTGGCCATCCACGCCCACTTGAAAAACTCAACCTGTTTAATATTTATTTCGTGCAGGAATCGAACCATGGCACCAGTACTATTTGTCGCTCAGTTACAGCGCCAACAATCTACAACGGTGTTCCTATTTAACTAAACTGTGTTTTAAAAGTGCAACATTTTTACTTATATGCTCCAATTGTTTGCATAGAACTGGCAATCTACAAAACAATAAAACAAAGTAGCATTCAATACTGAGTAATAATGCAATACCAAAGTCTTCCTAGACAGAACAATTACGATAATTCGCACAAACAAAGTTAAACTTTGTATCAATCAAAGTAAAAAACATTTAGACCCCGAGCCACAGTTCACGGCCCTACCAACTTCCCAGTTCGTTAAAATTACACAGATATGCATATTAAAACATTGGGTAATAAATATAATACACGAACGGCGTGACCCGCCTTGTAAACAAGCCCACATCTGTCTATCTATACCACAGAGTACTAAAACTCTTAGGCGATCACTTCTACAGTCCGTCAAATCTAAGAAGTACCGTTTGACAGCTATAAAAATACGTTGTATAAACTTAAGTTGATGCTTACGAATGATACTCGTTGTTATAGTGTATAGGCAGCATAGTAATTAATTAGGATTATGAATTTGATTATTCGTAAACTTTCATACAAAGTTATCACGGCAAGTTAAATGAGAAACGTCATCGGACTTCTTAGATTTGACGGACTGTAGAGACGGCATTGTCTAATATGCATAGGTACAAACCAAGCGTGCCAGTGAAGCGTCACTGTTTATGGCTATGACAGCTAAAAGTTGTACTCAGCTCGCATCACGTGATCATAAATATTATTTAGTCACTAAGCTGACTCGACAAAAACTGAGTCCATAAAGAATCTTATAGAAAAATGCACTCACTGTTTTCCTGAATTTACCAATTGTTTGGGCAACTTTTTCGATTTTCTATATTTCTAAGTACCTCAGTCGGGCTAATTCGGAATGACAGACGGACAATTGACCCTATAAAAGTTCAGTTTTTTCATTCGGACGTACGAACCCTTAAAATAGTCAATTTAGCCGTCCTCAAGCATGTCTCTATGGTCTCTGGCGCGGATATTCCATGTTCTATGGCCTACAACTCTATGTGCTCTTCACGAAGTTGTACTTGACGTCACTGAAAACTAATTGTTTAACAATTAACAAGTTTGTTTAAACGTTTAAGATCGTGATTCCGTTAATATGATACTTCCTAGCTCTTGAGAATTAGGATGTTGTCCCTGAGGATTATAGGCAAAAAACTATTCAGAATAACTTCCTGAGATCGCAAGAAAATTGAATTTTGCAAATCATATAAAACGTGGTATTGATGAAAAGGTGTAAATTAATTTTCCACTGAACTCGATGAAAAACAACAGTTTTGAAAGCGAAAATGTATAGGAAAGTCCGAGCTTTTTTAAAAACTTGATTGAAATGTTTGCCCGACACTCATTAACCCAGAAATTCGTTCTTATTTGGCATGACGTTGGTGCCGTGCAAGGTGGGTATGGGCCTCTGGTGTGGAACGCAACCTGCGTCGACACCCTTGCGCCATCTCATGTACCTTGTACCTACGGCGGGCTGTGCTGGAGCTGCTGCTGCGGCTGCTAAGGCATTCAAGCGGCGCAAATACAGTAACCTAATAGTTTTGAGCCGTTTGGGGTCGAAACGCTTGGGTCGTGAGGCCCGAGTGCACAGCTCCTTTTTAAGGAGGTCTCTTGTCAACTGATCGACAGTTTGCGTGACCAGAAGGCTGGCTCGTTCTTTGCGCAAAGAATCAGCATTGTTATTCAACGTGGCAATACTGACGGTTTTCTGAGTATGTTCCCGGATGACAGCGATGCGGAGAGTACTTCGACGCCTACATGTACCTACCTTTCTTTTGTATAACTATATGTAAATAGTTAGGTTTTGGAGTCAGTATAGTTTAGTTTTGTTTAGTGTGTATGTACATTATTTTATTCAAATGGAAGTAAGTATTCGTATTCATTCAACATCCTTCTTCGACAAATCTTTCACGATTCAAGCAGCTCATTTGTGGAATGCATTACCTATTGAAATTTGCCGTGCTCAGTCTTAACAAAAATAAAAAAAACCAGCCAAGTGCGACTCGCGCACGAAGGGTTCCGTACCATTATTGCAAAAAACGGCAAAAAAATCACGTTTGTTATATGGGAGCCCCACTTAAATATTTATTTTATTCTGTTTTTAGTATTTGTTGTTATAGCGGCAACAGAAGTACATCATCTGTGAAAATTTCAACTGTCTAGCTATCACGGTTCATGAGATACAGCCTGGTGACAGACGGACAGACAGACAGACAGACAGACAGACGGACCACGGAGTCTTAGTAATAGGGTCCCGTTTTTACCATTTGGGTGCGGTACCCTAAAAAGAAGCTTTTCTTTTCACTATAATTAGTCTTCTCCTTTCTCTGTGATTTATTTGATATTTATAAGTATATAATATGTAGTATTTATGTATGTGTTTTATCCATGCCACAAACTTTTACTCACAAACTTTTACTTCTTTATAATATTACTAGAGACGAAAATTACCCCAAGGGAACATATTCCCAGGATAATATGTGCTATTCCAGACTTTAATCTATCTCTGTGCCAAATTTCATCCAGATCCATTTAGCCGTTTGAGCGTGAAGAAGTAACAAACATAGAAACACACACACATTCACAAACTTTCGCCTTTATAATATTAGTGTGAAGTGTGATAAGATAATGTTATTTAAGATTAGCCCCTTGAGTGTTAATTAGCAGATACAATAGAAAAGAACAATTGTTATAGGAACCAAAGTTCCCAAAAGGATCTCAAGGGATTAGGTATATTGTAAGTACACTGACAGCCCTAGATTCATCTCCTCTCGTTCAGTCCATCCAAAGGTTGTGTTTAAGAGATTTCACTTGCTTTAAAAAAAGTTTGTACTTAATAAAGAATCTAATAAATAAAATATATTAACCCCCAGAGTGCGTATAAAGTGGATCCACGCGAGACACAATGGCTTTTAATTCTTTCGGTACCTAAATACGGCATTCAACCGGTTAAGTACCTACAAAATTATAATGGAAAAAATAATAATGTAGTTAGTAGTTACATACTCATCCAAAAAAAAAGCAATTACCTGTTTCAAAATGCTAGTTGAAGTAGCTTATGGAATAAATGATTTGTTATTTATTTATTAAAACTTTATGCACAAGTACAAAGGCGGGCTTAATGCCTTAGGCATTCTCTACCAGTCGACCTTAGGGTGGTGCAGAGATAAAATATGGCGGGTGCAACTTAATGACAAAACAAATAGAGAAAAAAAATATATGAAAAGAATGTATACAAATATATACTTAGATACATCCTTACTAATATTATAAATGTGAATGTAAGTTTGTTTGTTACGCTTTCACGCAAAAACTACTGAACCGATCATCATGAAACTTTGTACATATATTCTTGGAGGTATTAGAAGTAACATAGGTTTTTTTTTTTTTTATTTCTTCACCGCGAGCGAAGCCGCTGGTAAAAGCTAGTACATACATAAACAATGTTATAGAGAAACCGAAACCAACAAACCAACTCTGTGATGATTCTGCAAACTTCTTGCGAATGTGCTCACGTGCCTTAAATTAGAAAGAGAACCGACTGGTTGCCATCCTGATATTCTGAGGAAGCGCATTTCAAAGGGATATAGCCTGGACAAAGAAGGACGAGTGGATAAATCCAGAGCGGTGCTGAGAGGGACATTGTATAAGACGATTATTGGTGGAGCGAAGATTTTTACTGTGGGCAGAGCAAAGGAATTGACCATGAGAATTCAGATAAGAAGGAGAAGTGGGTTTATCAATAAAAGAAAACAGGGTAGTCAAGGCCCTCAGCGGTCTACGCTGACAAATGGGTAACCATTTTAAAAGTGATCGATGAGTGGATACGTGATCATACTTACGGAGGTGATTGATATATCGCTTAAAAATAAAAGTAATTAATAAAAACTATACCGATACTTTTTTGTTCAAATCAAAAGCCTCACTAAGTACCTACTGTAACATAAATTACAATATCACGATTATCTTCCAAATTGTTCATAACACCAAAAAAAAACCGGCCAAGTGCGAGTCGGACTCGCGCACGAAGGGTTCCGTGCCATTATCGCAAAAAAGGCAAAAAGGTCAAGTTTGTTGTATGGGAGCCCCACATAAATATTTATTTTATTCTGTTTTTATTATTTGTTGTTTTAGCTTATCAATACCAATGTGTATCGCGTTTGAATTTGCCGCTAGTGGCGGTATAGTTTTTTGGTTTGGAAAACCTTATTCCCATTTTTTTCGAAAAAAAATGGCGTTTTTAACTGCACTTCCAGGGCATTAGAAATATTTTTTTTTTAAACTTTGCTTCCGTGCGTGTAATAAATTTAACAACGTTTAACAGCTATATTTAAGGACCTTACTCGCCAGTGGCGCCAACTGATTAGCACAAAAACGGAAGCCTTAACCATTATAAGGAAGATCCCATTCTCAATTTCTCATGAGTGCGCTTGCGAACACGGACCTCTCACTAGACAAACGAGGCAGATTAACAGGCGATAAATTGAATGAATAGGTTACTTCTAGGCAAGCGTGCTCCACCATCGACCACATCATCACTTACCATCAGTTGAGATAGTGGTCAAACGCGAGCCTACAGATGATAAAAAAAAAATTGTTCATTGATCATTAATAGTACTGATTTAACAATAATAATATTGTATCGTTAACAAACAAAAACATATTTTAAATTCGTGACAATAGCATACAATATCATCTGATATCGCGGAAGTGATTTAAGATATAAGTGAACATGACATAAATGGAATTTGCAAAAAGTTGTAGAATAACACTCGCGTAGATACCTATTGTTATGTTAGGGGGGTTTGGTTTCCGCACTTAGTCCCTTAAGTGGACCATTGTGCGTGGGCCATGGCGGCCGTTTGGTGGTCATTCCAACCAGCCCACCTCCCTCCAGAAGTCGATTAGAGCTCCTGGTTTCGTCAAAACATCCGTGTAAGATCTGGGTGACCCGAGGGTTTGTGTTCTTATCTGGGTTACACCTGTGCATTCAAAGAGAACGTGCGTAACGGTTTCCTCGGCCTCCATGCATGCCCTGCACAGAGGACTGTCCGTTATGCCTATTGTGTGGAAATGTTTGTTGAGTGAGCAGTGCCCCGTGATGGTCCCCGTCACCAGGCGCAGGCCATTTCTGTCCAGGCGTAGAAGACGCCTGGTAAGCCTACTGTCCAAAGATGGCAGAGCTTCTTTGGATTGCCTACAGCCCGGTGCCGAAGTCCACCAGTCCACCGCCTGTGTCTGGGTGAATTCTTGTAGCCATCTGCGTATTTGGTTGAAGGGGATGGGTACAATAGGCTCGGGTCCGTAGACCACCGAGCTGGATCCGCGTCTCGCAAGCTCGTCAGCTGCGTCGTTGCCCAGTGATCCGCTGTGTCCCTTTATCCATTGTAGTGTTACCGTGTTACGGCTGGGTACTGTTATCTGTTCTAGTGCTTTGTGACATTCTAGTATTAGTTTTGATGTAATATAATCCTTCCGTAGGGATTGGAGGACTGATGCGCTGTCGGAGAGTATCCGTATGTGGGTGTCCGTAACCCTCCTGGCTTCTAGGGCATGGACCGCTTGTATGATGCCCACACACTCCGCCTGATAGACGGTATTGAAACCTCCTAGCGGTCTGGATATATTTATATTGAAATCGTGTGAGAAGACTCCGACTCCGGTACCGGAGTCAGTCTTCGATCCGTCGGTGTATACTCTCATCTCTTTCGGGCCTGAGTAGTCACCTTGTTCTTCTGTGAGAATTATGTTGTAGTGCCTATTAAAGTGGTGTGTTTTTGGGGCTTTATCGCATGGTGATGCTAAAAACGGTTTACGCTTGATCACATCTTCCTTTATGCGTGTGTGCTTAATTCTGGAGTCTTTATTTAGGGTACCTGATAGGTGGAGTCTAAAAGTGGCCAGGGCTGCCTCCTCACGTACAATAAGGTGCAAAGGTGACAGTCCCAGCATTGCCTGTAGGGCAGCAGTGGGTGTGGTTCTCATACTGCTAGTAATTGCAACGCAAGCGAACCGTTGCAGTTTTTCGAGATCCTTTTGGGCTGTGCTGAGGTCTGTTCTGGGCCACCAGACCAACGAGCCGTATGTGATGATTGGTCGGATAACTGTGGTGTATAGCCAGTGGGTAATCATGGGGCTAATCCCCCAATTCCTGCCTAGCAGTCGCTTGCACTGCCACAGTGATATGCTGGCCTTTGTGATGATATAATTCACGTGTTTTGCCCAGTTCAGTTGTTTGTCCAAATAGATGCCCAGGTACTTGGTTTCGGTTGAAAGGCTTAGGGTTGCTCCGAAGAAACGCGGTAGTTGCATTGTCTTCGGTTTCCTCTTCTTTGTGAAGAGAATTAGTTCAGTTTTTGTGGGGTTCACTGAGAGTTGGTGCTCGCTGCACCATTCCTCTACTATTTTCAGGGCTTGACGCATTAGATTGCATAGAGTGTTTTCGTGGGTACCGTTAATTATTATTGTTATGTCATCCGCGTAGCCAACGGTGAAATAACCTTTGTCATTGAGTGTTTTGATGAGGCTGTCAGCTACCAGGTTCCACAGTAGTGGCGAAAGGACGCCCCCCTGTGGACAGCCCTTCGCGACGATAGCCCTTGTAGTATCGTTAACCGTGACTTGAACCGCTCTCAGTTTGAGCATATTGGTGATCCAGCCCCGTAGGGTCGGGTCTATGCTGTGTCTGTCGAGGGCCGTGTTTATGCTGTTGAACATGGTCTTATCGAAGGCGCCCTCGATGTCAATGAAGGCAGCCAGTGCTGAGCATTTGTGGTCCACTGCGCATTCAATTTTAGATACTACGTTGTGCAACGCAGATTCTGTTGATTCTGTTGATGTGTAGATACCTATTTATAGTAGACGGATTGGATGAATAAATTCGAATAGATGAGTGATTACGATGATTTGATTAGTTATAAATAACATATAATTTGATTAGGAAGTTATTTGATTAATTGGAATTTGATTTATTATGAGATGCAAGCTTGCTGGATTTATGACAACGATGAGGATGGTTGTAATTATTTTACAAAACACTCGAAAATTGGCTCCTACCCCACCGCTTTTAGCTCGCAATGAAGTGTATTTTACACTCGTGCGAAAACGTGTGACGGCCAAGCCCCACCCACCTGTTCAATTTATTGTTATAACCGACTTCAAAAAAAGTCAAAGTCAAAGCCATTTATTTGCGTGAATTGCGGTACAAAAGATGGTATAAATAAGTTATTAGTACAATGACACATTTCGCCATAACTTGGCATGCAAGTCGCACCTTTTTTAGGGTTCCGTAGTCAACAAGGAACCCCTATAGTTTCGCCATATCCGTCTGTCCGTCCGCAGCTTAGCTCAGGGACTCTTAGAGTACTGAGAGTGCATTGGTTTGGATATACATATCACGCCGATAAAGTGGTAAAATACAATCAATTCAGCGATCCGTTTGCGTAAAATTAAGCTTTAAATTGCTAATTTTCTTCAGTCAATTGTCCCCTCCCCTGCCAGCTAAATGGTTGCTTTTAGCTGGCAGGGGAGGGCGGAAACGGTTGCTTTTAGCATGGTAATTTACTATATGTAATAAAATCACGGCAGTAGTATATATAATGAAATTAAAAGGAAAACTATCACAGCTTAGTAGGTTTTACAAGTTTTCGAGTAATAGTCGACCAAATTATAAAATGTACTTGGGAAAGCAAAGATTTTGTATATTTATGTATGGGGACAACAGTTTTCGAATGGAAAACTTAATTTTGTCCCTTTGTTAAAGCAATGTTCGGTGCTTTCATTGTTTATGAACGTTAGTAATGTTACCTATTTATTTTGGTGAAAGTAGTTGTTTATAGGGAACCCTCTGAGCGCGAGACAGACTCGCACATGGCCGGGTTTTTTTTTTGTATTTTACCCGATTACACAAAGACGATTGAACCGATTGGAAAATTCTTTTTTTTGTTTGAAGCGTATACTTTCCAGGTGATCCCATTGTCAGGATCTGATGATAGGGTCCACTGGACATCGAGGGAACTCCTCAAATATTATAGGCAAGCATATAACGATTTTGGTATTTTCATCAGCATGGCAAGCATTTGCACTCGAAAAGTACAATTTGGTAAAGAGGAACTGATGAAGAAGACCACAGATGGCCACTGGGACTCCTTGATGATACCTTTGTCACGACTCACGAGTATGTTACCTACGGGTAATAGTTAAGCGCCTATGATGAAGCAAGTACATATAAATAAATGGGACTGATGAATGGCACATTGCTCGCATCGTCTTCCGGTTGGCTCGCCACTAGGTGGACCGATGACGCGCTGAGGATGCGCTAGATGCGAGACGCACGGGATTGGTCAATGTGGCGACGCCTGGGGGTGACCTATGTCCAGCAGTGGACTGCTTTCGGCTGAAATGATGATGAAAATGACACCATCGAACTGATCTGATGATGAAACCGGAAGGTCGGCAGTGGAACTTCGTTATAAAACAATGTATATTATCCTAGTCGAAAAATGACTTTCTTTTTCGAAGTCGGTTTCGGAAAACGAAAAACAATAGGTACCAAAGACACCGTCTTCGGAAAATATTTTTTTTTTGCTTTGTAGAGTTTTGCTTTGGAAGTCGGTTTGATTTACCAAAACATGCAACAACATGTTTTGGAGAGGAGGGCAATGGTTGACCATGTGCATCAACTGTTGCCGAGTAAATACGAGGCTCTCGTCAAACCCTATCAGCAGTTACAATCAAATCAGCTGAGCATTCACCGTGAAACATACACGTAGTAGCCATAGAATTAAGTAATCAGTACCACGCAGCCTGACAATCAATTACCATGTGCGATTATATCATAATATGTGGCTATCATACACGCAGGCATGGCCATCGTTTCTTTAAAGATATAACAGTAGATATGAAGGTAATTTAGGTAGTTACTTGGCTACTTCCTTGGAGAACAAAAAAACAAACTCTCATGCAGTGGGTCTGTCGTGGAAGCACAACAAAGATTAGGGATGTGAAGGAGGCGGCGCTTGTATTCCCCGAAGGCTTTGCCGAAGGTTTACACAGGCGCCTAACTTCACCTCTGCCTATGTGTGGGTGCACCTATAGGTTACCCACCACAAGCTGCTATTCCAGATGGAACAAGTTATTAAACTTAGCCCGGCAATTGAATCCGGGACCTCATACTAGCACTTACTATCTATCACTAAGCCAGCGAGAAGTCTTTTGTAAGTTCCTATAATACGGTTTTTCTTTCGTGTCGATTAACTCAAACTACAGTCTCAACCATTCAAATTTTGTCCGACCAGTATGTAGCTACTCGGACAGCTCTGTCATCTGCTACGTTCAAATCCCGTAAGGTGTAGGTGGTCGGACATGAAGGGCAGACAAAGAGATGGGCCATATCTTGCGAAGGGGCTATGATTCTCCATATGGCCAGGCCGTTTCTATAGCTGCCAAACTGGGTCCAGAATCGATTTAGGGAAGATAGGTGGATAAGTAGGTAATACGGTTGAATAGTTTGTAAGACAAAGTTTAAAAATAAGCCAAAATTATACCGGACGATAGTAATTAAAATATGTAGTAACAACAACTAAAAATAGATAAAATCTTTAGATCCTATGTAGATAAAGCGTAACCCATTGACATTAGTGAGTAATTAGATAAGTCCTTGGAGTTCGCCGGATTCGACACGGCAGCTGTTACGGACACGCAACGTGAAGACATGCTTATTAGAAAAAATATACCTTTGAAATTTTTTATAGTAGCTAGGTGCTTTAGTATATGCTTGGAATAAAGCATGGGCTTCATTCAACACTTTAACACTTCGATTCGGAGTCTGAACCAAAATTGAATAAAATAATAAATGTTTAGCTTTGAGCAATCAGTGATGTATCTACTTAATCCATATGTTAAAGCTACTTGATAATTCTACATGTTTCTCATATCTACTACTGATGCTATGGACACCATGCCAAAAAGATATATTATTATTTCCTTTGCCTGTATCGAAGTTCACCTGCCCCCAAAAAAGTAAAAATCTCTAGAATATGTGGGTATCAAAACACCCATCATTATCATCATTTCAGCCGAAATACGTCCACTGCTGGACGTAGACCTCCCCCAAGCGTCACCACATTGATCGGTCCTGTGCGTTTCGCATCCAAAACACCCAACACTTCTTTATATCTGTATTCTCCGAAGGGTTAAGGGAGACAACTATGCCATCAACCAGACACAGATTCATACTTGGTCTGCTAGTGAAAATTCCAAATAGAAATAGCCAATTAGGTACACTCCCCAACCTGGGCATCGATCAAAATACCTCACGCATAACAGTAGCGCCTGCGACCAACGAGGTAGTAAAATATGTACCAATCTCTAACAAAAAATATTTTTCTATCCTCAGCCACAAAGAACGCCCGGTCTCCAAGCGATAGTCCACCTTCAAGCCGACGAGGAGTCAGGAGTGGAAGGCGACCTGATCTTCACACAGCTGGTGCCGAACGGGCCCGTCACCATCGAGGGAAACATCACCGGCTTGGCGGCTGGACTACATGGCATCCATGTGCACCAAACTGGAGCCGTCAAGGATAACTGCAAGGAGATTGGGCCGCATTTCCTTGCTTTCTATGTTAGTATCGTTGACAAGAATATTATTTCAAGGGTTTTTGCTAGTTGTAGGTACCTATCTGTGAACCTATATAGGTTTTGGTAGTCGGTTAAACTTTCCCGAATACTGTCTTCGGAACGTTTCGTCCGTCCTTGCCCTAATAGGCAGCTATAAATATATATAAAATTGCAACATGCATTAGCAATGACTGAGTCTGCCTTCTGTCCTCGTTCAAACTAAAATTCTTCAGTTTCTGAGCAATTCAATTACGAAGACACGTTTGCGGGTCACCAAATAAGTATTGCTTAAATAAATGTGTTTAAGGTCCCTTTAGTGGACAAATCAGTGATGGCTGTAAATACCTATGTTCTAGAAAAAGTGGCCTAATTGTTATGAAAGCTAAGAAACCTAAGAGGATAGCTGTTAACTTAGGTATAAGTAATCACTTACAACTTTCAACGCGTAACCCACAATAGCAGCCTGTTTAATAGTTAATTTTTTTCTTCAGCATATTTTTGAAGTGAAAACCTCTCTAGCCGCGTTGAGCAGGCTGCATTTTCGGCAGAGGCAATACTTATGGGATCGTGTCATCGACATTTTTTTTTACTTCTCTAGGCAGACCCTATGAATGCCTGTTTTTTTAATGACTAGTAGTTTTTACATATCTATTTCTACTCCAGGGTCGTCACGGAGGTCCTCGCGACAACGTCCGCCACGTCGGTGACCTCGGCAATATAAAAGCAGAGGAAGGACCCCTGACAGTCCGTCTGATCGACCACCTCATCTCCCTCGCAGGCCCGAGGTCTATAGTCGGTCGCTCTTTAGCCATCTCTAAAGGCGAAGACGATTATGGAAGAGCCAGTACGGAGGACAGTGCTCTTACCGGCACTTCTGGGCCCGCTATAGCTTGTGGAATCATTGGCTACTTGCATTGATGTCTTGGTATACTTTTCTTCTTCTGTAAATTGTGATATTTAGTTT
Source organism: Orthosia gracilis (assembly GCA_947562075.1). Classification (NCBI taxonomy): domain Eukaryota; kingdom Metazoa; phylum Arthropoda; class Insecta; order Lepidoptera; family Noctuidae; genus Orthosia; species Orthosia gracilis. The sequence continues at coordinate 21,844,834 of OX387274.1, forward strand.
TGTACCTTGTGTTAATATATCTGTATGTATGAGTGGTGTTTTATTTTGTAATTTTCGTGGAAGAATGTTTTTTTTTTTATCTACATTTAATAAAGCGCCTACCGATAAACGAAATGTAAGCCGCTGCCCGCTACTTAGTTAAAAGTCGCTAATCACAGTAATCACTCAACCAAAACTGTCGGCGCTGCATGTTGGGGGTTTCGGTGCCCGCACGGAACAAATATCTGTATGGCCTACAGACACTTGTTTCAGGTCTGGCTGTTTGTGTTTGTGAGTTTAAATGTGTGTAAACGCGTCCATGGTACAGAAGAAATTCCTAGTGCGGGGAAACAATAAAAAAACAGTCTAATCTGGATGAATAATATAAATGAACTAAAATGCTTTTAAATAGACAAGTAAAATTTAAAAATGTAAACACCTCCGACAAATTTTTGTTTCATGCTACATAATTTATCTAATAGTGAACGGTAATTATGGCATGATATCTAGCGAAAATACCCCGATTCAAACAGTAAAACACCCATAAATTTTGAACGGCTGAACCCATTTTCATCAAACATAGCTAAGAACACTCTATAAAGTCACCTTTCAAACAACTAAATCAAAATAGGTTCCGTTTAGGAGCTATGATGTCCATATTAAGCGAAGTTACTGTTTACTTGGCTATAGAAGTTACTACATAAAATAAAATAAATAAAAGCGCCTGTGTATAATCCAATAGAAACGCCTATTCGATTAACACAGGCGCTTGAAAGATAAAATAAAATACAAAAATCTAAAAAAAAAATACTCTAATTTTCAATTCAAAATTTAAGTATAGGTTTGTACCTTATTCTTGAAGTAACTACTTAGAAGAGAGAGCAGTGGTGGCCTAGTGGTACCGACCGCGACGTACTAGATCGTGGTTTCGAACCCAGGCATGCGCTTTACTTTGTGTAAATTATTTCATCACCACTGCTCTCAAAACAGTAAATGAAACTTCGTTAGGTTCTTCATGTCCTGGAACCAATAATTCCAAGACATGTGTCATCCACCAACCCGCACTGGACCCGCGTGGTGGATTACGGCCATTCCCTCTCACAGAGAGGAGCCTTGTGTCCCAGCAGTGGGAATATTAAAAGGTTGATGATAACGATGATGATGACTTAGAATTTGGTATCTACTTATACTTAAATTAGCACTATCCACAAACAGGACTAGTAGTAGTTAGTGCCCAATATTTTTATGACAAGAACGATATTATGAAAATCATGGTAGAAGATATTACACATTTTTATGTCAAGTTATCTTATCCAAAGCGGATTAAGAGTAGGTAGATAGATATCATAAAATTACCATTGCCATCAACCACTAACAAACAAATCAGATTTGAAAGATAATCTTATAAATCAAATTCTACGGCAAGGTATAATCAACGTAATATCACGCACCAACAGAATGGTAATAAGTTTCAAAGCTTTACCAATTTTTACCCGACTGCCGAAGGAAGGTAATGTGTTTATCAGTGTGTATGTATGAATGTTTGTTCCTATGTGGCGTTCTAGAGAACAAACTCGTTGGCCGATTTTGGTGATTCTTACGTCAATCGATTCGTCCTAACCATGCGAGTGTCACTGGCTACATTAAAATTGGAAAATAGAAAAATGGCGGTTTTTGGGCGCTATATTGTGGGAGCCTAATATTTTTTTCCTTCCAAACCCACCGTGTGGCGTAACAAAATAAAAGGATTTAAGAGGTGATTTCAAAAATATCTTACACTTTGTTTAAATGTAACTAATTCGACAAAAAATAACGTTAACTAAAAAGTTATAAATAAAAAAAGTTAACTCAAAAAATCTAAAAACCTGACTGCTTAAGAAGCGAACTAAAAAGACGTAAACAAGAAGAAAATCATGCTGTGCAGTCGGAGGATACATCTGGTTTTGGTCAGCCAGCTCGCAAAAATGTATCCTATCTATATCACTTGTTTACCGCAACTGGCAGATAACTACCAATAACCGAAGTCAGAACCAGTTTCATATTCATATTTTTCATAGTACACAAAATAAACAGATACACATACAATAGGACAGCTTTATGTAAAAAGGCCGTAAGGTATTATATTTTATCATGGTGAATCTCCAACAGACAGTGTGTGCTTCCAATTATTGGATACTACATCGTTCACCTATAGTCTAAGTTCAATTAGGTTTGATAAACTTAGCTTGGTCTAGCTAGGTATATTCCATGCCTCACTGTTCAATGTCATAATGAGTGTTCTCTCTTCCACTCAATCCTTCGCAGCCACGTGTAAAATGCATTACGAACACTGACGTCCCGAGCCATCCAAATTGTTATACATTTGATATAGCAAAACATTGAATAATTAATAAAGACATCAAAAATCTTCACAAGATTTACTTAAATAACTAGGAAATAAAATACAAAACGTAGTAACCAACGGATATATTTAATGTATAAAAAAATCTTTACAACAAAAAATGCAAAATACAAGACAACAAGAATCAGAAACAGCACCGCATACCAAAAAGTACGGAAGAAACGTATGATTTCAAACAGAGATATATTCAATTTTGTATCCTTACATTATGTGATGTTTACGCTTAAATACTAGTTGTGCCTAAACCGAAGTAATAAATAATGATTTCATGAAACGGACGGCTGTTTTAATCATATAGGATATACATAAATGTATATGGAATACTTTGTGACTTGTGCTTTATTTAAGTTTGAAAAGACAGCGGTGTTTGATTCCCTGAAATTGACAGCATTTTATACCGTCAAATTACAAGCCGGACAAAAGAATAGTATGACGAATAAGATGGTGATAATTTCGTGTTAAATGCAAGAACATTTTATTCGTTACAGCGCTAACTAAACTTTAACCGAAACAAAATGGCGTCGAAACAAACTTAACTCTGCTCTATCCGCTCCATTCCAGGCCAGCCCAATGAACAAGATTAGACCAGTCTTGTCCAAATTTTCCATGATTTTAATACAAAAAATTATATAGGTTTTCGATTTTCATATATAAAAATTTCACTGATTTTAAATTACAAATATGCTAATGTCAGTCACACTAAAGTTTTTTTATTGGAGGCCGATGGAAGCGACCAGTTGTTCGACCTTCGCGATGTAGGCCTTCTGTGCGTCTTCCTTTGAGACTCCACGCTGCTTGCTCCAGGCCTCGAATTTGGCCTTGCCCTTCAGGTCCAGGAAGCCGGGGGCCTCTGGAAATAAAAAAGAGAAGATTTGAGTATAATGCATGAAGAAATGGAAAATGTAATTATGAAAAAGTTTCAAGTATGCTGTGTGGTGAAATAATCCAAGAGTTTCGGTAAATACAAATAAGATTAATTTATTGCTTATTGTTAATATTTTGTGTAAGTAATAAATAATTTTTATTCTTCAAAAAGTACAAAAGCGTAACAAGAAACAACACTTTCATCTATTTTAGTGAGGTCAATGTAAAGTCATTTTAATTTGAAACAACAACTCCCAAACTGAGACATGCTCGTATCTTCGGTAGGAATTAAAGAACAATAATAAGGATATCAAAGGGCAGAACCTGGTTTGTGTACACACAGTATTGTGCAATTGTGTTATGCCTATTGACCTAGAATGAGTAATTCAAAGTTTTGCAATTGGTATTCCTCGTTCAGCTATGCATGGATGTGATGAATTATACAAATCCGTTTTCAAATAATTAACATTCACTGACGCTGCAATATGATTTCATCCAGCTATAGGTACATCGAATTAGTAATTCATTAGTACTGAGATCATGTAAGCTTTTGCTAAGAAATAAAAGCATCACGACTTATAAACATAATCATAGAGCCGCTTAACTTTATAAAAGAACAATAGAACGTGAATATACCCCAGTAAAAATATCATAATGGCGCGACAATCAACTAAAAGATGACAATCAAAAGATGACTTTGATAGAATTTATATCCTACTTTTCTGCAACTAGAACTTAAAGTCCATTGCAGTTGTGCTTCCTAAGCATTTGTGACTAGCCGATGTATGTTGTGTTTCTGATGCAATTAATTTGCCTAGCATTCGTCGAGGTCGTGGTGGCCAAGTGGCTGAGACCTCGCCTAAAGGAAACCTGGACTTATATAGTTAATGTAAGTCTGAAATGGCCAAGTCAGAGGCCGTGGGGTTCCCAGAGGCGGCTTAATTAATTCTGACACCAGAGATGGCCACATCGTATAACCGAATACCAGCATTTCACAAGGAGCGACAGCCTATAAGACCTCCACAACCCAGTAACTGGGTAACACGATTGCCTCCTGGCAAGACTGTTGTCAGATTCTCTGAAATTCTACTATCCGTAACGACTGTCGCCAATGACCTTGAGGGAACAAAACGCGCATTCGTTTCACACCCGCGCGACCCAAAATTCTGTAGTTTTTTGTACTTTCCATAATAAAACCTTAGATCAAAATGTAGTTAGTTAAATTGCCTTTGAGATAGTGATAATTTAATTAAAATAGGTCCGGCGGTTTTGGAGAGATTGTCGTGTTTTTGTCCGTGTTAGACATAACTTTACAAATTAATTACACTATGTTATACGAATAACACTCAAAATTTTCTTAGATCAAAGTATTAAGAAAGTGGTCTAATGTAACATATATTTTTTCCAAAAAATTACGACTGGCCGTTTAGACGTGATTCTCATTTTAAAATCAGCTACAGGGATATCTGCGCCTTAACATGCTTTGCGAGCACAGACATAAATCTAAATAGATAACGCAAGTCCCTCCATCTGTATGAAAACCAAGCGTGCCACTTTTTCACAAACTATTTAAAAACAAGTTTTCTTACCAATGTAAGAAAACAATTTCTAATGGCTCGGCCAACTTTTTCTATACACTCTTTGCAGCTCAATATGGCATAAAAAGACATTTTTCTAGATTACGGTGGATTTCTGGTGGCGATAATGCCAAATGAAAAGCTCAGATTACGATCATTTGTCGTAACTTTAGTCCGTTTTTTGGCACATACATACAAACGCGTCATCTAGTTAGATTTATATCTGTGTTTGCGAGTCATGGGGGAGTCTGATACAATTTAATGTAATTTATCTTAATTGACTAACCTCAATACTTACTGTGCTAGGTAATGTTTTTTCTTATCAAAGATTGAGTAAATTAGGGAGGTATTTAAATCGTGATTTATATCTAGTAATTATTGTGTTAAGCGATTAGTAGTTAATGATAAACAACTTTAGGAAGGATTAATTAATTTATTGTTATTTTTTTGATGTTTAATTTCCTACTGCGTGAGGCTGATAGAACTATTACTGTTTTCGAAACTTTAGTTAGATTATCAATTTATCACGAATTGGAAAACTGCGGGGTATAATAGTCACAGCGGATCTTTGTGTCTCTGAAGTTGGAGCTGCCAACCATTGCGCAAGAAACAGTTTGTCATCGAGTATACCGCATAGAGTAAGCGAGATAGGACGATGCGACAAACGTAAGCGAGTGAAAGGGACAGTTATACAATGCTATCTTCACCTTCAACATTGACAACAAAATAGCTACTGCGCAGGGTCTTGCTAATTCAGAGACACAAAGATCCGTTGTATTATAATATAAGTTATGCTAACAGATCGATTCATACATTTGATCACAATACCTTTCATTTTAACAATTCAATTTGAATATTCTATTCATGTTTTTTACACTGTAGAGTACAATCATTTTTAAACACATATAAAATTATTTAAACTTATAAAAGTTTAGTGTGTAACGCCAAGGGTTCTGATTAGAATTTCAATGAAAGTGACTAGAATTGATGACCAAGCTAAAATTTAAAATGATTTGCATATTATTACTGTCATTACAGTTCCGTGTTACAATCCATTATGATAGAAAAACCTATAAGAATTCATTGACACGTTCACCCATTGGTAGTCCAATCCCGTTTTGTGTCATTACAACAGTACATAAATAAGCCATATAAAAACAAACATAGTACGAAAACGTATTCACAAAAGCGGGTCGCCTCAAATTTTACCAAGAAAGCAACGGGTTCGCGTGTCACTTACGGTACTCTAAAACTGGTAACCCGTAAATTAATCTAGTCTAGTGTTCCTCAGATCTTTGTGAGAAATAAGCAAGATTTTTAAACTATATAATATAATATTACACATATTAACAGTATTTTATACTTGTTTGGGATTTGCTTTAATTTCCTCTGATTGAGACAAGTGTGTAGTATCCTTATCTGGAAGTCATCCAAGCATCATACTATTATTAAAAATAACTTTAGCTGTCTGCTTGTTTTTAACCCCCGACGGAAGAAGAGGGGTGTTATAAGTTTGATGTGTGTTGCTGTGTACCTATTTGTGTGTCAGTCTGTGGGTGGCATAGTAGCTCCTAAACGGATGCAGCGATTTTCATTTAGTTTTTTTTTTTGTTTGAAAGTTGACTTGATCGAGAGTGTTCTTAGCTATGATTTATGAAAATCGGCTAAAGAGTTATTAATCTTATTTTACTCTTTGAATCGCAGTATTTTTGCAAGATATCATGTTATAATTACGTGTTTCGAAGGATTGTCGATCAAAGCTGCTACTAGATAAATGAAAGAATAAGCCTCAGGGGTTTTAATATGTTTTAATTTATACTTGTATGGTACGTTTTCACACCTAGAAAGCTGTTTATATTTTTTATGAATTTTGGTATAGAGAAATTGGACCTTGGAGGAGGACATAGGATATTTCATATCGGGAATATGTTTCCTTAAGATATTAATTTTAATTTATTTCCTTTCCTCCATTTACGGGGACGATTGGGAGGAGCTAGTGGGTTTATAAAACACTAGCTTCTGTCCGCGGCTTGGCCACGTTAAAAGTATTTTATTATCCCAAGGGAACATGATACCGGAATGAAGAGTATCTTATGTCCTAATCTAGGTTTTGGTCTATCCATATGCCAAGTTTCATCCAAATCTGTTCAGCCGTTAAGGCGTAAACAGGTAACAGACAGAGTTACTTTCGCATTCATAGTATGGATAGGTCGTATGGATTAATAAATGTTTGGACTTTAGTAACTGGTAAAATGTAATATGCAGTCACATGCTAACTCTTACTCAAGGACCTCATCAAACCAGAATATTAGTTCTGCAAATACGGATGTTCGGATAGCCATCTAACTCGATTACCATACAAACGATCGTTTTGATTTTCACACGATTATTCAGAGGTCATTGTTATTATATAATTGTTTGTGGAACAATAGACTGAGCGGCTGGCGAGGGAGCATAATCATTGAGGTCCTCTGGTTAAGGCCAGCTCTAAGCGTCATATTGTCAAAGACATCTGGAAGAATAATGTTTCGACGGCTATGTTTGCAGTAATTTCGTTTCTATTTACTAGTACTTATCTAATATATCCTAGATTTTCTATTTTTACCCAACTGCCGAAGGAGTGTAGTGTGTTTATCAGTCTATATGTATGCATGTATGATTGTTGTTCCTATGTGAAATTCTAGAGATAAAACGCGTAGGCTGCTTTTGATGGTTCTTACGTCAATCGATTCGTCTTAACCTTGCGAGAGTCACTGGTTACATTAAAATTGGGAAAAAATAGCGGATTTTGGGCGCCATATTTTGGGGGCACAATTTTCTTTTCCTTCCAAACCAATCGTGTGTGGTAACAAAATAAATGGTTTTAAGAGGTGATTTCAAAAATATACAACACTAATATGTTTAAATGTACCTAATTTGTAATAAAATGTTAGCCAAAAAGTTGTCAATAAAAAATGTTAGTTCAAAAAATCATAATACCCGACTGCATAAGAAGCGAACTAAAAAGACGTTTGGAATGTTTGATTTTTGAATTAACTTTTTTTGATCGTGTGCAAATCTCATGGATAAACTCCACCCTGGGGTAGGCGGACGGTCTCTTACAGACTAAAACTGGTGTTCTGCAGCTCCTCTAGCCCGGGCGCTGACACATTAGTCTAGCTAGAATTTTCTTTCGAAAGCTAAAAATTTGCAATAGAACTCAGATCGCCAATATGAGGTATATCCGTAAATGTCCTTGTTATTATGTTTATTAAAACTTAAATATGCCACATCACCAACTTAGGGTAAAGTTAAACTGATTTTTCGTTCCTCTGGCTCAAATGTTAACAACGTTAAATTATTCAAGTCAAACGCATATTCAATAGATACCATAAAAACATCCATACCCACATAGCAGGGGTTGAATCAGGTTAATGTATTAAATTCTGTATTCCTATGCATATGTATTTTCAGCGCCCGATCACGAAATGGTGCCATTACACACGAATCTCCCATTATGTCTGTTCGGACTACGAACAAGAAACTAATATTCATATTCATGATAATTACTACTGTGGTGGTTCAGATTTTTAGACGGATATGGACATCCATTTTATATTAATTTACTAGGCAATAGAGATGTTTAAACGGATATTTCCGATTACCGTTTATAATACTGTAAAAGTAAGAGAGATAAATTTAATAGCTCTTCGGGTCTATGCAGTTATTTAAAGACTAAGCTTCCATTAAATTCAAAAAAATCTCGTAAAAGTCCTATTATACCTTACTTACAAACGCGAAACATTGTGAGAATGGATGAATGTATGCTACTCTTTCGCGTAAAAATTACTTAACTGATTTGGATGAAATTTTACAGCAATATAACCACAGACATAAATCTAACTAGACGACGCGTTTGCATGTACTTCGCGTGTCAAAAAACGGACTAAAGTTACGCCAAGTGATCGTAATCTGAGCATTTCATTTAGCATTATCGGCACCGGAATTCCACTCAAACCTAGAAAAATGCCTTTTTATGCCATATTAAGCTGTAAAGAATGTATGGAAAAGGTTGGCCGAGGCATAGGAAATGTTTTCTTTCATTGGTAAGTAAATTTGTTTATAAATTATTTGTGAAAAAATGGCACACTTGGTTTTCATACAGATGGAGGGACTTGCGTTATCTATTTAGATTTATGTCTGTGAATATAACTTATAAATCAGCAAAACATAGGCTTACTATTTATAAAGGTATTGTGCAATTTGGCCAAAACTGGGATGAACTGGGGTAGAATTAAGAATTCCACGCGGGCGTAACTGAGAATTTAAGACAGATATGGGCGACAACTGTTCGTTATACTGCAAAAGTTAGAAAGATAAAAATAAAAGCGTTTCTGGTTTATTCCGTTATCTATAGACTAAGCTATAATACAATTCAAATTAGCTTCGTAAAAACTAAGTCTTCATAGAAAAAGTTAGGACTTTCCCCCCATAACCGAGGTGATTGTAGATTGAATCTCGAAAAAAACTGCACAATTTAGAGTAATTTACTCGAATACCCGACTACTAACAATAAGTTTTTTGAAGCAGAACCCATCATGGTGTGTAGTCAAAACTTTAAAATGATTCATCTTATTGGAGAAGAGCTCGTCATTAATTAATAACAGCTGCACGGGTCGACCTTCAAGGTTAAGCAACACTTGCCGAGGTCGATCCGTGGATGGGTGACCATCACATAGAGCATACCGAGACTCCTCCACGTCTTAGAATGCACGTTAAGCCGTCGGACACGGTTGTCATTAAAAGCTCTTTTACAGTCGTTACGATAATCAACATCTTCCTGCCCTTGCCCCATATTACTTGGGGTCGGCGCAATACGTTTTCTTCTTCCATACCGTCCTGTCCCCCGTCACTCCATCACTGACTCTCTTTTCTTTCATACCACACCTCACACAGTCCATCAATCTTTTCTTTGGCCGTCCCCTCCCTCTTCATCCACCCACATTTATAATCACAACTCTTTTAGTAACATGCGTTTCATCCTTCCTCATCAGATGACCATACCAGGACAAAAAGTTTCCTTTCAACTTTTCTGTCACTGGCGCCACTTCCAAAATTCGTCTAATATACTCATATCTCACTTTATCCATTCTCGTCACGCCACACATCCATCTCAACCAACGACGATATAACCACTTGACGGCGCATACAGTGCCCCGACGCTCGAAAACTATTAGTATTTTGTCGCCTATGTAAAGGCTTCGGTACTAGTAACCATTTTAGTTGTGTCCAGTTATTAGACCTGTATGCACGCTAAATAAATACAAATTGTTTTATCTTTTTATTGCAATTATAACGCATAAAAATGCCCTCATGCGCCGTAAAGGGGTATGGAAAACATGCCAAGACATCTAGTTACAAAAAGGATGGCATAACTTTTCATCGGTAAGTAAACAGTACGAAAATTATTTTAAATTTAATCAGATTATGAGACACCGCAGGGATCTAGTTAAAATGGTGGATGGGGTAAACGAGCACAATTTTGAGTCCCGCGTTGATGTCTTTTGGAAAAGTCTCGCTCTTTCACTAGACAATTCTAATGCTTCTATCCCTTTCTCTCCCTTTGTATTTTTATCGTAAATATCTGTGCTGTTACTTTTAATAGCTGAAGTCGATATCGATAATAATAAAATTAAACTTAATAAAAAATGTATAAAAAATATCTATCTACTTTTAACCGACTTAAAAAAGGAGGGTGTTCTCAGTGCGTCGAATTTTCTTATGTTCCCGGATTACTCGTAGACGGCTTGACCGATTTGGAAAAATACTTTTTGTTTCTCTATGTCCCCGACACACATATTTATATTTGTAATTGATTGATTTTTATTAAATAATATTTATATGATTTTAATTGAGTATTTTTAATAATGTTAAAATCCATTTTATCGATATCGACAATTTTCCCTTAATCGAGTTGATCAACCCTAATGATAGCCATACCTACGCAACTTACTTTGAACTGAACAATTGCAGCCGCGCGTTCTTCCTCGTCTCCCGGCCCGCGGTAGTGAGTCGTGTGCTTCGAAGAAATCGGCCTATAAGCTCTCTAGTGGTTATATTCTCTTTGATCTCAACATTCTCATTTCTGCCACATGCAATCTCTTCTTACGATAATCAAAAACCCTAAATTCTGCCATCAGTCTTGCCAAAAGTATCGTGTTACCCAGTTACGAGCTTGTGGTGGTCGGGTAGGCAATCGCTGCATGGAAAATACTGGTATCATAGTTGAGAAACGGCTGATTCATTGATTGATTCATCGTAATGGAATTTCAAGCAATTTCAATTTTGATTGAACCGTGTAATGTGAAATTTTAAACCCATTAAAGTTGTCAAATAATAAGTGAAATATTGAAAAATACTTTCAGCTATTGCCTGGTTTGATTAGTTGATAAGCAGAACACGGTAGTCAATGCTGCGCTACCAAAATGTTTAATGTTTTTTCATTATGATTTTAAGTCAATTATCATCATCATTTCAGCCGAAAGACGTTCACTGCTGGACATAGGCCTCCTTCACCAAGTCATCGGTCCACCTGGTGGGATGCAAAGCAACGTCTTCCATTTCGCGGTCAAGATTCCAGAACTTTTCTGCCCTATCGGCCATCCGTTCTGCGAGAAATGTGCCCTCCCTACCCACTGCCACTCAAGTTTGGAAATTTATTTCTTCGGGCTATGTCTGTAACCCTCTTGCGGATCTCTATATTTCTGATTCGATCACGCAAGGAAACTCCGAGCATGACCCTCTCCATTGCTCTTTGGGTGACCGTAAGCTTTCTGACGAGGGCCATTGTGAGCGACCATAGGTCATCACTGCCTCACTGGCAACACACACTGGTCATAGACTTTCGTCTTAAGACACTGTGGTAAGTTGGACGAGAAGATACCGCGCAATTTTCCGAACGCAGCCCAGCCGAGTCGGATTCGACTGTTGTCCTCATAAGTCAATAAGTCCTATTTACTATGTACATTGTACAAAGGTGTTAGTGTAATTACACCTTCCTTGTATACTTAATTGACTAATTATACCTAACAATGTACATAATGTCCGATAGCTTACCTATATGTTAGTCATAAATCACCTACGTCGTTAACGCAGCGAGTAATAGGTACCTAGTGGACGTGGTGCAAAGTCCAAGGACTTAATTTTTAACAGTTATCAAAAAGTCCTAAAAAATTACGATTCGAGATTTTAACACGTTTCATACGATAGATAGATACATAATAATATACATAAATAAAATAGCAAAGTCTTAAACGTTTGTGAAACAAACATGGCAGTTCTTTTGCATCACAAACATCACACAAATATTATTATGGCAAAAGTTTGTGAGTGTTTGTCTGTGTGTTTCTATGTTTGTTTCTTCTTCACGCTCAAACGGCTGGAGGGATCTAGATGATATTTGGGACAGTGATAGATTATAGTCTGCAATAGCACATAGGATACTTTTTATCTCGGGAATTTGTTCCCTTGGGATAATTTTCGACATTCACACGGGCGAAGCCTCTGGCAGAAGCTAGTTTGTAAATAAAACCTGTTTATCTAGCGGTTCAATGATTTTGTTATTACGATACTCGAGTATAGTTTAAAATGCGATTTATTAGTAAATAATGCTTTATTTTTAACGAGAAATTTAAGAACGTCTATGAACGTCGAATCCCGACAGCAGCAGGAATAGGGTTAAATCTTGCTGTAATTAAAAATATTTTTTAATTTACAATCGTTTAAAATAGGGATGTTAACTGAAAATTAGTTTTTGTCCGTCAGGTACATTACCTAATAAAAAATATTGGACACATATTTTTGGTTTTGACACGTTAACATAAAGTGACGAGGATATAATGCGTCGAAATACCGTGTGACGTCACGTCGTTAGTACACTTTATACTGACATAGTGACGTCAAAAGCCCCCACTTCTTTTTGATGCACTTTATTTTGTAAATTTTTATTGATTTAGTAAAACAAAAAATACGTGTCGAACATTATTTGATAATCGCACTGACGGACTAAATAGAATTATCATTTTTCTACCTAGGAAATATCCCTATTAAGAAATTTTGGCCTCCACAACCCAGTTACCCATTTACTGGGTTGTGGAGGCCAAATTGGCTTTCGACCCATGTGGAATACTGGCACTCAGCTGAATCCGGTTAGACAGGAAGCCAACCCCAATAAGGCTAGGTAGATTAATTGAATTTACAATCATTCTTTTAAATATCCGTAGCAAACTAATATAGCGTTTATAAGATTAACATTAAAAGCGTTGTTTAGGGTTCCGTGCCCAAAAACGGATCCCTATTACTAAGAATCCGCGGTCCGTCTGTCTAGTCTGTCTCTCTGTCACCAGGCTATATCTCATGAACCGTGGTAGCTAGACAGTTGAAATTTTCACAGATGATATATTTCTGTTGCCGCTATAACAACAAATACTAAATACAGAATAGAATAAATATTTAAGTGGGGCTCCCATACAACAAACGTGTTTTTTTTTGCCGTTTTTTGCGATAATGGTACGGAACCCATCATGCGCGAGTCCGACTCGCACTTGGCCGGTTTTCTTTAACTTGTTTAGTGTACGTTACGCTCGCTGTTGTAATCAGAGCGAAACGAAGCGCATAAAAAGGTAAATACCGTTTAAACATTATCATAATTTGTATAATACGAGAATAATGCATATAAAATTCTTGATTAATTAAGTTATTAAATGGTTCATAACTCGCGAATGCGTTAGACACTTCATTCATTAAACTGCACTTTAGAGCTCGAAAATCAAACACAGGCACTTAAATTTTTTGTTTGATTGTTTTTTGTTTGTTTGTTACGGATGCCACATACCACAATGTTAAAACAAATGCATAGTGCATGCATAGTGTGTTTTGATTGGAATTTCGATATGTCTATGACTTAGGAGGTTATTACACTATTATATAACAATGATCATAGATCTGTGTCATATTTATATATGATAGTGTAATACCCCCTTAAACTCGTTTGCTGTTCTGTAATACACTCATCATGATAGATCAGCAAGTTGATCTGAGACCAGGGAACAGAGTCCGCCGGACACGGACATGATGGAAGTATTAGATCGTGACAAAGAATCTTTCTAGTCTTTTCACAACTAAGTTAGGGTCGATATCCAATGTAACCAGATGCAGCTGGTGTAACTTGACAAGGTTTTGGCGTAGTGGGGGTAATTTTCCAACCACCATATATTGCGAATGGAACGTGGACGCGACGCGATTGGTCAGTCGATCCTTGTGTCAACTGACCAACCAATCGCGCGCTCGGAACGGTGCTAAACATTCCCCGCGTCCCGCTTGGTAACCAAAGAAACCTAAAAACGACTCGTGCGCATCAACGACTCAAGCCAAGTTACGTGCCAAGTGACGTGCTGACTAGACAACTATACAAGCATTTTACAAAGAGTTATTGTCCATCTGACCTTCACAACTCTGCTCTCCGAAGCACGCAAGGAGTCTCTGTATGGAATCGATACTTACTCATCCACGAAGCTCGTCAAGTATCGGATCATGACGTGAATGATATTTTGATGTATGTACCCCAGTTAGGCAACTGAATGGCGTAAAGTCAACTTACTTGAGGGGTCAGAATCGCCGACGGTGGCCTGCTTGAAGAGAGCGTACAGCTCCAGGAGGTCAGAGTCGCTGGGGAGGGACTTCAGCTTCTTGACCTGACCGGCGGCGGCGTCGAATTGCTGGAAAGAAACAAACACTTGATATATAACTAGACCTACGTAGCTTGTACATGAAACCTTAGTAGTTAATATTAATATGGACTTTAGTTTTTTGGTGCTACGTTGGCGACGTTATCCCGTCCATTTTGCCAAAATCTTTACTGCCCTCGTAATACAAAACCATACCTTTAAATTCCCAGTAAAGGTATGATTCATCTTCGTTTCATTTCCATAATTCCGTACCAAGATTCCGTTTTTAGGCTTATGAGAATGAATTTACACGTCCTAAAGGCATCGTCTTCTCAGACAATAAACTCATGTAGAAGTCAGCAGAAAAAAATAATTGTAGTGCTGCCTAGTTTACATAATCAAAATCAAAAATCAAATAGTTTATTTCAAATAAATCTTAGAGGTACTTTTGAAAAGGCAGAAAAAAAGATGACTCTAGTTGCAAATTCGCAAGCGTTTGTAGGTTTCAATGGAGAAGAATTTGCAAGAAACTCCACGGACACTCTTTTCCATCAGTTTTAATTACAAGTTTTCGGTTACATCATTCTTGTTGAAAAAATACATTTTATATGTGAGAACGATGTAAAAAGACGTGCACGTAAAAGCGTCTAGAGTAACAAACAATAAATAATACAATAACAGGCCGAGGCAGCTAAGTTATGACCAATCCCAACTGATGGCG
This sequence comes from Orthosia gracilis, assembly GCA_947562075.1. Classification (NCBI taxonomy): domain Eukaryota; kingdom Metazoa; phylum Arthropoda; class Insecta; order Lepidoptera; family Noctuidae; genus Orthosia; species Orthosia gracilis. The sequence goes on from OX387274.1 coordinate 21,860,080, forward strand.
CCCGTTCACGAATATGTCGCATAGATCGGTACCGCTCAGCTAATCACTATCTCCATCGACTCCATCACCATAGATGTGAGTTTATGTCTGAAAGTATGGCATAAAATTAACCTATGTATTAGTGGGTATCAAGTTTACTGTTGCGGTTCTACCTAATATTCCATAGATTACTAAAACCATTCACTCTGGTGTGGAATATTGTGGTTAACCCGAGACTTGCCAGAATAGAGAGATCGCTATCGGTAGACAACAGAACATATGGAATTTCCCTGATTGCAGATTAAAAATACTCGACCGAAAGCAATTTACTTAAAGCGCAACATTATGACAAATGGCCGGAGGGTCATGGCCATGGCTAATCCCAGTGTGGAACTAAAAGGTTTTTACTGAAAACTTTATATTAAAAAAACTGCCTGACCTTTTCAACAATGACGCACCAAAAACGTCGTCTAGCTAGGAAAATAAAACGCATATTCATAGATTTACTGAGCTATGTCAACACGTAGAGATAAATGAACTTAATGTATAAATATTAATTAATTAGATGACTAAACAATTCTATAAAACGACAACCATAACCCTCCTTCTTGGATAGTCGGGTAAAAACAGGTGTATAATAATGTAGTCTGCTTTTTATGCCCATAGGTTTATTAATAATAGGTTTGCCGCTTCATTTCGTGTCTACAGAACGACACCTAAACAGGGCCTAAGTTTGGAAAAACATTACCCTCCTTCAGGGGTTGCCGGATAAAAATAGGTAATGAATAATATAGGTTGCTTTTGACGTCCATAGACGTTTTAATTATAGGTTTTACGTCTACTGTAAAATAAATAAGTACTTTTGTTTTGGCTTCCTGTCCAGCCCCTGACATTAAGGCTAGTAAAATTCTTACTAAATATTTTTATAAAACTTCATATTTCCATGCAAATAAGATGCCAGCAAGTAATAAAAAGAATTTTTGAAATCGGACCACTCTACAAGTTATGTGTATAACATACTTAAAATATACATGTGGAATTGAGAATCTCTTCCTTTTTTATTCGTCAGTTAAAAAATATGACCATCAAAAACAAATGAATTTCCTACCACACTCATTTACATGGAAAAAAACACGGGCATTAATCAACGCACTTGCTCAAAAAAGTAGATACAATATTTCCAGAGAATAACTCAAAACAGCTTAGTGTCACCAAAAATATAAAAAATGCTTAATGGTCTTACAAGCATTCGTGTTTGTCAAAGACTTTTTACCTTTAGTATGACTTTGTCAGTTGTCTTGGCAAACATATTTTTTTTTTGGTAATCTTTAAAATTCTAACACTCAATGTACGTAGGCTAATTCTTTTGAAAGCATTGACGTAATGGTTGGGCTATCCATAAATTTAGTTGGTGAATGATGAAAATGTTGTTCATCGAATATTACATGGTACAATTAACCGACTTCAAAAAAAGGGAAGGTTCTCTCATCTATGTAAAAAATTTGTCATTGAAACTGAATGTATAATTTTTTTCATTTTTCTTAAAAAACTTTGCCCCACACTAGGAATTTCTTCCTGTATCGTGGGTGCGTTTACAAACATATAAACTCACATACACAAACACCCAGAGCCGTAAAAACTATCTGTAGGTCATACAAATATTTGTTCCGTGCGGGAATCGAACCCGCGACACGCAGTGCAACAGTCAATCGCTCAACCACTACGCCAACCGTGCGCCCATAATATTTATATTTAATTTTATTATTGCTTAAAACAAAACAATGCCCAATGAATGCATTTTTATCCTCTGAAGAACTCGCTAATTGTTTATTTTATTTTATCGCTATGACCTCTGTAATTTAATTATTACACTCGGGGACAAAATTACATAAAAAAAAACTGTTTGTTGAGTACTAACTTTTTTCACGCGGTTTTGTTCACACGATTTGCATCATACACAGATAAAAACTCAAGGCTAGTCTGAGAGATGGCTATCACTCAGTAATTTTCTGAACAACCAACCATGAACCAAGGATGTTTATTTTTAAACCCAGCATCACAGGTCAATGTAAAGTACTAATTTGTAAATTTAACATAATACTGGCAAAGGTAATGTTTACAAATATCCAAGCAATTGCTGTGAAATGTGACAATGTCTAATAATACTTGGTAGGGAAGTTTATGGTATTTGTTGACAATAATACGGCTTGTTAGAATACAGTAAGAGCTTGAAAGGAAAAAATATAATTTTTATGAGGAATATAATTTTAATTACCTATCCAACTACCTACTAAATTCATAAATGTGCAGGTTCTGTATATTTAGATGTATATTAAACAATAAGAAATCAAAAGCTAAAAAAAAAATATTGAAACACAGGTAGAACAGTGCTTGATAGGACATATCTAGTATGGTATTTTTCCATTATCTTGAAGGATACATTTTGATTTTCACGCGGGCAAAGCCTTGTCTAGACTAGTTTTTTTATAAAAGAGCCAGTTTTTAAAACTAAATAACTGGCTACTTGATATGCACTGTAAATTTGAAAGGGAGTGTAAAAATAGTCTTATTTATATCATTCACTTGAAAGGTCGCCACCAAGGTTAATGTTATGTAAATAATACGGAGGAATATATATACAGAGAACGCTGATAACAACCCTTTGGAGACTGAACACAAGAAAATACTCATTCTGTTTTCATTGCAATTTATAATTTTCATGAAATAAATTTACCTTTAGATTTTGTTAGGGACTTTGCCAGTTTGAAAATGATCCTATAGGAACCTATAATAAGTACCTATCCTAAATCCCTGATCCAGTGCAATATTTCTTCCAAAAAACCATTTAGTTGTTGATGCCTAATTCATTTTCACATTTTTATATTTATAGTAAAAATGACTATGATGACCTCTAAAGAGACACAAACCTTTTTTTAAAACAAAATGATATTAATATACAAGAATCGTTAATTTTGACTTAACTGACGTTGTGCTAATTTTCAAAAGCCTATAAAAGACACTGTGTGATTTTATTTTTTGGAGTAAAATCATTCAAGATTAGACAAATATATACCAAAGCTATATTAGTTGAAGGTGGCCATTATTTATTTATTTTTTTAACTTGACAAAACAAAATAGTTTTAAGCAACAATTTTTAAACAATTGGCAGCCGTACCGGTTTCTAAAGCCGTTTAATTCACAAGAAAAAAGCAGAAATATTGTTATTTGTAATTATTCTTCAAGCAAATCTTCTATATATTAGGTAATTTAAGTTGAATACTTGTATTATTATTAGTCTAGCAAATTAAATATTTTGCCTATTAGTTATGACAAAACACACTCAATTAGAAAGAGGCAGGTTGAATTAAATAAATCTAAATAAGTGGGTATTTAATTAAAATCTAAAGTAGGTAGACAGAAATCAATGTAAATTATATTGAGGTGCCAGTCATTGTATAAATAATTTCACCTCACATATGTTGGTAAATTCCCTTTTTACTTTCTGAAATAGTTGCTAACTAATGCATGAAGCATATAGCCAACAAGTTTGTAAACTATTTATAGATGCTGTTAAAAAGCTTTGCAGTGATAATTTTGTTAGCGATACAAAATTGCCTCTTGACCTTGATGGATTTGAAATAAACAATAAATAAACTAAAGAAAATACTCACTTCTTGGAGAGACATGGTGATTGTGGATTGTTGATACAGTTAACTAACCTAAAAACACAAAAATATTAATATTTTGACTCCACAGCCAATCAAGCGTAGGTATTGGGGGTATAACGTGATAGCCGGCTGAAGATAATGACACATAACCTCATAAAAAGTTTAAATGCGAAAAAAATAATGCAATCGATCAACAAAAATCTAATTGCTCTAATCAAAACAAATGAAGTCTCAAATTATTATTTAACAAATTGATGTACTTTCAAGGTATTTTAATACTGTTAATCAGAAATACACGTCACTAACTTACAGTTAAACAGAAGCGTGTGCTCGGTACGATTACTCGTTAGGAACTGGTCGCGCTAACAGACTTTAGCAAGCAAACACAACTCAAAGGAGCACAAAACTAATAAGAAATGTGGTGACGAATCGGCTATCATTAACCACGTACTGCGAATGCTATCCTTATCGTCTCGTATCACTGATCAGTGAAAAAATAAAGAATTTAATAGTAATTTACCTCAAACAAAATTTGTCAGCCTGAAATCACGTCTTCCAGTTTGACCGGGTAGACAATTTGACATTGACACTTGACGGAACGGGATTAAATGGCGAATCCGGGAACGCAATTTGGCAATAGTGATGTGACTTTGGGTGGATGATCGGGAAATGGGGAATGGGATTTCTAATTTTAAGGATGACGATGCCACAAGAAATTGAATGGGATATAGTTCTTACGTTTTGCAATGCTTCTTGCACGGTTGATCGTCTTTCTTAGGAGCATTCCTGAGTTTAGCATTAAACTATCCAAGAATATAACTAGTGTTTTTGCTAAAATCTAATATTCTCTATTGGCAATTATTGGTACCAGCTATTAGTATCAGCACCATTATGAGTACGTCCAATTCATGGCCGGCTGCATAATTCTAATGCAATCCTGATAGTCCTCCTGCAAGATTGCTTAGGTATCTGCTTTACCGGTTCTAGAAGCTGGTTTTTACTACTGCAAGAACTTAGTTTCGTCTGTTCACGATTTGATCGGTTTTTTTTTAGACTTAAGATAGTTTCATTCGTTATTCGTTCGTCATTCAAATGGAGCATCTATGTATATTTTTATTGAGAAGGGGTCTTCCTCTGCCATGCTGAGCCAGGGTAGATAATTTTTTTTTCTCATCTAGTTAGACTGCGCTTAATAGTAGACACAATAGAAAAACATTTTCTTCTAGGAACCGAAGATGCCGTTTGCGTTCGAGGGATTAGACTATGCCGATTTTCATACAAAGCAGATTTTTTTTTTCAACTTCTAGAATAAGCTTGATTTCACACATCTTTCATGCAACTACACAAAATTAAAGAATTTTAAGATTAGCAACTGCACTTTAATTTTCACCCGATTTTTTATTACCTATTTGTAAAACACTTATCGAAAAACTAACATAGCAATTTGCATGTTTTTTATTCAGTGTTATATTTTTACATTCTTTCACGTCTCGCAGCTAGTGAGTGTCAAAAATGAACCTTAACTGTGTCACACAGTCACACATCGACATTTAAATGCCTTTAAAGTAGGTACATAGTAGGCCTAGTACCTACCTATGCCTGCTATTATATATCACAATCATCTTGAACGTAGGTATAGACGTTTAAGATGTGATAAGTCAATCAATGTACTATTTATATTGAGACCTTTTTTTTTTGGGCGTATCAGACTTTTACTGATTATAACATTTATAACCCACCCGTGTTCCTTCAGTTGCTTGTGCCAGGGCCGCGGTTACTCTATTTCAAATTTATACCTGCTGCGATGGACATCAAGAATCTTCTTTATAATATTGTTTTTTTTTTATAATTAAAGAAAAGGTAACGACCATACCGCTGTATGGTGGTTGACAAAAGGCATTCTAATGAAAATCAATAGATAAATAATGTATGAAGCGTTTATTGATAATAATTTATATAAAATTAAGAAGTATCCTTAACATAATTATGCGTATTTGGGAGCCAGTTTGGCGGCCATGTCGATGTACTGCTTCTTGGCATCATCCTTGGAGATTCCCTTGCGGCCGGTCCATGCCTTGAACTTGGCGTTCTCGACTAAGCCGCTGGGCTCAGCTGGAAAAATAATTTCTGTAATGAGCTTTATGATGTGGTAAAAGTGTACTCTAACACTCCGAAGTGCTCTGTAAACTCGAGACCCTGATCAAAGAATTTTAATTCTCTTGACCATAAATTTGACAGGCTCGTTGTTTGAGCAGGAGTTAAACCAATAGTGCATACACTATACTTACAATTCAAGCAAATTATTATTACGTTTGTCCATTTGGAAAATTTCAATAGGTAGCAGTCAGTCTAGTTAAGCACATGTCGGTCTTTAGCAATATCCATGTAATGTATAGGTACCCTTATTATATGGTACTAAACTAACATAATCAGCGAGACGTGATTATTGTTAAATTTAAATATCGTGCTTTCGTAAGTTCACTTTTTTTTTTATCTTAAAGCTTCTGCCCTAACTGTTCAAGAAACAAGATCTTTTATTAATTTTATATTTACCAATGTTGACGTCTCCGATGGTGGCCTGCTTGTACAGGGAGTACAGGGCGAGGTTCTCATCGTTGCTGGGGGTGGTCTTCCAGTTCCTGACGGTTCCGGCGACGCTGGAGAATTGCTGGAAAACAAGAGTAAAATGTTTTGTTGATTTATTTGACACATGCTATGGATTTGAGTATGATGGTAATATTTAAATAGTCAACCTAGTTGTGTATTTGATCACAAATGAAAAAAAAATTGAAGAAAATGTCTAGCTTTTAGTGACTGCATATTACGCAATTACTCCACAGGATAGAAGTTTATAAAAAAAAACGCTGCCAAAGCGTCGAAACGTCCGACATTTTGGGGTTTTCATTTTGCATTCCCAAACTACATTAAACTTGAAATTATAGTATCAAGATAAAGAAAAACACAAATAAAAATGTGAATAAAGGTACAGCTCCTTAAAATCACCATGGCTTAAAAATAAAGGAACTGTAGGAGACAATAATGATAAAATCAATACATGGAGCTAAGTGAAAAGAAGTCAATGACTTAAAGCAATTCATATTCAATTGTTCCGTTGGTAATTGGATCAGTAATAGTATAGATACCACAGCAATTATAAGTTAGTTTCCAACTGACCAGTGTATGTTTCAGAGCCGTTATTATCTTAACAATCAACGGTTTATTATTTCTATTATTCAACATATACTTCGCATAGCCTATTATAATATAACTTTCCTATTGCTGGGTACTGTTGTGGCGTTTCAGCCCCTACGCTGACCCGGTGTGGGTTTGGTCGGCGATACAGATTCCCAGTAGAGGGAAAGGTATAATAAATCGTCGAATTCGTGTCGTGGGTCAACGTAGGCATTATCAGCTTATAACGTTCCCATTCCCACTGCTGGGGCAAAGCCCTTTCTCTGTGAGAGGTAATGGACCGAAATTCACCACGCGGACCCAACGCGGTTCTAGACTTCTATGCCGTTTTGTTGTATCATAAAAATAAATTTGATATTATTAAATTCAGCTGTAAAGATTAGATCTTCAGGTTTGACAAAATAATATTGATCGGTTGATAAATTGTAAGATGATTAGCATGTTCCAAAAGTGATTCAATATAGATTATAAATATTATAAATTATATTATTAATATAGATTATAAATTAAGTATATTAAATATTATTTCGATTTTATATTACGTATACAATGACAGTGATTTAAAAGTAATAGAACTCTATGGATTCCTTGATCGTATTCGTATCGTTTCCTATCTATTTATAAGTAAAGTAATCGTTTATTAAAAAGTAGCTACTAATTTACGCGCCTTGAACCTAACTGTTTTTAATAATAAAAGTACCTAAGTACTTTTAGATAGGTAAAAATACCCAATGTTTGCGATTATTAAAAATCTGGTGTCTCAGTAACCATGCGGTCAATTCTGTAAAATCTCATTTTGAAAATTTTGGTAAATGGAGAGCCGATCTATGGGATTGACACCTAATCTCAAACTCACTTCACTTCACCTGAATTTTCACGGTGAAAGTTCTATAGAATAACACTGTACGAGAAAAATGACGGTGGATTGATGTCGATCTTTGATATTGTTTTAAACGGATTTTGAGATTCTATAAAAATAGGAACTTACCTCATCGAGAGACATGGTTTTAGATTTTCTTTGAGATCTGTAACAAATAAAATAAAATCAATTTTAGCGTGTGCCTTATACAGAGATTTTCTTTATCTTCGAGATAATTTTTTGCACCAAAGCTGCAAAGGTAGGTCGTAGTTGACACAGGACATCATCAAATATCTAGACTCAAATCCCTGAAGAGATTAAGAAATAAACAGTATTCGCAGGTATCTTAATGCCTGGCTTACTAAAATAAATTGTATATACATTAAATTGTATTAGATTAAACTACAAAATCCGTTCGAACGATATATGTTAAGTACTTATGTACCTATGTTACTATGATGTACAACGTAGCATTCGATACAGACAACAAGCAATATTTTGAAGAAAACCCGTAATAATTCCTAACCACATAAATAAATCAAACAAAGGTCTAATTTGCAGTGTGCAGAACTGCAGACATTGAACGCGTGGCGTGCGCTCGCGCATTCCTCGGGTTCATCGACCGGTATCAGCGGAACTGTAGCTGTCTAGTGCACTTTCCAGCGTTCATTGACAGTGGATCGCGGTGATGTGAACTATGTGGAGGAAATCCGGCTAGATTAGCTGTTAGCTGCGCGGGAGTGACATGCAGATCACCGGGAAGAGTTTAATAGGAATAGTAGCTAATAGAATAGTCTCATTTCTTGTTTTTTTTCAATAGACCTAGAGCTTGTATCATTTATACTAATATTATAGATGTGAAAGTCTGTCTGTTTCCGATTAAACTGCTAAACCAATTATGATGTATATCGGTATAGAGATAGATTGCACCTTGGAGAAGGACATGTAATACTTTTTATCCCGGGAGAATTGCCGACTTTCATGCGGGCGAAGCCGCTGGCAGAAGCTGGCATGCTATATAATAAATATGTGGCATTAAAATGAAATTTGCTATCACTGATAATCACACGAGGACAAGATTGAAAAATTAACGGAGTAAGAAATTAGAGAGAGAAAAAGAAATATGTCACAGTGAATGTAACTACTTGACCTGACAAAGGCTACCCGCGGCTGGTGGATGATAATGAAGATGAATAATCAGTAATCCTAATCAAAATAACAGCTAAAGACATCAATTTAAGCTAACAAAAGACATGGTGCCGGGATAGTGTTTTTCAGGACGGCCTTAAAACCAATTGTAATCAGTTTTCAACTACATTGAATTATGAAATCATGTCTGGTAGTAAGTTACAATAATGAGGTGTATGACTGAGATGGTGACGGTGGGCAATTTGTGATGCTGCTCTTGGGAACCACATCGTACCCACTGTTACTACCCCAGTCAGATTCAGATAGTGGTTACAAAGTCACAAGAACCGATTGTCAGGTTTTCTGCAAAATCACTGCTATTCCAAATAGAAATTTGGAACAACAATCTACTTAAATCGTAAATTTTCCAAACAATGGCAAGTAGGTACATTTTTATGCAAGCATTAGAAACTAAAGAATTGGGTACATCAAAAACTCAGGTACTTACCACAAGGTAGAGAAGCTAGGTCGAGATCGGTGAGGATACTGAACAATTTTGTGTGAGATCCTGAAGTTAAATTTCGTCAAATATATGGTATGTATAGCCAGGGTTGTCAATATTTTGATTACGATAGCGTCGACGATAAAATCTATTTACATTGACTAGTGAAACATGTAATGAATGATTTTGATTATCAGATCATGCCTATTGTGAATGATTTTCATTGTTGTGATTTAATAATTAACTGTGAATCATTAATGGAATTTGAACAGACCAAACTTGGCCTTGATAAGGCTGAAATTCTGGAGCCTTGGAAAGTTTCAAGAAATCCATACAGCAGAAAAGAAAAATGAAAGAAACGTGTAAAGAATTATTGCTTAAATAAATTGTATTGTTTGGACATCAACAATACTATATGACTGAATGTGTTTACTGCAGAGGAAAGCCCTTTTTTTCTATTTCAACACAATTCTGTCTTCTGCTAGTGCGGCTTAGTCCTTTCGGCAAGAGTTGAGTTTGTCCCACCATATTTGCAGGGTCTGATAGCGATCAGCCGTTGATTCTTTAGTAAGACGCATTATTAAGTATACGTATACGATATAAAGTAGTAAGAAAAATTAGATGCTTACGAGTACTACAACAATTGTGGAAAATAATTATCAAACAACGTGTCGAATTGCGTCGACTTTTAACTACCTATAATCCGTTGCTGTAAAAAAAACAATAGTAGATTATTGCATCGAGCGCAAAGTGAGTTATCAATGCATCAGTGTTATGTTGGCACTAAATTAACACGAGTGCATTAATAACTCACTTTAGCGAGGTGCGTAATCTACTTTTCTTTCAACTACCTATCTACCTACCGTGATAAAATATACCTACACAACTTAATGAAAAATATATATGCCGCGACTTTTGCGGCAAAAGGTTCTTAACAATTTAATTTGCAGCTGTATTTATACTTTTTGGAGTTGAATTCATATCGCTATCAATGTCTATTTCCATTTTTTTTAACTTTTCTTGCTAAATATGAAGTTCATAAAAAAGTTTAAAATGGTACAAAACGCACGGCATTTTTTTTTCTCCAAATCAGTTTTATTCTGCCGATTTTTATTTTCAGCCAGTATCTTTTTGATCTAATATATTAAACTTAATGGTAGGCATTAAACCTCTGTGGTAAATTTATATCTAAATAAAAAATAAAAAACAGTGCATTAATAAAAAACTGTGCAACAATGAGATTTCATATAACTTTTCTGCACTGTTTTGGTTCTAAGCAAAAATACGTCCTTTGTGATCGGTTTTGTAGTGATTAATGATAACATTACTACATTGTTGAAATACATAAATCTTAACCTACTTCAAAGATATACCAGTTATAAAAGTTAGGTGCGTTACATGGGAAAATTTCCATGGCATGCACCTTTTAAATTTTATATTTTATTTTACTGGTCTTCAAAGCATTTAATTAAAATCTATAAGTATTATAGATATAGATAGAATTTATAAGTAAGTTCTACAATTAAAACTAAATCATAATTTAAGAAAGGTGGAAACCCTAGGCAATGTGCAATATAAATACACGCTATCATTCAATAAAATGTAGAATTTTATCGCAGAGTCATAATCCCGCCGAAGATTATCCAATATGGTCCAAATAAAATTCTAGGGTGGGATATAAAATGTTGTGCACATTACAACATTTCCGTTTCATTCGATATGGTCGAATAAACCAGACAAGACTGTAGACAGGTGCCATACGATGTCTGCGATTGGGATGGTCGAAATGCGAAAACGTAAGGGTAAAGTCACATTATCAACTTAACGATAACGCTTGGGATTCCCATAACTAAATTTTTCACAATTATCAATCACTATGGCGTCGCTTTCGTTTATAGAATGTCACGTAACTAGAGACTCTGGAGAACCTGGACAGAGTGAAATTCTAGCAGGTAAACATGTCGAAAAGTTCATAATATATGCGCTACTGAAAAATAACAATGCAAGCAAGCATATTATAAGTTGGGGGATAACATGGCTGATAAAAATGCTTGGCTCAATGCTGTTTCTGTTCCGCAGCCACTAGGGCGCAAAAACAAGTGATGGGCAGAAAAGTTTTGAAGTATTGTTGAACCTGCTGAAGAATGTATGAATATATTTGTATTGTATAAACTCAATTTCTTTTAGTATTATATAACTGCACAGCACATATGTGAGTACTATGTTCCGACTGTAAATCTATCATTCATTGTATGTGTCGTTCGTTGACTTCTGTGTGCCCTGGCAGTTGAGTGTGTCATGCTCTCTCTAATGTCTCTGTGATGGTGGCACATGTGTTTGGTCACTCCGTTCCCTTCATGATGGTTGAGCTGAGTGGTGCCGATCCATGCGTGTTCATGAATGGGCGCCATCACTTGGGATTGGTCATAATTTAGCTGCCTCGGCCCGTTATTGTATTTTTTTTAATTGTTTGTTACTCTAGAGTCTAGGCGCTTTAATGTGCAAGTCTTTTTACATCGTTTTCACATAATATATGTATTGTTTCAACAAGAATGATGTAACCAAATACTTGTAATTAAAACTGATGGAAAAAGTGTCCGTGGAGTTTCTTGCAAATTCTTCTCCATTGAGACCAAATGACGCTTGCGAGTTTGCAACCAGAGTCATCTTTTTTTTTGTTTGACAATTCAAAAGTACCTCTAAGGTTTACTTATTTGAAATAAACTACTTGATTTTGATTTTAAATTTTGATTTTAACGTGTTATCACTTTGTCTAGAGTCCACAGTGAAATATGTGCATTGGCTGTCTTTCCGACAATGCAATGACTTGTACAACTTCAAACATAGATTGAAGAGAGTCCTCATCCAAAAGGACAGGCCAATTATATTGCAGATGGCAACAGGTGGTGACCACTAACCATCAGGTGGGACGCCTGTTTGTTTGTTTCCTCTTCGTGAGCATTAAAAATCGGTTAACATGAACGTAGGAAGCCTTATTTCAGTTGCCAAAAAAACATCTTTCAAGAATGCAATAAAATACTGAAGTTCCCTAAAGATGACTAAGTCATCTACTTAGATTATGTGAGTCATCTTTGCCTAATTTCAGACGTGCCACCGAACATAGTAGGGTGTTGGGTGTTTCATGTGTAAGTACCTAAGTACTGTCTTTCTTCTAACCAGGTTAAAGGTCTAGATAGAATTTGAAATCATCATCATCATCAATCATTTCATATGAGACTGGAAAAGTGCCAAATGCTTGGAAGCCAACGTACAGCCCGTGCCCAAGAAGGGCAGTCGAGCTGACCCGGCTAACTACAGACCCATCTCTGTGTGTACTAAACACTAAGCTCCTGGCATACCTAGAAGCTAATGATATCCTTAGCGACCGCCAATACGGCTTCCGCCGAAATCGATCTACTGAGGATCTTCAAGCGTATGCCATTCAGATATGTAGTGAGGCCATCGAGAGGCACGGGGTAGCACTTGCCGTCTCCCTCGACATCTAGAAGGCTTTCGATAGGGTCTGGCATGAAAGAGCCTTATTGGTAAGCTTCCTTCATTCGGTCTGCCCGGTGGTCTGTGTGATTGGATCGCAGACTTCCTGAGAGATTGGTCCATTCGAGTGGTTATTGATGGCTACTCGTCGGACCAATTGGATATTAATGCCGGGGTCCCTTAGGGGTCGGTACTCTCAGCAACATTGTTCTTGTTGCACATTAACGATCTGCTAAAATCATTGGGTAAGCAACTGTTGCTGAGAGATACTTGTCCAACGCACGGGCTTCGGGCCACAGATCCGGTCTCTCCGTGAGGCCATGGTGGAGCGTTTGAACTTGTCCTTGCAGGCAGTCTCCGAATGGGGTGATGCCAATCTGGTCAAGTTTAATGCTGCTAAAACCCAAGCGCGTTTTCCGCTAAAAAGAGCCAATTTCACCCGGCTCCAACTTGCCGTGATGTAACCGTGCCAATAACGGACCATCTTGAGCTTCTTGGCATTACGTTGACATCGACTCTCAATTTTGGGCCTTACATTGAGGCAAAGGTTCAGCTGGATTCCAAAAAGTTCGGGATCCTTGCAAAGGTGAGAAAGTACTTCACGCCGGAACAGCTGCTCAACTTGTATCAAGCGCAAGTTCGTTCGTGCATGGAGTACAGTTCTCATCTCTGGTTGCCAAATACCTGCTTGATGCACTAGAGTCGATCGAAAAGCGGTCCAAGAGACTTATCGGCAATGAGGCACTGGTCAAATCAAAGCTCCAGAGCTTTGAACATCGTAGCTGAATTGCCAGCTTGTCGGTTTTTCTCGGTTACATTTCGGGGAGTGTGCCATGGAATTGCACGATTTAATTCCGCCCAGCCCGTTCCATCATCGGACAACCAGACGCACGACGATGCGTCCTCGGTACATGGTGGAAATCCCACCCATACGCACAAAACGTTTTGGGGACACGTTCATTATGCGTACAGCTAAGGAGTGGAATTCCCTGCTGGAGTCTGTGTTTCCCGATAGCTACAATCTAGGGGTCTTTAAGTCAAGAGTGAATGGGTTACTTCTAGGCAAGCGTGCGTCGACCACATCATCGCTTACCATCAGGTGAGATAGTGGTCAAGCGCGAGCCTATAGACAATAAAAAAAAACGACTTTGAAAATTTTATCAAAAACTTTACACGATATGATTATAAATACCTTCTTTGATAAGCACCATTTTTTTCAAATCCTGCAAAACGATAACTATTTATCACAATGTAACTAACTTTACGCAGAAATCACAATAAAAATAAAAATAGTGATTATTTTTATGGTGTACAATAAAGTATATTCTATTCCATTCTATAACTTGGACGTACCATAACATGACACACAAAGTATTGGCTTAATGGCTTTTTTGTCAATATGTATTTTGTAGTAGATACTAAACAGATAAAAGTTTGTTTTTTAATCTATTCTCCACTTGAGAATTATGATTTTCGTACCGCTATTTACTTGAAATTGCCATGGCCACCATGCGTCGCCATATTGACCGGTCCCGTGCGTCTCGCATCCAGCGGATCCCCGTAACCTTCACCAGGTCATAAGTCCACCTGGTAAGAGTCCTTTCAACGCAACGTCTTCCGGTTTGCGGTCACCACTCCAGAACCTTTCTGCTTCTCAGTTTTGGAAAGTCGGTTAAAAATAAGTTTGAAATCATAATTGAATTGCCTCCAGTTTCTGAATTGAGAATTCGAAGTTGAGAGACTGATATTTATCAAACTCCATTTTAGCATGAGAACTTGTCGGAGTATGACCTGCAGCCGTATTGTGTAAGTGAATAAGGAAACGCAAAGAGTTTGACCACTATCCAATCGACGAAATCGACCAATCACACAGACGGAAATCAAAATCGCGTCATTCATCTCGCATGTGAATGGTCGATTTGGGCGATTGGATAGCGGTCAAACTCTTTGCGTTGCCGTATTCACTTACGCAATACGGCTGCAGTTCCTTCTAACCTTCGGAAACTGGGGAGCAGTTTTCGATCTCATTTTAGATTGTATGACATCCAAATCTTCATATGGCACCATTGAGCTTTCTACAGAAATGTTATTCTCTAAGGATTACAGCCGTTAGGAGCAGCCCTGCGTCAGCGATGAAACAACTAGATAGTATAATATTGTACCCACTAAGTACTGTGTTTATCCTTAGAGAATAGTACTACAGACATGACTTATCTTGGACTTACACTCTTGGCAACCTAAATGAAAACAGTTATCCGAAAGCAGACTTTCAGTTTTCTGTAAATGACTGGTTTGTACCTAAGTCCCTAAGTAAATATGAGCATTAATTTGGCCAGAATAAGAATAGGTATAAAGGATGTAGGTACAGTACAACAATTTTCTTATCGCCCTTCGGCAAACTTCGTGTTTACAACAATTTTCTTAATGTCCTTCGGCAATCTTCGTGTTTCGTCAGTCGTCTCTCAATCAATTTGTAAGTCTGATAGAAATCCGACGACTGAGGAAGTTTGCCGAGGGTCATTAAGAAAATAGTTGTACTGTTGGTATACCGCCCTAAGAACCTACGAAAACGCTTATTCTATTTTTATCAAAGCAGGTTTCTAATAAACCTCATCAAATTTGTAGAACGTGAGTATTTAAAGACTTCGTGGTAAGAAGCCGGTTCTTTCCTTATAATCACAATTATATAATAATAGAGTTAATAACATTGATATCGATGTTTTATTAAATAATTATCTGTTTCCAAATATCAGCTAATAATTTTTTAGTGAACCTAATACCCAGGTTACACATGGTTAGCTTTCAAAGATTTTCATCATCATCAAATTATCGTAGTTTCATCCGAAAAACGTTCTTCACAAATCGTCGCCACATTTACAGGTTCTCTGTTCTTCTTGCATCCATCTCACTCCCTTTGCTATCACTCACTCTGGTCTTGGCTTCCTACGCTGCGTCCTCAGTCATTCCAGCCTATGGACCCCATTGGCCATCCGTTGTGCGCGCAATGTGCTCTATCCACTGCTACTTAAGTTTGTCAATTCTTCGGGTTATGTCGCAGAAGGAAGGCAAGCAAGTAACGTCTTGGCTTACTTGTCTAGGCAAAGCTACAAAAGACATATAAAATTGACCAACCAAAACTATTTTGTGCCAGTAGCCTGCATACCATATGGTTATCTTCAACAGGCAACCATCAAAGTAGGTATCTTCTTTCCTAAAAAAATAAGTGAAATTGAGCTTATATTACTTGGGCACCAGCCCTTAGCCTTGTTGCGTAATGAATTCGGCAAGGCAAAGGGCAACAAGTAATAAAAGTCGGCCATTCAAATGCGAGATGCGCTGGTCAACTCAAAGCTCCAGAGCCATGAACACCGACGACGAGTTGCCAGCCTGTCGGTTTTCTATCGATTACATTTCGGGAAGTGTGCGATGGAACTGCACAATTTGATTCCGCCTAGCCCTTTCCATCATCGGACCACAAGACGTACGTACGGCAATGTGTCATCTTTACATGGTGGACATCCCACCCATACGCACAAAGCGTTTTGCAAATACTATCATTGTGCGTACAGTTAAGAGGCGGAATTCCCTGCCGGAGTCTTTGTTTCCTGATAGCTGCAACCTGGGAGTCTTGTAAGTCAAGAGTGAACAGGTTACTTCTAGCCCAGCGTGCTTCACCGTCGACCACATCATCACTAAACATCAGGAGAGACAGTGGTCATAAGCGGACCAATCACAAATAAAACAAAAAGTAAAAAAAATTGAAAGACGCGATGTGTTTCTGTCTATGTGATTGGTCGATTTTTCATACTTTCTGTGTTTGCCTTGCCGAATTCATTAAGTAATAAAGCTGCGGTATAAGTAATAACTGCTGTATGAACCTTTTAATAAGGAAAAGTACTTACTTGGATTAGATTACCTACCTTTCACGATTTTATCACTATCCGTAAAAAATATTTGCTGAGTTCGATAGCTTTAGTTCATAACTCCAATATTGTCGACATTTTTGCGAATTTTATCAGATTTAGAAATAGGTTATGATTACAAGCGTTTGCAAATAATATAACATATATCAGTCGAAGGGATACAGTGTTATCTAGTACCTACAAGAAATTTTCCATTCAACACACCTACCGCGCCCCAATAACCGCCAATATGACAAAAACAGGCGGTATTTACAAATAGTTAGGTCAAACCTGTTTGGCAATAAATAAGTTGGTTTCATGGAAACCGTGATACATACTCGTACGTATTAAGTTGACGTATAAAAAAAAATCCAAAAGTCAAGGTGCTGCTTGCATTATAATAATAATAATAAAATCGTACGAGTATATTCAGGTAACTGTAACCACACTTAACAAATAAAATCAAAATGAATATAATAATAATAAGAGACAGAGGCGTAACTACCGCGGTATCAGCCGTATCGATGATACGACCTTAATGGGCCCCGACGAGTGGAATCAAAAGTTCTTAAAATTTTATCCACAATCTCAAATTATTTTTGCTTAGAGTTCGGTGAGGAATTATGTTTATTATTTAATCATTCCATTTTCTTAAACGCTATAAACACAATGAAAACTTAACCTACCCCAGTCAGGATTCACTCATATTTAAGTTCGTACCACTCGTTCTTTAAGTTATTCAAGTCAAAAATCCAGACACCTATTTTATGAATTTTTTAAAAAAATATAAAGGGCCCCCAAGTAATTTCGAAACTGGGCCCCTTTATGACTTGCTAAGCCACTGTAAGAGAGATACCATTCGCAGGGCAGTTTTGTGGCGAGCTGGTGGGCAGTGGCGACCCACGGACTTGATCTCCCGGAAGTCTTGTTCCTCATCTCTGGCTTGCCTTTATTGGAGGTGGGAGCTCTGTAGATTTACAGTCGGAACATAGTACTCACACATGTGCTGTGTCATCATTTATATAATACTAAATGAAATTGAGTGTATACTATACAAATATATTCATACAGTCTTCAGCAGGTCCAACAATACTTCAAAACTTTTCTGCCTATCACTTGTTTTTGATTGATTGAATTGAGTGTGCAAGTCTCTTGCCATTTTATAGCCGTGTAGTTACACTGTGGTCAGGCAGGGGCCAATAGTCATTCTATAGTTTTAGGCAACGATCTACTAAACCTCCCAAACCCATAACCCAATATTTTTGTCTCCATATTGGACAAGAGTCCTGCACCAACCGGGGATTGTCATTGAGTGCATTTTCGTAGTGCATATGGGGATAATCATCGGTTGGTGTCACATATCATGACACATATCTAGCAAGGCCTCTACGAGTTGGCTTCGGTCCAAGGCATGCCTTTCAACGGTCCAGGCAGGACCCGAGAGTCCCGAGATTGTTAATACATATAAATAATGGCTAACTTTTCGGCTGAAATTATGATGATGATAATGAAATAAAATCTAAAAAAATCACATAACATAAAAAATCAAACGCAATTATTAAATACACATAAAACAAATTAAGAATCAATTACGACTTTCTCTCAGGTATTGGTACAGCCATAGAAATATAAAATACAGTTTTACTTACTATATTTTTAAAAAAAAATTACAGCTTTATTTAAATACAAATACAGTTTGTTTATTATATCTATGGGTACAGCAACATGTCTGCCAGAACAATGCCGGAGGCAAGGGCAGTCCAGTCTTCCCGCGATCATCGCCATGACGGTGTTGGAACTGGCCCGTACCCTGCCAATAGTTGTAACGTCTGATAATGAGCTGATAATCAATGAGCTCTCATTGGGAAGCTCAACCAAATCAAATAATAAAGTTTCTGTAATTGGAACAGTGAAGTCAAATCAAGTACATCAGTAACCAGACCCTGTTCTTGACCATATCCAGCAGCGGGCTCCTGTAGGCTAATGACGATGAAAGCTTTAGAGCATTTAACGTAATACTCTTAGATGAAAGCTGATTAAGCAATGGCATCTTATTTGCACACTATACATGTTGTAATGGGCCTAATAAATGTCAGGCTGCGGTAACGTTACCCCAGCAGAAAATATTTTTGTGAAATAACTAATAAATTATAAGAGCAACAAATTTAAAGAAGTGCAATAATGAAGCTGGGCAACAATTTTCTGTAACATATAAATTACTATTTTCGACATTATTTTGCTGGGGTAACGCACACGACTACAGAATCCTAGTCTAGTTAGATCAGTTACAACTTTTCACGCAGAAGAAACTATTGAAAAGCGTCAGGGGCCTTATTTTCGCCCCTCTACAAACACTACATCGTTTAAGACAACGCAACGTCAGTCGCCAAAGACCTTGAGGGAACAAAACGCGCACTCGATTCACACCCGCGCGACCCAAAATTTAGTAGTTTTTTGTACTTTCCTTTTTATTCTATGACTTTAAAACGAAAAGCCTCAGATTAAAATGTAGATATTTAAATTGTCTTTGAGACGGTGTCGATTTCATTAAAATACCCCCAGTGGTTTTGGTGCGATTGTCGTGTTTTTGTCCGTTTAAGACATAACTTTACAAATTAATTACACTATGTTATACGAATAAAAATCAAAATTTTCTTAGATCAAAAATTTAAGAAAATGGTCTAATGTAGTATATATTTTTTCCAAAAGATTACGACTAGCCGTTTAGACGTGATTCTTATTTTAAAATCAGCTACTCAGGGGTATCTGCGCCTAGCGATTGACTAAATAAATCTTTATTGTACAGTCAAGGGTCAAAAGTGCAGTCTTACTCTCCCAAAACTCAAATAGCTAGTTTTTGTAGAAGAAGTTAAATTATCCACAACTGATATAATATGTTGTATAAAATTTAAAGTATAGATTATACCTACCAATCGTGAAATTTTGAAATTTTCTGCCTAAAAAAAATTGCCGCTGCTGTTTTGTTAGAGTGAGACTGCACTTTTGACCCTTAACTGTACATTCAAAGAGTGCCGTACCTACTATAAGCTTTAACCAAGGCATTAACATACATAGCATACAAACCTTCTTTTATAGCAGAGGTTAACGTCTTCATCGCAATGGGTCAACTATGCAGTTCGCTGGAAGTAACAACTTTACCTTACGGTACATACAAATAACCTTCCCTTTTACCCGAGGTATGTTAGTGTATAGTGTTACCACTTACCTACCAGCGTCAACTTGGTTGTCTAAATGAAAAGAAGATATTTTTGGCTGACTGCTCCAGAAAGACTACATCGTCGGTTTTGTATTAGTAAGTGGAACTGACGAGCTAATGCTTGGTTGCTGATGGATGACTGAATAGTCCTGGGTTAAATTAACGGATCGGGAAGAGGCTTTCAATGTGGAATTTCTCAGAAGTACCAGTTCGGAGTCTGGATTTTTGCTGCTAGCAATAAGCAGTACGCTCCTATTATAAGGAAAGTGAAACGAAATGTGCACTAAATGTGTAAGGTACACGGAGAAAATAGAATTGAAATTTTGCTTCGTTTCAGAAAGAAGGCTGTTTACTAATTTGATTGTTAACCAATCGTTAACCCACTTTCCATTGAAAAAACAAAAATACCCAAATGCTTAAAAAAACGAAGTAAAAAGACGTAAACAAGAAGAAAATCATGCTGTGCAGTGTCGGAGGACATATTCGGGAGCTGGCTGACCACAACCAGATGTATCCTCCGACTGCATAGCATGTTTTTCTTAATGTTTACGTCTTTTTAGTATGCTTCATAAGCAGTCGGGCTTTTTGATTTTTTTATTTAAATTTTTACCTAACATTTTTTTTTCAAATTAGGAAGGTACATTTAAACATATAAGTGTTATATTTTTTTATTATTTTTGAAATCACTTCTTAAACCCTTTATTTTGATACCTGACCCAATGGGTCTGAAAGAAAAAAAAAATGGGCTCTACAATATAGCGCCCAAAAGCCGTCATTTTTCTATTTTCCAATTTTAATATAGCCGGTGAGACTCGCAAAGTTAAGATGAATCGATTGATGTAAGAAACACCAAAATCGGCAAACGCGTTTGGTCTCTGGAATGCCACATAGGAACAAACATACATAGACTGATAAACACATTACCCTTCTTCGGCAGTCGGGTAAAAAGGAGATACAATGAAGACCTTCGGCGATATACAACAACTCTTAAATAAACAACAGCAAATCTCTCGGGATTGGAATCTCTGTGTTGTTCACGCCATTTCATAACATAACATCGCGCCAGTATGCTCTAAAGCTGTACGCAGATATGTGCAGTTCACCCCGTTATCCTCTCATTTCTACGGTTATGTTCAAGTTTTATATTATTTGGGTAAACTATTCTGGCATAACTTTGGGCAATATAGGTACCTTACTTTAGAACTTGCTTATTATGCACCACAACAAAAAAAACCGGTCAAGTGCGAGTCGGACTTGCGCACCGAGGATTCCGTCCAAACAGCTAAATTCACCAACTTAATTCTAGGTCAACGGGAACTACCATATAGGTTTTCGACCCAAAACCTATAGGGTTCTTCCGGTTGACCTAGAATTCTCAATTTTGGTGAAAAGCAAGGTCTTACAGCACAAGTAAAGAGAAAATGCCGAAAAATAAAAAAAGTTGAAAATTAAGATATATTTTGGTACTTACAAGTTTTCGCGAAAATCTAAATTTGCCCATATCTTTTTTTAGTGTTGACTCAGGACCTTGGTTTTTTACACCCAATAGGGACTATAGAACTCATTATCTGGTATATATTTCAACTTGCTAGGTCCACCCGTTCTTGAGAAATTGGTGATGACACACGGACAGACGGACAAGAGAGTGATCTTATAAGGGTTCTTTATTTTACTTTTTGAGATTCGGAACACAAAGAACACCTGATAACGATCTCCACTTGAGCCAGACGGTTTTGATGCGGTGGGTCTACATCCTTATCCACATTTGCTGCCGAGGTAAGCACCGATCCTAAGTACTAGAAGTGGTCCACTTTGAGTAGTTCCCGGTTGTCTATAAAAATATCTCAACCCGTTTCTGCTGTCCCTCCGTAGTCACATTTTAAGTACTCAGTTTTATTTCGATTTATGCGTAGCCCATGTTTTTCTAACCGTGTCACCCAGTGACGAAGTGTTTCCCGCAGGTCTGGTGCCTTTTTAGATATAGGACTATATCGTAAGCATACACTGCGGTGCTGGCTTTTGTATGTCCCGTGTGATATAGTCCATGCATAAGTTAAACATTAGTAAGCTCAGGACTGAACCTTGATGAACTCCCACCTCTACGCCGAATGGCTCACTGAGGCCCGTGGGACTCTTGACGCGCGTTTTCGTGCCTGGACTAGTGCCACGTAGTACTCCGGGATATTTTGGGCTCTAATTAAATTATGCCAAACAAGGTTTCTGGGTACTCTATCGAAAGCAAGTAAGTCTATGAATAGGAGGTACAAATTTTCTTTATTCGCACGATGTTTTTCCATCACCACTCTAATTTTCTGAATGGTATCAATTGTCGACTTCCCTGGTGTGAATCCGTATTGGTTTTCAGTAATACGAGAATAGTCGTTTATGCGTGAAGCGATAATTCTTTCAAAGACCTTCAGTGTGTGATGTGAGCATTAGCTTTTTTTTTCTAGTTGCCGCATTCAGCGATGTTTCCTTTTTGTTTATATATAGGGCATAAGGTGCTTTTTCGCCAGGATTATGTGATTATACCGTCCTTAATGATGCGATTTTATAATTTAGTCAGCCATAGCAGTGCGGTATACCTTACGGTATACCGTACGTTTCAGATTCTGCCAGATATCTGCCGGAATCTGGTCGGGGCCGGTGGCCTTATGGTATTTAATTTTCGATAAGGCCTTCCTCACCTCCTTCACTGTTATACAATTTAAGGGTCCTTCAGCAGGTGGCATATGGGGCATTGTCTCCCTAGGGAATTCTTCGTGCATTAACCCTTCGTAGTACTCCTTCCATCTATATTATATCATTCGCTAAACTCTTGCAATAAAATTAAACTCATTAAGGGCAGGTAGCTACTAATTACTGTAGAGTACATAAAACGGTTTGTTTGTTCTTTGATTGCAATGAATCACCTTACCAATGACGGTAATAATATTCTACGAAATATATAAAACGTAGACCATCTACGTATTTATATAGATAATCTATTTATACGCTTCCTTATTAATGTACAGTTTAGATGGTCGATAATTTAATGATTCATATTGTTGACTCATTTTTAGATGCTACAGATTATGAAGCCGATAGTCTTATTTTCCTCGAAAAGTGTTCAGATGCAACGCAAAAACTGTCTAGTTAAGCCATCCATTGCCAACCACACTTTTCACAACCATGGTAACTCTTGAAAGCCAGAATCAAAACTGGCGACAACTTTCTGGTTATCACCACTATTGATTCAGGCTTTCAGGAGTGAGGACGCAGTAAAGATCGATGAGTCCCAGATAAATAATGTAACTGTATTCGATCGCGCAACGGATTCCGAAATCGAAACCCGAAACTCTCTAGCTAATTAGATCGTTTCGCCGGAGAGTAGCTAGATCCTGCGTAGTTTGCGGTGTAGACTGAAGAATGTAGGTAGGTCTTGAAATTGGAACCGAACTGAAAATCTGTAATTTTATGATTATGAAAATTTTGAAAATAAGGTGTTAATTATTACCTCAGCAACATGAAGATCTCATAATAGATAGACCTTTGTCGGAGGGATTTTGGGATTGGGGACTTTGGGATGCGCTGCAATGTAGTTAACCGAAGCAATCTTATTTGTGTTATGGGGACCTAATAACTGTTGTGGGTGGAGGATTGTGACATATTCCAGAAGTGAGAACTGTATTACAATCCACTCTGTTTTGGACCATAGTAGCCTTTGGTTAAGAAGATATTTGATTAATATCCACGCAGGTCCTCGTTTTTTCGCATTTCGCCTGCCCTTACCCCAATATATTTTGTGTCAGCGCAGCATGTTTTCTTCTTATTTGCCTTCTCAATCAATAGTGACCTCCTTTTTACTTCTTATTTGCCGTCTTAATAGTGACCTCCTTTGTTGCCACACCATCTTGCACACAATCCATTCATTGTCTGTCTTGTTCCCTACCCCTATTACCAATAGTTTGTATAAAAGGAGGAACACATGAAGGGATATTTTCTCTCTGTAAATCCTTTGTACCTAAGTAGAATTTCTAATCAGCCGGCCGGCGTCCGTCGCCAAGATAAGAAAAAATGGCGCACTAAGTATTTATCGCTGATTACAGCTATCTCTGACTTAATCGATAAATTATAAGAATACACCTGATTAGTCGTTGGAGCCTCGATTATCTTCAAGTTGAAGCTCCGATTACAAGTTAAACCGACGATTATAAAGTAGTCCCGGTTTAATAAAATAAGGTCGTTGCCAAGCGGGTAGATAGGTTAGACTCTGCAGTGCATCGTCGGGGCTTACATACACGACTGGCACTTTCCCTATGTGTGTCGGCAGGGTAGGTAGAGTACAGGGAGATCACGTGTGGGGTTCCACAGGGGTCGGTTTTAGGACCTCTCTTGTGGGATCTCGCATACGATCTGGTTCAACGTGTTGATCTCCCCGTTGGCGTTAATATCTTTTGCTACAAAGACGACACCCTGGTGTTGGCCGGCGGGGAGCCTTCGAACGTGACTATCCAGCTTTCCGAGCCCGGTGTGGCAAAAGCGTGTCAGGAATCGCTGCGGTTCGGCTAAGGCGGCAGGAATACGGCAGGGCGACTCGCGCTCGAGCATTGGCACGAGCAGCTACAGCAGCCGCAATGTCCGCGCAAGCGCTTTATTGAAGCCGTCCTGCCGCACTACGAAGCCTGGCTGAAAAGAGGGAGGCGCATCTCCTACAGGGTCACTAGGTACTGATTGGGCACGGTTGCTTCGGTGAGCATCTGAATAGTATTGGGCGAGAGGCCACGGCTAATTGCCACCATTGTGGAGGCGACCTTGATTCTGCACAGCACATGCTCGAGGAGTGCCCTGCGTGGGCACCTAAGCGGCAGGTCTTGGTCGCCAGGATAAGACGAGACCTGTCTTTGCCAGCAGTTTTTTTTTTTTTTTTTTTTTTTATTTGTTATAGGCTCGCGTTTGACCACTATCTCGCCTGATGTTAAGTGATGATGTGGTCGAAGGTGAAGCACGCTTGCCTAGAAGTAACCTATTCACTCTTGACTTGAAGACCCCTAGGTTGTAGCTATCAGGAAACAAAGACGCAGGCAGGGAATTCCACTCCTTAGCTGTACGCACAATGAAAGTATTTTCGAAACGCTTTGTGCGTATGGGTGGGATATCAACCATGTAACGATGGCGCATTGCCGTACGTCTTGTAGTCCGATGATGGAAAGGGCTAGGCGGAATCAAATTGTGCAGTTCCATCGCACACTCCCCGAAATGTAACCGATAGAAAACCGACAGGCTGGCAACTCGTCGTCGGTGTTCAAGGCTCTGGAGCTTTGAGTCGACCAGCGCATCATTGCCGATAAGTCTCCTGGCCCGTCTGTCAATCAAGTCAAGTTATGAGGACCATGTTGATAGAGACAGAAAACTGGAGGGAAATGGCGTCCTTCTGTGAGACCGTGATGTTCCAAAAGGTGGTCGCTGAGCGGGATCGTGAGAGGCCCGCTCCTCTTGGAGAATAAGGCATCGAGGCGGTTGCCTCACGTCAGTGAAAATAAAATTAAAAAGCCGAAACCCCGCCTGCATCATAGGCAGGCGAAATCCCGGGGTAGCAGGCGCTCAGACTTGGGAATCCGCCCACCAAAAGTGACTTTCTCAGTGACGCCGTGCACAACGAGAATCAGGGACGGCGCTCTTTCAGTATTCAAACACTGTGCCCTAACAGGCGTTGCACAGAGGGGGTTCCGGGTTGGTCTTTTGAGAGGTCACAGTTTTTACGTGCTGATGGTGATCACTGGTGTGGTTTTAGAGAGGTAAGTAAGTCTGTGTTTCCTGATAGCTACAATCTAGGGGTCTTTATGTCGAGAGTGAATAGGTTATTCTAGGCAAGCGGTGGGGTTCCCGCATTGTCGAGGCGGGGGGGCTCAGTAACCGTGGCTTGGACAACCACGGTGAAGCGAAGAGGAACCCGAGGAGGGGCCGCTCGTCACGGCTTTTGCCGACAAGCCGACGACGTAGCGGCCAATAAGTAGGTTGCGGTGGCGTATGGGCGCCATCGCAACTGAGGCGGGCCGCGATGTGGTACAGTAGGCATCGTGGCTGAGGGTTGGAAGCCGCGGCGGGAGAGGAGTGCCGGTATTACGGAGCGCCGCTCGCCCTACCCACCGCGGCCTGCGCGGGGTCGCCACCGTCTGATGGCGGACGCGATGGGGCTGCAGGGGAGGAAGAGTGTCGGTATAGCGTTGGCCGCTCTCCCTATCTCCTGCGGCCGAAAAGTGGTAGGTGGCGGGGCCACTGTCCTGACCCGTCACAGGGGGACCAAGGGTGCCATACACGGGGTCGTCTGGCGCCCATGTGCTGGTTCTGGTGCGCCGGTGATGGGGGGTAAACCCCAGAGGAGGGTCCGGAGACGGACAGCCGCGGCGGGTTCGCGGTTGAATGCTAACGCGTTCCCGTGTTCCCACCATAAGCGGCACAGATGGACACCGTGGAGTTTTAGTGGGTTAGAGTCGCACATAACTGCGCTATCTCCCCGTGGTAGCGCAGTATGCATGAGCATTTCTCCAAGAAAAAAAAAAAAAAAAAAAGAAAAAAAAAGGCAAGCGTGCTTCACCGTCGACCACATTATCGCTTACCATCAGGTGAGATATTGGTCAAGCTCCCCCAAAAGTCCAGGCGCGTTTTGAAGATATCACAGCGTGAACAAAAAAAGAAAGATAGGTTAGACTTAAAACTGGAGTAAGTCAATCAATCTGCCTGGTCTTTAACCTTTTCCTATTAATAAGGGGTCGGTTTCCTCTTTTTTTTTTTTTTTTCGCTTGGAGAAATGCTCATGCATACTGCGCTACCACGGGGAGATAGCGCAGTTATGTGGGACTCTAACCCACTAAAACTCCACGGTGTCCTCCTGTGCCGCTTATGGCGGGAACACGGGAACGCGTTAGCATACAACCGCGGACCCGCCGCGGCTGTCCGTCTCCGGACCCTCCTCTGGGGTTTACCCCCCATCACCGGCGCACCAGAACACACTGTACGCCGTGACCACCTCAGGGACCAAACCAGCACATGGGCGCCAGAAGACCCCGTGTATGGCACCCTTGGTCCCCCTGTGACGGTTCAGGACAGTGGCCCCGCCACCTACCACTTTTCGGCCGCAGGAGATAGGGAGAGCGGCCAACGCTATACCGACACTCCTCCTCCCCTGCGGCCCCACCGCGTCCGCCATCAGACGGTGGCGACCCCGCGCAGGCCGCGGTGGGTAGGGCGAGTGACGCTCCGTAATACCGGCACTCCTCTCCCGCCGCGGCCTCCAACCCTCAGCCACGATGCCTACTGTACCACATCGCGGCCCGCCTCAGTTGCGATGGCGCCCATACACCACCGCAACCTACTTATTGGCCGCTACGTCGTCGGCTTGTCGGCAAAAGCCCTGACGAGCGGCCCCTCCTCGGGTTCCTCTTCGCTTCACCGTGGTTGTCCAAGTCACGGTTACTGAGCCCCCCCGCCTCGACAATGCGGGAACCCACCGGGGGGGAAGGGGGTCGGTTTCTTAACCTAACCTCATCGGATGCAGATGAATACCAGTATTTTACATTGAGCGACAGACTATCTGACCTCCACAACGCATTAACTGGGTAACACGAAACCAATAGGCAAGACAGGTTTCAAGGTTTCAATCAACCTCGGCAAGTGTTAATCGAAAAATCCTAAGGAATTAACATTGAATGTCGGTTGTTGTCATAAAACCAGCAATTTATCAGTAGGTAATAAGTTTTTTTAATTTTTGACACGTTAAGCGAGGTGACGCTTAGACCATGTTCAGTAGTGGAAGTCTTTCGGATGAAATGATGATGATGATGAAGCGAGGTGATGACAGGTGGAGTAGGGCAGGACAGAAGAAATGTTGGTCGACCAGCGACGATATGAGCAGACGGCATTGTTGCTATCGCTGGCAGAACCTGGATGAGATTGGCGCAGGAGCGTGAGGATTGGCACAAGGAAAGACAGGGATATGCTTAGCAGTCGGCAAAATTCGCTTAAGCTCGGTTCAAACATCGGCGCATTTCTATTTCTAATGTTCTATGTTCTAATGTGTAGTGACTAATTTTGGGCGCACGGTTGGCGCAGTGGTTGAGCGATTGACTGCTGCGCTGCGTGTGGCGGGTTTGATTCCCGCACGGAACAAATATTTGTATGACCTACAGATAGTTGTTTCGGCTCTGGATGTTTGTGTATGTGAGTTTATATGTTTGTAAACGCACCCACGATACAGGTTTTTTTTTTAGTGTGGGGCAAAGTTTAAAAAAAAAAATGTTATAAGAATCTAAACATTATCCACTGACGCGTGGAGGACTAAATGTAAGGTGATAGGCGGCACTGCGGGCCCCCATATCTTACTTCTCCAAAAGGTTTAATCAAGGCCAAATTGTGTTAAGTACATTAATAATCCTCCTCTGACTTCATAATTAGATAATATTATCTACTTCATCCAAAAGTGCACGTACGCACTCTAAGTAATAGTAAACTAGGTACCTATTTATTACATCATGTGCTAATCAAATTATACAAAACAGTCCCTAATTCCAATAGACTTAAGTGTTGTTTTGAATAAATTAGCGTCTATATGTCGATTAATAAATTCACATCACACATAGGTGATACTATCCTTCTTTTCTACGTACCTACAGTATATAGTTAAAATTAACAAACATTTGACTAATCCCATATATTTTATTCCTATTAATTCCACCGCTCGACTCAACCACGACTCTCGATCATATTCCTCAAATTTATTCTCGACTCGAGGTCTCTTTTCTGTCGACAAGGCATCTGTGTCGAGTGGAGTGGGGAAAGTATCCTTCAAAAGGACTTCGAATATGGTTGATAAATACGTACACGCCAGTCTTCAGACTTTAGTCGTATTTTAAATCTTCAGCTTCAGGTAGACAAACTTATTAAAATTCGTACTGTCCCTACTACGTCATCATTAGATTCATTATAAGAGTATTGATGAGTGATGTATGTACTTTTATCTTCTATATATTAAGTTAAGGTTTATAGTATAGTTTTATATATAAATACTTAATTAAGTTATATACCTACTTGTTAGTCTATTTTAAGTTGCCTTATTTCCTTCTACACTCTGTGTCTTCGTATATCATCCAACTTTCCTGTCGCAGGTCTGCTGGAAGAAATTTCTGTTGAAATAAGCAGTACCTTTGTGCTCTTCTATCTGTATTCTTTCTTTTCTCTGTTAAGTGTTTTGTATATACTATAAATATATAGAACATTTAGGGGAAATTCAGTTTAAAACGTTTCTCGATCAAGAGATTTAATCTATCTGTTAACATTTTTCTATATTTGTATGCCAATGTTGACATATATTTTATTGGCCTAACAAAGGCTTTCGACACGGTAACTATTGGTGGATTTACTTATCAGAAAGCTGGAGACGCTAGGAATATGGAAATAACTTACGACTGGTTAAAAAATATCTCACAAGTCGCATGCACAAGTATGCCAGTCATAAAATTAAAACCAAACCTTCCTTTTTTCTGTAAAAGGTAAGTATAGAGTTCTTCAGTTGGAAATAACTTACGACTGGTTAAAAAATATCTCACAAGTCGCACGCCACAAGTATGCCAGTCATAAAACTTAAGCCAAACCTTCCTTTCTTTCTGTAAAAGATAAGTATAGAGTTCTTCAGGGTTGTATATCGAGTCCACATTTTTTTATGTCGCTGTGGACATTATTTTTTTTTCTTTTTTCTATATCATCGCTCTTGACTACTATCTCACCTGATGGTTAGCGATGATGTCGAAAAATAAACAAGTAAAAATTTGAAGACGTGTGATATCTACCAATTCGCACTGGGCGTGTGTTAGATTATGATCCATCCTCTCTCACAAAGAGGAGGCCTGTATTTCAGCACTGGGAAACTGTGAACATTATAGACTGATTTTATTATGCCTTGCTTATGCTAAAATCCAGTTTAATGATAAGTCGTGGGACATTGTTTTAATTCTTGCACAGATTCCGCCTATGTATCACCATTGTACATGAAGGTTAAATAAATAAATACATAAATTAAGCCCATACCGATGAGTACTCGTATTATTGTTAACTATGTTCTATGTACCTACCTAATTACTGCTAAAACTGTATAGTTGATATAGTTATCGACTGATTTGCTTTATGAAAATCGTAGCGAAAGTTTCTTACTTAGAGTTTGGCTATTATAACTTATACATTATTCAAAAAATGTGGGATGCCGAATTGTGGAAAGTAACACCGTCTGTACTAAGAAAAAGGATTTTGGTAGTTATTTTCTTTTGTTGTTTTTGATAGGCTATTTAGTTTATATTCTGATTCATTCCTGGTAAAGAATAGTAATTTTAGTACGATGCAGTGTGGATTTGATACAGTTTTGTCACTTTGAGTCACTGTTTTCTAAGTGTGTGATTAATAGGATTACTGCGAAACCACAAAGTTTGTTGTTTAGCTTCATAATGTTGTAATTTGACACGATCTTATTGTGAACAACATGAACAGACATAAGTAGGAGTATTCGTTATGTGTTCTTCGTTAAATAATCTAGCAAAAATTAAAAGTCAAATTAAAGATCGAATTACACGTCAACTTTGCGTTATCTTGTAAACATTGTCGTTTTTGGTTAAGAACGACATCGTACTTTTCCTTCACATCTTGGAATTTACATAACATTTATCTAAAATTATCATATATCCATTTTTCTAATTGGATTTGTGAAAAACAACGTACAGTGTAAGCAATTTGAGCTGACAGCTCAAGTACCATGACATTGACAAATGTAAAAGCATACGACATACAAAAGGGGACAGCAATTATGAGTAGGTACTGCATAGTTATAATAGCCAGAGCCTACTTACTAAGTCAAGCCATAATTTTAACTAGCGATAGCGACCAGTCGAAAAATGTATCAAAATCGATTAGGCTAATAATATGGTACCTACCAATTATTTGCTTACTTAGATTAGGGGCTTCTTATCATAGCTACTAGTGTGTTATTTCTTATCAGGTAGGTTAACTTTTTATTAGTAATGCACTTATGCACGTTGGTGTTACTTTCTCAGAATAGGTATCCAAATGAAGTTATTAAGATGACGACAGTTGAAAACGACCTTGAGTGAATTAACTGCGCGCTCGTTTCAAACCCGCGCAACCCATTTTGTACTTTCCGTAATCCGTATTATCTATTATATGACTTTAAAAAAAAATATCTTAGATCAAAATGTAGATAATTAAATTGTCTTTGAGATGGTCAAATTCTCATTAAAATACAGCAGTTTTGGTGCGATTGTCGTTTTTTGTCCGTGTTAGACATAACTTTACAAATTAAAATTACACTATGTTACATGAATGAAACTCAAAATTTCCATAGATCAAATTATTAAGAAAATGGTCATATTTAACATAATACTTTTTCCAAAAAATTACGACTAGCTGTTTAGACGTGATTCTCATTATAAATCTTAAAGCAGCAACTATAGTCACAAAATTGATGTGAGTGCGGAGGAGAGGGGTGCTGCTAGTAGCAAGCTCTTGTATAGTTCTCGCCAAATTTCTTGGCAACCCTGAAGATGGCTACAATGGCTGCGCAGTAGTAAATTTCATACAAAAACTGCACCGATCCATGCCTAGTGCATCGCAAAACCAACTTCAGGGCGGCCGAGAATTTTGGCGAGAACCATATTCCGTGAGTTCAATGTAAAACGACTTTATAAACGCACATGCGAAGTCTTCTGACAGTTTTGACGAGGTAATTCACGGTACCTAAATACACACATCAACACGGTCTAGGGATATTTTTAAAAAAGCGAATTACTATCAATGTGTTAATTATTTATATGACATGTATATATTTAAAAGATACGTTATTTAATATTCTACCATTTTTTAATAATGGTTAAGGTACTTCGATTAAAATTTCAGGATTTTATGGAAAAAAATGAAGCATAGACGGAAACCGTATATGAATTAACTTTTAATTTATGAGTAAAAACTGAAAAAAATAGAAAAATCATTTAATTTGTGTTTATAAACTTGAAGTTCGTAGTCTGAGAAAGCGCCCATGATGTTCATAACACATCGGCAACGATTCGGCATGCTCAGAACAAGGTTGTCAATGTCTTGCTGCGGAATATTGTCCCATGTCCTTCTGAGGTGCGCAAAAAGTTGATCTTCTGTAGCCAGATTTTCAGGAACTTCCTTCAGAGCTCTTCTTTGCAGCATATCCCACGCATGCTCAATGGGATTTAGATCTGGCGATTGAGCAGGCCAGTCTAAGGCCCTAACATTGTGTGTATGTAACCAAGCTGCTACCGTTCTCGCCGTGTGTGCCCTGGCATTGTCGTGCATGAGCAGGAAATCTTGCCCCATTTGTGTTCTGTGGGGCAAGATTACGGGCCCCAGCACCTGTTGGACGTATCGTTCTGCCGTCATATTGCCCCGCACCCAAACGAGATCCCTCCGTCCTCCAAGACGAATTCCTGCCCAAACCATAATTGTTCCTCCTTGGTATGGGTGAACTTCCTGAGGGTTCTGAAGACGGCTCCATCGTCCAGGAACTCGCCAAACACGCGTCCTTCGTGAATCTGGATGGAAGCCGAACCTGGATTCATCCGTGAACAGCACGTTGGACCATTGCTCACGGCCCCAGTCCACGTGGTTCTGAACCCATTCTAATCGTCGTCCACGATTGCCTCTCCGTAAAGGTGGGACCCGGAGTGGTCTACGAGAGCGTAGATTGCTTTCATGCAGTCGCCTTCTTACAGTTTGGTCACTCACAAGCACTTGGTGTTCCACTCGCAGCCTTTGGACCAATTGAGTCGCCGTTGCATTTGGTTGAGCTCGCGCAGTAATTTGCAAAAATCGGTCTTGTCTGGGGGTAGTTATGCGACTTGGCCCCCGGTGCCTCTCCGCTACTTCACCTGTGGCACGATAGCGTGTCCACAATCTTGAAATTACATTTTGGTGGGTCCCTATGGCCTCAGCAACATTACGCTGAACAGACCCAGCTTCCAGCATTCCCACAGCTCGTAACATCTCCGCCCCCGTCAAATGTTGGCGTTGCATGGCTACAATACCTCAATTTTAACTTTATCTTTCGTTTAAAAATGAAAAAAAAAACTGTCACTAAACGTAATTCGTATTGTTTTCTAAATTTCGCACAAATGAAAATTCCCTCTCCTACACATCAAGACGTTTTTATGCCACCGAAACAAAAGAATTTTCAAAAATTTGAATTTGGAATTAGTCTGAGATAAATAACAAACAAATCGGTGTTTAGAAGATTCCAATGCGGCCAGTAATTTTCGAGTTATTTAATTGAGTATGAAATATCCCTAGACCGTGTTGATGTGTTTAAATGCTAAAACATAAGCGCACTGTCGGATTTTCTACTGTAATCGCTGAACAGACCCTTGAAAGTTCAAAAGAGAGCTTTTATTTGGGTGTCGCGTAATGTTAGCGGAAATAGGTTTGTAGGTATATTTGCAACTTCTATTTTCTTCTGATGATGACTTAGGTACGACCAATTTCTGGAACATAAATGATTACAAAACGTGCGTTAGTTGCTGCGATTGGTTAATACTCGTACCTATAAATAAACAACAGCCAATCAGAAAACTTGTCTTGCGTTTAATTTGTGACGCGTCGATTGTTTTTTTCCTGGTTTAGCTATCAATTAAACCACCAGTGCTCTTACACTCTTAGGTACGCCTATCTTTGGTCTTTTACTTCTTTTAATATGTAGGTACTAATGTGTACTTATTATTATTATTATTTATTATTTTAGCCTATCCTGTCCCACTGCAGGGCAAAGGCCTCCCCTTCTTCTTTCCAATCCTCTCGGTTTAGGGCAATTGTGGACCAATCCCGTCAATGTATTCTTGTATCTAATCATTTGTTTAAGTTTTATAACTACCTAGCCTGCTTGTAAAGTACAAAACCAATTACTACCGATTTCATGTTTACACAAAAGCCAAGCATTTTATCAAATCATTAAAGTGTTTTTAGGTACCTCATAATTGTAGTTTTCCTCTATTGATTTACAACTCAATGATGAAGCCATTACCCATAGTACGAGTATTTTGCATTCCTATAAAACGGTTGTATGGGAAGTTTTATTAATTTTTTACCTCACAGTTTAGAAATTAATGAATAAGTATTACGTGGTTATCTTATACGGTAGGTACACCACACACACATGTAAACTTGCGCATTCTTCCCATGAGTTTAGATTTAGACAAAGTCAAAGTCAAATGTTTTTATTTCGACTAGGTCATTAAGCGGCACTTTTGAACGTTAACAATAAAAATTGATTCTATCGTGCAATCGGAAAAGTAGATTGTTTTGGAGAAGAATGCACACGAAACTCCATACTTACTCTTTTAAAAAAAATAAGCTTTTACAAAATTAAAGTACATACATTATTAAATTCATATACTTGAGGAGGATGCACTTAGCACTACTATACTACATATAAGTATTACAAGCACTAACAGGTAAATTATGTAATTCAACAACAACGGAACAGTGTGCAAGTCATATTTTATTTTTAAAACAAAAAGAGTAGATATGTAAATAAAATAAAGCGTTAGTATAATTATGAATATAATACAAATCAACCAGTTTGACTTTGTCCAAACTAAAGATTGCTCTATGGAGCAGGACCAGCATGTTTCCAAGCATTCTTATCCTGAATATAATCATCTAATTTGTAATATGCTTGTTTACAAAGTGTACCTACTTTTAACTATTTTTTTAAATTTTCTTTCAGACAGGAACGTATAGTAACTTATAGCTTTGGTTTGTTTTAAAAAGACGATTTTTTAAACCTTATAAGTGACCCAACACTTCTGCAGCAGATTGACAGGACACGAAGAATGCATTTGGCCGAAAGGAAATGCCTTTCCATAATCTTTAGGTAAGTAAGGTACCTTTACCACCTGCCAGGTGTAATACACGCGTCGCGTAAATAGATTAGATTGTTCTATATTCTTTCACTTTATCGAACATCTTGAAACTTGGGCTTTAGATAATCGGAACGGATTATGCAAAATTGATGATGTCCTTTGGAAAGGTCATTTCAGTGCCTACAAAAGTTATTGCATCTTAGTTTTATCTAGCAAGATTATTTTGGTGCTAATGCTGGGTCACCGTTGCTCCTTGATATTAATTTAAGCACAGTATTTTTGTCATCCATTACAGTTACGAATAACCTGCTTACGAAGAAAAGTTTGTGTTCCAATCAATTACAGTTACTAATATTATGAAAATAAAAAAGGCACATATTAAAATAAACAAATAAAAGTAAATTTTCAAAATATATAAATGAATGCCAACCACACTTTCATAAATTCCTCTCACACTACCTAAGTACTTCTGACATACCAATAATATCTTCGTCCATCCATCCGCAAACTGAACGCTTGTCGGATTAGCGCGGCCCGAGTGCGAGGTATTGGCGACTTAGCACGTGCAACAGTACGACACGGAGGCACGGCAAACAGCCTCTGCTTTCTACTCCGGCTGTAATTGTCTGGGACAAAGAAGCGCGCCAGCACATCAAGCAGATCCGCAGCCTTATTGTGTAAGTGAATTCAGCAATGCAAAGGGCAAAGACTATGAACAATCGATCAATCACATGCGAGAAGAAAGACGCTATGTGGATTACCTTCAACGTGTTTTTTTTTTTAACTTGGCCCCACCCTAGTTATTTCTTTCTGTATCGTGGGTGCGTTTTCAAACATATAGGTAAACTCACATACACAACAACCCGAGCCGGAACAACTATCTGTAGGTCATATAAATATATGTTCCGTGCGGGAATCTAAGCCGCGACACGCAGCGCAGCAGTCAATCGCTCAACCACCACCGCCAACCGCGCGCCGATTGGTCGATAGTTCATA
This sequence comes from Orthosia gracilis, assembly GCA_947562075.1. Classification (NCBI taxonomy): domain Eukaryota; kingdom Metazoa; phylum Arthropoda; class Insecta; order Lepidoptera; family Noctuidae; genus Orthosia; species Orthosia gracilis. Next base: position 21,895,936 of record OX387274.1, read on the forward strand.
CTTACTCTTTGCCTTGCTGAATTCACTTACGGAATAAGGCTGCAGGAGCGTCAATAGCGCCACGGAGCGTCTTTCAGGCTATTACTATATTATATTGGAAGCTGATCTCGTGCTCGCCTTTCTCTAGCGAGTTATATATATCCGGGGCAACCCAGAAAGAATTTTTCAGATAGAGGTAAGGAGATATTAGCCGTGTTTCTGCTTATATAGGTAACTAAGGAACGCCTTTTGGACTATCTATATTTATATATAATATTACTAGCTGACCCCCGGTGCTTCGCTCCCGTCAATTGGCTACTTACCTACCTACACTACCTACCCTACCCTACCTACCCTACCCTACCCTACCTACCCTCCCTACCCTACCCTACCTACCCTACCCTACCCTACCTAACCTACCCTACCCTACCTACCCTACCCTACCCTACCTACCCTACCCTACCCTACCTACCCTACCCTACCCTACCTACCCTCCCTACCCTAGGGACCCTACCTACCCTACCCTACCCTACGCTACCCTACCCTACCCTACCCTACCTTACCCTACCTACCCTACCCTTTTAAACTATCCTATCTCTCAAGTTGGATCGAACTGCACATGGTGTGCGAATTTTATTATAATCGGTTAAGTGGTTTAGGAGTCCATTGAGGACAAACATTGTGACACGAGATTTATATATATTAAGATAAAGCTGAAGAGTTTGTTTGTTTGAACGCGCTAATCTCAGGAACCACGGGTTGGAATTGAAAAATTATTTTTTGTGTTGGATAGTCCATTTATTGAGGAAGGTTATAAGCTATATAACATCACGCTACAACCAATAGGAACGGAGCATAAATGAAAAATGTTGCTAAAACGGGAAAAAATATTCCTTTTTGAGAGCTTCCGTTGCGTGCGCTGCGTAAGCGGTTAAAGATACGCAATATTCATGTTTGTAGGGTAGGATAGGTAGGTAGCCAGTTGACGGGAGCGAAGCCGCGTGGGACAGCTAGTTTTTTTATAAAAGTGCGTAGGTTCTTTCATGTGGATTCCACACGCAAGAGCTGTTTTCCAGCTTGCTACTTACGAGCGCATAACCTAGATACTATTTTGAAGGCATAAGCTGTGCGAAAATTGCGGCAACTACTCAGAACAAAACCTAACCATGGTAGGATTGTTTAGCTACCATGGTAGGATTGTTTAGCTACCATGGTCATATGGTCGTGGAAGGTGATCTCTTAGTCGAATGTGACTCCCAGGCCTTATGTGGCTGTTGACTTCATGATGGTATAATTAATAAAATAATTTAACAAATTAACTGGGTCGGTCTGCTGTAGCATTCGGCCGAATGTCATAGCGAAGCATTTGGACGAATTAAACTTACTTTTTCCACCAACTCGCACTGCCTGCAACATGCCTTCTCACAGAGAGGAGGCCTGTGTCCCAGCAGTGGGAACATTAAAACGCTGATGATGTGTGATGTGATATCATAATATTGTAGTCACTAATACCCATTAAAATATCGTAGTCGGCTATCGGGTCAATCCGTAACGTTAGCCCTGATAACAAGTGATAACACTATCCTACTCAGATCTTTTAATAACATTATCTATGGACGTCATGTATGTAATGTTATTATAGTATAGTATTTTTACTATGAAGGTCTTGGAGGCCTAGTGACCCCAAAAGTTACTAAAGAGCGTAAGGTCGAAGGTTTAACATTAGCACACCGGTCAGTCGATGGCAGAATGGATCAGTTGACTTCGATTGACAGTTTCTACAACACCAAAAGGTACCACACCAATCGACAGACGTCGATCAATATCATCGATCGACAATGGATGGATGTTTTCTATTTAAGCAATCTCACAGTTGAAGCCAAGTCTCTGCGAAGAATGGTCATCCGTACATTGATACCTAAACAAAAAAAGCAGCTGCTTAACATACAATTATTTATATATTTAATAATATCAATAACATTTTTTAATTGTGAGTATGATCTATTCGATTACCTTCCAATACATAAATCGTATTGTTAGCGGATTATAAATTATCCCCTTATTAGGAAACGCCACAGATATAAATCTAACTAGATGACGCGATTGTATGTACTTCGCGTGTCAAAAAATGGAGTAAAATTACGATCATTGATCGTAATTTGAGCTTTTCATTTAGCATTATCGGCACCGGAAATCCACCGAAATCTAGAAAAATGCCTTTTTATGCCATATTCAGCTGTATAGAAAAAGTTGACCGATGCAATGGTTTTCTTTCATTGTTAAGTAATTTTGTGTGAAAAAGTGGCACGCTTGGTTTTCATACAGATGCAGGAACGCGTTATCTAGTAAGATTTATGTCAGTGGGAAACCCAGTGTAAAAAGACCACTAATATTTTCTTCGAGTTTAGTATAACCTTTTCGCGATCAAGTTTGGCATTACTTTACTACACGTTTGTCAATAAATTGATATTTATCTTGCATTCTCATAGGTTAACAGAACAAAATAGATCAGAATTAGTAAAAAACTTGAGATTAAAACTCCTTTAAAATCACGCTATCTATTGACCGTAACTAACACAACAGCTACCACCACTCGCCGATAGATGGCGTTAAACTCAATTTTCGAGACTGCCTAAGTCTTGGTTGTCCAGTTAGGGTCTTCTTTCTCCTCAATGCCAGCTATAGCATGCGTTTTATCAAAAGGCAACATCATAGGATCTGTAGGAGGCATTTGTACAGTCGCAGCGAGTACTGGAGTCTTTCTACCTTCCTTTAGCAGTAGAACTTTGATCAATGATCGCTCCCCGCCTTGTCCGGTTACAAGTCGGAATAAAACGTCTGGGCTTATATTGTCGTCGAATACTTCTTCGATTTTTGTCGGAAACTTTAGCTTTCCGCCTGGTGAGAGGAGAGGTACCTGCAAGTTATAGTAATTTTTTAGTATTAGTAAACTTGTACATGGAAGTCTAACAATACTGAAAAAATATCAGTGTGCGTACAGCCACAGATAACATAATACTAGCTTACATATGCCTCATTCCATACACCGTGCTGACGTAATTAGTATTTTTCGTCTGATTATCTGATTATTTTTTGTACATCGATACATTCCACGACAATAGATGGATGGTGTTAGCAGCGACTTGCAAATAAAAGTAATCGGTTTGTGAATATTTTTTCTTTAAATACACTGACGTTTTTTTATAGTATTTTATTGCACGTTTTTACATTTTCATTGCACCAAAATGGGTTACAATACAAATTTAAACCATCGAGTGGAATGCCTTAGAAATTTAAAAACGCGCCATCTATTGACATCAATTTTAAATGATCCTATCAAATAATCTCTGAAGTGTGAAGTAACAGCCCAATCTATATATGTACAAGAAAAAGTATGTATGTATGTTCCTTATAAACTCCAAAACGGCTGGACCGATTTAAAAAATTCATTCACTGTTGGCACTGACAAGCTACACTATCCCCGGTTGACATTGACTTTTTATCTCTGTATTCCCACGGGAACGGGAACTACGCGGGTGAATCTGCGAGGGGTCCGCTAGTATTCCATGATTTGGAGAGATGATTGAAGAACATACAATTTGTAAGTACAATTCCAGAAAATGTTAATTTTACACACAATTCAATAACAAATCGATGCATATCGCGCCAACAAGTGTTATTTACTTGTTACAAAATTTTCTTTCTTAGCGCTGAGGCCCCGTGATACAGCTAAGGAGTGGAATTCTCTACCGGAGTTTCTGTTTCTTGATAGCTATAATCTAGGGATCTTTAAGTAAAGAGTGGGGAGCTTAGTTCTAGGCAAGGCTAGTGTCAACTACAACTTATTATAATATGGGGAAGTATTATTTTAATAATAAAAAAACCCTACTGCTTAAAAAGCGAACTAAAAAGACGTAAACAAGATGAAAATCATGCTGTGCAGTCGGAGGATACATATGCGCGAGCTGGCAGACCAAAACCAGATGTATCCTCCGACTGCACAGCATGATTTTCATCTTGTTTACGTCTTTTTAGTTCGCTTTTTAAGCAGTAAGGTATTTCGTTATTTTTTTTATTTACAACATTTTAGTTATTTTTTTTTAGAATTAGGTACATTTAAACATATAAGTGATATACATTTTTGTAATCACCTCTTAAAACCCTTTATTTTGATACCACACACAATGGGTTTGGAATAAAATATAATTTGGGCCCTCCCCATTTTTCTATTTTCAATTTTAATGTAGCCAGTGACACTCGCAGGGATAAGACGAATCGATTGCGTATGAATTATCAAAATCGGCCAACGCGTTTTGTCTCTAGAACGCCACATAGGCACAAACATACATACATAGACTGATAAACACATAACTCTCCTTCGGCAGTCGGGTAAAAAACCTCTACACCTGCTAAACTCTTCAGGTCATAAAAGCGTAATGTATTTTTACTTTGACATGAGATTATGACTGCTGAGGTGAGCGATAATGGTTGCAAGGATACATTATTAGATAACATTGATAACTTTATATCCTTGTCCTCAATGACTTTGAAAAAATCTGATATCAACAAGTCGACGTGACAACAGCTGTTTCCTTTAAAATACACTGTGGGCCATCAGGTTTAGGTTTATTTTTGAATACTTCATTGTAGTGCAGGGTAGTGTTATTGAAATGTTACTATGCATGCAACACCAGTCACCAAAGTTCTACGTGAACTGTTAGGCAATTTTGAGCTGCAAGTTTTTATTTTTGTATTATTTTATACGCAACAGACTTTGGTTTCCGTGCGGCACGTCCTAGGCGACCACTGAAAATCAGCGTCGTGCTGTGGATCCCCCACAGCACAGCATTTTGATGAGTGGAAGCCTTCTTGCCAAAACATGGCATGCATCTGCTTTTATTTATACCTATACTCCATTTGCGATAACATTAGACGTTTAAATTAGCCCATTTTACGGCTCGTTCAACAGATTTTGACTTCTATTGCGTTGGTAATACGACAAATGGTAGCTGTAGTAAACAGTCGGTTTTGGTAATAGGTTTATGCATTTTATGTCATCCTTATGTTTACGGGATAGAACTCAAAATCGGTTGAACGGGCTGTAAAAAGATTTGGATACATGTCTAATGTTATTTCAAATGGAGTTTAATATAATCGTGCTACTCAAATTTGTTTCTAACTTTTCTTCACTTACATAGTTTAAGTACTAATACTATCGATCTACTATAAAATTAATAATTTGTATGTCGTTTTTGTGGCAAATAAACACTTTTTCTTTCTTTATTTTTTTTTTTTATTTTTGCTTTCTATGGTCGTTGGATAACGATAACAAAGGGGAAAATTTTATGAATATTACCTTAATAAAAGGATTGGAGACCTTATAGTTGACGGTATGCACGTGGAACAGTATAGACAGTCCTATGACTGCCTTGTCTTTGGAATTGTTCTCTATGATCAGCGTTACCCGAAATACTGGACCCAAACCTTCCACCTGAAAAAGAGAAAATCACACAAATATTATAAAGGCGAAAGTTTGTGAGTGTGTTTGTTACTTCTTCACGCCAGAACGGCTGAAAGGATCTGGATGAAATTTGGCACAGAGATAGATTATAGTCAGGAATAGCACAAAGGATATCTTCTTCTTTTTATCCCGGGAATATGTTCCCTCGGGATAATTTTCGACTTTCACGCGAAAGAAGCTGCTGGCAGAAGTTAGTACATGAATATATAAGAAGCAGTTAGATGAGATCAGCTAGGTTTCATGCAAAAATATATATATATTAGATTTCAGGTGAGATAGCGGTCAAGCGCAAGCCTATTAATAATAAAAAAATAAGGACATTGAATTATGCAAAGGTGAAGTAACAACATTGTTTGGCAAGTTGTGGTTATTTTAAAGTAGTAATGTTTGTTTTTTAACAAAACTATGTTTTATTTTACGATGGGACAGGCTTTATTCAGTTTTATTCTTTTCGTATTCAGTTTTTCAGTGAATAAAATACCATGTTTACCTCAGCAGTAAGTCTCATAGACTCCATAGGCCCAATGCCCACCGAGTTGTCCGACTTTTCGTGTGCCTCCAGCAAGGTTTTCGCGGCCAAGAGCCGCAGTCTGTTCAACTCGTGTTGAAATGTCTTGTGCATTACTGAAATATCAATAAACATACTATAATTTTAGATTAGCTGCCCTGAAAAACATAAAAGTGATCGATTCCCGAGTTGGGTAGTATTATTATGGTTTTTCCATCTGCAATTTTTCAATAGTAGCCCGGAGACTGGATTTTTTGCCAAATGCTTCGCCCCTGAGAGCAGTGGTGGCCGCAACATACAAGTGTAGATCGTAGGTTTGAAATTAATTTATTACAGCACCATTGCCTTCAGAACGTTGGAGGAAAACATCGTGAAGATGACCAAGAACTAAAAATTTGAATACATTGGAATACACTGGACCCGCGTGGTGAATTACAGCCCACTTCTTCTGACAGAGAGGAGGCTTGTGTCCCAGAAGTAATTTCGCCCCCAATTAACTAAGATGTATGGCAAACTGGGTGATAAGTAGTAGACCGCACAATAATGTGACCGCAAATAAAATGCCAATGCATTCCACCACCTTCCTAGACAAATCTTTTACTGCCTAGGCCACTCATCTATGGAATGCATTGCCTGTGACTATAAAACGCGCGCAATCACTGCCGGTTTTAAGCGACTTGTGAAGGTGCACTACTTGTCACTGTGATCATGATCTTGTATAAGCTGAATTGTTTTCTTGTCTGTATATTAGTTACATGTATTTATGTATGTATATTTTTCTGTATTATGTATTTAGTACCTATATAAACTAATTATTTATATATAATTATTTAGATAGTGTGCAGGCTATCTCTTTTCATTCTAGGCTGCCTAGAAGAGATCGCGGAACGCGATAGCGCCACCTGTTGTGTGTTTGTTTTTGTTTTAAGATGTCTTTTTGAATTATTTTTATCTTGGTGTACAATAATCTAAATTTGTGATAACTTCATGTACTGCTGTGCGTACAAAATTCAATAATGTTTGGCATTTTTACTTAATTAAATTTCTATAATAATTATCAAAAAAGAATTAACGTAATTGTGATTATTGTATTTATTTCTTTAAATGTACTTCTTACATCTTTTTTGTATTATCTAAATCTTCGTATTAAACGAATTTACAAAATAAAAAATCTTTTATTAGATAATAACTGGTTAAAAGTGATACTGACTGATGCTCTAGTGGTTAAAAGTAGTTTTGACTAAGAGCGTAAGTCAAAATCACTTTTAACTAGAGATTTTCAGTTAAAATCACTATCAAATAAAGATTTTCAGACAAAACTACTTTTGACCAACGTGTTCAGTCAACATTACTTTTGGCTGATTTTTTCAGTTAAAAGTACTTTCGACCGATTAAGACTTTTGACTGTAATTTATATAAATAAATAATAAAGAAAAGGATTATACTCACATGTAGCGTTCTCTCGCTCTCTCACGGACTGCTCGAGAAATAGCTTAGACTTTTTCGGAATGAGCCAGGGCTTCTGTCCGGTGAGTGCGCTGGGTGACATTTCTACACCGGCTGCATGCGCGCTGAAGTCTGCTGTGCGCTTGAGAATTTTGAGCATTAGGTTGCCGCCTGCAAATTTAATAAAATTCGCAAAAAAGTAACTCCAATAAATAATCTCTCCGCGTGTCATCTCTCAATATAAATGTTATAAAACAGGTAACGATTCAGAAAATAGTCAAACTACATATAAAAACCGGCCAAGTGCGAGTCGGACTCGCGCACGAAGGGTTCCGTACTATTATCGCAAAAAAAAGGCTCCAAAATCACGTTTGTTGTATGGAAGCCCCGCTTAAATATTTATTTTATTCTGTTTTTAGTATTTGTTGTTATAGCGGCAACAGAAATACATCATGTGTGAAAAATTCAACTGTCTGGCTATCACGGTTCATGAGATACAGCTTGGTGACAGACAGACAGATAGGCATACGGACAGTGGAGTTTTAGTAATAGGGTCCCGTTTTTACCTTTGGGGTACGGAACCCTAAAAACACTGAATTTGGTAGCTTCTAATTCCTTTGTTTTCCAAAATTTTTTAAAACAAATATACAGTATTTATATACTCAAAGAGCTCTAAACAACGATACCCCACTCGATGGGGTAGTTAATTTTTTTAGCTCCCCCATTTAGCTTTATGGGAGCGACACTTAAATACATACACAAAAATAAATTTTGACCATTTGGGTCGTTTACTTATACTGTGAAAATTTTAAGACTGTAGCACCAACCATTTGGCCGTAAAACTCGTGTAACAGACGACAGACAGACGAACAGGCAGACAGACAGACGGTCACGTGAGTGACAGCAATAGGACCCTGGACCCTTCTGGTACAGAACCCTAAACATGATAAAATTTGAACTAATGTATTACCTACTCATATCCAAGAATTTTATTACTTTTTATGTCGTACCTCCAGTTATTATAATAAGCACGTGTTCCTCCTGTCCCAATTGTCCAAACTTCATAACTGACACGACATCTAAAAGTAATGAAAAATAAGTATGACAAAATCATCAAGTGTGTTGTGTTTCAGGTCTCTCACCGGCACGATGAGAACATAGCATAGCATGGCATGAGCAGTGGCGAGCGTGATCAGGTAGCCACACACCACACATCATCAGCCTTTTTAATGTTCCCACTGTTGGGACACAGGCCTCCTGTCTGTGACAGGGATACAATGCATCGCTAGTTGATAAAGAGGGCAGTAGTGGCTAGACATGTTACTACTAGTCATGTGTTTCCTCAGGTTAAAGAAATAGACGATTGCTCTCTAGCGAGGCTTCTCAGTCACTATGGACAAAAATAGCGGTTTTATATAAATCTATCTAGATGAGGCGATTGTATGTACTTCGCGTGTCAAAAAACGAAGTAAATGTACGATCATTGATCGTAATTTGAGCTTTTCAATTAGCATTATCGGCACCGGAAATCCACTGAAATCTAGAAAAATGCCTTTTATGCAATATTGAGATGTAAAGAATGTATGTAGAAAAAGTTGGCCAAAGCTTTGGAAATGTTTTCTTTCATTGGTAACTAAATTTGTGTGTGAAAAAGTGCCACGCTTTGTTTTCATACAGATGAAAGGATCTGCGTTATCTAGTAAGATTTATGTCTGTGGTATCACCTCTCACAAAAACAGTGTCCCTCCGCGCCTTGCCGTCGTACAGATGCACATGCCCCGATGCTAGCGCCACACCCGTCAGTGTCATCCCGAGGTGTAGCACCGGTATTAGTGTCATGGCAACTGGACGATGTTCCAGGGTTAAACACCACTGCTTTTTGCCCTGAAAATGAACAGTAACCAATTTAGTTGCAGTAATATCTGAGGCTTTGATTATTAAAGAAGCACATGACTTAACTAGCAATCAAAGCGCAGGTAGAGAAGCATCAGCTTGCCCCATACAAAACAGAGTATTAAACTAGTTTTAATAAAAGCATTTTAGTTTTCTCTGGAGCTGTAGGTATGTACACACGTCAAACTTATAACACACCTCTTTTCCGTCGGGGGTTAAATATGAATTTTAAGATGTGTGGCACATACTTTAAAGTCTATTGCACAATTCCAAAAGAGGATATCCAGAAGTAAGTTTTCGTCACCAAACCGCACAATAAAAAATAGAATTATCTAAACTCACCTTCTTACTATAACAAGCCATAGTATGATCAGCACATATGACCATAACGCTACTGTCAGCAGTCACCACCTCAATGGCGATTATGTGATCTTCAGTGTTGAACAGGATCCTACCCTCCGGCCAGTCTCTTTTTAACACGCAAACTGTCTTTTCCCTAAAAAGAAAAGAACTTGGTATATTGATAAAATACCAAAAGCAGATATAAAGATTAAAACAAGCTCTAGAGTACAAACTAAGTACCATATATGAAAATGTTGCAAACTGTTAACCAATAGTTCAATCTCTTAGCCATTGTTTCGGCTTTCTGCCCAGGATACACCGAAAATATAAATTTCGGCATTTTCCAAAAATGCACAACTTTTAGCATGCACTACATACTCTAGAAATGCCATCAATATTGTGCACAAGTGTGAAATAAAAGCTGGTGTTTTCAAAAGTGCCTTCGGAACTTGAATAGCAATAATTCACACCTCGTTGCTATTGTTATTCTGTAATCAACAGAGTACAGTCCTGTAGTTATCATTTGGTATGGCGTTTTCTGTACCCCACATATTTTGGCCTGGACAAATCAAAGATTACAATTTTTATCTTACTTAACTTGTGTGGTCTCATCATCATCATCAGCTTTTTTAATGTTCCCACTGCTGGGAACTAACAGAAAGGAGGCCTGTGTCTCCTTTCTGTTAGAGAGGAAATGGGCCTTAATCCACCACATAGGCCCAGTGCATTATTGCAGTGGGCCCGGGCTTAGGATTTTGGCGAACTCATGTTAATTAGTTAAGGCCACAAAAAAAAGCCTTATATGATCACTTTCTTATGGAGCCGAAATTTGGTCCTTCAATTCAGCATTAATCATGCAAAATAAGTTATATTTTCACCAACCTGACACAACTGAGTAAAAGTCTGCGTCTCCAACAGGATCACGTCTCCCTCCTCCGTAGCTATCACAACACAGCTCACTGAGTGCTTATCAATAGAATGCATCTTCAGCGTGCCAATGCAGACAATCTCTGAATTGTTCTTACTCGGTAACTCTGTGTTATTCTCCAGGTATTCTAACTGCTGTTCCGGTGTTAGCGTAAGGATGTTCTGTGACTGTGGCGTTAGAGTTTCGTGAGGTATGGCTTTGAGGCTATCTATGAGGGGCTTTACTGCATCTGTGTTGTGGTTGATTGGGTTTGTTAACTGGAAATGAAAAGATTATTTTTTCCTTTACTGTTTGGATTATAGGTTCAACATAATCTAGTGTTATGATGGGACAAAATACTCCAATTCATCAGAAATCCAAGTTGTTAGCTACCAAGCCAATTCTTGTATATAGAGTGTTCAACCAGCTGAACAGTCAGCAGAGGAATTTGCTTTTAATGCAGTAGACCAATGCTGAATAAAAGTTTTGAACTGTATCTGTATCAACTACAGACCTGAAGCAGCAATAGTTAAGTATACCAGTACTAGATAGAGTGCTTACCTGTTTCCAAACCTCCATCTCACACATACTAAGCTCAGTAGACGGCAGATAGTACTTATAGAACAACTTCATGTTGCGGTACATGAACACACAAGAGCTGTATGCTACGGCCACTATGGGTACGGAACGAGGTACCGTCTCACTTATGTAAAATCCAACCACACCTAAAGGTAGATCTGGTAGAACTGAGTCAGATATTTGCATGGCTCCTTTGAAAACCTGCAAATAGAATTAATCAGGGGTTAAAGGATTTCCCATGCAGTCTGTTCATGCTGGCTGTATTCGACTTACTTTCAACTTAGGCCCATCTTCGCCTCGTCCGAAGTCTCCAATAAGAAGTTTAAATTCGTTGTCATTGTGCAAGTCCAGTAATGCCAAGTTTTGAGGCAAAGTATTCAGGTCTATGTCATCTGTTCCTACTTCTACATCTAACCAACGAGTCATGCTGCCCATATTCTACAATTTCCGCATTAATATGATTCTAATGCTGTCTTTAGTCTTTCTGCATTCTTCAGAGGTTTATTTACGTTTATTTGTAGTCATAGCAACAGTTTGAAACTTTTTGACAGTGACAATAATGACATACCTTAATTTATAAACAACAAAAGTTTTTTACTATAACTTACTTCAAGAACTACAATCAACACTGATACGCGTAAACTAAAACAATTTATGCCTTTAAAATATCTTTATTATGCCATTAAATAAAACTCGTTTCTTATAAAAAACTTGAAAATGTTAAAGTTGATATTCATTTTATTTGATTCCCCGCCGTATGCATAGCTAGGTTCGCAAACCCACTTCAATTTGTGCGTTCAGAACTTAAAACAAAAAAATCCTAATATGTTTGAAATGACATAAAATATTCAGATCATTAAAAAATATTGACAAAAAGCGACGCGGTGGTAAGGAAAGTAATAATTATGAAGGTAACAGAATATTAGTCTACAGTACAGAAAGATTGATAATTTTGCAAAAACACGATAAAAACGGTTCTTGTAATGTTTCAGGTTTTGAATTTACGTCCTTGACGTTTATTGTGTGTTTTTTGTATTGTTTATTTTTACAATCGCGCAAGTGTTTTTGTGGTATGCTTATTGTTCATGATTTAAACAACTCATGAATGATCAAAAACTTTTATTTAGTGATATTATTACTTATTATAAGCATGTATAACAATTTTCTAGTTCAGTGTATGTGATGCTTCGCGTACTAGTGCGCAAGGTGAGTGTTTTCTAAACTTTTAAAACAATATTATTTTCATGTTTTGTTAATAGCACAGTTTTGCAATCGTTTTAATAACATAAACACACTCTGTAATTAAAGTTTGCAGTAGTTAGCAACAACTTTTCTTCTGTTACCGCCAAAAAATTAATGTTTTATTCCTATGAAGCTATTGAGTGAAGCTAAATCAAGTTTTATAGAAACAAATTAAAGCCTATCCTGAAAGAAAAGTTTGGAAGAGTTCATGCAATAAATAGATCATTTATGAAATGAAATGAAGACTGAAACACTGACTGAGTGAATATCATACAGCAAAAAAGTCTTAAAAAGAAAATATTTTTTAAAACATTGGTCTCAAGTACCAGTCGCAACCTACAATCTATAACATAGTACTTAGTACAAATAAAATTTTAATTTTTGAAGCTATATTCCTAATAGAGTACCTATGTAAGAATCACAGGAGGTGGCAAGTGGAGGTGGAGGTAATTTTGCCTACCCCCATAGGAAAAAAAAACTTGACTTTATACAATACAATACATACAATGTACATACTTTAATGTAGGTGGGAGAAGTCAGTAAAGTGCACATAAAATCAACACATAAGGTCATATTTATGATCTTTATGAGCCTAAATTATAGAAACCTTGATGTACCTACTTCCTGTAAATAATTATAATGTAAATTGTACCTACAACCTTCTTAATAAATAAACTGATAATAATCCATTACGTAAATTATATTAAACATCTTAACGCTGTTTGCAGTAAATGCAAACCCTAGGATTAAACATCAAGAAACAGTGATAAAACAGCCCAACATACTGATCCATACAGCATGACAGGTCTAGTCACGGACTTGTAGATTTTCCCCTTTAACTTGATGGACATCCGTTATTTCCGTTTATCCGTTGTTCATTAAAACAATTTTGCTTCCGAGGAAACTCTACTTTTTATCCCCTCTATGAGAAAATAAGTAAGTACAACTTAGGAACAAGAATGTTACGTTTATTTATTTACATACAATTAGGAACCATAACACATAACATAGAAATAATTAGAGGCTAATGTTTATATATGAACAATTATTGAAGTTCATCGTAAAAATATTATTAGTACTATCCGTTACAGTTGTAGATTTATATTTTAATTTGACTTCAATACAATGTCGAGAACATTGTATGAACAAGTGACTGGTTGGAACTGGAGAACATTGTATTGTATATTGCAGTCGGAAATAGAATTACAATTGCTCATTAGCTATTCACCTCATGCATTCGTTGTAATCGATTTTAGCGATGTAATCCTATTTTGGACCGCATGATTTGTGATTCATCTCTTTGCAGATTGAAACATTAACTAACAATATTCACATTCCAAATTCAAACAACTTTTAGTACCTAGGGATTGATGAGCTATTTTAGTCCATGTTTACGAAGAATAAACTAGCTCTTTTTGAATAGATGTGATAAAATGAATATTTTAAACAAAACTGTCCAAAAGGAGGTCCAATATTGACATCCAGGCTCCAAGCAGGCCCACGGCCAGTAATTCATTAAAATTGGGGAATATGTACGCCTTAACGAAAAGTCGTACATTTATGTTCATCTTCTGTTTTGACGTGGTTTGCAAGGTATGTTTACATTAACGCCCGCCGGTTGGTTCGATGTTATCCTGTTGCGAAACAACATCGCGAACGCAACTCAAACCAGCAGGTGCAAGATCTCGCAGCGATCTCGGTTGCCGGCAACCGTTCAAAAATCTATATCAAGGACCTATATCGATCCATCCATGATTTATGAAAAGCTCTTTTTAAAGTTTTCATAGGTTCACTGGGCCTACTAGTGCAGAAAAAAGGAGATGTAGTTTGAGACGACACTACAAGCCGGACTTTTTCACAAATGCCTAAGTTTCTTACGTCAAGTCGCGCCTAATCTATTAGGCAAAGGCTGCTCCTTTTTGAGACTTATTGGTCCTTTCAAATCCAGGAAAATTTATACAAAAATTAGGTACATGCTGCAGGTGTGTATCAACAGGATTTGCAACAACATTATTCTCAGTAGCAATCAGAGAAATTCCTCGATGACTCATCGTTGTACGGAAAATGGTCGCTACTCGCTAGGCGAGTGGTTCAGCAAGTTTGCTCTTAGTTTATTTGGCCTTTCTGTCTGGACGCCGCGGAAGGCTGACTCACCAACCTGTTTTGCTATCAAGGTGTAGCGCCTATTTTTGATTTTGTAAGTTAATAAAACTTTTAAGTTGTTGCGAAGAGGCTTATATAATATCAGAACGTATAACTTCAGTTGGGCGTAGATAAATTAGGTTCGTTCGTACGAAAAAATTAAAAAGTAGGGGAAAAAGGTACATCGTTAAGACCTCATCTTCTGATGCATCTTTTTTATATTTTCATGCGGATTTCCATACATGTACATAATGAAGCCCAAAAGTCTTAAAACGCAGTTGTTGAGCTGTATTTTTAGGTCCTTACACTTTACCGCCTACGCTTTAACGGTCTTAGGCCCTAAAACGTTGTAGAATCACAGCTTGAATCTCGAGAAACCCGTTAACTAAACCAAAATTCGAGAGGATCAAATTCCAAAAACATATTTGCATTATTGTTTTAGAAACAACCTGTAATTAGGAGTTAGTTATTCTTAACCATTCCTAAAACATCAATTAGATTCTTTTAAAGTTTCACCAAAACAATGACGCTGGTCGACGACCTCGAAGACTTTGCTATTGCATATTTGGATGAACGGTCTTTTACTTCCTACGCACGTGGCTTGAGACCATGTTTGGTAGAGGTTTATACTTGATAGACAAGCGAACAGACCAACAAGACTCGCGGGAATTCGCTATCGTTACGTGTTGCTTTTACAAAACATGAAGATAAAACTGAACGTGAAAATGTTGCATTGAAATAAGCAAGATTTTATGACTTGTGATCGTCAGCCGGACGGTTTAATCGCTAATTATGTGAGACATGCTGTCTGTTGTGCTCAAAGCCTGAAAACACAAAATTCTAATATCGTTGCCAAGACTTTCATAAGCAAGACTTGCATATACTCGTATTTTGCAGGATGTAACTGCTTGTCATCCGTCCTGCTTGCAGTTGTGGAATGGCGAATGGCGACAAAATGATGTACGTCAGGCTGGCCCGGCCCCATGGAATTTAATAATGAGATTGTTATCAATCCAATGTACCCGGGTATACTAATATATGTAACACCTTCATTTTCAATGTAACTCTTTTTAAAAGAAATTACGTGCACTTCTTAGTGGCCGGGCCAGCCTGACGTTTTCAGCCCGGCCACCTTGTTTCCCACTAATCTACAAAAAATACTGGCAATATTGTGCTACAGATGAAATGTACCCTATAATTTATGCATATGTAACACAAAATCGAATCCTAAAATGCAATAGCATACGAAATATTAGCGGTTGCAGGTGGCCGGGCTGAAATTATTTCGTTACTATAAAACAGTAAAACTGCAACACCTACCAAAAAATAATACCAGTACATAATGAGATATAGAGATATAGAATACATGTAACGCTTTCATTTTAAATTATAATACATATTTAGAAAGAATAATCACTTGAAATTATATTTCAGCCCGGCCACCTAAAAGCGGTAATATTCCCTAAAATCTTATGCTAATTTGTACAGTAAAACCTGATACAGCTATGAAATGAAAGTTACATTCGTTTTGTTTTAGTCGTATACCTTTAAGCCTTCTGTTTGACTAGATTATCAAAATCTGAGAAACTTTCCGAAGAGTGACTATCATTTATTAACTAATTTCAGGACATTTGGTTTGTTGAGTGAAACAAAATTGGTAATTGTCATATTTTTTTAATAATCATTTTTGAAATTAGTTAGACAACATTTGTACTTATATTAATTAGGTACTATAACAATTGTTAATTATAAATAATGTAAAAAAAGGTTACACATTGATAATAACACAGTTATCAAAAAATTATAGTAATATCAATATTACCTTAACATCGAACATTCATTCATTCAGAATATTAGAAGATAATTTTTGGTTAAATACTTATTATACCTTGGTAAAAAATCACAGATTTTCATAATGATTTTTACATCAACTTTGAATTTAAAGTTTTGAAAACTTTCAATTAAAATTATGCTAATATAATTATTACAACAATTCTTAAATAAAGAGAGAACCATAGTTCTTTCAGTGGCAGCTAATGGAAATATAGCTATGTAGTATATATAATTTAACATAATATTAAAATCACAGCTAAAAATCACAATGTTAACTTGTATAATTAAACGTATGCTAATATAATAATCATTGCTAGCCTATATCTGGCATTTGTACTATAAGTATTTTGACTAATTCAAATTTAAATATATTGCTTATTAGAATCGATAAAAACGTACTAATCACTTGATTATGTTATTTAATCAAGCTAAAATGTACGTCAAGGAATGTAAAAATATTAAATCCAAATTACTTTTTTTAACACTAGACTGTAAATCGTCATAACACATCCACAGATCTTGATTAAATAAATGGCATTTATAATGTCCTAGATTTTCCCCCAATACTACATATTCAATAGCACCTACAATCACATAAATATTAGTTCTAACTTTGATAGATAAAGGTATATCGTTCAATATTATTTGATCTGTTCCATTTAAATCAAAAGATATAATATTCTTTACATTATAGCTGGACAAAACAGTGCCCGGGCAATCGTGTTCACAATCCTTCGAAATAACGTCTATACAAATTGAGTCTTCTAGGGCTGATATTCCAAATGTTTTAATTACGTTCATATTAATGGGTAAAAATGGTACTGTTCTTTGAAGTTGAAATGCACATTTTTCTTCGGTACATATTTTTGTAAATAGAGCGCTATAAAATAATTCTAAAATCATTTGTTCAAACAAATTTGCGACATTGCATTCACAATTTATATCTATTGTATTTTTCGAGGATAGTTTGTAGTACTTTTTACATATGGTATTTCTTAGTTCGTATACTGCGGCTTCAGATATGTTTTTGTTACCTATAAATTGTATATAATTACATAACATATTATTATTATTTTCAGTCCGATCTATTTCTAATTTAAAGTTATTAAATGCAATATAACCATAAGCTATTAAATATGTAACAGCATCAAAACCACATGTATTTGTTAAAGTGGAACCAGTTACAATATTTCCATTTTTTATAAATTTTAACATTTTATAAATCGGTACGGTAACTGGCTCTTCAGCTTGTCCTTTCCAATTTTCTACAAAACTTGGCATATCACTGAAAATAGAATCTTGAGGAAATAACCGTTTTTGGTGTGTTCTTTTTTGACGATTCTTTTTGATTTTAATCTTTCGCTCTTGAAGGGGCGGTGCCTCATTATTTTGTAGTTCACTAGCAGCGATATTAAGCTCTCCATTTAAATGATTAATATGTATGTTTAGAAATTCGTCAATCCTGTATTTTCTTACTTTAGTTTTGAGTAATAAATATTTTATTGTTTTAAAATAATCCTCTGATGCACTAGACGATGGATTTTTGTTTTTTGAATTGTATAATGGAGCCATAACGTTTGACCACATGGGCAATTTTCCCAATAAACGTTTTAGAGTAGATATTAGAGGCGGATAATATAATTTGTTGGGGCGTTCACAAGATTCCTCTTCTTGTTTATTTTTACAAGCAACAATATTATCAAACCATACCATAAAATTGCTTACATCTAAAACATTCTCCTCATTTAGGAATCTTTCTTCATCTACGTAATTGTGTGCGTTGTTAGAATCTTTTTTATCAATTGTAATACCTTGAATTCTTCTTTTCAAATTACAGTGGGCATCAAAGCAAATTTTTGAATAAAATTTAGTTAAAATAACAGTTAACATATTTTCAATTATCTCTCTTATGACTACGATACACTCTGCTGTTTTAATGTAAAGAATACAACGAACAAAGAAAAATTTTACATTTTCTGTTGTATTATTGAAGCACGAAAGATTATGAATAGTTTTGACAAAGTGACTTGTATCTATTCGCATATATACTACAGGCAAACTATTTGTATGTCCCTCCAATGCACTGTAAGAAGCTTCTAAGTAATCTTTTGTAGATTTATATGAAGTAAAGCATTGGATTGTAGCAGCAATCAAAGCTGAGGAATCGTCCGTGATTATTTCTGCAGGAGGGATAATTCCATTACTGGCCCATTTACCCAACCAATCCGCAATGCTATTTTTAGTGTGAGAATCACTAAGCATTTGTGAAATTGGAATAGATTTAAAAAAGCTATCAGCAGTTATTAACATAACATATAAGAATAATCTTTTAGTAAATTTAGTCCCATTAGGTAACACAATTGGTTTAATTATAGAGCCTGTGGCATCTAATGATATGGTTGGTCGACCATACTCTTGAACATATTGTTTGTAATATTTTATTTGTTCTTCTAACCAGTAGTAAATATGAAAAGTTGGTTTCATTAAAATTTCCTGAATTACGGAAGAGTATGTTGAAGTATTTGCCATAATGACAACAGATAATATTTGATTGGTATGGTACCATTTCTGCTTCCTTGTTTCATGACGTATTTGGCGTAATGCTCCGACTGATGGCAATACAGGTGGTTCCTTATCTTGAAATATCATATCATGACTCGCTATTTGTTTTCTAACTATTGTTGCTGAATCAAATTTTAATTTCTTAGATAATGTTCGTCTTGAGTACGGAGTGAGTCGTATTTTTTTTAAAGGATTATGCTTAAAATTTGGTTGAAGTTGATCAATTTCACATAAAAAATCAATAATATGATCAGTCTTATCTTTATTTTGAATTTTCACTGTTGCTTGACACTGAGTGCAACGTCCGTAGAATGTAATGTTAGCGCCTTGAATAACATGTCTTTTAAATGCTACAGTACAAGGTAACTTATAAAACTCCCAGAGTTTTTTTCTTAAAAGACCGGACCACTTAAATTTGGGAATAGCTCTGTACGTCTGATATCTTGCACTAGGTTTATTTTTATCGTGTCGTTTATACGTATAACTTAAGGGTTCAATTTTCTTCCATTCATGAACATCAATTGGAAATTTAAAACTAATTTGATGAAGTAAGCTTGCTTGTTGAATAACTGGAGAAGACCCTGATGATGATGTTGACGAAATTATAATACTATTGGTATTATCTTCATTTCTTTTAATGAAGCACTCATCTTTTGCCCGAGGTGAGTTCTGGTTGTTTAAAAAGTTTCTTCTAAAGCTGAGATATAGTGCTTTTGGTGACATCACATAGTTTATATCTTTTGCTATGGTATTGTATATAATAGAACTATATCTTGTCGTGGTGATCAAGCGTTTATGTTTCTCAAATATTTGTTTTTGAGCCACAATATCTAACGCACTACGTTTTCCCATGGTGTAGGCACGCTCAACTGAAATAAAATATATTCATTTTAACTATGGTTTCGTAATAGGTATTCATGTAGGCTAAATAACTACATTAATATTTATTTAAATACAAATTCCCTAAAAAGATAAGTGTATGCAGTAACATTTGCATGCATTATCAAGTATATACATAAATCTATTAAAAAATATTTTAGCACCTAAGGAAAGAAAGAAAGAAAGAAAGCAAAGAATGTTCATAAGAATCAAATTTACTTTCACAAAACTTATAACTTTTGGGACATTAGAAATATATAAGATAGAATAGAGATGGGGAGAGGGGCGCGTGTCGCGGGACGAGGAAAAGAATGCGGTGAGCGAGGGACGTGGATCGCTGTGGCAGGCCGTACAAGGGGGAGTTACAAGAAGCGCGGGTACAGACGAACACCGTCGACGGTTGCCTGATTACAATGAATAATTCACTAAAATCCAATATATAAATCTTACAGTAATTAATAAGAAACTGATTAATTATTGATTTCACGAAATAAATAAGTACACAATAATAATAAGTAAATACATAGGGTAGGTACACAACAATAAGATTCACAAAAACTAAACACTTACTGTTAGTAAATCACCAAAATTATTACCTATTGACTATAAACGAAAGGATAAAATATATTTAGTTGATGGCATTGTATGGAGTTTTATTATTAAGTAAATGAGTGTTTAGATTTACTTTACTTTACCTGTATATTTTTTTAAATAATTACTTAGCTACCCATTAACATTGTTTGTCGATATATTTTAATTTATCAAAACTATGACTTACCTTAAAAACATCACATCACAAACAACTACACTGCTACAACTGATCAAATTTTACACTCACAGTAATATTAAAACGTAAAATATTATGTCAGAAGTGTTGATAACTACACGGCTCTTGCGCATCTATTCTGTCTACTCGGGGAAAATGTCTTACGACTTAGGTTGGGACGCGACACAGGCGCCGTCTAAAAATCGGTGGTAGCGTCTGTGAACTATTATCTTTGTATGGTTATGTTGTGAAGCCAAAAACGGAGAAAATATATATAGGTTTAGGTATTATGTATCCAACAATTATTATGTGTGATTTATACTACTTAGTTTATTAATAAAAATATCATAGTAACGCATTTTGTTTCACTCAACAAACCAAATGTCCTGAAATTAGTTAATAAATGATAGTCACTCTTCGGCAAGTTTCTCAGATTTTGATAATCTAGTCAAACAGAAGGCTTAAAGGTATACGACTAAAACGAAACGAATGTAACTTTCATTTCATAGCTGTATCAGGTTTTACTGTACAAATTGGCATAAGATTTTAGGGAATATTACCGCTTTTAGGTGGCCGGGCTGAAATATAATTTCAAGTGATTATTCTTTCTAAATATGTATTATAATTTAAAATGAAAGCGTTACATGTATTCTATATCTCTATATCTCATTATGTACTGGTATTAGTTTTTGGTAGGTGTTGCAGTTTTACTGTTTTATATTAACGAAATAATTTCAGCCCGGCCACCTGCAACCGCTAATATTTCGTATGCTATTGCATTTTAGGATTCGATTTTGTGTTACATATGCATAAATTATAGGGTACATTTCATCTGTAGCACAATATTGCCAGTATTTTTTGTAGATTAGTGGGAAACAAGGTGGCCGGGCTGAAAACGTCAGGCTGGCCCGGCCACTAAGAAGTGCACGTAATTTCTTTTAAAAAGAGTTACATTGAAAATGAAGGTGTTACATATATTAGTATACCCGGGTACATTGGATTGATAACAATCTCATTATTAAATTCCATGGGGCCGGGCCAGCCTGACGTACATACAAAATGGGCCAATTACCTAGTGAAGGCCGCGGGAATCGATGTCTATGTGGTGATTGTTGGAGGCGGTCTGTGTGCAGTATTGAAAACAATCTTAAAGGCTTTCACTGGGGTTTTTGACTGATCTTTTATAAAATTTGTGGCATTACAAAGGACACGTATTACATTTAATACACTCAGCAGCATAAAAAATCGTACCTCCCCGAAAATAGCATTCAAGCCTGTCCTGCCAAAAACGAATGCATCGAACCCAGTTAATATTCGTACCTGCTGAAAGTATGTTTAATGATCTTTAGATTAACAACAGTAAGATTTCATAAATTACACTATTCTTCAGAGCACGAGCATTTAGATAACTATTGTTAACAGGTTCACTGTCCCATGACGCTCATATGATGTTTGTGATTTTTTTTACTATTGTTTTATTACGTGGACAATGAATCTGTAAAAATATGCATTACAGGTGCCACTTAATTGGGTGGCCCTAGAAGTGTAAAAAACGGCTGATCAAGGTCAAAAGAGAGTCATTCGCCATCCAGACTTTGAAGTGAACACAATTGAGCAAGAAAAACAACCGTAAACTTAATTTTCTTGCATTCAGTTAACCAGTTCTATTTCATGCTTTGGTTAATGAAACCAAAAACCCTTTACTTTTTCTGAAAGCTGAATTAAATTGTCTTTCAAATGGTGTACCAGAGACATACTCTTACCATCGTCACAGATAATATAATACTAGCATACCATATTAATATGGTTTAAATTACTTTTAACGAGAGAAAAAGGTGCGTTTTCCATGACGCTGAGTGTAGTAGGCCTCAACTACAATCTTTAAGTTTTCCACGCCCATCTAAACAGAGATACACAATCAGTTGTAGATGTAACATTAGATTACAATGACTGCAATTAGACCACACGTGGGCATCAGGTATTATCAGCGTTAGCCTGCGGGGGCTTACCAAGGAGACAATGAGAAAGCGGCCTCAATAAAACTTGTGTAACAGACCCGCCGATGACCTTACCCTTGTTTATGAAGCTAATTGTTAAAACATTACGATACCTACGTAATTGTTACAAGAATTGGTGTTTGAATGACAGTAACCTGCGGTAGTAAATCAGTTTTTGATTCGAATCGGTAAAATATCGCTTCAGCTCTTACTTGAAGCCAATTTTGAGAAATTCTTTGTCGTAGTTTGAAAACCATCGAGATCCCAAACGGGTGGATTTTCAACTTCATTATAGTAACCTGCGGCCCTAGACAAGTGTCATTCGATGTAAGCAATGGCGGAAATGCCAAAATTTTAGGGACTGATCACAGAACATTTCGATAGCGTTTGACATTCCCATACGTGTTTGACTTTTTTCCAATTGTATCGAACGCTTTCGATGATCGAATGTCACTTGTCTAGGGCCTCTGAAGCCTTTTCTGAGAAGTTCTTCTTTGACATAGTTGTGTTCACCCTATTCACTCTTACAGCGAAACCACCTTGTTTCACATTCCTAGTTCCTCGATATCTCGGGTACTTCCGATTTTCCCAAAAAAATAATTAAAATAGTCAAGCACAGTTCACAATCCAAATGGACTCTGGACTCTCTCTCTCATTTTCGAAATGAATTTCCATGGCTTGAAATTTTCTAGCAACGATTCGTGTGAATTGATTTTGTCAATGAAGCAAAGGTCGGCCGAAGAAAATTTCTTCTACTGACCTTTGCTTGCTTGACTGATCCGTGAAGTATTAATTACACAGATTTTAATTTGATTAAGTTTTTTCATATAGACCAGACATAGGACAGGGTTTTGGGAGTAGGCATGTCAAGGGTTTTCGAACTACACCCAAAAATATTGCACACTAGCTGTTGCCCGCGACTTCGTCTGCGTAGCATTAGTACTTCAGAATACTTCGGATAGCCTGTTTTTTATATCGCGCAATAATATGATTACCGCCTTATTTGAGAAATTATTAGTTTGCCATACAAACTTTCACCCCTCATTCCCTTAAGGATGATTTCCGGGATAAAAACTATCCTATGTGAAGGACATAGGATAGCTTTACCAGGGGGTAACTATCTCCTTACCAAATTTCATCTAAATCGATTCAGTGGTTAAAGCGTGAAAGGTAACAGACAGAGTTACTTTCGCTTTTATAATATTATTAGTATGGATCACTCCAAAATACAAATTGAACATGATGTTTCAAGGTGCATGATAGCCATGTAAAATTTAAAATACACCCGACACATTTTTATTTCATGCTTTTTAAACTAGGTACATAATTTATGTAGTAAAAGACACGCTTCTTTCCACAATTTATGACACGATATCTTGCGATGCGTTGCTTTATCAAACATAGCTAAGAATACTCTCGATAAAGTCAACATTCAAACAAAAAAAAACTAAATCATAATCGGTTTATTCGTTAAGGAGCTATGATGCCACAGACAGACACACTGATACACAGCAACACACGTCAAACTTATAACACCCCTCTTTTTTCCGTCAGGGGTTAAAAATTAATCCCTACAATCTCTACCAATTTCATACATCATCACGCTTCTGTGTCACCCTTATCCAGGTTCTACCGTTTCATAATCAATGGCGTCTGCCCATCTCGATAACAATTTTGGAAGGACTATTGTTTAAGCTAACACAACAACATTTATCACGATTAAAGTGCACTTGTCGAGTTGCGCATTTAGGTCAGTCATGATCACAATGAATACTTAATACATTAAATATTTTAACAATTACTCAGTGCCTAATGGTGGATGACTAATTACCTATACTTATTATTGTACTTAACTGTCTATTGTGATAAACATTATATCTTAATAGTGTCTACATAGTAGCAGCTCGGAATCATAATTTGTGCACGGTTGATGGCTTGCCCCAGTCACCCACAGACTGAAACATAACTGGTGGAATGTGGATGTTCTTCATGTATAGTTCTCGCCAAACTTCTTGACCGCCCTGAAGTTAGCACCGATGGCTGCGCAGTAGTAAATTTCTTACTAATACAGCACCAATCCGTACCTTGCGCATCGGAAAGCCAACTTCAGGGTGGCCCAGAAATTTGGCGAGAACTATACATCTCTGCCAATAGCTTGGCAAATTTGTACGTGACACTCCCAAGGTTCGCGTGGGTGGCGGGGGACGTTACCAATGACGTGATGGCGCGTCATTGCGGTCCGGGACGGGGGCAACACGCACACACGCTTTACCACCCCCGCTGCCTTAAGTACCCCGCGCCCGTGGACCATGGGAGTGTCACGTACGAATTATCCAAGCTATAATTCTTCGAAGAATACAGGCATGATGGTACGTGTCTCTCAAGCGCCCAATTATCCCCATAAGTGGTTTAACTCCATAGGTTTTGGTAAAAACAATCGATTGATTACCAATCCGCCTCGGCTGTACCTACTGTTGACTTGTATGT